>LR991003.1:17390111-18804051 GCA_905163435.1 Mamestra brassicae | reverse complement strand
ACCTAACCTAACCTAACCTAACCTAACCTAACCTAACCTAACCTAACCTAACCTAACCTAACCTAACCTAACCTAACCTAACCTAACCTAACCTAACCTAACCCCACTGAAAATCCTTTTTTTTTTTTTTTTTTTTGATCTCGGGGGGAAATCCTCATGGAAATCCTCCACCCTGGGGCGGGTGGAGGGGTCTGTCAGACTCTTACTGACTAAAACCACCCCGGTGTTCCATCTCCCACCTACGCCGGGGATCGCGGGAACGTATGCGACATCCGCAATCCCCGGCTGGTGCCGGCCCGCCTCTGCGGGCCACCTCGCGTCGGCGAGGGGAGTGAGGTGTTTAACTCCCCTCGCTACGTCAAAGAGGGGCGCACGGGAACACCACGCGCCGCCACCTCGGGTCCGGATGAGTGGGGGGCGACGGACATCCCCAAGTCCGCCGCCCCTGGACCCAGTTAGGGGGGCCGGAAGAGGGCAGCGTATGCCCTCCTCCGACGCCCGATGCGTCTGCTGCGGGCAGGGAGAGCGGTTGTGATCTCCCTCTCCCTTTCCGCAGCCTCCTTCTGCGCGATAACTGTCTCGCAGAAGGAGACCACCGCGTCCCAGGACTCCTCACCACCGACCATAGCATGGACCACGGCCGGCAGCGAGAGGTCACCGCCTACAACAGAGATGAGGGCACGGCGCGGCTCCTCCCAAGCTGCACACTCTGCAAGCGTATGCCGCGCCGTGTCCTCCCGACAGTCGACGCAGTGGTGGCATCGAGCGTCCGGCTCCCTGCCTATGCGACACAAGAACCTCCCGAAGCAGCCATGCCCCGAGAGGACCTGCGTCGCACGGAACGACAGGGAGCCGTGCCTTCTCCCGAGCCAGAGGTCGAGCACTGGCCGGATGGCCTCGATGGTGATGAGGCCGGCGGTAGGGCTCGAAAGCCTGTCCCGCCATTCCGCCACCAGGACCTCGCGCAGCTGCGACCGACGCAACTCCAAGTGTTGCTGCGTCAGTCTTTCGCCGCGCGCCCGCGCGCCCTCGCGCCACTTATGTAGTGACGCGAGCACTTTCGCCTCCAGGTCCCACGGCGGAGATCCGGCCAGTGCGCAAGCCGCCTCGTAGGAGATCGTGCGATATCCCCTGATGACTCTGACGGCCATCACCCTCTGCGGCCTCCGCAGAACAGTGATGGTGCTGGCCGTCAGGTCAGCCGCCCAGATCGGGGCCCCATAAAGGGCCATCGATCGCACGATCCCCACGTACAACCGCCTACAGGCGGTGCTTGGGTCCCCCAGATTGGGAAGCAGCGTTGACAGCGCCCCCGCCGCGCCCAACAACTTGGGCGCCAGCCGCCGGAAGTGGGGGCCGAAATCCCACCGGCTGTCGAGCACCAATCCCAGGTACTTCATGGTGGACTCGACAGCGATACGGGCCCCCCCGACCACGATGTGCGATCCCGGCGGCGGCGCTCGCCGGGGGCCATGGAAAACGATGGCCTCCGACTTGTTGAGGGCCACCTCCAGGCCGAGGCGCCGTATGCGGCTCACCACCTGTGAGACCGCGGCCGTCGCCAGCAACGCTGCCTCCCTGTGCGAGCTCCCCCGGGCAGTGACCAGTGTGTCGTCAGCGTAACACACCAGCTGCACTCCCGGCCGGAGCTCGCCCCTCAGCACCCAGTCGTACCCGATGTTCCACAGGAGCGGGCCCAAGACCGAACCCTGTGGAACACCGCACGACATAGGGCGCTGGCATCTGCCATCGCGTCCCAGATAGGTGACACACCTTTCCGCCAAATAAGCCCCGACGACGCGGCGGAGGTAGGAAGGCACTCGATGATATCGTAGTGCCTCCCGAATACAACTCCAGGGCAGGGTGTTGAAGGCGTTGGAGATGTCCAAGGACACCGCCAACAACACACCGCCCCGCGACACTGCTTCCTCCGCCAGGACTCTCACTCGCGATATCGCCGTGATAGTGGAGCGCCCTTGCCGTATCGCCGTGATAGTGGAGCGCCCTTGCCGAAAGCCATACTGGCTTTCGGCCAGGTCCGGCCCCTCTCCGCACAAGTGGCTGACGAGGCGGGCTGAGACTATCCGCTCAAACAGCTTTCCCACCTCGTCGAGCAGCACTATGGGCCGGTACGCGGACGGCGAGTCCGCAGGGCGCCCCGCTTTCCTGAGCAGGACCAGACGACCAGATTTCCACTGAGCGGGAAACTGGCCCTGCTCAAGGCACGCCGAGTAGAGTCCTCTCAGTCGGGGCTCCAGCTCCTTCAGAGCTAGGGCCAACGCGCAGCCGTGAATTCCGTCGGGCCCCGGGGCAGTGTTCTTCGCCCGGAGCCGTGTCACGGCCGCCCTCAACTCTGGTTGTGTCACCTCTGGGACGCTGGCGTCCTCTTCGGGCTCTGCGGCTGTGGGCAGAGCCATCGGCGGCGGAGCGTGCTCCGCTCGTGCCGGGAAGAGGGCTGCGACCACGTCCTCCAGCAGCTCGGGTTGGAGACTCTCCGTGAGCGGGGGCGCCCATGGTCCGAGTTTACCTCGGACCGAGCGATAAGGACGCCCCCACGGATCCCCGTTTAGAGTCTCCAACATCTCCTCCCTGGCTCGCGTCTTCGCCTCGCCGATGGCCAGCCACAGAGCCTTCTTAGCCGCGCGATACACCTCATACCGCGCGGCTTCTTCGTCAGGGACCCGACGACGTCTTCTCCGGTATCGGGTGTACTGGCGCCTGACCTCCACGCACGAGTCGCGCAACTGCGCGATCTCGGCGGACCACCAGTACACCTGGCGCCTTCTGGGTTGTGTGTGGACCCGGGGCATTGACGCGTCGCAAATTTGCGTCATCGCCCCGTGAAACCACTGCGCCTCCTCTTCGACGTCGACGGGTCCGGTCGTTGCCGACTCCCGGATCCAGGCCTGCGCAATAGCAGCCTCCTCGAGTAGCTCCCTGTCGAGGCGCTTGCGCGCCCAACGCGGACCGTCCGTTCGCGGGGCCGTTGGATTGCGGCCGCCCGCGGTCTGGGGGGAGACGTTGAAACGGATATATCGATGATCCGACAACGTCTCCACCTCCACGGCGACACGCCAATCGCGGACACGGCTTGCGACAGCGGGGCTAGCGAACGAAACGTCCACTATAGAACCACCCCGCTGTCGCACGCACGTGTAGACCGAGCCCCGATTCAGGACGGTCAAGCCGGTCGTGACCGACCACTCCTCCAACGCCTCGCCCTTGACATCGGTGACCGGGGATCCCCACGCCGCAGACTTGGCGTTGAGATCCCCGAGCAGCAGCACCGGGCGAGGGTGGTACCGGTTCACGACGGCACCCAACTCGACAAGGAAGCTCTCGAAGTCGGCGAGGCTCTTGTTGGGCGAGAAATACGCCCCAACAATGCCAACGCCGTCCGCGAGGGCGGCCACCCAGCCGTGACCTCGGGACGGGTCGACAAGAGCCCCGCCGATGATGGCCACCGAGCCGTCCAGATCACCCACCCAATCATCTCGGGGGGGGACGTAATACGGCTCGGCGACCACAGCCACATGGATCGACCACTCTGCCATGCTCTGGAGTAAGAGATCCTGAGCCCTGGCAGAGTGGTTGATATTGCCCTGGAGGAAATGGAATTGTGCCATTACGCACAATCCATTCCCTCGGCACCATTCTTAGGCCGGGAGTCGGCCGAAGAGCAACCAGGCTGAGGGGGGTGTAAAGGGCCCCCGATAGCCTTGGTTGTCCCCTTCTTGTTGCCCTTTTTTGGGGCGGGCGGGCAGGCCTTTCTGCCGACGACGTGCCCCGCGGGCCTCCCTGCATCCGTGCAGAGGCTGCAGTTTGGCGTCGCGGAGCACGCTGCCGCCTTGTGGCCGGGCTTACCGCAGCGATAGCATTGCTCGCTGCGGTCAGTTGCGGCGGCGCAACGTGCCCTGACGTGCCCAACGTCAAGGCAGCGGTAGCACCGCATAGCCCTGGGTTGCAGCAGCTTCACTCGTGCCGCAACCCATCCCACCAATAGCCGTCCGCTGACGGCTATCTTGTTTGCCGCCGCTACCGGGCACTTCACCGTAATGGCGCCGAGCCCGGCAGCGTCGGCGCGGATCTCGCCCGCCCGCACGTCGCCCGGCGGACATCCACCGCTTCGAGCGACGGCCGCCACGACCTCCTCTGGGGTCGTCGAGTCGTCCAGGCCATCGACGCGCAAATCGGCGGTCTTTCATCCTTGAGGACCTCCCTCAGTTTGGCGGCCAGGATGTCCGCCTTCTCGCTGCCCGAGGGTCCCGACACCTCGAACAGACGCGCCCCCGTAACCGCCGACTTCATCCTGAAGCCGGTCGGTGTGCCAAGGTCGGGGAACGCGACCTTGGCCTTCGCCTGCTCAAGGACCTCCTTGTAGGTAAGGCCCCTCTCGATAGCTGCCGGCTGCAGTGTTATTA
Source organism: Mamestra brassicae (assembly GCA_905163435.1). Classification (NCBI taxonomy): domain Eukaryota; kingdom Metazoa; phylum Arthropoda; class Insecta; order Lepidoptera; family Noctuidae; genus Mamestra; species Mamestra brassicae. The sequence goes on along the minus strand of LR991003.1, from coordinate 18,799,630 downwards.
CCACAGCCGCAGAACGTGGGGCCTTACCCTTTCGGGACCTCCTTTTCCTTTTGGGCGCGGGCTTGGGCTGAGCCGGCGGCGCCGCCTTCTTCTTGCGACCCCGTTTGACGACCGTCGTCCAAGCCTCTGTTGGGTCGGACGCGGTCGCCGGAGTCGCAGTTGAGCTGGAGGGGGGTGCTGACACACCCTCCGCGGGCTTTTTAGGCCCCTCCGCGGGCTTTTTGCCCCCCTTTCCAGCTGCCACGGTCGACGGCCCTGGCCTTGCGGCCTCCTCCATCCTCCGCCTGTCCGCCGCTAGCGGTGGCCGGAGGTTCTGGGCCGGGAGGAGCCTTGTTTCCAAGGCCTCCAGGCGGGCATTCATCATGCCCCCGCACTGCTGCATGCAGATGCGGACGATCCGTTCGACGTCCGCATCGGTTGACAGTGCAGGGGCAGGGGCTGACGGCGGAGACGCAACTGCCCGAGAGCCGGCAGCTGCGGGAGCCATACGCTTCTTTGAAGGGGCGGACCCCCTCTGTGCGGCAACCTCCCGCTTGAGGTCCTCCATCTCTGCTCGGAGACGGCTGTTTTCCTCCCACAGCTTCGCCGTCTCCTCAGAGCTCGTTCTTTCAAGGAGGACCCCAACCGCCTCCCTGATGCCATCTGCCGCCTCTTTTAGGGCGCGCGTGAACGTGCCCTTCAAGCTGCCCGACTTCGTGGCAACTTTCAGGACAACGTCCACGCCGTCCAGAACCTGGCGGCCGAGTGCCGCCGCCGTTACGCCCTCCCCGGAGGCCGCCTGAGCGGCCCGCCGCTCTCGAGCCTGCCGAGCCAGCTCACCGACCTCATCGGCCGCGACCGCCTTCCGCTGCGCCCGCTTTGCGGCGTTAATCTCCGCTTTGTTGCTGTCTAGCAACAGCGGGGACGCAGCGGAATCTCCGCTCAGGTCAGCGAGCATGGTCTCGTCGCTCTCTTCCTCGGGTCGATCCAAGCGGACCGCTGGGATCGGCGTAGCGGGCCGCAAAAAACGACCCTTTTGGTCGCGCTGCGGCAGACGAGTGGACGATCCACTCATCGCTGCGCGACCACCTCTCCGAGATGTCGGCACTTTTGCAGCCGACAATTCCTCCTCGCTTGAGGAGGGATTCAAACCCTCCCCGCGCGAACGCTTCCCCCAGAATTTGGAGGGGGTGCGTAAGCCTCCTTGGCTTTCGCTGCCACTTTCGGCAGAGTCCTCAATCTGCGCCATAACTGGCCCACCATCATTTTTTGTTTTTTGGGTTTTAACTGTATCCATGTAGTTCCCACGAGTTGATATAGGTAAGTATGTCCACCGGGCAGAGCCTAGGTACCCGGTAAGCCTACATACTGCAGAGTGCGGCAGGTGCTCTGCAGGGGAAGCGCTAACGACTGGACTCCCTCCAGCCATGCATCCTCTCACCGCGCTTCAGAGCTTAGGATTGGGGGTTTTTTATCTTAGAGGTATCCTTCCTCTGGGCCGGGCGGTTAAGCCGAGCCCCCGACGGCGGCATTAAGCATGCCTCCGTCCGCTGTCCGGACAACCCGACTCAGCGGACCCGTCGGGAACTCTCTCTTCAGGATTGCTCCGTGAAGAGAGAGCAACTGCCGCTTTGGTGCGCCTGCACCGCAGCGGCATTGGTCGCATCCTTCGCCAATCGACGACTGTCGATCGGACAGGAGCGACCCCAACTCAGACGTTCCTCCACAGTGCCCTCTGATAATCAGAGGGACACGTGGAGGAACCGTCGTGGAGCAACAAGCTCCCCCTCCCCCGCAGAAATCCGCCACAGACAATAGCCCCTCCGACATGGAGAGACTATTGGCCGTGCCCAGGGTGCACCGGCCCGACAACTGCTCTTTCCCCCGAACGCATTCGTAAGGAACCAGCAGCCGTCAGGCACACGAGGAGGTTTTCTGCACGCACCCCAACCTAACCTAACCTAACCTAACCTAACCTAACCTAACCTAACCTAACCTAACCTAACCTAACCTAACCTAACCTAACCTAACCTAACCTAACCTAACCTAACCTAACCTAACCTAACCTAACCTAACCTAACCTAACCTAACCTAACCTAACCTAACCTAACCTAACCTAACCTAACCTAACCTAACCTAACCTAACCTAACCTAACCTAACCTAACCTAACCTAACCTAACCTAACCTAACCTAACCTAACCTAACCTAACCTAACCTAACCTAACCTAACCTAACCTAACCTAACCTAACCTAACCTAACCTAACCTAACCTAACCTAACCTAACCTAACCTAACCTAACCTAACCTAACCTAACCTAACCTAACCTAACCTAACCTAACCTAACCTAACCTAACCTAACCTAACCTAACCTAACCTAACCTAACCTAACCTAACCTAACCTAACCTAACCTAACCTAACCTAACCTAACCTAACCTAACCTAACCTAACCTAACCTAACCTAACCTAACCTAACCTAACCTAACCTAACCTAACCTAACCTAACCTAACCGGCAATAACTTTGACACTAGGATAGCTTTTAACACGCGGTTTTTGACTGAAACGTTGTCCAATAGGCCTCCGCTTACCTTGTGACACATTTAAATTGACCTACCTGAAAGGAATTTTCAGTCACCATACTTACGTAATTTTTTCAAAATTTAAAATACTTAAAAAATTTTATCTACTAAACCCCTCCATTAATTTCCGTAATTTTTGCAGAATCGGGTTCTCACTTACCTAGTCTTGGTTTCGAGGCGCGTTACGCGAGCCGAAATTTCAACTGGTCGCTGAAAACTCGATTTTTGTCCTGAAAAAGTGGTTTTTTGACCACTGTGCAAAATTGTGTTTTTCCAAATTTCTGAAAACGCTCTAGCAAGCTAGCCCGCGCCGAGACGCATCTTCTGACACCTCACACGTGCGGCTGGCTCGCATAGAACATCAAAAAATTTTAATAAATCCATAATTTACTTACGCAAGTACATACACGAAATCCACCTGTAGGAGCCTTGTCAAAACAAAAATTGCAATAACTTTGACACTAGGATAGCTTTTAACACGCGGTTTTTGACTGAAACGTTGTCCAATAGGCCTCCGCTTACCTTGTGACACATTTAAATTGACCTACCTGAAAGGAATTTTCAGTCACCATACTTACGTAATTTTTTCAAAATTTAAAATACTTAAAAAATTTTATCTACTAAACCCCTCCATTAATTTCCGTAATTTTTGCAGAATCGGGTTCTCACTTACCTAGTCTTGGTTTCGAGGCGCGTTACGCGAGCCGAAATTTCAACTGGTCGCTGAAAACTCGATTTTTGTCCTGAAAAAGTGGTTTTTTGACCACTGTGCAAAATTGTGTTTTTCCAAATTTCTGAAAACGCTCTAGCAAGCTAGCCCGCGCCGAGACGCATCTTCTGACACCTCACACGTGCGGCTGGCTCGCATAGAACATCAAAAAATTTTAATAAATCCATAATTTACTTACGCAAGTACATACACGAAATCCACCTGTAGGAGCCTTGTCAAAACAAAAATTGCAATAACTTTGACACTAGGATAGCTTTTAACACGCGGTTTTTGACTGAAACGTTGTCCAATAGGCCTCCGCTTACCTTGTGACACATTTAAATTGACCTACCTGAAAGGAATTTTCAGTCACCATACTTACGTAATTTTTTCAAAATTTAAAATACTTAAAAAATTTTATCTACTAAACCCCTCCATTAATTTCCGTAATTTTTGCAGAATCGGGTTCTCACTTACCTAGTCTTGGTTTCGAGGCGCGTTACGCGAGCCGAAATTTCAACTGGTCGCTGAAAACTCGATTTTTGTCCTGAAAAAGTGGTTTTTTGACCACTGTGCAAAATTGTGTTTTTCCAAATTTCTGAAAACGCTCTAGCAAGCTAGCCCGCGCCGAGACGCATCTTCTGACACCTCACACGTGCGGCTGGCTCGCATAGAACATCAAAAAATTTTAATAAATCCATAATTTACTTACGCAAGTACATACACGAAATCCACCTGTAGGAGCCTTGTCAAAACAAAAATTGCAATAACTTTGACACTAGGATAGCTTTTAACACGCGGTTTTTGACTGAAACGTTGTCCAATAGGCCTCCGCTTACCTTGTGACACATTTAAATTGACCTACCTGAAAGGAATTTTCAGTCACCATACTTACGTAATTTTTTCAAAATTTAAAATACTTAAAAAATTTTATCTACTAAACCCCTCCATTAATTTCCGTAATTTTTGCAGAATCGGGTTCTCACTTACCTAGTCTTGGTTTCGAGGCGCGTTACGCGAGCCGAAATTTCAACTGGTCGCTGAAAACTCGATTTTTGTCCTGAAAAAGTGGTTTTTTGACCACTGTGCAAAATTGTGTTTTTCCAAATTTCTGAAAACGCTCTAGCAAGCTAGCCCGCGCCGAGACGCATCTTCTGACACCTCACACGTGCGGCTGGCTCGCATAGAACATCAAAAAATTTTAATAAATCCATAATTTACTTACGCAAGTACATACACGAAATCCACCTGTAGGAGCCTTGTCAAAACAAAAATTGCAATAACTTTGACACTAGGATAGCTTTTAACACGCGGTTTTTGACTGAAACGTTGTCCAATAGGCCTCCGCTTACCTTGTGACACATTTAAATTGACCTACCTGAAAGGAATTTTCAGTCACCATACTTACGTAATTTTTTCAAAATTTAAAATACTTAAAAAATTTTATCTACTAAACCCCTCCATTAATTTCCGTAATTTTTGCAGAATCGGGTTCTCACTTACCTAGTCTTGGTTTCGAGGCGCGTTACGCGAGCCGAAATTTCAACTGGTCGCTGAAAACTCGATTTTTGTCCTGAAAAAGTGGTTTTTTGACCACTGTGCAAAATTGTGTTTTTCCAAATTTCTGAAAACGCTCTAGCAAGCTAGCCCGCGCCGAGACGCATCTTCTGACACCTCACACGTGCGGCTGGCTCGCATAGAACGTCAAAAAATTGCCCTCCCACCCTCCCTTTTGTTACTGGCCAGGTAAACTCCTCAGCTTTGACAAAATATTTTTATTTAATTTTCGGTTCATTTATATTATCTGGTCACTAGTGCATTCCGAATAATTCAGGTTTGAGCCTATTGATTGACCAAATTTGAAAATAGCTAGACTTTTGAAATTTTTACTTGACTTGATTCTTGACCTGACTAAATCCTTTAGTCACTTATATTCATTTATTGATTTTACCTTTTCGTTTTATCATTTTAAATTTCTGACTGATCCCCCCTTTACAGGGATTCAGTCTCATTACTTTTATAGTTGTCCTCTGACGTTGTCGTCAGATTTTTCCCGACCCTCGACATGTATCGCACTCCAGCTAAAAAAGACGCGAGCTCGCAGGGCTCTGGGTGCTCACCGCAATCTGCGGAGAAGGCTAGGACCTCACTTTTGAGCGTGAGAAGAAGCATCGGGGAATGGGAGGCCGGCAAGGCGGAGCCCCAGGCTAGGTCCCCGGCCAATCCAAAACCCGACGCAACACCACCACCACCACAACCACCAACCACCAAAAAGATGCCGAGTTCCCTGGAGGCGCGTCGAGCCTCAGTGGAGGCTGCAGGAACAGCCAGAAAGCCCGAGCAAAAATACCCCAACCTCACTGCGGAGGCGAGAGCTTGCCTAAACAAAGCGAAGCTTCATTTGGGCAACTCTCGCAACCTCAAAACAGAAATCAAGACAGAGGTGCTTGGGGCTATTAACCGGCTCTTTGAAATAGTGAAAGAGTCGGAAAAAGGTAAAGTTTCTGCAGCACCCGCGACCACTTCATTAACCGAGCATACTAGCCTGCCCACTCCAAGCCAGGTCAAAGACAGCCAAAGCATACTTCTCGAGCGGCTTGAGGAAAACAGTGCCCTAATAAAGAAAAATTTGGCCCAAATGGAAAGTCTAAAGGATGTTTTGGTCACAAAAACAGTTTCCACTGTTGAGGAGAGAACATACGCGTCAGTGGCGGCGGCGCACACAAGCCAGACCGGGGTTCAGGAGCCGGGGCGAGCGACGCTGCACTCCGTAGTTGTCTCCTCAACAAAAGAATCGGAAACGGGTGATGAAATTCTGGAGCGAGTTAGGAAGGCGGTGGATGCGAAGGAGGGCTGGGTGCAGGTGGAGAAGGTTCGAAAGGCGAAGGACAGGAAGGTCATTATGGGGTGCCGGACCAAGGAGGAGCGGAGGAAGATAAAGGAGCGACTTGAGGCAGTCGGGGAGCACCTCGTCGTCGAGGAAGTGACCAACAGAAACCCGCTTCTGATTCTGAGGGACGTGTTACTCATTCATAGTGACGAAGAAGTCCTGAAAGCCCTCAGAAATCAGAATCGGGAGCTTCTTCACGGCCTCGAGGGCGAGGATCAACGAATGGCCATAAAGTTCCGAAGGAGGACACGCAACCCCCATTTAAATCACATTGTGCTCAGTGTTTCTCCCACAATCTGGAGGAGGGCCATTGAAGGAGGGAAGCTCCGTATAGACCTCCAGATTGTGCGCGTCGAAGATCAGACGCCTCTGGTGCAGTGCACACGCTGCCTAGCTTTCGGACACGGCAAGCGATTCTGTACAGATTCAGCTGATCTGTGTAGCCACTGTGGCGGTCCGCATCTTAGGGCGGACTGCCCGGATAGGCAGCTTGGCGAAGCAGCGAAGTGCATTAACTGTACCAGAGCCAAAATCAGTAACACTGAGCACAGTGCCTTCAGCACTGAGTGCCCCGTGCGCCGCAAGTGGGACTCGCTAGCACGAGCATCTATAGCGTACTGCTAAGGTGGTCCCTTCAGCTACCCCAAGATATCAAGTTATCCAGGCCAACCTGCAACGCAGCCAACTCGCCACCAATGAACTCCTATTGGAAGCACAAACGCGCAAAGTGGCCGTCGCACTGCTCCAGGAGCCCTACGTGGGTCGGGTAAAAAGAATGAAGGGTTACCGGGGCGTAAGGGTCTTCCAGAGCTCTGAAGGAGGAGAAGGTACTGTAAAGGCGGCAATTGCCGTCCTTGACCACGATTTAGACATCTTGCAGTACCCGCAACTCACCACAAACAACATCGTTGTGGTGGGAGTCCGAACCAGAGCCTGGACGATCACGCTGGTGTCCTACTATTTCGAACCCGACAAGCCCGTGGAGCCATACCTGGAGCACCTGCAGCGAATAGTGCGGGAGATTGACTCCAGCAGGTTGGTTATTGGAGGAGACGCGAACGCGAAGAGCACTTGGTGGGGTAGCGGCAGCGAAGATGCAAGAGGGGAGCTCATGTGTGGGGCATTGGATGAGTGGGGGTTGCACGTCCTCAATTGTGGAGACACCCCTACTTTCGACACCGTGAGGGGCGGTATCAGATACAGCAGCCACGTCGACGTGACGGCGTGTTCGGAAGATATGTTAGGCCTGGTAGACGGCTGGCGAATAGAGGAGGGTCTCACGGGTTCCGATCACAACGGCATAGTTTTCAGCATCAATTTAGTAAAATCAAAAGGAACTAGAATCGAGCGTACCACACGAAAATTTAACACCAAGAAGGCTAATTGGAGACAGTTTCATTTGAAACTGTCTCAAATTATGCTGGATAAAAATTTGACCGTAAAAGAACTCACAAATATTAACAATATAAATAAAATAGATCAAACAATAAACTTATACACACAAGCCATTACAGATACATGCATAGACACAATACCGTTAAAGAAATCAAAAGAAATACTTACCCTGCCGTGGTGGTCAAAGGAACTCGCTGAGATGAAGAGGCTGGTCGCTACCAGGAAACGGCGTATCAGGAACGCAGCGCCGGTCCGCAGAGCGATGGTCGTCAGTCTGTACCTGGAAGAGAAGGAAAAATATGAGGAAGCAGCAAAGAAAGCTATAGAGGAAAGTTGGAAGGATTTCTGCGGGAAACAGACCAGGGAGGGGGTTTGGGAAGGAATTTACAGAGTGATGGGCAGAGTAGCTAAAAGAGAGGAAGACCTGCCGCTGCAGATGGGAGGGGAGACCCTGGACGCAGAGGGATCGGTGAGGCTGTTGGCCGAAACGTTCTACCCCGAAGACCGTGAGGAGGAAGACAGCATGGACCATCGCCAAACCAGAGAACTGGCAGCGATGGTAAACGAGTGGAGTCATGATGAACGGCATGACCCACCGTTTACCCAAAGCGAGCTCGATAGGTCCGTGATGTCTTTTAACCCAAAAAAGGCCCCGGGAGCCGACGGCTTCACAGCGGACATCTGCTCTCAGGCCATCAACTGTGACCCCACTTTCTTTCTGGCACTGATCAACAAATGCCTGGCGTACCACCACTTCCCGAAGGCCTGGAAGGAAGCGACGGTGGTTGTGCTTAGAAAGCCGGGCAAAGACTCGTACACCGTACCGAAGTCGTACAGGCCGATTGGGCTCTTGCCTGTACTAGGAAAGGTGTACGAGAAGATGCTGGTTGCCCGCCTCAAGTATTACTTGCTTCCCAGGATCAGTACTCGCCAATACGGCTTTATGCCCCAAAAGAGCACGGAAGACTCCCTCTATACTCTCGTGCAGTACATTCGCACTAAACTGACACAAAAGAAAATTGTTACACTTGTGTCACTAGATATAGAGGGAGCCTTCGACAGTGCGTGGTGGCCTGCCATCAAAGTACGATTGGCTGAGGAAAAGTGTCCTGTGAATTTGAGACGGGTGGTCAGTAGTTATCTCGGTGACAGGACGGTGAACGTGAGATACGCCGGGGTGGAGAGCAGAAGGTCGACCAGCAAAGGTTGTGTTCAGGGGTCTATCGGGGGACCGATTCTGTGGAATCTGCTACTCGACCCACTTCTGAAAGAGCTGGAAGGCAGAGGCAACTACTGTCAGGCATTCGCCGACGATGTTGTCATGATTTTCGACGGCGAAACGGCATCGGAAATCGAGGGACAGGCCAATGCCGCTCTCGAACATGTTCGAGCGTGGGGTGTCAGAAATAAGCTAAAATTCGCACCGCACAAAACTAATGCTATGGTATTAACGCGGAGGCTAAAATACGACACGCCACGCTTGAGCATGGGAGGGATCGACATTGGAATGTCCCAAGACGTAAAAATATTGGGCCTAACCATTGACTCAAAGCTGACTTTTAATAAACACGTAGCTATCGCCTGTAAGAAGGCGATAGCTATATACAAACACCTGTCTAGAGCAGCTCGAGTTAGTTGGGGTCTGCACCCGGAAGTGGTTAGGACCATATATACCGCAGCAGTGGAGCCGACAATACTTTACGCCGCAAGCGCATGGGCACCAGCCGCCAAAAAACTGGGGGTAATCAAGCAGCTGAATGTGGTGCAGAGAGGGTTCGCCCAGAAGCTGTGCAGAGCCTACCGCACAGTCTCCCTCAACTCGGCACTGGTGCTAGCTGGAGTACTCCCTCTTGACCTTCGGATAAGGGAAGTTGCTTCACTTTACGAAGCCAGGAGGGGCGTGCCCCAGCCCGTACTAGGAGACAGGGAGGTCGAGCGGATGGCCCCGGCTCTGGGAGCCCCTCACCCCGCGGAACAGACCAATCTGCAGTTCGGCAGCCTGATAGACGAGGAGCAATATAACGACCACAGAAATTTCGCTGTGCGCATTTTTACAGACGGCAGTAAGATTGAGGGCAAGGTCGGAGCGGCGCTATCTTTGTGGAATAGTGCCACCGAAACAAAGGCCCTCAAACTTACCTTGCCCTCGTACTGTACCGTCTATCAGGCTGAACTATTGGCCCTGCAAAGAGCGGCTGCGGAGGCCCTGAAACACAGGGAAAGCACGTTCGGCATCTTCAGCGACTCTATGGCGGCTCTCCAGACCATCACCAACGTCAGTGCCTCCCATCCTCTAGCTGTGGAAACAAGGGACACCATAAGGCGCTGCAGGCTCCAGAACAAGAGTGTCTCCTTGTTCTGGATTAAAGCCCACGCAGGACTGGAGGGCAACGAGCGAGCTGACCAACTCGCGAAGGAAGCCGCCCTAGGGTCGAAGAAGAGGCCGGACTACGACCTGTGCCCCGTTTCATTCGTCAAGCGGCAGATCCGCATGAGGTCGCTTGACGAGTGGAACGGTAGATATAAGTCCGGAGAAACAGCCTCCGGCACGAAACTGTTTTTCCCTGACGCGGTTGCGGCGTACAGTGTTGTAAGAAAAATGGAGCTCACAAGTGTGACCACCCAAATCCTCACAGGGCACGGTGGATTCTCTGCATACCTGAAACGCTTCAAGTGTAAAGAGAATTCATCGTGCGCCTGTGAGCCTGGCATCGATGAGACGGTCGTTCACGTTCTGCTCGAGTGCCCGATCACAGCTCAAGCGCGATATGAGGCGGAGCAAGAACTGGACACCAAATTGACTGCTGAAAACTTCCCAATTTTGATGAGAGGTCGAAAGCGAAAAATGTTCATAGATTATTGTATAGAAATAGGAAAATTGCTAATTAATAGAAATAAGATAGTTTAAGCAAGTAGGATACTTAATTATATAATAATTATATAGGATAAGTACCTAAATCAAACGAGGAAAAAAAAAAAAAAAAAAAAAAAAAAAAAAAAAAAAAAAAAAAAAAATGTATATATATATAAAGCTCTCAAATAGGTTAACAATAAGTGGTCTCGTATTAAGTATAAGTATATACCCAGTATTCATAGGTTTTAGACCTAAAGTACATTAAGCAATAGCTGTAATATAACGTCTGATTAGTACCTTTCATGTCTTATATCATAGAATTAAATTAATAAAACAAATAAAATTTAAATCGCAGTAATATCTCTGATAACGTCAGAGGACAACTAGCGTGGCAGGAGTGGGTTTTAGCCGGTAAGAGTCCGGCACTGCCCCGACCGTCTCACAGTGTGAGGCAGTCGAGGCGTCCATGAGGATTTCCCACTCCTGCCAAAACAAAAAAAAAAAAAAAAAAAAAAAAAAACCTAACCTAACCTAACCTAACCTAACCTAACCTAACCTAACCTAACCTAACCTAACCTAACCTAACCTAACCTAACCTAACCTAACCTAACCTAACCTAACCTAACCTAACCAGCCGCCTTGTATGAGGCAAGGAGAGGGTCGTCCCGGTTCGTGCCAGGAGACCGGGAGATTGAGAGTATGGTAGGATTTGCAGAGACATCTCACCCTGCCAAACAAATGGCCTTGGAGTTCGTGTGCCTGGCAGACCAACAGCTTGTGGACAGTCATGACGAGCAGGCAGTGCGAATATTCACTGACGGCAGCAAGATTGAGGGGAAGGTCGGAGCCGCATTATCCCTGTGGGATAATGAAGGTGAAGTCCAGAACTTCAAACTCAGCCTCGCCGCGTACTGCACTGTCTACCAGGCGGAACTACTGGCCATTTGCAAGGCAACGGACGTGATTCTCAAGCGCAAAGAGTCGAGCTATGGCGTGTACAGTGACTCAATGTCAGCATTGCAGACACTGACAAGCCATGGCTCGCTCCATCCTCTGGCAGTCCGCGCAAGAGCAAATTTGGCTCAAGCATTGAACCAGAACAAAGCTGTGTCTTTGTTTTGGGTCAAGGCCCATGCGGGCTTGTTGGGGAATGAGCGTGCGGACGAGCTGGCGAAGGTGGCAGCATTGTCGTCGCGGAGGAAGCCAGACTACGACCAATGTCCGGTTTCATTCATCAAGCGTCAAATCCGTTTGGATTCGCTTGACGAGTGGAACCGGAGATATGTGTCGGGCGAGACGGCCTCGGTGACGAAAATGTTCCTTCCGGACGCCGTAGCTGCCTACCGTATTGTACAACGGGTGAGGCCAACAGGCGTACTCACGCAAGTGTTAACAGGGCACGGTGGGTTCTCAGAATACTTAAATCGCTTTAAGTGTAAGGAGAGCCCATCGTGCACCTGCGACCCCGAGGTAGCAGAAACAGTCCCACATATTCTACTAGATTGTCCAATTTACGCTATGGAACGCTACAATCTCGAGCAGGATATTGGGGGAAAACTGCAAAGAGACACGATAGGTGAAGTAATGTCTAGCAATAAAAATCGAGATAAACTCATAGCCTACTGCGTAAATATTGCAAAAAATGTAATAAGGAAAAACAAAAGTTGATGAAACGACTATGTTTTCGTTTTATATTGTATATATAAAAAATTGTAAGCATAGGATATTAGCGCAATAAATAATTGTAAAAATAGAATAAGTAGTTGGTTAAGAGCAATTGTAAAATAAAATAAGTAGTAGATAAAATAAATAATGTTAAAATAGACTGTAATTAGTAAATTGTAATTTAAGTTAAGCTCAATATGTAAAAATAAGAAAATAAAAAACACCTGCACAAATTATTTCCCCTGAATAGAAGTAAGAAAGTACATATAAAGTACAAAAATAAAGTATAAATAAAATAAAAAAGAATAGAAAGTAGCAAAACAGTGGGAGTCCCACCCACAGGATAATTGGTGATGGATAAAAGAAAGACACAGTATGGAGAATGAAAGTACGAGAGGCATGTTAAGCGAGAACTGGTATGGACGAGGAATAGATAAAGAATAGGCGCCAATAACGTTGGCGGAACTAGTCCAGAAAAAAAAAAAAAAAAAAAAAAAAAAAAAAAAAAAAAAAAAACCTAACCTAACCTAACCTAACCTAACCTAACCTAACCTAACCTAACCTAACCTAACCTAACCTAACCTAACCTAACCTAACCTAACCTAACCTAACCTAACCTAACCTAACCTAACCTAACCTAACCTAACCTAACCTAACCTAACCTAACCTAACCTAACCTAACCTAACCTAACCTAACCTAACCTAACCTAACCTAACCTAACCTAACCTAACCTAACCTAACCTAACCTAACCTAACCTAACCTAACCTAACCTAACCTAACCTAACCTAACCTAACCTAACCTAACCTAACCTAACCTAACCTAACCTAACCTAACCTAACCTAACCTAACCTAACCTAACCTAACCTAACCTAACCTAACCTAACCTAACCTAACCTAACCTAACCTAACCTAACCTAACCTAACCTAACCTAACCTAACCTAACCTAACCTAACCTAACCTAACCTAACCTAACCTAACCTAACCTAACCTAACCTAACCTAACCTAACCTAACCTAACCTAACCTAACCTAACCTAACCTAACCTAACCTAACCTAACCTAACCTAACCTAACCTAACCTAACCTAACCTAACCTAACCTAACCTAACCTAACCTAACCTAACCTAACCTAACCTAACCTAACCTAACCTAACCTAACCTAACCTAACCTAACCTAACCTAACCTAACCTAACCTAACCTAACCTAACCTAACCTAACCTAACCTAACCTAACCTAACCTAACCTAACCTAACCTAACCTAACCTAACCTAACCTAACCTAACCTAACCTAACCTAACCTAACCTAACCTAACCTAACCTAACCTAACCTAACCTAACCTAACCTAACCTAACCTAACCCAGTAACCGATAATACTTCGCAACAACAACATCAGCTCCGCGATAAAAATTCTTCTAAATTACACGTGTTGAGCTACGTGCGCAAAAGGGTTATCAGTGGAATTGTGCAGTGTCAATTCATCAGGATACGTGTGGGCAAGAGTCTACCTCAACGGGTTACGAAGCAGGAAACCCTGAACTTTGGAGGAGCATATCTCAGCACAGGTCAGTGGAGTCGTCCTGCAAATATTTTATCCAGTGAGACGCAGCAGAGGCCAGTCCAACGACATTCAAATCATTGAAATCGGAGCAGGGACTTCGGAGATATTAAGGGTCCAAAAACCGCCAAAACACGTGGTTTTCTGTGTAAAAACAACCTCACTTTTGGAACACGTGTTTTCCGACACGAGGCGTGACGTATAGCCAGTCATCTCAGCCAGTACTGGAGACTCCGAAGCCGGCCGAGGAATCTGCGGGCCGACCAGACACCAGTGTGACGACTCCACGACCCACCATCAGGTAAGCCCTGTGGGAACTCCCAAACCCCTTGTCCTCAGACCCTCGTGTTTGGGCTCATCTGACTTGGGACTCCAAGACCTTACCGGAGCCACCAAGGGTCAATATCCCCCCCCCCCGTGTGGAACCCCCCCCACCCCACCCCTTCACCCCCCCTCACCTCCACGCGAGACCTCCCCCCCCCGACCCCCCTCAGGGCTACCTCACCCCCCCGCGGCCTAACTTCGTTCCCGCTTGAACCAGGGTAGCCGAGTTTGGGCTCGTTTGAAAGGGCATAAAAAGTTCTTGCTTTTGGCCCCAACGGAATACTGGAATTCAGCACCACACACCAGCAGCAATCCAACGACACGCAGGATCCCACTGAGGACCATCACCAGCGCGCACACAGGGCTCACAACATCGAGCTCTGACAGTATCGGGCTCCTCATCGGACAGCAGACGCAGACCACCAGCAGAAGCATCCGTGAGTCCATCAAAAATTAACTGAAAAAAAAAAAAAAAAAAAATATATATATATATATATAAAGTCTAAGTGGACTTTAGCGTTATAATAGTCCGTAGTTAATAAGTTCATAAATAACATCAAAATGTCATCAAAGCAGTCCTCCATCACCTCCCGCAAGATGGCCACGGACGCCGCAAAAGCCCCAAAGACACTTAGGGAAAAGGTTCTAAAGAACACGGCCAAGTCGGTTGTCTCGGAGAAGACGGCACGTCCGTCGCAGGCGCCACAGGCAACAAAAGCGTCGTCGGAACCGGACGTTACCAAAACTACTCCGCCAGTTTCCGTAGCACCGGCACCAGAGGAGTTTCTCACACCAGATGACCGGACGAGAATCTCCGAGCTGGTCATTAACTGGGAGCAATGCGGTATCTCCCCCCCCCGCCAGATCATCTCGGACGAGGAAAGCTCGGTGGCCTCTTCAGTGAGCCAAGCCAACCGTCCTGAGAGTGGACGGCCGAGCCTTCTGTACAGAACGCCGAGAAGGGGCACAGGGGTGGAAATGGATCTGGCCACTCGAGAGGCAAACGAGCTTCTTCAAAAAGGGAAGGACGCCCTAGAAGCAGCGGGTAATATGAAACGGGAGTGCAAGGCCACCGCCCATGAGTGCCTTCAGGGCCTGTATGAGACGGCCCTGTCTCTGGCAGACTCGAGAGCGCGTCACAAGTACAACCTTGAGAAGGAGCGCTCTCGACACGCACAAGAGCTTGTGCGGGTCGAGAGAGCTCACACTCGAGAGCTTATGACGCTGAAGGTCGAGCTCTCTCTCATGCGGACGGATGTCTCGGAGACGAAGAAGGAGGCGAAAGGCATCCGCGAATGGCTGGGTCACGAGACCCTTGAAGCCCTCCAAGGCATCAAGGACGTAAAAGAAGAGGTCAAATCGGCAAGCCTCAGGAGCCTTAAGGAGCACGAAAAGACTAGGCAGGAAAGCGTGCGAGCCCCAGGTGAACCCAAGTGGGAAACAATGGGGGCCGGCCTTTCCCGTCTCGACACCAATATCGCCAGCATGTCCAACCAGCTGGACGTGCTCCGGAAGGCACTCGAGCGTCTGAAAGAGGACCTCAACCAGCCCAAAAATCCGCAGATGGACCCGAGTAGCCAAGAGACAGACCATGCGCTCACACTCGTCACCACCAAGTTTGAAGAGGAGTGCAAAAAACTGTCCCTTCAAATACAGGCCATCGCTAATAGACCTGTAGCCTCTCCCCCACCATCACAACCTCCACTAAACATTAACCAACACCTAAAACCAATAACAGAAAGGCTGGAGATAGTCTCGGCGGACATTCGCGTACTGCGAGACAAAGAACCGCTGATCCAGGCGCCCCCGGCGATGAATTTGGAGGCGGAACTCGCAGTCGGCGACGTTAAGCAGACTCTCCGGAATATTGAAAAAGGGGTGGCGGACTTGGGCAAAGCGGAAAGACCGCTCCCACAACAGCTGGGCCCCAAAACCTTTGCCCAGGTCGCCAGTACCCCCAAGCCCCCACAACCAAACCACACTCTGATCGTCTCGTCGACGAACCCCAAGCACACTGGGGACAACGTGATCGAGCGGATCAGGTCTGCCCTGGACCTCAAAACGAGCGGAGCCCGAGTCGACACAGTCCGGAAAGCGCGGAACCAAAAAGTGGTTCTAAGGTGCGCCAGCAAGTCGGACTTAAATTTGATCAGGGATCAATTCAAGTCGAACGCAGGGCTCAAGGTCCAGGAGCCGAAACCTCTAAACCCTCTCGTCTGCATCAAGGGGGTTCTGTCCAGCTACAGCGACGGGGAGATCGTTGATCTCCTGCAGGCGCAAAATAAGCACCTTTTACATCACGTCGCTGTGGATGGTCAGACCTTAAGGGTGCGCTATAGGAAGCGCGCGAGGAATCCCCACGAGTGCCACCCTGTTCTGGAGCTCTCCCCGGAGCTCTGGAAGTGCTACACGCAAGCACAAAAAGTCCACGTGGGCATCAAGCGATGCTCGATTGAGGACCAGTCCCCCCTCGTACAGTGCACAAAATGCCTCGGTTATGGACATAACAGGTCCATATGCAAAGCCGAAAAGGAAGCCTGCAGCTACTGCACGGGAGCACACAGCGGAAGGGACTGCCCCATTCGGGCTGCAGGCAAAGAGCCCACTTGTATAAATTGCAGGGTGGCACACAGGACTGGCAGCAACCTGGCACACACAGCGTTCAGCGAAGACTGCCAGGAACGCCAGAAATGGGATGGAATAGCGAGATCGCGCGTTTCCTATTGCTAAGGGCGACCATGAGAACACACCAGCAAGTCATCCAGTCACCGTCCAAAACCCAATAGGACCGACAGCAAGATTGAGGTTCATCCAAGTCAATCTTCAGCGCTCCAAGCTAGCCACAGAAGAGTTCCACATGGCGGCTCAGACAAAGGGAGTTTCAGTAGCACTTGTTCAAGAGCCCTATGTAGGAAGAACAGGTGTGATGAAACAATGCCCCGGCACGCAAGTCATCCAGTGTAGCCTGAACCGCCAAAAACCAGTCAAAGCGGCTATCGTTGTTTTCGGGGACAACCTGGAGGTCATCCACGACCCCCAGATTGTTACCGAGAACATCGCCGCCGTCCAACTAAAGGTGGGCCAGCTCAGCTTCGGGGTGCTATCGGTCTATTTTGAGGGTGACCAGGACATCGAACCTTATCTTTCTGTAACACACAACACAATTCACAAACTACACACAAACAACATCCTGGTGGGAGGAGACATAAACGCATGGAGCCAGTGGTGGGGAAGTGTTTCCGAAAACCATCGCGGGGCAGCGTACAACGCATTCCTCAATGAACGCGATCTCCAGATCCTTAACACGGGACAAACGCCGACGTTCGAGACCTATAGAGGAGACAGGTGGTGCACAAGCATTGTCGATGTGACGGCATGCAGTCTGTCGCTGCTAGGCAAGGTTGAGGAGTGGCGAGTGGAAAGAAAAGTAACAACTTCAGACCACAACGCAATAACCTTCTCGATGCGTCTAGAAAAGGCCTTGGAACCTTTAAGGCCAGTTTCGACGCGCATCTACAACACTAAGAAGGCAAAGTGGTCCGACTTCATCACGCACTTCAAAACCAGTCTGGCGGAAAACGACATCACGCCAGTCAGAGTCTCGGAAGTCTCAAGTCCAGAGGACCTGGAGTCTCTTATCAACATGTACACACAAAACATACACGAGTCATGCGAAAAAGCGATCCCAAAACTGGGATCCCCTAAACACAACGCCAAGCCCCCGTGGTGGAACCCTTCTCTGGACCGTCTTCAAAAAGACGTAACGAGGAAGAAGAGAAGGATCCAAAATGCAGCCGCAAGCCGGAGACACTTCACCATCCAGGAATACGTGCTGGCAAAACACACCTACACTACAGCAGCGACGGAAGCAGCCACGGCCAACTGGAAGGAGTTCTGCTCGAAGCAGAACCGAGAGAGCATGTGGGATGGCATCTACAGGGTATTAAGGAAGACAAGCAGAAGACAGGACGATGCGCTCCTGAGAAATACCGCAGGCGAGACGCTCAGTCCAGAGCAGTCCGCGGATCTTCTGGCAAAAACCTTCTACCCCGACGACTCAACGGATGCCGAACAGCCATACCACACCATACTGAGGAGGCTAGCGGAGGAGAAAACCCCTCGAGGATTGACTGCCGATGATCCACCGTTCACAACAGCGGAGCTGGAAATGGTCCTCCAAAACCAAAATCCGAAAAAAGCTCCCGGTCCCGATGGATTAACGGCAGACATCTGCACTGCGGCAATAAACTGTGATAGGGAGGTGTTCTTAGCGATGGCCAACCGGTGTTTGTCGCTGTCACACTTCCCGAAGCAGTGGAAAGTCGCCCACGTGTGCATACTGCGCAAGCCCGGTAAGGACGACTACACCAGCGCAAAGTCGTACAGACCGATAGGTCTGCTCTCGGTTCTAGGAAAAATCGTCGAGAAGCTCCTTGTAGGCAGGCTCCAGTGGCATTTCCTCCCAACACTCAACACAAAACAATACGGTTTCATGCCACAACGCGGAACCGAGGACGCCCTCTATGACCTAATGGGACACATACGTGCCGAAATCAAAGCCAAAAAGATCGTGCTTTTGATTTCATTGGACATAGAGGGGGCCTTCGACAACGCGTGGTGGCCGGCACTCAAAAGACAGATGGTAGTCAAGAACTGCCCCAAGAATATTTACGCTCTCGTCACCTCATACCTGGAAGACCGGAACATCAGGGTCAACTACGCCAGAGCGACTAGTGAAAAAGGTACCACGAAAGGATGCGTCCAGGGCTCAATTGCCGGACCGACGTTTTGGAACCTAATCCTAGATTCGCTCCTACACAGAATGGCTAGAATGGGGGTATACTGCCAAGCGTTTGCAGACGATGTTGTCCTTGTATTCTCGGACCATACGACCGGTCCTCTGCAGAAGTCAGCCAACGACACGCTAGAGATAGTATCGGAATGGGGCGTCAAAAATAAGCTACGTTTTGCCGCGCACAAGACCAATGCGATGGTGTTAACGAAAAAGCTTAAATACGACCTTCCGGTGCTCCACATGTCGGGCACGCGGCTGAACCTGGTCCAAGAGGTCAAGCTGCTAGGGCTCACAATAGACTCCAAACTGACCTTTAACGCACACGTGGCTGCGACCTGTAAAAAGGCCGCAGACATCTATAAGCAGCTGGCATGTGCGGCAAAGGTGACATGGGGTCTTAACAGAGAGATTATAAGGACGATATATGTGTCGGTGATAGAGCCCATCGTGATGTATGCAGCGAGTGCGTGGGCCCCGGCAGCTGAGAAACTGATGACAAGGAATCAGTTTGACTCACTGCAGAGAGGGTTCGCGCAGAAGATCTGCAAAGCATATCGCACGGTGTCTCTGTCATCGGCTCTTATTCTGTCAGGCCAACTCCCCCTAGACCTCCGGGTAATCGAGGCCGCAACCCTTTTCAAAATCAAAAAGGGTCATTCCCAAGAGTTCATACCACCGGGCCGCGAGCTGGAGCGCAACGTGCCCCACTCCAAAAATCCCCACCCAGCGTTACTCACAACAACAGAGTATGCACGCCTACAGGACTTGACTCCCGAAACTCTGCAAACCCATCAAGTAACCGGCCCTCAAATATATACCGACGGCAGCAAGATAGAGGGGAAAGTCGGCGCTGCCCTAACTTGGTGGGAAAACGGAAAGGAGTTAAAGTTCAGCACTTTTGGCCTGGAACCTCACAACACAGTCTTCCAATCGGAAATGTACGCTCTCTTCAGAGCTGTCAGAATGGTGAGAGAATCCCGGGCGGCCTCCGCAAGCATTTTGAGTGACTCAAGATCGTCACTTGACTTGCTGAGGAGTCCGTCTGTCACTCACCATCTGGCACTCCAAATAAAGAGATTCGTCTCCGATATAAGAGAGGAGGGCAGAGAAGTGAGGTTCTTTTGGCTCAAAGCCCACGTGGGAACTGCCGGGAATGAGAGAGCGGACGAGCTAGCCAAAGAGGCAGCTCTTACAAAAGAAATGGCAGACTATAACAAGGTCCCGGTATCGTTCGTGAGGAAGAAGATACGCGAGGAAACTATAAAGAAGTGGCAAGCGCGATACGAGTCCTCGAGCACAGGAGCGGTTACAAAAGTGTTCTTCCCAGACGTCCTTGAGGCAAAGAGGACACTCAGAGACACTGTTCTCAAGCCGGTCCATGTACAAGTTCTAACAGGACACGGAGGATTCTCAGCGTATCTCCACCGCTTCCATCTTAAAGATAGTCCCTCGTGCGTCTGTGATCCCAGTTGCGACGAGACAGTCTGGCACCTACTCTTCGAATGCCCAAGGTTCAGTCATGATAGAATGGAGCTGGAAATCAAGATCGAAACCCAGCTAAGCCAGTCCACACTCCACACCATCATGGGGAAACCGGCTACCCGGAAACCATTCTTGGCATTCGCGAGCAAAGTCGCCCTAGTCGCAGCTGCGGCTAACAAAACAGACGCAACCTCACAGACGCGGAACCGACTACCATCCACACAACCAGTCACGACCACACCAACAACCTCGGTAACCACAGCACTGTCAACAACAGCACATAATACAACACGCACACCATCAACCATTACACAAGTTACACAAGTCATGCCAGCAGCGGCACCAGCAGAAGCCAGCCTGCAACCAGCCCGTAGTACCATGCCCATCACACAATTCCTGGCATGCGGAGGAGACGGAGTCCCAGGCGTCAGACTGCGAGGTGTCGCACTATTCATGAACAGAGAAAGGGAAAAGTTGGGCATAAGCTTCTGCATAGGCTCAAGCCGAGCTCGGGCCCGAATACATATATCACCTGGCCTTGCCGCCCTGATCAACGGAAGTACCAGCAAAACGAGCATGAAAGGCAGCAAATATGCTGCACTGCCCCAAATGGTAGTTGCCACTCACCGATGCCGTCTAATGCGAACCAAAGGCAAGACGATCGCACTTTTCGAGTGGAGAGAGGAGACTCCATTTGCCCAGGCAAGCTCACTGCTTCAAAAGATCAGGGAGGTAGGAGAACGCACGGCAGTCACAGCCCGTGCCATAAGTGTTGACGCGATGATGGTCGGAGGGGAAAGAGGAGACGTCGCAGACCGCTTTGGCTGTTTAAAAGCCTCAGAACAGCATGAGGTAATCGTCTATGAGGACAGAGGGGAAGTTTTGAGCTTCCTCAGAGCCCCCAGAGACCCAACAGTCAGCGAGACGATCCCGACATCAAGCCCGACCACTAAAAGCGGATCTGAGAGGGCCCAGCAGAAGGCAGCCGCCGAAAAAGCTGCAAAGGAGCAGAGCAAAACAACCAGCCCGGAGGACCAGGCTCGGACGAGAAGTCGCCTGAAAGCATTCGGCACTTTCCTCAGCTCTCTGCTCCCTAGCACCAGCCGTTCGTCACCAGTGGAGAAGCAGGGTGCAGCAGTGGAAAGGTTCTTCAGAAAATCACCGAAAGAACCAGCACCGCAGAAGCCCACGCCAACAAGAGCCGACAAAGGGCAAGTCAGCCCGCCGACCCTCGCAGTCAAGTCAGGCACTACGGACCACGTGAAGAGCGCTTTTCTCGAGTACGTAGCAATCGTGAGAGCGACCAGAGAGGTCAATCTCATGACATGCAGAAAGATCCTGCAGACCTTCCACAGAAAAACTGAAGGACTGCTAGGGGTACTGCTCGAGGAGGCCGGGGCGGCCGTGTACGACAACGTCAAATCTCAGGTCATTATAGGAGAAATGACGGGGTCGTACATGGCAGCGTTCAGCTCGGAGAGTGGCTTCGTGTCCCTGGACGAGGAGGAAACGGAGCGTTCAGGCAAAATCAAGTTCAGAGCACCGAACACTGACCCAGTACTGGTTACCGCCAAATGTACCAAAATCATGCTGGATGACAAGATCCTTGAAATGGCTCAGTCCATCCTGGAGACTTCAGACATCCACGAACATTGGGCGGTACCCAGGATCAGGTGGGTGAACGGAGTTCCGGGTTGCGGCAAGACAACCTGGGTGGTGAAACACTTCGATGAGGAGAAGGACGTCGTAGCCACCACGACAACTGAAGCTGCCAAAGATCTCAGAGAGAAGCTTGCGCACCGCTTAGGAGACCGAGTAAAGACAAAGGTGCGCACTATGTCCTCAATCTTAGTCAACGGGTTCAAGAAGCAAGAGAAGTGCTACCGCCTCACGGTAGACGAGGCTCTTATGAACCATTTTGGGGCCATAGTTATGGCAGTTAAGTTGTCAGGAGCTAGCGAGATTGTCCTTATCGGAGACATAAACCAGCTACCATTCTTGGACAGAGAGAACCTATTCGAGTTAAGGTATACCCGTCCAAATATGTCGGCTGGCATCGCCCAGGAGCTCCTTTGCACTCATCGCAATCCGATGGATGTGGCATTTGCTCTGAGCGAAATATACTCCGGTATATACTCCTCCAAGTCGTCGCTGTCGCGGGTTCACTCCCTGAGGGTAGAAGGTTACACTGGTGCGCAAATACCAGGAAACGCCCAAAATACCCTATTCCTGGTTCACACACAGGAAGAGAAAGCTTCTCTTGTGAGCCAGGGATACGGGTCGGGCGAGGGGTCCCGCACATTAACCATTCACGAGGCTCAGGGCTTGACCTACGACAGCGTTATTATCATTAACACCAAGTCCAGGAGGCTCCAAATTCATGACAGCATCTCCCACGCGGTAGTGGCGGTGTCGAGACATACAGTCAGTTGCGTCTATTATTCTGACGACGCCGATGACGCCACGGGCCGCTTTGCGAAGAGAGCGATGGATGCGCCGACTAAAACGGTCGTCGATTACAACCTTAAAACGGCCATGCAGCATCGAGACGCAGCTGTTATGGAAGCTTTGCTCAGGCTGGCGAAGTCCCTGGTCATCAGACCTCATCTAAATAACACCTAAAAGTCCCGCAGAAAAAACTCCCTCCCTTAAATTCCACCCTGTTTTAAAATAATAAAATATAATGTGTAAAGCTGCATGGCAGAATGAGTCTGTCATACTCACGTAAATGTCCTGTCGATGGTGACGGGCGCATTTGGCCGTTAAGTTCCCTAAGATATGGTTGAATTAAGCGGCGCAGATGTGCGCGTCATGTCCGTGAACGGATGCCGTCAGTCGGGGCTGGTCGGCTCGCACTGCCATGCAGCTCACCGCGTATACCTAGTGTCTAGTGTGTGTAAAACTGTAGTTGTAATATTCAGATACCGTAAAATTCATGGAATAAAATATAGAATATATAAAAAAAAAAAAAAAAAAAAAAAAAAAAAAAAAAAAAAAAAAAAAAAAAAATGATGGACTCACGTAGATCGTAAGCCATAACGTAGTTTTAAGGGTAGATTAAGCGAATTGTGTCCAATGTAGGAGCACATACTGTAACAAATAAAATAAAAGTAAACAAATGTAAAATCGTAAAAAAAGGCGCAGACGACTATGTCCGCGATAAAAAGAACTAATAAAAAAAAAAAAAAAAAAAAAAAAACCTAACCTAACCTAACCTAACCTAACCTAACCTAACCTAACCTTTTTTTTTTTTTTTTTTTTTTTTTTTTTTTTTTTTTTTTTTTTTTTTTTTTTTTTTTTTTTTTTTTTTTTTATCTCGGGGGGAAATCCTCATGGAAATCCTCCACCCTGGGGCGGGTGGAGGGGTCTGTCAGACTCTTACTGACTAAAACCACCCCGGTGTTCCATCTCCCACCTACGCCGGGGATCGCGGGAACGTATGCGACATCCGCAATCCCCGGCTGGTGCCGGCCCGCCTCTGCGGGCCACCTCGCGTCGGCGAGGGGAGTGAGGTGTTTGACTCCCCTCGCTACGTCAAAGAGGGGCGCACGGGAACACCACGCGCCGCCACCTCGGGTCCGGATGAATGGGGGGCGACGGACAGCCCCAAGTCCGCCGCCCCTGGACCCAGTTAGGGGGGCCGGAAGAGGGCAGCGTATGCCCTCCTCCGACGCCCGATGCGCCTGCTGCGGGCAGGGAGAGCGGTTGTGATCTCCCTCTCCCTTTCCGCAGCCTCCTTCTGCGCGATAACTGTCTCGCAGAAGGAGACCACCGCGTCCCAGGACTCCTCACCGCCGACCATAGCATGGACTACGGCCGGCAGCGAGAGGTCACCGCCTACAACAGAGATGAGGGCACGGCGTGGCTCCTCCCAAGCTGCACACTCTGCAAGCGTATGCCGCACCGTGTCCTCCCGACAGTCGACGCAGTGGTGGCATCGAGCGTCCGGCTCCCTGCCTATGCGACACAAGAACCTCCCGAAGCAGCCATGCCCCGAGAGGACCTGCGTCGCACGAAACGTCAGAGAGCCGTGCCTTCTCCCGAGCCACAGGTCGAGCACTGGCCGGATGGCCTCGATGGTGATGAGGCCGGCGGTAGGGCTCGAAAGCCTGTCCCGCCATTCCGCCACCAGGACCTCGCGCAGCTGCGACCGACGCAACTCCAGGTGTCGCTGCGTCAGTCGCTCGCCGCGCGCCCGCGCGTCCTCGCGCCACCTGTGTAGTGATGCGAGCACTTTCGCCTCCAGGTCCCACGGCGGAGATCCGGCCAGTGCGCAAGCCGCCTCGTAGGAGATCGTGCGATATCCCCTGATGACTCTGACGGCCATCACCCTCTGCGGCTTCCGCAGAACAGTGATGGTGCTGGCCGTCAGGTCAGCCGCCCAGATGGGGGCCCCATATAGGGCCATCGATCGCACGATCCCCACGTACAACCGCCTACAGGCGGTGCTCGGGTCCCCCAGATTGGGAAGCAGCGTTGACAGCGCCCCCGCCGCGCCCAACAACTTGGGCGCCAGCCGCCGGAAGTGGGGGCCGAAATCCCACCGGCTGTCGAGCACCAATCCCAGATACTTCATGGTGGACTCGACAGCGATACGGGCCCCCCCGACCACAATGTGCGATCCCGGCGGCGGCGCTCGCCGGGGGCCATGAAAAACAATGGCCTCCGACTTGTTGAGGGCCACCTCCAGGCCGAGGCGCCGTATGCGGCTCACCACCTGTGAGACCGCAGCCGTCGCCAGCAACGCTGCCTCCCTGTGCGAGCTCCCCCGGGCAGTGACCAGTGTGTCGTCAGCGTAACACACCAGGTTCACTCCCGGCCGGAGCTCGCCCCTCAGCACCCAGTCGTACCCGATGTTCCACAGGAGCGGGCCCAAGACCGAACCCTGCGGAACACCGCACGACATGGGGCGCTGGTATCTGCCATCGCGTCCCAGATAGGTGACACACCTTTCCGCCAAATAAGCCCCGACGACGCGGCGGAGGTAGGAAGGCACTCGATGGTATCGCAGTGCCTCCCGAATACAACTCCAGGGCAGGGTGTTGAAGGCGTTGGAGATGTCCAAGGACACCGCCAACAACACACCGCCCCGCGACACCGCTGCCTCCGCCAGGACTCTCACTCGGGATATCGCCGTCACAGTGGAGCGCCCTTGCCGAAAGCCGTACTGGCATTCGGCCAGGTCCGGCCCCTCTCCGCACAAGTGGCTGACGAGGCGGGCTGCGACTATCCGCTCAAACAGCTTTCCCACCTCGTCGAGCAGCACTATGGGCCGGTACGCGGACGGCGAGTCCGCAGGGCGCCCCGCTTTCCTGAGCAGGACCAGACGACCAGATTTCCACTGAGCGGGAAACTGGCCCTGCTCAAGGCACGCCGAGTAGAGTCCTTTCAGTCGGGGCTCCAGCTCCTTCAGAGCTAGGGCCAACGCGCAGCCGTGAATTCCGTCGGGCCCCGGGGCAGTGTTCTTCGCCCGGAGCCGTGTCACGGCCGCCCTCAACTCTGGTTGTGTCACCTCTGGGACGCTGGCGTCCTCTTCGGGCTCTGCGGCTGTGGGCAGAGCCATCGGCGGCGGAGCGTGCTCCGCTCGTGCCGGGAAGAGGGCTGCTACCACGTCCTCCAGCAGCTCGGGTTGGAGACTCTCCGTAAGCGGGGGCGCCCATGGTCCGAGTTTACCTCGGACCGAGCGATAAGGACGCCCCCACGGATCCCCGTTTAAAGTCTCCAACAAACCTAACCTAACCTAACCTAACCTAACCTAACCTAACCTAACCTAACCTAACCTAACCTAACCTAACCTAACCTAACCTAACCTAACCTAACCTAACCTAACCTAGCGTGACCTTACCTAGCGTGACCTTACCTAGCGTGACCTAACCTAGCGTGACCTAACCTAGCGAGACCTAACCTAGGGACGAGACGTGACCGTGGAATTGTGGAATTGTGCAGTGTCAATTCATCAGGATACGTGTGGGCAAGAGTCTACCTCAACGGGTTACGAAGCAGGAAACCCTGAACTTTGGAGGAGCATATCTCAGCACAGGTCAGTGGAGTCGTCCTGCAAATATTTTATCCAGTGAGACGCAGCAGAGGCCAGTCCAACGACATTCAAATCATTGAAATCGGAGCAGGGACTTCGGAGATATTAAGGGTCCAAAAACTGCCAAAACACGTGGTTTTCTGTGTAAAAACAACCTCACTTTTGGAACACGTGTTTTCCGACACGAGGCGTGACGTATAGCCAGTCATCTCAGCCAGTACTGGAGACTCCGAAGCCGGCCGAGGAATCTGCGGGCCGACCAGACACCAGTGTGACGACTCCACGACCCACCATCAGGTAAGCCCTGTGGGAACTCCCAAACCCCTTGTCCTCAGACCCTCGTGTTTGGGCTCATCTGACTTGGGACTCCAAGACCTTACCTGAGCCACCAAGGGTCAATATTCCCCCCCCCCCCCCCGTGTGGAACCCCCCCCCCACCCCTTCACCCCCCCTCACCTCCATGCGAGACCTCCCCCCCCCCCCCGACCCCCCTCAGGGCTACCTCACCCCCCCGCGGCCTAACTTCGTTCCCGCTTGAACCAGGGTAGCCGAGTTTGGGCTCGTTTGAAAGGGGAAAAAGTGGTTTTTTGACCACTGTGCAAAATTTTGTTTTTCTAAATTTCTGAAAACGCTCTAGTTAGCTAGCCCGCGCCGAGACGCATCTTCTGACACCTCACACGTGCGGCTGGCTCGCATAGAGCGTCAAAAAATTCCCTCCCACCCTCCCTTTTGTCACTGGCCAGGTAAACTCCTCAGCTTTGGCAAAATCATTTTATTAAATTTTCGATTCATTTACTTTACCGGGTCATTTGTTCACTCTAATTGATTGCTAATAATTCAGGTTGAGGCCTAAATATTGATCTAAATTGACAAAAGCTTGACTTTTATTTTATTTTATATAATCACTGAAATATTAGTATTAGTCTACCGGCCTTCCTCTCTTCGGTCCACAGTACTGAAACATTAACCAGGAAAATTTTATCATCCTCACTGGTTGATTTTGAGGTACCGTGTTTGACCGATGCGTTGAGCGCTTGGAAAATGGCTTGTCCCAACACGGATAAATCCGTGTTGGGACAAGCCATTTTACCAGCCAAGCCATTTTTTTTTTTTTTTAATTTTTTAGCCATTTTACCAGGTTGTCGGGTAAACCCGTAAACCTGTCCTCCCAGAGACGATGGGATGTGCCGCTCTGCAGTATTTCACGGAATAACTTGTTTCATACGTCATCGAATACTGCTGAGCGTGCACGTCTGCTGGCTGTGGGAGAATGGGAGTCGGGTTTGTGGCTACAAGCACTTCCGTCTTTCACCATATGCACTATGATGGATGACGCATCGTTTCGGCTCGCTATCTGTTTGCGCTTAGGCGCACATTGTGTTGCTCCGCATCGGTGTCACTGCGGACTAGCTGTCGACAGCCTCGGGCACCATGGTCTTTCCTGCTGCAAGAGCGCAGGCCGCATAGCACGCCATGCCAGCATCAACGATATTATTCGTCGGGCTTTTGTCACCGCCGGCGTACCTGCGGTATTAGAACCTAGCGGCTTGGTACGGGACGATGGGAAAAGACCAGATGGTATGACGTTGGTGCCGTGGAAGGTGGGTAGGCCTCTGGTGTGGGACGCAACGTGTGTCGACACTCTTGCGCCATCGCATGTTTCAAGTACGGCAGGCTATGCCGGCGCTGCCGCTGCGGCTGCCGAGGCCCTCAAGCGGCGCAAATATGGTAACCTTATTGGGAATTACAGTTTTGAGCCGTTTGGGGTCGAAACGCTTGGATCATGGGGTCCGAGTGCGCGTCTTCTGTTCAAGGACATATCTCGCCGACTGATCGACACTTTGCGTGACCAGAGGGCTGGCTCGTTCTTTGCTCAAAGAATTAGCATTGCCATTCAACGTGGCAATGCTGCCAGTCTCCTGGGCACGTTTCCGGATGACAGCGATGCGGAGGAATACTTTGACGCCTGAGTTTACTTTGTTTTTGTATATGTACATAGTTAGGTTTAGTAGATGTAAATAGTTTTAAGATAGTTTATAGTTATATTATGTTTGTCTGATTGTAATAAATATATAATCACTGACTCGACTTTACCTATTTTAGTCATATTTGTTTTTGATTTTTTACAAATTTTCATTGACTGATCCCCCATTTACAGGGATTCTTTGAAGGAAGCTTTGTAACCATATCTGTTGTCCTCTGACTTTGCTGGTTGATTAATTCGACACTCACCATGTTTCGTACGCCGGCCAAAAAAGACGTGAGCTCGCAGGGCTCCGGTGGCTCGCCGCGATCTGCAGAGAAGGCTGGAACCTCGCTTAGCGTGAGGAGAAGCATCGGGGAATGGGAGACCGGTAGGGCAGAGCCCCCGGCTAAGTCGCCGGTCAACCCAAAACCAAACGCTACACCACCACCGCCAGCACCACTAACCACCAAAAAGACCACTCTGGAGACGCGCCGGGCCTCAGTGGATGCCGCGGGAACAGCAAGAAAGCCCGAGCAAAAGTATCCCAACTTCACTGCGGAGGCGAGAGCTTGCCTTAATAAAGCAAAACTTCATTTGGGCAACTCTCGCAACCTGAAAACAGAAATAAAGACGGAGGTGCTTGGGGCTATTAACCGGCTCTTCGAAATCGTGAAGGAGTCGGAGAAGGCAAAAGCTTCCACAATTCCCGCGGCCACTTCAGTTACCGACCAGATTAGCCTGCCCTCACCAAACGAGGTAAACGATAGCCAAAGGGAACTTCTTCTGAGGCTTCAGATAATAGTGCCTTAATAAAGGAAAACTTGGCCAAAATGGAAAACCTCAAAGATGCGTTGGTCACAAGAACAGTTTCCACTGTTGAGAAGACAACATACGCGTCTGTGGCGGCTACGCACACAAGCCAAACGAGAGTTCAGGCGCCGGGGCGAGAGACGTTGCACTCCGTTGTTGTCTCCTCAACAAGAGACATGGAAACTGGTGACGAGATCCTGGAGAGGGTGAGGAAGGCAGTAGATGCGAAGGAGGGCTGGGTTCAAGTGGAGCGAGTTAGGAAAGCGAAGGACAGGAAGGTCATTTTGGGGTGTCGGACAAATGAGGAAAGGAGAAAAATAAAGGAGCGACTTGAGGCAGTCGGGGGGAGCCTCGTCGTCGAGGAAGTGAAGAACAGGGACCCGCTCCTGATTCTGAGGGACGTCTTACTCGTACACAATGACGAGGAAGTGATGAAAGCCCTCAGAAATCAGAACCGGGAGCTCTTTCATGGCCTTGGGGGCGAGGACCTCAGAATGGCCATTTAGGTTCCGGAAAAGAACTCGCAACCCCCATCTGAATCATATTGTGCTCAGTGTCTCTCCCGCAATCTGGAGGAGGGCTGTTGAAGGAGGGAAGCTCCGTATAGACCTCCAGATTGTACGCGTCGAGGACCAGACGCCTTTGGTGCAGTGCACACGCTGCCTCGCGTACGGTCATGGCAAAAGGTTCTGCAAAGATCCAGCAGACTTGTGTGGCCACTGTGGTGGTCCGCACCTCAGGGCGGACTGCCCGGATAGGCAGCTTGGCGAGGCGGCGAAGTGCATAAACTGTACCAGAGCTAAAATGAGTGACACTGGACACAGTGCCTTCAGCACGGAGTGTCCTGTGCGCCGCAAGTGGGACTCGCTAGCACGAGCCACCATAGCGTATTGCTAAGGTGGTCCCCAAAGCTACCCCAAGGTATCAAGTGATCCAGGCCAACCTGCAATGCAGCCAACTCGCCACCAACGAACTCCTGTTGGAAGCGCAGACGTGCAAAGTGGCCGTTGCATTGCTCCAGGAGCCCTACGTGGGTCGGGTGAGAAGAATGAAGGGCTACCGGGGCGTAAGGGTCTTCCAGAGCTCTGAGGGAGGAGAAGGTACTGTAAAGGCGGCAATAGCCGTCCTTGACCACGAATTGGACATCTTACAGTACCCGCAACTCACCACAAACAACATCGTTGTGGTGGGAGTCCGAACCAGAGCCTGGACGATCACGCTGGTGTCCTACTACTTTGAACCCGACAAGCCCGTGGAGCCATACCTGGAGCAAATGCAGCGAATAGTGCGAGAGACTGGCTCTAGCAGGTTGGCTATAGGAGGAGACGCGAACGCGAAGAGTACCTGGTGGGGAAGCAGTAGTGAAGACGCAAGAGGAGAGCTCATGTGCGGGGCTTTGGGGGAGTGGGGTTTGCACGTCCTCAACAATGGGGACACCCCGACCTTCGATACCGTTAGAGGCGGTATCAGGTACAGCAGCCACGTGGACGTGACGGCGTGTTCGGAGGACATGCTGGGCCTGGTAGATGGCTGGCGAGTAGAAGAGGGTCTCTCGAGTTCTGACCACAACGGCATTTGTTTCGGCATTAGTTTAGAAAAGTCAAAAGGAATTAGAATAGAACGTACAACTAGAAAATTTAATACCAAGAAGGCTAATTGGAGACAGTTTCATGTGAAACTTTCTCGAATTATGCTGGAAAATAACTTAAATGTAGAAGCACTTACAAACATAACTACTTAATATAGATAAATTAGATCAAACAATTACCACTTATACACATGCCATTACAGATGCATGCTCACAAACTATACCTATAAAAAAGTCGAAAGAAATACTTACCATGCCGTGGTGGTCCGAAGAACTCGCTGAGATGAAGAGGCTGGTCGCTACCAGGAGACGCCGAATCAGGAACGCAGCGCCGGTCCGGAGAGCGATGGTCGTCAGTCTGTACCTGAAAGAAAAGGAAAATTATGAGATAGCCGCAAAGAAGGCGATCGAGGAAAGTTGGAAGGGGTTCTGCGGTAAGCAGACCAAAGAAGACTGGGAAGGGATCTATAGAGTCATGGGAAGGGTTGCAAAGAGAGAGGAGGATCTGCCGCTGCGGATGGGAGGGGAGACCCTGGATGCAAAGGGCTCTGTGAGGCTGTTGGCCGAGACGATCTACCCCGAGGACCGCGAGGAGGACGACAACACGGACCATCGCCAAATTAGGGAACTGGCAGCGATGGTAAACGAGTGGAGTCATGATGAACGGCATGACCCACCGTTTACCCAAAGCGAGCTTGATAGGTCCGTGCGGTCGTTTAACCCAAAAAAGGCCCCGGGAGCCGACGGCTTCACAGCGAACATCTGCTCTCAGGCAATAAATTGTGATCCTGCGTTCTTCCTGGCACTGCTTAACAAATGTCTGGCTCACCACCACTTCCCGAAGGCCTGGAAGGAAGCGACGGTGGTTGTACTCAGAAAGCCGGGCAAAGACTCATACAACGTACCGAAGTCGTACAGGCCGATTGGGCTCTTGCCTGTACTAGGGAAAGTGTACGAGAAGATGCTGGTTGCTCGTCTCAAATACTACCTTCTTCCAAGGATTAGTACTCGCCAATACGGTTTTATGCCCCAAAAAAGCACCGAGGACTCCCTCTATACTCTCGTGCAGTACATCCGCACAAAACTGACGCAGAAGAAAATTGTCACACTCGTGTCACTAGATATAGAGGGAGCCTTCGACAGTGCGTGGTGGCCTGCCATCAAGGTACGATTGGCTGAGGAAAAGTGTCCTGTGAATTTGAGACGAGTAATGAGCAGTTATCTCAGTGACAGGAGGGTAAGGGTGAGATACGCAGGGGAAGAGAGCGAAAGGTCGACTAGCAAAGGTTGCGTTCAGGGGTCTATCGGGGGACCGATTCTATGGAATCTTCTACTGGACCCACTCCTGAAAGAACTGGAGGGTGGAGGCCACTACTGCCAGGCATTCGCCGACGACGTAGTTATGGTCTTCGATGGTGAAATGGCAGTGGAAATCGAGGGACAAGCCAATGCCGCTCTCGAACATGTTCGAGCGTGGGGTGTCAGAAATAAGCTGAAATTCGCACCGCATAAAACATGTGCGATGGTTTTAACGCGGAAGCTCAAGTACGACACGCCACGCTTGAGAATGGGGGGGATCGACATTGGAATGTCCCAAGATGTCAAAATATTAGGCCTTACAATCGACTCGAAGCTCACATTCAGCAAACACATAGCTATCGCCTGTAAGAGGGCGATAGCTATGTACAAGCATCTCGCTAGAGCGGCCCGGGTTAGTTGGGGTCTGCACCCAGAAGTGATTCGAACTATTTATACCGCTGCAGTCGAACCAACCCTACTGTACGCCGCGAGCGCATGGGCACCAGCCGCTAACAAGTTGGGGATAATTAAGCAGCTGAATGTCGTACAGAGAGGGTTTGCTCAGAAGCTGTGTAGAGCCTACCGTATAGTCTCCCTCAACTCAGCATTGGTGCTGGCTGGGATACTCCCTCTTGACATTCGGATTAGGGAAGCTGCTTCACTTTACGAAGCCAAGAGGGGCGTGCCCCGGCCCGTACTAGGAGACAGGGAGGTTGAGCGGATGGCTCCAGCTCTGGAAGCTCCGCATCCTGAGGAACAGACTAATCTGCAGTTCGGCAGCCTGATAGACGAGGAACACACAACGACCATAGCAATTTCGCTGTGCGAATATTCACCGACGGCAGTAAGATTGAGGGCAAGGTCGGAGCGGCGCTATCCTTGTAGAATAACGTCACCGAAACAAAGGCCCTCAAACTTACTTTGCCGTCCTACTGCACCGTCTATCAGGCCGAACTATTGGCCCTACAAAGAGCGGTTGCGGAGGCCCTAAAACACCGGGAAAGCACGTTCGGCATCTTCAGCGACTCTATGGCGGCTCTCCAGACCATCACCAACGTCAGTGCCCCACATCCCCTAGCTTTGGAAACAAGGGACACTCTAAGACGCTGCAAGCTCCAGAACAAGAGTGTCTCCTTGTTCTGGATCAAGGCCCACGCAGGACTGGAGGGCAACGAGCGAGCTGACCAACTCGCGTAGGAGGCCGCCCTGGGGTCGAAGAGGAGGCCGAACTACGATCTGTGCCCCGTTTCATTCGTCAAGCGGCAAATCCGCATGGGGTCGCTTGACGAGTGGAACGGTAGATATAAGTCCGGGGAAACAGCCGCCGGCACCAAACTGTTTTTCCCTGACGCGATAGCGGCGTACAGTGTGGTTCGCAAAATGGAGCTCACAAGCGTGACCACCCAAATCCTCACAAGTCACGGTGGATTCTCCGCATACCTGAAACGCTTCAAGTGTAAGGAGAATGCATCGTGCGCCTGTGAGCCAGGAGTAGATGAAACAGTTCTGCATATACTGTTAGAATGCCCCATAACCGCCACAGCGCGGTACGACGCAGAGTTTGAGCTAGGCGATAAACTTATCATTGAACATCTGCCAACTTTTATGGCAGGACACAGCACACGATAGTGTTTCCAAATTTTATCTCGTTTCTTTCTGCCTTTTCCCATTATCTAAACAAAAAGTGGTGAATTTAAGGTAATAATAAGTACAAAACACATTACATTTAGTAAATATTTATTTTGACACAGTATTTCTTGACGGTTGTTCGTTGGATCCCAAATACCGAATTATAAATTCAAATTCAAATAAAAAAAACCTAAACACATGGCCAAGTTCATCTAGACTTATAATCCAAAATTGATTATATTTATTTTTTAAAGTAAAGTGTTTTCGTGAATGTGGAAATGTGATTATATTTGGATACATTAGCAAGCAGTGCGCGTTCTATATTTTAAATATATACCTACAATGTAATATTGTACTATGAATTAAAATTGACTTACCTTCTTTTATAGTATTATATGTACAATAATTCACACAGTTCCGTTGAAAAAAACTGAATATAAATCGTAAAAGTATAACTCAGACGTTAGACACACGACAAAAAACGAAGCGCGACTGCGAGGCGCGTGCACAACAAATGGCGGAGTTCTAGCCATTGAACGAAATTCACCCTCCCCTCCTCGTCGCCCCTCATTGAACAGTTACAGTGCTATACTCTTCTCTTGTTCTAATGAGAAAACAATGTGCACGTATGTTGTGCTGACGACGTTCTAAAATAAAAATAAATTATAAAATTGTGTATGTCAAAGTATCTATTAAAAATTCAATAATTAGTTTCAATTAAACTTATTTTAATTTTTACCCGGTATAAATTAAAAATGGGAAGGTAAAAATGGGTATAAATGGGTATTTACCCAAAATCTGGGTTTTTACCGGGTATAGTCCCATCTCTACTCACAATAAATACGAATCTAACGACACCTCTCAATCAAGCTAAAATCCATCGAACCGTTCAGGCTGCAGAGCGTGCCAAACAATTGTACATATATACATACGCTTGAAAAACATAACCCTCCTTCTGGCGCAGTCGGGTAAAAAGGTCTCAAGAGTATGAGCCGAATCATGAGAATTTTCTCTGTCATTTCTGTGATTTAATAATAAATTCAGTAGATATTAGAGAAATAAAACAACAAGGAGATTTTAAGATTATTTTAATAAAAAGTTATTTTGTTTAAAATCTGTCAGATCTTTAGTTAAATGCAGTCGAGTACTTTTATCATACATCACATAATTAAATATACAATTTATTACAGCATATAGGTATTCCTAACTAGCCTAATGACAATAATCGAGCGAGTCTTTGGTGTGAGAGAGGAACGTGAGCGCGTCAGTCCGCCGCCTCCGCGTCTGCGTCCGCGTCGTGCGTGCGCAGCGTGCGGCACGTGGCGTCGTTCTGTCGCCCCAGCGCCAGCGTGCGCCCGGGCGCCGTCTGCCGCCA
This sequence comes from Mamestra brassicae, assembly GCA_905163435.1. NCBI lineage: Eukaryota > Metazoa > Arthropoda > Insecta > Lepidoptera > Noctuidae > Mamestra > Mamestra brassicae. The sequence goes on along the minus strand of LR991003.1, from coordinate 18,764,693 downwards.
CGTGCGCACGCGTCGCACGCGCAGGCGCCGCGCGCCGCCCAGCGCCTCCAGCGTCACCGTGCGCGCCAGCGCGTGCGCCTCCGTGCTCACGCGCACGCACAGCGCCACGCCCGAGTAGAAGTCCAGCGACGCGGCGATGCGCAGGCGCGGCGCCGCGTGCACCTCCGCGCGCGCGCTCAGCGAGCTCCACGCCGTGCGCACGCGCGCCTCCGCCTCCGCCGCCAGCCCGGCGCGCAGCGCGAGCTCGGCGCGCGCGCTGCGCCACCACAGCGACACCTGCGCCTGCGCGTCCAGCGCCAGCGCCAGCGCCGAGCGCACCTGCACGCGCGCGCGCACGCCGCCCATCAGCGGCACGACGTGGCTGGTGGCCTGCAGAGGCTGCAGCGCGCGCAGCACGGGCGTGGGCTCGCTGGCCGTGCCGGCCCACACGTGGCCCAGCAGCTCGGCCTGCGGGGAAGCGCATTTGTGAGGTAAAGATGGGTTTGTAAAAATAGTTCTACTCATACCACCAAGGGCGCAAGGCGGGTGCGGAGCGCTGTCAGTGGCACTCACCTGTCCGTTGAACAGCGGGATGTCGGGCAGGCGCGCTCCGCCCACCGCCAGCGCCAGCACGCCGGCGGGCTCCTCGGCCGGCTCGGGCTGCTCGGCCTCCTCGGCACTGGCGTCGCCGCCGCTTCCGCCGAAAGCCTCCAGACCGCGTGTCACTACTTCTACCTGAATGAAATAAATCATTCATGATGATTCAAATCTTTCCTTTTGGTACAGAAAACGGAACCTTTTACACATTTTTAACAAGGAGAGAACGATTGACAGCATTAATTCGGTCTTTTAAAAACTCCGTGACAGTCTCTAGGTTAAAACTCAGTCACTATCGTACGGGCGACCGCGCGGTACTCACGGTGAGCGCGTCGAAACTGTTGCCGAGCTCGTCGAGCGCCAACAGCCGCACCTCCCCGCGCCGCAACACTCCCGCGCGCGCCAACTGCACCGACTGCAGCTCGGCGCGCCAATCGCCCACCGCCCAGCCCGGCGCGCGCGCCAACACCGACGACGTGCCGCCCGGCGCCAACGCGTCCCAGCCGCGCAGCGCCGGCTCCAGCCGCGAGCGCAGCGCGCGCAGCTCCGTGTGCTCCGGCGCCAGCGCCGCCACGCGCTGCCACAGCACACGCCGCAGCTCGTGCGGGCCGCGCTCGTGCAGCGCGTACGCCACGTGCGCTAGCGGCGTGGGCACGGCGGCGCGGCGCCGCACCAGCAGATCCAGCGCCGCGGCGCGCACCTCCAGCGCCGCGTCGTCGCGCAACGCCAGCGCCTGCAGGCGGTCCAGGCGCGGGAACGTGAGCGCCTCGGGCGGCACGGCGTCCAGCGCCACGAGCGCGGCCAGCGCGGCGCCGGGCTCGGGGCGCTCGGCGTGCTGCAGCAGCAGGTCGGCGCTATCGGCGCGGCGCAGGTTGCCGAGCGCGCGCAGGCGCAGCGAGCGACAGGGCGCGTCGCGGCAGCGCGCCAGACCGCGGGCGAGCGCGTCGCGAACGGCCTGCGCGGCGGCGGGCTGCGCGCGCGCGGCGGCGGCGGCGGCCAGCAGCGCGGCGTCGCGCACGGGCGGCGCGCGCGCCTCCTCGCCCAGGCGCAGCGCCTCCAGCACGACCCAGTCCTGCGGGCGAGCGAGCGGTGAGCGGGCGAGCACGCGGGGCGGGGTGGGGGCGGGCGGTACTCACGTCGGGGTGGGGGGCGAGCGCGAGCGCGGCGAGGTAGGTGAGCGCGAGGTCGAGCAGCGGCTCGCGCGCGTGCAGCTGCAGGAAGTCGTCCACGGCGGCGTGCGTGGCCCGCGTGGCGGCCAGCCCCAGCAGACGACACAGGCCGGTGCTGCGACACAGTAACAGTTACACTGGAGGACCGGTTGGACTGCAACATACTATACTTGGGAGAAAACTAGATTGATCTATTGTGCATATTTCATTATTTTCAAGAGATTCATACATTTTAACAATGAAGCCTGTGAAAACAAAGGTTTTTTTATAAATACCGCATTACTCTATGTTTTTTAAATTTCTTTATTTCCGAACCAATTTTAATAGCGTCGATAATGTACCTATGTGGTATGGTATAATATTGGTACATGGTATCATATTTTTAATATAATAATAAGTAATAAATATTTCTTGAAAATGATGATGTTTTTTTTATTTAAATATTAAAAAGTATTTTGTTAAAAATGAGCCCTTTCCATTCGTTTGCCATGTGTCACACTTTCGGATGATATAATAATACTTTTTTAGGGTTCCGAACATCCGTAAAAAGCGGAACCCTTATAGGACTCGGGTATCACTCGGATAAATGTCCGTCTGTCAGTCAATTTTCGCGGAATCTTCTGTACCGATTTTGTCGAAATTTGGTACACAAATGAACTCCTGCGACCCAAACACGGACGCATTACTTACATGAATATTTTTTTAGTATGACCGTCACTTTTGGGGGACAAACTAGAACATTTCAAAAAAGTTCTTCAAACTGTACCCTGTGACAAATCAAATGAAAGGGCTTAACTGCGCGGGTTTCAATACAAATAGTTTTTAAGTTATTCAAGAAATTAGACATAAAATTACTATTCCCCTCATACCCTTATCTCCGAAATCACTGAGTCTAAAATTTCTAAAAAATATGCAGATATATATGCAAATATGCAGGTAGAATAGTTCTTTACTATTATCTCTAAACCTATAAAAAGGCTATATGTTAACATAAATGTCACCAAAATGAAATTCGTTCGAAACCCTTTGCACGCGAGGCCGACTCGCACTTGGCCAGGTTCAATTAAATATCGATTTCTCAAAAATCTAATGATGCTGTTTTAGTTTTCATCAAAATCGGGCTCGAGACTCCTTTCAGTGTTGTTCGTAATTCGTCATAGTTTCTGCTTTGGCCATTCACGCACAATAGAAAAATTATACAACATATAAAGTTTGATGCTTTTCAGTGAGTCGTATCTCGCGCAGTACATACAGGTGGTCGTGCATGTCGGAGCGCTGCAGCAGCTGCAGCGCGGCCGACTGGTTGGCGCGGCGCAGCGCGGGCAGCAGGCGCAGCGCCGCGCTCGCCGCCCCGGGGCCGCCCCCCTCGCCCGCGCCGCCGCCCCCCAGCGCCTCGCCGCCCCCCAGCGCCTCGCCGCCCCCCAGCGCCTCGCCGCCCCCCAGCGCCGCGCTCAGCTCCTGCGACACACACACGCGCGTCAGCCGTCGCACACTCATTTTCCATTGGTATGAGAACTCTTAAAAATAGCACAGTAAAATGTAAAGTCAGCTGTCATACATTTTTATATACAACTAGCGTTTGCCCGCGACTTCGTACGCGCATATCCCGTTTTTCCTGTTCCCGTCGGAATTCCTCTTAGTGCTTTCCTACACTGTTCAAGGCACACTTTCTACGACCAGTATTTTCGGTTGTGAATTGTCTTCACTCACTCAGTTAGCCACCATCACCAGTCATCCTCTGCCTTACGTTTCCCCAACCATATCGGGGTCGGCTTCCAGTCAAACCGGGTTCAGCTGAATACCGCAGTCTCCATATGAGTTCCCCATAGGTTTGATTAGCTCTAGTGTTCCACTTGGTTCACTGAGCAGCGCCTCGACAATTCGACTTTTTCCCCCCAACTACTCGATAACATGCCAAAAGTTAAACAGAAGAAAAAGGGTAAACAACGGCTGCACTTCCTCCCACTTAAAGTGCACCTCACTAATATCAGGGGGTTGCACTCCAATCTCGATCCGGTCCATCATCACCTTGAGGCCGAGAAGCCGCACCTGTTTTTTCTGACGGAGACGAAGATAGCAACCCCGTTGGACGTGGCGTACCTCAACTACCCGGGTTACTCTCTTGAACACAAGTTCAAGAAGCAGGCTGGGGTCTGTGTGTACGTCCGCGATGACATTTGTTGTCGTCGTCTCCGTTGCTTTGAGAAATCGGGTTTTTCTGCCATATGGCTACTTGTGGACACTGGCGTGGAGAAATTTCTCTACATCGGCGTTTACCGATCGCACAGTGGTGACCAGGAGACAACAGCACTATTCAATTTCCTCGTGGAGTCGACTGACGTAGCCCAACAACGGTACCCAACAGCGAAGCTCATTTTTCTGGGGGACTTCAACGCCCACCATAAAGAATGGTTGTTCCCGTACCAGAGAACTGACCATGCTGGGTTAGAAGCGCGCAAGTTTTCTTTAACGCTAGATCTAACCCAGCTGGTGAATGTGGCAACTCGGGTACCGGATGTTGACGGCCATACACCCAATTGCTTGGACCTTCTGCTGACAACTGATCCGAACAGTCACTCAGTATCGGTCTCAGCCCCGCTGGGAACATCTGACCACTGCCTGGTGAAATCCGTGTCGACCTGCTTTCCTCCAGATGAGAGCCCTAGAGGCACGAGACGAGTATGGCGATACGAGTCAGCAGATTGGGATGAGATGCGGCACTTTTTTGCGTCTTATCCATGGCGGCATGTGTGCTTTTCCTCGGGTGACCCGTCTTGTTGTGCCGACATGATTGCGGACGTGATTCGGCAGGGGATGGAATATTTCATTCCATTCTCCGACATCCCGCTCGGTCACAAAACCCGGCCTTGGTATAATGCAGAGTGCGCCCACGCTGAGGCCCGAAAAGAGTCTGCCTACCAAGCTTGGGTCAAGGCCCGCGACCAAAAAGTTAGAGCACGCAGGGTTCGCGCGAGGAAGAGAACTTTTAATTCTGCCGCTAAGTTCTGCAAGCAAGTTCTACGTGGGGCACGTTTTGACCATGTCGGACGTATCGGGGCCAAACTAGCATCTCACCCTCCGGGTAGTAAACTGTTCTGGTCCCTTTCGAAAGCGGTTGAAATGAACTTTTGTCGGCCCACTTTACCACCAATGCTGAAACCTGATGGGTCACTGGCCCACTCTGCAAGTGAGAAAGCAAATTTATTTGCATCTTCCTTTGCTAGCAATTCACGTCTGGACGCTGGCTCCAAGCAACCACTAACTGTACCTCGTTACTGTGACTCTTCGATGTCGGAGATTGCAGTTCACATGAAAGAGGTACGAAGAGTATTGTGCAGTCTAGACGTGAACAAGGCCAGCGGGCCTGACGGCATTTCAGCGAGAGTGTTGAGGCAATGTGCGCCTGAACTGTCTCCTGTGTTGACACGCTTGTTCCGCCTCTCTCTTGAAAAAAGAACGGTGCCAAAATCCTGGAAGCTTGCGAATGTACAGCCTGTGCCAAAAAAGGGCGACCGTGCAGACCCTGCTCATTATCGACCGATCGCCATTACCTCCATTCTGTGCAAGGTTATGGAAAGGGTACTGAACAGTAAGTTGCTGACCTACCTTGAAGGCAATGATCTCCTCAGTGACCGTCAATATGGCTTTCGCCGGGGACGGTCAACTGGCGATCTTCTTGTGTATGTCACGCACTGCTGGGGCGAAGCCATCGAGAAACACGGCGAAGCACTTGCTGTATCGCTCGATATCTCGAAGGCCTTTGATAGGGTGTGGCACGCAAGTCTACTCAGCAAGCTTCCTGCTTATGGCATCCCAGCTGATTTTTGTAGCTGGATATCAGACTTCCTTAGTGAACGGTCGATCCGAGTAGTCGTTGACGGCTGCTTCTCTGACCTCATGGCTATTAATGCCGGAGTTCCTCAGGGGTCTGTTCTCTCTGCAACTCTTTTCCTGCTGCACATCAATGACCTGCTTCAGCCTGGTATTGTTGGGTATGCAGATGACAGTTCGGTTTCAGAGAGATACTTGTCTAGCGCAAAAACCAGCGGGGAAGAAGTTCGTTCCTTGAGAGAGGCCATGGTAGAGCGGACAAATTTGACCTTAAGTCTTGTCTCCCAGTGGGGTGATGACAATCTGGTCTCTTTTAACGCCACCAAAACACAAGCATGTCTTTTTACCGCGAAAAGGAGTCGTTTCGACCTAACTCCGACTTTTCGGGGTACATCTGTTCCTGTAACCGATCGGCTCGAGCTCCTAGGCATGGAGTTGACAACCAGTCTCAACTTTGGTGCCACCATTGAGCACAAAGCCCAAACTGCGGCCAAAAAGCTGGGCATCCTAAATAGAGTAAAGCGATACTTCACGCCTGGACAGCTTTTAACCCTCTACAAAGCACAATTCCGATCCTGCATGGAGTATTGCAGCCACCTTTGGGATGGCTCAGCTAAATACCAACTTGCCGCGCTTGACTCGGTGGAACACAGAGCTAAAAGGCTCATTGGCGACGTAAGACTGGTGGATGCCAAGCTTCACAGCTTGGCTCATCGCCGCAAGGTTGCCTGCTTGTCGGTCTTCTACAGATTGTACTTCGGGGAGAGTGTCCAGGAACTCCACGATCTCATCCCACCGGCCCCCTTCTACCATCGGACATCTAGACGCACTGCAAGTTACCATCCCTACCTTGTTGCTATTCCACCAATTCGCACTAAACGTTTCCAAACGTCTTTTATAATGCGCACAGCAAAGGAGTGGAACTCTCTGCCTGCGTCTGTGTTTCCGAACGCATACAACCCTAATCTCTTCAAAATTAGAGTGAACAGGCTTCTTCTGGGTAGGCTCGCTCCATCGTCGACTTTGTCTCTGTCATCTATGACCTAGACTAGAGTCAAGAGCAAACCCATATTAAATAAAAAAAAAAAAAAAAAAAAAAAATACCACTATTTTCAGTCAATCACCACCACCAGTAACGGAAGAATTTTAAATTTCACTCTAATTTTTAAAGTCGTGGATGGCCAAATCCGAAACTATGAGGAATTTCGAAAAACACTGAAATATGTCTCGAGCCCGAATTTGAAGAAAACTAATACTGCATTATTGGATTTTTTTTAAATCGGTTTTCCTAGCCAGGAATCAAAATGGTTTTGAAAAAATAAACACACTTTGTATTATTATTACTTTTATGTGTTTGACAATCTCGGGACCCTGAGGTCCCGGCCCTTTGGTACGCGTACGAGGGGCCGAAGCCAACTCGCAGAGGCCCCGATAGACATTTCAAATGGGATGGGGCACCAACCGACGATTATCCCTGTATGCACTATGAAAATATATCCAAAGACAATCCCGGTTAGTGCAGTTCTATTGCAGAATATAGAAACAAAAGATGTATGGGATTGGGTGGTTTAGTGGACTGGTAACGTAAACTATGTAAGAACTATTGGCCCCTGCTTGACCACTGACAATTAACAAGGCTTTATATGGCAGAGAGTGACTTGCACACTCAATAAATGGGCCCCCGAAACAGGTCGCTAGCACAAAGTGACGGAGCGCCAAGGGGGCAACATACCCTGAGGCGCTAGGGGAGTGGAGAGGTATACCACGGCTATCAGGACAATCCCGGAAGGACGGCCAAGATCACTACCAGCATCTTACTAGATTGTACATCCTCCTCCCGAGCACGTTTGCTCTTTTGCGAATTTCCACTCAGACCGGCCCATTAAGGCAAGAAAGAGGTGTAGCTCTCTTCTTCGTCAGTGTTCACCCCGGCATGCGGCAAGCCGGAGATGAGGAACAAGAGATCTGGTCAGTGGGGTCGCTGCTGCCCTACAGTTCGCCACAAAGCTGCCTTGCGGATTCATTATTTTAATAATATAGGATGTGTTTTTTTTCTAAACCAATTGGTTTGATTCCAGGGCAGGCCAGGAGAACCGATTTTACCAAAATCCAATAATGCAGTTTTAGTTTTCATGTAAATCGGGCTCGAGACTCCTTTCAGTGTGATATTCTTTCAGCCATCCAAGCACACTTTAAAAACTCACCTGTATATTATATGGATTATATTGTATTGTATATGTCGCGGCCAAATAGCTTAATCAGCCGTTTAATTGGTTGCCTAGCCTTTTAATTTAACTGTGCCGATTTTTCAGCGACCTTAGTGACATATAATATCTTAAGTTCAATGACTTCGAGAGATTATAGATAGGTAATCAAATTTTGAGGCGTAAAAAAGTATTCCAAATGTTTAGTTGACAATTTATCGAGAGTTTACAATCGCAAGTTATTTTATAATTTTACGGAGTTCGCTATTTTCCGGTGACATATACAATAACAGTAAATTTTGTTTTCGGCGAATAATAATGTAGGTCATTATTAGATTATTATTATTATTAGATATTAGTCCTAGAGTGTAAAGGTCCTAGTGTAATAGGTAGCTGACTGAAGTCTTGTTATGAGATTATGTAATTGTTACATTGTATATTAAGTATCAGAAATAAAAATATCTGTCAGAAGCCGAGACATAGAGATAAGGGGCACAGCGTCCCACGTGGCGACACGTGGCGACACGTGGCGACACGCGGCGACACGCGGCGACACGCGGCGACACTGGCGCTGAGATAGCGCGGCCCCGCGACCCCGCTTATCTGTGCTCTGTGACGTCACGCACCTCGTCGTCGGCGGAGTCCTCGTCGGGCGCCGCCTGCAGCGCCAGCGTCGTCTCGCGCAGCGCCGCCGGCAGCGTGTGCAGCGCCGCGCGCAGCGAGCCCGCCGCCGGCGCCGCCCGCGCAGCGCCGGCGCGGCGCAGCGTGTGCCACGAGCGCGCCTTCACGCCCAGCGCGGCGTGGCCCAGCAGCAGCAGCTCCTCGGCGTGCAGCGCGCGCAGCTCGGCGTGGGCGAGCGTGAAGCGCGTGACGCGGCGCGCGCTGCTGACGGCGCCGTGGTCGCCCGCGCACGCGCGCTGCGGACACACATCACACACTTAATGTTACACCAAAAACATACAACACCTCACCATATGTGCAAAATGTTAAGCAATATTCTAATAATTGGCTTGTTGTGACCGGTTAAAGTGAAAATACTAATATGCAATTGTGGTTACTTAAAAATAGTCAAAATTATTTTGGCTGACCCACAGAGGAAATAAAATTGAGAGATAATATTTATTGCACTGCAAAGATTATTTTAATTTCTATGTACCTAGAGTACCTATACATTTAAATAAAACCTCCATTCCTAAGTGTTCCCGAGCAAAATATTAGATTAGTATGTTGACACCCACCTTGATTTTTCTGAACACTTCTGTGGAAATGGTCTCATAGAGTACAAGGCAGGAGCCTGACACATCTGTTTCATTGTATTCTCCATCCAGCATTTGTATCTGAAAATATTTTTTTTTATATTTGATTTATTGACAAGTTCACATATCTCCCAAGTCCCACCTCATGTGAGGTTCCACTACTTAGGGCAAATTCTTAAATGAAATGAAATGTTTCAATTAAAATTATTTGTCTGTGTAATACAACACTGACAAATACACAAACTTGATGCAACACATTATTACTTATATATACAATGAGCAGTGAAGCCTTACCTGGAACAGACTGAGCAGAGACTTCTTATAGTTGAGCACATCGGGCAGCTCGTCGGGGTCCAGGTAGGCCGACTTGATCTCACCACGGCTCCAGTGAGCATAGAATGTGCTGTCACTGAATGAGTCCCACACAGAGTCATATGGCATGAAGTCAGCGTTCACATGCTTCCCCCGCAGATATAGTTTAGGGGAACGCAACTAAAACAAAATTAAAGTTTAGGTAAAACTAGTAAACTAAACTCAAACAAAGTACCTGTGGTGGCTCGGTAAGAGGACAAGGCGAGCCGTGCGGTGTGGGGGCGAGCACGGCCAGGATACTGACTTGGAAGTGGAGTAGCAGCTCGTCGTCGGCGGCCCAGAGCGGCGCCACGTCCAGGCGCGCGCGCAGCTTGTAGCCCACCTCGCGGTCGGCGCGCGCGGCGTCGTTGAGCTGCAGCGTGGACTCCAGCTCGAAGGTGGACGGAACGCGCAGCAGATCGCGCGCGCCCGCGCCTCCGGCAGCCTCCGCGCACAGCGCCGCGCCCAGCGCAAGCCACAGCCCTAAGCTTCCCGGCGCCATCGCACGACCGCTGCTAATCTTATGTACGTAGATACGTCGACACTGCAGACCGGACACCGGCACGATTAACTGGCACACATAACTTAGCGCTCGTTCGATTCAAATCATTCAAATAGCGAGTGATGTGATGTGTCCGTGTTACCGACTGTGACACTGACGTTCAACTGACGCACGTTTGACAGCTCGCCGGCCGCTGACCGCTGCGCAGGCGGCGCGGGGTGCAGGGTGCGGGGGAGCGGCACGTCACGTACTTCCGTAACTGTGGGCGGGGGCGAGCCTACAGATACGGTACTCAACGGCAGATTTTATACGCAATTCACAATAATAAGATTTCAGACTTGGTCAATTACCTTAAATAATATCAAAGCTGTAGATGTTTAAAATAACACTATCTTATAGGTAACAGTATCTATAAAGTAGGTACCTATTAATTACGATTAACTAATGAGTTAATGAGGTCACAGTCTTGCTAAATATTTGCTAAATCATTAAGGCCTAACTACACTTAACGCTTAGGTTGGTACCTACTCCATAGATCTATTAGAATATAAATAACTAGCACTTTGCCCGCGACTTCGTCCGCGCGGATTTAGTGGGTACTCCACATAGTTCAACGTCCCCTCTAACCTTTTTTAAAGGTTAGTTTTAGAAATTAAGCACTAGGTACTTACGATATCCATTACACGGTCTCAAGATCAGCCTACTATTCACCCCGTTCACCCCGTCAGGGGTTGATTATAGATACATAAAAAAAATTGTTAGATCTGTTTCAAATATTCCACTTTAAGTTTGTCCATTCCAATTTCCACGTAAATTGAAGCAAGCAATAATGTTGCAGAGCGGCATCAATGTCACCACATGAAAAACTAAGAAGCGAAATTTGTACGCAACCGCTCTAAGTCACAATGTATAATGCTCTAAGTCTACCTATTCAATCACCTGGTGGTATTCAAAAACTAGGGTGGAATCGAAAAGTGGTGATTTTAGTATCATGATATTATTCCTTATGCGTATAAATAGGTTGATTATGTACACTTACCTAAACTACACTTTAAATTATTCAAATCGGACCTTTCGTTTAAAAGTTACGACGGGTATAAAAATGCTTTAAGTAAGAAAAAAATAGTTTAAAAAAACTAAAAAAACAAGCTTTTATAGAAAAATCTAACTAAAAAACAGAAAATCAAATTTATTAAATTTGATTTAGAATAATGTAAAAAAGAAATGAATGTACTTACATTATTGTTGAAAAGCGTGGGGCTATAAAAGCTTGTTTTTTTAGTTTTTTTAAACTATTTTTTTTTTACTTAAAGCATTTGTTGTGAAAAATAAAAAAGTGTGTATTTATGGATAAAGTTTTGCTATGTTAGAATATTTTTTTAATTTTAATTAATTAATCCTAGCGAATCTAATTAGGATAATCGGATATTTTAATTGAATTCTTGGAATTCATCGATCCTTGACAGGTGTGCAAAGTTTGAACTAAATCTGACCGTTCAAAGTAGGGCAAAATCGAGCTCAAAAGGGTCGGTTACATACATACATACATACAGGTGAAGCTAATAAAAGCGTGTTAAAAAGGTTGCGGTTTGAGCGAACTGGGGAGAATCTTAATGCTTGGTCCGATGAATTTGAAACACGGCATTAATTAATTATTTGGATGAAAAGAATAAGAATAACAAACATTAGGGGTCTTCGAAAACAAACCCTTATAGGGGAAGGAGTGATGAAGTTTTTAGGGGAGGACATTATTGCTTGCTTCAATTTACATGGGAATTGGTATGAACAAACTGAAAGTGGGATAATTTAAACTCAATTCGGTGGATATTTTTTTTTTTGTTATTTTTGTACACCAATTATTCCGAGGTTTCTGATCCGATTTAAGTGATTATTTTTTCGTTCGATGCGGTATACCTACCTACTTGCCATTTGGTCCTGTAAAAACAATACCTATTCAGTTTGGCCTCGCAGTTATTATTTTATGAGCATTTTGCTTACTTGTGGCTTACTTGTATGATGTAGTAAGTAAGCAATATGACGTCAGCTACTTAATCAGTATCACAACTAAAAAGTTAAATAAAAACTTTTTATAAAAAATTCATCCGACTTCCAGATAAAATCTTGTAGTGTACCTATCTATTTTGAAGTCGGTTGTATTTTTTTTTTTAAAGTGTTTTTGCATAATCATCCCCTGACGGGGTGAACGGGGTGAATAGTTGCGCTAATCCTGAGACCACAGAATCAGCAGCAGAAATGGCTGGGTAATTAATGAACATCGTTGTGCTTAATTTTCTAAAACTAACCTCCTTTTAATTTCGGAAGTCGGTGTTAAAATACGAAGAAACAACCAAAAACACCGACTTCCGAAATTAAAGTTATTTTAAAGTTTGTAAGGCTTTTTTTTATTTGGAAGTCAATTGCTTTTTTTTTGTAAAGTGTTTTTTTTTCACTTTGTCGTGGTACCTACCCCACACCTAACAACACTACCTACTGGAAAGTCACAGGAAAGCAAAACACACAATTTCGTTTACTTCGATGATATATTTTCTATTTCTTCCAGCTATTTTGATTTAAAAACCAAACTACTGATCCGAATTTCATGAAATTTCTATGGGAATCGGAACGGCTTTCACATGAATTTTCCAAAGCGGTTCATAATGGCGGAGTTATGAGGTACCTAACAAAGTCAAAGTCAAGCATTTATTTCAAATAACCCATTATCAGGTACCTAGGTACTTACCTACTTTTGAATTGTCTAAGTCAGTCCGTCAAAAACATGAAGCTATTTGCACGTTCCAAAGCGTAGATCTCTATGGAGAGAACGTGCAAGAAACTCCACGGACACTCTTTTAAATCATTTTATGATTACAAAAATCCTGGTTACATTTAACCTTGTTGCTTCTATATATGAGAACAATGTAAAGAAAGAAAAAACAATTTATAGTATCAAATATTAAAATGAGCCAGTGGCAACTAAGGGATTTGACCAGTCTCCACTGACGGCGCCCGTTTACGAACATGACGCGTGCATCAGCACCATTCAGTTCAACCATTTTGAAGGGAACTGAATGATCCGATACACGCGCCACCATCAGCGAGACATTGGAGTGAACATGACATACACTCAACTGCCCCTGCTATTTCATGTCAAACAAGGAAACTATCTATTAACGGATTGGTCCATGGTCCTCACATTTACAGAACTTGAAATAAAAATTGCTTTTACATTAGGTATATAAAACTATGAATATCAATCTGAAAAGACAGAAAAAGAAAAGTTTATTGCAAACATAATATATAGATTAGTTAGAATATCTAGTATTATTATTGGACATAAAAGAGGGTGAGCATCTCTTCCAAATACAAACCCTAACTAGTGGAACCAAGCGGCTGAGGCTGTGGAGCAGGACCGGCATTTAGCCAAGCATTTTTATCTAGGATAATATAATCTTCCACTTTATAAAATGCTTGTCTACATAGAGTGCGTTTTATACCTACATGTTTTAAATTTTTTCTCATTCAGTTCGAGAATCTCACGTGGTATTTTATTATAAAATTTAACACAATATCCCATAAAAGAAGTGTGTACTTTAGCCAATCTGAATCGGGGTTGATCTAATTTATTCCTATTTCTAGTAAGTATTTAAATTATGCCTATCACTAATCTTACTAAGAAGATGAAGATTTTTTAATTCTTTCGTATATGTATTGACAAGGGATTGGGGAATCGCGCCGACCAAGATGGTATATGGCTCTGATGGCTCTTTTCTGCAGAATAAATATAGACTCGATATCTGCAGCTCGTCCCTCTCCATAATAAGAAACCGTAAGACATTATACTATGAAAGTAACTAAAATAAAACCAGCCTCGCGGTATCTATATCAGTAAATTGACGGATTTTTCCGACAGCATATGCTGCTGAACTTAGCCTTCCTGCAAGAGATGTTAAATGAGGACCCCATTGTAGCCTTGAGTCAAGCGTGATCCCTAGAAAAACCGTGTCGACCATAGTATGAACCACAGAGATGAAGGCACGGCGCGGCTCCTCCCAAGCGGCACACTCTGCCAGCGTATGCCGCGCCGTGTCCTCCCGACAGTCGACGCAGTGGTGACACCGAGCGTCCGGCTCCCTGCCTATGCGACACAAGAACCTCCCGAAGCAGCCATGCCCCGAGAGGACCTGCGTCGCACGAAACGACAGGGTGCCGTGCCTTCTCCCGAGCCACAGGTCGAGCACCAGCCGGATGGCCTCGATGGTGAAGGGCCGGCGGAAGGGCTCGAAAGCCTGTCCCGCCATTCCGCCACCAGGACCTCGCGCAGCTGCGACCGACGCAGCTCAAAGTGACGCAGCATCAGTCGCTCGCCGCGCGCGTCCTCGCGCCACCGGTGCAGTGACGCGAGCACTTTCGCCTCCAGATCCCAAGGCGGATATCCGGCCAGTGCACAAGCCGCCTCGTAGGAGATCGTGCGATAACCCCTGATGACTCTGACGGCCATCTCACTCTCTGCGGCTTCCGCAGAACAGTGATGGTGCTGGCCGTCAGGTCAGCCGCCCAGATCGGGGCCTCATACAGGGCCATCGAACGCACGATCCCCACGTACAACCGCCTACAGGCGGTGCTCCGTGCTCGGGTCCCCCAGATTGGGAAGCAACGTTGACAGCGCCCCCGCCGCGCCCAACAACTTGGGCGCCAGCCGCCGGAAGTGGGGGCTGAAATCCCACCGGCTGTCGAGCACCAATCCTAAATAGGTACCTACTTCATGGTTTACTCGACCGCGACACGGCCCCCCCCCTCAGGTACCTGACTCCTCCAACCTGCGGCCGTTGACCCAAATTCAACAAAGAAATCGATCGTCTATGTCCTAGTTAATTATATTGTTAGGTAACTAGGTAAGTACCTATTATCTGAGTGCCTGATAAGATTTCCCAACGGCAAAAATTACGAACTTCCACAAAGCCATCCGCAGTGCAAGGAATTCTTGAGTAAAGTTTAGCCCCGCGCATGGTCAGCCAGCAAATCAGGACTTTTATAAGCCATCTAAGTAGAGTACAGGCTTATCTACACTGCTCCATATACTTAGTGTTCACTGTTGAGCGTTAACATATTATTATATTACGTATCCATTAACCCACTAATATTACGTGGCACAACTTACAAAATAATTTATTTCGTGTTTCTTAGGTTGATCGTTTATTTAAGCCATTTTTCACACTGTCTGAGTCTGTTGCTCGTGACCATTTCTTGTTAAGAAGTTCAGTTGAACTCTGGCGAAACCATTAACGAAACTGAAAAAGTAGGGGAAGAGTGGGTATGTACGTAAGCAGGTACGGAGTGGGAAAAAACGGCAGGTATATATTGACACTCTAGAGCCGGGATAGTTTCACGTGCCTTGAATATTATGTTAGAAAAAATTGGGGAGCAGCATGTTGCTGGGTTGATGACTAGTTCAGAGTTGTCTGGCGCCGCGCGAGTGGGATCAGGAAGAAGAGAGCGCGGCGACACGCAGCGCTCAATAACACGACACATTTCATACGATACACATTTATTTGAACAGTAGGTACGGTCAACAGTAGATAACCACTAATCACTATCATTAGCATTACTTTCAAATAATACTCTCTGGAGGACAAATGTTTGCTTCGTAGAACAAGTCGTGGCTGCTCAAATAAATTATATTTAATTTGAGCAAGCCCCGATAAAACCACATTGCTTTAGCGCGCGGTACCAGTGCAGCAGTGGCCAATTCGGAAAAAAATCTAGTTATTAACCGACTTCAAAGTATTTTATTACGTTGGTTACCTCAGAGCTCCGTCATTTATAATAATAAGGACTACTTGGAAAATTCTTGTTATTTTTTTTTTAAATAGCAAACTCCGTAAAATTATAAAATAACTTGAGACATTGTAAACTCTTGATAAATTGTCAACTGAACATTTAGATTACTTTTTTACTCATCAAAATTTGATAGTCATTCCGATAATAAAATGGCGATTACACGATTTTTTCATAATATATCGAGAAATTATAATCTAATCAAGATTTATTACAATCTTACGGAGAGAGTGGGATTTAAAAACCATAGGTACTCTTTTGATGAAATTTCTATGAGACCAATCGGAACCTTTATCCTTTCACATAAAAAAGATTTTTTCAAATCGGTTCATAAATGCCGAAGTTATGAGGTAACAATAAAAAAAACAACACACAACCGAATTGAGAACCTCCTCCTTTTTTTGAAGTCGGTTAAAAATTAATGGTGGCTCCCCTACTATAAACGTGTTTTTTGACGTTAGAGTGATCAAATGCTCAGAGTCTGTATTGCTATTCTATGTTATTGAAAAAAATAAAATAAAGGGGGTCCAACAAGAGACGTGTTTTTTGGAGCTTTTTGCTCGATTTTAATGGCATAATAGTGGATTAAATACTGTAAGTAACCAAATATAAATACAATTTTGTCTTATGGATATTAAAAAAAACTAATCACAAATCAGAAGCGTCTGATTGAAATCCTAATCAGTCATCTAGTTGTACGTCAGTCATTGATATTCTCATGTTAAATATGTTAATTAACAAAAGTAATATGTCCATTTTATCAAAGTAACAAATGAGGAACCGAGTTTGGAATAGGGAACCAAAAATGAAATATGGCTATGAGAATCCGATAACTATTGTCAATAATATAAATTACTTACTTGTTTTTCAATATAACAAACTTAAATTATGTTGAACTCTAATCGTTATTTGCCCAGGCAAATAACGATTTCGATGCGAAGCAAATAACGATTCAGCACTTGATTTAAGTTTCTCTGCTACTACCCTCGGATAATGTAGTTTTTGGCAAAACTGAACTGATGCTGAATGTATTTCAGCATCATCCGAGTCTAGAGCATCATCCGGTTCACTGTAAGTAGGAACCAAGCTGGATAGCATCCCCTCTTCAGAGTAACAACTTCAAATTCCATAGGCACTTGGTCTATATTTGGATTTTCGCACCGGTTCCATCATGTGCTCATATTTTGCAAACTACAATTACATCAATAGCAAGATTATCTAATTATAAAAACAAATAAACATAGGTAGCACCATACTTGTGTTTTTTCCATAGCAGTTGTTCGGTGGAGACAAAACAATACACGCCTGTCACAAGCAAGGCTTTCCTCTCACTGCAACGGTGGTGGGTGTACGATAGTAAGTTGTCCTACTGAAGTACAAGACGGTCATGTATTTCGTGTACAAGTTTAATCTTCGGAGAAATCATGTGAATCCATATTAGGATACTATTCCATACTTGGTTACTCTCTCTAATAATGGCGATGGTGCGCACCCTTCATGCGCGAGTCCGACTCGCACTTGGCCGCTTTCGTTTTGTTAGGTAATCCTTAGTTAGACCTTTTTGAATTGGGACACTGTTACGTCTGTTACCCCGAGTTGCGTTCTAAACTTATGTGAGATCGGTACCTACTTATAATAACTTAAAATATTATTCACTTCAATAAATAAACAATCATCAACAAACTGTAAGAAATAAAACAACATTAGAAAATTGGTAAAACATTGAACAGATGAACGTTACGTCGCGCGTCGGTCGGCTCTGTTGGGAGTATTAGTTTGTAGCTCACAGCTGTGCGTGCGACACACGACGGAGCGGCTCGCGTGTCGCTGCACGGGACCATTCTGGTAGTGTCCGACCGACGAGGTTTACTTAAGCCAGGGCCGTCTTTTGCCAATTGAACTGGGCACGGGATAATGGGGCCTATATGACTTTGACAGCAGACCAGTTTGCTAAAATAGTCAAAAACTTTTACACGTTAGTGCTTAAAAATGTAATACCTAGAGAAAGAAATATTTCTCATCTCGGGCATTGGTGGGTTGGTGATCTGGCAGGAACTAGGCCCAATCGATCAAGCGGTCCTCGGGCACTTGCCTGAGAGCCCAGAGGAAATAAAAACCTTTTTATTCAAATGCACTAAAAAGAAAAAAATAAACTTTTACTTTAAAACTTTGACTATCAACTATTACGTCATTACACAATTTCACACTATCACACCAATCACACTAATATTATAAAGGCGAAAGTTTGTGAGTGTGTGTGTGTATGTTTGTTACTTCTACACGCGCAAACGGCTGGACCAATTTTGATAAAAATTTGGTATGCAGGAAGCTGACACCCTGGATTAACACACAGGCTACTTTTTATTCCGGGAGTGTGTTCCCTTCGAAAATTTTCGAAATTCACGCGCACTATCTGATTGGTCGCCATTTTATGTCAGTCCACAATTTCTCGGAATGACTTCGAGATATTATAGACTATCAAATTTTGAAGCGTAATAATGTATTCCAAATGTTCAGTTGACGTTTTATCGAGAGTTTACAATCTCTCAAGTTATTTTATAATCTTACGGAGTTAGCCATTTTCCGGTGACATTTACAAAATTTCAGCTCAATTGCAAGCAAGAGTCCACCCGAACAAACATAGTTACATACATAGATACATTGCAAGTTAAATAAAAGCTTGTAAAAAGGGGCCTGGTTAAAGTTAAGACCACACATCGTGCGTGTTTAAACGAGCCGTGCGGCGAATTTGGCTGAGTTTAGGGACAATATCGTAGGTATGCACTTAGGTAACATGCTAATTGAAAGTGTTTGGGTGCTTATGTTATAGTTTGGTAGGGATCCCAAAAAAATTAAAAAGCCTAGTACGTTTCGAGCCTTGCTGCGTTTCGTTCCGTAGTTTTTTGTCTCGAAACCAAGACAAAAAAAAGTATTTCGAGCTCATTTTCGATAAGGGGCGTCCCGAAAAGCACGGAAATTATACTCATGATGTGAAATAATAAACAGAATTAGCATTACCTACAGAAGTTCATAAATTATAAAAACACCGAACACAGAGTTACTCTGGTAAAAAGATAGAGAAATAAGATTGGAGGACAAAAGTTTCGGTCGGACACTAGTCTGTGACGTGCTGCCGCACCAGAGCCGCCCGCGTGACGTCACACCCAGCACGCTCGTGCACGGGATCTCGCATACCTTGCTAACCATCAATGAGCGTTGTGCTAGTTTGAGCTTATCGTGACCTCAATCTTTGTGTTGCGTTGCAATACACGCCGGGGTTTGCATGATGGTTACGTATCCTTACAGCTTACTTAATTATTATTATAACTTTCGCCACTGGTAGCCAACCCCAGCGTGTACCTATATTATAAAACTGTAGGAACAGTCATCCGCACTGCACGCTGCACGCTCGTATTTCATAGCACATATAACAATAAATAGCACCTGTTTGACAATGTACCTTGTACATTATGCATATCAACTAGTTCAACAATATCACAACATGAACGTGTAAAGCTAGGCTCCCACCAGTGTCGCGCGACTCACACGCTCGCACGCTGCTACGCACGCACGTTGCTACGCTTGCACGCTGCTACGCTCGCACGCTCGCTCAGGCCGCATAGTCGCGCGCGCCATCATTTTGTACTGCGGCGTGCGCCGCTAGCCGCAACTCATTTGGATCGGATAATCTTTGGTCATTGAACTATATCTGAAGAACATCGCGGCAGATATACCACCCAATAAATTAGAAATTTACGACTTGCTTAACTAAGTAATTAACATTTTCATAATCATGAAATGGTTCTGTGGTTACACAAGAGACAACAAAAATAATAATTAAGGTGCTGGCCGCGTGCCGCTCAGCGCCGCCTCACGAGTAGATCGTCATCAGGATCATCTGCGAACAAAACGCACTCGGTGTCAGAGAGTGAGCGCACGGAGTCAGTCGTCTGGCCGCGTCACTCTGACAGCGCACGCACCTCTTCCAGGGAGAGCGGGTTCGACTTCACCTTGGTGTCGAGGCTGCGGTACCGCTCTGCAACAGAAACACAACGCTGGATGTCACTCACGTACACTCTGCTTCATTTACGTCGTAGGTATGGTAACGGAGTTTTGGCAAACATTCGCGGATTTCAATTTGTTTGACGTAATGTTTATTTTTTCATGACATTTAATTTCTGGTCCAAGTGTTCCAACGAATGCAGTGCCGTTAAAGGTCCTCCAAGCAGGTAAGGTCAAGTTCAAGTTCAAGTTCAAGTTATTTATTTCTTAACAAAAATACATTTGTGTCGAAATATTTACACAGCAGGTACACAAAAAAAAACAACATAATTCAATCATACTAAAATAAAAACTTGCTTTACATATTTAAACAGAACAAAGTCCCTAGAAATATTCTTAAAAAAAAAAAAAAAACATACATTTAATGTCAAAATATGAAATATAAAAAGCAACATTTATAACAAAGTCAAGGAACATTAGGTACACATTTAATTTAAGTTTAATTTAATGCTAGTTTTAAGGTCTTTGTCATTATAAAATTCGTCAATGCTGTAATAAGCTTTATTGACTAACAAAGCCCTGAGTTTATTTTTAAACATGTTCACATTCTGAATATTCTTTAATTCTGCTGGTAATCTGTTAAACAGATTGACAGACTGCACGCGTGACGAGTGTTTGACAACATTAATCTTTGCCTGCAGAATAGTAGGAAGATCTTTTCTGCGAGTATCTACTCTTTTTTTTCTTTCATCGTCTGTTTCAAATGCGTTTAAGTTTTTATTTAAATGAGTAAGTAGGACTAAAATATAAAGGCATGGCACCGTCAAAATTCTAAGTCTTACAAAACACTCCCTACATGATTCCATCTGGTTTAAGCGAAGCATGGTTCTTAATGCTCGCTTTTGCATTGTAAAGGCTGCCTTAATATTATATTTATAGCTGTTTCCCCAAAATTGAATGCTGTATCTAAGTTTAGATTCAACTAGAGCAAAATAGACGGTACGAAGTTGGGCAACAGACAAAAAATCCCTCAGAGTTCTGATAGCGTAACACGCACTACTTATTGTATTCGTAATTGAATCTAGTTCTGGCTTCCAATTAAGTAAAGAATCAATTTGTACCCCCAAAAATCTTAAACTTTCCACTATACAAATTTTTCTGCCTGAGGATTCTACGTTTAGTAAAGCTTTGTTGCCAACTGTAGATCTAAATATCATACATTTTGTCTTACTTACATTTAATTTAAGATTATTCATAGAAAACCAGCTTTCACAAGCAGCTATTAATACGTTTAATTTATATTTTAAGGTCTCTATATTGTCAGCAGCTATAACAGCACTCGTATCGTCAGCAAATATTATCAAGTCAGCATCTGGTAAAATGTTTTTAATGTATTCAGTTAGATCGTTAAGAAATATTATAAAGAAAATGGGGCCTAGCACCGAACCCTGCGGAACCCCTCTAGTTACAGTAAATAATTTCGATTTATGAATTTCTTCCACACCTTCGCGAAGTGATTTAATTTCGACGTACTGTTTCCGGTTGGTCAAATAAGAACTAAGAAGTTTTAAAACATTCCCTCTTATACCATAATGTTCTAACTTATCCAATAGAATGCAATGTTCTACAGTATCAAACGCAGAACTTAAGTCTAGGAATAAGCCAGCAACTTTAAGTTTATTGTTCAACTTATTTACTACGTTATTAACTAACGAGTCTATTGCATCTAGTGTCCCTTTATTGTTTTGGTATCCAAACTGATTACGGTTTATTATTTTTAAACTACTCAAATGTCCTACAAGCCTAGATTTGATCACTTTTTCAAAGAGTTTGGATAGCACTGGTAACAATGAAATGGGCCTGTAATTGCCTGGATCTGTTTTAGCACCTTTCTTAAATAGTGGTAAAACTCTGGCTAACTTAAATTGGTCAGGAAAGACGCCTTCATTAACGCAGTTGTTTATTATTTCAGATATTGGGTATGCCAGTATATCTATATTATCTTTGATTACGCTCAGTGGTATTTCATCGTGTCCAAATGACTTTTTACTTTCCATACCCTTTACCATTTTATAAATCTCTATCGGCATGACGTGATTAAAAGCCATAGACTTATCAAGTCTGTCAGTATTCTCAATTAAATGCTTCTTAGCCAGTTTCGGATTACCAGAGTTTACGCCTTTACTGTTGTCAAATTTTTCCGCAAAAATGTTAGCAATGTCTAAAGAATTACAAATTAATTTATTATTATGTTTAAGTATTATATTACCATTTTCGAAGTCATTGTTAATTTTGTTCCTAGTTTTATTGATTATTTTCCAAATTTCTTTGCTAGAGTTAGCTGCTTTGTTTATTTGATTACATACTTCCCTTTTTTTAGCGTTCCTAATCACCTTTTTATAAATTCTAAGATACTGTTCACGATATTTTAATAACGATTTGTCGCAATTAGCTTTATCTATAAAATTAAGTAATCTCTTCATTTTGCTGGATATCTTTATACCTTTCGTTAGCCATTTAGATCGACCAGTTCTTTTTAAGTTGATTTTAAGTTTATTTTTTTTAAAAGTACTAGAGTGTAGTTCTTTAAATTTTCGTATAAACGTGTTTGTACCTAAATTCCAGTCGTGCTCCAGTAGTTTCTGTCTGAATGCATTATTATTCTTCTCGTTATATAATCTTCTCTCTATGTATTTAAAACTATCGCATTGTGTAGTAGTAACTTTTTTCAAATATGTTGTACAGAAGAGGGCTGCATGTCCATCCGCTAATCGATTGTGGTCAATGTCTGTACTACCAATATTTTTATCACAGGTATTGGTCAATATATTATCTATACAAGATTCGGAGTTATTTCGCACAAATGTAGTTGAACTAAATAAATATCTAAAATTATAGCATTTCAATAGTGATGTAAACGAACTTCTTTTATCGTCCTGTTTTGACAAGTCAATATTAAAATCACCGCAGATAAAGCATATTTTATTGAAAAAGTACTGCAGTAATTGCTCCAATCTATCTAGAAAATCGTCAAAGTTTTTATTCACGGGTGTTCTATAGCAACAGATTATGTAAGAGTTTGTCTCAATGTCCCTTACTCCACATACCTCAAAGCTATTAGTTTTATATAGCCTTTTACAAACGTCCAAGTCCTCAACAGGCCTGTTTTTATGCGTTAATACTAAAGTACCACCTCTTGTTTTATTTAACCTTGTATTGCAAGAGCTTACGATATAATTAGGAAAAACAAATTGTGATACCATTATTCGGTTTAAAAAATGTTCACTTATACAAATAAAACTTATTTCGTTTGGTAATTCAGTTACATACACTTCGAGTTCATCCTTTTTATTATTTATTCCGCATAAGTTTTGGTGAAAGATAGTAAAATTTGAGTGACTATCCTTAAATATAGACGAGTTGTACAAATCACCAGCCAAGGGACTAGTCTCGAAAAAACTGACTGTGTTGTTCCATTTCGTCAAAGGAAGGATTTGAATATTCAGAACATGTGTCAATTTCTAATATAAGTTGCTGTATTTGATAAAATATACTAGATATGCCTCTATTGTTTACATTTCCATGTTTATTATAAGACATGAAGTCATAAGTTAGATTTAAATTTGAGTCAATTAAATATATGTAATTATGAGTTAAATTGTCATTATAAATTATATTATTAAATGCTTCTATCCGCCAGTTATACATCTCTTTATGATAATGATTTTTAAAAATAGGTACGCACAGTAATAATAATAATAATAATAATAATAATAAATTTATTTGTGACAAGAAACTTACAGATAACTACAAAATTAATAGTAGTATAATTTTTTTTTTTTTTTTTTTTTTTTTCAAATTGCACAAAAAAAAAAAAATGGACGGTTTGGTAGAAGAGAACTAGTCAGGTGAAACAAAAAAAAAAAGATCTGTACGCAGAAAGATGAGCCCTGCCTCTTAAACTAGGGAAACCCTGTATCTTAAGAGACAGTGAGCAGCTATGATTACAAAATAACAGTTATGATGTGTGTCGGTCTACCATCGATGATAAATTGTAAAAAAGAAATAAATAAATGTATATCTATATAACTAACTATTTGTATAGCAGGGTTTAGGACCAGAAAGAAGAAAAGGTGGAGCAACCCAAATGTGTGTGTGTGTGTGTGTTTGTGTGAGTGTGCGTGTGTGTGTATGTGTGTGTGTTTGAAGTGTGGGTGAGATTTTGAGTGTGCAGCGAATAAAAAGTTAATAAGTTATTAAGCAATGAATGTAAGCAATGATTCGGTTTGTGAATAATCCTGTTGTAGTAGCCATTCTGTCACTTTAGTTTTAGCTGTGTGTTTATTGAGGTCGCGAATGTTAATGACTTGGTGAGTTTTTTTGTAGATGTGAGCACTGAGTGTGTTGAATTGATGTCTGGCGAACGAGGTTTTCTGCTGTGTGCCTGGAGGGACATTGGTACGCCTCCCTGGATCGGACGGGGGGACAAAAGCGTGTCTTCTAAGCACTGAACGAAGCACATAGAGCTGACGGACTGAGAGAACCTTAAATTCCGCGTACAGTTGGGCAGTAGGGTAGCGGTAAGGTTTATGCAGCATTACCTTTAATATAGCTCTCTGTGCTCGCTCCACCCTGATAAGACTGGCCTTTGCTGCGCCACCCCATACAGGGATACAATACCCTATCACTGATTGACACAGAGCGTAGAAGACCATTTTAAGAGTATCGACGTCGGCCGAGTCTCTGAGCGACTTAAAGACGTGTATAATTCTCATAGTCCTGGAGGTCACGGCATCAGCCTGCAGATTCCATCGTAACCCTGCATCTATTTGTACACCAAGATATTTGACGCTCTCGGTTCTCGAAATCGTTGGACACTGACACGGAGATGCCAGGTGGGAACAGGTATGAGCTATCAACGAGAAGGCTTGGTTAGGTGCAGTGTTATGGCGAATGGAGAATGGTATAAAAGAAGTTTTGTCAAAGTTGAGGGTTAACAAATTAAGATGAAGCCATTTTGTGACCTTCGTAAGTGCAACCTCTGCGCTATTCCTAACACTGTCCCACGTTAAACCATCTACTATAATCGCGGTATCGTCGGCATACGCAAAGATCTTGGCGTTAGGGAGGGGCATCCTGCACAATTCATTTACATAGATTTGGAATAAAATGGGACCCAGGATGCTTCCCTGAGGGACACCATGAGAGACCAATTCCTCATCACTAAGAAAATGATCTATTTTAGTCATTTGCGTACGATTCGATAGGTAGTCTTTAAAGATTTTTAGGGCTATTCCTCTTACGCCGAGCAATTCTAATTTATCAATGAGCAGGGGAACAGAAACTGTGTCGAAAGCCTTTGAAAGGTCAAGGAATATTCCTAGACATTTAGTCTTACTGTCAAGATTTTTAGTAACCACTTGCGTCAAGGCGAGAACTGCATCTTCGGTCGAAACACCAGTGCGAAAACCATACTGGTTATCGGAGATTATTTTAAACTTGTCCAAGAAACTTTTCAGACGGCTGGCAAGTATCCTTTCAAGTACCTTGGAGAGGGTTGTCAAAATCGAGATGGGTCTGTAGTTGTTTACACAGCTTCTGTTCCCCGCTTTGTGGATTGGATGTATAATTGCTCTTTTAAGTGCCTCAGGAAAAACACCCTTATGAAGACATGCATTGAAGATAAACGTCAAAGGCTGAATTAGTGTTTGACGGCATAGTTTTAATAGGAGGGGTGAAATACCATCCCAACCTATGGCGCAGTCGTTGCGTAATTGTAAGATCAGGGATTCGACTTCAGTTTCATCAACCTCCAGTAGCGCTAAAGAGTTGGCAGGGGCTAGCGGTGGAATGTCACTCGTGATCGGAACTTGACTGTTTAACACATTTGAGATGTGACCATGTGAGGTAATGTTGGCTGCCAAACTCTTCCCCACATTAGTGAAGAATTTGCACACTTCATTAATGGAGGATTTGGGATCATCTGATATTTGCAAGAGTTCAACTGGGCTGGTTTTTAATTTACTTGTGTTACTTATTTTCTTTATTGTTTTCCAAAGGGCTTTTGGGTTATTTTTTGCTTTTTCAAGTTCATTTTTATCGTAAGCAGTCTTTAACTTATGTAGTAGTTCATTGCAAAAATTGCGATAGCGCTTATACGTAGTTTTGAGTATCAGATTCTCAGGATCCTTGTTAGATTTAGCGTGAAGCTTGTCCCGATTTGAGATACACCTCAGAAGCCCGGGGGTAATCCAGGCCTTTATAGTTCTTTTTTTCCTCGGGATTCTAGTTTTAATTGAGTGCTTGCAAATAAGAGATGTTAATATTGAAATGAAAGCGTTCATGGATGTGTTTGGATCGTCAGATTTATAGAGGAAGGAAAAATCATTTTTTTCTAGTTCTGATCTAATTTCATCGTAGTTTATGGAAGTAGAGAAGTGACCTGTTGTGCGTTTAGGAATTGTGTTTGCGATACTGAGAAGAATTGGTTTATGGTCCGTAATATGAGAGTCTAGAACTAGTGTGGTGGCGGGTAGGTTGGTTTTTACGAAAGCATGGTCTATGCAATTATCGAGCCTGGTAGGAAGCAAGTGGGTTGGGAGGAGTCCATGAGATATATTGAGCAAAAGATAGTCAACGCTTCGGTCACTTCGACTATTCGGCTTTATGTCAATATTTAAGTCACCAACGAGGGCTATGTTCTGCCATGAGGAAAGTTTACCGTAGACATTGTTTAAACTTTCTACAAAGTTGTCAAAACTTTCCCTAGAATTGTGTGATGGAGAACGATATACCGCAACAATGGCTATTTTTTTGTCTATTTCACAAACGAGACAGTTGCCACCCATAAAGTTAGGTTCCCAAACTGAGACTTGCAGGTCCTGCTTCGTGTATATAACAATGCCGTCATTCTGATTGGAGTTTACTGCTGTTAAATATGATTGGAAACCATGAAGAACAGGCAGATTAACAACCTTACTGAGCCAACATTCAGTCAAAATAATGACATCAAAAGATGTTTTTGTTAATTGAAGCAGCGCCTGCAGCTGATCAAAGTTTTTGTTAATACTACGTATATTTAAGTGTAGAAATGTGAGGTTACTATCAGAATTGATAACAAATTTTGGACAGGCTTCCGGACTACAGGTGAAGGAGTTGCCTACGCTTAACGAATCTAGTTCTCTGTTAATATTATTTATGTTAGCCATTTGAGAAGACTGGAATAACAAAACGTGACCCAGTTGCGCGACTTATAACTGGGGCTATTAATTTATCAGAGCTGGAGATACATTGCTTATTTAGATATAATAACGGTGTAGTGTGGTTTTGGAGGTATGAGTTAGGTAAGAAATAACTATGTTTAGTGTATGACAGTGTGTTATGGCGAAGTAGATTAGGTTGCTTATAACTAAAAACATATTTATAACAATAATTTAACAATTCAACTAGTCATATACTAAGGTTTTTAGCATTAAGACACTTTTCAGACTGTACCAATATTTGTTTTTCACCTTCCATTTTTCTTAGGAAGATATTGCCATTGGATATCCAGCAGAACTTGAAATTGTTGTCTTTGGCAAACTGTCGTGCCAAGTAAAAGAGCTTTTTAATACTGGATGGAAGTTGCTCGGCGACGTACACTGGCTGGCGTGCTCCTGGGATGCCGATTAATTCAGTATTAAGTTTTTTTTCCTTTCCCTTGTCTTTGTTGTATGCACGGATAGCTGATAGCAGAGTCTCTTTTTTAAGGACTGTAGAAAATTCCGCTATAATTGGTCGTGGGGTGGCGGGGGCGGTGGATGCCTTCCCAGGTATACGGTATATATCCCTTACCTCAAAATCTGCTATTCTCACTCCTACGGTTTGACTGGCACTGGACTCAGAGTCGGATTGTGGAATGTTTCGGATCTCGACACCAGATGACCTAGACTTTTGCTGTATGTCCTGAATTTTTCTTTCCAAATTTTCTATATGCTGTCTTTGTTCTTGGTGGACTTTCTTAAGATCAGCGATTTCCTTCTTGAAATCTTCAAACTGTTTATTAATGAAAGATATTGATTTAACAATATCTTCATTGGAATTGCGAATTTCTGCGTTTGAGGCCTGAATCTGAGTATTTTGTAATTTTATTTCAGCAATTTCAGACGTAAGTTTAGTCATAGCCACCGCCTGATCCGCTATCAAATTAGAGATCCAAGTATTCTGTTCTTCCCGCCATGCTTGAAGCGTATCCTGTAGTTCTCGCGAGCATGGAAGCACTGCACTTGGAGGCGAGTTATCGTTGGCGTGACGAGGTCGTTTAAATCTATTCGTGTTTACATTTTCACTCCTGAGGATTGCTGAGTTTATATCAGGTTCTGATTGAGTTTGGATCGGAGTTGGGGTCGGTGTCCGATTAATGGGAGTTTTCGGTGGGGTTCGTTGTACTCCGGACATGTTAATTCGAGTTATAGAATAACGAAAAACCACAAAAACTCAATCAGGAACAATACAAATATGTAGGATCCAATGCGATGGTACTATTTTGTTATATTGAGCGAGCTCGTAGCCGATGCGAAGTTCGTAGGCGATGCGACTCTCGTAGCCGACAGCTCGTAGCAACCGTAGACGTAGCAGCGTAGCGGTGACGTCAGCCACACGTAGCAGATCGCTGTTTTGGGACGGCCGGCAATCGCACTGGTGGCGCGTAGGCAACACGCTCGGGCTCCGGAATCGCAGGACACCGGTTCGAATCCAACGAATCACGGCACACCTCAGCACTGGTATTAGCGTCACACTATCAAAACTATCTGTGTCTTCTTCTAAGACCGCCTAGTGGGCGTAAGTCACAGGTATGGGTTCGGTAAGTTAAACAAGGAATCAAAACCACACCAAATTGACCAATCACAAAAATTTGAGCAAAAAGCAACGAGACCGACCGACACACGTCCACTCCGTTAAGCGCACATGAGCTAACTATAGTATTATATTTAATATATTACTACAGTATTATATTTGTATGCTTAATAGGCATTACTTTATCCCGTATAAATTTTACCAGCTTATTGTAGTTACATGAGGTCTTGAAATCTTCATCTCCAATTTGGATGACGCAGTAGTCCTGACAGGTTAATTCTCTTAGTTTATCCTCCAATCCGTACATTAATTGCTCTACGCCACAGTTTGTTTTTATGTAATGGCATATTTGAAAAGTATCGCCAAATAATCTGGTAGCAATTGGTAGAATTTTGCTGGTTGAGTTGCTACTAAGGATCACAAGCTTCTTGTCCTTTTCATTCCTAAAATTATTGTGCCCGTCTGCGGCAGCACATGTCTGAGCGGTAGCTACGTCCACAGTGTCGCTCATCAGGTCATGACGAACGGCAGGCGCACACACATTGCAGTTACTTTGCATCAATACAGTAATACGGTCCATGAGGGCCGCTATCTCAAGGTGTGCAGTTTGTAATTGCTGTTGTAGGGTAATAATTTCTTGTTCCAAGGAGGAGACATTTACGTAGTCATTGGTGAAGACTTGCAATCTGGATAACGGTAAAGGAGATGGTGTAGAAAGTTCGTTGTGTTGATTTGCCTGAGATTGTCTCTTCTTCTTAGAGTTTTTACCTGGAGTTGTAAATAAGGAGGGCGACTGGCATAAAGATTTTAATGTTTTATTCTCTGCAGTTAACTTATTTATTTGCTTCTGTAGATCTGTATTTTCTATCAATATATTTCCTAGTTCATTTTCAGTACTCTCAAGTTTTAATGTGAGCTGAGAAATCATTTCTTTCATTTCTGAGGCTAATACTAGT
This sequence comes from Mamestra brassicae, assembly GCA_905163435.1. Lineage (NCBI taxonomy): Eukaryota > Metazoa > Arthropoda > Insecta > Lepidoptera > Noctuidae > Mamestra > Mamestra brassicae. The sequence continues at coordinate 18,735,176 of LR991003.1, read as the reverse complement.
TCCGACACAGTACCGTCAACACTCATAGACAATTTATTGGGAGTATTAGATTCAATAGATGTTTCGCCATCGGTCAGTATATGGGAATCAAGTAACACAGTAGTATTATGAACCGATCGAACCGGTCGAATCGAGGTCGAACCGGTCGAATCGAGATAACCACACCGCTAGGCGTAGTATACTGACCGTGCGCGAGGTGCAGGCGCGCCAGCGCCATCACGTAGGCCTCCTCCGAGAGCGAGCAGCCGCGCGCGTAGCGCAGCACCAGCCCCTCCAGCACCTTGTTGCTGGCCGTCACGCCGGCCGCCCACAGCAGCGCGCGCAGCTCGTACGACGACACGCGCGCCGCGCCGCAGCGCCGCCCGCCCGCGCGCAGGAACGCGGCGCGCCAGTACGCCAGCAGCGCCAGCAGTGCCGGCAGCTCGCGTGCGCGCATGGCGCCGCTCAGCGCCGCGTCGCGCAGTGGCACCAGCGCGCGGCACAGCTCCAGCGACGGCCGCGCGCACAGGCACGCGCGCCAAACGCGTCGCAGCGCCGCGCGCAGCCCCTCCGCGTCCAGCTCGCCCGCAGCTGGCAGCCGTGCCGCCGCGCCGCGCAGCTCCGTCGGCAGCGCCGCGCCCGAGCGCAGCTCGGCCGCCACGTCGCGCACGATCACGTTGTCCTCGTTCACCTCCCTGCGGACACACGACGGTCAGCGGCGGTGCAGCGCGCGCGACTGGTGCGGGACGAGGCGAGGCACGCACCACACGTCCGTGAGCTCGTCGGTGAGGATGCGCAGCAGGAAGGCGGCGTCGGTGTGCGGGCGGCGCGTGTGCGGCACCACCAGGTAGCGGCCCGGCGGTAGCGTGAAGAACGTGACCACCTCGCGCGCGCGCGACTCGTGCGTCACGTCCAGCGGCCGCAGCCCGCGCAGCGCGGCGTGGTCGCCCGGGCGGCGCGGCCCGGCGGCGCCCAGCTCGTACACGGCGAAGCCGATGGCGCGCAGCTTGCGGGCCGCGGTGCCCACGTCGTAGTGCTGCGTGACGGACACCACGACGTGGCACTTGCGCGCACCCGCGGACTCGGAGAGTGGGATTTGCACGTGAAACTGCGGGTTGGCGGCAGTGGTAGCGCAGGCGGGCGGGCCGCCGGCGTTGTGTCCGGGGCGCCAGCGCCGCCGCGCCAACACAGCGCGCCAGGGCCGCTTGGCGTGCAGGCTGCGCTCCAGCAGCCAGTCGTCGGGCCCCACGTGCACCAGCTCCAGCTGGCTAAACGCCGACGTGAAGTCTTCGAACGACATCCTGCCACAAGACACTACGACTTGTAGTGTTTTTATTTGGAAGTCGGTTGTATTTTTTTGTAAAGTTTTTTTTCACTTTTTAGTGGTGATACATAGATATGGTCCACAAGGAAATTGACATTACACTCATAATTAATCAGTCTACACGACTACTTCGATTTTATTGATTTGAATTTGAGGAGGTCACTAGTACATCTTCTTTAACTAAACCCAACACAAGAAGTATAATTATCCGACGTCATTTTGCTTACTTGGTCGACGTAATTATGGAGGTATGCGGTACAGAGAGTAAAGTCCCGCATACCTCCACTGAAAATGGGAGGATTCTCCGAACCAGACGGTTTTTGTGTCTGGTGGGCAACTGCCCGATTGTTGATATTCGGACTGTTCTTATGTTCAAATCGCACGGACAACTTTACTTGCGCGATGCAGGATTTCGTTGTAAGTTCGTCGTAGATGGCGCATCGGTTCTTTTTGTTGCCGTACAAATTTCGTTTCTTAGTTTTTCAAACAAACTAAACTTTGTTTTGGTGAAAAATGTACATGTACATCAATGTACGTCACGGTCAATTCTTCAACCGAAAATATAAGTTTTTTAATCGTAAAAAATGATTTTTTACATGATAAAACTATATATTCCCAATTTTCAGACTTTTTCCTGTACTTGTACTCTAAGATCTATCTTCTTGCCAAATTTCATGAATCAACGGTCAACGGAAAGTACCCTGTAAATTTTGATTCCCTTGAGAGTGTCGAAATATACGTTTTTTTGCGGCGTAAACGGCCGTATCTTTTTTTTACGTTAACTTAGAAGTTTGATTTTTTCACAGCTTCAAGGAACTGTAGACTTGAGTATATGGTTTTAATTTCAATACCTCGACGCGTTCCCCAGATAAAGCGTCTTGACAGACAGACAGACGGACGGACAACAAAGTGATCCTATAAGGGTTCCGTTATTTGCTTTTGAAATACGGAACCCTAATAAAGAACCGCACCCCGTGCACACCGTCCGCTGACGTTTTCGGCTGACAAAAACATGAAAACATCCAGCCAGCCAGATTTCTATAGGACGTTCAACCGCTCAAGGGTGGCCCAAGGTTGCGTCCACGACTGACGACCGATAGTTTGCACAGTTCAGTGTGTATTCATGAAACAGATACCTCGTCGCGTCCTTCAGTCGCGTCCGATACCTAGTTTGTTTCCACGTTTATGCAATTACAGGCCTTAGGGTTCCGACCGGAACAATCAAAGTCTTTGAAGATCACTCGAGTGTTCATAGAAGTTTTACTCCTATGTTTCTTAACTCCTTAACATTATACACCTATTTTTTTTAAGTTATGACAATAATATTTCAGACTCTCACAAAAGACCCTTTTATTTGATGAGAAATATTTGTATTGGTACGCTGGTATTTCAAATAGGAAGCCCTTGTCATCAATCAAATCAATTTCCATCATTGTGAGGTTTTCAGTTATATTTTTTTTCATAATTCTAAAATAAACAGTTTTGAAGTTATTCAAGAAATAAAATGAAAAATTACCATTCCCAGTTATCTCTGAAACTACTAAATCTAAATTTTTTTACCTATATCTATAGGTAAAAACTATTAACAGTCACATGAAAATCTATAAGAAGTCTTTATTGTTAAATAATAAATAAGCCATTTATTTTTAGGTTATAAAGACCCATATATAAATACCTTAACCTAAGTACTTATACATTTTATAACGATAAAAAAATTTAGTAATTGCACTTAGTCTTTGTCGGCGAACGGCACAAGCGGTTTTCTTCTTTCTAACTGATGCAGGTAACGGTAGATGTTGGTATGTGCATCACAATCGCCTTAAATTTTACGTTGCGATGCATCTCCAGCAGCTGCACTCTCGGCGTATACTTCTGCCTCTGGCGCACGTGCTTCATGATGTCTTTCACGTCAGTGGTGTAGAGGAGACGGGAAACATACACTGGGGTACTTGGCTTCGCATAGGAGTCTTGCCGCAGCGGTTGTTACAGCTACTCTGACGGCGCTTCCTCCTTTGCACCGTCACATCAGCCAAAAGTCAGAAGGTCGCGTCGGGCGGGCAGCGCTGCGGGGGGAGCAGTGGTGGTGTTCACAGTGAGTAACGGGTAAGACGGACGCGTCGGGTGGGCAGCGCTGCAGCGGGAGCAGTGGGGGTGCTCACAGTGAGCAACGGGTAAGATGGACGCGTCGGGTGGGCAGCGCTGCAGCGGGAGCAGTGGGGGTGCTCACAGTGAGCAACGGGTAAGACGGACGCGTCGGGTGGGCAGCGCTGCAGCGGGAGCAGTGGGGGTGCTCACAGTGAGCAACGGGTAAGATGGACGCGTCGGGTGGGCAGCGCTGCAGCGGGAGCAGTGGGGGTGCTCACAGTGAGCAACGGGTAAGACGGACGCGTCGGGTGGGCAGCGCTGCAGCGGGAGCAGTGGGGGTGCTCACAGTGAGCAACGGGTAAGATGGACGCGTCGGGTGGGCAGCGCTGCAGCGGGAGCAGTGGGGGTGCTCACAGTGAGCAACGGGTAAGACGGACGCGTCGGGTGGGCAGCGCTGCAGGGGAGCAGTGGGGGTACTCACAGTGAGCAACGGGTAAGACGGACGCGTCGGGTGGGCAGCGCTGCAGGGGGAGCAGTGGGGGTGCTCACAGTGAGCAACGGGTAAGACGGACGCGTCGGGTGGGCAGCGCTGCAGGGGGAGCAGTGGGGGTGCTCACAGTGAGCAACGGGTAAGACGGACGCGTCGGGTGGGCAGCGCTGCAGGGGGAGCAGTGGGGGTGCTCACAGTGAGCAACGGGTAAGACGGACGCGTCGGGTGGGCAGCGCTGCAGGGGGAGCAGTGGGGGTGCTCACAGTGAGCAACGGGTAAGACGGACGCGTCGGGTGGGCAGCGCTGCAGGGGGAGCAGTGGGGGTGCTCACAGTGAGCAACGGGTAAGACGGACGCGTCGGGTGGGCAGCGCTGCAGGGGGAGCAGTGGGGGTGCTCGCAATGAGCAACGGGTCAGACGGATGCGTCGCGTGGGCAGCGCTACGGGGAAGAGCTGAGGCGACGGCAGCGGGGCTACAAGGCACGCTAGCGGAGCGCAATGCAGACTCAACAATCGGTGTCGGCGACAAAACTGCTTACGCAAAACTCGAGACCGATGTGTCTAGGCAGCCGACACCTTGGCGCGTATTAAAATTGCTTATACGCGACGGTGACCCAAATAACGCCACAGAGTTGAGCAACTCATCGATTTCTGTGCGCAGGTCTGCGATGGTGATCCGGGATGTCTCCAACTTCCTCTGCACATCAGCTAGACTAGCCTACAATCACACACAATGTCCTTCAGCAGGCTCCTAACGTCAACGTGGTCGAATGTGACTAAAGATAACTTGTTCAGATCCCTCGCCACAAACGTCGACACGTCGTGAAGGTCGGTAGCCTTCAGAAGCGTGATGATGTCTTGCACGCTTTTCTTTGTCCCGTCGCGCCGGCGAGACACCAACAGCAGCAATGTCGTCCTCGCTGAAATTCGATAGGTACACAGATCTGGATGGCGGACACCTCGTCCATCACGTCCAGTTTCTGCTGCAGCGCCAGCAGTTCAATCGAAGTAAGTTTATCACTCAAGGCAATAAAATTATGAGCGTCGGCAACGTCCGCCTCAGAGCGCAGTGCACACACGACTGGACTTAAAGTAACATGTTACAAAAAAAAAGTTTCATTCGGAACCCTTTGCATGCGAGTCCGACTAGCACTTGGTTAGTTATCTAAAACCGGGATCCCGTAAGCTGAGGACATTAACTTAGAAATACTTGTCAGATTTCAAATCTTATATGAAACTAGCTGTCACCCGCGAGGGATAATTTTCTCCCGAGATAAAAAGTATGTAATGTTTTGATCCAGACTATAATCTACCTGTGTGCAAATTTCATCAAGATCCGTTCAGCCGTTCTGACGTCATTGAGTAACAAACATCCATCCATCCAAAAATCCAAAGTTTCGCATTTATAATATGTCATGTGTACGTGACAATGGCGTTAAAAAGGTTAAAGCCGGAAAATATTATATTCCTCATCACTGTCAGTCCAATCATTTGGTAGTATAGTATAGTTAATTAAAGATCGTGGCGTAGAAGAACGCTTCAGAAGGCGCGCACTAACCAGAAGTCCCCCGGGCGGTCCGCGCGCGGCTGCAGCATCTCGCGGTCGGGCGGCGCCAGCGCGCGCCACTCGGCGCTGTCAGGCGCCCAGGCGCCGCGCCACGCGCCACGGCCCGCCGCCGAGCGCAACCGCACCAGCGCGCCGCCGCCGCGCACGCGCGCCAGCCCCGACACCGCGTAGGGCTGCGCCGCCAGCAGCCCACCCGGCGCGCCGCGCGTTGCCGTGGCCACCAGCAGCGTGGAGCGCGGCACGGCGGAGTTCAGCACCTGGAAGGTGAGCGCGCGCGGCTGCACGCGCAGCGAGAAGCTCTGCACAATGCCGCCCGAAAGCTCCTGCAGCGCGCGCGCCACGCTGCCGCCGCGCAGCGCCGCGTACGAGCCGTGCAGCCTGCGGACAGGTGTGCCACGTCAGTCCGGCTCGGAGCGCCCTCGTGCTGGCCCGGGGCCGTGTACTCACTTGGCGTAGGCCTTCTCGAGCAGCGGCAGCGTGAAGTCGTCTCGGCACGGCTGCGCGGCCAGCAGGCGCACGCCGGCCGCCGGCAGCCGGTCGTCCACCAGCACCTCGCGCCACTCGCCGAAAACCCAGAACCGGAACCTGGGTCACGTTATATACGAACGGTTTACTAATGTTTGCCATAATCTAAAATGCAATAATTTTATATATCATACTTGTATTTACCATAATTTAATTAGAAATAACGCTTAATAATAATCGTGAAATTACATAAAATCATTTTCACTAATTTCATTGGTCTCATAATCAATCAAGAGTCATAATAATTTGAATCCATAAATTTAATTGCTATAGTCAAAGTCAAAGTCAATTCATTTATTTCAACTAGACCATTAAAAGGCACTTTTGAACGTCAAATTTACAGTTTAAAATTAAAATATAAGTGACTCTAGTTGTCCATTCGCAAAAAGTAGATTCTTATGGAGAAGAACAGACAAGAAACTCCATAGTTACTCTTTTCAAATATAAGTTTTATAATATTTTGTATACATAGGTACATTGATCAATTGATTATATTATGTGAGCACAATGCATCCAACATTACACTAATATACAGCACACACTTATATACTAATAGGTACAACAAAGCAATACCAGCAGAGATAAAATTAAGTTTGCTAGTAAGGGAAATGATACTTACATATTTACAATATAATTAAAAACAATGGATCAGTGTGTGAGTTAAATTACATATTAAAAACCTGAAAGTACACCAGTAAATAAAACAAGTTTGACTTTTTCTACTACACCTTCGATTGTCCTATGGAGCAGGACCAGCATGTTTCCAAGCATTCTTATCTTTAATATAATCATCTAGTTTGTAATATGCTTGTTTACAAAGTGTGGTTATAATGTAAGTTTTAAATTTTCTTTCATTTAGATCTAATATGTCACAAGGTATTTTGTTGTAACATTTAACACAGTACCCCATGAAAGATGTTCGTACTTTGGCTAATCTATATATTTTTCATTTTCAATAATGTCGTTTTCCATAACATTTATTCACCATAATATTAATTTGCCCATACTAGCACAGCAATGCTAGTTCAGTACAAGCGCCTGCAATTGTATCTTTTTACCTTCGCCTTAATTTATGATTTTACGATATTGTTTTTTTTTCACACGGAAACCTAAAAATAAACCTAATCTACCATGCGTGCTTGCTTTGCAAAAGAGGAAATCTAGCGCTCGGCGGGCGCTGCCGCAGCTCGCTCGCTTCGCTCGCTAGCCTTCGCGCGATGTGTCGTCACAGATCTAACCTTTTTTTATATCTGGGGGAAATCTCTATGGATGTCCTCCGCCCTGGGGCGGGCGGAGTGGTCTGTCAGGCTCTTACTGACTAAAACCACCCCGTTGTTCCATGGCCAGGCCCTCTGCGGCCACCTTGCGTCAGCGGGGGAGTGAGGTCAAAGTCAAAGTCAAAGCATTTATTTCAAATAAACCATTATCAGGTACTGCTGAGGTGTTTTACTCACCCCGCTACGTCAAAGAGTGGCGCACGGAAATACCACGCGCCGCCACCTCGGGTCCGGATGAATGGGGGCGACAGACATCCCCAAGTCCGCCGCCCCCGGACTCAGTTAGGCGGGCCGGAAGAGGGCAGCGTATGTCCTCCTCCGACGCGCCTGCTGCGGGCAAAGTCAAAGTCAAAGTCAAAACGTTTATTTCAATTAGGCCATTAAACGGCACTTTTGAACGGCATCGTTTACAGTTCAGTAAAATAATAATGTTACATTAATAAAGTAACTCTACTGTCCATTCGGAAAGGTAGATTCTTATGGAGAAGAACGGACAAGAAACTCCATAGTTACTCTTTTCAAATAATGATTTTACAAAATTTGGTATACAAAAATTAATTTAATATTATGTGAGGACGATGACCCAGAGTATGCTACTTATAAGAACAAAGTATCACCAGCAGAGGTAAACTTATTAATTTCCTAAAGAAATTTAGGTAAATGGTACTCACATATTTACAAACATTGGAACCATTAATTAAACAACAGTGTGTGAGTCAACAGAAAAATAAAAACACAAAAAAAGAAACAGTATATCTATAAAGTTAATACATAAATCAACCAGTTTGACCTTCACCCTTGATTGTCCTATGGAGCAGGACCAGCATGTTTCCAAGCATTCTTATCCTGAATGTAATCTTCTAATTTGTAATATGCTTGTTCACAAAGTGTACTTTTAACATGAGTTTTAAATTTTCTTTCATTTAGTTCTAATATGTCAGAAGGTATTTTGTTGTAACATTTAACACAATACCCCATGAAAGAAGTGTGGACTTTAGCTAATCTAAAAAATGGTTGATCTAATTTGTCTTTGTTTCTAGTATTAAAAGTATGTCTATCACTAATTTTACTAAAAAGATGTCGGTTTTTCCGCACATACATAATATTTTCATAAATGAATTGGCAAGGGACGGAGAATCACGGCGACGCAGATTATAAAGGGCTCTGACAGCTCTCTTTTGTAAAATAAATATGGATTCAATGTCAGCAGCCCGACCCCACAGCAAAATACCGTACGACAAAATGCTGTGAAAGTAACTAAAGTAGACCAAACGTGCGGTTTCTACGTCTGTTAACTGTCTTATCTTTCTAACAGCATACACGGCTGAGCTTAGACGACCCGCAAGAGATGTTATATGAGGCCCCCATTGTAATTTCGCGTCCAATGTGATACCTAGGAAAACCGTCTGATTAATGAACTCCAGTTTTTCTCCATTCAATATGATGTCACATTCGCTACTTTTAATATTTGAAGAAAATCTAATACATTTAGTTTTTTTTTTATTTAAAAACCAAGTTGTTTGCCGTAAACCAATTTTGGACCTGATGAATAGAGCTATTGACGTCGTCAAGATTTTGTGAACGTCGGTCTATTTTAAATATAAATGATGTGTCATCCGCAAATAACACCATCTTTGGTTGATTTTTAAGTAATTGGGGCAAATCATTTATGTAAACTAAAAAAAGGAATGGACCCAATATTGAACCCTGAGGAACACCCATTGTCGTTTCCGACCCTAGTGAGTTTACACCGTTTATCTGAACTTTAACCTGTCTGCCCATCAAGTATGAACTAAGTAAACAAAGGGCTCTATTCCTAATCCCATAGTGCTCAAGTTTCAACAAAAGCGTCTCATGGTTAACGCAGTCGAACGCTTTCGAGAGGTCGCAGAATATTCCAATGGCATCTTACGACTCTTCCCAGGCGTTAAAAATGTTCTTTATTAGGGTGACACTGGCGTCAGTTGTACAACGCCCTTTGGTGTGTAGTGGTAGTGTAACCAAGTAACTTTAAGACTATTGTAATCTCATATATAACGGTGTGTTATCCCAATAAATGGTCAGTCTTATATCAGCATTCAGTTGCTTCATTTCTATCCTTACGCCAATCCTTACATGGCGACCGTGACACCCGAAGTCTGCACGAGTGCGTTCGCGCGTCCCAATAAGGACTAAGTTATGTAAACATCTATCAGGACCAGTGACTTTTGAATGTAATTATTCATTATTCAATTTACCAAGATGTGTTATTACTCAGAAGCTAGACACTGTGTGCAACTGTCGCGACAATTTAATCAAAAACTCGGTCTTGAAAGTATTATCTATCTTCAAAAATGGGAGGCACCAACTCAAAGGAGGAAGTTGTAATTGCTCAGAGCGGGGGCCAAAATACAGCTAGTACACAACAAGTTCAGCAACACGAAACGACAAATATTTTACTTATCATCATATGTACTACGTTGGTGTTTGGAATTATCATAGTCGTGTATAAATTGGCAAAAAGGTGCCATGACAAGCAAATACTAAGGAGATTGGATGAGATAAGGCTGACGCGCTATGCGAGTATCCTGCGCAGACACGAGATCAAACCAGACAGTGTAGTATGAGGTGAAGAAGAAGTGTTAGTGTTGGTGCCGTGATTTGTGCGGAGTGCAAAGATTACCCATATCCCAGTGCGTAAAGTGATGCGAGTATGCAGTGCATAAATTGTAAGGGGCTCAATGTGACCGTATTTAAAGGAAATGTTTAGTAATGAGTACTATACTGTCTATTTAGTTGTGCTTAACGTTGCTATGCTATAGATATATGAATATTATGTATTACACTTTTCTTTTAGATACGGTATAACAACATATTTTGTATTAGTATATTTATGTGCATGGTTATGAATATTAATGCACATTATAATGTTTAACGCTAGTTTATTTAGAAGATAATTATGTGTTATGGCAGAGGAATTGGCGATAATTTTAAATGAATTAAAAGTTATAAGAACGTACCTTATTAAAATCGGTCCCGGTCGTAGAGTAGGTAAAGTAATAGAGATAAAAAGAAGCGAAGCAGATATAGTGCTATTAAAATATAATAAGTTTTTAGAGACATATAAATCGCAATTAGGTAAATACTCGAAAGAAGAAGTTTCCTTAATTACCAAAATTTGTGAAGAATTTGACAATTTATTTACGGAAGTCCTTTCTTTGTGTATCGATCAGTCTGGGACTAAGAAATCTTTGCTTGAAACACAAACAATGGCGGGAGATAATTTTGATTTAAAAACAGCTTTAAGCCTATTCCCTGTCATGACGGATGAAGATAAGAATACAAAGCAATTAATTGAGTCTATAGAATATTATGACTCAGTGCTAACAAAACCCGAATGTAAAAATAAATTAATAATGTTCATACTGAAAAGCCGATTATCGCAGCAGGCAAAGCAAAAATTACTACCGAAATATGATACTGTCGATGAGCTTGTAAAGGACATGCGACGATTATTATTACCCCGCAAAAGTTATGTGGCTTTACAAACAAAGCTACAGCATGCTCAACAGGAAAATAAAACGGTTCTTGACTTTGGAAAGGAAATTTCAGACTTGTTTATAGACCTGACTATCTCGCAGGCAGATGGAAACCCTAACAACTATAATGTTTTGCGACCTCTTAATGAGAAATTGGCAATAAAAAGGTTTGCCGACGGGCTGCGAGATCGTCGGCTAAGTACTATAATCGCTGCGCGAAACTTCGATTCCTTGACAGAAGCAGTCCAGGCGGCGCAAGATGAAGAAATTCAATCCGCTACGGGGGAGATGATAGGTATGTATAACTCCAGTTATCGTTTCAACACAGGGAGGAGACCTCAACGTGGCCAGTACAGAGGAGGTCGAGGCTATCAACCCAACTCCAGAGGACGCACGCATAATACGTACCGGCGCACGCCTGCTCAGCGATCCCAGGTACCGTACTCAAGAGGTAATCATCGTGGAAGTAATTATTACGCTAACGGAAATTATTCGGAAAATCGTGCAGAAAATCATTCCACTCAGGGTAACATGAATCTCGTGACAACAGAGGGCAATGATCCAGATACCACGGAACAAGCAAGTCCCAATAAGGAAACGCTGAATCATTTTTTTCGGGACTGAGTTTATGTTATCATGTAGCAGTTTAAACAAAGTTTCATTCTTGATCGACAAATGTGGACATGACTTACTTATAGACACTGGAGCATCGATTTCAGCTATCAAATCCGATTCAGTGAAACGTTTACAAATACCTTCCCATAAAGAGAACATTACGGTCAAAGGTATCGGAGGAGATATTTTTTCGGAAGGGTATTGCTATTTAGAGTTAAAGTATAAGGGGAACATTTTTACGCATAAATTTTTTATATTTAAAAGCCTGCCTTGCAAAACGCAGGGAATTTTAGGACAGGATTTTCTTAAAAAATATCGTGCACTTATAAATTATGAGTTAAACAGTTTAGAATTAGTAACAGAACGGAACGAACGGGTTACATTACGGGTTGATTACTTGACACCCTCAAGTGATTCATACATTATTGTACCTAAGCGTTGCGAATCAATACATTATATTCAGTCTAATATAAGGGAAGATTGTGTAGTAACTTCTCAGGAACTATGCGAAGGAGTTTTCCTAGCCAGTACATTGTCCAGGCCAATTAAAGGAAAAATTCCGATACGAATTTTAAACACTAGGGATACAGAAGTTAAATTAAATTCAGTTCAAATTAAAACAAATAATTTAAATGAATACCTTATCTGTAAATTTGATAGGCCCAGTATAAACGCGGATCGGGTGAAATTATTATTCACATTACTCAATTTGACACATTTAAATGACGAGGAACAAAAGTCAATTGAAAAAATTTGTGCAAAGTTTCCAGACGTCTTTCATTTACCTGGCGACAAGTTAACAGTCACTTCAGTATATGAGCAAACTATTGAGCTAAAGCCAAATAGTACCCCCATTTACACAAAGCAATACCGTTTACCCCACGCCCAAAAGGCAGAATTAGATAAGCAAATTGATAGCATGTTAAAAAGTGGGATAATAGAAGAAGCCAGGAGTGCATGGTCTAGTCCGTTATTATTGGTTCCGAAAAAAGTTGACGCTACTAAGGAAAAAAAATGGCGCGTAGTAATCGATTACCGTAAACTAAATGATAAAATACAGGACGATAAATTCCCACTTCCCAACATATCAGACATATTGGATTCTTTATCGGGAGCGGTGTATTTCTCGCATCTTGACTTATTTCAGGGATTTTTTCAGACGAATTTGCAAAAAGACAGTAGGCCATGCACAGCGTTTACAACTGGGAAAAATCAGTACCAAATGACAAGAATGCCAATGGGCTTGAAATCTAGTCCCAATAGCTTCAGTAGGATGATGACAATAGCGATGTCAGGTCTAAATTACGACAAATGCCTGGTCTATCAAGATGACCTTGTGGTGTTCGGTCGAAATTTGAAATCCCATAATCAGAACTTAATGGACGTCTTCAGCAGATTACGTAATGTAAATTTGAAATTAAACCCACCAAAGTGTAATTTCCTACAAAAAGAAGTTTTGTACCTCGGTCATGTTATTTCAAAAAACGGTATTAAACCTGATAAGGAAAAAATAAAGGCTTTAGAAAATTATCCAAGGCCACAAAGTGTTGATGAAGTCAAGCGCTTCGTGGCCTTTGCTAATTATTACAGAAAGTTTATTTCGAATTTTGCAGAGGTCGCGCAACCCTTAAATAGGTTATGTTCAAAAGGTGTAACATATTTATGGTCAAAAGACTGTGAAAACGCGTTCCAACATTTGAAATTGGCGTTAATAAATCCGCCAGTATTACAATATCCTGACTTTACTGAAGGCAGTGAATTTATTTTGCAAACAGATGCTTCAGGGATTGCTATTGGTTCAGTGCTATGTAATAAGGATGGGCGGCCTGTAGCTTATGCCAGTCGCAGTTTAAATAAGGCCGAAATTAACTATCCTACCATTGAAAAGGAACTCTTAGCAATAGTATGGAGTGTCAAGTACTTTCGACCATATTTATACGGCAGAAAGTTCAAGATACAGACCGACCATAGACCTCTTGTTTATTTGTTTGGAATGCGTGACCCCTCAAGTAGATTGCTTAAGTTCCGGTTACAATTAGAGGAGTATAATTTTGATATAGAATATCTAAAAGGAAAACAAAATACAGCTGCGGATGCTTTATCACGCATTATTATGTCGTCTGACGATTTAAAACATATGAACGAAAGAACAAGGATAAATGTGTTAACAAGAGCTCAACGTCGTAAACTACAAGCAGCGGATGACGAAAATATTAGTAACAATGAGTTAATTGATAACACCAACATAAATTTGAATAACAGTCAACCGAGAGTGGTCGAGATAGTTAAAAAACCAAATCACTCTACTGAAATTTTGCTAATTAGTAGTGGAGAATTGCGTAAATTAATAAAACGTGGAATATGGTTACAAAAATTTAATAAATTATTATATGCACCGAGTAAATGTACTATATACTTAGACCGAACATCCCGATCATCAATATCGCGAGACGAATTGGTGAGGGATTTGGTAAGTTTATGTAAGACAATTAATATCGATAATATATGTATACTGAGAAATGAAAATAATAAAGAATTCATTGCAGGTCTTATAAATGAAATAAAAAAATATCAAAGTTGGCCGGGACCTCGTATATGTATTGTAAATAAGGTGCAAAGAGTAAATAACGTTGATAACATAAAAGTAATATTGAACGACTTTCACTTGTTACCCACAAGTGGTCATGCGGGCATCAGGAGAATGGAGAGTAATATCAAAAAATACTATTATTGGCCAAACATGCATAAAGATATAGTAGAGTATGTTTCTAAATGCGAGCAGTGTCACAAACAGAAATATTCAATAAATACTAAACAACCGATGGTAGTAACGAGTACGGCTAAGTCAGCATTTGATAAAGTATTTCTAGACATAATGGGGCCACTGCCCAGAGATGTCAATAACTACAGCTACATACTCACATTGCAATGTGAGCTTACCAAGTTCACCGAGGCGTATCCATTACAAAACAAAGATACGGTAAGTGTAGCGCGTGCCTTAGTAGATAATTTTATTTTAAGGTTTGGCATACCTCGTGAAGTCGCCACTGATCGGGGGACAGAGTTCCTATCCAGTACAATGAAAGCAGTATGCCAACTCTTAAAAATCAATCAACTCTCCTCAACAGCTTACCATCACGAGAGTATAGGAGCATTGGAGAATTCACATAAAACTATGGGTGCGTACCTTAGAATTAACTGTGAAAATAAAACAGGATATTGGAGCAGCTGGTTACCATATTGGTGTTTTGCGTACAACAATACGGTACACACTGAAACTAAGTATACACCTCATGAACTTGTTTTTGGTAGGAAATGTATCTTACCGAATAATTTATCGGGTAATGTCGTAGATCCTTTATACGCCCACGATAACTATGCGTTAGAGCTAAAATATCGACTTCAGTTAGCACAAAAAGACGCTCGCGATAATTTGCTTACTAGCAAACTCAAGCGAAAAGCTAAGCACGATGTCAATTTGAAACCTGTATATTATAAGAAAGGCGACTATGTACTATTAAGGAATCCATCTGAAAATAAAATGGATCCAGTATATCTTGGACCATATTTAGTGTTAGAGGACTTGGATCCTAATGTGAAAATTGTCAATAAAGGAAAAGAGGACATAGTTCATAAAAACCGTACGAAGCCTTTCAATGTTTTAAATTGTAATCACTGACATGACATGGAATGGCTTGTCATTTATAATGCAATAAAAGGTTAGTTTTAGGAACATTGTATACTTAGATTCATAATTCATGATTCATGTAAACTACTATATATTGTTTACTTTCAGTAATAATTTTATAATCATAATTTAAGCTTGTTATAAAAAACATGTAAACTACTATATATTGTTTACTTTCAGTAATAATTTTATAATCTGTAATGTATTCAAAATGCAAAAAAAAAAAAAAAAAAAAAAAAAAAAAAAAAAAAAAAAAAAAAAAAAAAAAAAAAAAGTGTAATTTTTACCTTATATAACACTTTTTTTTTTTTTTTCCCAAAGGGGGAAGGTGTAGTGGTAGTGTAACCAAGTAACTTTAAGACTATTGTAATCTCATATATAACGGTGTGTTATCCCAATAAATGGTCAGTCTTATATCAGCATTCAGTTGCTTCATTTCTATCCTTACGCCAATCCTTACAGGTGAAACCGTACTGGTGTTCATGAAAGATGGAATTTTTATTAAAGTGACGTAACATCTGACTAAGCATTAACTTTTCAAACACTTTACTGAGAACTGGCAGAATTGACACCGGCCGATAATTGTTGGGTTCTTGAGAATCACCCGATTTGAACAATGGAACGACTTTACTGTGTTTCATGAGATCCGGAAATACTCCCTTGTCTACACTAGTGTTAAATATGACAGCTAAGTAGGGGGCAATAGTTTCAATGATAGATCTACAAACTTTTACAGATATTCCCCAAAGATCTTCTGTTGATTTAATTTTAAGATCTTTAAAAGCTTTTATAATGGCCTGGGGGATTGTATGTTGAAACTTAAACTCCGATGGACATACATTTACATTCTTTCTAAGTAAGTCAGCAGCGAGCGTGGATGACGAGTTGAGAGCATCTGTAGTTTTAAGAGGAATATTGGCCAAGAAGTTATCAAATTCCTGAGCTACCTCTGCGTCCGAGTTTATTTGGCCATGTACAGTATTAAATTAAATTTAGTTTCACGCTGTTTCTTCCTACCTGTTTCGTTATTTATTATTTTCCAAGTAGTTTTTATTTTGTCTTCTGCTGATTTTATTTTATTGCTAATATGCAGAGCTTTTGCGTGCGAAGAGGGGTCGAGATTTCCCTCTTCCTTTATTCTGCCTCCTTCAGCGCGATAACTATCACGCAGAAGGAGACCACCGCGTCCCAAGACGCCGACCATAGAACAGACTATGGCCGGCAGCGAGAGGTCTCTGCCTTCCACAGAGATGAGGGCACGGCGCGGCTCTTCCCTAGCGGCAAACTCTGCCAGCGTATGCCGCGCCGTGTCTTCCCGACAGTCGACGCAGTGGTTACACCGAGCGGCCGCGCTTAGTCGTGGAGTTGCGGAAACCAGCCCGAGTTACATACATACAACACCGAGCGTCTAGCTCCCTGCCTATGCGACACAAGAACCTCCCGAAACAGCCATGCCCCGAGAGAACCTGCGTCGCACGAAACGACAGGGAGCCGTGCCTTCTCCCGAGCCAGAGGTTTAGCACCGGCTGGATGGCCTCGATGGTAATGAGGCCGGCGGAAGGGCTTGACAGCCTGTCCCTCCATTCCGCCACCATTACCTTGCACATCTGCAACCGACGCAGCTCAAAGTGTCGCTGCGTCAGTCGCTCGCCGCGCGCCCGCGCATCCTCACGCCAGGGCGGAGATCCGGCCAGTGCGTAAGCCGCCTCGTAGGAGATCGTGTGTGCACCAATCCCAGGTACTTCATGGTGAACTCGACAGCGATACGGCCACGATGTGCGATCCCGGCGGCGCCCGCCGGAGGCCATGAAAAGCTATGGCCTCCGACTTGTTGAGGGACACCTCCAGGCCCAGGCGCCGTATGCGGCTCACCACCGCGAGACCGCTGCCGTCGCCAGCAACGCTGCCTCCCTGTGCGAGCTACCCCGGGCAGTGACCAGCGAACCATGAACGTTTCTAAATTATATTATTTGTTGCTTATGTCAAGTATCGATTATGTAATGATAGAAAAAAAAATTATAGAAACTAATTATTATATTATAACACATGTTATAATGGAAACTTATTTTATGGCAAATAAAAGTTATGAACTTATGACTAATAAGGTGATATGACAAGCGTTATTAATTAGTATAAATGATAATGGTGCAAGTAAATATTATAAAGAGGGGACGATTCTAATTGTACATTTAGTTATTATAACAGTACAAATTATTTTGTGGAAAACAAGACAATACAATATACAATATTGTTACGCGCCAGAATTAATGTCGGGTACATTAAGTTACTACTAGCGCCATCTAGTATCGAGTAGTAGAGTACTTGACTCTACTAGTTAGTAGAGTCAAGTACCTTCTAGACATTTCTTTGCCAGAACATTCTACACTTCTCGATATCTGGTCAGTCGGTAGCGGTAGTTACGAGTACATTCCAGATGTTTCGAAAATAGAAGTTTCTAGAACTAACTGTCCTATATAAGGAGTGCGTAGTCCGCGACCGAGTCAGTATTGGATTAGCGATACAAGCGAATACTTCGGAAGCGATCTCCAAGTGCGATTAAAGTGATCAGTGGTGAAGTTGTGTTCTATAATTAGTGAGTGTAAAGTTGTAATTAGTGTTTTTAAATTAAAGTGTCATTTTGGTTATTTAATCGTCTTTTTTTATTGTCACGAACCCCAAGCTCGTAACAATATGTTACAAAAACCTTGTGGTCCCATTAAGGAGTGTATATGTCACCAAAACATGGCAAACTCCGTAAGATAATAAAATAACTTGAGAGATTGTAGACTCTCGATAAATTGTCAACTGAACATTTCATCATCGTAATAAACTTAAAGTCAATCAAATAACTAATTTGTTTGTCCAAAAATTAGTTGATTGATTGACTTTAAGTTTATTACGATGTATAATTAACGTTGAAACAGCATTTTACTATTCATGTTATTGTAATTTAAATGTTTCAATACTTAACCTAAACGTTCGAACCTGAAACATACTCCCGGAGCATCATCATTTTCAGGGAACACGTTTACGACTCGACAAAAGACGTCTCGAAGTTCTTGTCACGGGCTTAAATCCTATGGAGGAGAGTCACCAAAGATAAACTGAGAGATGAACACGCTGTGGAGACAGTGATTGCCCGACTATGAAATGTCAGCAGACATTTTAGTGGGTTTGAACCTGATTCATGACACTAATCTAAGTGTGATAACCACATCCAACAGGACGAAGTTAGTCCACAGAACACTCATCAATCATGTGAGTACGAGTTTTTCTCTCTTCAACAACTTGGACTGTCCCAGCCCAGTGGAACGAGAGAAAGTTCGCACCATAATCAAAAGAAATTCTCGAACATAACATAATTCGTGAGAGCAAATCTCCCTACTCAAGCCCCATCAAATTAGTCAAGAAGAGGAATGGTAACGACTGACTTAGCGTGGACTTTCGAGAACTTAACTCGAATACTCTGCGTGATCGTTATCCACTCCCATTGATTTCCGACCAGATTGACCAGTTGGCAAATGGTCGTTTCCACACAAATCTTGACGTGCAGCTGATTTCTACCGGATTCCTATCGGTGAGACCTCTGAAGAGAAGACTGCCTTCGTTACGCCAGATAGACTATACGAATAACTCACCATGCCGTTTAGTTTGAACAATACTTGTTCATTCTACCAGCGTTGCATCAACAGAGCTATGACATCATTGCTGGGAACAGCTGCACAAATCTACGTAGATAACGTGTTAAGCAATTCTGCAGATTTCCCTGAGGAAATCTCACACTTGGAAGGAATCCTCATAGCACTTCAAGAAATGCGTTTTGCTATCAACGCAAACAAGTGCAGTTTCTTCAAACGATTCATTGAATATCTCGGAAACGTAGTTTCTGATGGACAAGTACGACCAAGTCCACGGAAAGTAGAGGCTGTCGTCAAAACTCCAGTACCCAAAACTGTCAAGCAGGTCAGCCAGTTCAACGGCCTGGCAGGTTACTTCAAGAAATACATTCCTGACTTTTCTCGTGTAATGGTACCTTTGTACGAACTGACGAAACAAGGGGCAAAATGGACATGGTCAGACAAGCACGAGAAAGCATGTAACACAATCATCGAATGCCTCATATCCGCTCCAGTACTTACATCATTTCAAGAAAAAGCACCCATAAAACTATACACTGATGCAAGCAGCCTTGGAGTTAGTGCAGTACTGGCACAGATGATTGATGGACGCCAACATGCAGTTGCCTTTATGAGCATGAGAATCACGGAGGCTAAAAGTCGCTACCACTCCTACGAGTTGGAGACACTGGCAGTGGTACGGGCTATCAAAGACTTTCGCCAGTATCTGTACGGGCGAAAATTCACTGTGATTACGGACTACAATGCATTAAAGGCAAACATAAAAAGGATCTCCTGCCAAGGATTCATCGCTGGTGGGCGTTCCTGCAAAATTATAACTTCGAAGTTGAGTATCGCAAAGGTGAACGTCTTCAACATGCTGAACTTTTCAGCAGAAACCAAACTGAGTTTGCAGTTTTAATTTCATGGCAAGAGACTTGAACCAGCTCAAAATTGAATAGCAACGGGACGATGAACTGCGACCAAATCGGAGAATATATCCACGATATTGCTCCAGGAATCAGCCGAGCGAATGAGCAAGTGGAAAGGGTTATTGCAACCCTCAAGAATGCATTGGTAATGATCAAAAACTTCGAAACAGAGCAGTGGCACACTTAATATGAGGAACTTCAACTGTCAATGAACTGTGCAACTTATCGGGCCACCGGTGTTGCTCCATTGACACTTATTACACAACGGAAGCACTGTGCCTCCTGAGCTTCTCAATCTGGTGGGTGTTGACAACGAAACCATTGATATTGCAGCGCTTACTTAACAGGTACAA
The DNA here is from genome assembly GCA_905163435.1 of Mamestra brassicae. NCBI lineage: Eukaryota > Metazoa > Arthropoda > Insecta > Lepidoptera > Noctuidae > Mamestra > Mamestra brassicae. Next base: position 18,715,207 of record LR991003.1, on the reverse strand, counting down.
CAGAAAAAGATTCGTTTTAGCGAACAGGACAGACGAGTTTCAACCTAAGGCCAAGATCCATCATTTTCAAAGAGGAGACTACGTTTGATTAAGAGTAATCCCCGCAACCACACCTCACTAGACCTTAAATTCAGCGAGCTATATGAAGCCTATAGAATACTGAAAAGCGACCGATATTTGGTCAAGAAAGATGTCGGCAGAGGACGACCATGCAAGGTTGCCATGAACAGCTGCGCCGTGCACCTCAACCTGGTGATCAGTTGACCGTATCGGCGGAAAACGCATCACTTACTCACCGAGATCCTGCAGCAGAACATTCCGAGCTCATTCCATCGACCTCGCAAGAAAACCTACAAATACAGCCAAACCTTGACCTGCAGACTGAAGATGATCCCTCAGTATAAAGGGTAAGCAACTCAATTCAATAATTCCAAATAACCCGACGAGAACCATTTACATACCTTAAAGACTCTACGAGAACATGAACTTGCTTGAACTTATTTATGAATAAATGACTATGACCATGACTATGAATATTACCCTACGAGAATCTACGAGAAATCTACGAGAATCTCCGAGAACTCTACGAGAACCTACAACTAACCTTATTGACATTGACTTTCTCTGACTTACATGACAGTTGTGTTTATGCAACTACCAACTATGCCACAGATATCCAACTCAGAGAAAGTTCTTACTATTCTTGCAGGTATTACGACGAGCACCTTTATCATACCTTCGAGACTCTACGAGAACCTTCGAGACTCTACGAGAACCTCCGAGAACCCTACGAGAACCTCCGAGAACCCTACGAGATCCTCCGAGAACCCTACGAGAATCTTCGAGAACTCTACGTGAACCTACGAGAACCTCCGAGAACCCTACGAGAATCTCCGTGAACTCTACGAGAATCTTCGAGAACCCTACGAGAATCTCCGAGAACTCTACGAGAATCTTCGAGAAGTCTACGAGTACCCACGAGACCTCCGAGAACCCTACGAGAATCTCCGAGAACTCTACGAGAACCTTATTAGCATTGATATTCTCAGACTTTTATTACAGTTGTGTGTTTATGTAACTACCAAATATAAAGCAACGCACGAGAATCAATGAGGCTGGTGCAGAGCGCGCACCGCCTGTCAGAATGGCCGTATCGGCGCAATTACAATAGTTTGTCATTACAAGTATTCAAATAATTAAGATTCATAATTTGTTTGTCCAAAAATTTGTTAATTGATTGACTTTAAGTTTATTACGATGTATAATTAACGTTGAAACAGCATTTTACTATTCATGTTATTGTAATTTAAATGTTTCAATACTTAACCTAAAAACTTACACGTGCACGTGGGAGGGGCAAACCCTTTAAATACGGCCGCACTGTCGCGCTAGAGCATGCCGCCCGATACGAACCCACCCGCATCTCCAAGGTACGCCGACCGAGGCATACCCTCATCAGTCCCGACGACTCTACCCCTCTCCTCCATGAGAGTCGCAAAGAGACCAGCACTCTTCGCAAACCACGACCGCCGTCCTTCCGCCCTCGCCGCCGAGGCCCGCCGCGACGTCCCCGTCAAAATCCGCCCCGAACCTTGCTCGAGCCAGCGCGCGCCGCTGAGCCTGTAGTCTTAAATTCGCCCCTTAATAATAATTCCAGTTCGATCCAGCCCGTCCCTAGCTGTCCTCTCCCCAGCGACGCCCTAAGCCGAGGCCCGTACCCCACAGGAGGTGCCCTTAGCGTGTAGTTGCTTAGTTTGTAAGTTTTTTATAAGCCCTGGCTGGAGGCTTTAATATTATATTAAGGCCACCACAGGCAAGCCCGGTTAAGCAGTCGACAACCTTATAGGTTGAACTGCGAGAAGCCACTGACAAAAAAAAAGGCGCTAGAGCATTAACGCTTGAGCCACTGGACAGTACGGACCTCTCTGTGACGTAGTTACGCTGTTCGTTGAATAAACGAAGTTTGAAACAAGTCGTGAAGTTTTCTTTTGATAAACCAAAAATAAGTGATCATGATGACATTTGTGACGTCAGTTATGATGACGTCACACTTTTTAAAAACACCACGGAGGTTCTTTCTCCGTTCTATATTATCTCTATAATATCTCGAAGTCATTCCGAGAAATTGTGGACTGACATAAAATGGCTATCAATCAGAGCACTAGTATGTGCCATAAGTGCCATTGTATGTGTTTTAGTTTTAAGTTTCCTTTTTGAAGTGAAAACTTCTTTAGCGGCGTTGTGCACTTTTTGGGATGGGTAAAAAAAAATGTTAAACTCGAAAATGATTTTGAATTTGAATTTGAATTTCAGAACACGTGACCAGATCGAAAATTCGTAGGACGGAGGGAAAGTTCTGAAGTGTTAAATTTTTAATGTAATATAACGTCGGCTGTAATCTAACTTGGCGTAAGGGACATTTTACTCAAAATGAGTTTTGAATGCAGTCCGATACAGATTTTTGCGCTCTTTCGAATGGTATATATAACATCGCTGTAGCTTGAAAAAAATGTCCGATACGCCACAGAAAAATGACGTTCCTAAATCATTTTTTAAACAAAAACATGATGTATCGGACAAAAGTAAAGATGCGATTGACGTATGTATTCGTAATAAATTATCACATTGGCGTAAAATACACACTTTGTATTAACTGTCCCTTACATCAAAAAATATATATTTCTTGGTGGCCCTTACATCATTAAGTAACTTATTTGTTTGAGTCTGAATACCCGTGCGCCCCTTACGTCAACATGCTTCAAGTAAAATTGTCCATTACGTTAATATGCACGCATTTTTTGTTTTGTATTTGAAGCAATTTTAGAGAGTAGTATCCGTCTCATTTTAGCGCACTGCTAAAAGAAAGAGAACCAAATATTATTACTTATTAGTATTTATTTTTATTATGTAAATGTAGGGAAGATTCAATGATGTACTTACTTTTGCCTTTCACCATTTTTCGTTTAATAATTAGGTATAGAATAAAAATGAGTTTAAAGTAGCTTAAACTAAATTTAGGCCTGTGTTTACTTAAAACGTTAGCTGAAATGTTAATTTGATGTAACGTACAATTCGAAATTTAACGTAGTTTTAAGTCCATGAACCTTTTGTCAATATACTAAAGTGCATTTTTCTATGTATGTATGCATGCCCAGATGTGAGGAAGATAATTTTTATTTGATTTTGAATTGAATAGAAATGGGATTTGATTATTTTGTTTTGTACTAAATACGTAATGTGCATTAAAATAGTAAAATTAAAACTCCATCATGCTACGATGGTAATATTTAGTACCTAACTATTGCTGACAAATCATGCCTATAATTATTTTTACACGACTGCCCAATAAAAGGAGTGTTATGTTTTTAGGGTTCATGTATGTATGTTTGTGAGTTTCTTTTTATATTTTGGCCTTATCTGAAGTACTAAACTCCTATGAAGTGGTACTTATTAGTAGGATTGAGGCTCATGTGATGGCATTCTACATTGTTTCTCATCGTCCTTTAAATCAATAAAATCTATATTCAAGATGTACGTTACGTCAAATTTCATCTACAAAACAATTAAGAAATTAAGGGAAAGAATACCTTACATCAGCTGGTTCATTAAAAAAAGCTAGGTCGGTAAAAGAAAACCCATGCGTTGAAGGCAAGTGTTCTAGAAAGTGTTACGAAATTCATGAGACGAGAAGGCAATCAATTTTCCAATATTTCTGGGGATTAGATAACCAGAGAAAAAAAGACTGGATAATTCATTGTAGCTCTGCTGTACCAGTAAAACGAAAGAAAACTAAGGAAGAAAATAGTAGAAGACATATAACTTATGAATATTTTATTAATGAAGGAGAAGGTAGACGTCAAGTATGTCAACAATTTCTTTTAAAGACTCTTGATATATCACAGAAATACTTAATATATACATTAGGTAACGTAGATGGCGATGGACTAGCTAAACTAGATGAGAGAAAGGTAAACGTAGTTCCTAAATATAATGAAGAAACACATAAATCAGCAAGGGATTTCATAGAAAAATTACCTGCAGTACCATCACACTACTGCAGAAAATCGTCAAAACGTTTATATCTATCTCAGGAATTAAAAAATGTATCCCACTTGTACACAATATATAAAAAGCAACAACTTCAAGAAAAGAAGGAAGTTTTGAGTGAACGTCTGTTTGTAAATATTTTTAAAAATGAGTACAATTACAGCTTCCACGTGCCAAAAAAGGATAAATGCCTTTTATGTACGAAAAAGGAAAATAACCCTGAAGAGATAGATAATGCGGTGTTTGTTAAACACATGGAAGAAAAAGCAGCATGTAAAGCTAGATTTCATTTTCATCAACAATTGCATATACCGGGTAACAAGGTTTTAGTAGCCAGTTTTGATTTATAAAAAGTTCTGAACATCCCATATGGGGAAAGTATGCTTTTGTATTATAGTCGTAAGTATGCAGTGTATTGTTTTACGGTTTACGAAAGTTGGACTCAAAAGGGATATTGCTTCGTATGGGGTGAAAGTGATGGCAAACGTGGGAGTAATGAGATAGGCACTTGTCTCTATAAATATTTACAGGAGGTCGATAAAAGAGGGTATTGCAAGTTATTATTATACTGTGATTCCTGCACTGGCCAAAACAAAAACAAAACTATTCTTGCAATGTTTCGCCATTTTTTAAAAACATCCGTAAATTTGGAAACCATACAAATTAATTACCTTTTACCTGGTCATACATGTATGCCAGTAGACTCAATGCATGCCACTATTGAGAAAGCTGTGCAGAAGATAATTGTATGGGCCCCTTCACAATGGCCATCTTTCATAGAGAGTTCTAGGAAAAGGCCTGGACCTTATAATGTACATGTGATGGATCACAGTGAATTCCTAAATTTTGAAGCAGTCACAGCTGAGACTTTTACCAAACCTACGCTTAAAGACAAAAACTTAAGACTATGAGATTTAAGAATTGTTACTTTTAAAAAGAAGAACATTGAGAAAATGGAAGTAAAATATAGTATGATTGAAACTGCTAATGCGACTGAGATTTTATTTGATTCAAAAAATACATTAATTGGTAAGGGAAAAGGAAAAGGGAAAGGAAAAAAAAAGAGTGTAGGTAAAGAAAAAGCAAGTAATATAGAAAGCAAGCCTAGTGGAATCAATATGGTTTCAATTAATCAACTTTATCAACACAGACTTCCAGTATCTTTGAAAAAGTATAATGATCTAAAAAAGTTGTGTGTTGATGGAACTATTCCAAAATGTTATCATCATGAATATTTAAAACTTCCATATTCCAAAGCAACTGAAGACAAGTTATTATAAAGTGACAATGATGAAAGCACTCATGATGAAGAAGAATAGATTTTTAATTATTTAGTTTAGTTTATTTGACTCATGTCAATAGTTATTGAAAAATTATGGCTAAGTTGAGACAACATTTTTTTTTAAAGAAAAAATTTAAAATAAAAAGTAAATATAAATAATTAATAATAAAAAAAGGTTAAATAATCATAATAATTATGTTAAAATTAAAGTTCAGGAAGTGTTTATGTTTGTATTGATTCAAAGAGTTAATTCTGAGTTTAAAAATATTATAATATTAAAAAAAACACTTTGGTATTTTTATATTTTACTTCATTACCCTTTGCTTGTTTATATATTATTTACTAATAATAAAACTTTAATTACCTGATAAAACACTTACGCCATTTTGATTGTATTTAACAGTGTTGATAGTCTTACGTTATTTGAAAATAGTGTGCAAAAAAAAAGTTAGGGCTTAATGGACATTTTTTTTAATTTTTTTGGACGTAAGGGACATGCTATCTTTGTAACTAATGCCTTAATGGGAAAGTAGATTATATCAAGTTTTAAAGGCCAAAAAGTTAGGCTGAACCATATAAACCACTTCAATATACCCTAAAAAATAAAAAAGTTATGATCACATTTCCAAAAAAAAAAAAGTTTTTAGGCTCTCCTGAGAAGTAGCAATTTGTCCCTTACGCCAAGTTAGATTACGGTCGACGATAAATGTCATGTTTGTGTACGCAATAAATGAATGAATTATTGTATTTCTACATAAATGATAGTACTTTTATACTGATAATGCAATTCGTGCGAAATTATTCCCTAACCATTCCAAAATATCAAAAATGCACAACGTTAATGTTCAAGTTTTGCTATAGAGGTATGCGGTACAGAGAGTAAAGTCCCGCATACCTCCACTGAAAATGGGAGGATTCTCCGAACCAGACGGTCGTTGTGTCTAGTGGGCAACTGCCCGATAGTTGATATTCGGACTGTTGTATATGTTCAAATCGCACGGAGAACTTTGCTTGCGGGATGCAGGATTTCGTTGTTAGTTCGTCGTAGATGGCGCTGCGGTTCTTTTGGTTGCCGTGCAAATTTCGTTTCTTAGTTTTCATGTGGCAGCATTAATGCCGCTACATAACTTTTGGTGTACAATAAAGTATATAATAAATAATTAATTAATAAATACGTATAACATAAAAAGAAAGAAAGAAAACTTGTTTATTTGGCACACATAGTTAAAAACAATGTAGGTACTTATAAAAAAATGATATCTGATTTATAATTACATCAAAGTTCCCAGTTTTTCCCAGTTTTGGAAAGTTCCGGAAATATTCCCAGCTTTTAGAAATGTTCCCGGGTGATTAGGAGAAAATTGGTTTTGTAAGCGGATAAAGAGAGAGAAATCCTTAAAAGGGTTCTAAAGACTCAAGACTCAAAGCATTTATTCCAATTAGACCATTTACAGGTACATTGGAATTGTCAAGGTCGGTCGGTCAAAAAGATTAAGCTCTTTGCACGTTCCAAAGCGTAGATCTTCCAAAGAGAAGAACGTGCAAGTAACTCCACGGACACTCTTTTAAAAATAATATTTTTTACAAAGTTATGGTTACATCATTCATGTTGAAATTAAAGATATACATATGTGATACGATGTAAAAGACGTGCAGGATAAAAGCGTCCGGATTGAAAAGAACAATCAAAATAAACCGTGACCGCCGAGAAATGAGCAGTCTAAGCTGACAGCGCCAGTTTACGAACATGACGCATGTGCTAGCACCATTCGGATCATTCATTCATTTTGAAGGGATTTTTCATTTTGAAGGGAGCCAAACGATCCAACGCATGCACCACCATCAGCCAGACTTTTGAGTGAGCATGACACTCGCAAGTTCGCAACTGCACACGGTACATTCAAGTACAGACACCCAAAAATAATAGTTATAATTTAAGTTTAAGGTTCACTGTACTGTGTTAATGCATAAAATTATACAATGCTAAATAGTAACAACACAATATTTTCATTGTTTAGAACAATACTGCGTTCTTACAACCTTCAGCTGGTCCAACGTTTCTAAATGCTAACGGATTAGTTTGTGCACCCTAGTGGCTGTGGAGCAGGACCAGCATTGAGTCAAGCATTTTTATCTTCAATATAATTCCCTAACTTATAATATGCTTGCCTGCATAGTGTGCGTTTAATACCAGATTTAAATTTTGTCTCATTTAGTTCCAATATATGGGGAGGTATTTTATTATAACTATTTAAACAGAATCCCATGAAAGATGAGGCTACTTTAGCCAGTCTGAAACTAATTGGTATCTATTTCTAGTACAATAATTATGTCTGTCGCCTCTTTTACTAAAAGGATGTCAATTCTTTCTGACATACATGATGACATTTACTTTCGTAAATGTATTGGCTAAGTTCAACAGCATATATATGCTGCTGAACTCTTAGCCTTCCTGCAAGAGATGTTAAATAAGGACCTCATTGCAGACTTGATTCAAGCGTTATCCCCAGGAAAACTGTTTCATTTTTTCTTTTCATTTAATACTTAATTATTAGCAGTGAACCAATTGTGTATCTGCAGTAGGGCATTATTTACATCGTCAAGATTGTTTGCATGTCTATTTATTTTAAATGATGTATCGTCAGCAAATAACACCATTTTAAGTCTATTTTGTAATATATTTGGCAAATCATTTATATTAACTAGAAACAAGAAGGGACCCAAAATTGAGCCCTGAGGTACCCCCATTTTCACGTTTAATCCTGTTGAATTGTTGCCGTTTATATGAACTACCTGCTGTCTTTTACGATTTTACTAAGTTCAAGGCGGTTTTGCCTAGTCCGTAATGCTCTAGTTTCAGGAGTAATGTTTCATGGCTCACACAATCAAACGCCTTCGACAGGTCGCATAATATATCTATGGCATCTTGCGCCTCTTCCCACGCATTAAAGATATGTTTTAATAACGTTACACCAGCGTCAGTTGTACAACGTCCCCTAGTGAAACCGTACTGTTTATCGTGTAAGATATTATTTGCGTTAAAGTGACTGAACATTTGATTAACCTTTTCAAATACTTTGCTGAAAACTGGCAACACAGATACGGGTCTATAGTTATGAATATCTTTACTGTCCCCGGATTTGAATAAAGGAATTACCTTACTATATTTCATAAGGTCCGGGAAAACTCTCTGATACACACACTAATATGAAGATAAGGGCTAAACACGGCCCCACAGTGTCAATAATGTAGGTACACACTATTACAGACATGCCCCAAAGATCTTCGGTCAATTTGACCTTGAGTTGCTTAAATGCTTTTATTATTGCAATTGGGTTTACGTGCTGAAAGTTAAACTCGTTCGAGCAGGCTGAAACGTTCGCCCTTAATATTTCAATAGAAAGTGAGGGCTAGGAGTTTAAGGTTTCAGTAGTTTTGATTTTGATTGGGATACTGATAAAGAAAGGAGACGGATACGCTTTCATACAATTTTGGGCCTAGATGTAAATAGATGAAATTTGGTGTCAATTGATAGCTACTATATTATTAACAATCAATCACTGAAAATTTTGCAGATTTTGGCAATCTGAAAGCCGAGATAAAAGAGATTTACGAAAAGTGAGGTTACGTAACAATCTACCTATACTTAACAGCCAATTTTTGAAGTGCGATTGTCTTATTATTCTAAGGCGATTGTCTATTTGTCATTTTTTACCCCACTGCCGAAGGAGGGTAATGGGCCATTGTCGAATCACTGCTAATATCATTTCTTCATCGAAAGCTCGACGACCTAGTGTATTACAGCGACTATAGTAGGCGCCAGATAATCGTGGAATAACGGTCATTGACCCACCTACAATTATTGACATTTTTAATTTGAAAAACGGAATTAATGACACAAAGCTGTCCCGAATCATCATCTCTCGTGATCCTTAACATTGTCTAATAATGAAAAACGATTCATATTTAATTGTTCAGGTACCTATGAACAGTTATTAGGGAAAGGTCAATATACTTTATTCCACATTTATCTGGCGCCTACTATAGTCGCTATGCCACAATGTACACAACGATCCATGATGTCAATCAATATCCAATCGGTAGGCCGTTCGTAGAATCCAAAATAACAAGTTCAAGTTCAACGTTTAAGCGGGGTTCTCCGTGTCCGGTATGGTGGCAAGGCAAGGGTCGTACAAGAAGGAAGATCAGAAGTCCGTAGGAAAGCAGGGGTCGAGGAAAATATCAATAAAATTATGGAAGGAAAAAAACTCAAAGCGCACACGCATTAAACGATACGAAACGAGTGTCGGTCGAATGGTCGATGTCATATCATGTCATGCATGTCAAGTCAGAGTTAGCACAGATTAAAAATACAATAATCGATTAGTAAACGTGAATCGATTTATCTTAATTACCTATTATTATTAGTTTTATTACGCTTACGGCGAGAAATTAGTAATTTTTTGACCCTTTCTTTTTATACCGCCCTCATCATTACCCTATCAGTAGTTGACATTAGTGCAAAACAATTGTTGGAATTGGAACAGATGGGGATGTGATTAGGGGCTCAGGTAATACATTCCAGGAAAATAAATAGTGAGTTTTGTCCAACTAGCATGTTCATAAGGAATTACAGAGCGGCAGAGCGGCGCGGTCTAGAAGGTGCAGCGTGGGTGCCAGCGCGACCACGGCGCAGCACACGTGTAGGTCGCCGGCGGCGCCCACCTGCACTCACACACTCTCACTACATATACACAAAGAGTAGAGACACACCTGTAGGCGCCGGTGTAGCGCTTGCGGAAGCTCTGCGGCGGCGCGGCGCGGTCTAGAAGGCACGGCGTGGGCGCTAGCGCGGCCGCGGCACAGCACACGTGCGGGTCGCCGGTGGCGCCCACCTGCACTCACACACTCTCACTACATATACACAAAGAGTAGAGACACACCTGTAGGCGCCGGTGTAGCGCTTGCGGAAGCTCTGCGGCGGCGCGGCGCGGTCTAGAAGGCACGGCGTGGGCGCTAGCGCGGCCGCGGCACAGCACACGTGCGGGTCGCCGGTGGCGCCCACCTGCACTCACACACTCTCACTACATATACACAAAGAGTAGAGACACACCTGAAGGCGCCGGTGTAGCGCTTGCGGAAGCTCTGCGGCGGCGCGGCGCGGTCTAGAAGGCACGGCGTGGGCGCTAGCGCGGCCGCGGCACAGCACACGTGCGGGTCGCCGGTGGCGCCCACCTGCACTCACACACTCTCACTACATATACACAAAGAGTAGAGACACACCTGTAGGCGCCGGTGTAGCGCTTGCGGAAGCTCTGCGGCGGCGCGGCGCGGTCTAGAAGGCACGGCGTGGGCGCTAGCGCGGCCGCGGCACAGCACACGTGCGGGTCGCCGGTGGCGCCCACCTGCACTCACACACTCTCACTACATATACACAAAGAGTAGAGACACACCTGAAGGCGCCGGAGTAGCGCTTGCGGAAGCTCTGCGGCGGCGCGGCGCGGTCTAGAAGGCACGGCGTGGACGCTAGCGCGGCCGCGGCGCAGCACACGTGCGGGTCGCCGGCGGCGCCCACCTGCACACTCCACCTGCACGATCATTCTCACACATAATTATGTCGCAGATGGATCTCTTAACTAGCTATTTTCCATAACCTCTAGCTGTTTTACATAATAGCTCATTCTTGATGCTATGATTATTCCATACAAACTTTACGGGGGGAGTTTCCAAAAATACTTTCTAAGCTGACGTCTCCTGCTCATAATCTACCACCACGCCAAATTTCATCTTCATAGGTTAAGTAGTTTTCGAAATTTCGTGTTTAATCAGTGCGTGAATGAATGAATTAGTGAGTGACCTTTCGCTTTTATAATATAGAAGATGTAAAACAGCATAATGTAAAACGGCAGATTGTAGATTTCAGTTATAAATGTTGCTAGTGGCTCTGTGTGGCATAACTACAATATTACGAAACAGAAAGCCGTTCATCAAATCAATAAATAAAACCAGTAATATCAGTAGACAGAGAGAAAATTTCCCTAAGTCAAGTGATAACAGTAGGTAATTCTGAGGACAATTTTAATACAAAGTTTTCAGTGTCACTACGGGAATACTTATAAGTTGTTCAATACTTGTTTGTAACAGTAATTATTTCATTTGTTTTTCTGGCAATCCCACTAAACGTTGTTACGTTGTTTTACATAACAGAGCTATTGTTTTTGTAATATTAGGGTACGTTTGAATCCCTATCCGACATACCAGCAGCGCCAGCGTGCTTGGAGAGGGGTCATTGTATTCATCATTATGAACAACTACTATTACGGGACTTTTACTTTCATTTATGTGCTCTTAACTTGTTAAAATGTGCTAAACAGCTGTTAATTTTTTCGCGATTTCTGGTTTGGTCCCATAGTAAAACTAATTCAATATGATGAGTATTGAGAATGTCTCAACTGTGCGGCCGAAATGACAATAAACTTGTGCGATTCGGACTCGCGTGCAAACATTTTCGATCGACTAATGTTTTTTTTGCATGTTATTAAAACCGTAGAATGTTCGCATTTTCTTACCTTTTTAAAAATGTTAGCCTCTTAGTATTCTTAAATAACTTAATTTTTTTATCATCATTAAAATATTATTATTATTAATTATTTAGTTTAGTACTCCTTTCATTTGATGTGTCACATGCATGCCACAATTTGAATAACTTTTTTGTATTTACTTCCAAAAACCCTATACTCAAGATACGAGACGGATGATCGGGGAATAAGTGAATCAGGAACCGACACACGACTTCCCACAACTTTGTTCTAAATTAATTATTTTAGTTTCTACTTCCCACAAGTTTGTTCTAAATTAATTATTTTAGTTTCGACTACCCACAAGTTTATTATAAGTAAATTATTTTAGTTTCTACTACCCACAAGTTTGTTCTAAGTTAATTATTTTGTTTCGAGTTATTCAAGTTTGTTCTAGAAATAGAAATAGAAATAATTTATTTGCCAATAATATAGGTATACAGATATGATGGTTATTACATTCTGTTGCAGTGTAGTCTTGATTTTGATCAATGTTTGTTTTCAAAATGTCAAAATGCGATTGTTTCGTTGTATAATCTGGACTTGGAATATAAGCCTAAGGCATTCATTTCGATAGCACTTGTTTCACTGGGGTAAGTAATACAGACATGATATAACAACACAATCTCTAATATTTACAACGGAAGGTATAATTTTATTTAATATAACTATTAGTTAATATAATAAACGATTGATATAATTTTAAAATAACTAATTTTTATAAGCATAACATAGCTACATTAAATAAAATCGTTTGACATATCACTCAAAAGATATAAAAACATAACTAGAAACTGATTACCACCTGCGCTAAGATAGTTCGACGGAGCCCCGTTTGGCGGGGCTCCTATTTCTGAGTGGTTTTAAAAAATTAACCACGAACTAACCTATATCCGAGTCGGGGTACTCAGAGTCGGGGTGTTAACCTAATGACGTTTTTTATATATATTAAACGTTAGGCCAAATGATTTTCGATTACATAAACGTTATATCAAACAACGTTACACTAAATAAGTTTTAGAAGAAATAAATGTTATATGTAAAGAAATTATATCAACAGTTGGTATATATCACGTTGATTATATCTTATGAACGATAATAAAATAAAATTAGACCAAATGAGTTTATACGTTATGAAACGCACCCGTTTCACTATTCTTCATACCGATACAGATGTCTTCCTTGCCGTTTTACATACTCGTATGTATATACCTACCTTCAGAGTGAATTTGATATCTTTTGCTTCTGGGCGATCACAAACAAAACAATGAAAACAGAAAAGTTAGTCCACTTTGACTTTGATTTTAAATTGCACAAACGTCGTATGTCCCGTGTGGGACGTACCTGTCGGCGAGCTGGTCGGGCGCGTCGTCGGCGCCGTCGTCCCCGCGGAAGCGCGGCCGCGCGCACAGCTCCTGCGAACACCCAACACGAAACGAGTACAGACACCCGCGCACCAGCCGCACCAGGCATTCCAGGGTTGCGGAATTGTCCGAAAGAGTGGCCCTGGAACTAGGGTTGCCAACATTTCTTGACGAAATATAGTATTTATCAAACTAAGCCAGAAAAAATATAGTAAACTTAAAAAAACAGGATTTTATAGAAAAAGCAATGTATTTATTTTTCTAAAAACTATTTGTTTGCACGCCTTGCATTAAAAAAAAAATGTCTAAAATAAAAGTGTAATTTATGCTTTATTACATTAAATTTTTACGTTCTTGGGAAAGAGCGTAAAAATTGAATGTCTCAGTTTCATATTATGAGTCTTTTTTTGTATTTTTCACTTTTTAATCGGCATTAGCGGCACACTTGAACTTGACGCACTTACGTTACCGCTACCACCTTCCATAACTAATTTATTTAAGACTTCAACATCTCAAAAGAAATAACAAAATCTAATTGAAAAAAGCAGACCGATGACCAAGCATTCGTTTGATGTTGACAAGTTCGGAATGCAGTAAAGACAGATAGATTCCGATGCACTACAGGCAGACTGGGGAAAGAGTCGTTTTCTATCGAGCGGTGGGGCACATAGGTTGATATGGGAAATCTATGTGGTGGGACGACTCTTTCTCCGGGTCGACTATACGTGCTGCCGCATCAGTCAAAAGTAGGCCCTTTCATTTTTAAATGAAAGATTTGTTTGGTAGATTTCGGTGTTGAAAATAAAGTATTTTTGCGTGCTATATATTTCTTGAACAGTAATATGTCATCGGAAAATGGCAAACTCCAAAACCTCAGACAAACAAACAGATAAATTGTGGACCAGAGTGCTGATTGGTCGCCAGTTTATGTCAGTCTAATATTTCTCGAACCGACACGGATATATAAAAAAGTATTCCAAATGTTCAGTTGACAATTTATCGAGAGTTTACAATCTCTTAAGTTATTTTATAATCGTACGGAGTTTGCCTTTTCCGGTGACATATATAGTACGCAGACCCGAAATACAGTACATTACTTTATATTATAGTACGTTTTGCAACCCTATGGAACGCAAACGGCATTTGAAAGAACCCGGGAGAGTTAAGAGTCTGACGCTATCTCCCACTCCAGCCAGAGCGGGAGGAGTCATCTGATGACTTCCCATATTTCCCATCCACCAACAGGCGCAGCGCGGCAGCGGCCTGCCAGTCCAGCGCTGAACGCCCTCATATTGTTACAAAACCAAAAAACACCGACTTCCGAAATTAAAGTTATCTTAGGTATACCTTGTAGTGTTTTTGTTTGGAAGTCGGTTGTATTTTTTTTTTGTAAAAAGTTTTTTTTTTTAATATGAGTTGATTCGTTTTAGTACCTACCGCTAACGATTAACGAAAGTAGGCACTGTACATCTTTGGTTCAATTGCTTTCGTTTGAAAAATGTTGCCTCCCAAATCAACCTACTTCTCTGGGTGGTCACGAGGTAAAATTTCCCAAAATAAAACTACTGAACCAATGACGCACAACCGGCACAACTCTCATTATTACGGAAATGAATAAAACCAGAAGCAACAAAAAAAATTGCTGATTTCGAAAAAGGAATAAATTTAATTTGGTTTTAAAATTCCTTCCAACCGAAGTTATCGACTACCGTTGTTCAAAGTGACCAGAAACAAACGGCAATTGAATGGTAAATACCCAGTATAGGGTTTGTAATTAACTAAATTAAACTTATCATTTTGTTTAACAGTTTAAAAATTAAAGATATACCTACTATAGATAAATTCGAATTCGGGTACAGGCCTCCCGCTTAGCTGAGATGAGACAGCACCTGACACTGCGCCGCGGACTGGTGACAATGTCAAGCTGCTCACGAGATATCCTCGATGAGATTATCGTGACTATTGTCAATGGTAGGAACCCGTTGTCAGCAGTAAAGGGCTTGGCGGGTCAGCTGAACTACATAGTACCTAAAGTGCAGTGAACCCTTATTCATGAACCCATGGCGAAGTGTGCAAGATAGTGAGGTAGGTATGCTGCGCGTGTGACGTGCTCGCCAATCGGGCGCAACTTCCCGGAAAGCGATCACTGTCGGAAGTGGATCAGCGCGTGCTCGTGAGACCAGCCGCAGAACAATCGCGGCACACTACACTACCATTCCTACTGACTATGACGGCACAAACATGCCCTACAAATGGAGAACCGCTCGAATGTGGGGCGAGAGGGGGGCAGGGACGCGGCGGCGGCTATCATAACGGCTTTCAAAAGTATAACTGCGCCGCTAATATCATTACAGGGTGTTATGTGCGCGAGTGCACGGTGCTACCGGTGCAGCGGTGCCACGGCGAGCACGTCCTCCCACACATCACCAACCTACAACGAAGATGAGCCTCATGCGCATGCCTGGGATAGCTAACTACGGGCAAGTTTCACCAGTTCATAGTAGGTCCGGATGAACTTGGCTCATACTTCCTCACAGCATTCGATCCGAACCCGTCCAGTTCCAGTCGAATTGAAACTGGAACATTCGGATGGATGCATCCAACGTTTATGTAAATGAGTCATGGAGTTCGATTCTAGCGCCACTTCCTAAGTAAGTAAACTACGGCCACGGGACGGACATGTCTCAGATTCGGATCGGGCTCGCAGCAGTCACACCCTGCGCGGAGCACAGCGCGGCCGCCAGCTGTGCTTGGCTATGGCTGACAGCTGCGTGCGTGTCCGGCTCGCGGTCACCGCGCCAGCGGGGCTTGCTGCATTTTCCCCGTAGGTTTCGGGTTGACGGGTGCATCAAACGTTTATGTAAATGAGAAGTAATGTAACTCATTAGCGAGCAGCCGCGCGTACTGCGCCGTGCGGGTCGCCTGTCAAGTGCGCGGTAACGGCGCGCGTGAGAAAGTGTAACGTATGACACTTGTACACAATAGCGCGCAGGACATGAGCACGCACCGAGGGAGTACCTGAATCTGGAGAAACTTGAAGGAACCAGACGTCATAAGCAGGTCTGACACAAACTTTGAATTTACTGGATATTAAAAGTGCGGCAAAAACGTAAAACAAAATGTGTTTGTACGTTCAGTTAATCACGCGCTGCGTCGGCAAACACTGACCCGTTGTTGAAACAAGTGCAGCAGCACCCCGCGTGTGTGCGCTCGCGAGTCGCGCGTGACGTGCCACGTGTGGTGGGCACATCTGCAGCCAACCATGAACCACTGAGTAGACGGAAAATTAGCAGCGGCTCGTAACACGACTACACGAGCTTTAATAATTATCTATGTACCCACGCAGAACAAACTGACAGGAGCTATATATGACACGGACCGTCAGAAGTAGTGTCCGCTAGCCGACAACGAATATGATACCCGGTAGGATCGCAGTACCTCCGCCACGCCTCTACGATGGTGCGCTGCCGATGAGTCAGAGCGCAGTGCACGGTCGTCGTCGCCAACCTTGATGTCCCTCGCCGTGGATCGCATAATGTCGACGATCCCACGAACGCTCTCGAGGCCAGGCAGGCGGCAGCACCGTTACACCGTTTGAAAGACCATAAGCCTACAGCGCAGTAATAATTGTGAAATCTAGCCGGATGCAATGTGTCAGAACAGAACTGAGAATGAATGAAGTGGCGACTCCCGCTATGTGTTAGTATTCACAGCGTAAGTACGTGCGAGTTGGCCACCGTAGGCGAGGGCCTGCGGACGGCGAGCGTTGGGTGGCTCGCTGTCCGATCACCACCAGGCCCGGGTCGATGGCGCGTTGTGTTTCACGCGCGCCTCAAAGAGATGTCAGCAAAGATACGGGGCCCGCTAGGGCCAGAGCCTGCCAGGGTTGCGGAATTTGTTCGAAAGAGTCACCGCGGCCCTGGAAAGCAAAGGGCTTTAGAAGGATCACGGATGGGTTTTAGTCAGTAAGAGTCTGACACGCCCTTCCGCTCCACCCAGAGCGGAAGAAGTCATTTGATGATTTCCCATCCTTAAAAAAAAAAAAAGTACGTGCGACTTGATCGTCACGTTGAGGTTCATGTCTTCGAGCTGCGCGCGCGCCGCCCGGGCGCCTCTAGCTCGGCTACACCCTCGCACGCCTTCGCCCGAGGCTGCACGCACTCTGTGTACCACAAACACCACAGCCAGACCGGCTCCGCACGGGTTTCAAAGCCAATTATATATTTGAAGCCTATGGGACAAAATAATAATACTGTTTATAATGAAAGAAAAACTATCGGTATAGTCTATGACGACACGTACTAAGTATGCGATACGGCATGCGGAGTCGCGGCGAGCAGCGGCGCGCCGGAAGAGGATCCCGTTAAGAGCTACATACAATTGTGTTATAGCAGCCCTCAGCGCCCGCTCAGCACTGCGCGCCTCGCCGCCAGCCGCGCGGAGCAAGTACACTGCACGCGGTACACCAGGAGCACGACGCACTGCTAGGGAGTGTACTCACGTGCGGGCGCAGCCAGGCGGCGGCGCCGTCCTCGAACAGCGCACCCGACGCCTCCAAGCCGGTCCAGCACCTGTACACACACCAGGAGCACACGAGCTGCGAGGGAGTGTACTCACGTGCGGGCGCAGCCAGGCGGCGGCGCCGTCCTCGAACAGCGCACCCGACGCCTCCAAGCCGGTCCAGCACCTGTACAAACACCAGGAGCACACGAGCTGCGAGGGAGTGTACTCACGTGCGGGCGCAGCCAGGCGGCGGCGCGCGCCAGGCGGGCGTCGCCCAGCGCACGCGCCGGCGGGAAGGCGCCGTCCTCGAACAGCGCACCCGACGCCTCCAAGCCGGTCCAGCACCTGTACACACACCAGGAGCACACGAGCTGCGAGGGAGTGTACTCACGTGCGGGCGCAGCCAGGCGGCGGCGCGCGCCAGGCGGGCGTCGCCCAGCGCACGCGCCGGCGGGAAGGCGCCGTCCTCGAACAGCGCACCCGACGCCTCCAAGCCGGTCCAGCACCTGTACACACACCAGGAGCACACGAGCTGCGAGGGAGTGTACTCACGTGCGGGCGCAGCCAGGCGGCGGCGCGCGCCAGGCGGGCGTCGCCCAGCGCACGCGCCGGCGGGAAGGCGCCGTCCTCGAACAGCGCACCCGACGCCTCCAAGCCGGTCCAGCACCTGTACACACACCAGGAGCACACGAGCTGCGAGGGAGTGTACTCACGTGCGGGCGCAGCCAGGCGGCGGCGCGCGCCAGGCGGGCGTCGCCCAGCGCACGCGCCGGCGGGAAGGCGCCGTCCTCGAACAGCGCACCCGACGCCTCCAAGCCGGTCCAGCACCTGTACACACACCAGGAGCACACGAGCTGCGAGGGAGTGTACTCACGTGCGGGCGCAGCCAGGCGGCGGCGCGCGCCAGGCGGGCGTCGCCCAGCGCACGCGCCGGCGGGAAGGCGCCGTCCTCGAACAGCGCACCCGACGCCTCCAAGCCGGTCCAGCACCTGTACACACACCAGGAGCACACGAGCTGCGAGGGAGTGTACTCACGTGCGGGCGCAGCCAGGCGGCGGCGCGCGCCAGGCGGGCGTCGCCCAGCGCACGCGCCGGCGGGAAGGCGCCGTCCTCGAACAGCGCACCCGACGCCTCCGAGCCGCTCCAGCACCTGCACACACACTTCAGCTTACTAACAATATGGCATCATGAACTGCCAAAAAATAAACGACGTGCGTTAGTTTGCTCTGTGTTCCGGCACGCACCGGGTGAGTTGGCCGAGGAACAAAAGCCAAAGCACTTGGGAGTCATCAACGCATCGTTGAAACGCGTGTATGTGCTGCCTCGCAACAAATACTACTTTATCAAGGGAAAACCTAGCGTACGTTCCCGGTGTGCCCATGCACTGCACCTGCCGTGCCTTGAAACGTAAGTACTATAATGTAAAGACTTCTCAACATCAATCATCAATGTCTATCTAAACCATAGATATAATAAAGAAGAATATCATAGAATATTTCTATGATCTAAACTAATATAATAAAGAGGAAAGATTTGTTTGTTTGTTGGTTTGTTACGATTTGGCTCAAAAAGTACTGAACCGATTTTAAAAATTCTTTCACCGTTAGAAAGCTACATCTTCACGAAGTAACATAGGCTATATTTAATTCCGGAAATAATTAGGGATCCCTACTAAAACTTGAATAATGCAACCCAAGGTGTAAAAAAAATGTCATAAAATGTCTTTCATCGCATGCGCTGCGAAAACTATTGATGATATATAAAAATAATGTACTACATAATTAAAGTACCTACTCATTTTTACCTAGAAAAAAGCTAAGCTCCACGAGGCTGTATGCCTAACTATTATGGTTAAATCACAGTGACCGCTTTTTGTTAGAATTATTCAATCAAAGCGCAGTTGGAAGGAAAACGTGATGATTTTGATAAAAAATAAGAATAACAAATATTTGGATTTTTCGAAAATAAACTTGGGGTGAATAGTAGGCTGACCCTGAGACCGTTGAATGGATATCGTAGTGGTGGTTAATTTTCCAAAACTTGAAGTTTGTGGAGTACCTACTAAATCCGCTGCTAGTGCTTGTCTTCTTATATATCAACCGAAAGACATCCACAGCTGGACATATGTAGGTCTGCCCGAAATATGGCGGGGTTTGCCATAATCGCCACGCTCGGCAGACGGCTTGGCGATGGCAGTGTAGCTTGTTGCTATGTACAGAGAATGCTGCTGCCCTTTCTCTGGTGAGTCCCTAAGTCGCCTCTTACGACACCCACGGAAAATGATGGGATGGTGCTATTCTTTTACGTCCGACACCATAACGAACTTCGAAGAGCGCTACAGTTGCGCTGATCATGTGGTCTTAGAAACCTGGGTAAACAATGAAAATCGTTGAGATTTATTTTCCACTAGCACTTTGCTCCCAGTCGCGGGCAAAGTGCTAGATGACAATAAATCTCATACGCGCGGATTTAGTAGGTACTCCACAAACTTCAACGCCCCCTCTACCCCCTTCTACAGGTTAGTTTTGGAAAACTAAGCACAACCATTTTCATTAATTACCTAAGTAGCTATTTTTGCTGCTGGTTCTGTGATCTCAGGATCAGCGAAACTATTCACGTTGTTCACCCCGTCAGGGGTTGATAATACAAAAATTGATAGATCTGTTTCAATTATCCCACTTTTAGTTTACCAATTCATAAAAAAATCCACGAAAATTGAAGCAAGCAATAACGTCCTATCCTAAAAACTTCATCGTCCCGTTTCGCCCCTTTATTTTCGAAAAATCCAATCATTTGTTATTTACATTTTTTTTACTTTGACAATTTTGTATACCCGTCTTGAATTTTAAACAAAAGGCCAGATTTGAATCATTTAAAGTGTTATTTCCATGTAGGTACATAATCAACCATAATTTTCAAACCATAAATGTGGATAAGGATTAATATGAATTACACCTTAAGAAAATAGGTATTTGAAGAAACTATTGCCGTCCGCGTCGCGCTGCGCCCGACCAAGCGAGTTATCAATGTGTGAACGAGTAGGTAGTGTATTTGTGTGCGTCAGAGCCGCGGCCGCCCGATTCCCGCGCCTTCCAAGCCTGTACATTCATACTAAGTTACCGATTCGCTTTTTGTACGCCGATACAGTCCAGAAAATATTTTTGTTTGCAGCGTGCGTTATTTGTGATACCTACTTCTTCCTTACCCACCAGCTCTTATTATTGTGTTTGACTTAGCTATTGTTTACGGACTTGATTCTTTGTTTTGAAGAAAGACATAAAAAATGCAGCAAACCATGTATTTGCAGACCATAGGTAGTAATTGCTATGCTTACTTTTGCAACCCAGAAAAATACAAAAACCGGCCAAGTGCGAGTCGGACTCGCGCACGAAATTATCTATAAAAACGGCAAAAAAACCACGTTTGTTGGATGGTAGCCCCCCTTAAATATTTGTTTTAATTTAATTACTTATTTATTTTTAAAGTGAATATCTAATATTCTGCGAATATTTCAAGCGTCTACTTGTTGACGTTATCAATATCGAGCAAAAACGAGCAAAAAAATCACGATTGTTGTATGGGAGCCCCCTTAAATATCTATTTTATATAGTTTTTTAGTATTTATTTTCATAGCGGCAAGAGAAATACATCATCTGTGAAAATTTAAACTGTCTAACTATCACGGTTCATGACTGGTGACAGACGGACAGACGGACAGCGAAGCTCAGTAATAGGGTCCCGTTTTACCCTTTGGGTACGGAACCTTAAAAAGAACTCGAATTTGGTTCCAGATCTGCAAAAAAGCGGTTTATGGACTGACGTCCAGACTCACGCGAAGCATTTGAAGAGCAAAAGCAAAAGTTTGAAGAGCTCTAACGCACTCGTTTTTAAAGTCTAAGAAAATATTTTTATCTCAGAAGATAGGTTATTTAATAAGCTGCCAAATTGTGTTTAAAAAAATGGGAAATATCTGCTATTGCCTAATTTATACAGGTTTTTTTAAAACTAGAGAAATGGTTCATACCGTACTCCTAAGGGTACAGAATGAACCGGGGGGGTGGTATTAAATGAACCAGGTGGTACACAATGAATCACGGTATTATAAAAACTGGTAATTGTTTGTTTTAAATGGAAAATAAATACAACATTTATAAGTTTCCATATTTATTAAGTTTCAGGTTATATAAAAACCACACAATCAGTCTTAAAACTTAATTTCTAACAATAATTTTAAACTTTTAAAAAGTTTTGTGACGCATAATATACACATAAACATTTATTTTATTAAATGCTGTAGCCCTTGCTATACTACAAGGCTCGGGTTTTTTCACAGACAATTCAGGATGCCTTGCCCTAAACCCCCTCATCCAATCTCGGCCTGCCATTTCATGAACTTTCCAAGATGGCGGCATTTCGATTTTGTTAATCACTGCCATTAGGTATGCAATTCTGCGGCAGTCTTTAGAAGTAAGGCCATAGAATTTATTTGCACAATCCAATTAATATTCCTGTATGCTGTCTTCTTGTTGGTCAGTAAAAATTTTACTTGCATCATAATGGGGCTCTAGTCTGCACGACGGATTGTTCTTGTGTTTTGTGATGTATCTTCGCAGTGTTGGATAGGGAAGGTTGCTGTCTTTGGCTGCTTTTCGAATGCTTAGTCCCGACAAGTGTTTTTCTATACCTCTTTGTATAGCTTCCCCGGTGTGATACCCTTTTTTACGAGCTTCCCTCCCTACCGTGTTTCGTCCCATGCTGAAATAGACAAATAGTGATTAATTCATTATACTCACATTAACACTCAGAGGTTGACTGGAACAACACTCCCCACCTGTTTATATAGCATAATACAAAGCACTTAGATGTGGTACACAATGAACCATGGTTCATTGCTTACCCAGGATAAATGGCTCACAGCGTACCCATCTCCTCTCAAAAAATGTTAGGTTATGTTCTATACCAAAAACGTTGAGAATTAATTCAAAAATGTATGTGTAATGTAGGTCTTTAGGCATGTTTGAGACTATTTCTCAAACATGCCTAAAGACCTACATTACACATACAATTCACACATAGTTAAATAAGAGTTAGATTATTAAAGTAACTACAAAAAGAAACTCACGTTTTTTTCGTCGTTTTTGCTTGAGTAAACACAAGGACGCGACTCACGCGTACGTATGTCGCGACAAGCGCGCGGCGACTAGACCAAACTTCACGACGTGGCAAGCTAGTCTCGACACGTTTTTTGCGCGAGCTGGCAACGTTGCGTATGGCCGGTAGGTACTATGGTTATACTGTACACGAGGTTCATTGGCTACCACCCTACCCCACTAGAGTATCGATAAAAAAATATCGACAATTGCTACTTCCCTATTAGTATACCTATAAGTCTTACCCTCCCTCACCCCCAACCTCCCCCCGTAAAGTGCGAATGGGATAACTGCAGCTCAGGCTGATTTTACCTACAAAAATCTTGAGGAAAAGGCGTTTCGTATTCCGCTGTTTTCTTCTCTAAAACTGGACTGATCTAAAAAATTCTTATTTCAAAATTTAGTGGAAAAGTATATCTAAGTATGCCTTTTTTTTTCTTTTTTGATAAAAATCTTTTAAATTTGTCTGATAGTCGTCTGAACATGGCGGTAAAAAATGGCTTTTTTTTCAGATTTTTGGAGGGTCATATTTCTTTTTGTGATTAAGTATGTTTTGGAAAAAAGGAAAAAATAGGGGCACGTACTAGGTCGACCTAGATTTTTATGAAAAAAATTTATCTACGAAGAAAACAGCGGAATTCGTTTGTATGGAGAAAGGCCCACTAGAGTCCCCTCTTTCCATTCCACTCGGATTTTGATTTAATAATTTGAACAAAAAGCGGTCATTCTGACTTAACCACATAGTACGCCCTCTAATATTAAGTACTTTAATTATGAAGTAGGTACATTTTTTTTATGTATCATCAACGGTTTTCTCAGCGCACGCAACGGTTCCCTGGAGTGTAGGGGAGCACTAAGAGAGGATTTCCTGAAATTCCTGTGGGAACGGGAACAAACGGGACATGCGCGTATGAAGTCGCGAGTAAAAACTAGTATCGTAGGTTTGAGATCGGTCTAATTTGTAATCAGCATGCTAGCTGCAGTGCGTACGGCATCGACACGAGGCGCTCACGGCTACGGCACGAGGCGCTCACGGCTCCGGCACGAGGCGCTCACGGCTCCGGCACGAGGCGCTCACGGCTCCGGCACGAGGCGCTCACGGCTCCGGCACGAGGCGCGAGGCGCTCACCGCTCACGGCTCATGTTGCCAACTTCCCTGCATGCTAATCTATCCGGAGCACATTCACTTCAACCAGTGACTGTGAAAGGTCACGTCAATGTCTGTCAAATGACATGATATGTGTGTAGTGTAGTACAACTACAGCTACACTTTGTTCTGCTGCAGAACATCGCCCTTGAGAGTTTTCGGAGAAATTATCATCAGGGAGATAAGATCGGTTCACACCGGCTCGCGAGCCTCGGCCGCGGCTGCGCGAACATGTGTGAAATGAAAGGTCACAGCGTTACTTACAACAATCACTTTGCAGTGGTCTGCTTTCCTCAAATTAACATAGTACCTAATTAATGAGTAATTTCAAATGAGAACATACTAGAATGTTTGGCAGCTAACAAAAAATATCCCAGCATTTAAGATATACATATAATATACCTATTGCTAGAGACATTAGTGGGTTTGCTGCCCTGTTCCGTGCGGGGAGGTGCGAAGCGGTGCGAGGCGGGGCGGCTGCAGCTGCTGGAGAAGAACTCACCTGGAAAGCTCGGAGTGGTGGTCGTCGCGCAGCGCAGCGCCATCTGCACACAACACACACTGTTAGCGCACACGTCACACGCTGCATACGCGCTCGGGCTGCCGGCCGAGCCACGAGCCACGAGCTCGGCAAACAGACACACGTCACGTTACTAAACTGAGACCGATGAGCCCCGATGAACTTTGTTTTTTTTGAGTACCCTCTCGCAGTGCAACCTAAGAGGTTGTCGACTGATTAACCAGACTTGCCTGTGGCGGCCTCAATATAAATATTAAAGCCTCCAGCCAGGGCTATCCCCTCGCCAAACCTACAGCTTCTCATATTTAAATGTACCGTACCCACATTATTATAAGTAGGTATCCTTTAAGTGCTAACAGCAAAGACCTTGAGTACAAACATATTCTTTGCTCAGATTGTTTAGGTACATTATTATGATGCTTAACAACTTACGATAATATACAAATACAAAGTATTGTTGCTATTACAATTGTAGAAGGTCGTCGGTCGGCGACAGTCCCTCGCAGAGGTGGCGGGCTCGTGACGTCTCATTGTCGCAAGTCACACCTGACTTCACTATCACTACATACTTATCTATGTGCGTGTGTTTGTGTATGTATGTATGTTGTGTATGTGTTGTGTGAGTGTGTTGTGTGTATTGATGACAAAAATACAGGGTGTGTCGTAAGTAGTGGTCCCCCGTAAAGAATTCGATATAATAGATAATTTACTGTAACATATTACAATGTTAACTATTTTACCCAAGGGTTCCGAAGATGTATACCTATTTTTTGCTTTTGTTTTACGAATGTTCTACCTTTTGTTACAAATTTAGTTGTAGTTTCAACAAACACCATTATTTTTCCATTTTGATTTCTGTTAATTACTGCTGAAAACTAGAGCTATCTTGAATAATTATGGTATTTAATGTAAACTAAAAAAGTCAGTTCTTCCCTATTTCAACTCTAATTTTTAACATATCATGAGAGGAAATTCAAGAGCGATTTAGTTTAAAAATATGCCTACTAAATACCGATTTCAAAATGGTATTTCAATAACAGATACTATTTTTTAACAGAAATATATCCAATTTTAATTAAAGAAAAGAAGATTTTCATTAAAATACATTTTAAAATTTAGTTGCGTTAATACTATGACAAAACGTAGTAAATCCTATAAAACGGATAAAATGAATGTTTTTATATATGTGATTTGAGTTAGACTATCAAATTTTGATACGTATAAAGGTATTCCAAATGTTCAGTTGACAATTTATCGAGAGTTTACAATCTCTCAAGTTATTTTATAATCTTACGGAGTTTGCCATTTTCCGGTGACATATATATAATCTGCATCTCGTAAACGGCTTCAACGATATTCATGAAATTTAGTATGCAGGGGGTTTCGGAGCGTTATCGCTCCGAAACAAATCGCTAGGTAATAGCTAGGTTTCATTTTTAGAAAACGTTTACTATAAAAAATCCGAACAAAGCTCGGTCAACCAGGTACTAATCTTAATAATAATTAATCAAAGTCGGATTAGTTACACTATTTATAACTCAAGAACGGCTGGACCGATTTTGAACAAATAAAGGTGGATCACTGCTGCCGTAACCCTTGAGTAATTGCACAACAGCGACCCATACACAGTCCGGGCGACTTGCAATCATGCTTAGGATACTGTTGGTGTTGCCCCACACCCTGCGCACCTTTTACGCATTGTTGTGTAAAAACAATCCACATGCGCATCTGCGAACATCCCCGACGCACTACAGAAGCGGGGCAGCCCCATCAGCATCCTAAACGCGTTATTATACTGAACGCGGAGAGCACTGTACGATCTCTGCGTACAGCCCACAGGCTGCACGCGTATAATGAAGTACAGTGCGCTCGAAAGAGCGTGACTTTGACTGGAAGTGAGCATCGTGAAAACACATCGAGCGGAGGGCGTTGTCGGTAAGAGCGAACATGTTGGCTCGCAAGCCAACATGTTTGCTCTTACCGACAACGCCCTCCGCTCTCGTTCAATGTCATCATCGTCTTTAATACAACGGCCAATATATGACCAAGGTATTGAAACTTCTGGACTCTCTGCAACGGTGTGCCATACAGTACTATAGAAGTCACTTCGTCAGGGCTTTTACCTTCAGCCACCATGAACAGACTTTTTGCAATCATACGCCAAACCATGTACTTTGGCGTACGCCTCACACATGGCAACCAATTTTCTTAGGCCACAGACTGACGCACTCAGCAGCACCATATCGTCCGTCAGCATAACTGATATGACACAGATACCGTCTACGTAGCATCCAACTCTGGTACTGCTGAGCTCGGTAATAAGTCCGTTCACATAAAGGTTTAGAGTGTTGGTGAGCTCAACCTTCCCTGCCTCACCCCACACTCCAACCCGTACGGACGAAAGAACGCCCCAGCCCATCGCACTGTGTAGATCTGGTTTCCATATCAAAACTCTAAAATGTGAATGAGTTCTATAGGCAAATCAGCCCGCTCTAATTTACTACATAACTCATCATAGGAAACCAGATCAAAAGCCTTAGACAGGTCCAGAAAGTAGTTGTAAATCGGCGTCTAGCGATTCGCTAAGTCTACACAATCTGCATATTCAGCATAACTGGCAGCTAGAAAACCCGCATCTCATAAGGCAAGACAGATTATAGTATCAATTTAAAATAAGCTTAGGACCACAATCATTAACGTACAGATAATCGGTCCACATGAGCTACCACAAACTTTAAACGCAGATAGATATTTAAGTTTTTTTGCGGATTGACTTGCCCTTGCTTCTGGAAAATGTCGCTCCTGAAATCCAAGAAGACATGTGGCTGTAGAACGATGGCTGTCCCGCTCACTATGCTACTATAGACTACGAAGGCACCTTAATACAGCGTATCCAAACAGGTGGATAGGGCGCTTAGGTCCAATATTGTGGTTAGCTCGTATTTCCACCGCGCTCGCCAGACCTACATCCCTTGAATTTATATTTATAGGGGTTGCCTATAAGAAAAAGTCTACAAGGAACAAATCACCACTTTTGACCATTTGAGGACTAGAAACTAGACAGCAGCTAGGGAAATCAGCGAAAGCGGATTTGCTCGACAAACGGTCATCTATTCAACGTTGCAGAGCGTGTATTGCTTGCAGTGGGGGCCGAATCTCCGAGAACTCTACAAGAACCTCCAACTAACCTTATTAGCATTGATATTCTCAGACTTTCATGACAGTTGTGTGTCTATGTAACTACCAAATATATAGCAACGCACGAGAATCAATGAGGCTGGTGCAGAGCACGCACCGCCTGTCAGAATGGCCGTATCGGCGAAATTACAATAGTTTGTCTTTACAAGTATTCAAATAATTAAGATTCATAATTTGACTGTCCAAAAATTACTAAATTGATTGACTTTAAGTTTATTACAATGTAAAATTAACGTTAAACAGCATTTCACTATTCCTGTTATTGTAATTTAAATGTTTCAATACTTAAATAAATGACATTCTATTCTACTGATAATAATAAATAAATGACATTATATTATATATAAATGATAATAATAAACAAATGACACTAAATTCTTATAATAATAATAAATAAATAAAATACTTTTCTAATAATACCTGATAAAAAAAGCTAATACCAATGCAGATAATTATTTATAATATGTATAAAATATTTAATAATAGATACAAGATGAACAGGAAATAATTAAACATTTATTTTACAAGAAAAGTTAACAAAACACTCTTCCTCTCTCCTAATTAATTATTTTAAGTTTTGCTGTGCCCGACAGGGTCCATAATTGTTTCTATTTATTAATTCTACCACCTGTTTATGTGTACATTATGGATTGCACTAAACTATTTGAGATTTGAGAACCTAAAAACGTAACACGTGCACGTGGAAGGGACGAACCCTATAAATACGGCCGCACTGTCGGCGTTCGGGCCCTGGCTGGGAGCCTTAAATTCATTTGAGGCCACCGCAGGATAGTCCGGTTAAGCAGTTACCAGCCCTAGCGTGCTGAACTGCGAGTGGACATGTCCAAAAAAAAAAAGGCGTTCGAGCGTTCGAGCATTCAAGCTTGAGCCGCCGCGGACAGTACGGACCTTTCTGTGACGTCGTTACGCTATTCGTTGAATAAACGAAGTTTGAAACAAGTTGTGAAGTTTTCTTTTGAAAAACCAAAAATGAGTGATCATGATGACATTTGTGACGTCAGCTATGATGACGTCACACTTTTTAAAAACACCACGGAGGTTCTTTTTCCGGTATATATAATAAGTAACAAGTTATTTTAAGTCTTTTTCAATTCAAGTTCACAATTTTTTTTTTTCATTTATTGGTTCTGGTAACAGTAAACTGTTTTTAAATCGGTATAAGTAAGCATTTATTTTTAATTAAATGGGCACTGACAGTGTAGTAATACTTTTTTCAAAAGTCGTAAGTTTTAGCGCAACTTCATTTAAAAATGTATTTAATTAATTTGTTTTTAGGGTTCCATAGTCAACAAGGAACCCTTATACAAGTTTCGCCATGTCCGACTGTCTGTCCATCCGTCCGCGGTGTAGACCAGAGACGCTTAGCGCTAGAAAGTTGAAATTTGGTATGGGTATACATATTGATCACGCTGACAAAATCGTTATTTCTCTATCATCTGACTTTTATTCCAACAAACCTAATTATTTTACTAATTTTACTAACTTTTTTTCACTTTGGTAAAAGTGGCGTCACTATCTGTCTCGCTCACTCATGGCGAACATACCCATTATCCATCTCTCTCATCATTTTGTCTTAAAATTAAGAACCTACCTAGAGCTTGTGTGAATTAAAAACATTTTAACTGAGTAAAATGAGATAGCAAAAATCGGGTTACTTGAGGTTTTAATTTTTTTACTCTTTTCTATTGTATGGAACTAACAAGTATTGTACCATTTTAGAATTCTGATTAAATGCGCCAACTTTTAATGCCACTTGCCAAGGCACTCTAGTACATTTTTTTTATAGGAGGGCCTGTCAAAGTCGACGAATCTTGAAAATTTTAAATTCGTAGTTTAACAAATAGTCTCAATTCTCGGGAACTTGAGGCAATTGTGTCATTATTTTTTATTGGGATTCTAGATGTGTTATTTAGGATTACGTTTCTAAAGTTCAAATGAACAAAAATAAAAAATAATAACCACAATAACCGAAAAATGGTACAGTTTGATCAAATTTCTAGGTTTTTCTTAAAATGCCCATAATTTTCAAACTGCATGGGATAGATTTTTTTTCAGATTTTTCTCGTGATGGTTATGATCAATCCTGTCACCCCGTTTCGGCTTGACGTTGAGTTTTGGGACACCCTGTATATAGTCGACCAACTTATAAAATGTCAAACGGCACTTTTGAACGTCATCTAAAATAATAATATTACTTACATTACTAAAGTGACTCTACAGTCCATTCGGAAAGGTAGATTCCTATGGAGAAGAACGGACAAGAAACTCCGTAGTTAATTTGGTATACACAAATTAATGTAATATTATGTGAGGACGGTGCACCCAGAGTATGCTACTTATAGGAACAAAGTATTACCAGCAGAGGTAAACTTATTCATTTTCTAAATCAATTTAGGTAAATGGTACTCACATATTTACAAATGGAACTGGGTAAGTAAAAAAGTCATAATAATTCCGTAGAAAATGACTTAAAACCAAGTAACAATAGTTAAGTACTTTTTACTATTTTTCTGGCATGGTTTAGGAGATGGATAACTACGGAACCCTACACTGTGCGTGGTCCGACACGCACCATGGCCGGTTTTTTTCAATTAAAATTAGATATCTTTTGTTATTGTGATACCATTTTGAAATCGGTATTTAGTAGGCATATTTTTAAACAAGTAGGCACTGACAGTGAAGTACATTATTTACAAAAATCTCAGGATATGTTAAAAACTAGGGTCAATAAACTAGAGAAGAACTGACTTTTTCTTTAAAAGCTCTAAGTTTACATTAAATACCATTATGATTCATGATAGCTCTAGTATTTAGTAGTAATTAAAAAAAAAAAAAACAAAAATATACCTACATTATATCTTCGGCACCATTGGGTAAAAATGGTAAAAAAAAATTGTAATATGTTATAATAAATTACCTTTTATATTGAATCTTTAACGGTGGACCATTACTTACGCTACGCCACACTCTGTATTACCGCTGATGCTGCATGCGAGCAACAACTAGCAGAGCTGGCAGCGGCTGAAGGGTCTAACGCTGCCTGTACCGAGAGACAAAACGTTTCATGACTACTGAGTGTTTAACTTTTCGCTTTCAATTATTTTATTAAGGTGAGATACCGCTTGGTGAGTGCAAGACAATGGACGGATTATTGAGTGTGACGCGCGCGGCCACCGCGACGGCCACGCTCACGGGCTGCGGTCGAGGCGGGGTGGCGGCGCGGCGCTAGCGAGCGACACCAGTGCATCGACGACGTTACCGTGGCATGGGCCACGGTAACGTCGTCGACGCGACGACACGATTTTCGGTTTCGTTCCGGCCGACCGACGCCATTAGACGATGACGCCTAGAGACCGCATGAGACGCACGACATTGCATGTAATTGTTGCTCTTTACCCATGAAGTTGCCGTTTTTTCTTCGGGTCACTTTGAACATAACTTCATTAAATCATTACTTCGGTAATTTGGTTGGACTTTAAATTTTAATTTGAACTGAACTTTATATTTAATCGAGGGGCGGCTGAAAAGTTCTGAGTACTTTCCGAAAAAAAACTACAATGAACGCCACGTACTTAGGTACTATGCAGCACTTTTGAAAGAAGTACGCGGTCTAATTGTAAGTAGAAAAAAGAAGAGGAAAAATCAGCAAATGAATTTTGTTTTTGCAAGACAATGCGCACGTTCATACAACGCGGATTACAAAGCAAGCCCCGAGAGAAACTGGCTTTGATGAATTCAACCACCCACCCTGCAGTACAGATCTGGCAGACCAGGCAGACCTGGCACCCAGCAACTATTTTATTTAAAATTAAATGAAAAAGGACCTTCGGGGACGAAGATTTGGGGTTGATGAACAAATGAAAGCGAGCATTTTGCGTTCCAAACGGCACGTAATATCAATGACGTGTAGGATGAGCGCATCGCTAACGATCGCAATGTACCGTACTTTGTAAAGTTTCACAAACGAAAGCGATTGAACCAATTCTTAATGCTAAGACCCTGCACAACCGCAAGATATGCAGTCTTAGGGAGTACTTCCTAGAGGCCGACGTGGGTATGCATCGGGATGTGGTAGCAGTGAACAGAGGCCTCACTGCGCTCTCCTTGGCTAACGAGAACTGGCGCAAACCTGTGGTATTAGATGCTTATGACCGCAGGGAGGTATGGCAGAGCAAGGAACTTCACGGACGATTTTACCGGGTCCTACATGGGCCCGATGTAGACTTTTCAGCGTCCGTAGCCTGGCTGCGGGGAAACCGAAGGTTTTGTCTGTGCGATTTTGGACGAAGTTATTACGACGAAGAACTACCGGAAATACATTATGAAGGACGGTACCGTTGACATATGTCGGGCATGTCACCGGCCCGGGGAATCCATCCACATTATTTCCGGTTGTTCTAGTCTGGCTCACGGAGACTATTTGCACAGGCACAACCTTGTAGCCAGGATTATCCACCAGCAACTTAAATACAATCTTGTGGAATCGGAAGTACCGAACTATAGGTGCCCGACCCAGTTCTCGAAAATGGCAATTGAACGTTGTATTAGGGTCGGTCTATCACCAGTATTGGACTATTGTTGCCAATAAGCCTGACATAGTGGTGATAGATCTAACCCCATAGAAAATGACTTATAACTAAGTGTATTTGTAACTTTTAATGTCATAGTAAAATTTGCTATTTTTTGTCATGGCTAACGGCACGGGTAACTACGGAACCCTACACTATGCGTGGTCCGACACGCACTTGGCCGGTTTTTGGTTTTGTTCCTTCGTTTTTTGACACCGACTTTTGAAATTAAAGTGATTTTCGGTCATTGATATGATTGTCATTAATATATGCAATCAATACTTACTTAATGTATTCCTTATTTTTTTGTATGAACCAAACATTTGCACGCCACACCGGTAGAATGTGATGATACTACTGACTAATCCTAAGACCTTAATTATGTACCTACCATATTCGGACAAATAAATGATTATTGTTCCGTTAAAAAATAGTAGTCCGCCGGTGTCGGGAGCAGGGTCCAAGCTACCGGTGGTTAGGGCTCCAGAAGCCAGAGAAAGGCACCTCCTCACAATACGAGCCGTATCGAGAAGTACTGCCTTCTGTGTCAGGCCTTTTACACAACCGCGCAACGACAGCTTCGACAGATGAGGATTCACGAGGTTCACGTCATGCGGGATGGTAACATCGATTATCATTGTGCGGCGCGCTAATCGGTCTATCACCACGATATCCGGCTTATTGGCAACAATAGTCCTATCAGTGATGATAGACCGATCCCAGTACAACGTGACATGGTCATTTTCGAGAACTGGGTCGGGCACATACTTGTAATACGGTACTTCGGAATCCACAAGTTGATATTTCAAAGCAAGTTGCTGGTGGATTATCCTGGCCACTTGGTTATGCCTATGCAAGTACTCGCCGTTAGCCAGACGAGGACAACCAGAGATAATATGTCTGATGGACTCACCCGGACGGTGGCATGCCTGACACACGTCAACCGTCCCTTTATAATATACCTCCAGTAGTTATTCGTCAGTTTAAATAAATATTTCTTAGAACTTCTCTCTCGCATATATTAATTAACAGATTTTTTAAAAACTTCATTCACAATTTTAGTTATAATTGTGGTGAAGCGACCACAATTATAACTAAAATTAAAATAAATGAGGAGCTCATTTTTTATTAATTTAATAGTTGCTCTATTTGTATCCTCCCGCCACTTTGCATTCATTACTGAAAACTCTTTCAGTAAATGCTGAGGTGGCGGGAACAGAAAGTAGATATGAGGCAATTTTAGTAATATTTTTAATTTCTTCTGAGGTGTTTACTAATAAATAACTCCACTTTTGGCCAGTACTCGTTTCAAGAAAATCCTTTCTTCTCCCTATGACTAAATAAAAAATTGTGTGAGCGTCTAAGTCTAACACTTATAGTGTTGAGCATTTTGATGCTGAAAACAGTATTTTGTATGTATACTTTATTTTTGTTCAACAGTAAAAAGTACAATGTAGTGAAAAACAGTATAATACTGTTTTTAACAGTATAGTTGGCAACCCTAGACCAGACCCGCGCTCAGCAGTCTCTACCAGGGAGTATGACAATTGAGATGACGGCAGAGGTTTATAGGAGAAAACGTACGGCGCCCACTACGAAGAAATGGAGGGAGAAGGAACGTTTGAAAACAACATTAAAATTGTATCCAATCCAACAAAATACATGGTCCACAGTCCGAACTGTCCTCTCATACTATTAATATTTAACATCGTCTTTTAAAACGGAAAAAACGACCAATTCGAAGCGAGCACTAGCTTCTGATAAGTGTACAAAACCATCCCTATACATATAGGTCCTATACTTACATATAGGTCCTATATGCTATGACCATATATGCTAGTCCTTTTTGTACCTATAACATAATTATACAACCCAGAGCGGAAGTAGTCATTTGATGATTTCCCATCCTTAAAAAAAAAAAAAAAACATAATTATACAAATAGGTCTAGTATATACACTGACATTTCGCAAACACGTAAGTTTAATAAAGCGTGTAAGATTGTAAACTCTTTCTCGATAAGAAGCAGATATGTATAATGTTAAGCATTGTGCGTGCAAGCAGAAATTGAAACAAGCTTTGTAAAAAGCACGATTTAGATCCGATCACAAGCAGTTTGTCCTCAGCCAGGAAGTGCTTAAGCCGAAACTTTTTCATATAACTCATATTGTTAAACTTTCATGTAATGATTGTTAT
Source organism: Mamestra brassicae (assembly GCA_905163435.1). NCBI lineage: Eukaryota > Metazoa > Arthropoda > Insecta > Lepidoptera > Noctuidae > Mamestra > Mamestra brassicae. Next base: position 18,680,635 of record LR991003.1, on the reverse strand, counting down.
GCAGTGCGAGCAACATTGTAGTATAAGCAGGGACCGTACAACTCCGGTTAAGAGTTAAGCCTTTCGAAAGGCCTTATTAATATAAGGGTTTTTTTTCGGGTTTCCCCCCGAACCCTAACAAAACCCATATTTTAAAAAGGGTTTTGTTCGGGTTTCCATATGTTTATTCAATAAACTAGTGCGAAGTAGGTGGTAGAGCAGCACGCACCATCCACTAGACATCGTAGGCTTGTAGACGAAACACGTGCTAAATATTAAAATTGCAATTTTTTTATTGGTAAACTTTTTATACATAGGTATTAGCTTTTGCCCCGCGACTTTGTACGCGCATATCACGTTCTTACCCGTTCCCGTATTGCCTTCCTCATCAATGGGGCTATCATATACAAAAATACTTTTCGAAATCCGACTAGTAGTTCTAGATCCAGAGACACGATTGGCGCAGTGGTTGAGCGATTGCCGCACTGCGTGTCGCGGGTTCGATTCCTGCACTGAACAAATGTTTGTATGGCCAACAGAAAGTTGCTTCAGGTCTGGCTGTTTGTGTATGTGAGTTTGTATGTCTGTAAACGCACCCACGCTAAAATAAAAAACGGCTGACCGATTTGAATAATTCTTTTTTTGTTTTGTTCGCCAGAACACTGGGAAGGTTTAAAAACGAAAAACAATTGGAAAGCAGTGTTTATTTATTTTAGATTTATTTGTTAAGGGATAATAAACAACTTCAACATTTATAACACATAAGGTTACTTTTAAAAATAGGTACTCGAGTAAAAATTGTTATTTATGAGTGAGTAAAAACGGAGAGTTAATATACTTAAAACGAACGCCGCCGCCGCAGTGGATCGACGCCATACAAGCAAAGGGTCACAGGCAACTTAAATATGTCTTATATACTATATTTTTTTTTTATTTATTATGGGTTTGCTCTTGACTCTAGTCTAGGTCATATATGACAGAGACAAAGTCGAAGACAAAGACAAAGTATACATGTGTCAGTTTTTGAAAAACAAATCATTCCATCGTATACGTCTGCTTATAAGCTGTAAAAACATGAGAAGCATATTTAATTAGTATCTTATATTGAGAGCTATGGCACCAAACGTGATTTTTTAGTATGGGAAATGGCATAAAAAATAGTGTACCTTCGAATTCCCTTCGTGTTTCAACTTGATTTTGGCGTCGATCCACTGTGCGCCGCCACGGCCACTTGACGTGTGCTATGCCATTTTGCAACGTACGCCGATCGGCATACGTTGCAATCGAGAGATCGAGAGATCATATTACATTGCTCCGAGCCGGAATGTAACGCTGTTATCTTTTTTACTAACTACACGAAAAAGAAAGAAAGATCGTTGAAAGTGTTCCCTTATGAACCGCTTCAATTAAGCCTTTCGAAAAGGTTACCCATATCGTATGGGTTTTTGATTAACTGCTTAGAAAAACCCTATCGAAAACCCTTTCAATGGGCAACCCGAATGGTCCCTGAGTAAAAGTTATACTTAGGTATGTGAATGTCCATCTAACTTACTTCTTATTTCTGTATTTTATAAGTGGAGACTTGTAATTGGCTGACAGTCTAATTTACTGATCTTACCCTGTCTGTTTTAGCTGTAAGTCTTCCATAGTGCTTAGTAAATAAATAAATAAGGAAGTTGGTTTATGTCGTTGTAGCCGCATCAATGCTGCCACATGAAAAATAAAGAAGCGAAATTTGTACGGCAACAAAAAGAACCACAACGCCACCTATCCTGTCAGCAACGAACTATCAACGAAATTCTGCATCGCGCAAGCAAAGTTCTTCGTGCGATTTGAACATATACAACAGTTTGAATATCAACTATCGGGCAGGTGCCCACCAGACACAACAACTGCCTGGTCGGAGGATCCTCTCTTTTCGATGGAGGTTTGCGGGATTTTACTCACTGGTCCGCATACCTCTACACTGTCAATGTGGCCCTAGCTCATTTTGTTGGTTTTATTTAGAGATTTAACATTATATTGCATTCAGAATGATTGATTGTCAGCAACTCGGACTGTTACCGCTCTGCTCATCTTGGGGTTCTCAGACTGCAAAAATATTAATTACATTATCTTAGAACCCCATTTTGCCCCCATTCATAGGATTTTGTGTTTATGCACGATAACGCACAACCCCACACTGCGCGCATAATGCGTGAACGGAGTACCCAAATAAGATGTCGCAGATGGGCTGCCCAGAACGATCGCCAGACATGAACCATGCATTCTTTGGTTTTGATTTTACATGTCTGGGAGATAATTGAACGAAGGGTCCGAAAAAGAAATCCAGCCCATAGGAATGTTGAAGAGCTCAAATTGACGCTGGTAGAAGAATGGGGGCCCTGGCGCAGGCAATGATTGGAACTGTCATCAGAAGCATAGGTGATAGGAAGACGTATTCAAGCCTCAAGAAGAGCGCGTTGAGGCAACACACGCTATTAATTCTTATTTTTTAACCGACTTCCAAAAGGAGGAGGTTCTCAATTCGAAAGTATGTTTTTTTTCTTTTTTTTGTATGTTTGTTATGCGATCATTCCGTCAGTTATGAATTGATTTTAATAATTCTTTTTTAATTCGAAAGCCTATACTTCTGAGGTGGTCCCATTGGCAACAAGTCAGAATCTGATGATGGGATCCTAGGGAAATCGAGGGCATCCCTCCCATTTTAAAGGCACATACAATGTTTTTCATACACTTTTTAACGCATTACACATAATTGTGCCTGGTAATCAACATCTCATATTGCTGAGCATTTCAATTTTGTGAAGATCTGATGAAGGATTTCGGAGGTAAGCAACGGAACTCTTCAGTAAATGATAGCAAATCTCCCGGGATTGCTTCAGAATCAGAATCAGAATCAGAATCAGAATGCTTTATTTGTAAACATAGGTCAAATTACAATAGTTGCGAGATGGTACAGTTATACAGATCCTCTATGTTTTGCCCTGAGGCGTACAAATATTCCTCAATTCAAATAGTAACCAGTAACTATAATAGTACATGCATAAATTATCAATATGAATTATAATTAAGATCAATTTCAAAAAAAAAAAAATCCAAGAGACTGTGTTACATGTCATAATTGTATAATGCTAATGTCAACAAAAAAAACAAAATTGTCTAAAGTGATGTAGGATTCTAACATGTCTACCAGTCAATATTAATAGGCACATGAACTTATGTTAAATAGAAAAGATAAAAAAGTCATAATCAATTTTAATAAAATGTCAAATGGATACATGTCATAAAATTGTCATACTAATGATGATGTCAAATAAGATTCAAAATCGTCTAAGTTGGTGTACAGTTTTCGAAAGCAGTAATTATAGAATTATCGTCCAAATATTCCTTTAGTGAGTAATAGCATTTATTTACCAAAATTTTTAATAATGCTGTTTTGAAATTGTCCACATTCAACGTTTTTATATTCTCAGGTAGTTTGTTATATATTTTTTTAGCCATGCAGAAGGTACTTTTATTCATAAGTGCAGTTTTACCATAAGTCACTTCGAGCTCTGATTTGTTTTTATCTCTTAACTTCCTGTAATAACTTTTAGTGGCCATTTTATATTGTGAGATGTTTGATTTAACAAATACATTTGTTTCGTATATGTATAGTGATGGCAAGGTAAGAATTTTTAGACGTATAAAGAACGGCTGACAACTGTCTGTGCTTTTTAGGCCACACATCGCTCTGACGCATCTCTTTTGGGCTTTAAATACAACTTCCCTATCTACTGAATTGCCCCAGAAAATTATGCCATATCTGAGAGTTGATGCAACATAGCCGTGATAAGCTGTTAGCACGGACTCCAGGCTCACTATTTTTGATAATTTATAGAGCGCATAGGCAAATTTTTTACATATTTCGTCTGTCTGGAGTCTCCAAGTCAAATTATTGTCTATATTAATTCCAAGAAATTTAGTAGTCGTCGTTGATTCTATTTTTGTCCCTGAATAGCAAATGTCAAGTATTGTACTGGGAATTCTTTGATAGAAATGCATGATTTTTGTCTTTTCTAAGTTTATAATTAAGTTATTGCTCTCAAACCATGAAATAATTCTATTTAGCGTCTCATTGATTTCCTTTTCGTAAGTATTGGGATCATCACACTTAATTATTACTGTGCTATCATCGGCGAATAGCACCATGGGGACTAATTTGACTTGGAAGGTCATTTATATAGAGCAAAAAAATTGGGGGTCCTAGCACGCTACCCTGAGGAACGCCGTATTTAATTACCTCGCTTTCAGAACGATATCTTTTCTCTGAGTTGGTTTTTGTGGAAATTTGTGTGATTTCCACAAATTGCTTTCTGTCTGTTAGGTAAGATCGCATGAGATCAAGTATATTGCCTCTGATAGTATGTTCCATATCTTTCTAGTTTACGTATTAGTATAGGATAATCGACATAATCAAAAGCCTTCGTTAGATCCATGTAGATGGCACATACTGGATTTCTCTTATCTACATTTGTCAAAATCGGAAGAAGCAAGTCATGTATGGCCATATTGATTGTCTTATCCTTACGAAATCCCTTTTGTTCCTTTACATTATATTTGATTTCTCGAGATAGTTGTATAAAGACTTATAAATGACTTTCTCAAATATTTTTGAAAAGACGGGTATCAACGCGATGGGTCTATAATTTGACATAGTTTGTCTATCATTTTTTTTATGTAATGGTACAATAATTGACGTTTTTAATTTATCAGGAAATATTCCGCTAGAAATACTCATATTAATTATGTGACTGAGATGCGGAGCTATGTAGTGAGACACTTCTTTGATAACTTTGGTGCATATTCCGTCATAACCAACACTATTTCTATTCTGAAGTGAGTTAATATGGTTAACTATATCTTGAGGTATGGTTGGCTCCATAAATAAAGAGTTTGAGGTATTTGAGCATACGTTAATTTCTGGTATAGTTGTATTTTTTGGTTTGGTAACTTGATTAATATAAAACTTGTTAAAAGCCTGAGCTATATTAAATGGGTTCGTGAATGTCTGTGTCCCTGTTTTAATTTGTGTAATTGCTTAAATTGCATGTCTGTTTATTGATTACACCAGTTCACAACATAACATCACGCCGATACGCTGTGAAGGGGTACGCAGGTACAAACAAGTCAACCTGAATTAACATGTGTTTGGTTATCTATTCGGGTATAACTTTATAAGCCGATCTTGATGATTATTTTTGCATTGGGTTAAGTTATAGCTACATATATATTGCAGTGCCACTGTACGGTGAACTTCAAAGATAAACCAGTGACCTCCTCAACTTAAAATCAATAAAATCTAGTATTGTTAATTTGTTAGGTTTATGTCAATGGACTGAAAGACGAAGGCATACAAAGTAATTCCTTAACGGCAAATAGCACAACCACTCATAATGGGAATAATATCAATTTAGTTGTGGAGTAACACCACTAAAAAGTGGAAAATAAAAAACTTTTTACAAAAAAATACTACCGACTTCCAAATAAAAACCAAAAACACCGACTGCCGAAATTAAAGTTATATCGTACTTTGTAGTGTTTGTATTTCAGTATTTGGAAGTCGGTTGTATTTTTATGTAAAAAGTTTATTATTATTAAATTTAGCTCATTAGTCATTAGGAAACATCGATATATTATAGTCAAGACGGAAGAAGTCGCGGGAGAAGTTCTAGTTTATTTATAAATAAATCATAATTATCCCCATATTATATTGTTTTCCTTCATAAAATAAAGTTAAATGAAGCCCACCACCAAGCCAACCTGGTAGAGTCGTGATGTGGTGTGGAGGTCTACTCACTGGCGTGTCCGTTGTTCTTGTGCGCGAGCCCGTTGAGGGGCGCGGGCGCCGGCGCGGGCGGCGGAGAGGGGGAGGCGGAGGGGGAGGCGAGGGGCGGGGAGGGCGCGCGCGTGCGCATGAACTTCCTCATGGCGGCGCGCGCATCACGTCACGCACGGGCAGCGTCGGCGCCGGCACAGCCTGCGACTGTACCGCAGGTAGCCACACTGTGACACTACACTCGTACACTGAGTCTGCTGTCAATGTTCTGTGCGGCAGTGGCACATTATTTTATTACATTGCTGTCGTTACACTAAGTCACTAACTCACTACCTACTTCAGGGTAAAGAACCTAATTAGAACATGAAAAGGATAACCTAATTAGTATAGTATAAATAATAGAGCAGTCATTTAACGAAGGTAACAGTATAGTTCTGTGTGCCGCTGAACTGCCCCTGCAGCCCTGGCGGTGCTCGTCGGCTCCGGGGCGCGCTGTGTTGTGTGTGCTAGAGCTGGCTCGTGTCGGAGTGTTCAGTACTTCAGTCGTGTACCTACTCGTGTGTTTGACCAATCGGCCGCGACGTTCTGTTTGTAAATAATTGTAATGAATTGTTAAACATCAATTTGCTTTGCTGCTTGAAGCAGTTTCTTACCGGGTATGAAGTGTTTCGCGAAATATTTACGTCAGACATCCGTCGACTGCCTGCGATTGCAACTTATTAGTAGTCTCGATAAGCTAAGCGCATCATGTACCCATTCTGTTCTACTTTTTGGGGTCAGTCGTATGTTACTATGAACAATAAATGACCTAGTACTAGTAACCTAGGTACCTATATGCATGCGTTGTCAGCAATGTACAATATTTATGTTGGTACAATATGCCTGTTGAAAGAACAGTTGGTAAATAAGGAATGTGGTAAACGACGTGTAGGGCAGGAAAGGCGTGTCGATGTGTTGCTGGGTATGTGTGTAGCGCACTGTGGAGGTGCCGTTACCGCACGCACTGCTGCACTGACACTCGCGGCTCGCGCTCGACTCACCGACAGGCCGGCAGCACGGGAGCGCGGGACCGCGGACTGCGCACACGACACGTGCGGCGCGAGCGGCGGTATGGCGCGCACTGACCACAGAACAACTATTCTACGAAGGCACTGACTCGCTCTTTCACCTGCCTGTCACCGTCACCTGCGCGCCACAGTACTGTGCGACCCGGAGCTGTCAGTTCAGTACCTTTCATGTTAGTAGTAGTTTCCATTTCCCTGGCGCCACACCTGAGAGCTCGTCGTCGCTGCCGACCGGCTGTCCTCGCCCGGCGCCTGCGCTGCTCATTTTCTCTTACTTGTGGTGAGCTATAGGACACTGTCTCAGGATTATCCATTCCATCAACGATGACAACTTATGTTTTACGTCCGCTCGGACGTTCCTAAATTCAGATACACAGATTCAGACTGACTCGCATAGTAGGTATGTTATACTTTGCGAGTCTGACTTCATGGAACAGATATGCAAATATCGTGTTTTGCGCAAAAAGGTCGGGAAAAGCGTAATTGGGTTCTATCCATTAGGGATCGAACAGTGTACCGCGCGGCTCTGCGTCTCGTCTGCGGGACTCACGAAATAGCACATCAAGCTACAACAATCAGTCAAATTTCTTTAATAGATTTTCAACTTTTTCGCCACAGCATTGGGTTCAAGGTTGATCGGGAACAATGTACCGTTTCGGTTAGCTTGATGTGCTGGCGTCTGCACATTCGAACAATAAAAAAATAGTTACAATTTTAGGTATTTATTGACCTCCTTACTTCTAAAAATAAAAATTTACGTATGCACAGAAATAATTACAATCAGAGAAGTATTCGTATATTCGTTTATATCTACAATTTCTACAATATTAGGATAACGATAGAAAAATAATTACAGCAACATTGAGATTGTTCAAGGCGAGCGGCGAGCGCACGAGCGCCGCCGGCGAGCGGGAATGTGGCAGTGCGGAGCGGTCGGAGCGGACAGAGCGGTCAGAGCTGTCAGAGCGTTCCGAGCGTGGAATGTGAGCGCGCGAGCCGCGTCACTCGTCGTCCGACTCGGTCTCGTCGCGCGCGCGCGGGCCGCCGCCGGGCGCCTCGGGCTCGTCGTCGTCGCGCAGCTCGGGCAGGCGGCGCTGCGCCTCGGGCAGCACGTGGTAGTCGCGCGGCAGCAGCAGCACGCAGGGCGGCAGCGCCACGTCGATGGCTGCGCACGACGCCGACAGGCGTGCGTCCAGCTGCACGCGCACGCCGCACAGCGCGCGCAGGCGCGGCACCGTGTGCGTGCGGCCCGGGCCGCGCGGGGGGCCGGCCGCGCCGCCCGGGCCGCACGCGCCCCGGCCCGCCGGGCCGCGCGAGTGGAACTCCAGCGTCTGCGCGCGGCCCGGGCGGCGACAGCGCCACCAGCACGCGCCGCCGACGCTCTCGTACAGGCTCTCCTGCGGGGCGCACGAGACTTCACTTTTCAGTTATTATTAGTAGTAAGTACCGAACAAATGCCGACCCGAAATTCTCGCAAGACTTAAAAAGTATTTTAGTATTCTCGCTCCGTCCACACTCGACGTGATTCTGCTCCTTTTGTAAATTTGAAATGAAACTATATTGACGGGAGGTATTAGGACTTTTTTCTGTCACGAAAAAAAGCGTTACGGCCGCGTGGAGGGGGTAGACGAAATGTCGCGTTGAGGGGATAGACGATATGTCGCGTGGAGGGGGTAGACGATATGTCGCGTGGTGAGAGCCGTGAGAGTGAAAATAAATTACCTGTTCGGAATCTTGTCGCTGCACGTACAGCGGCCTCCAGCGCGGCGGCGCGGGCCCCGCTAGCCCCGAGGGGCCCGCAACCAGCCCCGAGGGGCCCGCCACCAGCCCCGAGGGGCCCGCCACCAGCCCCGAGGGGCCCGCAGCGCTCGCTCCTCCGTACACGCCCACATTTGCATAACTATACACAAAGCATACTGATTAATGTAGCACGGCAGCGACGTGGACGATGGCTGTGAAGTGATCCCCCGCAGCACTCACCCCGGCTCGGGCGCGCGGTGCGGGCGCGGCGCGTGCGCGTGCGCGTGCGGCGCGGGCACGCGGCCCGGCAGCGGCGCGCGCGGCGGCGTGCCCGGCGCGCCCGCCGCGCGTCACGTGCCCGCGCGCTCCACCACGCACACGCCGGCGTATGAGCGCCCCACCGACATGCTGGCGGGCAGCAGCGACCAGCAGTCGGCGGCCGGGTCGAACACCTCCACGGTGCCGAGGTTGGCGGCGCCGTCGTCGCCGCCCACCACGTACAGGCGGCCCTGGTGCGCGGCCACGGCGGCGTTGCGGCGCGCCGTGTGCATGGGCGGCGCGGCGGCCCAGCCGGCGCCGGCCCAGCGCTCCACGCTGCGGCGCACGGCGGGCCCATCGTGGCCTCCCACGGCGTACAGCGCGCCGTCCACCACGCCCACGCCGCAGCCCGAGCGCCGCGCGCCCATGTCGTCCACGGGCTCCCAGGCGTCGGTCGCAGGGTCGTAGCGCTCCACGCTCTGCAGGCACTGGCGCGACGCGCCGTCGTAGCCGCCCACGGCGTACAGCTTGCCGCCCAGTACGCCCACGCCCACGGACGAGCGGCGCGTGGACATGGGCGCCACGGGCCGCCACACGCCCTCGCGCGTGTCCAGCGCCTCGGCTGAGCTGAGGCCGGTGGCGCCGTCGAAGCCGCCCACGGCGTAGATGACGTGTCCGATGGCGGCGACGCCGAGCGTGGAGCGGCGCGCGCACAGCGGCGGGCCGGCGCTCCAGCTGTCCGTGGCCACGTCGTACACGTCCACGCTGCGCACGCGCAAGGTGCCTGCCGCGGTACGACATTGTACTACTACACTGATCCGAACACAGTACCCCCTGCACCTACAGCCCGGAGATACAAACAGCAAGGAAACTGGCGGGGCCCACCCAGATCTCAAAGCCAACAGGCACGCAGACAGCCTGGCAGACAGCCGGGCAGACAGCCGGGCAGACAGCCGGGTAGACACCTCGCTTCCTTGTTCAAACGAACAAACGGCCAACGTCAGCGGCACATCGCCAGACACCGTCATCTAAGACCAACTTCAGGCCACACAAGTATATTTCTTATTATTATTCATTCATCTTTAGCTTTACTATAGTGAAGCTAGAGTAATGAATAATATTGTTGATTTGAAAATATAACTGAGTTTCTATTTCAAATCCACCGCGCTCCTCTTTTATGCTTCACCTATTTCACTCCAGGTTCTAAACATCTACCAAGTGAATCAAATAAATGTGAAGGATGTGACGTCGAAGTATAATTGATGGTTAAACGAACTTATCTTAAGTGATGTTCGACCATAATTATACGAGACGTCACATGTCACATCCGAAAGATTTATAACCCACCCAAACCCTATGATTCCAAGATCAATCACAAAACTCCCCGAATCATGTCGTGAAATAGGCTCTTATTCTCTGAAAACAATGACAAGTGTAATAGCAGCGCGGGCGCAGGTAACGTAGTGGGGGATGGTCAATTTACTAACTTTAAATATATTTCTTTTTTCTAGCTCTAAAAATTGTGCGATGCCTAGTACATTAGAAAGTGGACTACCAAGTGAATCGAATAAATCTTTCGGATGTGACGTCTCGTATAATTCTGGTCGAACATCACTTACGGTAACTTCGTTTAACCATTAATTTGTTGATATTACCGTCATAACTGTCACTGATGATTATAACATTTTCTACTCAAATCCTCACAAACAAAATTTTCTAGCGTAGCAAAGTCGGCTCTTTAGGGTTCCGTAATCAACAAGAAACCCTTATAGTTTCGCCATGTCCGTCTGTCTGGCTGTCCGTCCGCGGTTTAGCTCAGAGACGCTTAGCGCTAGAAAGTTGAAATTTGGTATGTATACCCATACCAAATTTCAACTTTCTAGCGCTATTAATCACGCCGACAACAAAAAATCTGGAAACACATTGTTTCTAGGGTGGCCCTCTGCATGTAAAGTGGCGATGTTTTTTTTTTATCGTCTACCCTATGGTGTGTCGTTGGATAGGTCGTTAAAAAATATTGAGTTAGCCAACCAACTTACAAAATGTAACTGATTAGGTAAAAATTTCGTAGTAACCCCATAGAATGGAAAATGACTTTAAGCCAAGTGTATTTGTAACTTTGTATTGTCATAGTACTACGGAACCCTACACCGTGTCAGACTTTGCAATGCTTGTGTAGTATACGCGAATTGGCAATATACTCATCCAAAGCAAGCCGATTTGCCTTAGAATAGAATATATGGTCGAATTATTTACACGAAGCAGATAACTTAAGATAAATTGTAGCTCAAAATTTTAAAGAACATAAATCAGGTAGTACTATGGAGCCTAAATACCGTTCACATGTTTAGTAAAAGTCTATAAAGTTTTTATACTTACATTTGAGAGCTAGAAATAACAGTCACACTGAAGGTATGGAATGGCTATCGGTATGGGTCCCGCGGTACTGAAGAGCTGCTTCTCATCGATATTGTCATTGGCCAATAGGTCGTCGTTCCCAAAGGGATCCGCGGAAGTGCGGGGGTCGTGGCTACTTAAATGCTATTAAGACCCTACACAACCGCGACACACATGATACGACCTTAGGGAATACTTCCTAGAAGCCGACGCGGCTATGCATCGAGATGTGGTAGACATATTTATAACGCAAGGTTAAGCAAATGCAATGCCCTATTCATGGCATTCGATTGCGTTCTTCTTGAAACATTGATCAGGAACCTACACTACAACTGAATCCAAAAATCGTCCCTGGATTTTAATTCATGCGTGAGTGGTTTTGTGATTCAGAAAGCTGATTTAAACAGAAAAAGATCTGATGGATCTAAAAAAAAAAAAAGAAAGAAAGATCTGTAGTAACAACGGGTGTTACCCAAGGCTCTTTTCGTGAGCCACTTTTATTTCTTTTTTTTCGCAAACGTTAATTCGCAAACGAAACGATATTTCCCCACTGAACAGACGAGATCCTCATAAATTAGTATGTAACCTTATGTCCGCCACGGTCGGCTATAGCCGACAAATGAAAAAGTAGCCAACACGCCACCGTCGGCTGGAGCCGAAAAAAACGTCGAATTTGTGGTTTGGGTTCGGGGGCATACCGATGCGTTTATGCTCTGGCGTTCAAAAGGTTAATAGTTTGCCAACGCTTAGCAAATACAACAAAAACTGCCCAGCAATGTGTGTGCGTATTTATAACAAACCATTCTAAGGAAATGAGTATAAGGCTGTTAAAGATGACATTATATAAGCGGTTAAACGAACACGGTTTCTATAATTTAAAAGAGTTTATGGAACATAAATGTTGATAAATTTCATTGTGTCAAGTGGAGAGGTCCCTACCAGCATCTTACTGGATTATACATTCTTCTCCCGAGCACGTTTGCTTTTGCGAATGTCCATTCAGACCGGCCAATTAAGTCAAGAAAGAGGTGGGAGCTCTTTTCCTCGTCAGTGTTCATCCCGGCTAGCCAATAAAGGCAAGCCGGAGATGAGGAACAAGACTTGTCCCGAGAGATCTGGTCAGTAGGGTTGCTACTGCCCTATAGTTCGCCACAAAATTGCCTTGCGGATTGTATCTCTCTTTGTCTGGCAACAACAATAAACATTATTCTGTTCCATTTTAAACTATGTAAAAAAGTTTGATAAGAATGTAGATCGATAGTAGAACACGAACATTCCCAAAAAATGAGGATCGTCGGTGCCGCGGTACGAGGAAGGCATATGGCTCACCGTTGAAGCCGCCCACGGCGTACACCTTGCCACCCACCACCGCCAGCCCCGCGCGGCAGCGCCGCGTCAGCAGCTCCGCCGCCGGCCGCCAGCGCGCCGCGTCCAGCTGGAAGGCCTCCACGTCGCGGATGGCCTTGGGCGCCTGGCCGCCCACCACCAGCAGCGCGCGCGGCGCCCGGGGCGGCTGGCGCGGCCGCGCCCGGGCGCACGAGGCCGCGCACGCGGCGCGCCTCTCGGGCCGCATGAGGTGGAACGACAGCGCCTCGATGACCAGGTCCTTGACGCGCAGCCCCGCGCTGCACAGCGGCTCGGCGTTGGCGCGCGCCACCAGCGCGTCCTGCGCCAACAGCGGCAGGCGCACGTGCTCCAGCAGCGCGCCCAGGTGCGGCGCGCGCACGCCCGGCGCCGCCTGCATCCAGCGCACCACGGCGTCCAGGATCAGCTCCTCGCTGGGCACGGTGATGCGGTCGTTGTCCAGCAGCGCAGCCAGCGTGTCCGGCTCCAGCGCCAGGAACTCTTCCGTGTCCAGCACCTGCGGCCGTGAGCAGGGAGTCACACACCTACCGCTACGTGCCGTGACTTATGTTAACACGACGTGAAATCTGATACGTAAGAAACGCTCACCTCGACGAAGTGGTTTTCGATAAAGCGCGCGGCGGCGGTGCTGAGGTCGGCGCAGGCGTGCAGCTCGGCGAAGGCGCGGATGCCGAGCGCGTTCTCCGGAGACAGCGCGCCCGCCAGGAACACGCAGCACGCGGCGCGCACGCCGCCCACCGCCAGCAGCGACGCCGCCGACAGCAGGCTCTACACAACACACGACACGTATGTACAGCGTGGAGGAACACGCAGCACGCGGCGCGCACGCCGCCCACCGCCAGCAGCGACGCCGCCGACAGCAGGCTCTACACAACACACGACACGTATGTACAGCGTGGAGGAACACGCAGCACGCGGCGCGCACGCCGCCCACCGCCAGCAGCGACGCCGCCGACAGCAGGCTCTACACAACACACGACACGTATGTACAGCGTGGAGGAACACGCAGCACGCGGCGCGCACGCCGCCCACCGCCAGCAGCGACGCCGCCGACAGCAGGCTCTACACAACACACGACACGTATGTACAGCGTGGAGGAACACGCAGCACGCGGCGCGCACGCCGCCCACCGCCAGCAGCGACGCCGCCGACAGCAGGCTCTACACAACACACGACACGTATGTACAGCGTGGAGGAACACGCAGCACGCGGCGCGCACGCCGCCCACCGCCAGCAGCGACGCCGCCGACAGCAGGCTCTACACAACACACGACACGTATGTACAGCGTGGAGGAACACGCAGCACGCGGCGCGCACGCCGCCCACCGCCAGCAGCGACGCCGCCGACAGCAGGCTCTACACAACACACGACACGTATGTACAGCGTGGAGGAACACGCAGCACGCGGCGCGCACGCCGCCCACCGCCAGCAGCGACGCCGCCGACAGCAGGCTCTACACAACACACGACACGTATGTACAGCGTGGAGGAACACGCAGCACGCGGCGCGCACGCCGCCCACCGCCAGCAGCGACGCCGCCGACAGCAGGCTCTACACAACACACGACACGTATGTACAGCGTGGAGGAACACGCAGCACGCGGCGCGCACGCCGCCCACCGCCAGCAGCGACGCCGCCGACAGCAGGCTCTACACAACACACGACACGTATGTACAGCGTGGAGGAACACGCAGCACGCGGCGCGCACGCCGCCCACCGCCAGCAGCGACGCCGCCGACAGCAGGCTCTACACAACACACGACACGTATGTACAGCGTGGAGGAACACGCAGCACGCGGCGCGCACGCCGCCCACCGCCAGCAGCGACGCCGCCGACAGCAGGCTCTACACAACACACGACACGTATGTACAGCGTGGAGGAACACGCAGCACGCGGCGCGCACGCCGCCCACCGCCAGCAGCGACGCCGCCGACAGCAGGCTCTACACAACACACGACACGTATGTACAGCGTGGAGGAACACGCAGCACGCGGCGCGCACGCCGCCCACCGCCAGCAGCGACGCCGCCGACAGCAGGCTCTACACAACACACGACACGTATGTACAGCGTGGAGGAACACGCAGCACGCGGCGCGCACGCCGCCCACCGCCAGCAGCGACGCCGCCGACAGCAGGCTCTACACAACACACGACACGTATGTACAGCGTGGAGGAACACGCAGCACGCGGCGCGCACGCCGCCCACCGCCAGCAGCGACGCCGCCGACAGCAGGCTCTACACAACACACGACACGTATGTACAGCGTGGAGGAACACGCAGCACGCGGCGCGCACGCCGCCCACCGCCAGCAGCGACGCCGCCGACAGCAGGCTCTACACAACACCCGACACGTATGTACAGCGTGGAGGAACACGCAGCACGCACGTACGCACGGCACACGCGGTCAGTTACCTGCACGTTGTCCTCGGTGATGACGAGCGAGTCGGGCGTGTACACGTACTCGATGATGGCTTCCAGCGCGTCTGGCTCCACATTCTGAAACCGACGACAGTTGTTAACTGGTAGTCAAAGTCATTCCCTATATTTTAAGTTCCATTCTGCGCCAAATTAATTTCATTATGTTCTTGCTGAAGTGAGGATTCATTTGGATAGAAGTTCTATATTATTTACGAAGTACATACGAGTCATAAAAGTTTGTAGATCTATCATCTTTTTTTATTTTAATTTTTTTTTTTTTAATTTTGAATTTTGAAAGTCTACGTACCTACTGTCTTAATCTTACCGCACTCATTTATTTAATTGTACACAATACTAAAATGTAACCAAGCCCAAGGGGTGGAGACCTGTGTCCTGAAATACAGACTTCACGTCTAGTTTAGGCACCAGTCTCCCACAGTATAATTATGGCTGATATGCATTCGGTATTGATACCTCTTTAATGTACCTATATTGTGGTGAGAAATAAATCATTATTATTATTATTATTCCGTTTTTTTTTTTTTTTTAACTTATTGCTTATCTTTCTCGGCTTTCACGAGGTTCTCGTCATGCGGAACGGTTATGTCTACAATTATTGCACGCCTCTCGATTCGGTCCACCACCACTATATCAGGCTTATTGGCAACAATAGTCCTGTCAGTGATGATGGACCGATCCCAGTACAATGTGATATTGCCATTATCGAGAACTGGGTCGGGCGCATACCTGTAGTACGGCACCTCCGATTCCACAAGAGAGTATTTCAGAGCAAGTTGCTGATGGATAATCCTGGCTACAAGGTTGTGCCTATGCAAGTATTCTCCGTTAGCTAGACGAGAACAACCAGAGACAATGTGGCGAATCGATTCTCCCGGACGGTGACATGCCCGACATATGTCAACCGTGCCGTCCTTCACAATAAATCTCCGGTAGTTATTCGTCATGATAACTTCGTCCATTTATTATTATTATTATTTATTGGTATACATTTTTGTATCTCAGCAGTCTGTAGCCTGCCGGTGTTTAAGAATAACACGGGCCGAAGCCAAGTGCTACCCCTGAGAGTTAACCTAAGTTATAGAAAATGTGACTGCGTTGTTATCATTTTGTGGGAATTTTCGGACAATTGTGCAGGTGTTTAAGATAGCTGCTTTCTGTAGGGTTTGATAGGTGGAGGAAGCTATATCTAGCATTTTTAAAGATTGGTGCAGTTGTTTAGGAACTACACCCGTAGTCGAGATCACTACAGGGATGATGGAAATTATTATTATTATTATCATTGAAACTATTGCACCCTTCGAACAACAACAACAGTGCTGCGGAGTGCGCCTGTTAAGGCAGAGAGCTTATTTCTTATTTTTTCGATATGTGTTTTCTACGACAAGTCGCTGAGATGTGCGAGGATGCGTAGCGAGGAATGTGTTTGTGTGAACCAATAGAAACACTTATTTACTTAGCCTCGCTACAGGCTAGGTAAATGAAGCGATTCTATTGGTTCTTAAAAGCACATCCCCGCTACACATCTCTAGTGGATACGCAAAAAGTCTAACGTATGTTTCTGCTTTAGATTTTTCTATAATTTGACCATTTATGTTACGAGTGTGTTGCGTTTGTATTTTGCTAATTTTAGCAATAAATATTGTGAACTTTGTTTTGTTAGTATTAACTGTCAGTAGAATAGGTACACTGGAACCAATTAAACTATCTATGTAGGTCATCTTCTGCCTGTTTCAAGAGTACCAATTTTCTACCAAATTACCAAAATAGAATAGACTTGTATCATCAGCCTAATGACACATAACCTCGTAGTTCTATATCCGTAATAATATTTATATAATATATTAATAACAGCAATGGGCCTAGCATAGAGCCTTGGGGAACTCCACATGTAATCAGTTGGGGCTACTTCGACAGTCATCGATTTTTATCACTTGAAATCTATCCATCAGGTATGATTTAAAGATTTTGTATGCTCCAGTAACACCAATCGCCTTTCTAAGACACTTCGACGTTCGACTGGCCTGTTGGTCGAGTGGTTAGTGACCCTGACTTCTAAACTGGAGGTCGTGGGTTCGATTACCACCTAGGACAAATCTTTGTGTGATGAGCATGATCGTTTGTTCTGTGTCTGGGTGTAATTTGTCTATTATATGTATGTATTTAGTAATATATAAGTATGTTTATCAGTCGTCTGGTTGCCATAGCACAGGCTCTGCCTAGTTTGGGATCGGATAACCGTGTGTAAATAAAATAAACATGTCACAATATTAACATTTAGGCAACTCAGTACTTTAAATAATAATCACGTACCTGTGTTACTCATCCTAATTATTAGCTCGCTTATCTATCGCCACTTGGTGTCAAATTTGTAATAATTTTAAAAAAATAGTAAGGCAAAAAAGAGGCGCCGACGCTCCGGTGCAGGTATATGCAGCCTCTTAAACAGCTACCGACGGCAACCTCTTAAACTTAAAGGCTTAAGCCATTAAATTGAAATGGTTAACCCCTTCATGTGGTTACCATTATAAAGGTTTTAACCATTTCGCTGGTTACCCTGGCAAAAGGCTTAACACTTAAGCGGGGTTGTCCGGCCCTGGTCCACAAACGTACGTACGGAAGTAGGGCGAGGCGGCCGCCAGCACGGAAGGGCGTGCAGCGCCACGTCGCACAGCACGGCGCGCCGGGTGCGTACAGTACCTGTATGGTGATGGTGGGCTGCGTGCTTTCGTCGAACTGCGTAAACATAGCGTGGAAGTAGGGCGAGGCGGCCGCCAGCACGGCGCGGTGCGCGGGTAGCGCGGCGGACGCGGCGGCGTCAGGCGCAGCGCGCGCATGCAGCGCCACGTCGCACAGCACGGCGTCGCGCCGCAGCCGCGCCAGCGCCGCCAGCAGACGCGCCGGGTGCGCCCCCGCCTCTGCGCCGCCACCCGGCGGCCGCTGCGACGACTCGTCCAGCGACGACTGCGACGCGCAGCGCGCCATCATGCTGCACACACAATATTATTGATGCCACTTAACCCAATTCCATAATCTTAAGAATTTTGTCTTTGTTTAAGTTTTTTGTGAACCATAAGGCCATTTATTTTCAAACATCGTAGGTCGCAGTAAATTACACTGTCCTGATTTTTGGGATGTTGCTAATATAGATGCCAATAGTTTTTCCAAAATTGCAGCTTTGAAAGATCTGTGGTAACTCCGTGGTGCTCGGAAACTTTCTTTTTCTCGGAAATCCTCTTTCAGAACGGTCTGTTTTCAGAGTTTAGCTTATAACTTCAAAACTGTGCATTCTATGATTACGTACGTACGTATTTTGTAATTATTATCAGAAAACAACAAGAACAACATAAAGGGGGACGCCAAGCCGCCATAGTGATTTAGGCCCTGAGTGCCCACAAGTAACATCGAATGCATTGGGACTTCTATAAACAAAAGGACAAATAAAGTACAATATGTGTAAATGTCAAATCAATGTTTTGCAACAAATCTTTATTTTATCCCGGATTTTAAATTGGCAACCTAGCAAATGTCTGTATAATATATGTATATAATATATGTATGTATTTCGGTGTATTTATTAAAAAATGTTACTGACTTGTATCGCGTCGTGAATAGAAGTTAATTACGTAAAATTTAAATATTTTTTTTTACTAAATTAAATTTCTTGGGCATCCCAAGGCCTAAAATCGGCATTCCCCTGTATCAAAATTAAATATTTAAAAAAATTTGACGATGTGACATCATGGCAGAATCTTAACTAATTTCTGTGGCAGAAATACAAGGCACAACTTAAAATAATATTTATAATAGTCCCAAGTGTGGGAAGACAGCCCAACATTCAGTAGCCATAATATACTAGGGGGGCAGGGGTTGAATTTGATTCTATTGAAATATTTTATCGAGGTCCAGAAAAAAATTTATTAAGTACCATTATTTATTTTGCTTTTAAATTAAGTTACTTAATAAACATATTTTTTAATTAATTACACCGACGACGGTCTAGCAAGTTTTTTTATAGTTTGGTTCATGCGGAGATCAGCAAATGCGAAGTGTCTTCAACGATATTTGTTCTTCAAAAAAATCGGGAAACTTCTCAGAGGATCTCAAAATTCACATTCCATTGGCGGTCCATAACACAGTGTTTCAGGCTGAGTGCATGGGCATTTCCCTGGCGGCTTCAGCCATCCTAAGCAAGGGAAGTTAGGGACCACTCAATACGCATACTTTCGGACAGCATGGCCGTCCTGCAAGCTCTGAACAACCACACAGTTAACTCTGGGCTCGAGTATCACCAACGTCTGAATCAGGTCGGTAGATACAACAAAGTAACCATCATCACGCTATGATCAAGGGAAACAGCGAATCCCGAGGAAAAGATGAAGCGGACGAACTCGCCAGAAGGGGTACGAGTAGGAACGATCGGACCCGAACCCATCGTGCCACTCCCCTTAAGGTACCTACGCAACCTGGTAAGAAAACGCACCACAAACTGTGGGTTGACCACGGTGAGTGTAGGCAGGCCCAAGAGGCACTCCCTCTATTGATGGCCGTTCCATGAAAAAAGTTGTCACAGCCGTCACAACTGGCCATGGGTCTTTTAATAAACACCTCTATGTCATAGGAGTCACTGACATCCCACTCTGCAGAGCCTGCTTGGAGGACGATGAAACAGCAGCACATCTGCTTCTAAGCTGCCCGGTAGTCGCGGATTACAGGGCTAAGTACTTCGGAAACCTAGGTACCCTCTGTGAGATAGTAAGTAACACCAAGGCGTTGCTGGCCTTCCTGAGTGAGCTGGGGTGGATTGAATGACAAATTTGTCCCACCTGTTTGCAAAATACGCGGTTAGTCGTGGAGTTGCGGAAACCAGCCCCTTTTACATACATACAACACTGTTTATTTATCAACTCAACATTAACTATTATTATAAACAAGGGTCTCTATTTGTGAACTACTTTTAACTAACTAAATAAATATTAGGCCCTACTATGAAGTCCTACAACGATCATGATTCCGCTCTAAGAGAGAGACGGATCTATACATGGCGAATAGCACTATCTCTGTTACATCATCGGAATTGGATGGCATTAGCACGTCATAGTAGTACCAGGGCGAGAGGTTCACGAGGAGTGTCCGTCCGTGTCAACATTGGGTGATGAGCAAAGACGAAATTTTGGCTAACAAAAATGAATCTCGAGGACTGACTTTAGTCAGTTTCTCATGGGAACCTAGCCATGAAAAAAAGTTTCCAACAAAAAATAAATATTATATAAACAATTTAAATAGATATTTTACTTTCATAAAACAATGAAAGACTCTGCTTTCCAAAACTTCAGAACAACAAAGAGTTAATGTTATTATTGAACAAAATGGAACTGCAGACGTTACAAAAACTTCTCTGTTGTTGGTCATAAAGTTATTAAAAAACACTTCAACTTATTTCGGTGCGCGGTGGCGGGCTAGTGGGTAAAAGGGCACTACAACACGTATGAATGAATATAGGGCTAGCTAGATATTAGTTGGGTATATGAAAATATAATTTAAATTGATTATGTAAGTAGGTAAAGGACAATGGGAAATGAATGTATGGAGTCTGGGCCCACCCTTCAATAGTAACATCTGATATACCGTTGGATAGGGCTTTTTAAGTAGAACATTAGTTACTAATATAACTATGGTCAAATGTTAGTACTTTCGGAGATACGACATCTTAAAGTCGTCTCAGTCTAACATATTCTTTATGGATACTTATAAGGTAAAATAGTAATAATAAGTACACTTTAAAACAAAAGAGATTTATTATTCGTCTTGGACATCAACGACAATTACATCATTTAAAAAACCCGCGGGGGCCACGAATGGTTGATGTCTCCCAACTCCTAGGTACCAAATCAAAGAAATAGTGTGAGCGCAACTTCCTACAGTTCGCCGTCCGGTCAAGCAAGAGCAATAATATTGTGATATCGCGTTTCTTCCAACTTGGTTTCGATCAATTAATATATAGCAATAGTATATTCGTGCTCTTACGTGGCGTGACTGTATCCTACCACGCAGCAACCACACATTCTCTGCTGGTATATTATATTCTATTAAATCATGTAAATCGTTTTGTCTGTATATTTCTATAACGTATAAACCGTCTCGAAGATGTTCACTGCAATATGACTTTGCTAACTTCATGTGGTAGGAACCCAAAGCAAGAAACATGATGTCGTCTTCTGTCAATTGGGGAAAATCCCGAACTTCTAGATTTGCATCCATTCGTTCAAAATTGACTCTGCGTCTGTTCAAATTATTCCCTTCCACGTAGTTATATAAAAGGTTGTCGACTTCGAGCCTTTGGTTTATCAAATTCAGAAAAACATTGGCTTCTCTGTGGTCTTCTATAGGCATATGAAAATGATTTATAATTGAAGATGCAATTTTAAAATCAGTAATCATATTGTGTACGATTTTATTAAAATAACTTTGGCGCAGAAGCTTAAAATCACGCTTGAAGCGACCATTGACAACTTCTACCACCCAACGGCATATAGTCACCAACCGCGATTTATTAGCTTGGATGGTGGTTAGTTGAGTTGCCCGTAGATCTTTGGATGGTGGCATATGCGTTTCATAACCACATGATTGTAGGTCTCCTATACAGTCCCGAAAGCCTCTGTCCAATATGAAGACATCATTCTCTTCTAAAAACCAATGTAACGGATGATCCACTTTTTTCACGGCATTGCTCATAATTGTAGCGTCCGATTCGGTTGCTGCATACGGTCCCCAAACATCCAAAATGTATCCATCTGTGCTGACAATGATGAAGGGCTTTAAAAGATTTCTGAATTTATGTAAACTATATGATTGCCTTTGGAAGAGGAAGTTAGAACTCTTCTGTATGTAGATATATGTTCCGTCACATATTAGGATAGCCTTTGTATTTTGTTCATTACCGAATATTCCCCTTGGAAGCAATAAGTTTCTCTGTATCACATCATTTCTTGAAATATGGTCCATGCCTAGGTGTTGGGAAACATACTCGTTTGAAAGACATTCCCGTGCAATCTTCAACAATTTTTCGAGTGTGCGTCGTATCATAGCGAAAAGAGTTGCCAACCTTTCGTTTGGTTCTCCCGTTCTCAGCTTACATAAATATATACCTAAGGCTGTTTTTGGCCGATTGCATCTTTCAACCAATGATGGAGTCTGTTCTAAAATCAATTGAAATTGATTTCTATCACGGCCAGTCCAAAAATGAATAATAAGTAGTATAACTCCGAAAGTACTGACTTTTGACCTTAGTCGTAATAATAAGTTTTATTCTACATAAACATACCTATTCATTTATGAGTGTATTATTCCTATTGAGAGGTGGGCCCATCATTACTCATTCTCCTTTGTATTCAAAGTTAAAGTCAAAGTCAAAATGTTTATTCTGATTAGGCCATTAAAAGGCACTTTTGAATGTCATCATTTACAGTTCAGTAAAATAATATTATTACATTAATAAAGTGACTCTACTGTCCATTCGGAAAGGTAGAATTATTATGGAGAAGAATGGAAAAGAAACTCCATAGTTACTCTTTTCAAATAATGATTTTACAAAATTTGGTATACAATTAATTTAATAATATGTGAGGATGATGCACCCAGAGTACGCTATTTATAAGAACAAAGTATTACCAGCAGAGGTAAACTCTTTCATTTTCTAAAGAAATAGAGGTAAATGATACTCACATATTTACAAATATTGGAACCATTAATTAAACAGTGTGTAAGTCAAGTCAACCAAAACATTTATTTCAATTACTACTTGAAATAAACGTTTTAACTTTGACTTTGACAAATAAAAGTTTTACAATAAATGGTACCTACTCACATATTTACAAATATTGCAAACAATTGATTTTAAAGTGTGAGTTATTCAATAGAAAAAAAAATCACAACAGCACATCTATATTCTATATAGTTAAATACATTATGCCAACCAGTTTGATTTACTCTAGTATTTAACAATCTTTGGCGGTCTGCGGTTCAACCTTTGGTGGTCGGCAATAGGGAGGCAGTATTATTATGCAACCAAACTAGGAAGAAAAATCTAAATTGCAAGGTTGCTATGGGTGACTACTATTTGGTTGCTGGCAAAGCAACATGCTCTAATTCATGTTTTAATTCACTCTTTTCAAACATAAAGGGGTTGGAGTGACTTTTCAGTGCAAATTGTATTTTTTGATATCCTTTCTCCTCACAAAAAATTAAGAGGTAAAGGGAAGACTTTTCCAGTTCAGTTTACATTTAAAAAGACTAAATCTTATTCCTTTTGAAATCAACTGCATTTTGTATAGCCAGTTGATGTATTGATGCATTTTGTATTTTTTTTGTTTATATGTTTATCATAAACAAACTTGCAACATTTAACAGAGCAAGTCACTAGCCACAAGGGTACTACAGAAGCTAACCTGTACCGTCCGCGGTCTCCATCTCCCTCGGCAGCACTGTTGTCTACCCCAGACCTGCAAAAGTTATATTGCATTCTGTAATCTTAAAACACTCTTGTTGCAAATAAATACCTGGTCTAAAGGGAAAACAAATGTGTTGTGAGAAATATTGTTAAATTCCAGCTTGTTGATGAGCCACCCTAAAAAGAGATCATTCTATTGCTATGATCTGGAATGCAATTCGGACACCCTCCCGCTGAAACTGCGGAGAACGTACGAGGCTTGGGGCTAGGTTCTACTCACAGGGCTCGGTCACGCTCGGAGTCGGCCTGGCTGTCCATGGCGCGCGTGGCAGTGTCCTGGCGCCTATCTGCCCGCCTGTCCACCGTTCACCGCTCACCAGGATTCACTTCCTGTATACCTCATATATAGAAAATAAACAAACACCCAGGTTGCTGTAACGTTCAATCACAAGTACATAACACTTTTACTTATTCCTGCCACACGACGTTATTAATTACGAAACAATATTTCCCAATTAAAGTAGTGAGCAGTATTTGTATAGAATCAATTTATTGACAAATAAGAATTTACTCTCGAAACATATGACAATGACAATTTGCCAAAACTGTCAAACAACCTCCGCTGTCAGTGAGTGGTACCCCGACGGTAAGGCTATAGTCTTTTGACCATTTACCATCAGAATGCGGATGTAAAACATTCTAATGGTATTTGGAGTATCTGGTACAAATATATCGATTCGGCCTTCTTGTCAAGTTCCGAGTGAGGTAGTCAATTAATATTACAATAAAAATAAAACTCTCAGCTCCACTTAACCAAGATCGCGCCTATTTCAATTATTCCACATATTTTCCAGGAGCGTGGACACTTGATACACAAAACTACACCAATTTACATCACAATATCCAGTAGGAATCAATTTACGAATAATTAAAATAGCTGCTAAACTTCACTCGACAAAAACTTACACACGAGCTCACAGGCAACAATATACTAATCAGAGAGCATAGAATTAGTTAACCCTAAAAATCACCTACCCGACTCTTCCGTCAGTCAGTCTTTTGTGTAATGTAAGTATGGTATGTAATACATAAGGTGACACTGCAAAAACTTCAAAATGAATCAACTAGCTGCTTGATATTTTTATTACTCTCACACTCCTTACTGTTAAGTCAATATGCCATCACTTCATCCTGGTTGAGGGAAGCTCAGCTCAAGGGCTTCGTCAGTGGGCGCAAGGAGGGGCCATTGCCCCCCCCCCCCCCCCTCTTTATATCTTCAATTTTTTAAATCAAATGCCCGACTAATTTATAATCCTCTCTATCTATACTAATATTATAAAGCTGAAGAGTTTGTTTGTTTGTTTGAACGCGCTAATCTCTGGAATTACTGGTCCGATTTCAATGATTCTTTCAGTGTTGGGTAGTCCATTTATCGAGGAAGGCTATAGGCTATATTTTATTTTTTTCAAAATTAGGGATCCGTAATAAAATTGCTATTTCGTAACGCAAGGTGTAAAATCAAAAACCTTTTTTTGCGTGCGCTGCAAAAACTATTGACAATAGAACAAAATGATGTACTACGGGTTAGAAGATCCCATTAAGACCTACAAAAAAGTCCGCGAGAACATATATCTAGCTATCATGGTTAAATCACAATAACCCATTTTGTGTTCAAAATAATTATTAAATCGTCTAAAGAAAAAAAAACTACGTTAAATACGTATCGTAATATTAATCTTTATCGAAATTAAGCATTATGTTATGAAGAGTATTTATGTAGAAGTAAAATACTTTTTGTTTCATCTCAATCGGATATTTCGGTTAAAAGTTATCACGTGTGTAAGATGTTAAGAGTTGGTACCTACCTATTAATGAGTTATGGGCCATAGAGTTTTTTATCAACATAAAATCCTGTAATAATCTTTTTCGAAATATATTTGTTGATGATTGTAAGTATAAGATCTTTGAAGAGTATAATAAATACATTTCTAAAATAACTCTGCTAAGGAAATCCACGCGCGCATAATGTTTTGAACAGTTCTGAAGACATTGATAATTGCATTAACTTCGGTAATGGTAGTTGAAACTTCTAATACAATTAAAGGAGTTTTAATCGAATAGAATTGAAAAACGCCCCAATTTTTTGGGTAACGTAATTCCTCCAAACTCACGAGATTCAACGAATCCTAAATTTTGTTTCTAATCTTGAAAATTAAAAGCAGAATGTTTTTAGTATTTATTTCCTTTGGGCCAAGTTCTTTTGCAATTGTATTGAATGCTTTTATCATTTGTATGCTCAGTATTCCACAATCACCAGAAAATTCTATAAAGTTCAATGAACTTATTTAATCTTTATTATGAACTTTATTATAGCAATACAGAATAAAGCGAAATAGTGATACAAAAGCGGCTTTCAAATAATTCTCAAAGAGATATTAAAAAGTGATCAAATTAACACAAAGGGCTCAAAACAGCTATTTTATAGGAACTAGCACTAACAAGTCTAAAGCAACTTGGGAGGTAACCAATTCTATGAAATTTAATATTCCTAAAATGATAGCAAGACATTTTAATGATTATTTTATAGACTCAGTTTAATCGAATGCCGATAATTTGCGAATAATACTCAAACAGACACATCATCAGGATTATATATCTAATCTATCTAAACTAATATTATAAAGAGTAAAGATTAGTTAGTTTGTTTGTTTAGAATTAAGGTTGATAATGTACATGTAAACTACACTTCAAATTACTCAAATCAGACCTTTCGTTTTAAAGTTACGACGGGCATAAAAATGGTCTAAGTAAGAAAAATGTTACGGTTTGAGCGAACTGGGGAGAATCTTAACGCTTAGTCCGATGAAGCTGAAACACGGCATTAATGTTTTGGATAAAAAAAGAAAAATAACAAATATTTGGATTTTTCGATGCTCTAAGTAAGAAAAATGTTGCGGTTTGAGCGAACTGGGGAGAAACTTAATGCACGGCATTAATGTTTTGGATAAAAAATTAAGAATAACAAATATAAGGGGCGAAAAGGGTTGATGAATTTTTCAGGGGAGGACATTATTGCTTACATCAATTTACGTGGAAATTGGAATGAACAAGCTAAAAGTGGGAAATTTGAAACAGATCTAACAATGTTTACATAGTCAACCTCTGGCGGGGTGAACGGGGTGAACTGGGTGGATAGTAGGCTGATCCTAAGACCGTTGAATGGATATCGTAGTGCTTAATTTTCCAAAACTTACCTTTAAAAAGGGTTTGAGGGGGCGTTGAAGTTTGTGGAGTAGGTACCTACTAAATCCGCGCGGACGAAGTCGCGGGCGAAGTGCTAGTATCTGAATAACAACTGCACATCTATACCTACACAGTTTTTACTTTTGCATGTTCTTGTCATTAGTTCTTTGGAAGATCGGTTTTCTGAAGCAAATAATGCATCATTTGCAATCCCCCCCCCCCCCCTCCTCCTGCTCATCGGCTGGCGACGCCCTCTCAGCTATACCTACTCTGTAAATAAAATTGAGTCAAACAGGGAAGGACATTAAAAATACCAATTGTGAAAAAGTCCATGTTCATTTGAATATTTTGTTCTTCAACCTTGTAACCATCAAATTAGTGAGTGTAAGTGACTGATCAGTACAGTTCTTGTTATTTGCTCTTTTTTAGATATAAAATCTAAAATACAAATTTTCTTTTATTTAATTATTGAAACTTTGAAACTATGCACTGGTTAAAAGCAAAGACTACTAGCCAAGTCAGGGTCAGATTCTGATCGCTGTTAGTAGGTAGTACTTTGTATTTTCCATAGATGGCAGTTTTCCCGGTTGTTTTATTTTAAAAGAAAGTAATAAACATTTGATTTTCAATATCATGATATGATTGAATCATTTAAAACTACTTTTATCCATAACAGAAATGGAATTTAACGTACTTTCCACAATGATTCAATTTCTCTTGCACTATCCCTCAACAGTCAACACAACACATAGATGGCGCTTTTATAATATCTCTTTGCAGTACACTAGCTTTTACCCGCGAACTCGTTTGCGCATATCTCGTTTTTTCCAGTTGTCGTAGGAATTTCCTCTTCGTGTATATATTATATATAGACAGGAAGGATGGCCTACAGTATTCCTCATGAATGTGGCTATCATATACAAAAAGAATTATGCAAATCCGACTAGGAGTTCAAACAAACAAACTGTTCATCTTTATTATATTAGTATAGATAACACATTATGCTTTTCCGGAAGGTGTTTATGTATAAAACGTTATAATTAAAATTACGAATAGTGTAGATAAGTCGATTTGCCAAGTGTCCAAAAGAGATTTTCGGGCGAACATCAGTAAATATTACGATAGGTACGATACTAGAACGATACTAATGTATTAGGACTAAGGAGGATTCTTCTATGTGCGTGGCTTGTAGGAGTACCAGACCTACCTACTTAAATAAAATTAAATGTTGTTATACTTTGTTGATCAATAATCAGAGATCGGAATAGGTAGACTATATTATTTACCTAATGTTCGTGGAAGTAATTAACATCGAGTTGATACTACCTCCTGTAAAATCCCGGAATCATAAATGGAATCATGACAATTGAAACCCGGGACTATAAAACATGAACTGGGGCCCTACTATAAAGTCTTAAAACGAGCATGATTCTGCTCTTAGACAGAGAGACGGAGCTATACATAGCGAATAGTACTATCCCCTTTACAACAACAGAATTGGATGGCATTAGCACGACATAGTAGGGAGTTGGACTTTGAGTATAGTTACAAATTATTGATTTGAAGAATCAAAAGAAGAAACAGTTGCGCGAAAACAAAGCTATTTAATTTAATAGTTATAGGTGCCAAACTCTAAAAACATAATAAGATTCTTCAATATTATAATTTTGTTCAAATGTATTCAAAGCGCAACAAGTAATTTGCAATTTCTTAAATCCCGGGATACAATCGTCATGTTTATGATTCCGGAATATTAGAGGAGGTATTATCAACACTATGTTACTTACTTCCTCGAACATTAGGTAAATATAGTTTACCTATTTCGATATCTGAATAATAGATACGTAGGTACCTACTGTACCGATCCGCCAGGGTTGCGGAATTTGTTCGACGGAGTCACCGCGGCCCTGGAACGCAAAGGGCTTTAGAAGGAACACGGATGGGTTTTAGTCAGTAAGAGTCTGACACGCCCTTCCGCTCCACCCAGAGCGGAAGAAATCATTTGATGATTTCCCATCATCAAAAAAAAAAAGTTACTGTACCTATTGTAAATTCAGTGAGTTCGATTGTAAAGTTGGGATCTCAATTACAAGTTCATTTAAAATGTTCATTTTAAATTACAAGTTCGTGTTTTACCCTAACTATAAATTTTGATGGGTATAATGTGTTGTTTAATGTCCAGGTCACAATTTTATTATAAACCAGTATTTAAAGTGTTTTTTCTGGAGTACCGAAGGTTCAGAATTTCACGGTATTTCCCGGTACTGGGTATGCCCTAGTACCGCGAATTCTATACCTACTCCAGTTCCTGTACTGCTAATTTAGGTACCCGGGACCTAAATAATATTTCTATAATATGCAATATTGGTACTTATGCGTAAAAATACTGAAGAAATAGTAGGCAGTTTGCTTGGTGAGCTTAGCTTTGACTTTGAGAGATATTATATTGTTTGATGATTGCATCCTCATGTGCATGAAAGTGAGGGGGGTGGTTGCAAGGCCCCGCGGGGGGCGCATCGATCTGCGAACAGCTGTGCCGGCCGGCTCGCTCGCAGACGCCGCGCGCCGGCCGGCTAGCAACAAATACTACACAAATAATGATTTTGTGTCATACCAAACCAAATTTTTGAGAAGTTAGATCTCATTAGGTGGGTTATTTCCGTTCACGTTTGTTTGCTAGGTAGGTACCTCTGCTGTTGAGCACTTATTACGAGAACAAAAAATTACATTTAAATAGGTAGGTACCTACTTAGGTGGGCTTTTCTACTTCGTTGGCTGAAATTGTGATGCACACAAATGGTGGAGACTTAGGTAGGTATAGCACAAAGTTATGCAGAGTATGGATGGAGTCAGATCAAGCTCCCTAGCTTAAAGTGGCACTCGTAGACGTCTGAGAGGAAGTCTGATTTCGCAAAAAACAGCTAGGTACCTACTTCAATCAACAAAATGTAGACATCAGCTAATTTTAAAGCTTACCTTAGAGCTAGTTACGCTAATTTGTTAGTCCTATATACACACAGGTTGGTGTGCAACTAAAGGTAGGAGACGGGAGGACCTTCCTATCCTAACTAGGTGCAGTTCATCATCATCAGCTGGGCTTGGCTCGTGTCAGTAGGGACCGGAGTGGCGCAACACGGTGGACTACGTAGGTTTCCTTTGTCTAAATCGCTTAGGTAGAATTTTCGAAAGGCGCCCCGGCAAAAAATGTGGCATTTCATCAAGTGTTCCAACTTGGACTAGAAGATTAAAGGTGTTAATGACCAATTTAGCTAACTAATATATTCCTGACTGCGTGTACCAACTAGGTACCTGTCATTTTGAAAGGTAGATAATGGTTATAATCAGCAGGTGCGTGCGCGTGTCGGGTGAGCGGGCGTGGCGGCGCGGCGGGTGCCGGTGGCGCCGCCGGCGGCCGCGGGCGCTCGGGCAGGCCGCGCGGCAGGCGGCCGGGCCCGCGCGGGGCCGAGCGGGGCGCGAGCTGCGCCCGGCGCGGCGCGTCGCTCAGTCCCGCGCGCGAGCCCGCCGCCGCCGCCGCACCGCCCGCGCCGACCCGCACGCCGCTCGCCGCTCGCCGCCATGGAGCACTTCATCGAGACCGTGCGCAAGTACCCGTGCCTGTGGAACACCACGGCCATCGAGTACCGCGACCAGGAGCTGAAGGACGCCGCCTGGGCCGAGGTCATGAAGGAGACGGACCTGTCGTCAGGTGAGCCCGCGCCCCGCGCCCCGCCCCGCACGCGCTCGCTATTGTTGTGATATAGAGGCACATACATACAAGGAAACATTTCCTAACTGCCGCGCGCTGTACCGCCGACCCCGACTGCCGCCTGTGGCGCGCGTGCTCGGCGCCGCCGCGCCGTCACACTCGGTCACTCTGTCATTACAGCCGCCCAATGGAACCGTCCCTAGTAACTTATTAGAAAAGTTTTTAACAAAAGTAATCAGTCAGGTCCTACTTAGTACTTACGCATTATGTAGGTATCTACGGTAGAAACCGTTGTAGCCAGAGGTAATGCTCTCCTGTTCTTGAAAACACTGCGCTGGCTGCGCTATGCTATACCTACTTAGTAATATTTTCAACTTGGTAAAGAAAGACTTGGTTGGCACTTTTTAGCCAAATATGACGGCGATTTTTAGGGTTCCGTACGAGTTTGTTTACCTACTCATATATGCCATCAAAAACATAAATGTGAAAATGGGAGACAAGTTGACAAGCGACCAAAGAATTGAAGTCTAAATGGGTGCCAAATTCTGTAGATGATCCTAAAATAAGATAAATTAAGGCTCATGATTCGACTTGGCTAGTTTTCACATACAAGTTATGTTACAAGTTATATTTGGCGAAGATAAATTAAGGCTCAAGATTCGACTTGGCAAGTTTTCACATACAAGTTATATTTCAAGTTGGCAAAAATTATCATCTTTATGTTGTACGACAGTAACAGTTTTTATGGAAACGTCTATCTTACTCTTCTAAAAATTTGATTTGCAGGTAAAAACTAGCCAAGTCAAATCTTGAGCCTTAATTTATGGGCTACTTTTTATTCCGTGAGTTGTTCCCTTCGGATAATTTTCGACATTCACGCGGAGTATCTGATAAACTGCGGGTAACACGGCTGCACGGCAACACCGCGAGGCGCAGCTACTTAGATTATAATTTATCGATACCTATATTATGAAAAAATCGTTTTGTATACAATAAATCCCATCCAAATTCTATTGTTTCCAATAAAAAAATAGTTTACAATTTCACGCGATATTTTACAATCTTACGGCGTTTGCCATTTTCTGGTGAAATATTATATGTCACCGGAAAATTGCGAATACCGTAAGATTGTAAAATATCCCGTGAAATTGTAAGTATTTTTTTCTTAATAAGACACGGATATGTAAGTACCTATTGTAAACTATTGAATTTGGATGAAATTTATTGTACTTATACAAAACGATTTTATATCATAATATACAGGGTGTGTGGTGCATCGTGTGCCAAATTGAAATGGTCGACTGAAGGAGTCATCCGCTAGCCTTTCAGACCCTTTAACACCCCTCATGCTCTGTGGATTTTTTTTTATCGACTTTTTATTGTTTTCCAAAAAAAGACCTAAATGTTACATTCAAATTCAGATTTAAAAAAAAATATAAGGCGTAGACTCTGAATTTTAATTTTATTTCGATGTGTATTGTTTAAGAATACTTTTATATACAAAATTAGTGATATTAGTCCCCTAGCTCTTTTTTAATTCACTCGCAAAGGTAAAACTTAAATTAAAGCTGTACATGTTACAGCTGTTTATAAGGCTACAAAAAAAAAAACAAAAGCGACCGGGATCTTCCAACTCCCTCATTAATTCTCCAGTCTATCCTCTTTCTAATGATGTGCCACATGCCATAAAAGTATTTTAACAACTTTGTGAATTCGCTAGAATTGTGAATCGAGTCACCTAAGGCTAATATTCAAAATTATGATTTAAAAAAATCTCTTAAATGATACCTGTCAAACCTATAAATCTGCTATCTCATTCTTATGGTTAGGTAAATTCGTGTCTCATATCTATATCTTTCGTGGGATTTACTTGAAATAAAAAAACAAAATTGCATTTTTAACATTTATTTAATCATTGTTACAAATCTTGCTCAAATTGTTAGCCTCTGTTGCGAATGCAGGCCCGACACCTGTTTCGTATTTCAACAGTTATTGTACGAAGTCGTATTTCCTCCTTAATAGTATTGAATGCCGCTTCTATGCGTTGGACTAATACCTCCCTAGTTGGAACCTCCGTGGCATATACCAACTCTTTGGCACGTCCCCAGACATAAAAGTCTAACGTAGTTAGATCTGGGGAACGTGGCAGCCATGGAATAGGGCCATCGCGTCCAATCCATGCATTGGGGAACACATTGTCGAGATATTCCCTCACAGTCAATCGCCAATGCGCGGGACAGCCGTCATTTTGAAAAACAATGGGCACACGTTCATTAAATACGGGCACATCGGTCACTAATTCGGGCAGGTCATTTTGTAGGAATTCCAGGTAGTCTTCGCCATTGAGATTATCGGGCAGATAATGCGGTCCAATTACCTGATTCCCAATCACTCCTGCCCAAACGTTTACACTAAACCTTCTTTGAGTAGATTTCTGTCTTTTAACACGTGGGTTTTGCGTTTTCGTTGTACAGTGGTGCAAATTGTGTAAATCGAGGATCCCATCCTTGGTAAATTTGGATTCATCCGTCCACAGTATTCTTTTTAAAAAATCAGGATCATCCACATCCGTGTGTAAAAGAAACCGACAAAAAGCCACTCGTCTCTCAAAGTCGCCACCCTCAAGACCTGCAACAAACAAAAAACTCTTTTAAATTTCTCTAGGGCAATAAGTAATTGCACAAGAAAGGACTCGCTGTTCGTGCTAATAGATTCACTACCTGGAAGTGACGCCATACCATACCCATTACCTGCTAAACAAAGGCAAGGTCAAACATAGCTTGCACGGGTTTAAAGTTAGTTTAAAATTACGTACCTTGCACCGGAGTGTAGTGGAATGGATGCTTTTTGTTTTGACGAAGTACTTTCCACACTTTCCATATTGAAATATCAAGATGTGATGCCACATTTCTAATGCTTCTTGTAGGGTCTTCCTCAAAAAGTGCCAGTATTCTCTCGTCTACTTCAACATTATGTCGCACAATATGGCCCCTTGGTTCATTAAAAGTAACACTGCCAGTCTCGCGTATGCGTCGGTATGTGTCTTGGAAGACTCTGCGGCCAGGTAATCGTCTACCAGGAAAGCGTTCCTGGTAAAGTCGTTGCGCTGCACGAGCGACGCCATTAGCGGCTCCGTAAGCCATCATGATGTCCGCATATTCTTCGTTAGAGAATGCCGCCATTGCAATAACAAAAAACTCAAAGTTTAACAATAACAATAAAAATTAAACAAATGTAACAAGAACCAACAAAACTCAACGATAACAAAGTAATAAAAGAATCGCGGAGTATGGTGAACTAGCACACACGTTAGGTAGCAGAGGCACTGATGTCTCGACTAAAAAAATGGCGGGTCGGGCGGCGCGATTTGTTCAAACCGATTTAAGGTATGCAAGAAAGAGATAGAAGATAGATTTTACTGTGAAAGCAAATTTTACCTCTTTCTCAAGTAACAGTTCCGCAATAAATATTTTTTCATTAGAATTTGGAATGTAGTTTTATGTGACTTGATTCACAATTCTAGCGAATTCACAAAGTTGTTAAAATACTTTTATGGCATGTGGCACATCATTAGAAAGAGGATAGACTGGAGAATTAATGAGGGAGTTGGAAGATCCCGGTCGCTTTTGGTTTTTTTTGTAGCCTTATAAATAGCTGTAACATGTACAGCTTTAATTTAAGTTTTACCTTTGCGAGTGAATTAAAAAAGAACTAGGTGACTAATATCACTAATTTTGTATTTAAAAGTATTCTTAAACAATACACATCGAAATAAAATTAAAATTCAGAGTCTACGCCTTATTTTTTTTTTAAATCTGTATTTAAATGTAAAATTTGGGTCTTTTTTTTTGGAAAACAATAAAAGGTCGATAAAAAAAAATCCACAGAGCATGAGGGGTGTTAAGGGGTCTGAAAGGCTAGCGGATGACCCCTTCAGTCGACCATTTCAATTTGGCACACGATGCACCAAACACCCTGTATATAGAATTTTATTCTAATAAAGATTTATTACAATCTTACGGAGTCTGCAATCTTCCGGTGACATCTCCAAATATCTTGGCAAAGTGACTCTTTAGGCCCCCATAGTGCACATTTTTGTTTGTTTGTAAGATAGTGCGTCGCAACTTTGAAAAAAAAACACATGGCGGTGGGGGACTATGCCAGCTTCCATAAAAAATGTCCTTTGAATGTTTTGACTCACAATATAATGACTTAAAACAATATTTAGTTAAAAGGAAATAACTATAATGTACCTAAGGAACTTATTTTTTGTGCAAATAGTGAAAACAATTTAATATTATCCCTTTAAATAAGGTCATTAGATACGCCGCCGGCTGCGCGACCACCTCAGGTAAGCGAACACTTGCCGGACTAGGTTCCTTTAATTTATTTTTATAAATTACTTTCCTTGCTTTAGGAAATAAAAATAAAGAATTGAATAAAGAAGAACAAAAAATGATCTTGGAACAGTCTTGAAGTAAGTAAATAACTAAATGAGGCAGTTTTTTTTTTCTTATAAATTAATGAAATATTAACAAAATCACAACTAAACTAAAAAAAAACATAAGTACTGTTCTTCCTTAGATTAAACAAAATCAAATTCTATTATAATTTATTTGGTTAAAAAGAACTTGTAAGTCTAGAACACAATGGAATCATTGATAAATAATAATCTTCCATACTAATAGATTTATTAATCTATTCATTCGAATGTAACACGTAGCAAGCAGCTCTGAAACTGACTGCAAGCGCTGACACGCAACGTTGGCAGAACTTTACGGCTATAGCAACGTACGAGAGAAGGTCCTCCTAGTGCGTGCCTGCCCCGCGCGGCTCGCGCATGCGCCCCACGCGCCGCCGCGCCGCTCCACCGCACGAGGTGCGTGCCGTGTGTGGTGCGACACCCGTCTGTGCCGCGTGGTACCGTCTTAAGGTGGCGGTTCGCGCCGCCACAGAGACAGGAGACCACGACCGGAGACCGTGACAAGTACAGATCTCGGTCTCTTACTGTTGTGTTGTCAGTTTTCACTTTATCTTCTATGAGCGCAGAGGAAGCCTGCGTACTGCTACTGCTGCTACTACTCGCTCACTGACCACGGTTCTTACTTTCGTTACGTTATGCTAGTTTGTTAGCTTCTCCGATTACTCTTGTTTGTGTTATTCACTTCGTCTTGTGAGGTGAATGTGATGAGAATGACACGACCGCCTCGTATCCACTAGGCAACATTTGAGTTCAGCACCGTGCACAAGAACGCGCGACGTAAAATTGCATAAGAAATAGTCATATAGGTATATAATAAACTAAAGCGACTTTTGAAAACCCTTACAGTGAAAGAAGTGAAGCTGAAGTGGAAGAAGCTGCGCGACAGCTACCGCGATGCGCTCAAGCGGCAGAGCGAGATGCTGGCCAAGGAGCCCGCCAACCCCGCCAAGAAGAACTACCCCTGGAAGTATATGGGGCTGATGCAGTTCCTGCAGCCCTACATGAGCAACCGCAAGAAGCCGGCGGGCTCGCCAAGCTACCCCGCGCCGCCGCCCGCCGCCGAGAACGGACACGCCGACGCGACTTCGTCCTCGTCCGAGTCCGAAGCCGAGTCGGCGCCCAAGCGCAAGAGCTGCTCGCAGCTAGGCGCGCTGGAGCGCAAGTTGGACTACCTGTGCAAGGCGCAGGCCGCCAAGCGAGCGTGCGTCGAGCCCGCCGCCCCGGCCGCACCCGCCGCGCCGCCCGCGCAGCCCGACCCGCTCGACATCTTCTTCAACAGCATGTGCCAGTCCACCAAGCGCTTCCCCTTCCCCACGCAGATCAAGGTACTCCCTACATCACTTTAACAACCAACTATTACGCTTGAGCTTCTGACGCCTGGCCTCGATAGCCGGATGAGCCGGATCTCGCAATTGGTCTATAAATTGCGGGATCCGGCTCATGCGGCTATTCAAGAAGACCATTATTGTGAAATTTGTCAACTGAAGACATTTGTCCCCTTAATGTTGTGAGCATGTGTGTTAAGAACTTTTGTTTTGTGAGCAGATAAAGAAGAGCTTGTTCAACGCGGTGATCGAGGCGGAGGAGGCGCTGCTGGCGGAGCAGGCCAGCTACGCCAGCCTGTGGGCGGCCGAGGCAGGCTCGTCGTCGTCCAGTGAGCCCAGCGATGACGAGCGCAAGCCGTCCTGAGCCCGCGCCGCGCGCCGCCGCCGCCTGGCGCGCCTCTACGAGCAGTACGCGCACTACGCGCACTACGCGCACTACATGCAGCACGCCGCCGCGGCCGCCGCAGCCGCGGCGCTCAGCGCCTGAGCCGAGCGGCAGTTGCGCGCTTCAGTTACACGCACTACAGTGACGACCACATACACGCGGCCTAGCAGCGCGGCTTCGTGGCCAGACGTATCAAACATAACAGCACCTCGGCACGTTATAATTTTTCACCTCTCCCAGTTGTTGGCGAGTTTAATTTGGATATACTCATATTGTATGCTTGCGTTCATTAGCGGTCGCTTGCGGCATTACCTACCTCTTCATACTAGTGTTTGGATTGGAACATTTGATGCTCTCACCACAGCCGCACAGTAAGAAGTCCCTGGCGTCCTTGAGTCCGGAGCCTGCTGATCTTTTTATTCTTATCGGTGAAGATAGGTTAATGATTGAGTAACAGAAGTTGTGGAATTAGTACATAAAATGACACAGATCTGAATATCTATCTAGTCTCGACGATCCTGTTCGATACTTGGGCAGGCAGGATCCAGGGAATTTTGGACTGTGTGGGAAATATTCCTAAGCGAACAGACAATAGGAGTGTATGGAAGAAGAAGCCGCAGCGGTGACTGCTAACACATTGGGATCAGAAGCTGCCACATGTCTGTGCGTGTAGGTGACTGGATGCTACGAGCTTTGTGTTTGATGTCAGATGACGAACTATCAGTAGTATTAAAATGAAGATTCGGAACATTCTGTTTGTTAGTGACTAATGGGAAGTTTGTGAAGCGTTCAATGCATCAACAGCTAGTGATTTTGGACACTGAAACAATAATAGCAGTGCCCGTTAGTTTAGTTACATATAATGTTACCAAGTCGTACTCGTGGCGGCGCCACACTGGCCATCACTCCAGCGCTGGCGCGGCGCCACACTGGCCAGCACTCCAGCCCTGGCGCGGCGCCACACTGGCCATCACTCCAGCGCTGACGCGGCGCCACACTGGCCATCACTCCAGCGCTAGCGCGGCGCTATACTGGCCAGCACTCCACCCCTGGCGCGGCGCCACACTGGCCAGCACTCCAGCCCTGCCGCGGCGCCACACTGGCCAGCACTCCAGCCCTGGCGTGGCGCGCTCGAGTACTTGTTAAGGGTATATCTGTCCAGATCTGTGTGTATGTGATTAGTTAGTTATGTTGTACTGTTGTGTTTTGTCACCTATAGCTATACAAAGAAGACTCAGGCACCGCACTAACAAGATATTCTATTCTATTTTTATCTGTTTGTACAGACGCCAGCACATCAAACTACAACAATCTGTCAAATTTCTTTGATATTATTTCAACTTTAAGTATCGTTAAAGCATTTGGTTCAAGATTGGATTGCGAAAATTTGACAGTTTCGGGTAGCTTTATGTGCTGGCGTCTGTACAGTCAGGGAACTACACTTGGCGTAGGTATTGGCTCAAATATTCGCCTTACTTATTTTAAAAATATAAACTTCATTTCTATGAAGCTGTTATATTTCCTATAATCCAAGTACATAACGCGAATATTTTGACAAACACGCCAAGTGAAGACCTTTACAGTAGGTGCTCCAGTACGGACTGTACCACACCATTTTAACAATATAATAGGTAACCAAGCAATTATAATTTTAGCCAGTAATAGGAACCACAAATAGGCCGCCGCCCGCCATACATGATGAAGGTATTGCAACTTCACAATACCGCCATGTCAGCCAGCCAGCCACAAGAATGAATCAAAGTCATCGTTCACTGCTGCAGTGCTGCGACCTGCCTGTCCTAGTGTACACCGAGCAATAGTGGTCTGCCTTGCAGGCTGGTACACATGCTCTATGAAGCTAACTTGTGCTGTACTGCTGCAGTGCTGCGACCTGCCTGTCCTAGTGTACACCGAGCAATAGTGGTCTGCCTTGCAGGCTGGTACACATGCTCTATGAAGCTAACGTGTGCTGTACTGCTGCAGTGCTGCGACCTGCCTGTCCTAGTGTACACCGAGCAATAGTGGTCTGCCTTGCAGGCTGGTACACATGCTCTATGAAGCTAACGTGTGCTGTACTGCTGCAGTGCTGCGACCTGCCTGTCCTAGTGTACACCGAGCAATAGTGGTCTGCCTTGCAGGCTGGTACACATGCTCTATGAAGCTAACGTGTGCTGTACTGCTGCAGTGCTGCGACCTGCCTGTCCTAGTGTACACCGAGCAATAGTGGTCTGCCTTGCAGGCTGGTACACATGCTCTATGAAGCTAACGTGTGCTGTACTGCTGCAGTGCTGCGACCTGCCTGTCCTAGTGTACACCGAGCAATAGTGGTCTGCCTTGCAGGCTGGTACACATGCTCTATGAAGCTAACGTGTGCTGTACTGCTGCAGTGCTGCGACCTGCCTGTCCTAGTGTACACCGAGCAATAGTGGTCTGCCTTGCAGGCTGGTACACATGCTCTATGAAGCTAACGTGTGCTGTACTGCTGCAGTGCTGCGACCTGCCTGTCCTAGTGTACACCGAGCAATAGTGGTCTGCCTTGCAGGCTGGTACACATGCTCTATGAAGCATTTCGCATTTCGTCGACTTTGTCTCTGTCATCTATGACCTAGACTAGAGTCAAGAGCAAACCCATATTAAATAAAAAAAAAAAAAAAAAAAAATTATAAATAATAAACATTTAATTGAAGACATTGAAGGAGTATCTTCATTGTGTGACGTGAGACGGCCTAACACAGTTATAGTAGTCAATGTAGGTAAGTTTAGGAAAATGACTGAAATTATTATAATAATGGTGATGCATAGTTGCGTACAATTGTTTATTGTGTAAGTAAGTGTTCGTACCTACCTTGTAATGATACTGTTGAATATTTTATAACTATAAACGAAACGATCTCGGACAACATTAAATTTTTTGTAATATTTTCTAGTTTTATTAGCCTAATTATAATTAGCTGGGGAACATTCTGCGAAGGACTTGGTGGCCCCCTAGTCAGTTGTACCTAGTTACCTACCCACCGTCAATGATGTGGTCCTATGAGGGTTCCATTTTTTCCTAATGAGATACGGAGCCCTCAATGAT
Organism: Mamestra brassicae; assembly: GCA_905163435.1. Taxonomy (NCBI): domain Eukaryota; kingdom Metazoa; phylum Arthropoda; class Insecta; order Lepidoptera; family Noctuidae; genus Mamestra; species Mamestra brassicae. Next base: position 18,640,902 of record LR991003.1, on the reverse strand, counting down.
ATAGACTGAGATAAAAGAGTAAAAAAGCGTGATTTAATGGTGGGTATGCGACATGCGTATGTCAAAAGTACATAATACATTAGATTTGGAATAGATGATTGTGTCCGGTTAAGCAGTAACCAGCCTTAGTGTGCTGAACTGCGAGTGGTCATAGTCAAAAAAAAAAAAATAGATGATTGCGAGGCATTCCCTCTTATCCTCTATTCGTAGGGGCGTAGCTCATGTAAAGAGGATATCCTTGTATGCAGGTCTCTGGCAGACAAGGTAGCCTTTGGAAGCGTCTGGCGAATTTAAAAGAATTTTAAATAGGAATGTGAAAATATGTTTTGTTTTAATCTGGGACTCTGGTTCCAACGTTCTTTGAAGGCAGACGCCTAATATATTCTAAAGTTCAAATCTCCAATATAGTTTTATTTATAATAATAACAATAAATAAGTAACACTATAGTAGGCGCCAGATAAATGTGGAATAAAGTATATTGACCTTTCCCTAATAACTGCTCATAGGTACCTGAACAATTAAATATGAATCGTTTTTCATTATTAGACCATGTTAAGGATCACGAGAGATGATGATTCGGGACAGTTTTGTGTCATTAATTCCGTTTTTCAAATTAACAATGTCAATAAATGAAGGTGGGTCAATGACCGATATTCCACGATTATCTGGCGCCTACTATAGCAGGAGTCGCTGGTGTTACAGCACCTACTCAATCCCACACATTGTGTTAGTGAGAAAATCAGGGAGGTCTTGCAGCTCCCAGAGCTGCATGACAGACCTCCCTTATTTAACAATATGTGCTCGTACTACGCTTGTTACGTAGTGTAGAAGTACTACACTCCCATTCGCCCCACATGGATTGCCACCAGGTGACGACGGGGAAGAAAATTCCCAGCTGCCACCGATTGGCGACTGGGAATTTCGCCATTGGACTGTTCGTCGACAGGATGATTCATTTATTTCCGTTTCCCCAGCAGAGTCGCGACCGTAAGACAAACAGCGATTTGAAGTGGGGGCAATAAATTCCCAGGCGCCGGAATTTTATTCCCGATTGCCATCTGGTGGCACTTTTTACTAGGAATATTCAGGATAGGCGCCAACGAATGCCCAAACTCCTTGACAGCTCAGTGCATAGGTCGGTCTTGGTTCACAACAAACTGCGCAACCGGGGGGGACCTACCTACTCTCTAAACCCGAAGTCCGTAGTTTCGGGCTTAGTTGCGGGCGCATTCTACTCCGTTTCACCTACGGACTTATGAATAGTTCCAAACCAGAACTAAGATTGAACCAAGATTGATGATGAATAATTGTTAGTGGTACGGACTAGAATACGCCCGCAACTAAGCCCGAAATTACGGACTTCGGGCTTAGAGAGTAGCCCCCCAGGTATGAGCTGCCCCCCCCCCCACTTCAAATCCTGGCTTGACTTAACTATTATTACATTACAAAGTAACTAATGTACTTGGTGAAGTCATTTTCTATCGAATTATTAGGATTTTTTTACTTAAAAAAAAAAGTTTTTATTATCTTAAATCTATGCAATTAAGTTACCGGGGCTACTTACCCAGATCCATTTTATAAGTTATTTATTACTCATTAACTTGTTAAGCCTAAGTAGCGGTGATAGTAGTGCTTTTGAATCCGTTATAATTATATGCTACTACTATGAATTTTTTCACGTCTCCATAAACAACCGTTTAGCTGACAGAGGCGGGGGTACTTGACTCGAACAAAAATTAGCACTTTAAAATCTCATTAAAATTTTGCAAACGGATCCATAGGATTTTTATTCCATAAATACTTAACTAACTATATACACTAGAAATAAAAATAAATACTCTTAACTAAATTAACCCTAAAATATGGCGTCAAAAAATTCATCCGCATCGCTGTCGACTGGAAGTGTACCCAAAAGACTGGCGGCATTGCCACGTTGTATGGCAATGCTTATTCTTAAAGGTAACCAAGGTAAAAGCCAGCCCTTGGGTCACGTGAAGTGTCAACTAAGCGCCTTGAGAGATCTTTAAACAAGTTATGTGCACTCGGACTCCAAGACCGGAAAAAATGGAATGGAAAAATGGTTTTGGCAAACCTTCAATATCTATGTTTAAACGACACCCCCACACCATGGGGTAGACGATAAAAAAAAAATCATCGCCACTTAACATGTAGGAGGGCCACCCTAAAAAAAATGCATTTCAAGATTTTATTTTACCACTTTGTCGGCGTGATTATTATGTGTATGTAGGTATCCCATTACTACCCATACCACATTTCAACTTTCTAGCACTAAGCGTCTCTGAGCTAAACCTTAGACGAACAGACAGACACACAGACAGACGGACATAGCGAAACTATAAGGGTTCCTTGTTGACTACGGAACCCTAAAAACCAGCACCCAGACTTTAAAAAAAATATTGAATGGCTTTAGTACCTCATACTTGAAAAACAGCTCGGCCCAAGCTAGCAAGTAGGTTAACATAATAATATGTCAAAAGTACATACTGACACTACTCTATCCCACACATATTGTCATTGAGAAAATAAGGGAGGTCTGGCAGCTGTGGGATCTTAGTCCATTAGCAAAAATACCTACTACGATAGGTCTCAATGTTGTCGGAATCTGGGACAGAAACTTGCTGCCCATTCTTCAGAAAGTTTATTTATATGAAAACGGACACTTTTAGACATGTCAACTTACCTAGGTATGGCATGTTTAATAACGTTCTAAAGTATTTTAAATCTTTGTTCATTCATAACGTGGCTTAGTAATACGTATCTATAGGGTTGCCAACCGTACTCTAAAATATTGTACTCTTTTTTTTTTCGTAATCGTACTCTTTAATCTACAAAAGCAATAGAGTAGGTACGCTAAAATAGATACTATATTTATTTTAACTCAGTCTTTTGATAAAATGAATATAATCTTGCGATTACAGTATTCCACTGAAGGAGTTTGTCTTTTTGGTCGTAATTGCAAATTGGTGATAAAAAAAAATCCATGGCTTCATTGGAATTAAATATCTATTCTAAAAACAACAACATTTTGGTTTCACAATAAGTAATACAATAAAAAGGTACTCTTTTTTCTACGGCTGTACTCTTTATTTACCCTTTCTAAAATCAGAAATACTCTCTTTCTTCTAAAAAAAGTTGGCAACCCTAAATACGTAGTAGGTACCTATAATTACGTACTAAAAAAATCAAATACTTTCTTATGTGTACCTACTCGTATAAAGGTAAGCGCACATTACAGCCGCACCGGCCGCACCACATCGCATTTAAAAATAACAAAAAAACAACAACATCAGAGTTCACTTTGGTTTTGTTATTTCTTTGTGCGAGCTTGACTTCCGAACCTAAAATTATTTTTCACATTGTAGTCGCTGTTTTTTTGGATTCGTCGAATGATCATTTTCAATTCATTTGATTATACAGTTATCAGGACTATTCAGGACAAACCAATTATAATAAATCCATACCTATTTATTTGATAGTGTACCTTCTTAACAATTATTACTACAATTATTAATATCCCGATGATTAGATGTGATTTATTATGGAATTGTTTTTTTATTGTTTGGCAACTACATTTTTGTGACAGATCTACCCTATAATATAGGGTATATTATAATATATACCCTATTATTTAAGAAATTCAACTCCAATTAAATTTGCGATAGCATAAATCATACTCTTAAAAACGAACTAAGTATAGAAACTTCTCAAATACAGATTATTGGGTCGGAAGTAGGCCCGGTAACACACAACAAAATCTAATCCAAATTTTTGAGAGTTGTCGAAGTGGCTTGGCTTACCCGGTGCCTCTGTCGCCAAGACACACAGCTGCTGCCACAGCCACAGCTGCATCTCTTGACACATGGAATGTTTCGCTCACGCAGTTATTTATTTATTTGAAATTTCAAAGGTAAGCAGTAGGAGGAAGATGTCCATGAGTGAATAGTAAGTTATCAGAACATTTGTCGGGTTGGGGTACATCCTGGCGGCGCCGCTCAGCTGGTCCTCGGGTGATCCAGTCATCAGTAGTGCAGCAGTGCCTCGTGTCGCTGCTCTCACTTAAACGCCAGAACGTAGCAGCTGTTTTCTGTCAAAAGAAAACATAATACATATTTCTTGTGTTTGTGTAGGTACCTATTTGTGCGCCTCCCGGTAAACAACGAGGAACAAAATTCGCTGAAATCAAATAAAACATTTTAAGGGTGTTTTTTTTTATATGCTTCCTTTAATTATTATGCTTCCTTGACAGATAGTCGGTATACCGATTAAATCTATACTAATACAAATGAACTAGCACTTCGCCCGCGACTTAGTCCGCGCGGATTCAGTAGGTTTGTACTCCACAAACGTCAACGCCCGCTCTACCTCCTTTAGACCTTCCTTCCTTTTTCACCTTTATTATTATTATTCTCTTTATTTATTTTTCCATACATAGGTACTTATTTACCTACATTTTGAAATATTTCTTTAAAAATATTTTTTAAAAAAATATAAAAAGTAGTAGTCCGCGCCCGGTGTCGGGAGCAGAGTCCAAGCTAGAGAAAGGAACCTCCTCACAATACGAGCCGTGCTGCCTTCTGTATCAGGCCCTTTACCCAACTGCGTAACGCCAGCTTCGACAGATGGTCGTCGAAGCTTTTGGCCATGAGGCCATTGGCCGTAACGACCATCGGCACAATGACAGCCGAGTCCACATTCCACATGTCGACAACCTCGTGTGCTAAGTCGAGGTACTTGATTTGCTTCTCTTTCTCAGCCTTCACGAGGTTCTCGTCATGCGGGATGGTAACATCGATTATCATTGTGCGGCGCGCTAATCGGTCTTTCACCACTATGTCAGGCTTATTGCCAACAATAGTCCTATCAGTGATGATAGACCGATCCCAGTACAACGTGACATGGTCATATTCGAGAACTGGGTCGGGCACATACTTGTAATACGGTACCTCAGAATCCACAAGTTTGTATTTCAAAGCAAGTTGCTGATGGATAATCCTGGCCACTTGGTTATGCCTGTGCAAGTACTCGCCGTTAGCCAGGCGAGAACAACCAGAGATACATATGTCTGATCGACTCACCCGGACGGTGGCATACCCGACACATGTCAACCGTCCCATCCTTCATAATATGTCTACGGTAGTTATTCGTCAAGATAACTTCGTCTATAATCGCACAGACAAAACCTTCAGTTTCCCCGAAGAGATTAACGAAACGTAGCCAGGCCACGGACGCTGCGAAATCTACATCGGACCCATAAAGAGCACGATAGAAGCGCCCGTGAAGCTCCTTACCTTTCCATACCTCCTTGCGGTCATCTGTAGTAAGTATCACAGGTTTGCGCCAGTTCTCTTTAGCCATGGACAACGGGGTAAGTCCCATGTCCACTGCGACCACATCTCGGTGCATACCCATATTGGCTTTGAAAAAATATTCGCTGAGGCTGCACATCTCGCGGTTGTGGAGAGTCCTAGCATTTAAAAAGCCTCGACCTCCACACTTCCGCGGGATGTACAGTCTCATCACCGACGATCGTGGGTGATGCATCCGGTTTGCGGTCAGCAGTGTACGGACCCTCCTATCCAGGGCGTCAAGTTCGGTTTGAGTCCATTTGAGTATGTAGAGAAAGTGTACATTAATACCGTTATGGTTATGACCCAACCATTGAAGGCGTGCACCTTATTTCCACCCGACAAAAGGTTGTTTAAAACCTTTTTCAGGCGTCCAAAGAAGCGCTCCCTCAGCGATTGCTTCATGTCAGTACCGTTCATGCCCAACGCTTCAACAAACCCAAATACTTATAGGTTTCGGTTGAGCTGAGGGATCTAACCTGTATTGAATCCGAGAGTTGAATTCTCAGATTCCATAATCTCCCCTTTCTTTACATGCATGACTGCACATTTGTCCACACCAAATTCCATCCTGATGGCACTACTGAAGGTTTCAGTTACCTTTAGTAGCTCCATTAGTCGCAAATTGTTGGGGGCAAAGAGTTTCAGATGTAAAGAAGGTGAGATATGGCCTGACCACATCTTCTCAACTGATAGCCTAGGCCTGAATCCTCCAGCAGTGTGCTTAGAGGATTCAGAGCTAAGCAAAACCAAAGAGGACTCAAACTGTCGCCCTGAAATATTCACCGTTTAATCCATATAGGCTCATCCCTTCCTTTTTTGAGGCAAAGGTAAACACCTTTGCCTCATACATGACTCAAGGAAGGTGCGCACATCTATTTTGTACAACTCCAACACCTTCATGCATGAGCCATGTATGTGGCACAGAATCATTGGCCTTCTTGTAATCTATCCAACATGTTGACAGATGTCTATGAGGAGTAGCTCCTTAGTGCCGCGGGACCCCTTCCTACATCCATTCTGAGAGGCGGACATAATTGAGTTACTCTCAATGTGCTCATTAATTTTCGCTCTCAGGATGGATGTAAGAAGTCTATAGACCATCGACAAACAAGTAATCGGTCTATAATTCTTGGGTTCCGCGGGACTTTCTGTCTTATGGAGCAGGTGGGTATCGCCAGCTGTTAGAAACCGTGGTAGCGACCAATACTCTAAGGATGACTGGAATTGAAATGCCAGTAGCGCGTGTGAGCTGCTATACCACTTAAGTCAGAAGTTGTGCAGTCCGGACGGACTGCTTTGGCTACATCTAGTGTGGTTATGTTATTTTTTTCCATTTGTGGCATAGCTTCGCACACGCGCTCAACATCGCGCATCCAGCCATCCTCAGCGTGACAAATGGGCACCGACCAGAGGCTGCGCCAGAATGTACTCGTGGCGACATCATTAGGGCGGCACACGTCTGCCACACTTTGTTCAGGTCGCTCCCAAGCTCATCGCTCTGGAACATGCGGTTTTGCGAGTATCGGTCAACCCGCCGCTTATACCGCCGAATACGGTTTGCCCATGCACAAACTTTTTGCTTCAGGAAGTCGATGCGCTCTGTGACATGGAACGTGTATTCTCGAGGCCAGTCCCCGAAAACGCCCGCCTCACAAAGCGCATCACACGTGGTCGCGTGTTTCCCTCCCTGAAGCAGTACAGTTTGCCGATGAGTGCTCTAGCCTCATCGATACGCTGCGCGATCCTGCACTGCCAGGCTGGTGCAGCAGGCTTCAGTCGTATAGATTCGTCACAATTAGGAAACTTACACTACACTAGGCTATACGGGAACGGGAAAAAAATGGAATATACGTGAACGAAGTCGCGGCCAAAAGCTAGTGGCTAATCAAAACGTTAGAGAAGTACAGTACAGAACATTGGTTTCAGTTGATGCTCAAATAGGCAACTAGCCGTAGCCTGTATCTTGTAGGGACAGTTCATTGACGGTGGTGCTGCGGATACCATCTTGTTCGGTTGTTTGGCTGTCAAGTCAACGGCCGGAAGCGAGAGCGCGCGGGACATCGCTCGCACCGCAATCATCGGTCTGTCCGAAATTATTTCTTAAGAAAATGAGAATTTACTGTCCAAACTTCCGGTAAAACTTCCGTATGTACAAAACCGACTTTCTACGTACCTACGTAGGTACAACACCGACTATCTTCGTGCTTACAAATTGAATGATACCTAAGCTTCCTGTATTCACATCATGCATGCATTTTCTAAAATATGCGATATTTAATTGATTCTCAGTACCTACGGTATAGATATATATACCGTAGGTACTGAGAATCAATAAAATATAGGTAGGTACTATCTAATACAACAACCAAATTAATATCTACTAATTTATTATATTAGTATTCCAGACCTAACCTAAACCATTTTAAAAAAATGCAATATCTACTACCGCTAATAGCTGCCCTACCTACCTACTCTCACCAAAAAGAAACAAGCTATTTAAACGTATAAAAGCTGAATTCGAATCAATAGGGAGCTTAAAAACTTGTTTACGAGAGCGGGTGAAGTTGTTGGCACGGTGTGGCGTCCGCGTGGGGTGCGGGCGCGGCGCGGTGCGGTGCGGTGCGGCGCGGCGCAGCGCGGCGAGCGCGGTGCGTGCGGCGCAGCTCCAGCGCCCCGCCCGCGCGCGCAGTACTTCGCAGTGACTCGGACGAGCAGGGCCCGTGCGACTCGCTACGCTAACCGAAACGCGTTAGTAGTTTTGTTTTTGTTGCTGTCAACCTACATATTCTTATCGTAAGTACAATTTCTCTTTACCATTGTGTGTTTGTATTGTATGGTTATAAGGATTGAATTGTCTAATGCTGATTCTGCATATCCCACATCAACTCATCACGATCGCGTCTCGCGCCGCGTCACTGGCGACGCGTCGGAGTTCCGCCGCGCGCCGCGCTTCGTATTCGATAATGCTACATTACTTACCTACAAAGCATTTATGTATGTTTACATTCTCGCGGCGGCGGCGGTGGCGTGCTGTTTTTGTTTAGGATTATGCATCTACGAGTACGTTAATATGAGTACATACTGCGGTCGTCTTGTTATTTGATCATAGGCATGTTAATAATCAAAATTTTATTGTCACCAGGAAATGATGGAAAAACCGAAAAGACCGATGTCAGCATACTTGCTGTGGCTGAACAGCGAGCGCGGGAAGATAAAGGCGGACCACCCCGGCCTGAAGGTCACCGAGGTGGCCAAGAAGGCTGGCGAGATCTGGCGCTCCATGGACGACAAGACCACGTGGGAGGAGAAGGCGGCCGTGGCCAAGGAGCAGTACGCACGTGACCTGGAGTGCTTCAACGCCAACGGCGGCGCCCCACCTCCCAAGAAGGCGCAGAAGAGGGGCGCAGCCAAGGCCAAGCCCGTGAAGGTGAGCCGGAGCAAGGTGAAGAAGGACGCATCGGAGGACGAGGACGACGCGGAGGACGACGAGCACGACGACAGCGAGTGAGCGCGCCCCCCGCGCCCTCGCCCCGCCCGCACCCCGCGGGTGACGCGCCGTGCACACGCGGACCGGGAGCGTGTGCGTGCGTATCAAAACATTATTACGTTTAGTGAGTGTTAGTAGCAGTCAGGATACGATGCGGAGGGAGTATGTGCAGAACTTACCGACTGTTTCATGTATTACTGACTGACGTTTATTGCAGTGCGCGTTCTCATTCTTACGTTCGAGATTTATTTTTAAAGGTGAACAAAATTACTACCTGAAGTCACATTTCTTCAAATTATGAATGACAAAAAAAGTCGGCTGTTTGCTTTGTGACAACAGCGAAGACGATCTCTTACCCTAAATTATTGACTGAATTATGTTTTTTATTAAATATGTACTAAATTATTTGAAATTCCACATAAATGTGAATTATACACCTTGGATCAGAGTGTTGTATAATATTTACATGTTATGTAAGATCGAGCAGTGGCTTTATAAAAGTTATTAATAGGTACTTATTACATTGATATTTATATATCAATGACTTATTAGAATAATTTGATTATGAAGACTTGGCTATTATCTAAGTTGACGTCGCTGCTGTATGTTTCAGATTTGTATGCATTTAATAGATGTAAGATTTTCTAAACTAAGCTATTGGTCGTATGAAATAAACAATCATTTCTACTCCACTTACTTTTTTATTATTCTTCCTTTAATCAGAGTTAACAGTTGAAAAGCTGCGTCGTAAAATAATGATGAGAGGGTTGAATATCGAACGAGGGGTAATATCGGCACGAGGGGTCGCCGCATGCTGGGTGCGCGTCGGGTGAACCTACCTGAGGTGTTTTTAACGATTCATCAATTTCATGTTTTTTTTTAGTGTAGAATGACAGACTTAATGTTATAAAACTTTAACACAAAAATACATTTAATACGGTTTTTATTTTTCACTTTTTATGGTAAGTAGGTACTTACCCCATAACTCCAAACATAACACCACTGGAAAGGCACAGGAAAGCAAAATACGCAATTTCGTTTACTGGGATGACGTACTTTTTCCAGCTATTTTGATTTAAAAACCAAACTACTGAACTTATTTTGACAAAATTTCAATGGGACCAATCGGAAAGTTATATCCTTTCACATACCTAATAAAATAAATGACAAGCTTTTATTTAACTTGCAATGTATGTATGTCAAGTAACTATGTTTGTTCGAGTGGACTCTTGCAACGCAATTTTGAAGCAGATCTAGAGATTTACAGACAAAAAAACCGGTCAAGTGCGTGTCGGGCCACGCGCAATGTAGGGTTTCGTTGTTGCACGTCACAATTGCCGACTAAGAATAGTTCATTATAAAGGTTGTATAAGTCGGTGGACATGGACAGTTAGAAGAAGACTGGGTGAAGTGGGACTGACTTCACATCCCCCTGCAAATAGTCCCACATTGACCACAGCTACCGGCAAGCCCGGCTACTAATTGCCCGGAAACCCTTACATTGGACATATGACAAATGGCGGCCTGTTATGTTCTCTGATAAGAGCAGAATTACTGTAAAAAGTAGTGCTTGGCGCTATGGTGACCTAGCACTCCTTTCTCGTATTGATAGATAGGATATGGTTTGTAAGGTGGAAGGTAAGTCTCAAATTGTAAGGGACACGATGGACGCTCTATTGTCCAGAAGGTCCTCAGAGCGATCACAATGCTGCATACGCGAACGTGTGGCTTTTGGAGGTTGATCGTGTATGTTTTGGAGTGACATAATTTTGGTCACTTAACTGACGTTGTTTTAATTACTGGGGCGAATACCGGCCCGAGATCGAAAGGGTTGACGGCTGTATGATACGTCGAAGAAGTGTTCGAAGAATATGTGAGGCCGCTTGCACCGCTCGTGGGAGAAGATGCTCTCTTAATGCATGACAACGCGGGATCGCATGTCACTGGATCAGTTTGCGACTACATGGAAGACGTTGGAATCGCCGCGATGGAGTGACCAGCTCGTAGTCCTGATCTTAATTCGATTTAGCTTGTCAAAAGTCAAAAAAGTCAAAAGTCAAAACGTTTATTTCAATTAGGCCATTAAACGGCACTTTTGAACGTCACCGTTTACAGTTCAGTAAAACAATAATGTTACATTAATAAAGTGACTCTACTGTCCACTCGGAAAGGTAGATTCTTATGGAGAAGAACGGACAAGAGACTCCATAGATACTTACTCTTTTCAAATAATGATTTTACAAAATTTGGTATACAAAAATTAATTTAATATTATGTGAGGACGATGCACCCAGAGTATGCTACTTAAAGAACAAAGTATCACCAGCAGAGGTAAACTTATTCATTTTCTAAAGAAATTTAGGAAAATGGTACTCACATATTTACAAACATTGGAACCATTAATTAAACAACAGAAAAATAAAAACACAAAAAAGAAACAGTATATCTATAAAGTTAATAAGTACATAAATCAACCAGTTTGACCTTTTGTCTACACCCTTGATTGTCCTATGGAGCAGGACCAGCATGTTTCCAAGCGTTCTTATCCTGAATTGAATTAATTGAATCTTCTAATTTGTAATATGCTTGTTCACAAAGTGTACTTTTAACATGAGCTTTAAATTTTCTTTCATTTAGTTCTAATATGTCAGAAGGTATTTTGTTGTAACATTTAACACAATACCCCATGAAAGAAGTGTGGACTTTAGTTAATCTAAAAAATGGTTTATCTAATGTGTCTTTATTTCTAGTATTAAAATTATGTCTTGTCATGTCTGGGATGAGCTAAAAAGAAGAGTTCGAGCAAGAAGCCCTGCTCCTATGCGCCTCCAAGAGCTTCAACTTGCCATTGAAGAGGAGTGGAACGGTATACCACAAGATCTCATGGTAAAAAAAATACACAGTCGAACATATAACCTCCTCCTTTTACTTGAAGTCGGTTAAAATTAATACGTTCCATGAAAAACCGATTTAGAGCTGTAATTAAGTCTAGGGGAGGGAATATACCTTACTAATGATAAAAATGATCCAGATTTTAAGTTAGACTTTCATTCTTCCATAAGCGGCATTGGGCAATTTTACCCGTTTATTGGGTTTTGTGCTCTAAAATATATATATAATAAGCACAAATACAGTGTAAAAAAATACCCATAAGGGGTATTTTTTTACACTGTATTTGTGCTTATTTAACAGGTACTGAAGTGAACTTTCAATTAGTGTGTGTTTTTAAAAAACATTTATGAAAAAAAACTGAGTTAACAATAAAAATCAAGGTGTGCGATTTTATTGCTCTCAAGTGTATTTATAGCCGTAGCACATTCCAACTTTCTAGTACTAAGCGTCTCTGAGCTAAACCGAGGACAGACAGACGGACAGGGCGAAACTATAACGGTTCCGTGTTGACTACGGAACCCTAAAAAGGCGACAGAGTTCAAAACACCGCCCTTGCGTTTCAAACCGGGAATACCTTTTTTTTTTTAAAGATGGGAAGTCATCAAATGACTTCTTTCGCTCTGGGTGGAGCGGCAGGGAATGTCAGACTCCTACTGACTAAAACCCATCCGTGTTCCTTCTAAAGCCCGTTACGTTCCAGGGCCGCGGTAACTTTTTCGAACACATTCCGCAACCCTGGCAGGCTCTGGCCCTACCGGGCCCCGTCTCCTATGTTGACATCTCTTTGAGGCGCGCGTGAAACACAACGCGCCATCGACCCGGGCCTGTTGGTGATCAGACAGCATGCTCCACCGTGTCAAAACGGGAATACCTAGCTGACGTAGGTCGCGGTCACGACAGCCGCTGAGCCGCACTGTGTGTGAAACACAGAAATTTAAAAACAACTAATTGGTACTTACTAGATGCCTAGGTAGGCATCTAGTAAGGAAATATTGTATCGAATATTTTCCGGTCAACTTAATTCAAGAGCACATCGACCCTGGAAAGCGATTTTGTAGTAGACCTACTACAAAATCGCTTTCCAGGGTCGATGTTCTCTATACCTGGTACCTGTACCTATCTCGAAAAATGGATAAATTAGTTTTTTGCATAGGTATTTGACTAAAAAATCTAATGAGTCCGTCAGATAGATTTCAAAAAAACATTGGAAACGTACTATAGTAGGCGCCAGATAATCGTGGAATAACGGTCATTGACCCACCTACAATTATTGACATTTTTAATTTGAAAAACGGAATTAATGACACAAAGCTGTCCCGAATCATCATCTCTCGTGATCCTTAACATTGTCTAATAATAAAAAACGATTCATATTTAATTGTTCAGGTACCTATGAACAGTTATTAGGGAAAGGTCAATGTACTTTATTCCACATTTATCTGGCGCCTACTATAGGTATTTCTTTTGTCACGTGAACAAAAAAAATGCTGGCCAAGTGCATGTTGGACTTGCACACGAAGGGTTCCGTACCATAAGCCGACAAAAAACACGTTTCTTGTATCCCCCCTACAAGAAACATGTTTTTTTTATTTTATTCCATTTTTATTATTTGTTGTTATAGCGGCAACAAAAATACATCATCTGTGAAAATTTCAAGTGTCTTATTATCACAGTTCATGAGATACAGTCTGGTGACAGACGGACAGCGTTGTTTTAGTAGGTAGGTATTAGGGTCCCCTTTTATTTGGTACGGAACCCTAGAAAGGAGACAATACAGTGCGTGCGTTGAAAACTCGTGTGACGTCAAAAAAAAAGTCAAAAGTCAAAACGTTTATTTCAATTAGGCCATTTAACGGCACTTTTGAACGTCCCTTTAAACCAGTACACTTTTTACTGGAAAGTGACGTTACTCGTAGGGTTGCCAACATTTATTCGACGAAATAAGCTATAAAAAATAGTAAGTACTACACTTCAAAAAAATAAAGTTTTTTTATGGAAAAAGTAAAAAATAGTCAAAGATTAGTAGTACTTATTTGTTAAGTACTTATTTATTTATATTTAAACTATATTTGTTTGCACTTCTTGCATCTTTTAACATTTTTTGTCTAAAATAAAAGTGTATTTTATACTCTACTAGCGACCCGCCCCGGCTTTGCACGGGTGCAATGAAGATAGGTAAATATACCACGGTTTTAGAACTCTGGTTTAATGCATAGTAACTTGAAACTGTGTCATATGTCAGTGTTTTCGCGAAATCATCTTGAGAACATAACTTGAACGCTATTTATAGGGCCCCTGGCCGGTACCGCCGCGCGCCGCAACCACTATGTCCCTGCATTTTAACTGTACCTAATATCTTCAAAAAAAAAATTTAAAATTACATGTTGTAAAGAGCCATATTGATCTACATAAAATGCATAATGTATTTAAGGTACTTAATTAGATAAGGATTAATGATGTATTGCTTAAAATCGCTTCGTAAATAAGCCATTATTTCTCGTAAAAAGTAAAGGTTAAAACATGGTTATTGTGGGTTATCCCTAAGACATAGACATATACCATCGCGGACTTTTTTGTAGACCTTTTTAAGGTATACAATACTGTAGTACATTATTTTGATCTATATCGTAGGGTTCAGCCAGCGTTTGCAATGTAAGCGCAAAAAAATGTGTTTATTTACGACACCACATTAGAAACCTTTAAAATTATCAGTGTTTCTCTACTATATTATGCATGTATATACATATAAACCTTCCTCTTGAATCACTCTATCTATAAAAAAACCGCATCAAAATCCGTTGCGTACTTTTAAAGATCTAAGCATACATAGGGACAGACAGACAGCGGGAAGCGACTTTGTTTTATACTATGTAGTGATTTAGCACATTCAATTTTTACACTCTTTCCCACTCAGGTATATTTTTTCATTTTGGAGTCATTTTAAGCGGCGCGCTTTCATTATCGCTACCACTTTCCATAACTAATTATTTAGAACTTCAACTTCTCAAAAATGAAAAATATCTAATTGAAAATAATTTCTAAAATCCCAAAACAAAAATAAAGCATACCAGTGACCAAACATTCGTTTGACAATGACATATCGGAACGCAGTAAGACAGAGATACGTTCGGATACACTATAGTCAAACCGGAGAAGAATCGTTTTCTATTGAGTGGTGGGGAACAGAAGTTGTTATGGGAAATATATTTTCGATACTATAACTGACGATGGACTAAATAAAATCAATTTTTTTAAACCAGGCAACATGTCTGGGTATATAAAAAAAGTAAAATGTGGGTTAAAAACTCAGACACTTTTTCCTGATTTCAGTAAAAAATACTGTCGGACGGTTTGAGCTACGTTTTGTTACGACATTTTTTTATGATACGACGTTGACTTTTTCTAAACTGTTTTAACAAAACATGCTTCAAAATACCTACCTACTATAAAATCAAGTATTTTCAGTGTTTTATAGATACCTACAGCAAAAATGCTTTAAATACTTTTTTGGCAGTTAAAATACATGGTCCTCGTTTGTATGCTACGAAACACTTACCTACAGCATTTTGTATTTGTCACAAAATAATATTGTATTGAGATAAAGCAACTACGCCGCCTGAGTACCTATTTTATACCAGCGAGAGATACAACAACAATATCGCTCGGGGTTTCCTTGCTTTTGAATAATGTAGCTCCAAACGCTTGCACCTAAGTAGGTAACTAATCATTATATTTATGTTTTTTATAATTATTTGCATTATTATTACCTTCTAAATTTATTATTTTTTCATATTTCGTCTAAAATATCGTTCCGGATATTTGTTATAGTTAAAATGTCTCAACAGTATTGAAGAATTACTAACTGTAAAGATTCAATACCTATCCTCTCCTCGTATATTAATTTATCCAAAATCTATAATAACAAAATCGTCTTTCGTTGCTCGTCGTCGAGAGGAGCCGAATGCACTCGATGCCACACCGCGCCACAAACGTCCGCAAATTGTCAAAGTTGGAGGTACAAGCTCCTGGTTACAAATAAATATAAAACGTACATCAGCATTTATGAAAGTCTAAACTAAATTTTAAACTTGGCACGAATACTACACTAAATAATAATAAATAACGTCATACTTAACTGTTTTCAAAACTACCATTCATTGGGGGCTTAGCGGGTGTTAACATTCGTATGGAACAATCATATTCATAACGCTTGGTTCGATGAAGTTGAAACTCGGCGCATTCATGATGTTAATAAAAAATTGAGTAGGTAAGTAAGTATATTGGATGTTTAGAAAATCGACCCCTCAAGGGGTGAACAAGTCCGGCGAGGCGGCGAGCCTTCTTGCCGGATAACCGCCATGGGATCTAGAGGTGAGAGCCCTCGCGCACGTTTACGCGTGGCGCGTGGAGGCGCTTCGTCGGGGCGAAACTCCGCTACCGCGGCAAATTGCATCGCGGCGGACGGAGCTCCGGCAGGATATCATGGCGATTTGGAAACGGCGACTGTCGCAACCCAGCGCTGGGCACGCCACAATTGCGGCGATAAGACCCCTCTTTGAGGAGTGGCTGGAGAGGCGCTTCGGCGTCCTCACCTTCCGCCTGACGCAGGTACTTACCGGACACGGCTGTTTCGGGAGGTACCTGTTTCGGATTAAGCGGGAGGACACGCCCGGGTGTCAGCACTGTGAGGATCGCCCGGAGGACACGGTGGAGCATACGGTGGAGATCTGCCCTGCTTCGGCGGGGAACAGCCGTGTCCTCGTCGAGGCGATCGGCGGCGGCGACCTCTCGCGTCCGGCACTGGTTAAATCCATGGTCCGGAGCGAGGAGGCTTGGGAAGCGGTCACCTCCTTCTGCGAATCAGTAATGCTAGCGAAGGAGGAGGCGGGCCGCGCGAGGGAGTGACAAGGCCTTCGCCCCAACCGCCGCTATAGAAGAAGACACCCCGGGCGTCGGGAGTCGCAGGGCGATCCCCGGCCACCGTAGGCGTGGGCCTTCGAACTTGTGTTTTTATTTTTCTGTTGACTCACACACTGTTGTTTAATTAATGGTTCCAACGTTTGTAAATATGTGCTCGTACCATTTACCTAAATTTCTTTAGGAAATTAATAAGTTCACCTCTGCTGGTGATACTTTGTTCTTTAAGTAGCATACTCTGGGTGCATCGTCCTCACATAATATGAAATTAATTTTTGTATACCAAATTTTGTAAAATCATTACTTATTTGAAAAGAGTAACTATGGAGTTTCTTGTCCGTTCTTCTCCATAAGAATCTACCTTTCTGAATGGACAGTAGAGTCACTATATTAATGTACTTACCTAACATTATTATTTTACTGAACTGTAAACGATGACGTTCAAAAGTGCCGTTTAATGGCCTAATTGAAATAAAAGTTTTGACTTTGACTTTGAACGGGGTAAGTAATAGATGGTATAACAACAAAATCTTTAACAAGATATAACAACGGAATTCGTGATGCAACTCATGCATCCCACACTCATATATTTTGATTGAACCTACCCTGTAGACTCTGTAGGGGAGATAGTTTATGAAATCTTAAGTTTTCAAAGAAAAGTACTAAATCCGCGTGGACGAAGTCGTGGGCGAAGTGCTAGTTCTAATTACAAAAAAAGTAAGTAGGTACCTATTAGATTCGCTTCGAATTTAGGTTTTTCCCGCGGTAAAAAGTATCTTCCCGAATCCCGAGGGTACACGAGTTTATTATAATCTTGTCAAACATCATCGAAATCCATTTAAGCGTGAATAGGTAACATACAGACATACTTCCTGGAATTTAATTTGTATTTATAATATTAATTTTGATTAAGCTAGACTACGGAGTTAAGAAAGACGCCACATGGTATAAGGAGAGTGAATGAACTCTAAATTATTTATTACTAGGCGTCATTTACGATCTCTCATTAAAAGTGTGTGGTTAGTTCAGCAGCACGGCTGACCCCCTACACAACATCCCTAGCTACGCGAATGAATACCCACAAATTGCTGTTATTTTTTTTTTGTGAGTGGCGACTCGCAGTTCAACCTCTAAGGTTGTCGACTGCTTAACCGGGTTTGCCTCTGGTAGCCTTAATATAATATTAAAGCCTCCAGGATACACACCAATTGCTGTAGGTACATAACTATTATAAAATGCATGTTAGACTAAATAGGTACTGAATTAATGATAACATTAGTGGGATCAGGTAAATTTCATTCCCTACTTTAAGAAACACATGTTACAAAAATGGCCTCTCCGATTCAGCTAGTTTACGAGTTATGATTGTAATGAATTTTTGAAACAATTAAGTACCTGGCTCTGGTGTAAAGTTCAACTTTTCGAGATGGGTAGGTATCTACCTACCTACTACAAGTTTGCTTTCTTGCGTCGACAATGTAAAGTAGGTAATGTAACGGCACAGCCTTAATCCACGGTTCCTAGTTGCCACTAACCTACCTAGTTGTAGGTATAACAGTCTATTCTTCAAAGTTCACAAGCGAAAAATACCCTGACACAAAAATGTTCTCAACGTTTCCGCTCAACGGTTGAGCGGCCCTCGGGCCGCGCTCTGCTCGCGACGTCATGCGAGTCATACCCGCGATCGGCACTATAGGCCTATAGGGTACTACTAACAACAGACCCCCCCGTACTTACTGTGATAGACTGCCTAGTGCGCTATCAATCTATCATATTCATGACCCAAACTAAATACGATTAATAATACTGTAGGAATACGGTGATATACTTAAGTATTTAGTTTTAGAAAAACATTATCTAGGTTAGGTAGATACCTACTTAGTTTATGTTTTTAAATTTCATTGTTCAAATAGGTTTGAACAATGAAATTGAATGATAACCATATGTAAGTTATGTAACTAGTTATTTCTTTTCATTTTGAAGCACCTGTGCAAAAACTCAACATAAAACCTACCTACCTACCGAAAATAATGTGAATCGAAAAGTATTAGGTCGTAGCGTCCGAGCGCGCGCCCGGCGGCCGCCGTGAATCGATACCAGCGAGCGGCGAGGCGGCCATGTGGAATTTATAAAAGTGTCCGGCGGGCGGCGCGGCCCCGAGAGCGTCTGCGCTCTTGCTTTTTCACGTGTCTCGTAGTCTGCACCACTCGCACCCGCGCTGACGCTGGCCGCGCGAGCGAGACGGACGCGCGCGGCGTGCCTCGCTGTGCGCGTGTCTGTCTGCCGCTGTGCACGGCGCCGTGTCTGTCTGCTCGCTGCCCTCGGTGTGGTGTGACGTGGTGACGTGGTGACGTGTACGCGATACAAATATTTATAATAGCCAAGTACTACATTTCAAGTTTGCACACTAAACTAAAATTTTTGGAGGATGTAGTGTTTCTGTAAACAGCTGGTAGCCTTCTTAGATAAGTAGGTACTTATAGCATTTGAGAGATCCGTTAGTAATGTCGACCGGGACCGGCAAACGTAAGAAAGGCTCATCAGTGTGTATGGCGAGCGCGAGCAGGGCGGAGGCGGAGGAGGGCGCGGGCGAGGTGGGGCGGCTGGTGGACTGCAGCCAGGCTGACGACCGGCGCATGATCCGCCTGGTGCGCGCGCGCCCGCTGCTGTACGCACGCAACAACATGCCCGTCGCCAGCTACTACTCGCAGGTCAAGAAGCTGTGGCAGGAGGTCGCCGAAAACATGGGCTGGTCGGGTACGAACTGCACACATAACCCTAGCCTTCCACACTTTTAAAGCTACTTACTCAAATATGTGTGTAAGTACTAATGCTAACAAGATCGCCGATTTATAGCTGGTATTGATCTCAGCTATAATCCTAACCTATATAATAAAACTAAAAATATAATGAAACTTATCAAGTGTCGTTAATGTTATAACATTAACGACACTTGATAAGTTTCATTAGCTATCTGTAGCCGTACTGCCGATGCCGTAGGGACTGGCCGAGTGGCCGCACGAGACCGCAGCTAATCAGTTGCAGTTATCTTCTGGAGATCGTGAGTTGTGTTGATGATAAGATACTTTGTGTTGCAGTGGCGGACGTGCGGCGCAAGTGGTCACACGTGCGCAACTCGTACTCGCGCCACCTGCGCAACGAGATGTACGGCGTGCGCACGGGCCGCGGCCGCATGGTGTCCAAGTGGTACCTGGCGGATGAGCTGGACTTCCTGCGCGAGCACATGGCCACCGACACGTACGTGCCCTCCCCGCACCCCGCCCGCACGCGCCTTGTTGACTGGTTAGCAGTCTGTCTGAGCGTCTGTCACAGCCAATTTGATTTAATTTTAATTATGAGCACATCCCAAACTCGGGTAAAATTATCAGTAATTTCACTTATTTCATACAAAATGCAATCTAAAATTTACCAGATGAACATGTATTAGGTTTAAGTAAATAATATAAATCCAAATATGAGATCTTTATTTTAAATTATAATTTATGTTATAATAGAGATCGGATATTTGGATGTATATTTTCCTTTAGTTAAATGCTGGCAATTATGGAAAGCACTTTTTATCGAAAAATGACTAGGAAATGATAATATAGACAGTTTTTTTAGGCTATATTTCAAAGCACGATAGTTCCCATATAAACAACTTTTAATTTGTCATATTAAAATATTTTATGAGAACTTTCAATAATCTGAAAATGCGAAAATACTCTGTGAGATGTAATGAACCCAATTGGACACAAATAATAACAGTTACCTTGTGACAACGTTGTAATGGTTGCTTTTTCCTAATATTATTTTTAAAATATGAATACATGCCTCAAGATGCAGGGAATGACTTAAAATGGCAGTTTGTGCGGGAAATCGTATTAAGCGGGTTCTACTGTATTTATTTATGTTTTTAATTTACGATTGTTATTCAATCCCGGAATCCCGGGATTTTAATTTAATAAAAATATTCTCAGAACCGTCCTCCATAATGTTTGATGAAAAATTTAAATCTAAATATGCACCCGATAAGGTATCCGATATCTGATAATTTATGAAACAGCTGATATTTTTCATGAGTAATTGTGTACTTCTGTAAGTGTTTTACAAAAAAATGTTGTACCTACTTACACACTCAAAAAAAAGTTTTTTACAATCATATGTTGTTAGGTACTTGTTGTAGTGTTGAACAAATAACCCAGGAAAACCTACATGAAGTATATTTTGGTTTAAAAATGACGATTATAATTCCGAATGAAATATAATTCGTCGGAGTCGGACTCCCATTTGGCTGGTTTTTTTTTTACGTGTTTTGTTGTACCTACGTTATTTCGACATAACTGCTACCTACACAGATACGTGAAAGTTTAAGTTAACGAGATAGAGTAGGTACCTACTACGTAAAATTAGTCTCAGTCGCGCAGGCAAACGTCTCGTGCGACGCTCCCGAGCGTGCCTTCGAAGTTCGAACAGTGCAGTGTTGCCAATTGATGCCGCGGGATTTTAAAATGGCGCGGTATATATGTAGGATAGGAAGTCTGAAAGATATTTTAATCGAGAATGTTTTTATTTATGATTCAAGAAAATCGGTTCAGTTGTTTAAAGATCGTCAGCTTCTTGATTTTAGTCTAGGTCTTGCTAAACTTCCACAGGTAATCGATGCGAAATTTGGTATTCTGTTACTTACCGCAATGATACTGCAAGGATATGGTAGCCTTGACTTGAAGCTGCCTGGGTAACCGAACCTTTTTTTTTTCACGAGGGTAGAAATCCTCATGGATGTCTCATCTCATGGGGTCTGTCATACTCTTACTGACTAAAACCACCCCGGTTTTCCATCTCCCACCTACGCCGGGGATCGCGGGAACGGATGCGACTTCCGTAATCCCCGGCTGGTGCCGGCCCGCCTCTGCGGGCCACCTCGCGTCAGCGGGGGGAGTGAGGTGTTTGACTCCCCTCGCTACGTCAAAGAGGGGCGCACGGGAACACCACGCGCCGCCACCTCGGGTCCGTATGGATGGGGGGCGACGGACATCCCCAAGTCTGCCGTCCCTGGACCCAGTTATCCATACGCTGTCCTCTTCCGGCCCCCCCGGAAGAGGGCAACGTATGGATGCGCCTGCTGCGGGCCGGGAGAGCGGTCGAGATCACCCTTTCCCTTTCCGCAGCCTCCTTCTGCGCAATAACTGCTTCGCAGAAAGAGACCACCGCGTCCCAGGACTCCTCGCCGCTGACCATAGAACGGACTACGACAGTCGATGCAGTAGTGACACCGAGCGTCCGGCTCCCTGCCTATGCGACACAGGAACTTCCCGAAGCAGCCATGCCTCGAGAGGACCTGTGTCGCACGAAACGACACGGTGCCTTCTCCCGAGCCACAGGTCGAGCACCGGCCGGATGGCCACGATGGTGACGAGGCCAGCGAAAGGGCTTGAAAGCCTATCCCGCCATTCCGCCACCAGGACCTCGCGCAGCTGCGACCGACGCAACTCCAAGTGTCGCTGCATCAGTCGCTCGCCACGCGCCCGCGCGTCCTCACGCCACCGGTGCAGTGACGTGAGCACTTTCGCCTCCAGGTCTCAGGGCGGAGATCCACCAGTGCGCAAGCCGCCTCGTAGGAGTGGGTAACCGAACCAAACCCAACTCCTCAGTTACTAATAGCAACTGCTCCCTTGGTCTCACGGTTGTAAGCGCCACTGTCGTGCGTGGAGGCGATTCCCAGCATGCTTACTCTTCATTCCGACCGATTGCTATTGGAATTGTGACGTTTCATACTCTTGAGTTCGACGCTAGCGCCAAATTGAGTGTCCATTTTGAGGAACTAAGTGGGATCGGGATCGGGCTTCACATGCGGTAAACGCTACTCTTGAGTTAATTTGACAGCTGTGTATTGTGCCAATATTGATTTGGGATTGTTTGTTGATTGTGATTTTTCCAATAACAAAAATGTAACTTTTTAGAAATTGTTTTGCGTTTTATGTCGTTTTCAGATAATAATAACTGTTTAATATGTCACGATTAGCAGTAGTATACAGTGTTTTACGTAATTCCCATCAAAAAACAATTGAAACAAAGACGTAATAAGCTGCGTTGTACGGACAAAGCGTTTTGTATGAATGAGTACGAATTGTCAGTACAGGATTAGGACAACAACTGTTATGTGACATTCACATGACAGTTTTGTATGGAATCAATCAATGAAATCAATAAATAATTACTAGTCCCAAAACACTTCTATTTTTCACACTTATGTTGGGTTGTGTGTATGACTGATAGATGGCTTCTTCAAAATGTTTGCACATTCCTAAACAAATAGAAATCCTAAATAAAAGAATAAAGACGCACTTACGGATGATGCGGATACTGTGCCATTGTGTGACGTGCTAGGAATATTTGAATGTTATACAAAGAATGTATTTCTGTCTTCTTGAACTGGTACAATATTTTTGACGTGACAACGTCTTATAAATTGGTTTGCCGGGTGACACTTCAAGAAACTGCGTTACGCTCCGCTCACGTTATGCGCTCACACCTTCTTCCTACTATACGAATGAATATTCACATTAAAATTATTTTACCACTCAAAGTCGTTGTCACGTAAAACTTTCGCCCGTATACCGACTTTACAGGCAACCAATTTTTTTTTAATAAAACTTTACCTAGTTTAAATTAAACCCTAATCTCTTCAAAATTAGAGTGAACAGGCTTCTTCTGGGTAAGCTCGCTCCATCGTCGACTTTGTCTATGTCATCTATGACCTAGACTATAGTCAAGAGCAAACCCATATTAAATAAAAAAAATAAATAAAGTATGATTGTATATTTACTTACCATTTTTATAAAACTTTAAAATTAGTTTAGTAGGTAAGTAACTTAACGAACTATAATAACTTCTTACTAAAAAAGAACCAAACGCGGTTAAAGCGGATAGTATCTATATGATAATGCTCCTAATCTAATCAAACTTGCATTTTGAATTCACTTCTAAACCACTTGAATTTATTTTGAAATTGGAGAACTTCAACGTAAATATCTGAAAGGAATACAATTTAAGTGCCACATGCAACGTTCCTCTTATGTTGAATCACTTCAAAAGTTTAAGTTGCGTTCCTTGCAATCAAGACGTCTCCTCTTAAAAGTTATGTTGCTTTATGGACGCATTCACCATACTATTAACTGCCCAGAACCGGTATCTAATATATTTACATAGTGCCAAGAACTGTAATTGGGCGGGAGTCACGTGCTTATCCTCTTTTTGACACCAATATCTGTCGTACGAACGCAGGGCGGCGGCGGGCGCCTCTGCACAGAATGGTCAAAACTTATAATAAGTACTTTCAAAAGTGAATTTATTTGCCTCAACTCGTTCTGGTTTCTCAAGGGAGCCATTTTGCAAACTAATGAGCCAGTTTCAACTAGCAATTAGGTTCTGCTGTTACGAGTTTATGTATTATTTTGTTGATAAATATAATTTAGTATTAGCCATAAGCAATAAGCAAGAATTTGTAATATAAGTTTATATAATATTTAACAAACCATCCAACACAATAGTAATGTGTCACTGTACATCATTTTGTAATACGTGAAAACGCACTTAACTGTACATTCATAATATATTTGTTAAGTTTATATAAGTAGGTTAAGATAAAAGGTAAGTACCTATAGTTGTTTGTTTTCCAAATAAATAAAATTAACTTATACGCTGTCTCACAGAGTAGGTACCACTATCCGTCTTTTTTAGGGTTCCTTACCCAAAGGGTAAAACGATACCCTATTACTAAGACTCCACTGTTCGTCCGTCTGTCTGTCTGTCCGTCTGACACCAGGCTGTATCTCATGAACCGTGATAGACAGTTCAAATTTTCACAGATGATGTATTTCCGTTGCCGCTATAACAAATAATAGTTAAAATTAAATTAAATTAAATATAAAGGGGGCTTCCATACAAGAAACGTGTTTTATGGTGCGGAACCCTTCGTGTGAGAGTCCGACTCGCACTTGGCCCACGTTTTTTAGTTGTGTAGTCATAAATAAAATTCATGATTCATTTTATGATTTAAATCATTTTCTTACGCCCAATTTAATTTAATACGTTACAATTAAACAACTATTTATATCATATTTATTTAGTAGCCTTGTTATTTAAAGGATAAAGCATTTTGAAACCCTAATACCGGTTTTTATCGTAATAAGTCGACCACCACTATTGCGGCCCGTATCACAACCAACTTCACGTGTAACAAAACAATCGCGGGGCAATTCCAACCCCAATCCAAAGTTGTCAATATTGTTGTCAGGAGTACCGAATCACGTGTCTGCAAAATTAACATTGGAATCGGATTGGCCTTAGATTCGAATTAAAATTAGTTTGAAGGTACTGGTTTTTCCAATAGGTATTTCCCTGTGACAGCCCGGAGTTTGGAAGTTGGTGGTGTGACACCCCCGTGCCTCGAAAAAGCACGTTAAGCCGTTAGTCCTGCGACAGATCTCTAAAATTAAATTAAAAGTTTTGTTGCTGAGTGAGTGTGCGTCTATTTTCGCAGGAGGCCGTCGCGCTACTCGTACGCGCCGCTGCTGCTGGAGAGCGTAGGGAGCGTGGAGGGCTCGGGCGGCGAGGCGGGCGAGCACGCCGACCTGCAGCCATTCATCTCCAACCCCTGGTTCGCGCTGACCAGCCCCCCTCGCGCCGCGCCGCTGCAGCTCAAGCTGGAGCCGCAGCCGCGCGCGCGCGACTCGCCTAGTCCGCACACCTTCGAGCCCGACGAGAACTCCGCCTACTTCCACTTTTTCCGTGGCATCCACAACGACTACCAGGAGCTGCCGGCTAAGAAGCAGCGGCTGTTCCGGCGCGAGTGCCTGGCCTTCCTGCACCGCCTGCTGGACGAGGACGAGCCGGCCGAGCAGCAGGACGCGCTCAACCTCAGCCACGCGCCCGACACTGCAGACTCGGACGACGAGCGCGACTGCAAGTCGCTCATTATCGACAAGGAGGACTCCGACGGCGACCGTTCCAACGGCATGTTCGAGCACTAGGGGCCATTGATGAAACATTGTGTGTAGTGCAAGGTGAACTCGTGCGGTGAGACGCTAGGTTGCTAGTGTGTGGTGAGCTCGTAGTGCGTAGTGCCGGGCGCGGCTGAGTAGTACCTGGCGCAGACTTGTGCAGTCCTCGCTCAAACTAGATCTAGTCCGATTGTTGTTATTTGTCTTCATCAACAGTCATTTGGAACGCAACTCTATTGTAAGAGATAAATTAGACAACGACTGTTATTTTAATTCATAAAAGTTAAAAAATATATATTTATTTATTATTAAATTTAGTATCTACCTACAGCTAACTGGTCATTAATTTTAAATTATGTTAAGCCTGTGATTGTTTTCTCTCACAACCGCAAATATCCCGACAACGTCATCGTCTTCCATTCTTCAGCATACAAGTCGCCAAGTCGTCCTGGCGCAGCGGATATCCCACGTATATCCACGTGGCTTAGACGAGGTGGATCGAGCTATAACAGCGCGACAAGATGGAACATTTAATAAAAATGCTTTCTAGAGCGAATCAATTGACACATCTCATCATCTCATGCTCTCGCTCATAAATAGGCAAGTTGTACCTTTGTGTCTTTGATATTTCTAAGGTAGATAGGTAAGTACCTACCTAAGTTGTTTTTTTAATAGCTTAATTTGTGTCCCACTGCTGGGACCTCCTCTCTCGCTGCCAGCCTCGCAGAGCGCCGCCGTCGCGCAGGTCCGAGGCCCTGGCCCGAGGCCCCGAGCGCCGGCCCCAGGCCCCGTGCGCCGGCCCGAGGCCCCGAGCGCCGGCCCCGCTAGTCCAGCGGCATAGTTAGGCTTAGTTAAATTGTAACGTGAAGTCATTTTCTGTCCTACCTAATACCTAATCACTTACCATACTCGACGGACTGCCGCCGACCGCACACAACGTGTCGTTGCCGACCGCACACGACTTGTCGTTGCCGACTGCATACGACGTGTCGTTGCCGACCGCACACGACGTGTCGTTGCCGACCGCACAAACGTGTCGTTGCCGACCGCACACGACGTGTCGTTGCCGACCGCACACGACGTGTCGTTGCCGACCGCACACGACGTGTCGTTGCCGACCGCACACGACGTGTCGTTGCCGACCGCACAAACGTGTCGTTGCCGACCGCACAAACGTGTCGTTGCCGACCGCACACGACGTCGTTGCCGACCGCACAAACGTGTCGTTGCCGACCGCACACGACGTGTCGTTGCCGACCGCACACGACGTGTCGTTGCCGACCGCACAAACGTGTCGTTGCCGACCGCACAAACGTGTCGTTGCCGACCGCACACGACGTGTCGTTGCCGACCGCACACGACGTGTCGTTGCCGACCGCAGACAGCCGCAGCAGACGACGTGTTGTTGCGACATGTCGCTGCAGTCATGATTCCGACAGCAGCAGACGGCAGCGCCGTATTGTCTATTCAGTATATATTGTATTCAGTTAGTTGTCCTGACATCCTGTGTATAGGAGATGGCGCTAAAGTTGAATCGGGCAGTACATAGGTACAACGACGATAAATATGTTAACCAGAATAGGTAGGTATCGACTTAGGTACTGCAATTTGGTGTACTTACCTACCTGCTACTAACAGTAAACATTATTAAACACTAGCTGCCGCCCGCGGGATGATACCTACATAAAAATAATGTACTTTTACCATGATGTTACCATGATATTAATCCTTTCCTAATCCTATAATTAAGGTTGATTTGGTTTGTATATGTAAATTGCACTTTAAATTATTGAAATGCTTGCGAAAGCGTTTGCAACAATAAAAAGCCCTTTATGGTCGATTTTCCAACCAAATGAAATTAATTCAAACGTGGCTGACGTTTGAATTATTATTTAACTAGGTACTCTTTTATCGCCAACACGTTCTGCATGTTATTCATAGCAAGTATTGCTACTCACCGATACTAGCCGAACGTGGCCGAGCCCCTCGAGCTCGACCACTCCACAGGACCGGAGGTAGGCAACAAGTCGCGAGATGAAAGCACGGCTGTACATTTACATGCTATTTTTCAGTATAGTATAAAGTACTCTGTGATGGCATCGCATGGCGAACGTTACATAGCCATAGATGCCGATATCATTACAATAAGAATCACCTGAAGGCTTCGGTGGGCGTGCACCTGCCGTGTGTGAGAGAACTGAGGAATCCGCTCCCGCCGATCATTATATCGTAGTGTGCAAGAAGTTTGCGAGTATCAAACGCAGCCTGCTCGCACGCTGGCACGCTCCGCATACGAGTGATGTGCTCGCCCCGGGGCTGCAGCGGCGTCGCCTTGTGTTCAGTCACGTTCATCGTCCTGATTCACTTAATTAAAGCCAGGAGCTTCCAACTGCAGGACAAAGGCCTTCGTATTCTCCTTCCACTTCTCTCTATTATCTATACTTCCATACTTATACTAAATATACTTATCTAAGTATACTAATAATAAAGCTAAAGAAGAGTTTGTTTGTTTGTACGCGCTAATCTCTGGAACTACCACTCGGATTTGGAAAAATATTTTTGTAAGTATGTACCTATATATGATCCACATATACAAAAATATTAAACATAATATGGTCCACATTCATGAGGAATGCTGTAGGCTATACGGGAACGGGAAAAAACGGGATATGCGCGTACGAAGTCGGGCAAAAGCTAGTATATTATATCATTCAATTTAAATTAATATTAATAAGAATAAACATTATTCAAGCGTTTTTGAATGAGTATTTTAAAAATAAATATGGCTGTTGGGCATATTTATTTTTAAGATAGGAACCTACTAATATTACTAGCAACTCCACGCGGACAAAGTCGCGGGCAAAAGCTAGTGGGTTATGAAGCTTTGTTGTACATGATTAGATATCAGTTATTTATACATACCTACATAATGTTACGCTACGCTGCTAGACACGCTACCAGCCACTTCAGCATCCACTAAGCCACCGCAGAACTCACTGCAGAGTTAGTCACAGGCTCGCAGCGTGCCACTTCACAGAGTGTTCTGGTTTGTGCAGTGTTCAATGTTGTTACTTCAGACTAAGTACAAACCAACTTCTAATGGCAGGCACTTAGCTGCTTGGCAGTAACTTTAAGGATTCAATTATGTGTGGGATATGTATGAGAGCGTATGCCACACCTGACACCACACGAACTAAAGACGCGGGACGCTTCACAAGTCCTACATTACCACCAGAAATGTAAGGAAGATCCTCCCGTTTTCGAGTTATCTTTTAACTCAGAATTGTTGCTAATGCACTTTGCATGAAATGTTTGTGATTTATTTAGTAGAGGCACACCACCGACTCGTTTACAGAACAATATCTTATATCAACATTTACAAGAGAATCATGTGTGAACAAGCCGCTTACAGTCATACATAGGGTTGCCAACCGTACTCTAAAATAGAGTAGGTATTGTACTCTATTTTGCATAGACGTAAGTACCTACTCTATAATCTACAAAAGCAATAGAAAATAGAGTACGCTAAAATACTCTATTTATTTTGTCAGATAAGATTGATGGGTATTAGTGATTCTGTCTTTTAATTAAACCGAATGAAATCCTTCCATTTCAGTATTCGGCTGAAGGAGTTTTTGACTTTTTAGTAATAATTGCAAATTAGTGATAAAATTAATCCATTGCTTCTTTGGGATTATTTAAAAAACAACATTTTGGCTTCGCAATAAGTTTAATATTATAAAAGATAGGTACCTAGGTACTCTTTTTTTCTACGACTGTACTCTTCATTTACCCTTCCTAAAATTAGAAATACTCTATTTCTTCTAATACAAGTTGGCGTGTATGGTATGACTATTAAGTACTAAAGGTAGGTATCTACCAAATAGAACTTCACAGCTTGGCTCATCGCCGTAAGGTTGCCTGCTTGTCGGTCTTCTACAGATTGTACTTCGGGGAGAGTGTCCAGGAACTCCACGATCTCATCCCACCGGCCCCCTTCTGCCATCGGACATCTAGACGCACTGCAAGTTACCATCCCTAACTTGTTGCTATTCCACCAATTCGCACTAAACGTTTCCAAACGTCTTTTATAATGCGCACAGCAAAGGAGTGGAACTCTCTGCCTGCGTCTGTGTTTCCGAACGCATACAACCCTAATCTCTTCAAAATTAGAATGAACAGGCTTCTTCTAGGTAAGCTCGCTCCATCGTCGACTTTGTCTCTGTCATCTATGACCTAGACTAGAGTCAAGAACAAACCCATATTAAATAAAAAAATAAAAAAAAAAGAAGAAAGGCGATCAAGTTATGTTCGAGCTCGTCATTGGACAACTTGAGCGGTACTTAAGATCTCGACGAAATCTCCGACATTATTCTCCATCCACCTGAAAACAACCGTTATGAAGCATTGAAGAGTCGATTGTTTCAAGCAAAGGCAAGTGCAAAGATTGCTAAGTATCTGAAATGGAACTCGGGGACATGAAGCCTTCACAGCTACTACGTCGCATGAAAAACCTCGCCGCCGATAATATCTCCGACTCAGCTTACAACTATAAACTAATATAGGGTTGCCAAGTCTTCAAAACAAAGAGCCGGACAGACCAGCCAGTTTAGCCGGTCATTTGGATAAAAAGGCCGGACACTCTTAATTTTTTAGTCTTACACTTATACGACATTTTTTTTAAGAAACACAAGGCCTTTTTATCATTTAAGTATCAGTAGGTACCTTAAATTCAATGAACAATAATTCTCGTCTTCTTTATTTTTAATCATTCAATATTCATTAAGTACTATATTAATTTCTATCATTGCAATAGAAGCCACTACTACTACTATACTACTACTAATACTATTGTAATTATAGAAATTAGCTAGCGATACAAGGTGGGATAGGCGGAGCGGAAATCAACAAAAGAAAAATAGAAAAAAAAATGCTCCAATTCAAAAAGCCTAACAAAAGCCGGACAGGCCGGACACCGTCTAATTTGGCCGGACACAACCAAAAAGCCTGACTGTGTCCTGCTTTATCCGGACGCCTGGCAACGCTAAACTAATAGGTACATATTTGATTAACCAAACTTAAAAACTAGGTACCTACTGCACACGAAGTGACGGCGTCGTTTTACGCTGCGAGGTGCAACCAAGCAGGTGCGCGTAGGTAATACTCAAAGTCAAAGTCAAAGTCAAAGTCAAAACGTTTATTTCAATTAGGCCATTAAACGGCACTTTTGAACGTCATCGTTTACAGTTCAGTAAAAATAATAGAATTACATTAATAAAGTGACTCTACTGTCCATTCGGAAAGGTAGATTCTTATGGAGAAGAACGGACAAGAAACTCCATAGTTACTCTTTTCAAATAATGATTTTACAAAATTTGGTTTACAAAAATTAATTTAATATTATGTGAGGACGATGCACCCAGAGTATGCTACTTATAAGAACAAAGTATCACCAGCAGAGGTAAACTTATTAATTTCCTAAAGAAATTTAGGTAAATGGTACTCACGTATTTACAAACATTGGAACCATTAATTAAACAACAGTGTGTGAGTCAACAGAAAAATAAAAACACAAAAAAAAGAAACAGTATATCTATAAAGTTAATACATAAATCAACCAGTTTGACCTTCACCCTTGATTGTCCTATGGAGCAGGACCAGCATGTTTCCAAGCATTCTTATCCTAATAAGGTATAAAATGCGTAGCTGGCGAACTACACTCCCCTCCATATGTAATTATATTAATATACTGTGTCATGAGCCTGCTCTCCACGTCGACAGACGCGTCCGCGGACGTCGTCAGATGCATCCACAGATGAATTACCTACCACGAGCCGTCCACGTCTGCAGGTCGGTCAGTCTGTGTTCATGCTCGACAGACGTACCTAACATAAAAAAATGGATGTTGAGTGAGACCGTAGGTGTCGCAGCTATTTATTTATTTAGTGGGTACGTTTAACTACTACATGAGTGTGCATCGCAGCGCTGAAACCCTTTGATGCGTTCTACAAAAACCGACAGCAAACGGATGAGTGGCAGACTACCACAGACGAGCAAATTTTCCGGTCTACACATCGGCATCGGCGTCCGCTGATGCCATTAATTGCGTGTAGAGGCGCTAAGGGGTACCTATGGTACGTAATGAACTAATGAATGATCGACATGGCTGTCTGAAAGACGACGAATTCGACAAGATGGCTGCCGTGTTACCTACCCCCCCCCCAGCCGCATTATGTTACCGCGCCTCCCGCCTCACCGCGCTCCTTTGCTCGCGCTACCGGCTACATACATACTACGCAAGGTCGCCAAGCTAGCTAGTTTGCTCCCAGTCATTGTAGAGAACACACGAATCAAAAATTTTAAAGTGGGACAATAGGTACCTAGTGTAAATATTTAACCTTTTTATGCTTATATTTTGATGTGTTTTAAGTAGCTTTTGTTGGAGCTTTTTAACTTGTGTTTAAGAATATTTGTTGATTTCTCCTTCTTTGAAATTGTGTTTTTCAAGTAAGTATGTCATCTGGTGGAGTTAAGCAGGTCACGCTAAGCCTTGGTGAGGCGGCGGCGCTTGCTGGGACGTCAGCTGGCGATGCGTCGCGCACTGCTCACATAGACGGTGTGTATCACATAATTATATAATATTTTAACTAGTACTAGTATTAAAATTATGTCTATCATTAATTTTACTAAAAAGATGTCGATTTTTCCGCACATACATAATATTTTCATAAATGAATTGGCAAGGGACTGTCATAATATTAATCTTTTTAAAAAGTTCCCTAAGAGAATCACGGCGACGCAGATTATAAAGGGCTCTGACAGCTCTCTTTTGTAAAATAAATATGGATTCAATGTCAGCAGCCCGACCCCACAGCAAAATACCGTACGACATAATGCTGTGAAAGTAACTAAAGTAGACCAAACGTGCGGTTTCTACGTCTGTTAACTGTCTTAACTTTCTAACAGCATACGTGGCTGAGCTTAAACGACCCGCAAGAGATGTTATATGAGGCCCCCATTGTAATTTCTCGTCCAATGTGATACCTAGGAAAACCGTTTGATTAATGAACTCCAGTTTTTCTCCATTCAACATGATGTCACATTCACTACTTTTAACATTTGGTAAAGAAAATCTAATACATTTAGTTTTTTTTTTATTTAGAGCCAAGTTGTTTACCGTAAACCAATTTTGGACCTGATGAATAGAACTATTGACGTCGTCAAGATTTTGTGAACGTCGGTCTATTTTAAATATTAGTGATGTGTCATCCGCAAATAATACCATCTTTGGTTGATTTTTAAGTAATTGGGGCAAATCATTTATGTAAACTAAAAAAAGGAATGGACCCAATATTGAACCTTGAGGAACGCCCATTGTCGTTTCCGACCCTAGTGAGTTTACACCGTTTATCTGAACTTTAACCTGTCTGCCCATCAAGTATGAACTAAGTAAACCAAGGGCTCTATTCCTAATCCCATAGTGCTCAAGTTTCAACAAAAGCGTCTCATGGTTAACGCAGTCGAACGCTTTCGAGAGGTCGCAGAATATTCCAATGGCATCTTGCGACTCTTCCCAGGCGTTAAAAATATTCTTTATTAGGGTGACACCGGCGTCAGTTGTACAACGCCCTTTGGTGAAACCGTACTGGTGTTCATGAAAGATGGAATTTTTATTAAAGTGACGTAACATCTGACTAAGCATTAACTTTTCAAACACCTTACTGAGAACTGGCAGAATTGACACCGGCCGATAATTGTTGGGTTCTTGAGAATCACCCGTGTCAATCACACTTTACTGTGTTTCATGAGATCCGGAAATTCTCCTTTGTCTACACTAGTGTTAAATATGACAGCCAAGTAGGGGGCAATAGTTTCAATGATAGATCTACAAACTTTTACAGATATTCCCCAAAGATCTTCTGTTGATTTAATTTTAAGATCTTTAAAAGCTTTTATAATGGCCTGGGGGTTTGTATGTTGAAACTTAAACTCCGATGGGCATACCTTTACATTCTGTCTAAGTAAGTCAGCAGAGAGCGCGGATGACGAGTTGAGAAGCTCTGTAGTTTTAAGAGGAATATTGGCAAAGAAGTTATCAAATTCCTGAGCTACCTCTGCGTCCGAGTTTATTTGGCCATGTACAGTATTTAAATTAAATTTAGTTTCACGCTGTTTCTTCCTACCTGTTCTACAAATTATACAAATCATAATCTTATATTCTATAAATATCTCCGTGCCGGTCCAAGAAATTGTGGACTGATAACTGACGAACAATCTGGTCTACAATTATTTGGCTATATTTGTTAATGCTAGCCACATTGCGCATCACGTCATTATGTTCCGCTCCACCTCGCAGTGACTGCCAGTCGCTCCGGCAACTCGGACGTGTACTACGCGCCGTTAAAGAAAACAAGGTAAGTTTTATAAAATATTTGTCTGTCCGGTATTTCACTTTCATTCGTATTTGCATATTTTAACAAAAATATAACTTATTTAAGTATTATTTTGCTTATATACTAAGTTTTAAGCAGTGATAACACGATAAAACTATTCCAGAAATGTCTACTATCTCTGTAGGCTGAAATCCGGTGTTTACCCATCTCGAGTGAACATCGGACAAAAATATCCGGTCTTAATCCGTTTCAAAATTGGATGTGATCAAGCTTTTATAACACAATATTTTAATTTTAAATACTTAATTGTGTTCGTATTACGAACTTCGTAATCGCTTCAATGTGGGGCTTATGGGAGAGATATTTTTCTACTTAAACTAACTTACGTAACTGTTACTGAGATGTTAGAGTTTGCGTCTGGGGTCATATTAGATACTCACATCAACAATTCACTTGCAGATGACACGTGCATACGTGAATACTCCCGAACCTCTTCGCGGACCACTTCCTATGTAAAAGAAGCGTTGCAATTAGCCATGCAGAAGATAAATAATAAGGAGCTCACCTATGCTGCCGCTTTAAAAATGTACGGCGTACCCACATCCACACTTAGTGATAGAATCCTGAAGAAACCAGCAATGGTCCACGGAGCAATAGACAACGGTCAATTCTTTGATATAATAAAATTGTTTGCATTCATTTGTTTTAAATTGAAGAATGTTAATTTCACATACCATTTCCTGTACTTAGCATCTGATAACTCACACACTGATTAATTAATGCTTTCAATATTTGTAAATATATGAGTACCATGTACCTAAATTTATTTAGAAAATGAATAAGTTTACCTCTGCTGGTAATACCTTGTTCCTATAAGTAGCATACTCTGGGTGCATCGTCCTCACATACCTAATATTAAATTAATTTTTGTATACCAAATATATTAAAACCGTTATTTGAAAAAAAGAGTATCTATATGGAGTTTCTTGTCCGTTCTTCTCCATTAAAATGTACCTTTCGGAATGGACAGTAGAGTCACTTTATTAATTTTATATTATTATATTAACTGTAAATAATGTCGTTCAAAAGTGCCGTATAATAGCCTAATTGAAATAAACGCTTTGAACGAAGGTCGACTTGCGAGGGTGGTTAAATCAAACACTGGACTTTATATTAAGCGCGTATAATATATATATCCACAGTGCTTGCTGTTGGCTCACACAAAACAAATTTTACATTTTTGACCTAGTTGAACGCCGGAAAATCTTAACACCGAGATTCAGAAATCGGCACTCAACTAACAACGCCATCTATTGACAGAATTGAAAACTAATTCGAAATGAACAAATATTTACGTGAACATTCCGCCCACCAAGGACATTATGGCGAATGTCCTTCAAGACAGACTCCTATCACAATGTTAAATAAATTTGTGTATGGCCTTCATGACCAATAAGAATTATTAACAGTTTAAACAACTTACCAAGTACTGAACTTATTACTAACAACTGTATTTCTTAAAACCAAATAAAACTAACAGACATGTAAACAACCTCGGTAATGCAAAAAAAAATAAACAATCTTTCCATTTAATTTGTTATAGGTAACAAGCATAATTTTGAAGTAGGCCTTTTTATCGTGGACGATGATGTCCGTAGTGTTACCACCCGGGTAACACCATCAGATCCGGGATGTTTAAGGATTATCTTGCCTAACAACCACCTGCCAGGGGGCAAATTGTCCTCCTTGATTAACACTACGTCACCAACAGATGGCTCCGGAATTTTATTTTGCCATTTATTCCGTTGCAGAAATTGGTGAAGGTAATCATGCGACCATCGTCGCCAAAATTCCTGCATCATACGCTGTTGCAGTTGCCATCGCCTTAAGCTACCAACATTTGCCCTTTCATAATTAGAATCGGGTGGCAAAACAAGAGGTTCCCCTACTAGAAAGTGGCCTGGAGTTAAAATTGATAGTTTATCCTGATCCTCTATATATGATAATGGTCTTGAATTAAGGCATGCCTCAATTTGAGCCAATACTGTGGTAATCTCCTCAAAGGTCAGAGTCGAATTACCAATCACCCTTTTAAGGTGATGCTTTGTGGATTTAATCCCTGCTTCCCAAAGACCTCCAAAATTGGGGGACTGAGGGGGAATAAAATGCCACTCCGTGCCGTTATTGCCTAACTCCTCTGCTATTTCGGGATTTATTCCCGACCTTTCTTCATTGAACAAATAAAGTAACTCTCGCGCTGCCCCTACAAAATTTGTTCCGTTGTCGCTGTGTAGTTGCGCACATCGACCACGCCTAGCTACAAATCGCTTGAAGGCAGCTAAAAAACCCTTTGTGCTCAATTCACTAACTGCTTCTAGATGCACCGCCCTGGTGGCCATACAAATGAACAAAGCTATGTAGCCCTTGTAGGACTTATTACCGCGACCCTTTGTCATTCTTATACTTATAGGACCCGCATAATCCACACCACTACTTAAAAATGGTTTATTCGGTGTAACGCGTGCGGTTGGCAACTGACCCATTAGTTGCGACTTGGTGGTGGCCGCGTAACGAATGCATCTGACGCAATTCCTTACATATCTTTTTGCAATTAACTTAATTCCGATTACCCAATATTTTGAACGCAAGTATGTCACCATAAGCTGCTGACCACCATGCATTGTTTTACTATGCGCATCAGCTACCAAAAGGCCAGTCAAGAATGACTCCTTTGGAATTATAATGGGATGCACACGATCATAACCAAGCTGCGACATCTCTAATCTGCCTCCAACTCTTATTATTCCATCGGAATCGAGGAATACATTTAATGATTTTAAGTTATTTTTCTTGTTCTCTAAAGGCTTGTTATTTCTCAAATTCAACAACTCTTCAGAAAATCCCTCTTCTTGACATCTCTTTATACAAGTTTTGAGAGCTTCCTCGATTTCCTGTTTAACTAAAGATTTTGTTTTACATCTGGCGGACCGTTCCTTTAGAAGTGTTAAAAATCGACGACAGTAGGCAACCACTCGTACTAGCTTAAATAATGTCGAATACCTATTCCAAAACCCAACTTCAATAATCGATGTGTGCACCTTTGCTTCTTCCAAATAAGTACTATTATTCATTGGCTTCTTATATTCAACTACTTGCTGTCTTAAAAGCTCTGGACCATCCCACCATAGAGATGTGCCAACCACATCTGCGGGAGAAACACCACGGGATGCACAATCGGCGGGATTCTGCTTTGATGGTACATGAGACCAGTGTTGGGCTTCTGTGATGGTCAGAATATGGGAGACTCTGTTGGCAATGAAGGTTTTCCAACGGCTTGGGTGACTGTTAAGCCACGCCAATACCACTTCACTGTCCGTCCACATGTACCTGTCACTTTTTGGTATATCCATAACCTTGCCGACTTCGACCATCAAACTACTTAAGAGCACTGCACCACAAAGCTCCAAACGTGGAATGCACACCTGCTTTATGGGGGCAACCTTCGTTTTTGCCGTTACTAACGATACATGAATATTACCGGCATTATCTACGACTCTCACATAGATAACTGCTGCATATGCCACTTTCGAGGCATCTGAAAATCCGTGCAGCTCAGTTTTCACATTATTGGAACGCATTAGCAGCCATCGTGGGATTTTCAGGTTTGTTATATAAGCCAAATTATTACGGTAAGTATACCATTCTTTTAATAAGTTGTTTGGAACTTCTTCATCCCATTGCAACCCTGCTAACCACAGCTTTTGAATCAACACCTTTGCTATGATTATGCTAGGTGCTAGCCACCCCAATGGATCAAATAATCGTGCAATATCGGATATTATTTTTCTTTTTGTTACAGGTCCTGCTACCGGCTTAAGTTCCAGAGAGTATTGGAAGCAATCGTCGCGCGAATTCCAGGTAAACCCTAATATTTTTGATACATCGTCTATTTTTATCTGTAACGCTTCATCATTCCCATCCCTAATGCTATTTAATAGTTCTTGGCTATTGCTTCGCCATTTTTGTAATGGAAACCCTCCTCTGGCTAACACCTTGGACAACTCTATGTATATCTTAAAACAGGTTTCTTCGTTTTCAGCTCCGGTCATTAAGTCATCCATGTAAAAATCGTTTAAAATGACACTTGCGATTTCTGGTTGATGCTGGCACTCATCCTGTGCTAACTGTTGAAGCGATCTTACAGCTAGATATGGTGCCGCTGCCGTGCCGAAAGTAACTGTTTCCAACTCATATACTTCTATTTCTTTTTCAGGACTGTCTCTCCAGAGGATCCTTTGTAACATTACATCCTTCTTATTTACCAACACTTGCCGGTACATCTTGATTATGTCCGCTACGAGACATATCCGATGTGTTCTCCAACACATAATAGTGTGCCGGAGTTCCGGTTGCAAAGTAGGACCAACTAACATATTCTCATTAAGTGACGTCCCATTAGCTCCTTTACAGGACGCATCAAATACGACACGGACCTTCGACGTTTCCTTATCCTCCCGGATAACAGCGTGGTGAGGTAAGTAGATCGCCTTTTGAGTGTTGTTTTCCTCGGCAACTTTTCTCATGTGTTTCAGCTCCAAATATTCTTCCAGAACTCTCGTATAATCTTCTTTGAATTTGCTGTTTTTTCTGAATTTACTTTCTAACGATCTTAATCTTTTTTCAGCGATTCCCTTCGAATCACCAACCATGCTAACCGGATCTACATCACGCAATGGTAGCCTTACTATATAACGACCACTCTCGTCACGTTCAGTAGTAGCTGTGTATAAAGCCTCGCATTTATTTTCTTCATCCGTAAGCATCTTTTTCTCAGATGGTTCCGCTTCTAATTCCCAAAATCTTGTAAGCAGGTTCTCTGTCTCCAGACTTAAATGCCTCACG
Organism: Mamestra brassicae; assembly: GCA_905163435.1. Taxonomy (NCBI): domain Eukaryota; kingdom Metazoa; phylum Arthropoda; class Insecta; order Lepidoptera; family Noctuidae; genus Mamestra; species Mamestra brassicae. The sequence goes on along the minus strand of LR991003.1, from coordinate 18,601,936 downwards.
GTAATGTGTGAGGGTTTACTAGTTTGATCCACTTCAAACGTTCCCGACAATATCCAACCCCACGTGGTGTCTTGCGCTAAAAGAGTTCCACCAACATTCCTTTTAATGCCCTCCTGAATAACTTGACTGTATACTTCAGCACCTAATAAAACATCTATTTTATTAGGCCTGTCGTATTCTGGATCAGCTAAATCATCATCGACCAAATCTACCCATTCTATCCTGGTTACTTTCGTAGCTGGGAGAAGAGCCGTGACTGATTTCAGGACAAACGCATTTACATTTATTTGGACAGTCGGATCTATTCTAGACCTCAATTGAAGTACAACGGTTGACTTAGCCGTCGCACTTTTTTCTCCACCTACGCCTATTACAGTTTGCCTGGATGGCGTTTTGTGTAATCCTAAAAATTGGACCGTGGATTCCGTAACGAACGAACCTTGTGATCCTTGATCAAGTAAAGCCCTAACTACCTGATAGCTTCCATTTCTCGATTTTGCCTTTACTAACGCAGTAGTTAATAACACAGTTTTGCAACCAGTTCCCGACGAGAAACACGCGACTAGTGGTTTACTTGATCCCTCCGCTTGCGTGGCTATTTGCATATTACTAACTTTATTATCTTTCTTCATCACCGTTGCAACGGCTGATGAGATTTCCTCGTGAGCCCCCCGAATACCCTCACCAATTTCCGACCCAGAAACACCTGTTTGGTGTAATAAAGAATGGTGGCGCCGTTTACACACCTGGCATCTGAGAGTGTTTTTACAGTGTCTGGCAGAGTGGTTTTTGTGTAAGCAAACAAAACACAAACTATTTTCAATAGCAAAAGTACGCCTAACTTCAGTTGTCTCTTTACAAAATTTTGGACAAGACGTAATCCTGTGGTCGGCTGAGCAAAAATCACATGATATGGACTTTTTATCTTTCAAAACATGGTATGAGTGAGTTCCCTTCTGATGTGTAGGCTTTTCCCTGTTTTCTGACTTTTCTAAATTTTCCAAACCTCTAAAACGACTATTTAAAAATTCTGAAAACTGTATAAATGTAGGTAACTCATTACTTGAATCTGAAGCCACTTTGAGTTCCCAACATTTCCTGGTCTCTTTGTCTAATTTTCCGCTAATTATGTGTATAACAATCAGATCCCAGGAAGAAACCTTCACTCCTAAATTACTTAACGACTCCAAACATTCAGAGGTAGTCGTAATAAGCCTCTTTATCTCATTTGCCGATTCGTAGGATAACGTCTTTTGACTAAGTAATCTTTTCATTATACCGTTTGCGAGAAACTTTTTATTATTGTACATCTTATCTAATTTAGACCATGCAATTTTATAGTTATCTGCTGTTACCGTTATATTTCTTAATAGTTGCTCAGCCTCCCCACATAAATGAGCCTTCAAATAAAAAAATCTCTGTGCGTCATCAAGAGAAGCATTCTCATGCACCAATCCCACAAACAAATCTCTAAACGTTTGCCACTCTGAATATTTTCCCGAAAATGAGGGAATTTTAATTTCTGGCAACTTGACTTTACCTTTTTGGTCCTGACAAATAGACTTAGAATCCATGCATAGCGAAGTTGAATGTCCTTTAGCCAATAAATCTTTTAACTCGCTTTTAAAATCTACATAAAATTCCTCAACTTCATCATAAAGACAATCTTTAATATAACTTGAGTTAGACAATTCAACCTTTTTAACTTTACTTAAAATCTCAGTATGAGTAGCCGTGAACGTATTCCATAATTGTTCCAAATTTTCCAGACGTGTCTCTATATATGCTTGGGTTAACCTCTCTTTAGGAGATTTCTTTAAATTGGACTTAGCCTTACTCATTTTAGTGCTAATATCCTCTTGTATAGCAAGGAAGGACTCCATTTTGGAACAATTATTTTATACGATTTTACCAAAACAAATAAAATCTTAAAGTTTTTAAAATATTACAAGTGTTTGTTACGTAGGTCTAAAATCGGGCATGTGTTTTCCGTTAGAGCCAATTGCCACATAAAATTTTTACAAGTTATAAACAATAAGTCATATGGGCCAAAATCGGGCATGGATTCCCCGTCTGAACCACTTTACACATAAAATTTTACAAGTTGTAAACAAATAAGTCATACGGGTCAAAATCGGGCATGGATTCCCCGTCTGAACCACTTTACACATAAAATTTTACAAGTTCTAAAAATGTCTACTAAAGTTATTTTTAAAAAAGTTCAGACTTGCACTTCTTGAAATTTAATTTATTCTTCCTGATTAAGATGTAAAATGTACTCACGATTTTATTTTCTTTCACCAATAATTTCACTCACTGACACTCTGCTGCTCCACGGTATAGGCGCGCTGTACTGCACCACCAGTGGCGCGCGCTGCTGTACTGCTCCACCAGTCGACCGCCGACTCTGCCGCACGTCACCTCCCTCGCGCCCGGCTGTAGCTGCCAGTGGCGCTGCACCACGCTCCACTGACTGCTCCCTGCTCCAGGCTGCTCCCTGCTCCAGCTGGTTCCAGTTCCAGCTCCAGCTCCAGCTCCAGCTCCAGCTCCAGCTCCAGCTTCAGCTCCAAGAACACCTCTCACCTGGTGTACCCCGGTTGATGGGGGTTTGCTCTGGACAGCGATCCACTGCCCAGTAATGACGCGAAGGGTGGTAAGATTCTACCACCACCGGAACCAAAAACACTCCCGAACCATTCCGACTCGAAGGACCATGAACGAAGGTCGACTTGCGAGGGTGGTTAAATCAAACACTGGACTTTATATTAAGCGCGTATAATATATATATCCACAGTGCTTGCTGTTGGCTCACACAAAACAAATTTTATATTTTTGACCTAGTTGAACGCCGGAAAATCTTAACACCGAGATTCAGAAATCGGCACTCAACTAACAACGCCATCTATTGACAGAATTGAAAACTAATTCGAAATGAACAAATATTTACGTGAACACGCTTTGACTTTGACATTATAAATTATTATATATCCGTAATTGTGATTTCTATTATTTAAATAATTAAATAATATTTTCTACTGTCTTACACATTTGTTTTTGAAGATTTGAGGTTTCTAAAAACCTTTTTTTTTCCTGTCACCTCTTCCCTTCATCTCTCTACCAATCGTACAGTTTTCCGATTTAATATAACGCTTTAAAACACGGTTGCTTGATTTGGTAGTATGCTTGTGGATAAAACCAAACTTTGAGAATCTTACAATTTTCTTAATTTAGTATGTGGGGTAAGATCGGACAGTTTAAACCAAACAGAGAAATCATCTGATACATCTATGTTTGTAGGTAGATTTTTTTGATGTCCTGTTAAAGAATAGGAAAGATCGGATACATTATTTTCTTACACCTTGTGCTCCTAGCAATAGAAATAGTTTTAAATTATTGTCCAAACTTACCCCTCGATGGCCAAATCGTTATAATACTCACAAAAATTGTGTCCTGATTTTACAGGCTCACAAAGCAAAAAGTATTGAGTGTTTATAAATAAATTAAACTTTAAATTATACTGTGTTGAAATATTATCAATTTCCACCATTTTTCAAGAATGTGGTGTACTTAAGTATACCAAAATTGAGAAAAAAGTTTTTGCAACTATTCGAAAATCCGTCCGGTATTACCCCAAAGCACCTTAACTTGAGAGATTGTAAACTCTCGATAAATTGTCAACTGAACATTTAGAATACTTTTTACGAATCAAAATTTGGTAGTCTATAATATCTCCGTGCCGGTCCGAGAAATTGTGGACTGACATAAACTGGCGACCAATCAGCAGCACTCTGGTCTAAACTTTATCGTTTTGGTGTGATAGCTAAATTGGAAACTGGCCTGACTTGGCCCCTCACTGGTCTTTGTTGGTGTGAGCTCATATCTGAACAGACCAATGAGAACCTTGTTTCCAGGTTTACTATCACACGAAAAATTGATAAATTGTAGACTGCTCCTGATTAGTCACCATTTTATGTCAGTCCACAATTTCTGGAAATGAGTTCGAGATATTACAGACTATAAAATTTTGATGCGTAAAAAAGTATTCCAAATGTTCAGTTGACAATTTATCGAGAGTTTACAATCTCTCAAGTTATTTTATAACTAGCACTTCGCCCGCGTGGATTTAGTAGGTACTCCACAAACTTCAACGCCCGCTCTACCCGCTTTAGTTTTGGAAAATTAAGCAAAACGATTTTCATTAATGACCCAGCCATTTCTGCTGAGATTCTGTGGTCTCTGGATCAGCGCAACTACTACTAACCTAACCGTATGATTAAGAAAACATGTGAATAATTATGTAGGTACCTAATAATTTTGTACCTACTAATTTGATACGTAAATAAAAAAAAAACATTTATTTGGATAAGGATTATTATACTTATGTTGATAAATAGGTAATGCATTCATTTCGAACAAATTTGATTACCATAAAAAAGGTTATAGTGAGTCAATCTTAAAAGATAGACACATTATGTTGTCGCGGACTTTCTTTTAGAACTTTTAAAGAGGACCAATTCCACCATACATGATATTTGCGTTACTTACACCGTTTACGCAGCCGCACGCAACGGAAGCTCTCAAAAAGGAATAATTTTTCCCGTTTTTGCAACATTTTTCATTTATGCTCCGCTCCTCTTGGCCGTAGCGTGATGTTATATAGCCTATAATCTTTTTTTTTCTCTTTATTTTTTAAGGGCTTTTATCTTAATAAGCAGTGATCGGATAATCGGGCTCTAATATACCTAAACTTCACTTTTATTCCCACGGAAGTATAATACACATGCTTGCTTGACATGCTTTTCAGAATCCCAGATCCCGGAATCGTTCAAAATTCCTGAGATTGCTAAAAATGCATACAAAAAATAATTAACATTATTCCCGCATACATTAACATTTATCTGTTGTAGTTCTTCAATTACATGATATTTCAGAGTAGCCAAATCTTCCTTCTTAGTTGGACCCTTAATGCAATCTAAATAATCCACAATGGAGATGATTTGTGCACTAAATTATTAACCAAAGTAATTCTAGCTGGATCACCGTTTGTTAATGAAACAATCCCATCCTCCAATGACGAATCCAGTATCTGTATCCCCTTCTGGTCGGTCTTATAAGACTAATTTGAATGGTGTGCAGTAAAATCTGCAGCAATTATAGTCTTTCTTGACGCACAAATGAAAAAGATTGTCCCGACCAGAAGCACGCACAGTGCACAATGACAGATCACGGACGGCAAATAGATACAATATTTTCTCAATCTTTACAATTAAGTAAATTATAAATTATAATTATTTTGTAAGTAGGTTAAACATAACAATTTTATACGTCAATCTTTTTTGGCTATTTTTAAACTAGATGAGGCCGGTGTTTCCTAGCTGACTACCCTGAGAAGAAACACTGAAACATACTCAGAGTTCAGTCTCTTTTAAAGTCCATACAATCGTACTGGTCAAATCATATGAGACCCATGTAGGTTAATATCTGAAGTGATCTTTTGAGGAAGTACCACACAGATTTTAGTGGACCTGTCTAGACAGTGCAAGCATTTGTCAGTTATCGTGTAGCTCAAACTTAGAAGTTTAAGGAGCTCAACGATTTGACGAACAATACCAAAGTAAGGACATTTGGGTAGGCCGCATATAGAACTCAAACTGCCAGACTAACACGAAATGAACCCTTAATATTGCGATCTACATGGTCCTCACATTCACAATACGTTATAATGAGGAACATGCAAATCAGTGTCTGAGTAAGTAGCTTGACTTGTATTATTGCTATACCCGGATTAGTAACACGAAAAGGACAAAGTTGAGTTTGGATTGACTTGTGAGTAATTAATTATGGTTACACCTCCACGAGTCACTTTTATCGTGTCTAAAAATATCATATCCAGTTAAGTTAATATCCATTTCGTCATCCAACCAGGTCTCACTTATAATAGCAATGTGTATTTTAAGGTAAAGTAACAGAAAAATAGGTACAATCTAGATAATCGTCTAAATTCAAACTTTTCTTTCTCTCATTTCTCTTCTCCGCTGTTTATTCTATTGAAAAACCAATATTAATATTAGTTATTTCCGCTTCTAACTGTGTAGTAGAAGTATTTGCTTGGTTTATTTTTTAATAGCACAAGACCGGGTGTTGGGGCGACACTTGGGGGAGGCCTATGTCCAGCAGTGGACGTCTTTCGGCTGATACGATGATGATGATCTTTTTATAGTTGTTCTTCTTGCCTGTTTACTGTTTTCTACTTCTTCCTTCTCCATATCTTCCTGTGTATCGTCTGAAGATTCCTCTTGATGTTTGCCAGTGTTAATTGCCTCGGCATATGTCTTCGTTGTGCTGGTATGTGCGCCAGCAATAGTGCAATAGTTATTGGAATTACAAGTTGGCACGCAATTCTCGGGCTTTTTTTTAGGTATAATTTTAAGGCCTTATGGTAGTAATACTTTCATGAAAATTATCATGGTTTAACCCACATTTAGGGCATATAATTTTATTAAATGGACAGTCATTTTTCATATGACCAAACTTCCAGCAACCGAAACACTGAGTAACTGGAAATATCTACGTAGTTTTCTATTGTATGTCTGGACTGCAACCATACGCATAACATGCGAATGGTTGAATGCGGGTAGTTTGTGCTTTGAAACCCACCCGGACGATTTCACTGTCTTCCCATTTTCCTTTACAAAAGGAGCGTTTAAGTCTTCTTACAGACAGTATTTCGCACGAACTTCTAAGGGTTTTTGTTAATCTTTTTCGTTGTAATCTAATTCTATGCCTCTAATTACTCCGTAACATACGTGATACGCACCCCCGGTGCGACACTGTCACTTTTACAAAAAAGCAATTTTTCAGGAGAAGCATTTAAAACTTTGACATCTCAAAAAATAATGATTTTCAAGATTTAGACAAAATGAATATAAATACTACAACGTCAAACTATCGCACCAAGTAAAAGGGTGCTTTAGGACAGTTATTACATATTTTACACATTATTGCAATTTTTGCATAAGTGACAGTGTCGCACCCGGCCGCGGGGGTGCGATATGCTCACTTCTTATACGCAAAATATTTTGCGTATAATAAGTAAATGTCGTGCGCTAATCACAGCGATTTGCAGCAAAATTTTGCCTAATTAATTCATTATTTCGCTGAGAAAACTATTGATGATACATAAAAATAATAATAAATGTAATGTAGGTTCTCATCATTACCTATAAAAAAGTTCGCGAAGTCCAACTATGTATTATGTTTCAAATTATTCAATCAAAACCCGAGAGGAATGGAATAGTGGTGATTCATGACATTAAATCCTTATCCATTTTAATGGTTTGATAATTATGGTTGATTATGAACATGTAAATTACAATTTAAATAACTCAAATCGGAACTTTTAAAAGTTACGACGGGTATTTAAAAAATGCTTTATGTTATAAAAGTGTTGCGGTTTGAACGAACTGGGGAGAATCTTAATGCTTGGCCCGATGAAGTTAAAACAAGGCATTAATTATTTCGATAAAAAGTAAGAATGACAAATGTTTGGATTTTTCAAAAATAAACCGCTAATGGGGTGAAAAGGGCGATGAAGTTTTTAGGGAAACAAATTAAAAGTGGGATAATTGAAACAGATCTAACAATTGTTGCATGTTCAGCCGTTCAACTGTTCAGCCCGTCAGTGATTGGGCACTGACGGGCTGAACAGTTGCGCTGATCCTGAGACCACAGAATCAGCAGCAGAAATGGCTGGATTAATGAAAATCGTTGTGCTACATTTTCCAAAACTTACTTTTAAAAGCGGGTAGAGTGGGCGTTAAAGTTTGTGGAGTATAGTTAGTATACCAAGTTATAAAAGAAGAGCCGGTTAAGTACTTATATTATTCGACTTCAGATGATATATGAAGATTAATATCGATATAGATGAATAGCGAAATGTACATAGATGTCTGGCCCACGCTCTAGGTTAGGTTAGCTCATGGAGCACTGCTTATCTCGGTAATGAGCCTCATAGGCATAATTTCAAATCTTGGCCTAAGTACACGCAGACTTCGATTTCGACTACAGATTTACTGTAAGATTGCCAAAATACATTTGATTACTATGGCCTACTAGTAAGAAAAATACCAAGTATTATTATTTTTAACATCTTCGACTTTTCACGGGATTCTGGGTCTCGGACCTATGGTAGTTGTATGAGGGGCCGAAACCAATTCGTGACCAAATTACTTTTTTCTATTGTTGTGCTAAAACTATTAAGATAACTTAACTGACAATACCTAGTGTAATATTCATAAGCCTTGTATTTACTTAAGCTTTGTATTTAGTGTTTTACGATTGGCACTTTGTTGGTTTTAGATAAAACTTGTCGTTTATTTGTGCAGCTGAGGAGTGCAGAAAAAGATGGAAACGAATGCGAGCAAACTACTTTCGAACTGTGCAGCGCGCCAAGAGACAAGCCAGTGAGCCGGAGAGCCGGCCGGGGCGCCGGCCAAAGAGACCAGCCCATGAGAAGCTGATGACTTTCCTCCAAACGACATTACATACTAAAGAAGAATTGAACAACAAATTGGCGACGACTGTGCATCATGCTGATCAAGCAGCATCGGAATCGGAGACCGTCAATTCAAGTGATGACGATAAGAGCTTACCCGATGAGCCGCAGGAGGAGCGCGAAGACGACGAGGACGTAGACTTCTTCGTCGAGCTCGGGAAATCCGTCAAGGACTTTCCCGAAGCCGTAAGAATTCATGTAAAGCGCGAAGCTTTCAGGATCGTAACCGATGCAGAAGAAGAGTTGTATCAAAGAAAGCTAAGAGAAGATCTAGAGATAAATAATTCTGACGACATCGACTAAGTTGGAATACATTTGAAGTTGACCAGACAGCAGCGCTTCAAGCTGGAGAACGTTCCCATGTGAAGCGCTCATCCTTCATAAAATTTCATTAACCATCTCTCCTATGTGCCAAGAAATATGTCTATAAGTGGTTCATTTATCTTACCTATTATTATTTTATAAACAAGTACATAATTTTCTTAATTAACATTTTAATTCTACTCAGTGCTACCTACGCTTCAAGCGCAGAACCTACCTACCTCAGTGATCTAGACCAGGGTTGTTGCGAATATCAGCAGCAGCATCCGTGGATTATCAGCATTGTTTTTTTTATATCAGCAACAATCGATGCTAATTTTTTAATATTGACATTCAAGTCATGACGTGTTCGTGGAATGTTAACCCCTCCCCGCTCCCTCAGCCGTTTGTTAAGCCAACATTAATTGGTTGGACGCTAGTGAGTTATTGTATGACGTGTGCAGTTTAATAATAACACAAAAATAACACAAATAAGTAATATACCATATTCAAATTCATAATGAAAGCCCAATGACATATTAGAACTAAATGAAAGAAAATTTAAAACTTATGTTAAAAGTACACTTTGTAAACAAGCATATTACAAGTTAGAAGATTACATTCAGGATAAGAATGCTTGGAAACATGCTGGTCCTGCTCCATAGGACAATCAAGGGTGTAGACGAAATCAAACTGGTTGATTTATGAATTAACTTTATAGATGGGTATACTGTTTCTTTTTTGTGTTTTTATTTTCTGTTAAATTGGTAGTTATTAAGATTATCTGTAAATATGTGAGTACCATTTACCTAATTTTTTTTTTTAGAAAGGAATAAGTACCTCTGCTGGTTATACTTTGTTCTTATAAGTAGCATACTCTGGGTGTATCGTCCTCACATAATATTAAATTGATTTTTGTATACCAAATTTTGTAAAGTCGTTATTTGAAAAGAGTAACTATGGAGTTTCTTGTCCGTTCTTCTCCATAAGAATCTACCTTTCCGAATGGACAGTAGAGTCACTTTATTAATATATTTTACTGAACTGTAAATGCTGACGTTCAAAAGTGCCGTTTAATGGCCTAATTGAAATAAACGTTTTTGACTTTTGACTTTTGAATGAAAAGTGCAATATGGAAATATTTTTGTATCACATTCATTAACAATTTAATAGTACCTAAGATATGTTTTTTAAGTAATTTATTAATATCAGCATCAGCATCCGCTCATACCCTAAAAACCTGCATCATCAACAAGCCTGATCTACCATACGGCAGACAGGAACCTCTCGCTCCCAATCCTGGTATTGTTTGTTTTAATGGTTTACAATAATCTGTGACAGCAGGAGGCAGCACAGAGTAGATGTGACGGAAAATTGCAAACGCCATAAGATTGTAAAATATCGCGTGAAATTGTTAACTATTTTTATATTTTTTGGAAAATTTAATTCGCATGGGATTTATTGTACCTATACAAAACGATTGTTTCATAATATATCGAGAATTTGAGTGGATTCTATTAGAGTGGGGATACCGCAACGGCAAGTTTCTGCTCCGTATTATTAAATGTTTAAAAATAGTAAAACCGCATAATCTGACATAAAATAAGTACGATAATAAACCAAACTGTGTTGTGTATATGTGGAAGTGTTATAAAAACTTAAATACTGCAGTGAACATCAATATTAAGTAATAATATCTTGGGGCAACTCAAACACGATCAGCCGATCCCAAACTAGGCAGAGCCTGTGCTATGGCAACCAGACAACTGATAAACATACTTATATATTTCTAAATACATACATATTATAAACAAATTACACCCAGACACAGAACAAATGATCATGCTCATCACACAAAGATTTGTACTGGGTGGGAATCGAACCCACGACCTCCGGCTTAGCAGTCAGGGTCACTAACCGCTCGACCAACAGGCCAATCAATATGCATATCTTATCTCTCACAAACTCGATCCTACAAACTTATCAAGTGCTACAATCTAAACTGTGTTCCATGTGCAATACATTTCAATAAAAACTCAACTCATGTACGCTAAAAGTGTTAAAGAAGTGACAAAAAGAAACAAGTAAGTAAGAACACAGTGCTTTAATCAAATAAAGAAAATGACCTTTGGACTTCGTTAAGACGTTTAAATTCAACCGATTTACTGTATTTGAAACCAAAACCGCCTAGAAAGTAAGTATACCATAATTTCGTCTTCAATGTTAATTACGCCGTGGCCGAGTGTCCACAAGAGCCGTTTACAAGGGTTCGGGACGAGGTGCTGCAAAAACTATCAATACATATAAACAAATGTGCTTATCACCTGAGAAAAGAAGCAGGACACCGAAATCAGTCCGTAAAACCAAAATAATGATTCATAACAAAACTGAGACAAGCGATAATCCAAACAATGATCCAGCTAAACCTTCTGGTGATTGCCCCCAAAGCTCCACGATCATGCTTGACAAAGAGACTCAAACCTCTTGCCACGCCCATACGCAGACAGCAAACAATTTAAAAGAGCTGGCAGATATCACTGCAAAGAGTAAACAAAAGAATAACTTATGCATTCTAAGCAGTGGCACCAAACCCCCAGGGCACTTATCCTTGATAGAAGACGTCTTCTCCGATTACTTCGATTTTTGCCATTATTTTATACCAAATGGAACTATAAATGAACACTTGTACAACATAGAAAAGAAATTGAAAGACTTCACCGATTATGATTACTGTATCATTTTAATTGGCGAAAATAACATAAAAGCTGAGACAAATTACATAAATATGATAAGAGAATCGTTACAGAAGGTGGCCCGCACTAATATTGTTATTTGTCTACCGACGTTTAAAACAGGAGCACCTATTTACAATTTTAAAGTAGACATGTTCAATAATCTGCTTGATCTTGACCTACAAAACAATGACTACGCCTGCCTATTTGAAAGCAACAGTGAGCTATCACTGTTATGTTCTCCAACACAACAGGAAAATCAAACTACAGGGAATGAAACGGATATACGACGGCATTATGAATACCATTGTTATTGATTTGTGCTCATTTGATCAGTTTGACATAATACGCAATAATAGTTAAATATATATATATACTGAACCTGACATTATCATAAAGTCTCCTGTGATCAATGAAAATTAAACCGACAACCAGTTTTTTCTCTGAGAAATACACTTCTCATCAAAAAAATCGAAACACTTTCGTTTTTATTGTTTTTGTCCTAATTTTTTACAAAAGAGAATTAATTCCATGAAAAAAAAGACATTATTGTGTAGCTGGCAGTTTGGTCATTACAGTAAGTAGAAAAAAATCAAAATTCGAAATTAGAATTTCATTTGTTTATCCTATAAATGAAATTAATCACTGTTTTGAGACAAATGTGTATTTAGGGTTGGAGTACGTTTCTCGTTTAAAAACTAAAATTAGCGCTTGTCTTTAAACTTTTTGTTTCTTATTTCATTTACTGTGACTTTGGGACGTCTGAAAAATCTTTTTTTTCTAAAACATATGGATACTTCGCCCGCAGAAGCCGCCCAAGTGGTGGCATTGCTGGATTCTGGACTTAGTCAGCGTGTTGTGGCTGCAAGATTGCATCTAAGCTTATCATCTGTTCATAGAGTCTACAAACGCTATCGGGAGACTGGTTCGTTCACGCGCCGTTCAGGATCTGGCAGGAATCGGGTCACTTCTGAGCGAGATGATCGATTTATTGTAACAATCTCTTTACGAAATCGACGCCTTAACGCTTTTCAACTGCAGCAGCAGCTTCGCGTTGTACGAAGAGTAGCTGTAAGTGACTCTACAATAAGAAGAAGGTTGAAGGAACGCGGATTGGCACCGCATAAGCCAGCGAATGGGCCGAAATTAACTGCAGACCATCGAAGAGCGCGCCTTAACTTTGCACGCGAGCACCTAACTTGGTCATACCTTCAGTGGAGCAAAGTACTGTTTTCTGATGAGTGTAAAATTATGCTGTATGGTAACGACGGAAGGAACAAGGTCTACAGAAGAGATAGAGAACGCTTTGCACAATGCTGCATTGAAGAAAAGGTCAGCTATGGTGGCGGTTCGTGGACGGTTTGGGGAGGAATCAGCGCCGACGGTAAGACAGAACTTGCCTTTGTATCTGGGCCACGGCTGCCTGCACTAAACTCTCATCGGTACATCGAACAGTGTCTTGAACCTCATGTGATGCCCTATGCACATTTTATTGGCAACGACTTCATATTCATGCACGACAATGCTAGAGCTCACACCGCGGGCGTCGTACGAGATTATCTTACCGAAGTCGGTATCTCCATTATGGTATGGCCAGCAAGAAGCCCGGACATGAATCCCATTGAACATCTATGGGATGAATTAAAGAGACGAATTCGAGCAAGAGATCCAGCCCCTGAAACACTTAGCCAGCTGCAAAATGCAATCCAAGACGAATGGGATAATATACCACAACATGTGATCGTGACTCTCATCCGATCGATGAAGAACCGTATGGAAGCAGTAATAAGAGCTCGCGGAGGGAATACAAGTTATTAAATAAACGTTTCTTACATTTTTTTTCATTTACGCGTGTTGTTTTACCCATTTCCTTCATATTCCATACAGGGTAAAAATTACTCATTTTACAAAATACGAAACCTATGAAGACTTAATTTGAATTTAGAACATTAACATTAGGATTTAAAAACCTCATACTACTCACTATTAAATGACATTTTACATTTATTCCTAAATATACACATTTTTCTGATAATCCTTATCAAATCATAAACTGCGAGGTGTTTCGATTTTTTTGATGAGAAGTGTATAAGCATATCTTACAACAGAATATTGCAGGTTTAATTAACAAATTCGATGCATTATGTGTTAACTTAGAAGAATTCGCAGACATCATATGTATTACTGAGCACTTTATGTTGGCAGGTTTCGAGTCAAATTAATATCTAGAAAATAAAAATTTAGCATCATTTCACAGTAGAACAAATACCAAGAGAGGAGGAGCATGTATTATACTTAAAAAAGAACATAAATTCAGGGAAATCCAGAAATTCGCAAATGTTATCTTGACTGCATACTCGAAGCTTGTGCCGTTGAACTTCTTGTCTATCAAATAATTATTGTTTGTACATATAGGGTACCTAAAATGAATAACTTGTAAACATTTTCCATAAACTAGAGAAACTTCTGAAATATATTGCCAAATTGATTAAAAAAAAAGTTATAATTACTGGTGATTTTCGTTTACTGTATACTGGGCGAGTGTTCACTTACTCAGAAACAGGAAATAGACTAGTGATCTTGATTTTGTACTAACAAATTACTAACACCTGTTATTTGTATTTTATGTGTTCTACTAACAACCCTACTAACATTTTATATTTTAAAAAATGTATGGACCTATGTCTGAAATAAAGATATATTATTATTATTCTCTTTATTCATTTTCCTTACATACTAATTTACATTTTTAAATATTTCTTTAAAGAAACATTAAAAAATTAAAAAAAAAAAACATTTAAAAATATAAAAAGTAGTAGTCCGCCGGTGTCGGGAGCAGAGTCCAAGCTACCGGTGGTTAGGGTTCCAGAGAAAGGAACCTCCTCACAATACGAGCCGTATCGAGGAGTACTGCCTTCTGTATCAGGCCCTTTACCCAACTGCGTAACGCCAACTTCGACAGATGGTCGTCGAAGCTTTTGGACATCAGGCCATTGGCCGTAACGACAATCGGCACAATGACAGCCGATTCCACATTCCACATGTCGACAACCTCGTGTGCCAAGTCGAGATACTTGATTTGTTTCTCTTTCTCAGCCTTCACGAGGTTCTCGTCATGTGGGATGGTAACATCGATTATCATTGTGCGGCGCGCTAATCGGTCTATCACCACGATATCCGGCTTATTGGCAACAATAGTCCTATCAGTGATGATAGACCGATCCCAGTACAACGTGACATGGTCATTTTCGAGAACTGGGTCGGGCACATACTTGTAATACGGTACCTCAGAATCCACAAGATTGTATTTCAAAGCAAGTTGCTGATGGATAATCCTGGCCACTTGGTTATGCCTGTGCAAGTACTCGCCGTTAGCCAGACGAGAACAACCAGAGATAATATGTCTGATGGACTCACCCGGACGGTGGCATGCCCGACACATGTCAACCGTCCCGTCCTTCATAATATGTCTCCGGTAGTTATTCGTCAAGATAACTTCGTCCATAATCGCACAGACAAAACCTTCGGTTTCCCCGAAGAGATCTCCGAAACGTAGCCAGGCCACGGACGCTGAGAAATCTACATCGGACCCATGAAGAGCCCGATAGAAGCGCCCGTGAAGCTCCTTACCTTTCCATACCTCCTTGCGGTCATCTGTAGTAAGTATCACAGGTGTGCGCCAGTTTTCTTTAGCCATGGACAACGGGGTGAGTCCCTTGTCCACTGCGACCACATCTCGGTGCATACCCACATCGGCTTTGAGAAAATATTCTCTGAGACTGCACATCTCGCGGTTGTGGAGAGTCTTAGCATTTAAAAAGCCTCGACCTCCACACTTCCGCGGGATGTACAGTCTCATCACCGACGATCGTGGGTGATGCATCCGGTTTGCGGTCAGCAGTGTACGGACCCTTCTATCCAGGGCGTCGAGTTCGGTTTGAGTCCATTTGAGTATGCCGAAAGTGTACATTAATACCGGCATGACCCAACCGTTGAAGGCGCGCACCTTATTTCCGCCCGACAAAAGGCTGTTTAAAACCTTTTTCAGGCGGCCAAAGAAGCGCTCCCTCAGCGATTGCTTCATGTCAGTACCGTTAATGCCCAACGCTTCCAACATACCCAAATACTTGTAGGTTTCGGTTGAGCTGAGGGATCTAACCTGTATGGAATCCGAGAGGTGAATTCCCTCAGATTCCATAATCTCCCCTTTCTTTACATGCATGACTGCACATTTGTCCACACCAAATTCCATCCTGATGGCACTACTGAAGGTTTCAGTTACCTTTAGTAGCTCCATCAGTCGCAAATTGTTGGGTGCAAAGAGTTTCAGATCATCCATGTAAAGAAGGTGAGATATGGCCTGACCACCTCTTCTCAACCGATAGCCTAGGCCTGAATCCTCCAGCAGTGTGCTTAGAGGATTCAGAGCTAAGCAAAACCAAAGAGGACTCAAACTGTCGCCCTGAAATATTCCCCGTTTAATCCATACAGGCTCATCACTCCCTTGGATCGGTCGACATCCTGGATAACGAAGGACTGTTTTCCACTGCCTCATACATGACTCAAGGAAGGTGCGTAGAGTTGCGTCTATTTTGTACAACTCCAACACCTTCATGAGCCTTGTATGTGGCACAGAATCGTAGGCCTTCTTGTAATCTATCCAACATGTCGACAGATCCTTGCGGGATCGACGAACCTGTTGGCTTATGGCCATGTCTATGAGGAGTAGCTCCTTAGTGCCGCGGGACCCCTTCCTACATCCATTCTGAGAGGCGGACATAATTGAGTTACTCTCAATGTGCTCATTAATTTTCGCTCTCAGGATGGATGTAAGAAGTTTATAGACCGTCGACAAACAAGTAATCGGTCTATAATTCTTGGGTTCCGTGGGACTACCTGTCTTATGGAGCAGGTGGGTAACGCCAGTTGTTAGAAACAGTGGTAGCGACCCAGAATCTAAGGATGACTGGAATTTTACCAGGCACAATTATCTGAATTGCGTAAGAAAGTATATGAAAAACATTGTATGTGCCTTTGAAATTTGAGGGTTGCCCTCGATTTCTCTAGGATCCCATCATCAGATTCTGACTTGGTGACAAAGGGACCACCTCAGGAGTGAGAGGCTTTCGAATAAAAACAAGAATCATTAAAATCCATTCATAATTGACGGAATGATCGCAATACACACATACAAAAAAAAAAACATTTTCACCTTCTTTTGGAAGTCGGTTGAAAAAGAAGAAACATTCAGCTCCGTGAGGAAGTATGATACATACGGTGTTCCTCACGGCAGTGTGATCGGGCTGCCGTTGTTTACTATTTATTTCAACGACTTTCCAAAGGCAACGATTCAACCTATGACTTTATTTGCTGATGACAGTACAGTTTCAATTGCATGTAATGACATTAATAATTATAAATCTGACATTAATCATTTAAAAGTAAATTTATCAAAAACCAATATATTTTAATATACATAAATTAAGTAATGCCCGTTTTCTCGGTTTAATTATAGACAGTAAATTAAATTGGAAAAAACACATTGACAAACTATGTAAAAAATCAGTCGATCATATGCTTTGTAGCATATGAAGATGTCGACGCGAAGCTGCATGCTTTCACACACTATCAACAAGTCGATATGAGCATTTATGTCGCACACATAAGGTTACATTTAAAACGTAGGCACGCATAAAGGCTTTTACTCGGAAAAGACGTTCAGTAGGTACCTGGGCGGCTACACGACGAAGTTTTTTTCAGAGTAAAGTGTTTTTTTTACGGCGTCATTCAAGGAGCTTGTGTATTGAAAATAATTTCAATATTGCTTTGGTGATAGTATAGATATAAATATATAATAACATAGCATATAAATGAACAATTTAGACTAAACAAAAAGAAAAAGATGTGTTTAACAAGTAAATAATTATGTCTAATTAAAATTGATTCGTGATGAAGTCGTGTGTTGGCCAGGCCTTCTGTAACTGAAAGCTTTCGCCGTAGCGTCTTCGTAGCTTGTCGTAGCATCGTCGTAGCAATGTTGTAGCGATGGCGTAGTATTTTCATAGCGTTGTCGTAAATGACAGTATTATACCATTAAGTTGGTGAGCATCCTTGTGACGAGAAACTCGCCTCCGTCAGTCTGTAGTGTATGGGGCTCGATAGTGCGCGGAGTGTGCCCGACACACAACCAACGTTAATGACTATAATCGTTCACTACAACGAGCTGGGATCAATGTTACACATAATAGTATTTTTTATGCTATGTATTTAGAGGTAGTTAACTCAAATGGGATATATTCACATTTAGGGACCATTTTCGGCTGCGGTATTGACTCTGTTTTATGGCTATAATTTGAGTTTGAAAGGGAAATTGAGACATTAAGTAAATTGGTGCGATTGAGCCGCTTCGCTAGCTCATACATAATTATAATTAGTCGACACAAACCGGTTGTGGTGGAGCCATACGACCTTATTGCTTGGAGACGGAGACAGTAAAGGGGTGAACCAAAATATGAGTTTAAGAAAAAATTAGGCTGCGTATAAAGAGCGTCAATTACCGGCATCGCTCATCTTCATCATCCGTTTCTATCGACAGAGTAACCTACAGCTACAGGGATGCACCTACTCATACTCACATATAATAGGTCCTAAAAAGACGACCTCTTTCTATGGTTAAATAAAATAAGTTTTTTTTTAAGTTAAACATCAATCTAGGGCATTGATCAGTCAAAAAAATTAAATCGTGTGGCTCGTGAAATTTCTATCAACAGTCAAGCGTTCATCTAAGCAAATATTATGAAGAGGAAAGATTTGTTTGTTTGTTACGATTTGGCTCAAAAACTACTGAACCGATTTCAAAAATTCTTTCTCCGTTAGAAAGCTACATCTTCACCGAGTAACCCAGGCTATATTGCTACTATTTAATTCCAGTAAGAATTAGGGATCCCTATTATAACTTGAATTATGTAACACAAGGTGTAATTTTTTTTGTCATAAAATGTCTTTCAGCATGCGCTACGAAAACTATTGATGATACATAAAATAATGTACTTACTACATCATTAAAGTACTCATTATTACCTAGAAAAAAGTCCGCGAGGCTATATGTCTGACTATTATGGTTAAGTCACAATGACCGCTTTTTGTTAAAATTATTCAATCAAAACCCAGTTGGAAAGAAAAAGTGATGATTTTGATATCAAGAAATGAATCCTTATCCATTTAAATGGTTTGATGATTAAGGTTGATTATGTACATGTAAATTACACTTAAATTTATTCAAATCGGACCTTTCGTTTCAAAGTTACGACGGGTATAAAAATGCTTTAAGTAAGAAAAATCCGATGAAGTTGAAACACGGCATTAATTATTTGGATAAAAAGTTCTTGCAAAATCAAACCCCCTTTTTTTTTAAGAATGGGAAATCATCAAATGACTTCTTCCGCTCTGGGTGGAGCGGAAGGGCGTGTCAGACTCTTACTGACTAAAACTCATCCGTGTTCCTTCTAAAGCCCTTTGCGTTCGAGGGCCGCGGTGACTCTTTCGAACAAATTCCGCAACCCTGGCAGGCTCTGGTCCTAGCGGGCCCCGTCTTCTATGCTGACATCTCTTTGAGGCGCGCGTGAAACACAACGATCGACTCGGGCCTGGTGATGGTCGCACAGCGAGCCACCCAACTGCACCCAACGCTCGCCGTCCGCAAGCCCGCGCCTACGGTGGCCGGGGATCGCCCTGCGACTCCCGACGCCCGGGGCGTCTTCTCCTGTAGCGGCGGTTGGGGCGAAGGCCTTGCCTTCCTCTCGCGCGGCCTGCCTCCTCCTTCGCTAGCATTACTACTTCGCAGAAGGAGGTGACTGCTCACCAAGCCTTCTCGCTCCGGACCATGGATTCAACCAGGGCCGGACGCGAGAGGTTACCGCTGCCGATCGCCTCGATGAGGACACGGCGTTGCTCAGCCCAAGCAGGGCAGACCTCCACCGTATGCTCCACGGTGTCCTCCGGGCGATCTTCACAGCGCTGACACCCGGGCGTGTCCTCCCGCTTAATCCGAAACAGGTACCTTCCGAAACAGCCGTGTCCGGTTAGTACCTGCGTCAGGCGGAAGGTGAGGTCGCCGTGGTGCCTCTCCAGCCACTCCCCAAAGAGGGGCCTTACCTTACCGCCGCTGATCGTCGACCCGACGCCGATGTGAACCCCTCCTACCGTTACTTGGGATCCCGCTGGTGGCCTGTTCCGAGAACCATGAAAGCACATGGCTTCGGACTTGTGCAGGGCCACCCCGAGACCCAATTGCTGGATCCTTCCGGCGACTATCGCGACCCCGCGTGTCATTAAGTCGCCCGCCGCCTGGTGCGCCAGAACCAGCGTAGTCTGCTACGCTGACGACACGCCGCTAGGGAGGTCGGTGCGCAACACACAATCGTAGCCGATGTCCCACAGGAGCGGCCCCAACACCGAACCCTGTGGAACACCGCACGACATGTCTCGAAAATCAACCCCTGACGAGATAATAATATAATAATAATAATAAGATTTTATTTTCTCCCACAAAGTACAATATTACATATTATTATGGTGTTACAAATATTGGAGGTACAAAGGTTTGTGGGAGTCAGGAATCCAAACTAGGATACCCTGTGTTATGGACTCCTGGCCCCCCTCGCCAAGATTGGGATTAACACAATAATTGTAGGACATGTAAGACTATTGTAAGAAAATACTAAGAAATGTTATAATAAAATTAAAAAGAAAAAAACAATAATAATAATAAAATAAAGCTAAAACGTGTGTGTGTTGTTAGCGTGTGAGTGTGAAGTGGAAGGTGTCATGTGTGAGGTGTGATGGTGTGTGTGTGCGTGAAGTGGTGGTGGTATGTATTTATGGAAAACGCTACACTAGGATAAGATTGAACTTGAATGAAATGAGATGAACGGGGTGGATAGTTGCGCTGATCCAAAGACCACATAATCAGCAGCAGAAATGGCTGGGTAATGAATGAAAATCGTGCTGCTTAATTTTCAAAATCTAAAGGGGGTAAAGCTGGCGTTGAAGTTTGTGAAGTACCTACTAAATCCGACGAAGTCGCGGGCGAAGTGCTAGTACATTATAAAACCGTTTAAGTTATTTTTTACTTACTTATTTTATTTTCATCAAGTTTTTAGTTTCATTTCGTTACTTACCCCTATCATTTGATACCTACCCATATTGAGGGGGTTGTGAAAAAACATGTAATCCGCCATTTTGTAGCGGCGGCCATCTTGAATTTACAACGATATTGAATATTTTAAACTGTAATATCTGATAAATGTGTCAACAGGAAGGGGGTAAAATTTCAACTAATAAATTTGACCCAAACAAATGAACAACAAACAGGACAAGCTCAATAAAACCGATGAGTACCTATGTCTTCTCAAATTCCATAACTTACTTATTCATTTTATTTTCATACGTTTTTTTATGGTTTGCGTCACGCTCGGCGCTTTTTTTAGTTTTGTTATACGATTGACTGATATGTTGTCACTAGATATTGAATAATATTATTACTACTATATTTGTTTCCACTTCATCGCTAAAATGCTAGGTTAGTTAAACTGAATCATTCGTTCAATCAATCGACTTTGATACGCCTAGGCAGTAGGTAGGTAGGTACTAACTAGTTAGTAATAATAAGTTAGGCACACATTTATTAGGTATCATGAAAGACGAGTAGTTCTAAAGGGTTGTGTTGTGTAACTTACTGACGTGTAAACAATAACTTGTGTCATAACTCGAGGCAGGGCAGGGTAGTTATGACGTCCAGATCGAGAATAAACTTCTAAAAAATAAGTCAAAAGAGCAAACTTAAATCAAAAACCTTCAATGTAAATATCAAATTAAATGTATTATAAATGCAGTGCAACATTTGTAGGTACTGGGCAAATGTAACGAACTTGGACGGTCCGTCACCGGTTCGATTTCGAACAAAGGGCAACTTTCACCAATTACCATTTATATTTATGCAGACGATAATCTGCTCTAATTCTATTAACTTACAGTTCTAAATAAAATAAGCAGGAGTACTGACTTTGATTACAAGCCAGCTATTGGAGTTTCAACCATAAATCCTGCTACATTCAGTTTAAATTCTCGTGTAGGTAGATGGAACACAAAGGGACCAGCAGTAACAGATTTCCATGGCGCTATTATTTCGGCACCAATTTGGTCGGCATCGATTTAAACAAGTATTTATGAATGCGAATGGTAATGAGAAATTGAGAACAATTAAAGTAATAACGAACTGCTATCTGCGCTAACAGGAAGTAACGTAGCCCTAGCAGGTAGTTCACCATATCTGCTGTGCACCAGGTACACTATTTCCGACGTTCTCCGAATGATTCCTCAAATCACTGAGGAATCATGTTAGCTTCATCACGTATCAGCACAACCCCACAACGTGTTCACCTCCTCGCCCCTCGCCCCTCGCCCCCGGGGGTCGCGGGCGCGGGGTTACAGTAACTGACTTCTTGCGTGCACCACCTACTTACCAATTTTCGTTGAAAGTGCGTCGAGAGGTGGGAGCGAGTCGGTAATTTTTCGCATTTTAAAGAAGTAGGCACTAGGTACTGAACTGAAAGGGTGTAATGTTCTACCAGAAGGAATGTTCTAAGGAAGAAGTCGTCATCATCTGCTTATCGTTTTCAAAACTATACTGTGCTTGCCTTCCCGACCAACCGGATGTATTGGATTTACAGCAGCGCTCCACGTCGCACGCATCTTCTGGGTAACGAGATGATGTCCCTTGATGACAGTCGTAATAAGACTTTCAGGCTTTTATAATAGTTAACCCGTAACTACTTCCACAGATTAGCAAACACAAGCAAAGAGAGAAGAAGAGGTCTATGTCCAGCTGTGGGCGACGATGATGATGGTAGATAGTAGCAACAAGCGGCTAAGATATCACTTTCACGAAATACATAAAATAATTGTATCAGTCGTAGCGCTGAAAACGTGCAACTTCTTGACAAGTGTCATCCTGTCAGCGGCAGCGTCGCGAAGGCGATTGTTAAAACGTCAACAATGTACGGGGTTGACAAACACTGTCGGAATGGCAGGTGATATTTCGATAATCGCCTTCCACAACGAGCTGCTTGTGTCGTTGCACATCTCTACGACATTCCTGCTTGTAACGTTTCGGTTGCTCTTTCCTCGGCTGAAAGATGATTTGTTCGCTAATTTAATGGATTCCTCTCGCACCCCCGCTATTGAGCCGGCTCGTTGTTTGCGTAAGGTAGTAAATAACGCGTTTTGGAGGTAATGCACAAGTAACTTTCTTTGCATGGTCGATTCCTCCCTGTTCCGCAGATTGTTTCTCAGCTCGCATTGGCATCGGCTTCCCACGGGCCCGGGCTCCGGTCCCGGGCTCCAGTCCCGACAGATGGAAGGCTGATGTTAGGTTACTGATTGTTTATTTAGGTACCTATGTGTCGAAAGTAGTTATGATGGTCGTTAAGTATAGCTATGATACTAATAATAAGCTTTTTTTTTTTTTTTTTTTTAAGGATGGGAAATCATCAAAATGACTTCTTCCGCTCTGGGTGGAGCGGAAGGGCGTGTCAGACTCTTACTGACTAAAACCCATCCGTGTTCCTTCTAAAGCCCTTTGCTTTCCAGGGCCGCGGTGACTCTTTCGAACAAATTCCGCAACCCTGGCAGGCTCTGGCCCTAGCGGGCCCCGTCCTCTTTGCTGACATCTCTTTGAGGCGCGCGTGAAACACAACGCGCCATCGACCCGGACCTGGTGGTGATCGGACAGCGAGCCACCCAACGCTCGCCGTCCGCAGGCCCGCGCCTACGGTGGCCGGGGATCGCCCTGTGACTCCCGACGCCCGGGGCGTCTTCTCCTGTAGCGGCGGTTGGGACGAAGGCCTTGCCTTTCCCTCGCGCGGTCCGCCTCCTCCTTCGCTAGCATTACTGCTTCGCAGAAGGAGGTGACCGCTTCCCAAGCCTCCTCGCTCCGGACCATGGATTCAACCAGGGCCGGACGCGAGAGGTTGCCGCCGCCGATCGCCTCGACGAGGACACGGCGGTGCTCAGCCCAAGCAGGGCAGACCTCCACCGTATGCTCCACCGTGTCCTCCGGGCGATCCTCACAGTGCTGACACCCGGGCGTGTCCTCCCGCTTAATCCGAAACAGCTACCTCCCGAAACAGCCGTGTCCGGTAAGTACCTGCGTCAGGCGGAAGGTGAGGACGCCGTGGCGCCTCTCCAGCCACTCCTCAAAGAGGGGCCTTACCGCCGCAATTGTGGCGTGCCTGCTAATAATAAGCATGCCAGTCAGAAGGCGAGGATACGATGACATACAGATGTATACTGATGGTATTGAAGGTCGTGCGAGCGCATTCGATTCACTTATTGCCATAACATATCTATTGAGTAGGTACCTTTAAAATTTGATGGACATAAACTTCGAATGCAAGGAAAATTAAAAAATTAAATAAATATATATTAATCAAAAGTAAATGGTTCTTATAAAATAAATGCTTTGAATTTATTTATTCTATAAATGTAACAAAATTGTATAGTTTAAGTACTAAACTAGTTTTTCCATCGTACCGTACCTATTTGAATATACAACAAACCGATTTTCAAGAACCGGATCATCTATTGAATCAATTTTGGCAGCTTAAACTTCAAGAAACTGATTCGATAGATGTGTCGTTTACTCGTTCTCGAACTAGATGGCGCTACTAGTGTCGTTGTGAGAACAACCACAAACAGAGAACAGCTGATGTGCAGCCACCGACGTGAAACTGTCGGCGAGTGGTAGTTAGCGAAGCTGCGCTATTTATACCGGGAACCAGGGAGACATCAGTCAAGAGAGCTTAACTAACAGTCATTAAGTTCGTGAATATAATGCTCATCCCGGGGAGTGGCGTGCGCGTGGAGTCCGCGAGTCTACTCATGTGATATCACGAGGGTCGGCGACCTCCGCACGAGGACTGTCTTATTGTCATCCATATTGGAAGATCTGGTATAGTCTTCTAAGTTAGTGTAGTGTTCTAGCACTCTTCTCAGTGAAGAGTGTTTTGAGTGACGCGAGCCAACACCGAGCAGTTACACAACAAGTGCATCGACCTCACGCACACAGCGCGCAGCTAGCTAGTGTACGTAGGTATGTAATACCTCCAGCTCAGCATAGGTCCAGCAGTCAGCACAACCAGGCCACATAGCAACACGGCACTAACTGCGCATGCGCATCGCACTTCATTAGATCAAAAAAAGCTTTGTTTTTCAATGTAACACGAGATAGACGTGGCTCAAATTTACCAATGGCGAAAGCAAACAATGCCCCAGGGCATCCCCTACACAACGCAATATCAACCTTATTTCTAGTCAATAAAAATCAAATTGTAAAATAAAGCAAGCATACGAAGATGATGGCTCACAGATATGGACGAAGAATTACGAAGAAAATTGAGCTCTGTTACTGAAAGATAGAAATTATAATTCATGTAGAAAGTTTTTTTACTCCGACTTTTTCGAAGGCGAATTTGCGCGACCAATTTTCATTATGCTGTCGCAGCAGTGACTACAGACGTGCGGATCATCCTTATGTCCAGGAGTTAGAGTTGAGAATACGGGGGCGATGGAGTCAGAGATGATGTTTGTTAATCAGTGACGAGTCCAAGTGACATGTGGCGAGGAGGCAATGAACTGGAGCCGGCGGAAACCGAAATCTTGGACAATTTGCGGCCCGCAGAGTCCGCAGTCGACGACGCTTTGAATAATACAAAATCTGACAAAGTATGGTGCTTGAATTTCACATAAAAATCTCTACATGACGACATAGTTCTAGCTCTTCAGGAGATGAGATCAGCTGCCTCGCCGCTCTGTCTGCAGTGTCGCCACACTGTGTGTGTGTGTGTGTGTGTGTGTGCGACACAGTGCTGTCAGCTACATTAGTTCTGTGTGACAATGTAGCGATGTGGAGCGAGGACTGCGCACGGGGGAGAGGGGCTACTCAGTGGGGTACTCTTGTTTATGTTTTACATACTGAAAATACCAAAACATGAATACAGCATTTGCTGACGTTATACTTTTCCCATTTTTAGTCATTTTCACCGTAACTCACTTATTATAAATTTAGAATAAACCTTACAATTTTATCAACTGTGGCACTTGTTAAAATATTGTGACATTATAAAAATACTTTCTAAGTGATTCCATAGATACTCCTAAGAAATATTAAAATGTTCTTTTAATCAATATCATTCATTAGTAGATAGTATTTAAACTAGCGAATAAATTCAAATTAAAGGTGTCAAAAATACTGAATATGCCTTACTGAAGTAGGCGAATACAAGTGTTGACGGAGACCTGAGAACTACACTTCTCATCAAAAAAATCGAAACACTTTCGTTTTTATTGTTTTTGTCCTAATTTTTTACAAAAGAGAATTAATTCCATGAAAAAAAAAACATTATTGTGTAGCTGGCAGTTTGGTCATTACAGTAAGAAGAAAAAAATCAAAATTCGAAATTAGAATTTCATTTGTTTATCCTATAAATGAAATTAATCACTGTTTTGAGACAAATGTGTATTTAGGGTTGGAGTACGTTTCTCGTTTAAAAACTAAAATTAGCGCTTGTCTTTAAACTTTTTGTTTCTTATTTCATTTACTGTGACTTTGGGACGTCTGAAAAAACTTTTTTTTCTAAAACATATGGATACTTCGCCCGCAGAAGCCGCCCAAGTGGTGGCATTGCTGGATTCTGGACTTAGTCAGCGTGTTGTGGCTGCAAGATTGCATCTAAGCTTATCATCTGTTCATAGAGTCTACAAACGCTATCGGGAGACTGGTTCGTTCACGCGCCGTTCAGGATCTGGCAGGAATCGGGTCACTTCTGAGCGAGATGATCGATTTATTGTAACAACCTCTTTACGAAATCGACGCCTTAACGCTTTTCAACTGCAGCAGCAGCTTCGCGTTGTACGAAGAGTAGCTGTAAGTGACTCTACAATAAGAAGAAGGTTGAAGGAACGCGGATTGGCACCGCATAAGCCAGCGAATGGGCCGAAATTAACTGCAGACCATCGAAGAGCGCGCCTTAACTTTGCACGCGAGCACCTAACTTGGTCATACCTTCAGTGGAGCAAAGTACTGTTTTCTGATGAGTGTAAAATTATGCTGTATGGTAACGACGGAAGGAACAAGGTCTACAGAAGAGATGGAGAACGCTTTGTACAATGCTGCATTGAAGAAAAGGTCAGCTATGGTGGCGGTTCGTGGACGGTTTGGGGAGGAATCAGCGCCGACGGTAAGACAGAACTTGCCTTTGTATCTGGGCCACGGCTGCCTGCACTAAACTCTCATCGGTACATCGAACAGTGTCTTGAACCTCATGTGATGCCCTATGCACATTTTATTGGCAACGACTTCATATTCATGCACGACAATGCTAGAGCTCACACCGCGGGCGTCGTACGAGATTATCTTACCGAAGTCGGTATCTCCATTATGGTATGGCCAGCAAGAAGCCCGGACATGAATCCCATTGAACATCTATGGGATGAATTAAAGAGACGAATTCGAGCAAAAGATCCAGCCCCAGAAACACTTAGCCAGCTGCAAAATGCAATCCAAGAGGAATGGGATAATATACCACAACATGTGATCGTGACTCTCATCCGATCGATGAAGAACCGTATGGAAGCAGTAATAAGAGCTCGCGGAGGGAATACAAGTTATTAAATAAACGTTTCTTACATTTTTTTTCATTTACGCGTGTTGTTTTACCCATTTCCTTCATATTCCATACAGGGTAAAAATTACTCATTATACAAAATACGAAACCTATGAAGACTTAATTTGAATTTAGAACATTAACATTAGGATTTAAAAACCTCATACTACTCACTATTAAATGACATTTTACATTTATTCCTAAATATACACATTTTTCTGATAATCCTTATCAAATCATAAACTGCGAGGTGTTTCGATTTTTTTGATGAGAAGTATATTTCTATCTACAGTAAGGGAAGGGATGATCAATCAGGGATGGGTGACCAGAATCTGTTAACTGTTGCGAGTAGTTTTTGTTTTATTCTGTTTTGATGGAAAGCGATAATGTGATCGACGACGGAGCGCGCTTGCTTAGAAAAGAAGGATGTTAGGTTGTAGCCATCAGGAACCACAGACTCCGGCAGAGAATTCCACTCCTTAGTAGATGTAGGTATTCCCAAAACAGCATTGTAAGTGGTTCCGTTGTTGCGGAATTTGTTCGAAAGAGTCACCGCGGCCCTGGAAAGCAAAGGGCTTAAGAAGGAACACGGATGGGTTTTAGTCAGTAAGAGTCTGACACGCCCTTCCGCTCCACCCAGAGCGGAAGAAGTCATTCGATGATTTCCCATCCTAAAAAAAAAAAAAAAAAAAAAAAAAAGTGGTTCCGTTTGTTACAGTGCTCGGCTGCGGCTGATGGCTAGGACCCTATCGGACATGGTAACTGTCGGGTCATCGCGATCAGAGCTTGACGCTTCACTTCACATATTTATTACAGTGATCATGTTATTATTAAAACCTTGTTTGATCATCTAGCCGCTCGCTGCTGCCGGCTGAGTGCTGGCCGACCCTCTCCCAGCGCTGTCGGAGACAGAACCCCTCGTGCCATGCAGAGCTCACAAGTGACGCACACGACGTGTGGCTACAGAATATCCACTCCTATCAATACTATACGAAGTTACATTCTAAAATGATAAAAGAGTAACGGATTGCCGAAGTTTTGGTTAGGAAGGATGTATAAGCGAAATATAGGCGGTGCCTTCAGACCATCGATCAAGAATCTTCACAAAAAAACAGAATTTATTAAATAACATAAGATTTTTAAACACAACATTCATAATATTAGATATTCAATGTGATCAAGAAGTAAACCTTCTGCTGTAGTCTGCGACTGTATTCAACATGGAGGCTGACGCCGGACTTGTCCAGGGCGAGTGACGTCACGGCTCACATCGCTGACGTCACCACTCAGGAACACTCGCGGACGCCTTTCACGAGCCTTACCATAACTTGGTAGCTGGCGTTTCCGATTATCTAAAAATTCACCCCAGCTCGCGGCACCTGATGTCAGTCCTGAGTTCTGGATAAGCACGTGCTTGTGTAGCAAGCTGCTGGTGGCGTCATAGATAATACACTAGCTGCTGATTGGTCTTCCAAATGACCTACCGAACAAAATAAACAGCATGATGTCCGTAATACATTAAAATGACATAGTATCACACCTGCCGAGATTTGTTAAACGAGCACAAGTAATGACTGAAAGGAGTCTGGACATATAACGATTCATATTACATTTAAAAAAAAAATGCCTTTTATTCCATGCATTTACAAAATAATTTTACAATTTTGAATTTCAAATCACATGCTTGATTATTATTATTTTCCTTTGATATATTACAAAAAATAGATTACAAGAAAAAAATAATCAATTCGCTTTTATGCATCTAATAGAAAAAAATGGAATAATCAAATAAATCATAATATAGGTAAATTATTATTATTTTTAGGATATTTAAGTTATTATGTATATATATTTTTATATTACATTTTATTATTATTTTTATCTTTTATTTTTATTTACATATTACATTGTGTATGTTTTATTATGTAAACTAGCTTTTGCCCGCGACTTCGTACGCGCATATTAAATTAATTATAGAAATGTGCAGCCTGTCCCCCCCCCACGGCACGCGGCACGCGGCAGGGTGCGTCCGCCCGCGCCACTCTACAGAACATGCAGTGCTACAGATACGGAGCACAGTCATACAATGTACAGCCGAGGAAATGCATTTTTCTGCCGATTATCATTACGTTTACGCTTAGTTATAAATAATATATTCATTACGAAAGAATGAAAGCCGAGATTTTTCGGACAATTAAGTTGTTATTCGCTTAACAATCTGTTTGTCTCATTTTTCTAAAGCGTGTCAATTATTGCCTAAATTGTTGTTGCTAAGGGACAGCTGCAAATAGACTAATTTGCTAGAGCTATAAGTGTTTGTATGTGTGTCAGTCCTGGCGGTCAGTGAGCGAGTCCGTGCGTGCGTTGTTGTGTTGGGACTAGTCGCGACTCGCGGGATGAGCGCCGAGCGCATCACTTGAGACTTAATGGTCCGCTATAACGACGCGCCACGAGCCGCGCATTTACAAAACAATTACAGTGAATGCTCGCGCGCCATTACGTCACTTTTTCCTTTTTTGTGTATCTCTGAGCATTGTCGCGGAGAGGACCCGCTGGGCGGGCGGAGATAATAGCTGTCGTCACGGGAGGTTACAAATATTAGGTACTTTTCAACGCGATGAATATATTCTCTAATATCTAGCTGTAGCTACACCATCACAATTTTATGAGTATCAATATTACTCATGCTGAAATTACACATTTTAACAATACGAGACATCCGACTCATACATATCTATAAGTGAGTGGTGAGTTTTAGTTCTACATCCGACTCATACATAATAATATCTATAAGTGAGTGGTGAGTTTTAGTTCTACATCCGACTCATACATATCTATAAGTGAGTGGTGAGTTCTAGTTCTACATCCGACTCATACATATCTATAAGTGAGTGGTGAGTTCTAGTTCTACATCCGACTCATACATATCTATAAGTGAGTGGTGAGTTCAAGTTCTACATCCGACTCATACATATCTATAAGTGAGTGGTGAGTTAGAGTTCTACATCCGACTCATACATATCTATAAGTGAGTGGTGAGTTCGAGTTCTACATCCGACTCATACATATCTATAAGTGAGTGGTGAGTTCAAGTTCTACATCCGACTCATACATATCCATAAGCAAACTAAGTTGCTTCCAGATACAAAGCTGCCCTTCCGAGTTCTGCGAGTTAATCCCGAAAGCCGAACAATAATGAACGAGAAGATCGCTAGCGACAACATCCCACGAGTGTGACAGAGTACATACCCGGCGGACAGTTGGCGCGGCGACCTCTGTAATGATGTGTCTGCGGGACTGTGCGGGGAGATGGATCTCTCCTTACAGCGAACAGACGAAACATGTACAATCAATAAGACAATAACATAAAATCATTAGGTATTGACTACGCACTTGACAGTTTCATGGGCATCAGCGGTAACGTGTGATTGTTGACCTAGTCACGTCATGGGCCTGCTGCGTGGGGTACGTATTACAATACCCAAATTTAAAAGTCCGAATTTTAAAATACCTATGGACGGAAAACGCACTCTATGTAGACAGGCATATTATAAACTGGAAGATTATATCCTTGATAAAAATGCTTGGCTAAATGCCGGTCCTGCTCCACAGCCTCAGCCGCTTGGTTCCACTAGTTAGATTTATATTTGGAAGAGATGCTCACCCTCTTTTATGTCTAATAATAAAACTATTCCGCATAATCTTATATTATGTTTGGAATAAACTTTTCTTTTTCTGTCTTTTCAGATTGATATTCATAGTTTTATATACATAATGTAGAAGCAATTTTATTTCAAGTTCTGTAAATGTGAGAACCATGGACCATTATGTTCATATATAGTTTCCGTGTTTGACTAGCAGAATAAGAATAGCAGGGGCAGTTGAGGGTGTGTCATGCTCACTCCAATGTCTCGCTGATGGTGGCGCGTGTATCGGATCATTCAGTTCCCTTCAAAATGGTTGAGCTGAATGGTGCTGATGCACGCGTCATGTTCGTGAACGGGCGCCGTCAGTGGAGACTGGTCATCCCTTGGTTGCCACTGCCTCATTTTAATATTTCATACTATAAATTGTTTTTTTTTTCTTTCTTTACATTGTTCTCATATATAGAAGCAACAAGGTGTATGTAACCAGGATTTTTGTAAACATAAAATGATTTAAAAGAGTGTCCGTAGGGTTCTTCTCCATAGAGATCTATGCTTTCGAACGTGCAAATAGCTTCATGTTTTTGACGGACTGACTTTGACAATTCAAAAGTACCTGATAATGATTTATTTGAAATAAATACTTTGACTTTGACTTAGACTTTTTTTTTGGTCGAAAGTTTTAAATCCCGAAAGTTCATTTGCCCGAAAGCTTAAAAGCCCGAAGTTCAAAATCCCGTAAGCCTAAAATCTCTAAGACAATGACAAAAACGGAGCTTAACATAACATACATTAAATATAAAATCGTTTGACATACCACTCAAAAGATATAAAAATATAACTAGTAACTGATTACCACCTTTTTGTTTTTTTTTCAAGGATGGGAAATCATCAAATGACTTCATCCGCTCTGGGTGGAGCGGAAGGGCGTGTCAGACTCTTACTGACTAAAACCCATCCGTGTTCATCCTAAAAACCTTTGCGTTCCAGGGCCGCGGTGACTCTTTCGAACAAATTCCGCAACCCTGGCAGGCTCTGGCCCTAGCGGGCCCCGTCTTCGACCCGGGCCTGGTGGTGATCGGACAGCGAGCCACCCAACGCTCGCCGTCCGCAGGCCCGCTACTACGGTGGCCGGGGATCGCCCTGCGACTCCCGACGCTCGGGGCGTCTTCTTCCGTAGCGGCGGTTGCGGCCCGCTTCGTCCTTCGCTAGTATTACTGCTTCGCAGAAGGAGGTGACCGCTTCCGAAGCCTCCCGCTCCGGACCATGGATTCAACCAGGGCGAGGTGATTAGAGGTCGCCGCCGCCGATCGCCTCGACGAGGACACGGCGGTGCTCCGCCCAAGCAGGGCAGACCTCCACCGTACGCTCCACCGTGTCCTCCGGGCGATCTTCACAGTGCTGACACCCCGGCGTGTCCTCCCGCTTAATCCGAAACAGGTACCCCCCGAAACAGCCGTGTCCGGTAAGTACCTGCGTCAGGCGGAAGGTGAGGACGTTGTGGCGCCTCTCCAGCCACTCCTCAGAGAGGGGCCTTACCGCCGCAATAGTGGCGTGCCCAAACTGATTACAACGAATGCGCTAATATAGTTCCTATTTCTGGGTGGTTTAAAAAAAATAACCACGAAGGCGGCGGCGGCGGGAGCGAAACGGAGCGGAGCTCCCGTCGCCGCCTTCTAACCTAACCTATCCGAGTCGGGGTACTCTGAGTCGGGGTGTTAACCATAATGACGTTTTTTATATATATTGAATGTTAGACCAAATGATTTTTGATTACATAAGCGTAATATCAAACAACGTAATACTAAATAAGTTCTAGAAGAAATAAATGTTATATATCTGCCTAGCCTTTTTCCCAACTATATTGGGGTCAGCTTCCAGTCAAACCGGATTCAGCTGAATACCAGTATTTTATATGTAAATAAATTATATTAACAGTTGGTATATCTCACGTTGATTATATCTTATGAACGATTATAAAATTAAATTAGACCAAATGTGTTTAGACGTTATGAAACGCACCCGCGTGAACTACGTCGCCGCTCTTTGGGATTTCATCCATCGGTGTTTCGTCCATTCAGGGTTTCATCCTTTCGGGCATTTGGACACCGGTATTTTATGTTTCGATATAACGGCTATCGGCATTTAAAACTTTCAGTATTTTGAATTTCGTTGTTTTGGACGTCGGTATTTCAGCCATAGGTATTATGAAATTTGGGGATTATGATACGTAGGTACCTGCTACGTGTACCTGCACTGTGGTCGCGACACGCGGGCGGCATGTCGACGTGCATTCAGAACATTGTGCAAATGATCTGGTACCTACTTACACGCGTTTTATTCAAATCAGCGTTTTTAAAATGGCGGCATAATTTCCAGTTTCAGGATAAAACAGCACTTTCTTCTAAAGTCTAGAGCAGACACATTCATTTTGTATTCTGATATCTTTGCAAACGATTTCAAAAGGGCCTTACTCAAGTTAATCAAGTTTATGACTGGACCAAAAAATGGAGGATTAAATTAAATGAATCCAAATCTGTACACATAGACTTTACTAACAAAAAACAACAGTATTTTCCAGTTTATATTAATAACAAACAAATCCCTTATGAGAATACAGCCAAGTGTCTCGGTATGACTCTTGATGCAAAGCTACGCTGGAAAGCCCACGAAAAGAAGAAAAAAGATGAACTCGACCTACGGTTCAAAAGAATGTATTGGCTGCTTGGAAGAAACTCCGTGCTGTCCGTGCAAAACAAATTGTTGTTATACAGACAAGTCCTGATGCTAGTTTGGACTTATGGTATTCAGTTGTGGGGCTGCACTAAACAGACGAATGTTTTAATCATCCAACGATTCCAGAACAAAGTACTACGGGAAATTGTTAATGCACCCTGGTATATACGAAATGATGATCTCCATCGGGACCTAAAAGTTGAGTTCATCATTCAAAAAGTGATACAAAAATCTACAGAAGCTCACGAACAGAGACTTCATCAGCATGTGAATGTCGAAGCGATCCAGCTTCTCGACCACACGGACATAGTGAGAAGACTAAAAAGAACAAAACCGTTCGAGTTAGTGTTTAGTGTTTGTTAAAGTGAATAGTGTAATGTAGCACAAGTGTTACCAAATAAACACAAGAACGAAGTGTATTCGCCTTAATAGAAATTGTCTCTATTAAGGCGAATACACTTCGTTCTTGTGAAAAGTGCCATTGGACACATTCTTAGTAAAGAAAATAATAACAGTTTAGGTTTTGATTAAATTACTTATTAGTCTATACACAAGACTAGATTGTCATAAGATTAAGGTCCATCCATTTGATGAACATAAGTGAAAAAAAGGGCCTCACGGAATATTTCACCACTTAACATTCTAGTTAAGCTAAATGTTTTATTAGCAAGAACTAGCTATAATAATTATAAATGTTATTCATTCAAGACAACTTTGCCCCACAATAGTAGCACTTAATACTTTGTTAATTCAAAGTATTCGTAATTTTCGATGTTGATGAATAATATATTTGGACTAGCACTTCGCCCGCGACTTCGCCCGCGACTTCGTCCGCGCAGATTAGTACTTTCCTCTGCAAACTTCGCCACCCCACACCCCGACCCCTTTGAAGGGTGAAGGGACTTGCAAAAGTTGCGATCTTTATTCTTTATCTACATAGTTATTTGCAGAAAGATTCTAAATCGAAGAAATGAGCTTTTTCATACATTCCATTTTTATCTTTTTTACCGGATTTAATGATTTTTTTCGTAATTAACCCCTGATTTTGAAAATATTGTTAGATCCGTTTCAAATATACTTTTAAATTGTTTATACCTATTTCCAAGGTAAGCAGTTATTCTACACTTCTTCACTAAAAACTTCATCACCCCTTTACACCTTCAGTGGTTGATTTTAGTAAAAATCCTAAAACAAGTCATCACACATCTCATTTTTATCAAAATTGTTAATTCTGAATGTCAACTTTATCGGACCAAGCTTTAAGATTCTTGCATAAAAACTTTAACACCCTCTAAACCCCTATTGGACGGTAATTTAAAAAAACGTTATAGTCACTTAGGTCTGTATTCGTACCAAGTTTCAAGTTAATAAACCTAAGGAAGATTTTTCATATAAACTTCAACCCCCTATGTCACCCCTTTACGGGGAGAGTTTCCTAAAATCCTTTGTCCCCGTCTTCTGCTCATAATCTACCTCCATGCCAAATTTCATCTTCAAAGGATAAGTAGTTTTCGAGATTTCGAGATTTCAATCAGTATGTGAATGAATGAAGTGTATTTTTAACTATAAAGAAATATCCAATTAATATTTATCAAATCTAGTGTTCCAGGCTGGCTTCTTACTTTAATTCCTATGTTTACGTTAGCAACTTATCCCAAAGTTTTTAAAAATTAAGAAAAAATGCATTTTTTGCACATTGTGGGAAATTAACCTAAGTTTATTAATGTGTTCAATTAAATAGCAAAAAATGCTAAAATGAGTTTTTTTTTTATTGAAATGATAAAAAATATAATCTGTGTTTCAATCATTGACACGAATCACACAATCACAGCGATTTGGCATGCTTAAAATCAGTTCAGCAAAATCACTTTGAGGAATAGTCAAAAAGTCAAATACATTAAATAGTCAAAAAGTTGTCGTGGGGTATGCACGGCATCCATACTCGGCAGAGCTCTTCTTTGGAGCATATCCCGCTCCTGATGAGCGTGCTCATTAGGGTTAAGGTCTGGCGATTGAACAGGCCCCGGCAGAACGTTGATGCGAGTATCGGCAAGAGTGCGTGTGAATACTCTAGCCGTGTGTGGACGTGTATTGTCATGCATTAGTCGAAACGAATCACCAACCGGCTTCGCAAAGGGATGGTCACGTCTGAAACAATCCTCTCCGCATAATCTGAGCACTGAGGTTGCCCCTGATCCAAATAAGATCGGTTCTTCCGCCGATTCAAATACCGGCCCAAACCGTAATTGTTCCCTCTCCATATGAATGAACTTTCTGCCAAAATTTCAAACGTTCTTGACGTTCAGAGGTCCTCCAAACTAGAGAACGTTTTGTTTCCCGCCCTAATATCGAAACGACATTCATCTGAAAAGCAAACACAACGCCAGTCTTCATTCTCCCAATTTCTGTGTTCGCGAGCCCATTGTAAACGGGTCCTACGATTGCAGGGTGCTATAGGTGGAACTCTCAGCGGCCTTCTAGCGGGAACGCAGGCCCACATGGTTTGGTCGCTTATTAGCAAGTCTGAAGAGTTGTGGAGCCTCATAGCCAACATCATGGCGGTCATGGTACGATTCCATCTAGCAGTATTTTGGATATACCGGTCCTGTCTGCGGGTGGTGATGCGAGATCCTCCTCCATGTCGCTCGGCCACGCTGCCCGTGATATGTTAACGTGTCGACTAATAGCAAATGCAGTAACAAAGGCAGTATGTAATTACGTTAAAGGTGACTGACTCATCTCAACTACCTATCCTCTCATATTATAATCGTCGCTTAACTTCTAACCCTGCGTTACCAAGTCAAATTAGTAACTTTACAGGACAGTGAAACTGACTGTCCTGTTTTATTACTTAGGTATACTATTAATAATTTGTGCACATTTCAGATTAGATCTATTAAACGGACCATTATTATTTAGAAAAAAAAAAAACAAACAACGAGTAGATATTCCTATTCTCTAGCAAACGGCATCAATGTCAAAATCACGCTGTTTGAACTTAAACGACAAAATTTGAAGGTGGGCTTGTTTGCAATTTTAATGAATTAGGGATTAGAGATAACATGTCGGACCCTGGAGACGATGGCAGGCTACTTTTTTGCGAAGATCTATGTAGTTATATTAACGCGAGCAAAGGTAATAAATACGGGACTGCGGCTGTCACTGACGAGCATCCTGCCTGATGACCAGTGTCATTGTGGTCACCATGTTACTTCGACTGGGATAAATCTCTCTGACAGTTATCAAAACGAAATGATTGCACAGCGCGAAAGCTATCAGAAACCCACCCCCTCACCCCATTCCATGAATAAAAATGAATT
Organism: Mamestra brassicae; assembly: GCA_905163435.1. Lineage (NCBI taxonomy): Eukaryota > Metazoa > Arthropoda > Insecta > Lepidoptera > Noctuidae > Mamestra > Mamestra brassicae. The sequence goes on along the minus strand of LR991003.1, from coordinate 18,564,928 downwards.
ATCAGTGTTGAGTGGAACAGAAATGAATTATGGCGGCTATGGGCCCCGAATGCGGCCATTTCCGATGCCCGCTCAATTTCCTCCGACACATCCATCATGGACGCTCACTGTTGCCGGCTGGAGGGGGGGGGGGCAGGGGGCGAGCGATTCATCTCGTTGACATACATATTGCACATTCGATTTTCTGTATTAAAGGACATTTATCAGAAGATGATCTGTGTGGAATCGCCACTTACCCGGTGAGGAGTCCAAGGTTAATAATAAAATAGAATATTGGACACCGTCGGCCGTGATGAAACGCGTCCAGCAGACAATTACTACAGGCACTAATACATATGTCAGCAGTTTGGTTCGTCGCCAAGCGTTAGGGCAGTGACAGCATCACTGAAACTGAGTTACTTGACGAGTCTGTACGTCCTACTGAACAATGATTGAAATATGTTGTAATTACACAATGGTTATAGTGACGGGCTGGTTGGTTTTAGTAAGTCATTCCTCATAGCAGAAAAGCAAAATGCTTTTGTTTCTGCTCCCGATCAAACGTCCGGTCTTCCGTAACATAACCTCGATGCACATTTAGGCACATTACACAATGAAAGCTCACTCGCACGCCGCCGCCGTTGTTATTTATGAACAAACTCTTTTACCGACCATTACTGATTGTAGGCGAATGCCAGACAAACAGACGCACATGTGGGGGTCACCTTAGTTCAACACGGGCGATCTACTGCGGGCATGTTTTATATCCAAACTGCTCGTTTGGCACAAACACCGCGTTATGGACGTGGAGAATAACTACTGAACACACGCGGTCACCTTAACACGACGCGGCGCTTATCAGTAGGTATACGTAGTGTTCGCGGAGGTCGAATAGGTAAATAGTAGTCGATACGTGTCTTTTTAAGTTAAGCATAAATAGCTAGAAAAGGAACGGCTCGCGCCTATTAAAGAAGAAAGGGCTAGTCTGATGACACCTTTCTGCATGATTGTGCCTAATTACCTAATAGACCTCTTCAAGTCCATTTCATCTTCATTTAGGTGTCACTGATTGCTATCAATGACAAACTTTTAGGCTTACATAGAAAAACAATCATACGAGGGCATTACAATGTACCTAACCTTCGAATGGACGCGCTAACGGTTGTAACCTTGAAACAGAAACGACACACGTCAATGATGAAAAGACATCTGTCATCAACGAGTCGCTAGCTTCACTTGTCGCTGTTCACTGTGTAGTGCGTCGTGGCTACTGATGGCTACTGATGGCTATGATGGCACAGTTAGGGAAAGCGGAGGCTGGCAACTTGCCGGCTCTGCGGCGGCGGCGACAGAAGACAGTCGGTCACCTCTGCGTTGTGTAAGAGCGCGGCGGGATCCCCCAGCGTCACCGCCCGATATACTCCGCCACGCTCACCACGCACCAAGCGCTGCAGAAGAACCACTCACTCCGACCTTAATATTGTGAAAAGCAATATCTATATTTTCAATAATCTGAAAATTGGCGTGATGCGGCGTGCGCTTGATCACTGTAAAATTAGGAAAGATTAGTTTTCTGAATTTAAAACCTGTGTAGGAGGTAACTAAGAAGAACTTTCTGAAGTTGTTTAGTGGTGGGACGGTACACCTACATCAAAGATCCAGAGGAATGCAAATGAAAGACATTTTCGCAATAGTTTTCGTTGCGTCGGATGATGATGACGTCAGCACCTGAATGTACCTAGTGTGAGTAAGTAGTCAGATGGTCATGAGTTATGAATGACCAGTTGTGCTAAGCAAGGTGTCCCAAGCCCAGAACTGTATGTCCACGGTCACTACCGCGCGGTTCTTCTGCCTTCGCTCAGGCAGTTGCCAGGTGTCATGGCTCGTGGCCAGCACTGTGCAGGCCTGCTTGGCACGGCGCGGCTTAATGGAAATGATTTACTGACAATTACGCCAGTCCCGGTTACAGGTGACTAGCCGCTGTGGGTTACTGAGCCGAGTGTAGCTGACGCCATTGACAAATCCACGCGGCGATGAAGCCTTGCTGTGATGGCAGGCCTGTGGCTACTTCCCATTAGGTAACTATGTCAAAATTTTTTGAGATGCTCGAGTTTAGTTGTTACCATCTATCAAAACCAACGCGATGATTTTCATCGAACGAAAAACGAAAACTGCAGTTGAAAGGTCGAGTAAGCTCCCACGGGCGGGCACTGTCCCTCGTCCGTGCCGGGCTTTTCATAACATTTATCGAAGGCTCAATTTACATTTGTAGATAAAAACTCCGTTTAATGAAGAGGACAAAAGAAAACGGAATGAAAGAAACATTTTTGAGCAGTGTTATCTCAGAAACTGCAATTATTTTTAATTTAATGGCATGTTAAATAGCTGCAGGCTGTTCAAACAGAGGGAGAATGAATGAACGAACGAATGAAATGAATCCCTTTGACTGGCTGTGGGTGAAGCAATCGAGCGTGCGTACACTCGAGGGTAGCCATGCGTGCGGCACTCTGCTGATACACTGGCATTTGGCTACTCTGTTGATGGATGATCAATTAAAAAAGTAATTGAATATCTGACGGTAGTCACAGAAATATCACCTCAGAGGGCCCAGCACGAATGTTCTGACGTACAGTAAGTAACGTTACAGTATTGCTAACGTAAGTCAAATTTGTATCACACACAAAAATTAATATAGTCCCCAATACAAATAAATGCTATGTGCGAAACGAGTATTATTTATTACTATCTTAGCGAGAATCTGTTGTGAAACCCGTTTCCGTATAGCCTATAGCATTCCCCATGGAGGGGCCATCCATATACAAAAAGAATTTTCAAAATCGGTTTAGTAAATCCAGAGAATAACCCCTACAACCTTACAAACTCACTAACTTTACCTCTTTATAATATTACTAGCTGCGCCCCGCGGTGTTACCCGCGCAGCTAGTATATAATATACATAAAGTAGCCTATGTGTTAATCCAGCTTCCTGCATACCAAATTTTATCAAAATTGATCCAGCCGTTTGCGCGTGAAGAAGTAACAAACACACACACACACTCACAAACGTTCGCCTTATAATATTAGTGTGATAATATTATGTAGTGTTATAGTAGGTACTAGCGACCCGCCCTGGCTTCGCACGGGTGAAATGCTGATACTAAATATACTACGGTTTTAGAACTCTGGTTCGCTGTATAGTAACTTGGAAGAACTCTGTCATATGTCAGTGTTTTCGCGAAATCATCTTGAGCACATAACTTTAACGCTATTTATAGGCACGCGTCGCCGGCCCCCCGGCCGGTACCACCGCAACCGCTATGTCCCTGCATTTTAAATCTGTAATATCTTCGAAAATATTCATTTACATTACATGCTGTAAAGGGCCATATTGATCTATATTAAATGCACAATGTATTAAAGGTACTTCGGGTAAGGATTAATGCTGTATTGCTTAAAATTGCTTCGTAAATAAGCTATTATTTCTCGTAAAATCATCAAATATATAAATGACGTGACATCGTGCTTTCACCATACTAACACATTCCTTTTTGCAGACGACTTGAATATTTCAAGAGCCATTAGGTCTCAACAGGACGTAAACCTAATCGAAGATATCGACCGATTATGTGCATGGTGTAATCATAACAAAATCTCGTTGAATAGTTCCAAATGTAGCCACATAAAGTTCACCAGGAAAGTAAATACGGTGAATTCGGCGTACCAAATAAACGGAGTGAACTTATGCGAGGTGGATGTAGAACGAGATCTGGGGGTTATCTTGGACTCCAAACTCACACTTATACCACATATTGAGAACATAATGAGGCGGTCCCAACTCCCAACGTATGCTTGGATTTTTCTGCTTGGATTTGTCAATTTTCCATTACTATTTCAACGCCCACAAACTAAATTAGTTCTCTACAATAACACCATTGACTGCCCACAATTGGTATGTAAGTTCCATTTCAGAGTACCCCTTATACATATAACCCTTAGCTCCGCCTCTTCGCCGTTCAGTGTTTGGTGCTAATTCGCCTATACCCCGCATGTGCAAACTCATAAAAGAACGCAGCGACCGATGTCCACGCAGACTCAGTATCGACGTTCGTCAGACGTAATTAGTATTAATATTTAGTATAATTATCTAGAATTTTAGTACATTAAATCTTTAAAATAAAATTTATATTTAGAAAGAACATTTTGCATGTGGTGTTTACCTGTAATTGGTTGTGCAGTTAGATTTAAGACACAATTACTAACATGTTCCTATCTGTATAATATCTGCAACAACTGTTGATGAACCTTAATTAAATAAATAAAAAATAAAGGATTAAAAATGTTTATTGTGGGCTATCCCTAAGAGATCCGTTGCGTAGTTTTAAAGTTCTAAGCATACATAGGGACATACAGACAAGCGTGGTTATTAGTCCAAGATTGGAGACTCAAACGCAAGAGTGTGACGCGTGGGTGGAGTCGGTGGTGTGCGCGACCGTAGCTCCCTGAAGGAGAGTACCCACAGGTACAGTCGCGGAGACAAGTGACTGACGGATGTATGGCGCGCTGGGGCGAACCTATTCATAGCACAAAGTCAAGGTGCCCTGGTTAGCGCACACACTAGTTCCATCATAACAGTGTGGAAAAACACCGAAAATATTCAGATACATCCGTAGCAGGGACTTTTCTAGAAATATTATTTTTATTTTCCATTGCATATTTTAATTGCAGTTAGGACTTCAAAGTCACCGCTGGGTGACTTGTACAATTGTAACAAGTACGTAATTACCTACTAAGGTTGCTAAGCTGCATCATCGCAGACCTACATTAGCCGCCTGCTGAGTGAGGTCGCCCGTAGCTGTAGGAAAATCCCTCGCTTTTTGTACGAGCTTCCACACAAACTCGTATAATTGATCTGACTCTGTCGACGCGTGACCGACCAATCGCGATCGATCTCCGACCCAAAAGCGATAATATGAAATAATTTGTGTTACAAAAATATTGCATTAGAGAAATGTAATTATTACTACAGATGCAGAATTCCATACGAGATATGATGAAGTACAAAGGAAACTAAACATCAAGTCCATGTCAAGGCTTTATTGTCACAGGTACAGGAAATCGGTTAACAGGTTAACCCCTTGGTACTGTGTCAGTATGTACTATATGTATGTACTTAGCTACATTCACAACTACATAGTAGGTAAGTATGTACATACTTATCATATATTTTTCTCGCTTTGGCAGAATGAAGATTGAATGGCAGATAAAGGCAAAATATTTAGTTAAAGTCAGTCTGACCATATCCATTGGATGCAAGTACTTCAAAACCGATTTCTCCGAAAGGCCAGGGCGCCCCGTGGTTCATTAGGAACGAGCGACTCCATGTCGACCTCAAAATCCCGACAGTGAAGCAGTTCATGAAACGACTATCTCAACGTTTCATCGAAACTGCATCAAAACATCAAAATCCCCTTATCGCATCGGCTACCCGATACGCTCCCTCACAGATTAGTAGGATTCGCCGTCCGCGGCATACCCTCGTCGAACCCGACGACGCCATCACCCAGATACAAGAGAGCCAAAAAAGTCAAAAGTCAAAAGTCAAAACGTTTATTTCAATTAGGCCATTAAACGGTACTTTTGAACGTCGTCGAAAGGTAGATTCTTATGGAGAAGAACGGACAAGAAACTCCATAGTTACTCTTTTCAAATAATGATTTTACAAAATTTGGTTTACAAAAATTAATTTAATATTATGTGAGGACGATGCACCCAGAGTATGCTACTTATAAGAACAAAGTATCACCAGCAGAGGTAAACTTATTAATTTCCTAAAGAAATTTAGGTAAATGGTACTCACATATTTACAAACATTGGAACCATTAATTAAACAACAGTGTGTGAGTCAACAGAAAAATAAAAACACAAAAAAAGAAACAGTATATCTATAAAGTTAATACATAAATCAACCAGTTTGTCCTTCACCCTTGATTGTCCTATGGAGCAGGACCAGCATGTTTCCAAGCATTCTTATCCTGAATGTAATCTTCTAATTTGTAATATGCTTGTTCACAAAGTGTACTTTTAACATGAGTTTTAAATTTTCTTTCATTTAGTTCTCATATGTCAGAAGGTATTTTGTTGTAACATTTAACACAATACCCCATGAAAGAAGTGTGGACTTTAGCTAATCTAAAAAATGGTTGATCTAATTTGTCTTTATTTCTAGTATTATAATTATGTCTATCACTAATTTTACTAAAAAGATGTCTGTTTTTCCGCACATACATAATATTTTCATAAATGAATTGGCAAGGGACTGTCATAATATTAATCTTTTTAAAAAGTTCCCTAAGAGAATCACGGCGACGCAGATTATAAAGGGCTGTGACAGCTCTCTTTTGTAAAATAAATATGGATTCAATGTCAGCAGCCCGACCCCACAGCAAAATACCGTACGATATAATGCTGTGAAAGTAACTAAAGTAGACCAAACGTGCGGTTTCTACGTCTGTTAACTGTCTTATCTTTCTAACAGCATACACGGCTGAGCTTAGACGACCCGCAAGAGATGTTATATGAGGCCCCCATTGTAATTTTTCGTCTAATGTGATACGTATCGTATATGTGAGCCATAGGGAAACCAGCATTCTTAGAAAATACATAAACAGACCGCGTTCCGGTTTCCGGCCTCGCCGCCGAGCCCGTCGCGACGTCCCAGTAATAACTCTCCCCGACCTTTGATTACCGAGCCAGCCCGCGTCGCTGAACCAGTAGTTTTAAATCCCCCAAATAATAATGATATGCCCAGCCTGTCCCTTGCTGTCCTCCCGAAATGACGCCGCTAAGCCGAGGTCCGTATCCCGCAGGGGATGCCCTAGCGAGCGGTCATTTATTATAATTAGCTAGTTTGTAAGCTCTGGCTGGGGGCCTTAAATTCATTTGAGGCCGCCACAGGATAGTCCGGTTAAGCAGTAACCATCCTTAGTGTGCTGAACTGCGAGTGGTCACGGTAAAAAAAAAAAACCAAAATAGGTACTGGGCTATCGTTGAATTGTCAACGATGATGAATGACATGAGCTGTAAGGTGCCAGGTGCGTGTCATCCTCATCAGCAGTGCGTGTGACAGCCTTCGATGACGAGCAGACAATAACATACCTACTGTAATTGTTTAACTGTTAACAGTTCGTCACTCAACGAGCGGTTTCGAGCTGCACGGTGCGCGGCGGGGCCTGCGGGACTGCAGTGAGGACAGGTCGCACTGACAGCGGGGAGCGGCCTGAGGAGCGATTTCTGAGATGTTTAACAGAAATAAGAGAAACTAGAGGTGCTACATAGTAAACACCAGTTCCCGCGCAAAGTAAATAAATTAAGTAAGGTGGTAGATATGTAGAAAAAACATACATTTTTAAGGTTTACGTCCGTGATAGGTATCCATACTAATATGCATGTATTTGTATGCGAAGTAACTATGTCTGTTTGTTATCTTTGAACGGATTCGCATTAAACACGACACACAGATGGACCGTGAGCTTTTTTGACTTAACACGCGAGCGCAGCCGCGCGCAGAGTCTTATTTATGTTTCGACTCATTTTCTTATACTAACAGGAGTGGGAGAGATAAAATAAAAGCATTAAGTTTATTATTTTATGGCGCATGACGGTCGATTTGCCGGTATGATGTACACAAGTAAACAATTAAAATGTCCGGTCGTGTGGTTATGCCAACTCTACACACCGGACGTGAATGGCGTGTTTTATCGACTCATCCGTTTACGTTACATAAATAAGTCCATTCACCTTCATCACAAAACAAACAGATTGGTAAGAGTAATTAGTGAATAATTAAAGTTAGTTTTCAGTCGTTTTTCAGACGCGATGACGCCAATATGTTTATCGCCGCGCCCACTCCGCCGCCCCGCTACTCGCCCGCGGTGTGGCCCGTGCCGACGCTTTTATTGCCGATATATCACGAGGTAGCCAGCGATAATTCAATTTAGTGCGGAAACGCAGTGATTGCGTTGCGATGGTGGTACGATAGTGGCGCGGCAGTGGCGCCACCGCTCGGCGTTTACGAGCGTCTATCGGCCGCTGATTACGTTTTATTCTCCGTTTTAAACACTATCAGGATTTGATAACACGAAATGTACGGAGCTATCGTCCCAGTTTCAAATCAATACGTTTGGTTTGGTGCTAAAATTATTCACTTTGAATGGAATTTGTGTATTCACACAGATGCGACATCTGTATCTAACATATTTTTAGATTGTTGCCAGAGTAAATTAAGGTTAATAACAGAACTGACGAAAATGTTTGATCTTCAGACCCAGAAGTAAACCCCAATGTGCACAACCATACTGCGCACACTTTTTTTTTTTTTTTTTTTGATCTCGTGGGGAAATCCTCATGGAAATCCTCCACCCTGGGGCGGGTGGAGGGGTCTGTCAGACTCTTACTGACTAAAACCTCCCCGGTGTTCCATCTGCCACCTACGCCGGGGATCGCGGGAACGTATGCGACTTCCGCAATCCCCGGCTGGTGCCGGCCCGCCTAAATACTGCGCACACTGTATCAGCTATAGATCAGTGATTCCTAACCTTTCAACATTGTTATTCCTGTGACTCTGTGACCTATCAGGAAAACTGATTTTACCCCGACATTAAAATGTTATTGAATCAGTTCAAACAATAAATATAAACAAATATCTTGATTAATCACAAATAGCACATCAGTATCACAATTTTAAAGTCCTCAATTTATATCTAAACAACAAAATAAATAAAAATAGTTAGTGTGTCGGTTGGTTTGTTTTGCATTCGGTAGTTTTTTAGGGTTCCGTTACCGAAGGACGGAGCCCTATTACTAAGCCTCCGCTGTCCGTCCGTCCTTCCTCCGCCGTCTGTCTGTCAGCGGCTTGTATCTCAAGAACCTTAATAGATAGACAGAGTGTGTATTTCTTTTGCCGCTATAACAACAAAAAACTAAATTAAATTAAAATTTAAAGGAGCTCCCAGCTCGGTTCATGAGAGTCCGACTCGCACTTGGCCGGTTTTTTATGTTAGGTTTTGTTTAGCTCAAAGCGCATCTGACATCATGTTCAACATTCCACACGGTTTCTGGCCTTTGTTTTCAGTTGAACTAAAGTTGTAAAACCACTCTCACATCTATAGACCAAAGGAAAGGGTCTCAGTATGTTTAAAGCTCTGTGCGCTAGAACAGGATATTCTGCATCAGCTCATCGTCAAACTGTGCAGAGATCATAATTTAGAAATTCTACGCTGCAAGTGGTGTTCTCGCGTAGTCCAAGAAATTCCACTTTAGCCGCCACGTCGTCGTCGTTAATATTGTTATCGTGTCTTAATATCCAAGAGCTTTTTTTTTTTTAAGGGTGGGAAATCATCATATATGACTTCTTCCGCTCTGGGTGGAGCGGAAGGGCGTGTCAGAATCTTACTGACTAAAACCCATCCGTGTTCCTTCTAAAGCCCTTTGCGTTCCAGGGCCGCGGTGACTCTTTCGAACAAATTCCGCAACCCTGACAGAATATCCAAGAGCTGGACTGACCATTATCCATGTCCGGAAAATATTGCTTCAGTGAATGTTGTAGATAAATGTTAAACCTTAATTTTACATTTTTTCCTATCTACCTACGTATTTATATTGGATTAGATCTTAATTATTGGGTTCTTTGTTACCCCCACAGAATACCTAATTTATCTCCGCGGGGGTAATTACCTTCAGGTTCGTAACCACTGCTCTAGATCCTGGCCATATTTTTAATTAATTTATAGTAAGCATCTGACTTATAACGCGGAGAGCTCCTAAAATGTGCTCCAATAAAGTTTAACGAGCCGTCATGACAGCTGTAAGATCAGGCACGATGGAGCTCTCCAGAACGGTGGCCAACCATTTCTGGAACATGCTTAGACCTTATAAATATATTACCGACATAATTATTGCTCTTTTAGGTAAATTGCTACAATGGTGAGCAGGTTCAGAAGAACTTCAAACGAACGCTCATTAAAGCCAGCCAAGCCGGGAAGGCGCAAGACACCAGTGAACCGACTCACTGCGAGTGTTTCACATCGCGTGCACTTCTTATAGGAATCTTGAGACAGACCGCCCCTGAACTGTTCATTATGTCGATGACACGCACGACGGAAGCTTTACTCCGTTTCCAAACCTGAACAAAATTAAACAAAATAATTAGCAAAAAGTCGTGATTTATTTTCCTTTCTCAATGAAGCAAAGGCATAGCGCGCCTGTCTGCCGGTGGCGGTCGTGTTCGTTCAGCGGTTTTGCTTAACTTCGTATATCACGTAAATGAGAGCTATTTGTTTTTCCTGACAATGAATCAAAGTCATTAATTTCCGCAATTTGGCGTATTAACGACGCCATACGCCGAGCCTGGCCGAGTGGAGCCGAGCGCGCCCGAACTTGAGCCGGCATCGGATGGCGGATGGTGTTATGCAAGCAGTCGGCACACGGTAGCAGGAAGCGTATCATTAATTCGTAACATTTTCTAATGCGCACGGCTCTCCCCGATTAACGTATTAATTCAGTTCTGACACAAACATTTATAATATTGTCACAACTCACACAACACGTACTTTATAAGCTAATTTGAGACCACAAATGAATACTAATGACTTACAGCGACAGAAAAACAAAATTCAGAAGTAATCTTTAGTGATGCTGTAACACAGGAACCTACCTTTTATACATATCTTGGTTACTCTCGGTTGAGTTGAGCTGGAAACCAGCCGAAGAGGCGACGTGATGTCGACTCAGTGCCTAGCTAGTTATGTATATGCTTAATTTCATTTCATTTTATTTATTCAAACAATAAACATTCGCTAGGTACATAATAATGGGAATAAATATTATGACCACCAGAAAATACTTCGATACCCTAAGCTCTTTTACCAAAAATATATACTTAACACCAAAAAAATTAAGCCTAAAAAAATAATAGTTCTAGCTGTTTTATTCACGACTGTAGTTCAAATTGTATTTGGGGACCAAATATAGTAAATGATCACCAAATTTTTGCGAGCAAATTTCTTCTTTAAACAAAAGGTTAGGTTCCTACGATATCATCGAGTGCCTCCCTACCTCCGCCGCGTCGTCGGGGCTTATTTGGCGGAAAGGTGTGTCACCTATCTGGGACGCGATGGCAGATACCAGCGCCCCATGTCGTGCGGTGTTCCACAGGGTTCGGTCTTGGGCCGACCGGTTACGACTGGTTACGACTGGGTGCTGAGGGGCGAGCTCCGGCCGGGAGTGCAGCTGGTGTGTTACGCTGACGACACACTGGTCACTGCCCGGGGGAGCTCGCACAGGGAGGCAGCGTTGCTGGCGACGGCTGCGGTCTCACAGGTGGTGAGCCGCATACGGCGCCTCGGCCTGGAGGTGGCCCTCAACAAGTCGGAGGCCATTGTTTTTCATGGCCCCCGGCGGGCGCCGCCGCTGGGATCGCACATCGTGGTCGGGGGGGCCCGTATCGCTGTCGAGTCTACCATGAAGTACCTGGGATTGGTGCTCGACAGCCGGTGGGATTTCGGCCCCCACTTCCGGCGGCTTGCGCCCAAGTTGTTGGGCGCGGCGGGGGCGCTGTCAACGCTGCTTCCCAATCTGGGGGACCCGAGCACCGCCTGCAGGCGGTTGTACGTGGGGATCGTGCGATCGATGGCCCTTTATGGGGCCCCGATCTGGGCGGCTGACCTGACGGCCGGCACCATCGCAGTTCTGCGGAAGCCGCAGAGGGTGATGGCCGTCAGAGTCATCAGGGGATATCGCACGATCTCCTACGAGGCGGAGGCGGCTTGCGCACTGGCCGGATCTGGACCTGGAGGCGAAAGTGCTCGCGTCACTACACAGGTGGCGCGAGGACGCGCGGGCGCGCGGCGAGCGACTGACGCAGCGACACCTGGAGTTGCGTCGGTCGCAGCTGCGCGAGGTCCTGGTGGCGGAATGGCGGGACAGGCTTTCGAGCCCTACCGCCGTCCTCATCACCATCGAGGCCATCCGGCCAGTGCTCGACCTCTGGCTCGGGAGAAGGCACGGCTCCCTGTCGTTCCATGCGACGCAGGTCCTCTCGGGGCATGGCTGCTTCGGGAGGTTCTTGTGTCGCATAGGCAGGGAGCCGGACGATCGATGCCACCACTGCGTCGACTGTCGGGAGGACACGGCACGGCATACGCTTGCAGAGTGTGCAGCTTGGGAGGAGCCGCGCCGTGCCCTCATCTCTGTTGTAGGCGGTGACCTCTCGCTGCCGGCCGTAGTCCATGCTATGGTCGGCGGTGAGGAGTCCTGGGACGCGGTGGTCTCCTCCTGCGATACAGTTATCGCGCAGAAGGAGGCTGCGGAAAGGGAGAGGGAGATCACAACCGCTCTCCCTGCCCGCAGCAGGCGCATCGGGCGTCGGAGGAGGGCATACGCTGCCCTCTTCCGGCCCCCCTAACTGGGTCCAGGGGCGGCGGACTTGGGGATGTCCGTCGCCCTGCATTCATCCGGACCCGAAGTGGCGGCGCGTGGTGTTCCCGTGCGCCCCTCTTTGACGTAGCGAGGGGAGTTAAACACCTCACTCCCCTCGCCGACGCGAGGTGGCCCGCAGAGGCGGGCCGGCACCAGCCGGGGATTGCGGAAGTCGCATACGTTCCCGCGATCCCCGGCGTAGGTGGGAGATGGAACACCGGGGTGGTTTTAGTCAGTAAGAGTCTGACAGACCCCTCCACCCGCCCCAGGGTGGAGGATTTCCCCCCGAGAACAAAAAAAAAAAAAGGTTAAAACTGTGACCTCCTACGCAAGAGCCGAGCGAGAGAAGCGAGCGGTGCCGCGGCAGCGGCCGGCGAGTGCCAGAAACGACTTGCATTAATAGAAAAAAGAGATTGTTTTTAGTAGGTTACCCGGATACTAAATATTTGGCTTATTTGATAGGGTAGCAAGATGTATAAACTTTGGTTATAATTTCATATTAAACTGCGGTTTTAATTTTGGTGATCATTTACTATTTTTGGGTCAACTATGATTTGTTTGGAGTCATTTGCTTTAATAGGATAGCAAGATGTACAAAGTTTGGTTATAGTTTTAAATTAAAATGCGGTTTTATATTCTGGTGATCATTTACTATTTTTGCCTGTGATATTTTACTAAATCAGGTGATCAGTTAAACATAAGCTCATAATAATTACAATAAAATTGTCACATGCTAAACAATTTGTACAATTTGAAGCAAAAGTATAGTAAAACATCAAGTCAATCAATTAAAAGATGTCTATAAATAAATAAATGTCAGAAAGTATGTCAGATATAATGTCAAATGCTGACCTAATTTCCAAGACATATCTGTCACTGTTGTCTCTGCACCGCCCAAAGGCGTCTGAGTGTATTTGATGTACATAGGTACCTTTTGAATGATAAATCTGATAGATCCAAAAAAAGTAAAAGTACGTATCACCTGTAGGATATTGATTCAATGAAGCTACACTGCGGCTGAATGCTCTAGGCTACTTTTAATCCCGGAGAAGTAACTTTTCTTGTGGAAATGGCAATGGGAGCAAAGCTGCGGGAGAAGCGAGTAATACGAATATGTGAGCTATGTTTTATTTGTTTCCGACATAACGCGACGTGCCCTTGGCAGTGGCCCGTCGCTCCACCCGTGCACCCGTCACTCTCGCTGGTGATCGGCGTGGCTGCCAGGAACCATGCCGTACAAGTTCAAGGAGACTCCAGCGCGTCTGCTCCGTTGCGGCAAACCAGTTGCCCTATGTCGCATGGCGCGCGGCGTTGACGTTGACGCAAGTCGAGCTAATTCCACACATTACCTATCGCGTCCATATACCTACTTGTATATAAGTATACACGTAACACACGTTGACAGCTGAGAATAATTACGGAAATGTACGATAATTAGAATTTCAGGAAAATGTATTTTAAACGTTTGACAAGTGGCTGAGCACATATTACTTATTGGATAGTTTTTGTAAAGACTGTTTGAACTAGCTCCAATTATATTTTAGATCTTGATGTAATGGACTGATTTTGTTCGCTGGAGCAGTTTCTCATTTGGGTGTGACGTGTGTTGTGAGGTATGTACACAAATAAGTTGAACAGATTTAAAATTATAAAATCATCAGTTTTCTTTTGACCCTCAACAATACAGTCCGCTTCCAATTACATAGAGACAAATCTGAGTTGTGAAAAAAATGTGGAGCCTACTAGGAAGTGTCACAGTTGTAAGCGACAAACTTGGGCGACACGCAGCTGGAACTCTTTATCATATAGCTACCATATTTCTCGAGTCCTCATGAAGTAGGTAGCTGGCACAAATATAAACATATATTATACCATGTATTATGATAGAAAACAAGGTGTGTCTGCCGAGGTGGCCAGCCATCCGTGACGCAACTCGACACTAACGAATGGTCCCGGTCATCCCGAAAGGCCTCCGAGGACTACAACGATGCATGCATGAACAGAACACCTCTACGTGTCATATGATATAAATTTGTTTTGGTCTTCAATGAAAATGGAACCACGAAGAATAGCTGCAGTCGTGAATTGCACCCATAGATGTGTCTCCATTGCTGAAGCAATGACTTCATGTTGTCTATTCAATCTACGTTTGTCGTATACATTCGATACTTAGGTACCTGTAAGTGCAAAATTATGTACCATCCTTATTAGAAGATACTCAACAAACTTCAACGCCCCTCTAACCCTTTTTAAAGGTAAGTTTTGGAAAATTAAGCACTACGATATCCATTCAATGGTCTCAGGATTGGTCTACTATTCACGCCATTCACCCCGTCACTGGTTGATTATACAAAATTGTTATCCCACTTTTAGTTTGTTTATTCCAATTTCAACGTAAATTGAAGTAAGCAATAAGCTCCTCCCCTAAAAACTTCATCACCCCTTTTCGCTCCAGGCGTTTATTTTGGATAAATCCAAAGATTTGATATTATTATTTTTTATCCAAATCATCAATGCTGTTTCAACTTCATCGGGCCAAGCATTAAGATTCTTCCCAGTTCGCTTAAAACGCAAAATTTTGCTACTTTGGGGTACATTATTCAAGTTTTAGTAGGGATCCCTAATTATTTCTGGAAATATATAGCCTATGTTACTCAGTGAATGTGCACCTATGTTCTAACGGCGAAAGAATTTTAAAAATCGGTCAAGTATAGTTAAGAAGAAGTTTTTGAGTTAAGTCCAAACAAACAAACAAACAAATCTTTCCTGTTTATAATATTAGTTTAGATAGATAGCTAATTCTTCAGTTCGATTGTCACAATCTGTCGCTGGCTTGCTGGCTGCCGTCAGAGCAAGGAAAGTGAACCGGTGCCAAGTGTTATCCAGAACGCAGAGTGACTGACGTCTGTACGTCACTAACTGTGTGAGTTATTTAATGTGATTGAAACTTGGCGAAGATAGACATTTTGGTTATACAGAAAATACCTTTTACATCAGCATTTGTCTTGCAAAAAGAGAATAGCAGCAATCCTCCGGCCGCAGCCCCTCCCCGACCGAACTATTGTTCGTCTCACTCAATAGTAAAACCGACAGAAATGCCGAGATTATGATAAGCTAGTATTGCGAACACAGACACATCTGCTTCACTTTTATATAAGTAGGTATTCCATATGGAAACAAAAAAGTGGTCGAATTATATTCGCGAGCCGACCAAATACCGCTAGATCCCGGTATTTGTGTAAAGAAAGCAAACAACAGGTGAACATAAGAAAGCTGGGGCGTCGGGGCCCTCAAGCGCCCTAAGCCCGGCCTCGGACCGTCAAAAGCCCATAAAAGAGGCATCCGCGCGGACCTCGAGGGATCACAGTGCGCCACAGCGCAAACCTCAGTAGAAAAGCAACTCTGCTGGGACCACTCACCTTAACCTTTTGACCTTAATTACAAGCAATAAGGAGGTATTTATTTTGGTACGCTTAGCTTTGAGAAGTAGTTAGGGTGTTATCACACCAGTCGATCGATGGTAGAATGGATAAGTCGACGTTGATCGATAGTTTCTACGTTTGCCTTCGATCAGCCAAGGCTACCACACCAATCGATCAATCGATTGGTGTACTAACACCCTTATTCGGACCAACGCTCACTAATAACATTATAAAATAAACCCTCTGTCTGATTCATTCAAATTTTTGTTTAAAACAAAAATTTTCACTTATCAAAATTCTTTTGGTTTCTTTGTAGTAAAGTGTTAACGTTAAGTATATCCAAAACTGTCAACAGATTATCAAGTGTCTTATTTGTAATGCATCAATATGTTAAGTTAGGTACATTTGGCGGCCGGGTCGGACTGGCCCCTTTGCTTGTCCTGTGCTGTGCGTGGATGTCGGAGCGCCCCGATGACAGCAGGCTCCCGCCGTCGATCGGCGGCTAAGCTCAGCTTACCTGCACAAAGGGCGCTCGCTTTGTTTCTAGTGAGCCGATTACAATGTTGTGACGCAATAAGGTGTCACGATGGAGGCTCGCGCTGTGGGCTGTTACCATGATTGACGAGAAGACTAACGTGACATTCAAATCTCAAATCTCAAATCTCAAATAGTTTATTGCAATCCATAATGTACACGTAAACAGGTGGTAGAATTAATAAATAGAAACAATTATGGACCCTGTCGGGCACAGCAAAACTTAAAATAATTAATTAGGAGAGAGGAAGAGCGTTTTGTTAACTTTTCTTGTAAAATGTTTGTGAAATTATTTCCTGTTCATTTTGTATCTATTATTAAATATTTTATACATATTATTAATAATTATCTGCATTGGTAATAGCATTTTTTATCAGGTATTATTAAAAAAGTATTTTATTTATTTATTATTATTATAAGAATTTAGTGTCATTTGTTTATTATTATCATTTATATAATATAATGTCATTTATTTATTATTATCAGTAGAATAGAATGTCATTTATTTAAGAAAATTATGTCCTTAATTTATTATTATCAATAGAATAGAATGTCATTTATTTATTTATTATTGCCAATAGAATAGAATTTCATTTATTTATTATTATTAAGTTTACATATCTATATTGTTATTATTAAAACTTATCCGTAAGGTATTCTTCCACTGTGTAATAGCTTTTTTTAATTAAGAATTGTTTTAACTTATTGAGAAATATACTGGTTTTGTTTTCTTGCTTTATGTTTTCTGGTAATTTATTATATATTTTGATAGACATAGAATGTGGACTAGAAGCATGTAACTTAAGGCGGGACGGAGGCAAATTTAGCCTGTTTTTATGGCGCAGTGAATGGCTCGTTTGTATGTCTCCCCGTGTGTTGTAGGATTCTGGGAATTTGCGGACCAATTTACATAACTCCAAGATATAAATACAGACTAATGTGAGAATCTTGTGTTTTTGAAAATAAGGCTTGCAACTATCTGTCTGTTCTATGTTGGTAATTATTCGTAGTAGCTTCTTTTGTAGGATAAATACGATGGGAGCGTCTGTGCTATTTCCCCATAGGATGATGCCATAGGTAAACCATGCGTGGGCATATGCGTAGTATGTGACTAGCGCGGTTTGAAGGCTTGTGGTCTTTTTAATTTCGCGGAGGGCATATGAAAACTTTGAAATTTTTGATTTAACTTTCTGTATATGTGTTTTCCAGTTTATGTGTGTGTCTATTGTCAAGCCCAGGAGAGTAAAATCACTGACTGTTTCTAATTTATGTCGGTTAAAAGTAAAGTTTATATTTATTTGGTTTTTCTGCCGGGGATGGAAAGGTATTATTTTGGTTTTGGTAAAATTTATTTCGAGATTATGTTCATTCATCCAGTTCATTACTTTATTTAAAATGTTTGTAAGTTCTTGATTTAAGCTAGAATTTGTTAGGCATGAGGTGAGGATAGAGATATCATCCGCAAAAAGTACATATGGCCCGTCTATGATTTTGGGGAGGTCGTTAATATATATGAGGAATAGGAGGCATCCAACAACACTTCCCTGGGGAATTGAAGCATATATTGGTCTAACATCAGATCTTATGAGCTCTATTTCCTTTGTTTTTTTATTAAAAAAATCGATCTCAACTTGTTGCTCTCTGTCTTTCAAGTATGATGCGAACCAGTCATAGGCTTTCCCGCGTATTCCTATTTTGTATAGCTTATTTAATAGTATTTTAAATTGCACTTTGTCGTAGGCCTTTGTCATGTCGAGTAATAATCCTATTGCATATTGTTTATTATTCATAATATTTAGAGCTTCTTGAATGTATTTATAAACTGCTAGCGTTGTAGATCTGTTTTTTCGAAATCCATTTTGACAGTCATCGAAGATTTTATATTTTTCACAAAAAGAATAAACACGATTCTATGATGGTACATATAAAGGAAGAGATAATTTCCTAAGTGCGTTCTAATAAGTTGTACTGGTCATGTTGGTTGGTAATTGAGAAGCCATAACTTCATTTGTAATCCTCAACCACAGATTGTTGGTTCACTTCCAGAAGTTATTGACTGTGTCGTAATTAGAGCACACAGAGCAGGAGCAGTGTGCTGCGGTAAGATTAACCTTTGTTCCGAATGTTGGACAAGCATCCAATATTCGCTATGCGGAGTTAAGTTATTAGCAAGTTGCGTGAAGCAAACCGTTACTAACCGGCGGCGGAAGCGCGGAACACAAATTAACGTTCCAACTAACTTCGCGACTGGATCCCAGTTGCTTGTCAAAACCCTTAGCCGATATTATAGTGGCGACCGCTCAACGTGAATGAGACTCTATCACAGTAGAGATACGATTGAGTTCTGTGCCTGTTGTGTTCGTATCGTAGCAGAAAGTTGTCGGATGAATTAATCCGCCCAATTTATATCGAAGGATGTTTGCGGGCACAGCGTAGTGCGCACTCTCCCGTCGTCCGCGGAGTTCTGTTTGTTGTTTGGGATAAGTAATCATTCCTCCTGCCAAGGATTGCGTTATTAATCGTCGACCAAATGAAAAACAGCCGTATTTTTAGAATGTATAATCGTATATTATCTGCGAGCAGATTGTGTAGGCATCCGAGTTTATTTCTGACGTAATGTGCTCTGTTGTTTTAAAAAATTCAGATCGATCAATCCTCTGAGGAAAACTGATAATAACTGAGTATTTGTGGGACGTGCCTGCCAGTGTTCGTACATAACTGAGTATATTTTATTTAACACAGATTCTCTACTTCTTAGGGATGGTTGTATGAGTAGGAGTTTGAATTCCTAATATTTTTTTGGGTTCCCAACATTCGTAAGAAACGGAACCCTTATAAGATCACTCGGTTGTCTGTCTGTCCGTCTGTCACAGCCAATTTTCTCCGAATCCACTGAACCGATTCTGTTGAAAGGTGCCTACACATATGAACTTCTGTAATCCAAACACGGACGCGTTACGTAAATACATATGTAAGTACATACATTTTGAGTACCTATGGGGGTCACTTTTGGGGGACAAGCTAAAGTTTTTTAAATTGCACCATGTAACTTATCAAATATATAAACGAGCTTATTGTGGGGGTTTGAATTATATTTTTTTATCGTTTTAAAATGAACTAAACAGTTTTGAAGCTATTCGAGAAATAAAACGTAAAATTGTCATTCCGCCTGATCTCCGAAACTATTTAACCAAAAATGTTGAAAAAAATGTAGATTGTAGTTATTTATCTATTGATTACAGAGTAACTTCTATTGCTGCTACTATAACAAGTCTATGGTGTTAAAAAAACATACTTCAAAAATGAAATTGCGCGGCGGCCGCGGCGCGGCGGGGGCGTTGGGTTTTACATCATGCGCGGGATAAAGGTGCGTACCCATGCGCACCCGGTTGACCCTCTTCATGAGGCAGTTGAACAAATGTGGCTACTTCTAAGTACAAATGGTCTCAAAATCGCTATCGGCACTGCGTATAGACCACCATGGATGGATGTTGATATGTTTCTGGATGCGCTTACTTGTTCAATAAATTCTATAACGTCTTGTACACACACTATTCTTTTGGGTGTCTTTAATATTAATTGTCTGAATCAAACAGACACTAAAACAAACAAATTAAATATATTTCTTCAAACTCTTGGCCTTAGTCAACTAGTGCAATCTGCTACTCATTTTACTTCCACTAGCGAGACCCTTATAGACCTAGTGTGCACTGATGCCAAGGCGCGCGACATTGAGGTGGACTGGATTAGTGCGCTTGGTGCGCATGTTTTTATAACAGCTGTTTTTCATTTTAAAAAGGAGAAAATACCGCCAATTATAAAACGTAGGAATTTAAAAAACATACCATTAGACAAGTTCAAAGAGGAAATGGTCTCAGTGGATTGGCTTGCACCAGCTGTGTCAGGTGATGTAAACACTATGGTGGCTCAACTTAACAAAAACATCATCACGCTTTTTGATAAATATGCTCCACGTAAGACTCAAATTATTAAGGAAAGGTCGTATCCATGGATAACGGATAACATCAAACTTATGATGTGCCTGCGCAATCAGGCACACATGCGGTGTAGAAACTCCGTTTCTGAGAGCAAAATGTTGTATTACAAGGAGCTAAAAAGTTTAGTTAATAAGTCCTTATACTATGAAAAAGTGGCTTATTTCAAACATAATATTAACAGTAAAATACACCACCCCAAAATTCTATGGAAAAATCTAAAGTCAACCTTATTACCCTTCAAAAGTATGTCTGAATTACCCGCTCATTTGAATGACTCCTTGAGATTTGAGATTAATTCCCATTTCTTAAATGTCCCTGGTGATAGTGTGGCACCAGCATCATGTTTTGCTTTCTACAAGTCCCATAAATTTAACGAGGGTTTTTTTTCTATTAATACCGTTGACCAATCTACAATTCTAAAATTTTTATTAAAATGTAAATCCAATGCAGAAGGTTTGGACCACATCACGCTTGACATGTTTTTTATGACTCTCCCTCAAACTTTAGATATCCTGACTTCAATCATTAACTACTCAATTTCTACGTCGACCTTTCCTGAACTTTGGAAAATTGCAGTTGTGCGTCCTATACCTAAAGTCGTGAACCCAAGCACTATAAAGGACTTACGGCCTATAAGCATTTTACCCTTCTTGTCAAAAGTGCTTGAAAAAGTAGTAAATGCCCAATTATCCGCATACCTTGAGCAAAATAACATCCTACCGGAGGCACAATCAGCTTTTAGGAAGGGTCGTAGCACTGCGACGGCTCTGTTAGATGTTACTGACAATATATTATCGGCACAAGATGAGGGGTGTTGTACCTTGTTGGTTCTACTGGACTTTTCTAGGGCATTTGATGCTATAAATTTGTCTCTTTTGCTATCTAAGATGACGTATTATGGGTTTGATGCACCTACGGTTGCATGGTTCAAGAGTTATCTTAGCAATCGAAAACAGCTGGTTGAGATTCAAGATGCTAACGGATCTAGTATTTTATCAAATATGACTCCAGTGGAAAGGGGAGTTCCGCAGGGATCTATACTGGGCCCCACTTTATTCATTTTGTATACTGCAGATATTGACAATGTTATAAAAAATACTTAATTTCACATCTATGCCGACGACATTCAATCATACTTATCTTTTAAACCTGAACACTATGAAACCGCAGTGAAATTATTAAATGAAGAGCTGGACAGAATCGTGAACTGGTCGATGCAAAACTCTCTGTTACTCAACCCGACCAAAACTAAATTTATGCTTTTCGGGTCCAAGGGTCAACTGGATAAAATCAATTCAAATCTTTCTACCGTAATCGTAATGGGCCAACGTATTGATCGAGTTTATGAACCGAGAAATCTGGGTCTGATAATAGATCAGGATCTACGTTTTGAGGCTCATACTTCGAGTTGTGTAAAAAACTGCTTCTACCGTCTTAAAGTTTTGTATAAGATGCGTCCATATTTAAGCAAAGACCTGCGCGTACAGCTAGTTGAAAGTCTGGTTCTATCCAAGTTAAATTATGCCGATACCGTGGTAGGACCTCGACTTCTAGCACGTACCGTACGACTAATTCAAAGGGTTCAAAAAAACCAAGGAGCCACATAACACCATTCCTAAACAAAAATAATATTTTAAAAATGAAATCCCGTCGGAAGTTACACTTAGCCTGTCTTCTTTTCGGCGTCATTAATTATAAATGTCCGACATACTTGTACTCCAAGCTTGCGTGGGTAAATAGTCACCGGCAGCGCAAGGCCAGGCGTTGTGCTCAGCAGCTAGCTACCCCACATCACCGTACTGCAGCTTTCCGAGGCAGTTTTCGATACGCGGCCTCCAAATGTTGGAACAACATTCCCCCACCCATTAGGGACCTAAAAAACATTAGTTCATTTAAGGCTAGACTAAAGAAATTCATTTTGAGTTCTCAAATCGAATTTAATGACATCAACATTGATAAACCTTTTATTTAATCATTTTATTTATCCAATATTTATTTCAATTATGTTTAATCAATCACCAATTTAAGTATGTCTCCATTGTTTTCATTAAAATATATACATATATCTCTTAGTATAAAAACAAACCTTATGTTAGGTTGGATGCAACGTGGTATGTCTCCAGGAACCGCAAGGCTTCGATTAGTTATAAACTTTGACTGTTGGTAGGTAGGCACATATATATTTTATGAAAGGTACTTCTCCATTTTCCTTTTACGGCTACTCGTTAGAGTTTATAATATACTCTTTGGATAATGCGTCCACGCGTTGTTTTATATTACAGATTCGTGGGTAGTACTATAAAAGAAAAATCTCTGGACAGTGTAGCAAACACAAAAAAAAAAACTTTTGTAATACTTATTAACGTATTCTAATTTATTTATTATTTATTTTTAATATTCAAGTATGAATGTATTTATTTTTCTTACCCACGTCCGTGTGTCACTGCAGGGTGCCAACTGAAAACCAGCGCTGGGTGTCTGACGCCCAGCAAATGCTGAGATGGTAACCCTTTCGGTATAGGCACGCTCAGCTAACGGCTTGCTAGATAATTGTTGTCTTATGATTGTTCTCTTTTTTACTTTGTGTTTTGTTGCTGTTGTGTTGTGTCTGTATCGAATAAATGTTTTCTATTCTATTCTATTCTAAATTCGTTCGGAACTTGTTGCATGCGAGTCCGACTCTCATTTCGACACTTTTCGTGCACTTCAAACAATTTGGCACTTGAACCAAATAGTGAACACATCGGAAATCACGTAGAGGATTACCTACTTTGTCACAAGGAGTGGTGACAGAGGAGTATGGCATTCCTAGCAGGCGGAATTGTGAAGGCGGAGTCGTGGAGCGATCCGTCTCGCCCGGCCCACATGCGGGCTCAGCATCACGCTGGGAAGTGGGCACCATTAGGGAATCTTTCCTGTCCGCTGTTGGCACTGCCATGCCTGCCCGTGCCGGCGTCCCCGCTGGTCAGCGCCTGACGTTAGCACATCACGCCACGTTCCGAGCGGCCTGAGCAGACATGAGTAACGCTCCAAACTTTCCGCACTTCCACGGGAAAAGTTGGCCAGGTACGAATGATGTGCCAAAAGAAATTGTTGGCAAGAAGGCGGCGGGTCAGCGTCTGCTAATTAATTGTTAGCACACATTTCTGCCAAGGTTGCCTCGCTCGTCACCCGGGCTCGCTCGCACAGAACCAGTTGCGATGGCTCTGTTTGATCTTCATCTTCATCTGACAGCTGTTTCTGGCAATTTATCTTTGATTAATATTTACGAATAGCTTTTGCCGACGGCTTCGCCCCCGTGGAAGACGAAAATGATCCCAACGAGACATACGTATGTAATGTACAATTTCAATATTGCCGGAACGCAAAGTATCCTATATCCTATTCCAGGACATGGTCTAGCTGTGCCAAGTCCGTTCATCCAAATGCTTTTATCCGTTATGACGTGAAGAGGTAACAAACAAACAAATAAATAAACAAACAAACTCACTATAGCATTTATAATATTAAGCAGTTGGACAGAATAAGGATTCTGAATTGAATACTTGTTACCCGCGACGCCGACGGGACGGAGACGGTACGGACGATATGCGTTTGGGGTGAAAGGGCGTTTGTTTGTTTGTGCAATCCAATGTTGCCATTTATCTCCAGAAATACTAGTCCGATTTTGATGCGGTTTTCAGTGATGGGTTCGGGTTTGATTGGTGTGTGTTCTTAGATAGGTTTTACGGTGACAACTCGCCAGGGGGCGCTGCAGTAAACATTTGTTTGTGCAAAACCAAAACTACTAGTCCGATTTTGATGCGGTTTTTTGTAATGGGTTTGTGGTTTATTAGTGAGGGTTCTTAACTAGGTGTTACGGTACTAACTCACTAGGGGGCGCTGCGTACATAATACCTATGATCTCTAAAAAGTTTAAAGTAAAAAGCAAAATTTTGAAAAAACCAACGGCGGTTAAATCGTAATTGAAAACGGATTAAAATAATTTAAAACCCCCGACTTAAAGAATTTATGTAACGAGAGATAATAATAATAAACGTTTAATATCACAAGACAAGTAAGTATCTAAATAAGTAAGAGCCTACATAGGTAACTTGTCTAATCGGAGCAAATGACTTGAAAAACTTTTTTCCAAAAAAATACAGCCGACTTCCAAATAAAAAAAATAGTACGAAGTATAAAATAACTTTAATTTCGGAAGTCGGTGTTTTTGGTTGTTTCTTTCGTATTCCGCGACTCAAAGTTGTATTGTTTTGTAAAAAAGTTTTTTTATTTTTCACTCTTTAGTGGTAGGTACCCCACACCTAACAACACCACTGGAAGTCACAGGAAAGCAAAATACGCAATTTCGTTTACTTTTTTTTTATTGTCTTTTGATGAAATTTCAATGGGACCAATTGGAAAGTAAACGGAGCAGGAGGGGTAGCATTTATATAAAAATAATGGAATAGGGAGTGCATCTGCATTTATAAACGAACTTGTGCACCTACTGTAATACCTACACTATTCCTACCTACAGTAATCTCAAACTCGATGTATCAAAGACAGTGACGTTAGTATGCTGGTTGGGTCCCGGGAGCCCCGCGGGCCGCACACACCATGACACGGGTCGGAAAGGTCCGCAGCCCCGGAGAGATGAGAGTCCTCCTCTACGTGCTACTGTGGTCCCTCGAGACGCACATACAAACCGATCCCTTTTTAATGTGAGTTGGCGTTTAAACCACTTGGCATCTTCTATGGAGTTTGATTTATTACGGGATAGTTATCCATTGCGTTCCATCTCTTTGATCAAGTGTTATCGAGATAGCGATTCATAGTATCCTTGGATGTTCATAACAATCGTATATTTCGACTCATCTAAAGATTTATTCTGTTCGGAATGTGTGCATCCCATTAAAAAGTGTAAATTGTTAGAAAACTCACCAGTGTAATGATTAAGTGATTTATTGTCAGCTCGCCAAGAGTCCCGGTTCACACTTCAACATTTTGTGAAAAGGTTCACAGGCAGTATGAATATGTTTATAAATAATACATACACCTTCTGAACAAACGATGGTGGTGGTGTTCGTCCTTTCGTGAATTTAAAATTGATTGATTGATTTTCTTTAGCACTATAGTCGAAGAGCTAAATTGAATGATTTAAGGTTTAAGATAATAATAAATACAGAGTGGTAACAGAGCTGAGTTATTCAGTATCACAAGTAAGTAGCTTGATAATAAAAAGATAATAATAAGAACTACTTACCTACTAATGATTTACAAAAAACTACTATGTATTGTGTAATTCCCCGAACCTGGGGGGCTTCTGTCTAAACCCGAAGTCCGTAGTTTCGGGCTTAGTTGCGGGCGTATTCTACTCCGTATCACCTACGGACTTACGATTAGTTCCGAACCCGAACTAAGAATGAATGACAACACGATTTGACAGTAACTGTCAAATCGTGTTGTCATTAATTCTTAGTGGTTAGGTGATACGGACTAGAAAACGCTCGCAAAACTACGGACTTCCACTTAGACATTGTTATAAGGACGTTACCGAGCGTCGCCACAAGTGGGACTTCTGTGCTGTGCCCGCACACTACTACTAATTAACAAACTCGCCCCCACTTCAGCTCTCTGCCCAGGCTCATCGACGTTGTCGCTGTAGCGGCACGAGCAAATACATTGTTACGAACCGTTGATTTATTACTCGGTACTCACTGTACTGAGTGAGATCATTTCTAATATAATCTAATTTATTTATTATCTATTTATGTGATCGTAATTGGCAAGGTAACTAGCGTTAGATAACACAACAAGTAAAGGGTGTCAACACTGTCAAGCGATCATTTACAAAAAAGCGACGTTTATTATATTTCTGGCAATGACAAGGAATCTGCTGACAACAACGTGGCAGGTTTGCCAAGTGCTTACAATGAAAAGAAACTTGTCAAAATGTAAGTAATTATCAAGCTTAGGTCTGCGTACTGCCGCCTCGCCCCAACTATCTTAGGAGCGGGTTCCTGTGTAACCGGATGCAATCAGCTGCATTGTAAGATTGCTGACAGATTTTCTGGCTTCTGACTACTCGTAACGACTATCGCAATGGCTTGACGTGTTCTCCGAGGCATGGACGAAACTCGATATGCTCCGGGATGGTTACCAATCCACTAACGACCTCGGCTAGCGTAGAATATTCTAAGCACCTTACAGCAGATAGTGATCACCCAGTTGATGACGTCACGCAGCCAACAGCGCACAGTCACAACTGAGCAAAAACCACAATGTATTGTGTGCTAATATACCACACATCACAGTGCTGAGGCGAGTTCAACGGAACAGATTTGCAGATAAGATGCTAATCTGCTGTCGAACAATCCTGAGCGATGGCTTCAATGTTATGAGTTTTTTTGTAAAGAAATGAGCGTGTCCTTGAAAAGTATCACTATGGAAGAGGTGCCTGGCAACAAGACAACTCAATGTGTGGCACCTACAATATACAAACTATAATATCCACATACATGTGATGGTTTTTATAAGATTAGAGGGTTAGTTACCAATACAACAGCAGCTGCAATACATTTGCGACTTGATTCGATCATAAATCGGCCCATCCGGAATATTCCGCAAATCGCCATACATTACAGAACTGAACGATCGCAGCCAAAAAACTTACAGCTCGGGGTTGCCAACGTCAACAGTCAGCGGAAGTAGCCCAGTGTGGCCAGTGCACAGCGATGCTTTCAGGCGAATTGCTTCAACTATGTTACAGAATTATGCTAAAACATTTGTGAGACAGCGGCATCCTTAAATTGCTGCTTGCGTCATATTTTATTTATGGTTCGGACGCACGCGAGCGTTTTGCCATTATTGCTGGAAAGTGAACTTTATCACTTGTGCTTTATGGTTGATATTAGGTATAGTGAGTGGTCGTGTCTTGGCCAGACTGTCCGGCGCGGTCGGTTGACGCAAAAGGCACGATTCCAATTACCATGCGAGAATCAGTCGCTACGGGCCGCACGCTACCTGCAGCTAGGTAGCACCATACACTAGATAGGTACCTCAGCACGGCTCAGTTTACAATTACCATGCGAGAATCAGTCGCTACGGGCCGCACGCTACCTGCAGCTAGGTAGCACCATACACTAGATAGGTACCTCAGCACGGCTCAGTTTACAATTACCTTGCGAGAATCAGTCGCTACGGGCCGCACGCTACCTGCAGCTAGGTAGCACCATACACTAGATAGGTACCTCAGCACGGCTCAGTTTACAATTACCTTGCGAGAATCAGTCGCTACGGGCCGCACGCTACCTGCAGCTAGGTAGCACCATACACTAGATAGGTACCTCAGCACGGCTCAGTTTACAATTACCATGCGAGAATCAGTCGCTACGGGCCGCACGCTACCTGCAGCTAGGTAGCACCATACACTAGATAGGTACCTCAGCACGGCTCAGTTTACAATTACCATGCGAGAATCAGTCGCTACGGGCCGCACGCTACCTGCAGCTAGGTAGCACCATACACTAGATAGGTACCTCAGCACGGCTCAGTTTACAATTACCTTGCGAGAATCAGTCGCTACGGGCCGCACGCTACCTGCAGCTAGGTAGCACCATACACTAGATAGGTACCTCAGCACGGCTCAGTTTACAATTACCATGCGAGAATCAGTCGCTACGGGCCGCACGCTACCTGCAGCTAGGTAGCACCATACACTAGATAGGTACCTCAGCACGACTCAGTTTACAATTACCTTGCGAGAATCAGTCGCTACGGGCCGCACGCTACCTGCAGCTAGGTAGCACCATACACTAGATAGGTACCTCAGCACGGCTCAGTTTACAATTACCATGCGAGAATCAGTCGCTACGGGCCGCACGCTACCTGCAGCTAGGTAGCATCACACACTAGGTAGAGGTAGCACCACACACACTAGGTAGAGGTAGCACCACACACACTAGGTAGAGGTGAGGTAGCAGCACACACTAGGTAGAGGTAGCACCACACACACTAGGTAGAGGTAGCACCACACACACTAGGTAGAGGTGAGGTAGCAGCACGCACTAGGTAGAGGTAGCACCACACACACTAGGTAGAGGTAGCACCACACACACTAGGTAGAGGTAGCACCACACACACTAGGTAGAGGTAGCACCACACACACTAGGTAGAGGTGAGGTAGCATCACACACTAGGTAGAGGTAGCACCACACACACTAGGTAGAGGTAGCACCACACACACTAGGTAGAGGTAGCACCACACACACTAGGTAGAGGTAGCACCACACACACTAGGTAGAGGTAGCACCACACACACTAGGTAGAGGTAGCACCACACACACTAGGTAGAGGTAGCACCACACACACTAGGTAGAGGTAGCACCACACACACTAGGTAGAGGTAGCACCACACACACTAGGTAGAGGTAGCACCAATAATACTGCAAACGCACTGATGCAAAAAGCTGACCAGTTTGAGCCAGTTTTTATCAGCCAACCTATATTTTAGTCACTCTTTAATTTTTTATGACAACCCTTTTTGATGCGTATCCAGAGTATAGAGGAGAAATACAGGATTATGTTATCATAATAATTATATGTATGAGCTAATTATCGCCCGTCGCTCGCTGAAATGAGCCAAATCAGTAGGTTTCTTTACTTATCTGCATTCACATAAGAAATGAACTTTATCTTCGCAATGAACAACGAAGAGTTACCACCATGTCAGGCAGCCAAGCGACAGATCAGCGCTTGCGCAAGCATCGCTGCGAATAGCGCGGCCGTGAGCCCGCCGCCCGTGACCCGCGCCGCGCCACAGACACAAGCAACGTCAACGTCACAACACTGTGCAGTAACTCTACTTCCTGTGCATTTCACATAAAATACATTGAAGAAGAGTTATAGCACTCTCTTTTAAAACGAGTTCTAATTACTTCCAGCTTTAAAGCTTAAAGTCAAAGCTATCATACCCACAGCCATATTTCGCCAGGGGAGTGCACCTATTGCCAGCCAGCTAGTAACCACGTAGTTTGTGGTGCCGTGCAGGCGAGCACTGGTGCCGCGCTGGTGTGGTGGACATTCAATTTACGTCCCAAATTGTGAGCATCTGGCACCGGTGAGCGAACTCTTTCAACAATCTTAACTCGGCGGCCTCTTTATTTGCCTTTATTTTCTTATTTATGCGTGAAATGCGCGCGCGCACGTTAACGAGTCACGATGAAATGCGCATATATCCTTGTATCTCGCTCGGAGTGGTTTAACATCGTGACTTATTTTTTGCGCGTCAATTTATGAGAACATAAAGCCAGCAGGTCACAAGCTAGCATCTGGCAAGTGATGGCTGGCCGCTCCAAAGTCAAAGTCAAAGTCAATTCATTTATTTCAACTAGACCATTAAAAGGCACTTTTGAACGTCAAATGTACAGTTTAAAATTAAATATAAGTGACTCTAGTTGTCCATTCGCAAAAAGTAGATTCTTATGGAGAAGAACGGACAAGAAACTCCATAGTTACTCTTTTCAAACATACGTTTTACAATATTTTGTATACATAGGTACATTGATCAATTGATTATATTATGTGAGCACAATGCATCCAACATTACACTAGTATACAGCACACACTTATATACTATAGGTACAACAAAGCAATACCAGCAGAGATAAAATTAAGTTTGCTAGTAAGGGACATGGTACTCACATATTTACAATATAATTAAAAACAATGGATCAGTGTGTGAGTTAAATTACATATTAAAAACCTGAAAGTACACCAGTAAATAAAACAAGTTTGACTTTTTCTACTATACCTTCGATTGTCCTATGGAGCAGGACCAGCATGTTTCCAAGCATTCTTATCTTTAATATAATCATCTATTTTGTAATATGCTTGTTTACAAAGTGTGGTTTTAATGTAAGTTTTAAATTTTCTTTCATTTAGATCTAATATGTCACAAGGTATTTTGTTGTAACATTTAACACAGTACCCCATGAAAGATGTTCGTACTTTGGCTGATCTATAAAATGTTTGATCTAAATTATTTTTATTTCTAGTATTAATATGATGTCTATCACTAATTTTGTTAAAGAGATGTCGATTTTTTCTTACATACATAATATTCTCATAAATGAATTTTCATAAACTCAAAAAAAAACAGCTCGCATCCTTACGATTCATGTGAGTCCTTCGGACAAATCTTAGTTTACCCGAGTATTTCCGACACAGCGTGTCCCGAACTGTGAATGTGTAACCTGTTTTAGTGGATTAGAAAATAAAAGCAAAATATTTCTCGATTTGTTATTTTTATTGACTACAATTTAAATGCGTACCGAGTAAAATATGTTAACTTCAAATAAAATAAACCCACTCTATACCGAGGTGCCTAAAGAACAATGTTTTAAGTTCTAAAAATAATTATACACTCATCAGAATAATTGTACATGTTGTATTTATATTCTTTTTGCCTACCAAAATGGATAAATGCTCACCAAATATTGTTTCCCTGAAATACAATGTTACTTCTGTTACTAGGAGAACTTGGATGCAAGAGCGAGCTAAGCGAGCTCGGGACTTGGGGCATCCCGACTCGACTGTTTTTGGTGAGCATTCTGGCAGGTATTTCGAATTCTTTGGTACCTAGTAAAATAGGTAATTTCTAGTAGGCGTTTAAACACAAGCCTTTTTTTATTTCCAATTTCACATTAGCAAGTTATTTTAAAAGCCACACAACTTAGAAATCTTCGTGGAAAACAATATAAATCCAGCCGTTTACGATCTCGTGAAGTGAAGTGTCGGTAGGCATGCGGCACACGCGGCACACGCGGCACACATGCGGCACACGCGGCACACATGCGTCTGCGCTCGGTTGCTGTCATAGTTCGCTTGCTTCGTCTTTGACTCGGATACTTTCGGCAATTACATCATCGTGGAAAACTAAACAACACTATTCTTCAAATCTTTTATATTCATGAGTAGGACTCCGAGTCGCTGTCGTGGGCTCGAGGTATTTGTTTAATTCATATTAATTATTATTTGAGACAGTCACTAAGTCGTACTGAGTACCTATCGAGTGCCGTCACCCAGTCTGCGGCCGCGGCGTGGCCCTGAACCCGTCACCTGTCAGTTCTGTCACATTCGCCGACATTTCGCCGAACTGCTATAAATAACGGTCGGATGGCATACTCGCGCGCTTTGTGTTGTCGCCACAGATAGAAGAAATTTGTTTTTTTATTTTATATTTAGCCTCGCTAAAGCCTCGTTCAAAAAAGAAAATAGTAAAGTTTGGGTTACTTTGTCTTTGGGGCACCTGAGTACACGTCAGTGATATCAGTGAGAGATTACTGTGATAGTGTATAATAACAGTGACAGAGTATAATATTTATCAATATTTTGTGACTAAAATGAACAAAAAACATAAAAGAAGGGCCAGTCTAACGATTATATTTCAGTCAATATTGATTTTTAATAATAATTAAGAATTACAAGTAAAGTGAAACGTCGTTCCTGTTATTAGTCCAAGATCCCGCTATCCCGGGGCTCCCAGATGTTACTTATTTTCGCAGTACTTAATTAACAAAATGTTTGGATCGAGTACCTACGTAGTGTAATGTCAACGTACGCATGCATAATGTCTGCTCGTAGGTATAAGACATATTTCAAAATCTAGGAGGTAGATTTGTATCCTCCCAAATCCTGGCAGACTTCAGTTTTCATTATTTATACCTAGTAAATAAACTATGCTTAAATTACAGCCTTGTGATTAGGCTCTCAAATATCAGTAGTGATAGCGACTATTACTAAATTACTAATTATTTAACAATATTTTGTAAAATACGTGTGAATCGTGAAAGTGATCTAATTCATGGTTTTATAGCTGTAGCACCTGATGATGATACTTGTAAATTGGCCGTCACGTCGGACCCAAGCTAAGAGGTGTGCGTTCAAAGTACCTGTGTCCAGCAGAGGGGGCTGTGTGAGAGAACTGCGTCCTGCAGTGAATTGCTATAGAGGATGATTGTGTCCAGGAGTAAAGAGCTGTGTGTGACTACCACCTTGATCGAATGCTTAATAATTTCATACTGTTGCGCTGACATTTCAATATATTAGGACATGCATATAAGTTCTCTATCTAAGACAACATAAGTAGCAAGTTTCAGAACTCAAATTATTATGTCTCATCCAAGTATTGTGAAGTAGGTAGTTGCATCTAAGCCGAGATTAACATTTCATTTATTCTACGTCTAAATAACAATAAGGGTACCTCACTGTAGTCATTTCTAATAAGAATGTAGTGTTGTCAGTGTGTGGGTCAGTGCTCGCAGCTCGCAGTGGTGTGCGGCCCGCATGCGCCCGGTCCCTCTATCGATCCGCGCCGACCTTGGCACTGACGGAGGACATCTATTTATAACCACCCCCACTTGAGCGTTCAGTTGCACCCTTAGCCACCCCCCTCCCGTGCCTTTTGGAGGGGGGGGTGGCAGGGGGCAGGGGGTGGTGATTATGAGAAGCTCGCGACGCACGAGGAGACTATGACATGACATGCACTTGCACGGGAGCTCTCTGGGATTTAAGTGATTTTGCTTCGTAATTAGATTAAAGATTGTGATGAGATGATTTGCGAGCAGCTGGGAACCTGTAAGAAGCTTTTATATGGTCATAAAAAATAAAAAAATATTCACAAAATTAAGATGTTTTTGCTAAAACATCTTAATTTTTAACCAAATTATTTTACGAAAGTAGGAACAGAAGTACAGTTTAAACTTAAAAAGTATTAAGGGTGTTTGATACCAAATCAATCGGTCCATCGACGATCAGCACAAGGACGATGGGGCCAGCACCTAATACAATTGATTAAAGCCAGAAGTAAGAACTATCTATCGACGTCGATTAATGCATTCTACCGTCGATCGACCATTGATCGATTTGTGTTTTAGAAACAATTGAACCCGAGCCCTCGCCATACATAATGCTGGGAAACGATGTAAGGTGAAACACAAGATTGAAAAGTTTAAATAGAGACAAACTTTTGCAAGTACTTTTTTACGGTAGTTTCAGACTCTTACTGAGTAAAACCCATCCGTGTTCCTCCAAATACCCTTTGCGTTCCAGGGCCGCGGTGTAATTTCGAACAAATTCCGCAACCCTGGCAGAAGCACATAGGTCTGGATTTGTATCACTGAAGGGTCTTGAATGAAAACCAGGGCTATAGATGCGCGAAGGAAATAATGAAAAGTACAGAGGCCGCACATCACTACTAAAGTAACAATCTGACTCGGGCTAGCCGAGCGGAGCACGGAGGTACAACAGAGCCAAGTTACACTACTTGTTACCGCGTCTTTCCGCTGAAATGAAGATCAATGGTTTAATTATGAAATTAATTGAACTGTAATGGGCACTGTGAATAGGTAATTGTAAAAGTGGGTTCAGTTGATACCGGCGCGCTGTTGAGCCACCGAGCAGTCTCTAAGAGGTCGTTATTTTGCCCCTTACAGTCCTTGATATGATGACCAAGCTAATACTGAACTTGTTGACAGTACGTGATGAAGTTGACGAGCGTGTCACATGACCAGAGATGGAGGAAATGGTCTCCATGCGACGCGCGACCTTCAGTGGTCAGCTGTGCCATCGAAACGGTTAGCCATGTCATTGTTATTGGGTTGTTATAGCAAGGGACGAAACGAGGCTAAAGGGAAGCATCCAGGCGCGCTCGTATCAGGGAATTTGTGAAATATGAAACGAAACGCGAATAGGAACTACTAGCTAGTTGTTGCCAGGCGGGGCGATCGATGCCACCTGCGGGTGGGGGGGCGGAGTGCGAGGTGGAGAGGGGAGGCCGCCCCCACCGACCCCCTCCATTACGAATATTTCCGAACTCCGACTGTGGATGCAAACGGGGAAGAGATTTATTTTTAATTTTTGCGACGTGATGCGAACATTGAATGGTTATTTGGGGACGTTGTATGAGGCGCCTTATCTCCGTGTGGGAGCATCGCTGCTGCACAGTCGTAGACGTTGATGTTTTCGTTTAACAGCAAGCAGATTCTCAGCCAGCGCCTGCTAGTTGAGCGTTAAACTATTTCCATAGGTAGGTTGTCACGAACCATTTTGGGGTTGGAAGTAAGTACTCATCATTTTAAACCACTTTGACTGTGAGACAAACCCTGAACTATCATATGGGTAACATGAGTACCTACTTTCAGCCTTACAAAGGTTACTAATGTTTTACAAATAACTCTATATTTTCTTTCAAATATGCAGTTGTAATCTACCTAGTTCATAATAGTTATATAAGTTCCGCAGTCGACGAAACTAACGCTTGACAATGAGCTAAAGTCGTCGTGTATGGCCCTACCCATACACGACGGCTTCAGCTACGGCTTCAGTGCCCACAACTCGTGGAGTCCGCCTAGCTCCGCACCTGTGCTGGACCAACAGCACAGTGGCCGCACCAGCTCCTGCCGCGCCATGTCTACATAGTTGTTGTCACGTGTACCGACATGTATGTGTAACGAGTATTTTACAACCCTGTTAATAAAACAGTAATTAATTAAACGCAAATACATATCCGGTGCTTATATCGGCTCTCGCTCCATGCGTACGCGCAGCGACGACGGCGCCTGCAACACCAGGTACCTACACGACACAAGTTCTCTGTACTGGTACTCCCAGCCTCCCAGGCGAAGTTTGAAGTTGCGACGTCAGCTGCCGCATTCACGTGCTCCCGCCAAATAACATTTTGCTAAGTAGACACGGTGAAGTGGAGGAATGTCAGCAATGTGCCGCAGCTCGCCAGACTGCCGACTCTTCGAGCGCCTGGCGCCATCCTACGCTAGCGGTTCTGTATTCTACTGAACTCACCACAGAAGCAGTTTATTGGTTTAGAAGGGGTTGAATTGTTTCAAGAATTGTTCCCCCTGTCGGCGTGGCGGCTGTTGGTTTCTTCCATGTTAAGTACATGCATTGTCTATTCCCGGTAGTAAGTCCGCCTTGGTACAGTGCTGTGCTTGACTTCTACATAAATACAACCGCAGACCACACTGAATAAAGCGCTAATCCCTCAGTCCGTTTTCAGGGCAGAATGGTATCCCTGATCATCCCATTGTGTAAGTATCCTAGTTAAAATTTAGTTGTAGTAAAAAGAAAATTGCGATAGTTTGAGCTTGAAATTATCGTTGAGTTGTTATTTTTTTCGAGAAAAATTAAGTATCAAATTAATTATACTCGTATGGCTAGAAAAAAGAAGAATTTGGTAGAAAAACTTAAGGATTTTTCTGAAAGTTTCAAGGCAAATTTATCAATTTTTTTAAGGAGTTTAGTTGATTATTATTTTAGTGTTCTGGAGTGACTGGTGTATCAGAATATAAGAAATAAAGTACTTTCGCACAAGTGAGGTCCTTCATTTTTTATGAAAAAGTATTTAGTAAACAACCTTCAATAATACCTCTTAAGGCGTCATTGTACTCATCATTATGAACAACTTTTATTATGGGACCAACCCAGAAATCACAAAAAATATCAGCTGTTCAATACATTTCTATCGAGTTATGCGCACATTAATGTATGGGGAGTAGAGTTATTTTTACCAATTTCAGTATAATGACCCCTTAAGCTATTGCGTTTATTATGTTACACGTTGAATTTTTCGAAAATAAACTAGTAAACGTTATTATAAATATATGAAATAAAGTATCGTCAAGCAACCCTAGCTGTAGGTAACTTCCTGCCAGGGTTGCGGAATTTGTTCGAAAGAGTCACCGCGGCCCTGGAACGCAAAGGGCTTTAGAAGGAACACGGATGGGTTTTAGTCAGTAAGAGTCTGACACGCCCTTCCGCTCCACCCAGAGCGGAAGAAGTCATTTGATGATTTCCCATCCTTAAAAAAAAAAGCTGTAGGTAACTTGAAGATAGTGGTCGTATAACACTGGTTTGCCGTGGCAACCAACTAATTTGTACGTTGAAGTACGAAGATTTTTATACATTTTGTCATTTTGCATTTACAGTGTTCACTGGATTCTTTTCACCATCATACAGTGAGTGTTTTTAATAAGAATTACTTACTACCTACCAAAATATAAACTCGAATATAAATTACACGAAATAATGTTGTTTTACTTCCACATCCTAATTCCTACTTGCAGTCGAGTGCAAGGCAAGTTCGCTGTTGCTCAAAGTTGTTTGATATCTTGTTAGTTTGCGACCACCAGCGACAGTTGTTCAAGCACTGCGTCTGCGGCGCGCGGCGGTGAGCCGGGTCACCGGGTGTCGACCGTAATGTCAGTATGTTAGTGATCGACTAGTGGCGGGTCAATAGTTTTGTTTTTATTCAATATGGGTTTTCTCTTGACTCTAGTCTAGGTCATAGATGCCAGAGACAAAGTCGACGATGGAGCGAGCTTACCCAGAAGAAGCTTGTTCACTCTAATTTTTAAGAGATTAGGGTTGTATGCGTTCGGAAACACAGACGCAGGCAGAGAGTTCCACTCCTTTGCTGTGCGCATTATAAAAGACGTTTGGAAACGTTTAGTGCGAATTGGTGGAATAGCAACAAGGTAGGGATGGTATCTTGCAGTGCGTCTAGATGTCCGATGGTAGAAGTGGGCCGATGGGATGAGATCGTGGAGTTCCTGGACACTCTCTCCGAAGTACAATCTGTAGAAGACCGACAAGCAGGCAACCTTGCGGCGATGAGCCAAACTGTGAAGCTTAGCATCCACCAGTTTTACGTCGCCAATGAGCCTTTTAGCTCTGCGTTCCACCGAGTCAAGCGCGGCTGGTTTGTATTTAGCTGAGCCCTCCCATTGGTGGCTGCAATACTCCATGCAGGATTGGACTTGTGCTTTGTAAAGGGTTAAAAGCTGTCCAGGCGTGAAGTATCGCTTCACTCTATTTGGGATGCCCAGCTTTTTGGCCGCGGTTTGGGCTTTGTGCTCAATGGTTGCACCGAAGTTCAGACTGGGTGTTGGTTGCGTTGGCTAACTTCACATAACATTTAGATGCTACCTATATTTGACAAAAGCATACACATACATTAAAAGTACATCATCATCATAAAACACTCTTACCGGAACAGAAATATTATCCAGGTGTTACTGAAAATGTGGAGAAGAAGCCATTGAGTGGGCGCTTCATCACACTGCGAGACTACGACTTCGTGGGCGAGGACCCGACACTGGCGGCGCGGCTGGCGGAGCGCATGGCGGTGCTGCAGGCGCCGCTCAACCTGTCCGATCTGCAGCCGCCGAGCGGGCCCCGCGCGCCCGCCGCGCAACTCGTGTGGCAGCAGTGGCAGCGCCACGCCTTCCCGCTGCAGCCGGACTATCTGCGTTCCAGCCTCAAGCTGCCACAGATGTGAGTATTTAGCAGGGAGGCCACGCAGTGTGTGTGGCAGCAATGGCAGCGCCACGCCTTCCCGCTGCAGCCGGTCTATCTGCGTTCCAGCCTCAAGCTGCCACAGATGTGAGTATTTAGTAGGGTGAACCAGGGTGACCTGTACACATGTGCATACCCTTCACAGCGCACCGGCGTGATGTTATGTTATGAACCAGTGTAAACAATAAACAAACATGCTAGTTCAGCAATCCCAGTCCATTTGCTATCATTATAGAAGAGTTCCGTTGCCTGTCTCCGAAGTTCTTATTAGATCATCTCCAAAGTGAAATGGGACCTTTCCGAAAAAATACAATTTCACTTTTTCAAGTTTTAATAGTTTGCCTATAACATTTGAAGAGTACCCTCGATTTCTCCAGGATCCCATCTTCAAATGCTGACAAGATGACCATGGGGCTACTTGATACCCTTTCAAACAAAAGAAGAATTTTCCACATCGGTCTAAGCGAGAGTAATCGAGCAACATACATAAAAGGATTCCGACGAATTGAGAACCTCCTCCTTTTTTTCAAGTCGGTTCAAAATAAGTACACGTGATATCTCACCTCACCCCCCCTCCCCCGTTATGATATTTCGTGATTTTTTACCCACCCCTCCCCCCCTTTCGAGTCTCACGTGATTAATGGACGACCCCTTTTAAAGGTAGTTTCGGTCAGCCAGCACATCAAGCTACCCTAAACTGTAAAATTTTCCCAATCAACCATGAGACTATTTATTTAATAGAAAACCGTTTTTTTCCCTTTTCATCTCTAGGCGGGTTGATTATAAAGAATAGTATGCCGTTTCCATTATTAATGTTTTAGATTGAATTAAATTTTCCAGCTAATTGAAGGAAGCAGTAAAATTCTCTCCTAAAAACTTAATCAACACTTTTCTTTTCACCCCTTCAGGGATCGATTTTGTTTTTTTGTCTAGCTAAATTGGTCACACTTGCAGGGTCAACGTGAGTTTGGACTACGCCGAGTTTGTCAACGGTAGTGACTTGGTCCTTGAAACAAACGCTTCGAGCCCGGTCTCAGGCCTCGCCGCGGATCTGGTACCTGGCCCGGATGCAGCCCAGAGCCCTGGCTCCGAGGCGCATCTGAACCCTTACCCCGCGGCGGCCCTGGTTCCTAGCCCCGGCGCCGCCCTGGTTCCTGGCCTTAGAGCGGCACTGGACCCTAACCCCTATGCTCCCCCAAACCTCGGTGAAGTCTTGGGCCCTGATCCCGCCGAAGACACAGGCCCAGGCTCGGGCGCAGTGCCAGTCTCGGGCCCCGGTGCAACCTCGGAGCCCGCTGCCAGCGCGCTCCTCGACCCAGTGGACGGCCGCCGCACCAACGTCCCAGCATACAACTCCAAGCTCCTGGACCTCATGAAGCATTGTATTTACTCCACACAACGTAAGATCTTAGAGCTGGACTTGATCATCAAGAAGCACGAGGGTGACCCGCGCTACCGCATGGCATACATCTACAACCGGCTGGACGAGTGGATGCACAACCTGCGCACACTGCACTACGCCATGTACCGCCCGCGCTACTACCACCTGCGCATCAAGCGGCTCATCTGGTACTACGAGCACTCACTGCGGATCAACATTGACATCACGTACAGCGTGGAGCACCTGCTGCACCTGCACTCCGAGTACATGAAGAAGATGGAGATCATCATGCCGCTCAACACGCGCCAGGCCGTCGAGGAAATGAAGAAGAAGCAGAAGAAGGCGGCGAAGATGAAAGCAATGGGCTTCCCCGAGGGCTCCATAGTGTAGCACTACGGATGGCGTCTTCCCCGAGGGCTCCATAGTGTAGCACTACGGATGGCATCTTCCCCGAGGGCTCCATAGTGTAGCACTACGGATGGCATCTTCCCCGAGGGCTCCATAGTGTAGCACTACGGATGGCGTCTTCCCCGAGGGCTCCGTAGTGTAGCACTACGGATGGCGTCTTCACCGAGGGCTCCGTAGTGTAGCACTACGGATGGCGTCTTCCCGAGGGCTCCGTAGTGTAGCACTACAGATGGCGTCTTCACCGAGGGCTCCGTAGTGTAGCACTACGGATGGCGTCTTCCCGAGGGCTCCGTAGTGTAGCACTACGGATGTCGTCTTCCCCGAGGGCTCCATAGTGTAGCACTACGGATGGCGTCTTCCCCGAGGGCTCCGTAGTGTAGCACTACGGATGGCGTCTTCCCGAGGGCTCCGTAGTGTAGCACTACGGATGGCGTCTTCCCGAGGGCTCCGTAGTGTAGCACTACGGATGGCGTCTTCCCCGAGGGCTCCATAGTGTAGCACTACGGATGGCGTCTTCCCCGAGGGCTCCGTAGTGTAGCACTACGGATGACGTCTTCTCCGAGGGCTCCATAGTGTAGCACTACGGATGGCGTCTTCCCCGAGGGCTCCGTAGTGTAGCACTACGGATGACGTCTTCTCCGAGGGCTCCATAGTGTAGCACTACGGATGGCGTCTTCCCCGAGGGCTCCGTAGTGTAGCACTACGGATGACGTCTTCACCGAGGGCTCCATAGTGTAGCACTACGGATGGCGTCTTCCCCGAGGGCTCCGTAGTGTAGCACTACGGATGACGTCTTCTCCGAGGGCTCCATAGTGTAGCACTACGGATGGTGTCTTTCACGTTATTTGTAATTAATAAAAGTTTCAATCATAAAATAGTTGGTATGGTATGGTGTAGTAGTATTGGAATCCGCGACTGTTGGCGCGGATTCTAGGGGATATTAAAAAAACCAGTCAAATGATTTCTGTTATATTTATGTAATTAAAATTGTTAACAAGTCTTTCATGTTCAAATTAGATACAATTATTAGTATTACATTAGTAGCTGTTTGCAACAAGTACACAGATCACAAACATTTGGTAAACTTACTAGCACTATAGCACTAGCATTGCGCCTACGATGTCGGCTCGGAGTCATGCTCATTTCACCCAAGTGCTTTTTTGCAAAGGCTTTTTTCACCTCTGACAGGGGCAACGGTAACGCACCAAAGAGATGCAACCTTAGATATAATATTTCTATGGATGCAACATTTGAAGTACCTAATGCAGTTTTGTGAATGATTTTCATAGTGCGCTAATAAATTGAACATCATAAATTAATGTCGTATTTCATACATTAAATTATTTACTTTTATCGACAAATTAATATTTATTTGTATTCTACATATAGGGTTCCGAACAGTCCGTATGGAAAACGGAACCCTTATAACGGAAAATGGCTGACTCGTGTTTCTGTTTGTCCGTCTGTCACAGCTGATTTTTTCCGAATCTACAGCACCGAATCAATTGAAAGGTACACATTAACTTCTACGTATTCTATATATAAATTTTATTTATTTTAGTAACACAACCCCAAACATGGTTATGTAACTAAATTAAATAAATTTTGAAAATGGGGTCACTTTTTGGGGCAATTAGAAAGTAAAAAAAAAAGATGTTTCCACTGAGCCGTGTGGCATATCAAATGAAAGGTCTCAAAACTGTGTTATCATCTCCGAAACGATTGTCTTATATTTTGAAAAAAAATATAGATAATAAATAGGTCTTCACGTCTTCACCCTTAGATTACACGAAAACCTATAAGAAGTCGGTGTTTATAAAATGACCCATACAAAATATATATTCGTTCGAAAACCTTTGCACGCGAGTCCGACTCGCGGCTAGCAGGCTGTTTGGCAGTTCGCGTCTCCTTCAAAAGACGTACACGACCGACGAAAAAAAGTCTACGAGCAATGTAACCATTTCTTGCAAATATTTTGATATTAAATTATAATTTTTGTTTGTTTTTATGTATGTTGACAAATGTTTTGCGGAGTATCTCGGCTATATAACGGCCTCGCCTTTGGCCCGCTGCTATCCCGCATGGGAAGCGATGACAAAGTTTGCCGGCAATGGTGTCAACTCCTTGCAACAATTGACCAGCCCGGGAATTAAGTAACACATTATTTTGTTCCGAACATTCGCGCCGAGCACTCACTAACCTAATTATCGTTGGATATAAATCCCTGTTACTCACATAATAAAGTATTAACATAGGAATGTCTAGCAGTACTACGCTCATCTTTTTCAGTCGAAGTCCTTGTTAACTTCAGTTTTGGAATCTGTCTGCTCAGTTTCCCACTCATCTTCGACCCTGAGGAGTGCGTCCAAGACTTGTCTCTTGACGGAAGACTGGAGTTTTCTTGGCAACCGTTTGGTGCTTTGGCAGACACTGGCGAAGAACAGATCGAGGGAGTCATGGTCGGAGCTGGGCTGGTGGCCGGGCTGATGGCCGGGGTCCCACACCTCAGGCTCCCGCTCCTGATCCGACGCTATCTCAGTGTCGTCCATCTTAATACCACTCTTTGCTGACCGTTGACTTCTAGATTTAAAAAAGTAAGCGTTAGTGAGAAGGTTCTAGCACTGTGGATCTGAATTACCATAGTTGAGCGACGACGCGAGATCTCAACGAGCCTTGGTTGTTTGAGAAAAATAAAAACTGGCTAAGTGCGAGTCGGACTCGCGTGCAAAGGGTTCAAAACGTATTTCACTTTTGTAACACGTTATTTTATGACTATAGACTTGTTACAGGTTTTCCTGTGTAATCTATAGGTAAAGAAGCATTATCTGCAGTATTTTCAAAATTTAGGCCCAGTTGTATAATTTCTTCTATCACTTCAATACTATTATTTTAAAAAATATGGGTAATTGAAACTCTCACATTAAGCCCTTTTATTTGATATGTCACACGGTACAGTTTGAAAAACTTTATTTTAAAATTTTCTAGTTTGTCTCACAAAAGTGGCTCCCGAACTCAAAATGTATTTATTTACGTTATTAGTCCGTGTGTGGGTCACGGAAGTTCATATATGTACGAAATTTTAACAGATTCCAGTTGATTCGGAGAAAATAGGCTGTGACAGACGGACAGCCAGACAGACACCCGAGTGATCCTATAGGGGTTCCATTTCTTACGGATGTTTGGAACCCTAAAAACACTCTAATATAAAAAAAATGATATCCGCACGTGACTCACCGCCTGATGGTCATGTAGGGCAGCACGAAGGCCATGCGGCTCTGGAAGCGCCACTTCTTGCAGGGCAGGCCGGCCTTGGTGGTGGCGCCGGTCTTGCTGCGCTTGAGAGCCTGCCGCATGGAGTCGCGCAGGATCTTCCACTCTCGCTTGAGCACCTCGCCTGCTCAACAACAGCTCTGAATTAACTGGATGGTTCGTGTTAGCGTACCCCGGCTTTGGGGCCGAGGCTTACGAGAAAAAGAGCTCACCTATCCTTATTCCTAAAAACCTAGGATTATAATAGGTCTTCAAACCTACCTGCCTATGAAACTGCTGTTGTACTTAGACAACGCGGAAGCAATGCTTCTCAAACAGCACGCTATATCAATAATGTTTACGGGCTGAGCACTAACATACGAACTGTGCGCGATTGGTTCGACCACTTTCGTTGGAGAAGTTTTTACCCTGTGACCACCCGGAGAAAAAACAAGGCAGGAATTTTTACCTTCTTTCCCAAACGAAAGCGATTGAACCAATAGCGCACAGTGCGTGCGTTAGGGTGCTAGCAATCATATCTATGTCATTGATATTGCGTGCCTTCTGAAAAGCAAAATATGCTATCAATTTAAAGTTTCGAGTCCAACCGAAGTTTATAAACTAGATCTACTAAACCTAGGTTTAATAAAACGGCAGTGGCAGAACGGCAGACAGTTAGACCAAATGTAATAAACCAGGGAATATTATCTATCTATCTAATCTAATAACTTTAAACGAGCGATACTTGTATATATATGTCACCGGAAAATTGCAGACTCCGTAAGACTAGTAAATCTTGATTAGATTAAAATTTCACGATATTTTATGAAGAAATAGTTTTGTATGCAATAAATCCCATCCAAATTCACTAGTTTCCAATATGTCCGTGACTTATTTAGAAAAAATAGTTTACAATTTCACGCGAAATTTTACAATCTTACGGCGTTTGCTATTTTCCGGTGACATATATATAATCTGAATCTCGGAAACGGCTCTAACGATTTTCATGAAATTTAGTATGCAGGGGGGCGATAAATCGATCAAGCTAGGTTCCATTTTTAGAAAACGTTTAGGTAGGTACTAAAAAAAATCAAAATCAGTCATCCAGGGCTAACAGAGATATGAAAAAATAAATGAAATCGGTGCTGGTCTTGTGGACTTCTGAGAATATACTTCAGTACCTAACGCGACAAATCTCTCCAGGGTTTTAATAAAACAAGTAGTTGAGACCTACACCATCATGAATATTAATCGTGCAACTTTTCCCTACTACAGAGCACACAAGCACGTCTATCATCCTCGCGCGCTTTCACTGATACAAGTAGGCAACCCTTAATGACTAAATATTATGATTAGGTACTAGCACTTTGTCCGCGTGGATTTACTACTTTCATTTACAAACTTAAACATCCCCTCCAACCCCTCTATAGGGTAGGTAGTTTATAAAAAACGAATGATAACCGTCATAATTATTTAGATTGGTTTGATTATGAGTGTGGGTTGCATTCGATTTTTCCATATTCATAAATGCGTCACCCTTTTCGTATATGTCACCGGACAATCTCACCGGATAATTGCAAACTTGAGAGATTGCATACCTACTCTCTATAAATTGTGAACTGAACATTTCTTCTATAATGATACGAACCAAAATCGTATTCTATAATCTCTCCGTGTCGTTCCAAGAAATAGTGGACTGACATAAATTGGCGACCAATCAGCATACAGGTCTACAATTTGTCAGTTATGGTGTGTTAGTAAAATTGTAAACGTTGCCCTTCATTGGTATGGGTGGGTGAGCTCACGTGTACTCGATTGAGTTACGAATTCAGTGGAATTCCTTTTTCTTCCAAACTCTATTTTACTCCTTTGCGTGCGCAATCTCCCGCAAAGGAGTGAAATAGGGGTTGAATTTTCTATGAAAAA
This sequence comes from Mamestra brassicae, assembly GCA_905163435.1. Lineage (NCBI taxonomy): Eukaryota > Metazoa > Arthropoda > Insecta > Lepidoptera > Noctuidae > Mamestra > Mamestra brassicae. The sequence continues at coordinate 18,520,205 of LR991003.1, read as the reverse complement.
TATAAATCTTTGGGCTATGTAAATAATAACGGTTGTAATTATGAGTTATTTTATAATTACCCCCAAAAATAATGTAGAGTGTTAAGATTCTTCCATACAAACTTTAACGGGAAGATGAAAAATTAGAATAAAGAAACAAGCAAACAAAGGCTTTGATTTTTCAAGAATCAACCCCAAAAAAACCGGACAAGTACAAGTCGGGCTCTCACACGAAGGGTTCCGTACCATAAACCGAAAAAAAAAAACGCGTTTCTTGTATGGGAGCCACCCTTAATTTTTAATTCAATTTAATTTATAACTTGTTGTTATATTGGCAACATAAATACATCATCTGTGAAAATTTCAACTGTCTTGCTATCACGGTCCATGAGATACAGCCTGGTGAGATGCAGACGGACAGTAGAGTCTTAGTAATAGGGGTCTCGTTTTTCCGCTTTGGGTACGGAAACCTTAAAAAGGATCATAAAGGTGACGAAGTTTAACAAATTCATCACCTTTTTTTACTTATTGTACTGTTTTTTTTAATTAACTCGAATTAGTTGAAGCATGCAGTAAAATCCTCTCTTGAAAACTTCATAACCCCTGTTCACCCCTTGAGTGGTCGATATTCAAAAAAATCAAATACCTATTTTTTTTTTTTTTTATTAAAATCATGAATGCCGAGTTAGAACTTCATCGAACCAAACGTCAAACGCAAATCATAGGATTATTCCTTACAATTCTCTCTACAATCCTCCATTGAATGGGTAGTTTTGAAAACCGAATTATGACGTTATTTATTTAGTTCAGTATCTACCTATTCTTCCATACGAACTTTAACACCCCATAAACCGTCTTTCTTATTCACTTTGGCACTGGCCAAAGTGAATAATACAGGTTGTCGATATTCGTCAATTAAAACTTGAAATAAATACTGATTTATTTCAAGTTTCAATTATCAATATAATTGAAACTAGAAAAAATAATAAGTTTAAATATAGATAAGAACGTTATTCTTATTTATTTTTAAGCAGAATCTTGTTCAAGAAATTTCATGCTTCTAACTTTGAAAATGACGGTGTTCCATACAACCGTTCATCCCTTATTTTACCCCTTTAGGGTAGGAATTTTAAAAAATCTTCTTTATGTATATAAAATGCATCAACTGCCAAAATTTCAAGTTTTTGCCCTTGTGGTTTAGGCTCTACCTTGCTGAATCAGTCAGGACAATCAATTATAAATATATTTGTAACCGGAAAATGGCAAACTCCATAAGATTATAAAATATCTTGAGATTGTAAATTGTCAAGTGAACATTTGGAATACTTTTTTATGCATCGAAACTTGATAGTCTGTAATCTCTCGGAGTCATTCCGAGAAATTGTGGACTGACATAAAATGGCGACCAATCGCACAAGTCTACAATTCATCCGTTTTCGTGTGATAGTAAACCTGGAAACAAGGCTCTCATTGGTCTATTCAGAGAAAATAAAGACCAATGAGGGGCCAAGTTTCCAACTATCACACCAAAACAGTTAAATTATAGATCAGAGAGCTGATTGGTCGTCAGTTTATGTCAGTCCACAATTTCTCGGAACGCAACGGAGATATTATAGAATAGAAGATTTTAATTCGTATAATTGCAGAACAAATGTTCAATGTCAATATATCGAGAGGTTACTATCTCTCAAGATATTTTGTAATCTTACATAGTTTGCAATTATCCGGTGACATAATATACAACGTGTAACAGAATAAACGCAATACCTTATAAGGGGTCAAGTTGTTCATTATGATGAGTACAATGACCCCTTAAGAGGTATTGCGTTTATTCTGTCACACATTGTATATAGATTGCAGTGTTGTGCAGTGTGGAAACTGCGTTTTTAAGCATTTATTTACCTACTGCCTTGGTTTCATATTCATTTATTTGCATTCCTCAAGGTAAAACAACATTTCAACAAAAGGCTAAGAGCAAGGTTTTTCTAGTGGGGTTGAAAACAGGTACCTATATAAATTAGTTTAGTTTTTTTATGATTAAAGACCGATTTTTCAGTCGTCCGTCAATATATTTTATCTGACTTGAAAAAATGGCAGTTGGACTATTATTATATTACTAAGTACTAATTTCTACTTAAAACCTGTAAATATGCTAAATATAATATGTTGAAAGATCGACCTTAAAGCTTCCACAACCAATACGAATTAAACGCAACGCAAACACGGAGACAGTTACTTAATCGAGAAATATAGTTACGAAGATATAATTGTCCGCGCGGCAGAGCGACGCGAGTCGGTGAGCGTGTGGCGCGTGGCGTCACACACAAGCATGGCGGATACGTACTGTTGGCGCCGAGCCGCTCCGAGATGTCCAGCCAGCAGCGGTCGCGCACGTCGATGTCGCGGTGGTTCTCATGCTGCGTGTCGTATAGCACCGGGTACTTCTTCACCTCGTCTATTAACCGCTCCCTATAGTTTCTCGAGTTCATCTAAACGATACTTTTCTCCGAGCGATAAACGCGGCCACCCCAAGCGACGCCGAAGCTATACTGAGAGAGAGAAAGCGATAGGCGTGCGACGTTGCCGCTCCGCTGTGACGCGCCGCATCGCCCATCGCGCGCGGTGTGCGCCGGCTCGCGGCTCTCAGCCTAGTTGGAGCGTCGAGCGCGACCCTGAATAAAACGCGGTGGGCAGTAGGCAGACACGGCAGACACTTAACTGAGAGTAAACACGTTTGATATTAGACCGTGTAGCTCCCATCTTCGGTCAAATTAACTGTGGAAAAAAGCTCTTAGGTCATAATTCAGCATAAACAGAAAAGGGGTTTGAAAAATGTTTTTCGAAAATCGCACAAAAAAAAGTTTCGCCAACCGAAAGGTGTTTGCACCAAGGACCCATTTATTTATAACTACCTACCTTTCGCCAGCAGCTTCGCTCGTAGGTATATAGATTTAAAAAAAGTAAAGTAGTAAGTACCTAAGGTACCTAGCTACCTACCTAAACCTTGTCCGGGGTCCCATCCTATCCACCTATGGTAAAGTGACATTCCTACTCCGCCGTAATCTTGCAAGTTTGCAACTGCTTCTGCTTAACATAGGTCCGAGGCTTGTGCAGCCGAGCCATAACAACACCTACCCACATACGTAGGTACCTACCTAATACCGTCATCAGTCATGTGATGATGTGACAAAACAAGCCCTAGCTAGCCCGGTAGATACGTACCTACCTACTTGATATTAACAGTACCTACCTATCTAAGCTAAGTACAGACCTACCTACGTATACTTAGTGCATACAAACTTACAACCCTAATCAAGTTGCTGCACATGGCACTTACTAAGATCAATCTAAGACGTCACTGTTATAATACAATTTCTTGGGTTGCCATAATCTTCACCGATAGGTAGCTATTTGTTAGCTACACGTAGCGCATCGCACCGTGTAACTGTACGATAAGAGCGCACTCCGCACACGAGCGCGCACTCACACACACGCAGGCACGCACACCGCCGCATAAGCCGGCTACAGACCTCCGCAGTGTGGGCGCCGCAGCGTCGCCGGCGGGTCGCGGCCGTACGTTACGTCACGTTGCTCACCAAACGTTTATCAGACAGTTTGTTTGTTTATGTTGTTTCTGAAGACTCCGAATTTTTTAAAGCGTATCAATATCAACAACCGCTCGGCCGCATCTCCTTTACCGAGTTGCGTGCGCGCGAGGCGGCTCCGGCGACATGGAGCGCCCGAGCGTGTGGGCGCAGCCGCTGGGCAGGTCTGTCGTCGTTCAGCACTCCATCGAGAAGCAGAAGAAGGCCAGTTACTGCAGCGTGTTGAACTGCCGCAACAATTCTCTTCTTAATCCTTCTTTGGGATTTTTTAAGGTTCCCAGCGATAGTCAGAGGTAAATATTATTTGAGACATGTAACGCCATCTATGTTTTACAGCTCGCACTAGCTTGATGCTATCGCACTTGCATGGCATTTTGTTCCAAAGATTTGCATGACTTGTGTTTTCTCAATTAGATTGTATTATAAAATCGATAGTAGCCAACACTTGGTAACTTGGTATACGTTGTGATAATTTCTATGAAAAAAGATAACCAATTAGTAACTTTTTTTCAGCTAAAAAACGAACTTAAGTTATGCTCAATAACAAAATGCTATCTGGTTTTCTCTATCTAGAATTATAGTCTTCTATTATGAAGTGGTAAAGTTGTTTGTTTGTAAGAGATAGGTTAGGTATATAAGGTATGAGTAGGTACCTATATCTGAAAGTAGGCACCCACAGACCTACCCTATACCACTCGATATGATTTCACAAGTCCACAGCTACAAAGCTACAGATTACGAATTGCCGTGTGTGCGCGCCTTATTATTAGGATGATTATGTATCGTGGTAGGTTTTTTTTTAAGGATTTGATATCATCAAATGAATTCTTCCACTCAGGGTGGAGCGGAAGGGCGTGTCAGATTCTTACTGACTAAAGCCCATCCGTGTTCCTTCTAAAGCCCTTTGCGTGCCAGGGCCGCGGTGACTCTTTCGAACAAATTCCGCAACCCTGGCGTGGTAGGTAGCTACAGTATCTAATGACTTCGAGAGATTATAGACTATCAAATTTTGATGCGTAAAAAGTAGGTAAGTACCTATTCCAAATGTTCAGTTGACAATTTGTCTAGAATTATGTAGGTACCTATTCGACATGTTGACAATTTGTCTAGATTTTAAAATCTCTCAAGATATTGTATGATTTTACGGAGTTTAACATTTTCCGGTGACATATTATGTTCCTACTCGTATCAAAAACAGTAAAAAGTTCCAAAATAGTCGCTTTTCAGTCTGAAGAATTTATTTTGTCCCCAGTAAGCCACCAACTGCATCAGACTCTTAGATCAGACTGTTTTTAGGTACGGAACCCTAAAAACAGTAAAACGGGACCCTACTACTAAGACTCCGCAGTCCGTCCGTCCGTCTGTCTGTCTGTCTGCCACCAGGCTGTATCTCATGATCCGTGATCTGTAACAAAAAATACTAAAAAAAAACAGAATAAAATAAATATTTAAGGGGGCTCACATACAACAAACGTGTTTTTTTTTGCTCGTTTTTGCTCGATATTGACAACGTCAACAGATAGACGCTTGAAATATTCACAGAATAATGAGTTACATTATTCACTTTAAAAATAAATGAGTACTTAATTAAAATAAAATTAATATAACCATACAACAAACGTGATTTTAGTGCCGTTTTTATAGATAATGGTCCTTACCATTATACACTTATACACCCATATACCCTTCATGCGCGAGTCCGACTCGCACTTGGCCGGTTTTTTTATTACTATTATCTAAATGAGTACAATGTTTAAATACCTACATTATTTTAATGAAATAGGTAACAAAAAGTGCAGAAAAACTTCGAGCGGCATTGATTTATTTCTTGAAGTCCCATCTCAAAACTGGCGTGTACCTACAGTAATGTGAATCCTTTGTTCAAGGTCTAAAGAATGGCTGGAGAGGATACACCAAGTCAAGAGCAAGTTGAAGAAGATGCTGGTTTGTGAGAAGCACTTCGAGGAGCGCTACGTGAACAGGAACAACGAGCTGCGCACGCGCCTGGTGATGCACGCCGTGCCCACGCTGCACCTGCCGCAGCCCGAGGCGCTCACGTGCACGCCCGACGTGGACGCCGCGCGCCCCTCCGGCCCCGCCGCCGCCGGCCCCGCCACCAGCGCCGGCAGCAACACCTGCGCCGCCAGCCGCCAGCGCGTCACCACCACCAAAGCAAAAACTAAACGAAAACGAACCTGGCGACAGCGTGTCACAGAGAAGAATGCTATAAACCGAATCGAAGCCTTCGTACGCAGAAGTCGCCACCCTGGAAATTCTAATAGACTTATCGCAGAAATTATATCACTACATAAACGATTTAGCGACAGAAGGGACGGCTGGAATCTTACAGATGAGTTCAAGTTTTTTGCTCTAAAGCTGTATTGCTCGTCTCCGAACACGTACAAAATAATGCAATCACTTCTATGCCTACCCAGGATTTCAACGCTGTATCGATATTATGTTCCAAATTCGAGCAGTGTTTGTGAGAATTTAATAATAGCTTTAAAGATCAAAGTTGACACCATGAGCGCTGAGCAGAAGGAATGTGCCGTGTGCATCGGCACTCTAGATGTGAGGCCAAACCTCCATTATAATGTCAAAAAAGATCAAGTGATAGGTTTTCATGACGTTGACGGCACGCAGCGGCTGGAGGCAGCCAGCACAGCTCTTGTAGTCATGGTGCGTGGCTTGTATCACAACTGGAAGCAAGCGATTTCATGTTCATTTCTGGCACCACATCAGGACTATGAAGATGTGAGGGTGCACATTGTAAGGATCATCAGCAAAATGTTTGAAATAGGATTGACTGTGCGTGTGCTGATATCTGATGTCGAGACGGATTTCATCGGTTTAACGAAACAGAAGAAAATAACATCGAAAGGCCCGTTCTTCCATGTTAACAATTATAAAGTTTATTACTTGTATGATCCAGTCCATTTGATGAAGAATGTGCGTGACTACTTTACCACTAGTAATTTTTACTTTAACGACAACATCGCTAAGTGGGAGCACGTAACTGAGTGCTACGACCACGAATGTAAGAAACCATTAAGACTCGCACCTCAACTGACAAGTTACCACATCATACACACGCACCTGCAATCCGAAAAAGATAAGGTTCAACTAGCGGCGGAAGTGTTCAGCAAGCAGACCGCGGCCGCGGTGTCTGCGTACGCGCAGCTCAAGGTGATCGACGAGTCGGTCGCGGGCACCGTGCAGTGGATCCTTCTCATGAACAAACTGTTCAACATGCTCAACTTCACCTCTTATGTCAGGAACGATGAGACAAATAATCCATTCACCGGCAAGGATGAGCAGCTTGAGTTTATAGAGGAAATACTAACAATATTCAAAGACTTGCGTTTGGTTGATGTACACCGAGGTTCCGCCGTTACAAACGACGCCAAAATTATAAGCAGATTGAGAGCAACCCTAAAAGTTATCGTGTCATTGCACAGGGATTTGAGTTTAATATATAAAAAGTTTCCGACATTTATGAGCCGAGATTGTCTCGATTTGTTTTTTGACAAAGTTCATAAAGTGCATGGCCGGCTGCCTACCTGTAGGCAAGTACAATTATCATTAACTAGCAAGACTCCGATATTCAACACGTTTCAAAGTAAAAAAAATAAAATAGAAGATTGTCTTGAGTTTTTTCTAAAGGAAGCAATAGAATTCAGTTCGATTGTAATGGTGTATGAGCGCGCCCAACCGAGCGTCGTAAATCCGTATCTGGAGTGTACCGCGGGGCTGGAGGTGGACGCGCTACAGGTGGGCGCGCAGCAGGCGCTGCAGCAGCTGGCGGCGTTCTTGCTGTACCAGGGCTACCTGCGGCACAGCGACTGCGAACTCACCAAGAGCTACGCCTTCCAGAACGCCAACAACCAAAGTAACACTGTTATACTCACTATCAAATCCAAAAACCAAGATGATCACACTGTGCTGGTCATGGTGCCTGCCGAGTTCGTAGAATTCATTGAATTAATGGAAATAACTATTAAATTATATTTTGAAACAGAATACCAACGAAGTGTACTGAAGGGACTCGTGGAACATCTTCTTTCAGACGATGTTACGTTCTCAATGCCCTGCAAGTGTTTCCCTTTGGATTACATAAAATATTTGTACATTAAATATAGATTCAATATGATACTGAATTACAACAATAAAGAATATGAAACAGCTGCACAAGAGTGCAGAAAGTATTTTGTGATAAACGAGCTGTAAACTTGACATTTTCAAAGACTTGTTATTACATATTTTGATGAGTATTTTGAAATCATTTTCATTCTAGCCTATCTTCTGCAGACAATAGATACATTGACTGCTTTCTGTTGACATGAACACGTTCGCCGCGGTCGCGTGCCAGTACTGCCCGTGCGCGCCGCGGCATGCGGCGAGCCGCTCGGCCGCGCGGCACGCATGCGGGCGATAGCGACAAGGTCGAGGTCACCGACATGCCTTTATGCAATGCCGAGTTATGTATGCATGTGCCGCATGTGCGACCTTGCCACTTGAGAAATCACTAGCTCATGTTTCAAGTTCATGGTTAGTTTCGTTCCATTCATTTCGTCACACCAAAAAGTGAGCTGATGTTTCTTCGAACTTGTCACGATGACACCACACCACACTCACACACACCTTTACAGGCTTCCAAAACATCCTGATTTATTTTTATTAGTTTTAAGTTATTTTTTTACCTTTTATTGTTTGTTTCTAATTGCATAAAAACGAATTGTATCACGTTTCGGCAGAGGGCCCTGGCTTCTGTATCGCAGGTTTATTGTTTATTTATCACGTAGCGCAGGAGTTAGGGTTCACTAATTTTGTATCCTCTAATTATACGAATAAAGATTATTAATATGAATAAGTACAGACGCCAGCACATCCAGCTTCTTCAACAATCTGTCAAATTATTAAAATAGATTTTCGACTTTAATCTCTTAAGTTTTAGGTTCAAGGTTGATTGGGACAATTTGACAGTTTCGGGTAGCTTTATGTGCTGGTGTCTGTACAATTATTGAACTAGTAGCTCGCCTCACGATCTCTTGCCGTCTAGTTTATGTCTCGTGCATTCCTTGACAGGCCTACATCCGCGGACGACTAGTACCCAGTGGTTGACAGTAACGGAGAAGAATTGATGGTTAAACGACTATAATTGTTCGAGACGTCACATACGAAAGATTTATAATAACCGTTCGTTTTTGTATTGCGAGGGAATATACTTTGAAAAACAATAAATGTACCGTAAGTTTTATATCTAGTCTTATTTATCAGAATCCAGAAACTTTCAGTATGCACTAAGTAGGTACTTATAGTGGAATTATTTCACTGAGACTCATCGGGCGTCATCGTCTCATCGCTTATCTGGAGGTCGCCACTCGCCACTATTGATCCTGGCCATCAAGAGTTGTGGTTACTGGTTGGGGAACAGCGAGGCAGGTTTGGCAAAAAAATAAAATATTCCTGCATTTTTTTTTTACAGTCATGATAAGGATGTGCTATTTGAAAGCAAGAAGGTACCGACTCCGCAGTCGAGTGACTGTCTCCGACGCTCGCAGGTAGGTACGACTACCTACGACTACTCGTGCGAGCTATCAGCGCATCGGATATTCGGGTCGCGCCGACAACCATAAATAAAACAACGTGCCTTACCTCGTGTACACTAGGTTGTTTTAGTTTTGATCTAAAGGGTATTTTCTCGCTGCGATAACTAACTCCTGTATGGTGGATACGTGTTCACACTCACACAGATCCTACGCGTGCGTGGCTGTGTATCAGTCAGGAGGGGACGGTGCGGTCGTGGGACAGTCGGCGCGGGCGCACAGTGTTGCCGGCTCATAGTAAGACACGGACAAAGTTATTTATGATGTGAATTTACTACTTATCAATATTGTATAGAAAATATATGTATTTAATAGAATAACCATAATTTACTATACGTGAGCTGTGTCCCGCGGCTTTAGTCGCGTTAAACTGGATAAAAAATAATAAGTAGCCAATTTCAGGTTCTAAACTATTAAGTTTCATCCGAGTCCTCTAATAGAATAACAATAATTAAACACTGTTTAATTTACACATATTATACAATCTTTCAGAAAGATAACTATATTATATTTAGTAGGCTGATAAAAAATTTAAGAAAAAAATAAAAGAAAATTACATAATTCAGACGAGTAGTTATTCAATGAGATTAGGTATATAGCTAAATTATCAACTCTTGCAAACTACGGCACTTTGACTCCAATTCTTTACAGGATCTTGAAATAACAAGTCGCGATGAGTAAATTCAATCACGCGTCCTACAAAAAACAATTAATAATAACAACCGAGGTAGCATGTCGTAGCAACGTTTGTTATTACAGTATAATAATATAACAGAGAAAGGAAGTCCAGAGATTATTTTTGTTAATAAATTGTTATAGAAAGTATCGGAAAACACTAAGACTTCTACTTAATAGTCTTGTGAGTTTTTATTTCAGTCGTATCTTTGGTCGTTAGTTAGAACAGCCTCATGTTTTTGAAAACATGACAGAAAAAACCAATCGCAGAACTTATTAAAATGGACGCCAAGCAAAAAATGGTAACATTCCAAAGTTAAGTATTGCAAGCGAGGAGTGAGCACTCGCCCTTACAGTGGCGACGGTCTGTCTAGCGGCGCCCGCGCCGGTGACAGAGACAGACATGCATTACTAGCGAGAGAGACAAGGACCGACAACTACAGCCATCCAAACGTGCCGTCTCGCTCTAAAGTGCGTATTTCTACGTTAACGAAAGAGAGGGAGATAATGATGGATGGTAGTGCTGTGCTGAAAAGCGTCGGCTACTACGTTGATAGCTGTAATTATTTTGTAATTAAGAAAAGTATTATATTACTTAGGTATGAATTCATGATTGAAACGTAGTGTTGTAAGTATAGGAATCCGTTTTGCGAATACGAGCCATATACGCTGCCGATATATCGGTGACATGCTGCCGATATATCACGTCCGTCACAGTGGCTATTGTCACAACGATTTATTTTGAAGATTATGTGGATGTTTAATACCTACCTTTTTCTTTCAAAGGTACAACAACCTTTCTACTCGTATAACGGCTATCCATGGAATAATATCAATAAAACGTAGCGCACACTTGAGTTGCTAATAACATCTGAAACCTAAGTTTGTCACTAAGAAAACCAAACCAGGAGATAAAGGCGAGCCTATCACATAATATACCTACTGCATGATAATAACAAAGGCTGCTTTAAGGCCTGAAGATGGAAGACCAAGATGGAACCATGAATATTTCCTAACTCTGTCTCCGATAGAGGGAGATAGTGCACGCGAGCGGGACTGCAGGCTGAGAACTGCGCAAGAGTGTGATTTGTTGCCTACATCGGCCTGTTTTGGAGCGAATCGTGGAATTACGTGTTCGATCGCTGAGCTTAGGTAATACCTAGAACGCCACGGTCCATCGCCCTTTGGCAAACCTTGAGTTTGGAGTTTTGAGACTCGGTCAGGGATAAAGGTAGGCCCCTTCATCAGCGACTTCATGGATCAGTGGCTCCTCGACACGTCGGTCGACTTATTTGTCCTACTTAGGTACCTAAGTAGATCGGCATACTTACCTACTTAAAGTGTAAGTCAGGAATTTCAACTCCGTTACAAGTAGGAACCACCTGCTCTATTTGATATATTTGTCGGAATGGCTTGAATAGGTGGAGCATGCACCGGGGGGTGGTTGGTAGCGCATTTCATCGGCAGTCGGCAGGTTGACGTATAAATATTTCTTTCGATCGATTTGGATCGATCCACAAGCCGTTCGGCATTCTAGAATAATTTTATTGCTATTTAACACCTCCTTCACATATTACCTACCACGTATTATATTGTCAATCGATATACTTATCACTTCCGGTAAATGATTTGACTGAAAAGACATCTGCGTATTTTTTGTTAGTAATTTTCTGTCTTGCTGGCGCCACGCTAATATGCAAATGGCCGCCATTCCATGATACATAGATTATGAGGTATCTACCATTGATACAAACGGCATTTTGTCGCAATTGTATCTATTATTTTAACATGAATTTTCGTTTTTAGGGTTCCGTAGTCAACAAGGAACCCTTATAGTTTCGCCATGTCCTTCTGTCTGTCTGTCCGTCCGCGGTTTCGGTCAGAGGCGCTTACTGCTAGAAAATTGAAATTTGGTTTGGGTGTACATATTAATCACGCGGACAAATTGGTAAAATAAAAACTTGAAATATATTTTTAAGGGTCCCCCTACATGTGAAGTGGCGATGAAATTTTTTTTTATCGTCTGTCTCATGGTGTGGGGATAGGTAATTTAATAAAATATTGAGGGTGTGCTAAAACTATTTTTCAATCCAAGGATCCGTTTGCGAAATATTTTTAAAGCGCTAATTTTTGTTTGGGTCAAATGTCCGATTTCGAGCGTTATATTACAGTACTGCCTCACTGCCTGACGAGCATTCGCCTGTAATATAATATTAGATTCATTCATTTATGTTACAAGTTGTATCTAAATATTACACATTGTATCATCAAGTTGCGTACTGTAATGGTGTCTCTCGTTTCCTGTTCCCTCACCAATGTAATGCTCGACTCTGTAACGTTACATTACAGGCGAATGCTCCAGGTGACAGAGCACCTTTAAGTTGTAGTAGGTAACGTTTAATAAGATTATTGGAATTTTTTGTTTGTTTTTGTTAGGATGACATCTGTCACTGTCAGTCGCGGCTACATATAATGTCAGTGTCATAGAATGCGCGTGTGAATGTTGTTTCGTGCATGATGTGACCGCGACAGTAACGTCATAACTATAATTCGCTTGCGTCACTGACATAGACCTCATTCATGAAAGAATTCTGTAAGTGCTTGCTTTGGATACTGGTTTGCGGGTTGCAAATTCAAATTCTCTATATCTGGGGAATTTGAGTAGTGAATACGCGGATTGGTGTTTAGGCTGTGCATGGTCGGGGGCACTCGGGGGCACTCGGGGGCACTCGGGGGCACTCGGGGGCACTCGGGGGCTTGCATGAATGGGACTGTTTTGTCAGCAAACAATCAATTTGAGTTAGTTTTCTATTTTATTTGGTGTGTTTGTTTTTGTTTTACTTATTTGAAATTGTGCGTCTGAATCGTGTGAGGAATATACATATTGCATCTTTTTTTCTTTCTAAATTATAAGGATTATTTTAGATCTTTAATGAATAATATACTTAAGAGCATCATGGTGAAGTTATATTCAATACAGGTAGGTATATAAGATAAGAGATAAGAAACGTCAAAAACAAGCTTTCGAATTCAAATTGATGGACTTACAAAAACACACAAACAACATAAAGAGTAAAAGGTTCGTGTTCACCAGACTTGTTAACCTTTACTTTAGCCATGCGTTATTAAATAATGTTGACTTGTATAATTAACAATATAAATACACATTTGACTAAATACGAATAAATAAAATGGATAATTAATATTGAATTCAATAAATATTGATATATGGTATTAAGTAGATATTAAAGACACGTTAGGTACATCGCTGCATCGAGTCGAAAACTTTTACAATACAATTCTATAATTTCAGAAATTCGTCAGTTCAAAAATACAGTGCTCCATACATTTACTAAGAGCACCTGTAGGTACCATTCGATTCGGAGCAGTCTTTATTACCTATTAATAACTAGCACTTCCCCCGCGGTTTTGTCCGTTTCCTGAAAATAAATTATATAACTTAATGTTAATTGGTGATAATAAAGCTTTGTAGTTTCTAGGTACCCACTGATGAAAGAATGTTTAAAGTCGGTTCAGTAGTTTTAGAGCCTACTCATTACAAACAAACATACAAATCTTTTCTATATACATTATAAGAGTAGATGTAGTAGTGTAGAAATTGTTATTCGATAATAGTTACGCCGCAGTGTAGGCCGAGCCCAGAGCCTGTGCCAGAGCTGGTCAAAATAAATGCTTTGCTTTAATTAAAATACAAATTAATTACAAAATACTATCTCGCATTGTATTTCAAATACTAATTACATAATACTGCCAGGTGTTAGGTTAGATTAGCCTTTTTGCTTACGATAGCTATCGAGCGCTGTTTATTGCCTAAATGTATTTATATTTATATGTGTCGTAGGATAATTTGATACTTCGAATCTTCGCGAAAATCCTAGGGGTTTTGCGAAAACGCGGATAATTAGACATAGGCGAAAAATTATCAAATCTTACTGGACAAAGTCAGGATTTTTGCGAAAATACTCGTTATTATAGCAATATTGCGAAACGAAACGCTGGCTGTTATGAAATAAGAACGCTGATTGGTCGGTCAGCGCGTTCAATAAGAGATCGTCTCTGATTGGTTGACGTCTTAAATGTCAATCATTTGTTGCCGCACGTTATTTGTTTACGTTTGTGTCTGAGTTAAATTGCAGAAGTGTTTTGTTTTTTATCGTAAATAGTGTACCTACTTGGACTTAAATAAAGTGGTAAATAAAAGTGCTACACGGATGTACATAGTGTCATATATCATAAAAGTCTTAGTCAACTACTCAACAACAACAATGCTTTCGAGATTGGTTTAGCGGTGTTTTGTTTGTCATTGTGTTAAAAGTGGACTATAAAATTGGACTTGAACTAAGAAACGGTGTGAATAGGAGGTTTGGTTTTCATATAATTATGACAGATTCGACAGAGAATGATGTTCAACCTTCAGCAGAATCGGAGAATTTGGAGGTTATCTCCGATAAAGACAAATTTTACATAGAGTTAAGAAAGTTTTACGATAATAGAGTTGACGGTACAACTAAACCAGAATGGACTAAAGAACGCGTAAATGCTGTAATAAATTCAATTGAACAATTTAAAACTGCGAGTGTACTTAAGCAACCAAAAACACAACAACAGTTTAGAAATGCAAAAAAATACGACGTGATGAGTGTAGGTGAAGAAAAACTTCTGATACTGAGAAGAAAGGATCTTAACTCTCCTGTTGTACAAGTACCTTCAACAGATATGTACTATGATATTCTTCTGCAGGCGCACATATCAACTGGCCATGGAGGACGCGACAAACTGATATATAACCTAAAGCAACAATATGTGATACCGGTACCGATTATGATATTGTTCCTCAACTTGTGTAAGATCTGTCTGAATAAAAAAAATTGCCCAAAAACAGGAATTGTTGTAAGCAAACAATGTTCCTCAAATAAGTGTGCTTGTAAAAAGCACGGTTTGCTTTGTAATTCCAAATGTCATAAATCTTTGAATTGTTGTAACAAGTAAAGTCTTACTAATAATTTCATATTACTATTTACTAAACGCAGCTGTGCTTGCATTGCAACTCCAATGTTACAGGTCCATGCAACTCAGCGTAAGTTTCACATTAGTGACGTATTTAATTATCTTTTGTTCTGTGATCGTTTGATGATCGACGATGATGTTTTTCTAGTTATCTTTTAATTTCTTTGAATAAGTCTATTTTTTCCTATTTTTGCTAATTCAATAATAATTTGTTGTAGTTATTTTGTTCACTATAAGTGAACCAGAATGTGATAATAATTTTGCCTCAATATATCTTAAGTTTAGCTGTATAAGAGAAGAGAAGGCTGATGAATGAGTGATTTTATCTCAAGACTTTAATTCACAAGACTGATCAATTCCATTGTTGCACTATTAAACTAATTGTTTACCTAACCAGTTTCATCCAATTTATGGATTACACCCTAAAATTGGATCATTTTTTTTTACTACGACTGAGATCTCCTATTGTCTGTAGAAAACAACATACATACTAAAATTTTCAATAAAAAGTTTATAAAAATCAATTTAGTGATTTTCCTTTCTCACCTATTCTAAACCTTCATAACTCTATGATACAATACTTGAAGTTAATCATCGGCAAACTAGGAACCAATTAGAAGTCAGCCAGCAAAATTGTAGCCAATCAGTGTTGAGCACATCAAATCTTACTATAGTAACGAGTATTTTCGCAAAAATCCTGACTTTGTCCAGTAAGATTTGATAATTTTTCGCCTATGTCTAATTATCCGCGTTTTCGCAAAACCCCTAGGATTTTCGTGAAGATTAGAAGTATCAAATTATCCTACGACATATGTATTTTGAAGTCATAAGTATTTGAAATACTAACTATAAAATAGTTCAGCGTCATGTATTTCAAATACCAATTACAAATTACACTTTTAAGAAGTAATTTAAATACAAATACCAAATACATATTTGTATTTTAATTACGTCTAATTACAAGTAATTCAAATACTGCCCAACCCTGGCCGAGCCTACCCCGAACAAGATAAACGGTAAGTTGTGGCTATCAGTCGTGCGCCAGTGTGTGAGTATAACAGTAGGCACAAAGATGGAAGCACACCAAAGGGTAAAACACAAGACAAGTTAAACGTTGTTCAACCGGTTTGCTACCAGCTCTGAGCTCCCTGCTACCGTGACGCCCAGCGTGAATTATGAAGTTGTGATCTACAATATATTGTAATCTGCAACGGTGGTATTCACCTTCAAGTTTGTTTGAGTTGATTAGTCGTTTACCTGAGTAGACTCCTCAAGCTGAACTTTTGGGTCCGAAGTGTTCCAACCTAGGTCGGACAAAGACTTCAGTAATTTATTTATTAAAACTTTATGCACAAGTAAAATCACTGTACAAAGGCGGACTTAATGCCTTAGGCATTTTCTACCAGTCGACCTTAGGATGGTGCAGAGATAACATGCCAGGTGCAACTTAAAGAAAAACTAAAAATAGAGAGAAGAAAAATAAAATAAAATTATAAATACATAGATACATACCTACACTTAAACAAAGTTATTAAGAAAAAACCAATCCAACGAATTAAAGCTGTGATGATTCTACCAACTTCTTGCGAATGCGCTCACGTGCCTTCACCCGACTTGTAGCAGCTGTAACCAGCATCCGGGCTTAAAATTAAAACCAATGTTTGGTTCAAGATGTTGATAGAAGATGAACTAAACAAAAAGTGTTTATTAGTAGCTTAGGTTGATTGAATAATGATAATAATAGTTTTTAACTTCTGGAATATTACTAAAACCAACCAATAAAAAATGAGCGTGATCTATGTTCAGCAATAAACATTTGAATTTGAATTCGAAAAAAATAATACACAAATCGATAGTAAATTTCGAAATTTTATTAAAAGCATATTTTTGGTGCATAATGCTATAAAAGTAAAGGACATGTATTATTAAAAAAGAATAAGCAATCAGGTTAAACATAAGCGACAATAACTAAAACACAATAGGGTTACATTACGTATAACAAGAAATAGGTAAAAGGAATATAGGAATAATATACTGGAGTCTAGAGCAGTTAAAATTAAAAGCAGATCATTTGTAATAACGTAATTAACATTGTAATGAGTATAATATAATATTGTATAAGTCGATTTTTCAATCATCAGATAACGCTTATCGAGAAATAAAAATGGCGGTCTGACAGGTTGTAAATGTCACCGGATTATTGCAAACACCGTTCGATTGTACTAATTTAGATGATATTAAACACTATGTATCTATACAGAATGTTCCAACAGTGCGTGCTCATATTTAAGGGTGATGTTGGGTAGCTGATAAAGATAAAGAAATAAATAGGTAGTAACACAAAAAAGTGTCTATTTTGAAAAAAACACAATCACACAAAAGGCCATAATTTTTCCGAACAGATCACTTTTGAAGCAGTCTGCTGCAGTTGGTGCATTTACTTTAGTTCACTGACAGATTTTATGTCATTGGTGACATCATTTCTGCATCAGACTGCTTGAAAAGTTATTTGTTTGGAACTTTTTAGTCGGTTTTTGCGGTCGGATTTTGAGATGGGATGGGATTTGAGATTTTACTATTGTTTCCTGAAAGTATATCATCACCCTTAAACACGCGCTTCTGGAGCACCTGTATATTGTGAACAGATAGTTTTGAATAAGTACAATAAATGTTATCCAAATTACGAGTAAGTAGATAGTTTACAATATATATGTCACCGGAAAATTGCAAACGCCGTAAGATAGTAAAATTGTAAACTATTTTTTCTTAATAAGACACGGATGTATTGAAAACTAAAACGATTATTTCATAACAAATCGAGAAATTATAATCTAACAAAGATTATTACAATCTTACGGAGTGTCTGCAATGTTCCGGTGACATATTCATGTGTATACCTGTCATATCGAGAGGAAAGAGTTTACAATCTTACGCTATTTATTTTTAAGTTACGGAGTTTGCTATAATCCAGTGACATAGGTATATAAAAAAGTCAAACTGCCTTACTTATCCTTCAGATAAAGTTATCAGTTCCACTTAGACTGACTAGGCAGAAGTGATCATTCTAGCACTAAGCCGACCGAGCCAACCGTGATAGTGGTAGGTAAGTGATGCAGAGCTTTAATCTAATTCCATACTATCCAGCAGAGTATGCTCTGCCGAAGCACCACCCGCCTGATCGTTACCCACCTCACCCGAGGTCCTCGCCCCGAACCGAGGGGGTAGCTCCACAAACATTGCTTTGTGAGACGACGGGATGTATTCATAAAATCCAATTCGGCCTTGCTGAATATTGAAGTAACGAGTAAACAGCACATCACTAACAACACCCTCCTCAGTGACCGAAACTTCACAAGATAGTTGGTTTTTAAAGTTATTATGTTTCAAGAAATCGGACAAAGCTGTGCTGTGTGGATCAATATCTCCTAACAAAACGACGCACCTGTTTTCTTTTATGTACTTATTAACAAATAAGTTGATTGCTTTTTCAAAATCACCGTTTGTTAAGTCGCCTTTGACGCCTGTTATAACATACAAATACTCGTCAAACAGTAACAAGGTTAAGTAAATCTTATTTTCATCGTCTGATATGGAACTAACCACTGTTACAGTTTTATTTGGTTTCTTGTAGCAGATTATTCCTCGTCCTGATCTCAGAGCAGTTTCCTCATCCGATCGATATGCTATCTCAAAGTTCGGCATCTCGATGTTATCTGATGCGAGAGTGTTCGTTTCTGCAACGATTAATAGAGATGCATTTTGGTACCAGTTGTCAGAGGTAATGAATTGATGTTGCTTGTCAAAAGTTGACCCTGAGTTCAGATAAACTATGACATCACCTTGTTTATCGTCAAAGGTTTCAAACGCTAGTTTCAGTTTCATTTCATTTCGCAAACGGTTTAATTCATTTTCTTTGTGAATAAATCTCTTGGTGTTTTTGCTAGAAAAATCTAGATTTCCCACAATATACAGGTCTTCAAGTCGTTTAACTCGAGTTAACGCCACGTATTGCAGGCTCTTGTCGGTGCGCAGCCTGTCGTACGGATCGTCAGTGATGTTGACACATACACCACTGTGGTATGTTTGCCCCTGACTCTTGTGAACCGTGATTGCTTCGGCAGCTTTCAAAGGGAACATGTTACCGAAAGTCCGACTAACTTTTGGGTCATCCCTTAATTTAACTACAACCTTGGAACGTTGAATGGGAACCCAATTCTCAAAGCCAGGTCTTTCATGTTTCGAGAAATATTCCGCTTTGGCTTTTCTTCCTATATTATCAGAATGAAATTCCATCCAAATAACAAGCACATCATCGCCATTACAATCAAAGTCTCTGACGACTCCAGTGGTACCGTTCGCCAAGCCGTCTCCCACGTCCACGTTGTACGTGACCATGTAGCGCAAGCCTCGCTTCACGCGCAGGTTGACCGGTTGCCACTCATCACTATCTATGGTGTTTACGATTTTTTCTTCTTCGTCTGATGCGTCTATTCTCTCAGCATTCCGCTGATCGACAAACTTGTTTTGGTAAAACAAGTGAATGGCGGAACTCGGAACATCTTCTGCTTGTACTTTTCGAGACATCATTAGTTCAACGTCTTCTTCAGTCATTTGAGAATCTCTGAAATTGTTTAAGGCATTGATGAAGTTTTGATCTTCTTGTCTTATAATCTTTGTCAATTCATAAAACTCGCAACAAGTCCAATAAATTGAATTAGGATATACGGGTTGTTGATTAACTGGATCAATTTGATATAGATCGCCGACCAGTAGAACAAACCTATCTCCATATAACTCGTCGTTGTTAAATATTTGTGTCAAACGTTTATTTACTGTGCGCATCGTCTTTTCACCGACCATCGAAATTTCGTCACAAATAAAAAATATACAGCTTTGCAATAATGATTTTTTCATCTCGAGACGCTTTTTAGAAAGATTAGTGGCTGATTTGTAAAGAGGAATAGAAAACGTATGATGTAACGTGAGACCATCGATATTTGAAGCTGCTTTCCCTGTGAATGCACATTTCAATACTTTCAAATTTTGTGGAGAATCAGATGTCTTATTTTCTTCCCATGTTATCAATTTTTCTATGAAATTAATAACAGTACTCTTCCCCGTGCCCGCTGGTCCCTGAAGAATGATCCTTGGATTGTGTTCAAGCACTTCACCAGACTCAGCCGGCTTACTTATTTTTATTTTATTTTTGTACATGTAATAAATATGCATTACAATGTTGCGTTGGTCGTCAGTCAATATCATAAAAATCTCTTTGATATCGTTCAAATCTATTGACAAACTTTCGAATACCGGGTCGTCCAAAGGATCTAGAAAGATAATATACTTATATAATTAGTTAATTCGAAATAGATAGGTAGGTAAATATATTAAGTATGTAAATAAAAGTTCATACCTAATGGAGCCTCGGGTTCGAGTAACCGAAATACTATAGGTTTATCATTGTGATCCACCAAAATGATCTGAAAATATAACGCAAAAAAATAAAATTATACAGATGAAAAAACGAAAATTGTAATGAAATACAATTTTATATAAAATGTTGAATGTGCAGATAGAAAGAAATTTACGGAACACGTACCTCGTACAAGTTCTCCAACTTCGGGAAGCCTTCGGGCAGGTTCACGTATTTCCACAGCTGCAGCTTCCGTTTGCTCTGGCCGATGACTTCTTTTATTTTGCTCATGATTCTGTAATAGATTAGACAGAATAATGTTTTAAAATTGTGTCATAAGCAGTTATAAATCTTTACGAAAGGAAGTTTACTACCTGAATTAAATGTACCTATATAGTTGATAGTGACTTTGGGTTTGACTCTCTGGACCGGAAAATGTTTTTTTACGGAGATTTCTGTAAAAAACAACATTTTCACGATTACAACACGAAGATGTTTTTCTAATGAATGGTTCATTATGTTTCAAAAGAACTGCGAGCAACAGCAAAATGTTGAGGTAATATGTACTGTTCGTGGAATCATTCATTTGTTTTAGTTAAGCTGTCTTGCAAGGCTCAAGGAGACACTAATTCTAATATTTTCTAGAAGTTAAGACGGAGGACTAAGTATACCAAAAAACTAAACGTCAAACTATTTTTTTTACCAAAATTAAAACAGCATTCAAAAAATTCGTCCTCAACGCTGTCAGCTGGTAATGTGCCCAAGAGACTGGCGGCATTGCCACGTTCAATGACAATGCTTAGCCTCAGGCCAATGTAAAAGCCAGCTCTTCGGTCACGGGAAGTGTCAACCAGCCGTTTCGATTTTTTTTTGAAAAGGCTGTGAGCACAAGGGTCCTACGTTCCGAGGGTTTTAAGCCCAAACGGAACGGCTCGAAAATATATTTACCAATAAGGTTATTTACGCCGCTTGAGGTTTTTCGCAGCCGCAGCGCCAGCACAACACGATGAACTAGGAAGATGGGATAGCGCAAGAGTATCGACACAGGTTGCGTCCCACACTAAAGGCCTACCCATCTTCCATGGAAACAAAGATAGGCCGTCCGGTCTTTTGCCATCGACACGTGCCAAGCCATTGGGTTTTAATACGGCTGGAACGCCAACGGTGACGAGAGCTCGTCGGATAATGTAGTTTAAATTAGCGTGTCGCGCAAAACAGCCCGCAGTGCGGCCCGTGCGACCGTGGTGCCCGAGGCTGTTGACAACCTCACCACAGTGACAGCGATGAGGAGAACAACATGGGGCTCCTAAACGTAGAGAAGCAGCGCGGCGGAAAGTGGTGTCGTCGAACAAAGTACTTAGGTTCGACGACGGTGGTGCATGAAGCCAAAAATCCGACTCCCATTTTCCCACAGCCAGCAGGCGTGCAGTAGACTACTACTGCACGCCTGCTAGCTGTGGGCCAAGCAGACGTGGTTAGTAAGTTGTTCTGAACCACTCTGCAAATTGGTTCGTCCCATCGCCCCTGGGAAGATGGAATTGAGGACGAATTTTTATGCTATAAGTATTTTAGTTTGTCGTTAGTTTAGTTTATATGTTAATATTAGTTGTTATTATTATTAATTTGTAAACAGATATTAATAAATACTGACGGACTTAATAGAAAAATTACAATTATTATAATTAATTAATGCTAAAAAGCAATTTGACTCGATCGATGGTGGATACGAAGTGCGCGGGCGCGGTCGCATAGACGGTTTCCTCGGGCCTCGTGTCCTGTGTCAGCCTGTCAGCAGATTACTGTCGTAACAGCGGTGAAGATGCGCACAAGCCGAGCTATTGTGCCTTTGTGTCAGCACTTTCCTAAGTAGTGGTGGTGCGCGTAACTACCTTGTAAATTACTAAACCCCTCAACAACACAACACACAGATCTTTTATAGCACAACTTTGTCTAAAAAAAGCATTCCTTAAAATCATTCATACTTAGACCTCACTTATTCGCAAATAGCGTTTTTTTTATGATTAAAATTAAAAAAATCACATCATAATTTTAACAAAATAACACATTGTCGCCGATCGCAGTGAAACTGTGGGACCCGTGCCTAGTTTACTCAATTAAATTAACAACACGATCATTCAAGGTCAGTTGAGCCGAAAATAAGTAGGTATTGTATTATTTTGATTAAATTTTTGTTCGGGCATCGAAATGATTTATTTAACTAGATCCACTATACACGCTGAAATTTTAATAGTTGTTTTCCAGCGGCAGAACGATTAGCCATCAGTAGTACTATCGAAACATAGAGTTAAAATTAAAAAATTAAAATGTTATTGTTTTCAAATTATTAAAAAAATATCATTAACTCGAAAGCGTGAGAAGCAATAGTAACTCACTAGACGTGACGTAGGTACTACTCGAAACGCACGCGCTGCCGTTTGCTCTTTTCACTTTGTTGGCAGAACGGTGGAGCGCCGACCAAGTGAATAGCGATTCTTTAATGTTCAGTGCAAAATAATCTCTCGCACGTAGTAACACGGCATTAGCGCCTGCAAGCACGCGGCGAGTCAGGCCGCGCGGATCGCGCGCGGCATCCTTTTATGTTAACTTATTCGGTATTGTGTTTCATTAAATCAGGAGAGGAGAGAATGACGAAAAGTTGCAATTTTGTTGAGCCGTCTTCTAACATAGGCCTTGGTTGGTTTGGCTCCGCGTGCTGGGCCCTCGTCCGCTCATTATTAGCGTGAGCCGGAGTCGTAGGTTCGAAAAACGACAGTTGAAAGACAACGACATTGTTTATTTTGCTCGTACAAATATTACAAAACTGTTATTTAGGGTTCAACAGAAATTATTGTAGTACCAAATTTCAACTGAATCGGTCCCGTAGATTCCGAGAAAATCGGCTATGACAGACGGAATGACAGACAAACAGAGCGAGTGATCCTATAAGGGTTCCGCTTTAACTTACAGAGGTTCGGAATCGGAACCCTAATAAGGAAGAGAATACAAAAGAAGCAGTGAAAGAAACATTAGGAAAAGAATTATGAAGGGACAGCTAGGAGTACAAAAGCTTGAAAGCATATTTCAATATGTTTCAGCGAACTGTCCAGATCATAATAGGTAACAAATTGTGTGAAAGATTTCACTCTGTCATTTTGTTAAGTATTTGATTTGGTTTTCGTTAATTTTACTTACTATCGATCTGACATTTTTACAAAGAAAAACTCTCAAATTAATAATTTTTATCTATGTATTTCTGTTTTGCTATTATTTATTCGAGAGATGTTCTCCTAAGTATTACTTAAGAGAACACCACACAGCTTATAACTTTATAGGTCTATAAAGTTATAAGCTAACACGACGAAAGCTAAAAGCTATTTTTGTTAATCGTTATTTTATGAAGATTATTTTATTTTGATTGTTAACTAATCAATTAATCATCCAATACCTTTGGATTAATGTGTTTATTGTTTATTATACTTTTACAAGTATGTCGGTACTTAAGATAACTACGAGTATTATAATTTGTTGTTTTGTGTTTATAATTTCGCATTGTGCAAATGGATACCTTATTCATTTTCATGTTTTTCATATAAGTAGTCGTCACCCCAGATTTCAGTTCCCATGTTTCTTTTTTCGTTCACATGTGGAACAACAAACTCACGGATCAAAATGTGCATTCCGTTGCTGACGTCACTCGACCACATGTTGCTTGTGAGTCGTCTGACCGTCGCCAGCTCGCCAGCCTGTCCCACAGGCAAGTCGGTGGTAAAGGTGACACCTTGACCTTAAGCTGGCGTGGCGTAGTTAGGGGTTATAACAGAATTATATACATATACTAATAAATAATAAAGCTGATGAGTGTTTGTTTGTTTTAACGCGCTAATCTCTACCTACCAGTCTCTAAGTCTAAGTACCAGTCGGATTTGGAAAATTATTTTTGTATATATGGTAGCCACATTCATGTGAAAGGCGAGATTCAAGGTTATACGGGACCCGGAAAAAACGAGATATGCGCGTACGAAGTCGCGGGCGAAAGCTAGTTTAGTTACATTTGAATTTAAAATGATCATGGAACAGTTTTGAAGTTGGCAACTAAATGAGTAAGACTTTCTCTTTTGTTCTTATAAGTCTGAAAATATTAACAAAATCATAACTAGGTAAACAAACAAAAGAAAACCAGCCAAGTGCGAGTCGAAATCGCGTGCAAAGGGTACCGAACGAAATAAAAAAATATGACATTTTAAAATCATAGACTTGGGATTTCCGGTACTCTAAAGGTAATCTAATATCTTTATTTTTGAGACCCCTACAATAAACCCTTTGATTTGATGTATATGTCACACGGTACAGTTGGAAATCCGTTTTTTTTAATTTTCTTATTTGACCCTCAAAAATGGCCCAATTTTCAAATTTCAACTGAATCGGTCCAATAGATACGGCAAAAATCGGCTGTGACACACGGACAGACACACAACAACCAAGTGATCCTATAAGGGTTCCGTTTTTCCGTAAAGAGGTTCGGAAAACCTAAAAAAACATAATGTCCTTCCTTATACTAAAAAAAATCAAATTCTAAATGATAAAATCTTTGATTAATAATAAGCCATGACAAAAAATAGCAAGTTTTAATATAAAATTACAAAGTTACAAATACGCTTAGCTTAGTCATTTTCTGTTGGGTTACTACGAAATTTTTACCTAATCAGTAACATTTTATAAGTTGGTCGACTATTACTCGTTTACTTGTGAAGCCTACACAGCTGTGATAGTTTTCCTTTTTAACGGCGGCAAAAACGGCGTGGTGTTATAAGTTTGACGTGTCTGTGTGTGTGTGGCATCGTAGCTCTCGAACGGATAAACCGATTTTGATTTGTTCTTTTTTGTTTGAAAGAAAAAAAAAATGAGGGATTACATATTTTTTCACAACTGCCTCAATATGAGTATCAAAGGAAGGGGCTTCACTAGCAATAACGTACACTATATTGAAAGGGAATGGCGAATATTAATTAAAGAAATGAAAGTAAAAAGATTTGTATGTATGTATGTTTGTTATGTAGGTCCTATACTAATATTATTTCTTTGATCAATGCCCTAGATTTTACTGTAAATTAAGTTTATAAAGCATGAAATAAAAATTAATATAAATGACGGAGTTATGAGGTAACAAACATATGTAGTAACAATGTAGTCGGTGTTTTTGGTTGTTTCTTCGTATTTTAACACCGACTTCCGAAATTAAAGTTATTTTGTACTTTGTAGTGTTTTTTTTATTTGGAAGTCGGTTGTATTTTTTTTGTAAAATGATTTTAAACGACCTATCCACCACACCCCACACCATGGGGTATAACGATAAAAAAACATCGCCACTTTACATGTAGGGGGTCCAACATAAAAAAAAATATGTATTTTAACTTTCTAGCGCTAAGCGTTTCTGAGCTAAACCGCGGACGGATAAACTTTGGGTTCCTTGTTTACTAGGGAACCCTAAAAAGAACTTGTGAGGTTTAATCAGATTCATAATCTAATTCTAATGAGTCTTATTCAACAGATTATAACTGCTATTTTTAAGTAAAGTTTACATAATATGCTTTTTACGGAGAACAAATAAAAACGAAACAAAATTAAACTTCTAAAATCCAAAATGTTTGACTTATAAAAACTTTATATTTTTCTGTCCTAACGTCGTTCATTCACTTGGTATCGGCTCGGCTATCTTCGGCTCGGCACGGCTTAAACATCGCCGACACGAAATGTCAAACTTCTCTAACATTTTGCGGTGTTTATTTGAAAGTTAACATTTGTATTCGCGTTCGCGAATTTGAATAATCCAACATTCGTTACATCACTAATACATATGATATATATATGATTTGCTACCATCGTCATGCAGCACACTGTACCTCTACTACACAACGTGAATTTTTAAAGTATGCGTGGATATGGCCAAATCCGAAACTATATACCTACATCACGCGGTGTCGTCTTCAATATGATTCATGTTGCCAGGAGTACGTACCTACCTAAGTTTTGCATTCCATGAGCAGAAACGTTTATATCAAATAAGCCATTTATCAGTTTTGGTGTGATAGTTAAATTGGAAACTTGGCCCCTCATTGGTCTTTGTTTTCTCTGAAAAGACCAATGAGAGCTTTGTTTCCAGGTTTACTATCAAACGAAAACAGATAAATTGTAGACCAGACAGCTGATTGGTCGCCAGTTTATGTCAGTCCACAATTTCCTATCAAATTTTGATGCTTAAAAAGTATTTCAAATGTTCAGTTGACAATTTATCGAGAGTTTACAATCACTCGAGTTATTTTATAATCTTACCGAGTTTGCTATTTTCCGATGACATATACAAGAATTGCTCGTTTAAAGGTATTAGATTACTATATTCATTTCTATCATTGTAATAGAAGCCGTACTAATACTATTGTAATTATAGAAATTAGCTAGCGATACAAGGTGGGATAGGCGAAGCGGAAATCAACACAAGAAAATAAAATAAAAAAATGCTCAAATTCAAAAAGCCTAACAAAAGCCGAACAGGCCGGACACCGTCTAATTTGGCCGGACACACGACCAAAAAGTCTGACTGTGTCCGGCTTTATCCGGACGCCTGGCAACGCTAGTTATAATATTTGGACAAACTAATTTACCAAATACCCTATCTCAGTGTGACAAACACTACTTTCGATATCTAGTCCGTTTCCTCTATTATTTAATTTAAAATCACCCTTGTTTTATCACTAAACAGGCACATACAAGTACTTCACTTATCACAACTAAACTTTAATAATCAATCCAATAGTTTACATATAATAGCTCTAAGAATTAAAATAATACGAAAATTACTTACAAATGCGGTGTGACACCTTGTATGAACACAAATTAAGAACAGTGTAAAATGTTTAAAATTGAATGAATAAATGTAATTGCACTCGTGCTCTCTGTCCAGGAGCCTGCCAGACACTGGGTCCACTGGGGGGCGATGTAGAGTGGGAGCGGAATAAATTATCTCTATGAACGCTACGCGCTGGGGGAATCCCCTGGAAACTTGCAACTCGGACAGTATGTAGCCTGACTGGATTCCTAATGTGACCACATTTTTAATTTAATAATGTCACGACCTGTTCGGGTGGCAAGCGAGATGTTAGTGGCATAAAATTTTGAAAAACTTGCAGATTATAGGTCTGTACTTGATCTGATCATAGGAGACCCTATAAGAAGTCTATGGTTATGATTTTATGTGTCTTTGTATGTATAAATGTATGTTCCACCGTAGCTCCTAAACTACTGAACCGATTTTGTTAAATAAAAATACTCATGTAAATTTTCACAAAATTTAAGATGCGAGAATTTACAAGTCAATTTTTGACCCTTAAAAAAGTAATATTGAGATAATAATGACATGTTTGGTAGGTATTAAAAGAAAGGTGTTAACGAGCACGTTACGAAAATGTACTATATCCTTGTATTGTCTATGTATATTTAAATTTTTAGCAACGAAGCGAAAGTTTGTAATACTAGATAGATAAGTATAATAAATCTGTAGAAGATTCGTTTTTGTACAAGTCCGAATTTTTAAATGGATAGGGTATACCTCGAAGTTGGTCCCAAATAAATTAAAAAAAAATCCTAAGGGTGGGAAAATAGGGGTGATTTATTGTTCAGTCATAGATTTTAATGCTGAGTTGTGTGTTACAAAAAGTAATCAAAAATTAAGCAAGTACTAATTAGTAGATTATAGCCTCAAAAAATATGAAATAAATACTTTTTAACAAAAAAAAAATTCGCCTAAAAAACTGAAAAGCAAAAAATAATAAACCTGTTTTATTTAACCTTAATAACTAAGTTCTTAAACTAATGTAAGTGTAACTAAGTATATATTTTTGTAATAATTTTGAGATTTTAATTAACTTTAATAACTAAGTTCATAAAGTAATGTAAGTATGCCTAAATAATTGTGAGTGGGTAACAAACAAGCAAATTTATTAATTACTTAAAGCATTGCACACATGACCTACTCAAATTCCATAAATCCCAGGAACACGTGGAAGCTGAAACGGCAGACGAAAATCTTCAGAATGAAATCGACTACAGATTTTAATTTGAAGATCTGACGACGTGCTTATCGGTACAACTGCTTAAATTGAAAAAAATACCAGACTGAGTCACTGAGTGGGCAGAGATCGGAATAGGTAGAGTATATATTACCTAAAGTTCGATGAAGTAAGTAACATAGAGTAGATAATACGTCCTCTAAATGATGACAATTAAAACCGGGATTATAAAAAAATAGATGCATATTACAATATAATCAGGTAAATTACAGAAGAACTTTCTAGAATTAATTTTGTATGTAACACAAAGCTCTTTAAACAGCTTTAGTATCGAACTCAAAAAACTAAGATTTTTCAATATTACAATTTAGTTCAATTTTATTCAAAGCGCAGTAACTGATTTGCAATTTCATAAATCCCGGGATTTAATCGTCATGTTTACGATTCCGGGATTTTAGAGGAGGTATTATCAACTTTATGTTACTTACTTCCGCGAACTGTAGGTAAACCTATTCCGATCACTGGTAATCAGAGTACAACAAATCAACCCAAAACACTATTACAACCCTTACAAGAAAAATAATCCTTGAAGAATTTGATAAGGTTGGAATTACACAGTTTACATATAACTTAGTACAAGCATCATCCACGTATGAAAGCTTACATTTTGTTATCTTCATTACCACCCGAACTACATGAAAGACTATACGATCAATTTGCACGTGAGGATCCAATCCAGATGGGATTCCAAGACTTCGCTCAAATACTGGAAGAATATCTAGACCCCAAACCAAGTATGTGGGTACAACAACATCGATTTGTTTCTGGAGTTCGAAACCAAAAGAAACCATACCAATATGTACCAGATCGACATCATGCTTAATTCTCAGTTAAATAAGATCTACAATTTTGCACGACAATCAGTTTGGTTTCAGGCACCAGCTGTCCACAGACGATAAGTTTAAAGCATGCTGTCAGATATTACACGGATCGCAACACACCTGCTTTCTCGACTAATCCAGGGCATTTGACCTGGTTTCGTACAAAGTGTTGTGGCAAAAGATGCTTGATAGAAAAGTTTCTCCAGAAATAGTTAAGATCTTCCAGCACTGGTACGGGAACCAGGTCAACAATGTTAAATATTTTATTTGTTTATTTTATTTTATTTATAAAGGCAGAATAATTTGTACAATTTATCAACCTTCTGTACCTTATTTATGCAAATAAATGATTTTTGTTTTTTTTTAAGGGTCAGGGGTGAGGCAGGGGGTTGAGTTCACTACCGCTCTTCAATCTGTACATCGATGATCTTGTTGCCGAGCTCAGCAGCCGTCATATGGGATGCCATGTTGATGTTGTTTAATTCAACGACATGTTGATGATGATTAATTCTACACCGTGTGTTGCTGAGCGTGTCAATAGGTCCCCCTATTGACACGCTCAGCAAAACCAAGGATCAAGGAGCGCATTTGCGAATCGTACGCCCTTTCTCATGGTTTAAAATATAATGTTAAGAAGAGCGAGCTTAGGTCTTCAATTATGGTTCTAAGTTTCCGACGGAATTCCACCGGTTAAGCTGCGGAGTGTCCCAGAACGGGTACCAAGTTTTAAACACCTTGGTCATATTGTGACGTCTGACCTGAAGGACGACGCTGATATTGAACGGGAAAGGAGGGCGCTGTCGCTGTCGGTGAATATGATTGCCTTTTGAGGAAGTCAAAAGCAACTTGTTTCGAGCTTATCTTTTTATACGAGCGCCGCGGGTTTCATACTCGCGGAAATCCTACAGCGCTCTCCGCGTTCAATATAATAAAGTAATTGACAGTTTTAATTTTATTCACTGACATTTTAATTTAAATCCATTTTAATTTATTGACAACTTTGATCAATTAATTATTTTAACAACTTTATTTTATTTAAGTAATGCCAATTTTAACTTATTTTAAATATTCAATCCAATCTGAAGTTTAAAATTATAATTTTATTTCATAAGGATACTGTATGTCATATTTAGAAAATTAACTAACACAAGTAGTATTTCGTGCTACTACTTACAAGAGAAGGCAGCTTCGCAGAACTCTTGACCATAGCTAGCACAATAGAAATGAGCAAATCTGAAAATAATCACGTATCAAATGCGAAAATTACTTCACGGTCAGACCCTGTACATAGGGAACGACTTCAAAATGGGAAAGACAACGAACACCTACAACCCCGTCGACTCGTCAATCCCCGAGAACAATTGCAGACCTTAAAACTGAACATGCTACCGATGTGGAAAAGTGGACCTTCGAGCCGACAAATGCAGCAGCATTAATAACACGTGCCATCAATGCAAACGAAAAGGTCACCTAACAAGAGTTTCCCTTTTTTATGGATGGGAAATCATCAAATGACTCTTTTAGGTGTCCTCCTCTAGGCGGAGCGGGAGGGAGTGTCAGACTCTTACTGACTCAAACCAATCCGTGTGTGTTCTAATGCCCTTTGCGTTCCAGGGTCGCGGTGACTCTTTCGAACAAATTACGCATTCCTGGCAGGCTTTGACCCTAGCGGGCATCATCTCCTATGCTGACATCTCTTTGAGGCGCGCGTGGAACACAACGCGCCGTCAACCGCAGGCCCACGCCTACGGTGCCCGGGAATCGCCCTGAGACTTCCGCTCTGGGTGGAGCGGAAGGGCGTGTCAGACTCATACTGAGTAAAATTACTCTTTCGTATATTATTTTTTTGTATATTACGACATCGTTAATATACCAACATGTTGATATCATATCAGCTGATTGAGGGATGGTAGTTCAAAATCCCTCACACAATTGCCGATCCTGGAATCAACACCACGAGCCAGGACCTACATGTATGTTAGCGTGATATGATATTAGCATTGTTATCAACACTGATAGTATTAGGCTTAATCGTTCCGGGTGCTATAGCCTTAACACCTCGCCTCGGTGCCATCGACCCCGCTCCCGAGCCAGGCCCATCTAAGTTTAAACTAGTTTGGTTAGTGTCGGTCCCTGGCGGATACTTGAGAAATTTTTAGATTTATTGAAAGGGCACCAAGTTTAGTGACAGTTGGAGTAGCATCCTGGGAGATGTCCCTACATACTTTAATTTGGGATTGCGTTGGCGAGTGTACACTTTAATTTATGTTTGTTATCAATCCTGACGACAAAATACCTATTTTTTATTGGTATCTTTTTATCAACACTCAGGGATCATTTTACTTAACTGACTTACTTACTGGACACGTTCTGGGCCACAGATTGATAATATAATTAATCGTTTCATAACCCAGGTAGGTGTTAGTTAAGTCAAGGAATCCAGCTGTGACTACATTACAAGTTATTATACTGCAATAACACGTCAAATGCTGTGTGCGAGCCGTAGATATATCTATACTATAATAAAGCTAAAGAGTTTGTTTGTTTGTTTGAACGCGCTAAGCTCTGGAACTACCAGTCAAGTCAAGTGCCATAAGTAATTTGTAATTTCTTAAATCCCGGGATACAATTGTAATGTTTTTGATTCCGGGATTTTACAGGAGGTATTATCAACTCTATGTTACTTACTTCCACGAACATAAGGTAAATATAGTCTACCTATTCCGATCTCTGCTTATGAGGTAACAAACATAAAAAAATATATATATATTAATCATATTTACAACGGAGTTGAGAAACTCCTCCTTTTATAAAGTCGGTTAAAAAGAATTTGGCCTCCGAGTTTGTTTCGGTGTTTCTTTTCAAGTTCTCAGGTCATCTATATTGAACTGAAAATCAAAGAGAAAGAGTGTAAAAATGTTTTGTTATGACCAATTTGTCTTATAAATATCATTTAATATAAGTGACGTCGCCCGGTCGGCCTGTCACGTCTCTGTGACAGCCTCTATCATTCTGTGACAAATAGCTGCATCACGTCGTGTTCCAGCTTCTGTACTGCTGTGCACTGCACACTGTGAGTCTGTCACGGAACGATGACGTCACCAGTCGTGACGTCAGAGCCTGCTGAAGGACAAGACGTTCGTTACTGATACAGTGAACACACGCACGCGTGCACACATATGAATATGTCGGTCAATACACATTCAATACTGGCTGCCGGGTACAAAGAAGCGTAAGTCGGTAGCTATACAACTGCGTAGGGTTGCCACTCATGGCTTTTTTATTACATTACATTTATAACATTAATTATTATATCTATACAAATAATCTATACTATACAAATTTATATCTATAAGTACATCTATATCTAGGCAAATAAATAAATTTGAAGGTTCTGTTTGTAATATCAAAACAACAGCGTATTAAATATGGCTTATGAAAGCATATACGACACCTTTAACAAAAAACAATTTATACCATTTTGGTCTGTCTATCTGTCGGCCTGTCTGTTTCAGCTGATCTC
This sequence comes from Mamestra brassicae, assembly GCA_905163435.1. Classification (NCBI taxonomy): domain Eukaryota; kingdom Metazoa; phylum Arthropoda; class Insecta; order Lepidoptera; family Noctuidae; genus Mamestra; species Mamestra brassicae. The sequence continues at coordinate 18,487,432 of LR991003.1, read as the reverse complement.
CGAAACGGCTGGACTGATTTTGACGAAGCTTTCACTGGAGACTTAGACTGGCAGAGATAGCTGATGTTATAAGCAGTACCTAACTTTGGAAAAAATTCAAAGGTTCCGAGCAAAAAAAAAACATGAAAATACTTAACTCGCAAGCGAAGCCGCGGACAGAAACTCAATACTCAAACTTTATTTGCATTCCACAATGTAAAAACAAATACATGTCGGAGAGAGGAGGCTTTAAATAGCTAAACTTATATCTAAAATAAATCCAATAATACCATATTAGGGACCTTATATTTTGTCATTTAAATATTCCTTTATATTATAATATCGTTTTTCAGTTACATTTTGTTTAAATATGTTTATTTAATCTTATTTTTTAGGGTTCCGTACCCAAAGGGTAAAATGGGACCCTATTACTCCGCTGTCCGTCTGTCTGTACGTCTGTCACCAGGTTGTATCTCGTGAACCCTGATAGTTAGACAGTTGAAATTTTCACAGATGATATATTTCTGTTGCCGCTATAACAACAAATACTAAAAAATAGAATAAAATAAATATTTAAGGGGGCTCCCATACAACAAACGTGATTTTTTGCCGTTTCTATAGATAATGGTACTTGGTCGGTTTTTATTTTTTTATTCAGGTAGTTTGTTATATATCTTATTGAAATCACATACGGACATGTTGAATGTATTTTTAGTCGAGAATTTGGAATGTTTAATCTTGATTTGTGTCGGAGTGTGTAACGTGATAGTATGCCCGCTTGTCCTCTCGCTAATATACCTATACTATTATAATAAAAAATAGTGTTATAATATTATAATTTTGGAAATGAGGTTTGCAGCTGTCAGTTGGATCGATGTTTTCGAGGATTCTAATTTTTTTGAAGAGTAACTAGTGTAGGTGCATCTGTGATATTTCCCCAAAGGGTAATTGGGCGTTAGTTCTACTCTATCACTAACTAAGCGAGTTAGTGATAGAATAGAATACTCTTTATTATGTATACAATATAGGTTGCAGAGCAGATAGGTTAAATAAAACCATCACATACTTCATTAGTACCTAGCTCTGCCGACCTGGGCCCAAAGCTATGCTTATCATTATAACACAGATAAGTGATAAGCTTAATTCACAAAGGTTCGAGATAAAAACTTTATTTTGTTCTTAGTACACCTAGGTTGTTGAATGAATCACTGTAGATATGTCACTGGAAAACGGCAAACGCCGAAAGATTGTAAAAATATCGCGTGAAATCTTAAACTATTTTTTCTAAATAAGTCACGGATATGTTGGAAACTATTGAATTTGGATGGGATGTATTGTATACAAAACGATTTTTTCATAATATATTATAATTTAAACAACATTTATTACGATCTTACGGGTTCTGCAATTTTACGGTGCCATATACACTGGTTTAAAAATAAACTATCTATCAATATTCACTATCAAAAAGTCTCGTCTATTTGAAATAGACGAGACTTTTTGATATATGACCAAATTGAACTATGATCAGAATCTCCAAATGAATAAATTATTAAGATTGTTTCAAATGAGTTGTTAAAACTGTCAAGTGAGCACTAGTTTGAAAGGAAGACATGTACCTAACACTCAGTTTCATCATCTTCCTGCCCTTAGTGCCCTACTCCCATGTCACTTGAGGTCGGCATCACTAACCCCTTTCCTCTTATATCACTCCTCACACAATCCATCCATATTTTCTTTTTCACATTTGAATAACAATCAGTTACTGTCAACAAAACTACTAATGCGCAATAGTTAAAAAAAATAGGTATCTAATATTAGTTTGATTTTCTTGATGACCCTGGAACGACAGAACGACAGGCAAGCCTCCAACACGACCGGTTTTTCAAGTTCCTTGGCGCTAAATAGGAATTTTGAATGTCGTACATTCATATTTCAGTCAAAGCAAAGTAAACCTTAATGCGTGAAACTTTTTGCAGCGGACATCAGTGAATTATAGCTTTCTCTGTCTAACATACATGGGTTATATAACGTTGTCTTTTTCATGACAGCTGTCAGAGCCAGTTTTCACAATTGAAACTTGAAAAGTTGTTAGGTTGTACCTACATACATTAGAGTTATACATAAATGAGAAGTCAGGTTTTATATGTATAGGCTTCCTTTGAGTTATGCTTCTATTAGGAATCTAAAATTATACTTACATTGTATTTCAACCAATAGAAATAAGTATAAAAAACTTTTTCTTATACATATGTATGGTTTTAACTGTTTTCAACTCTTTGTTTCGTTCGTAACTGCGTGTCGTTGAGTCCCTGATGTGATTCGAATAAAAAACGCAGTAATGAGGTACAGAATTTAAAAGTAAACCATTAAGGTCCAATCAGCTATTCAATACGGTTCAATCTTTGTATTTTAGCAAAGTTTAAAATAAGTAAAATTCATATATTTGGGAAAAGTATCTATAAAAATACTTTTTAGAAAAAAATACATGTCTCGTCTTCCAAATGAAAATAACACTACAAAGTAAAAAATTACTTTAATTTCGGAAGTCGTTGTTTTTTTCGTATTTAACGTACTTAATTAAGTTATTTTATGTTTTTTTTTAAGTTTTTTATGTGGTGTTGTTAGGTGTAAAACCTAACAACACCACTGAAAAGTCACAAAAAGCAAAACACGCAACTTCGTTAACTTGGATGACATATTTTCTCAAGCTATTTTGATTTAAAAACCAAACTGCTGAACCGATTTGGATGAAATTTCTATGGGACCAATTGGAACATATATCTATTTCACATGAAAAAAGAATTTCTCAAATCGGTTCATAAATGATGGAGTTATGAGGAAACAAACATTAAAGAAAAATACAACCGAATTGAGAACCTCCTCCTTTTTTGAAGTCTCGATGATCACTTAAGATACAATTTTCAAGGCATTAGCCTTGAAATAAACCATTAGGGTCAAAAATATTATTCTTACCATGTTGGTCCTACCGAGTTCTACGTAATCTAAAATTATGAACCATTATTTATTTAAACTTAATGTACAATAGCGGTACATGGGAGGACTTAATGCATCAAGGCATTCTCTACCAGTCAACTTTTGGCTCAACATTATCGTCTGGAAGTAACCCTTTAATAATAACTATTTAAGGAGGTGAGGGCAGCATTTTTTAATATTACTTAAGAAGTTGCATAGATATTAATATAGCACCTACTATGTCACTAATGATTGAATGACAGCTGAAGAACTCGCCTTAAGTAAAAAGGTTTATTTATAAAATCAAGGACACGACCTATTAAAGTAACACTGTAATAATATAGATGAGTCACCACCGTGCAGGCTGACCTGAGAATATTCCAGCCAATTTTATTTTTATTTGAACAGAAAAACATCGTTAAGTAGTGGAATAAAATAAAATGTTATATCCTTCACTATCGATTGTGAGTCACCTTTTAAAATAAAAGCTTGCAATGTTGAACAGTGTGTAAGATTAGAAGGTGGTTTATATTAGGAATCAGTCTGCTTACCCCTGCTGAATAGCAAGACTTCAAGTACTAGGTGAATAGGTACTTCATTACCCTGCTCTCAACGTCCCGACATATACGAACTACTAAAGGTCATGTAAGACCCAGTGTTTGTTATTTGTTATGGTGCTGTTAGATCGATATACTACTTATTATAACGACTGCGTTATATCTATCAATCGTGGATCCAGGTTCGACCTTCATTATTTGTTGCATATCTTCGATGCTTGACTTGATTTAAAGGTAAAGGCAAGTTATATGTTCTTTCATATCTAAGTTTATAGCTTATGTAACTGTAAATATGTGCAGCCCATAACACAATATATTCCAATACAAAGGAACACCTCGTCTCGGCAAGTTGTGGAGGAGCGTTCGGTCCCGCTCACGGCGACTCGCCTCAAGCATCAAGCGACAAGCGGCTATAACCATAAACTAAGAGACACAGACATCCGATGTTCATTCGATGTAAATTTATTACTTGCCTCTCAACTCTCTCAGTGGCCGAGGAAATGGGCGGTGGAACGGGCGAGTCGCTTGCGGCAGCCACTTGCCTCTTTTACGACTTTCCAGCGCTTCTTTGATGGATTAGTTAGTGTAAAAGGAAATGTTGTGTAAGTTTCACGGGCGTTAAGTTTTAACTGTTGGGTGTTTTCCTTCGTTTGTGTTTAAGTAAGTTTCTGGGAACATTATACTGTGCTCCTATTTTATTGAGCGGATATCCAGAGGGTAGTATAGTTGCTTAGCTGAAAACTTATGCTAGGTGCATACCTACTTGTTCTTAGTAAAGTTGTTCATGATTAAGATAATATTGCCATGTCAACTTCTTGATCTTGGCCACACAATTGAATTGAAACAAAACACCTCCCTTCTTAACTAATATTACTCGCGCTAGTAAGCTGCGCTAGCGCACAAACGAGGCATATAATTCGGCTCCCCATACCTGCCCGCTGGGGCGTGGGTGTTGCTCCACTGGTACCTGTTTAATGGTCCACTATTCAACCCTTAATTTTTTAGAGTGGCAACACCAGCCGGGATCACGCATGCATTATTTATGTTTGTGTTATTTATTCCAGCTCGTAATTATAGTTTAGCTTATTATTAGTTGAGAAATAAGAAAAAGAGTGCGAGCGATGATTTGTTGTACGTTTCAAAGACTTTTTAGTTGTTCGTTTTTCTTTACTTTCGTTTGTTTCTTTTGGAAAAAAAGAATGTGTAATTTATCATTGCCTAGCACTAGGTGAATGGTGATCCCTGCCGACTACCTTATACCTGAAATCCAAATCTGAATGACACTCAAACGCGAGCCTATTGATCGTAAAGCCTGTAGCCTGCACCTGTACCTGTACCGCTGTCAGTCAGACTGAGAGGCAGCTCCTACGAAGTTGGGAGGAGGCTAAGCAGATGACGAGTTCCGTCCAGTTGAGGGTTGAAACATTTATTTGACTGCTATAGTTACAGCTTCATGAATCTTTTGAATCATATGAAAACTTTTAGCGTTATCTAAATAGAAGTATGACGTCATACCGCTGGAGTTACAATGAATAAATGATGACTGAAATGGCTAGCTATTTCCTAACTATATTGGGGGCTTCCAATCAAACCGGATTCAGCTGAATACGAGTGTTTTACGTGGAGCGGCTACCTACTAGACCTCCACAACCCATTAACTGGGTGGTAGTACGGTACTTCTTGGGAAGACTGAAGTCAGATTTACTGGCTTCTGAAATTCCGTAACGACTGCCAAAGATCTACAAATGACAGCCGGGACCAACTGCTTAACGTGCGTTCCGAGGCACGGAGGAAACTCGGAATATTAAGGTGGTCACCCATCCACAGACCAACCTTGGCAAGCGTTGCTTAACCTTGATCGACCCGTGCGGCTGTTATTCTTTAGCCACGAGCTCCTCTCATCTACTAGTCATCACAGTGAATTCACTTCTTTATCGAACAGTTCTGAAATGTGCTGATTGTGTGCTTTTAGGATACTGATAAGTAAATGACGTCGCAGAAAGGTAAAAGAAAAGATTTTTTTTAGAAAAAAGTGGACCAGTCTCTTCTCGCCACTTGTACGTACTCGAAGACTCGAATGCATACTTTTCCATTACGCTCGAACAAAAAATTAAATGGCGGTTGTATTTAGCGATGATGTCACCCACCATGTTGCGTGCTCGTTGTTGTGCTTGTGCTCGGTGACCACTGACCGGTGCGATCAGCGACTGATGTGGTTGAACGCCATTATCCGCACATTACTGAACAACTCACTTATTTTTAGCGACGTTTCTTTGTGTCGCGACTCAAACAAATTGTTTCCTAAAAATTCGAGAGCAATTTATTTTAACTTTGACTCATCTTTTATTTTTGTGTGTGAAGATGCCATCATTTAACGATTAGATTGGCGCTGTAGTTCAGCCAATGGCTGCCTACTATACTGCAGGTTTGTTTCTGTACCTACTATGTATATTTATTCCTACTGATTTTTAAGATGCTCTACTTCTTCCGGATCTTAAAAGTATCGTTTCGGTAATATTAGTATTTAGTAGGAGTATAGACATTTGAGAAGGTACCTTAAGTAGGTCTATACTGGTATAACATAAACAGTGGTAGGTAGATCTTAGGGGGGGGACTCTGTCTAATTGGAACTACGCTCAATTGATGCTGATGATTGATTGATCTCCCTGTGAGCTGGTGACGAATAGGAGTGGTCTCATACGTTACATCTGGGTATTACATAAGGTTCCTGAGACGCAAAATATTCCTGCCTACCAAAATGAAAATCCTACTCTATCAACGAACATATACATAAGTATAAAGTTTTTCTAGGATTACAAATATCTACGTCTTCGAAGCATAGAGCGAAATACTGATAACATTCTACAGCAATACTGACTGCCATCTTTACAAATATTGTTGAGAAGCCTTAAATTTGACTAGCCCTATAATGGTGAGCCCTCTTTGTATGTCCAACAGTTCAGTTTCCACAAGAGGCATAGTTTGTACAACATCCACATTTATTTCAGCGTGTTTATAACTGGAGTGAAGCACGGGGGCGGTGCTAGTGGCGCCCCCACGCGGAGACAGCGTGGCGCGGCGTGCGCTGCGCGTGCGCCGGCGCGTCGCTATAGTAAACAGACCGCCGACGCAAACACACGTCCGATGTAAACCGATCTACGCGGCGGCCTTGTGGTGGCGGTGGCGGTGGTTACTACTTACTACTACTACCTATTGTTTTTCAAATCACTCAATCGCTGTCCATTGCTGGATATAATATGGGCCTCTCTTGAGCATCCAGTCTGGCCCAGCCACTTTTTTAAGGTCTCTCTCACTGGGTTGAAAACTGTGGCCGAACAATCATGTAACTCTGCTTCAAGGATGTAAAGATATTGCAAGACATTTTCTCGATGACCTTATTCTTTGAATCATAGACCAGCTTCTGGGCTCCAACAGTGTAGTTTGAAGTATATACATTAGAAATATACGCAAAGAAGCAGACGTCAGTTGGTGTTAGGTAGAGAGTAAGCACTTTCTACAAAGAGAACCTCAGCACTCTCTACCAGGTACCTACGTACCTGACTGACCTGAAGTTAGATAAACAAATTAAGATTGAAAACACTATAATATAATATCTCACCTCCCTGAAACAAAGTTTTATTCAAAACATTATGTTTACTGAATAATGTCGGAGACTCACTGACGCCTCCTACCAAGTCAATGTTTTTCTCAAGCTGTTATCACATGATACGCTGATAATCAGCGTGTGATGTGATAACAGCTGGCACGAGTGCAGCGAGTGATCGCTGATGACGTCACGCCTTATCATCAGATCTGAATCAATCTTATGTACATAGTTTTCTTTGTTAATTAACATTAAAATAATTAAACATTGTCAGATGGTCGTGTTTGTGACGAGTTTTACTCTTTTCATCAAAGCAAAAGCAAGCGCAACTGTAGGTATAGCCCGTTGGAGTTTGTGATTACCAAAAAATAACACCCTAAGTGTGGCGTTAACCTAAATCTTCAATTGGTTCAGTTCTCTGAGAAATCATTCACAAATTGATCATCAAATTTAACGGGATCTGCTTACAGATCCTGAAATAATGGCTCTAGTCTAGCCTTTTGAAATACGTTGTAAAAAGAAAAACAGACAAAATGAACAGTACGAGTATCTCCTACCACATTGGTACTTAAATATGCCTGTACCTATAGGTAGTGTTTAAAAAATGGGTAAATTAGAGATAGAGAGGTCGAGCGCCTGATCGCATGACGTCACCGACACAATCGTGCGACACGACACGACAGGTACAATCACAACAAACTGAACATTTTCAATTTTCCACGCGAAGGATCTCCAAATCGGAAATCTGTATTCCGCTACAAAATTGAGAATCGCGATTTTATTAAAATCAAGGGGGAGAAGAATATTCTTATTTTTTGACACCGACTTTTAAATTGCATCGCTGGGCCCTACAGCGGCAGGGGGGGCTGGGGTAGGTAGACTCTGAAGGTATTTGCATTTTTATACTATAATGAAGCCCTCCAGGGGGCTGAGGCCGGGGCGCGCGGAGCACTCCCGGAGCTACACAAAATGTGGATTAATTTTATATTTTTTCGCGCTATTAATTTGGGAGGTCGTTAATTGCGGTATATTCTTATTAGACTGACCGTAATTAATGATAATGGCGCGCTTCTGGCTCGTTACACACATTTTCATGGTGATCATTTCGGTTAAATTTTGTAAAATGATAATTTAGTCATTATTTAGATCGTTTGAAGTTTCGTTTTTCCCGAAAAACGGCCGTTTGTGGGAATATTAATTAAGATCATTTTCAAGGAACAAGAATTTTATAAATTCCTCCCCTCCTTCCGTTTCTTTGAGACTTGGCCTTCAAGGCCAGACCGGATTCATCGCGCTATAAGATGTGTGTCATCATGAGGTAGGTTTAGGCCCAGTTAACAGTTTCCACACCCAGAACTCGTGGTGGGTTCACGCTAGCTCTTTGATTCGTAATTTTATTGCTGACTATAAAATAAACAAAGTTGTTTGTGATGCGGCTCAGCCCTACGTACCTGCGTTACAACGTCAGAAGATAGAGAAGGTTCACTTCTTACAAGAGGGGGCGAAGTTGTTGCTGCCAATTTCAGCAGAGATTAGGTATTCTCCCTTCGGTAGGTGTTGTACATTTTGACTTTCGATGGTCCATCGGCATGTTTGCCAGATGTATGATACAATTTAGCGCCATTTATTTAGGTACAAGTACAGGATTTTTCTATCTGCATACATGAGATGTACAGTCAACAAAGCTATTCGGTATATAGGCAGCAACTTGCAACTACTTCTAAACAATGTTGTGAGTGTGCTCAGTAGACAATTATTGTACACCACACGCGTAAGTATTTCATAAGCTAAAAACGTTATAATGCACATATCAAAAATAAAAATTGGCACTGCATTGGAGAAAATAAATATTTTTGCCTGTATACCAATTAGCTATGTCCACTGTACTTAGGTATTGATGTTCGATCTTTTTGTATATGAATATGATTGGTTAGAATAGTAGTGGAAGACCAAATAAAAGATGGAAGGATCGTGTGAAACATGATATTATGGCAAGGCAGGAAATGGCTATTGAGATGGAGGCGACTCATACAGAAGTATGGAAGATGGAGACATGTTGAGCCGACTTGTAGATTGGGGTGAAGACAGGAGGATGAATGTAAGTGCTTTGGATGTACTAGCGTGGATCTTCTATGGTACGCTATGTGCGAGCGCGGGCGGCTAGCATAGTAACAGATGTTCGGTAATTACGCGTTTTACGATTCATGCGACCGTAAACCGACGCGCCGCACAATGGAGAATTTTATTAAACAGCTGTAAAATATATGTAATCATATACGGTACGGTTTTATGGATCAAAAAGGTTTTTGGCAATACATAAAGGTCTTTGCTGTTCAATCACATTGATACGCGATTTTCAACCTTATTGTTTAAAGCACAAGGTTGCAGGTTCTTTTTAATTGTCGTCGTAAAAGTAAGGCAACGTTATACTTTCTGAAATCGTCACCTTTCCTTTGTGAAGTCGGGTTTATTGCGTTTTTTGTTAAGTACGGGTAACATTTTATGATATTAGTCGATTGTTAGTTTTACGACTTATATTGTTGTAAATTATATCAGTTAATGTGATTTTACAACAAGACTTGGTTCCGATTTTGGAGACAGATCCCACGATGAGCATACAATAAAATGTATGTGGGTAACGCTAGGTAGCTAAACTGTTTGAGTTCCATTTAATTCTGGATCTTCAATAAACAGTTTATAAATGGCTAAATCCCCTTCAGCACCATAGCAATCCCCTCAGATACAAAATAAGTTTATGGTCATAATCTCCTACATGCCCCTGCTCCACCGTGTGACAGCCGAACCCCGAACCCCGAGGGAGTCATCAAGCCGCTAGTCGGCCACCCTCAGTCACGCGGCTGCCATGCCAACGCCCCAGAGATCACACCACTTCGTTAGGCTTTTACGATTACCTCAAGAGAGGGACCATCAGCAACCTGACGCTTGTTAGGATGAGCCCTAGCTGACTGGGTTTATGGCTTGCCGGATATAAGGAGCTGTATTTTTATTGAGGATTTTTATTCAGAGCTATATCGATACGCTAGGGTCTTTGTCATCTGTTTAACATTTTATGTTAGGAATAGAAGGAGGGCCACACTGGTTGCGTGAGGGCCGAGGGATGCGCCATGGCTCACGTACTTGCAATAGTCCACTTGAAGGACGGAAACCAATCCCAACAACATAGCGAGAACAGCTACATAGGTATCATGAATAGTAATCATTACCGGCTCCTGAACTCCTGACACGGTTGAGGCAACAAGGAGATAATATAAGGGTAGGTATCTTCGGAAGCTATCTATCATGGATTGTGCCTAAAGTGTACGTATAGAAAAACACATAGATTTACATCCGCAAAGGTTCCTTTCAAAGCCAGCGCCAGGTCTACTATTTTTCTGGCATTTTGTTGACGTGGACCTGTGTGGCACGTCCGTCAGGCAAACACTGTTAATTGAAATTAAGTTTCCATATACAACTATACAAACTTTGCTTTCTTTCCACTGTTACATTTCCAGCGTGTGCCCCGTGAGCTCAAGATAACGACAATCTGAGAATCAGGTCACCGCACCGAATGGAATATCTCCGGGCGTTTCGTTTAGTTTCAGTGGATATCACAAGTTACTAATTTTCATAGAAATACGATGAACTCAGCTGTCGAGATTTTTCCTCTACGTTATCATTTGATTAAATTTCACAACGTTTAGGAAAAATGCGATGTTATCAATTCTCAGTGATATGAGCATTTAAGGCTTCGTTCACACGATGGCAACTAATGGTGGCAAGTTCAGCCCCTTCTGTCGATACTTCTCTGTTAACAAGACAAGACACATTTTGACTATCACACGACTGTAGACGGGATCTTATATTGTTCTGAGTGATGAGTTTCTTGACAGTATCAGTACCGTAGAAAAGGGTGGCTTTGATCAGTTTCAGGATTAAAAACATTTTATGCGAGCGAAAAAACATACAAAAATATGAAAATATCGGTTTTGTCCAAACAGTCCATTTCTTGATTAAAATATTAATTTTTCGATTATTACCCCCAATAAGGAACAAAACAAAAAAAAATCGTGCGTAGATGTAGAATTTATAACGTATTTATGTCTTTGGGGTTACTTTGACAAAGAAAAACAAAGGAATTTGAATTGTTCAATGACACCCCTTACAATATACGCCGCCAAAAAACCAGTGATCTTTAAGGTTACGATGGTATAGGTGAATGAACTTCAGATCCGGTGAATTATACATTGAATGAGTATAAAGTTGTAGTTTAGAAGTTATTCGAGCTTTTAAAGTTGCACAAAACTAGTACTTACATATTTTATTAATTTTTCGCAAATCGGCAAGGATCCATCCACACCACAGCGACTGAACTCACGATGACAGCGACATTTAATGCTGCAACCGTAAAATAAGGGATAAAAGGATGCGTTCAGTTTAACCCCATTTAACTGATAACATTCATGGTTACCTTGTGGCACTGTTCCTCTGTGTGGACGAGGTTTTGTGAGTAAAACACAAAGTAAGCAAAATATTAGTTGTACTAAACACACAGATTATAAACCTCATGATTAGGAACGACATTGCTCTAAAAGCACTGAATCATCTGAAGAAGCCACTACTGACTGAGATCGATCGCTATGGTGTGATACTCACATACACACACATACATACAGACATGATCATTACATAACGCACACATTATGACGTCACCCCCATGGTGTTAGGGACAGGTTTCAATGATAGATGTATAAACAATAGCGCGAAATTACAAAACACGAGATAACCGTATTCACGACGGGGTGGGCGGCTATGAGAGCCTTTACTTTAATATTTTTTGAACATTGTGCGCCACCACATTACGACAGTTTTTTTTTTTTTGAGTGGCCTCTCGTCCTTCAACCTAGGAGGTTGTCGACTGCTAAACCGGACTTGCCTGTGGCGGTCTTAATATAAATATTAAAGCCTCCAGCCAGGGCTTATAAAAAACTTAAAAAATAAGCGATTACACGCTCAGGGCGTCGCTGGGGGGAGACACCTAGGGACGGGCTGGATCGAAGTAGGATTATTATTTGGGGACGAATTTAAAACTACAGGCTCAGCGGCACGAGCTGGCTCGTGCAAGGGTCGGGGCGGACATAGACGATGATGTCGCGACGGGCCTCGGCGGCGAGAGCGGAAGGACGGCGGTCGTGACGAAGGTATGCCTCGGTCGTCGTACCTTGGAGATGTGGGAGGGTTCGTATCGGTCGGCCGGTGCGATAAGGGGGTTACGGGGATTTATAGCAGTGTCGAAGAAATGTTTGGCAATGCGTTTCATGAACTGCTGTATTGTGGGCAATTTGAGATCTACATGTAGTCTCATTGCGGGCGTAGTAGGGGACGCACATAATTTTACGGAGGAAACGGTTTTGGAGTGTCTGCATCTTGTGGAGGTGACGAGGCTTTGCGTGTGCAAAGACGGCGCTAGCGTACGTCATGATGGGATGACCGCGGTGAAAAATCGCAATTTGCATCTGAGTGATAAAACAGAATGCATTAACATTACTTTATTTATTTATTAAATCATTAAGTACTAGTAGAAACACTGTACAAAGACGGACTTAATGCCTCAAGTTTTCCTTAGCTTTTCTACCAGTCGACCGTAGGGTGGTGCAGCAGAGACAACAAGGGCAGGCGCAACTTAAAGGAGACGAACGACGAGACAAACAGAGAAAGAAAAACAATTATAAATTCATAGAATTGACAAACGGACAGACTGACGGACAGACAAACAGATGGACAACAAAGTGATCCTATAAGGGTTCCGTTTTTGTCGACTGAGGTAGGTACGGAACCCTAAAAAACGAACCCAACGAATTAATGCTGTGATGATTCTGCAAACTTCTTGCCTGAATTGACTCGACTTTAAAATGTATTACTAAAATCCAACCGGGTACACTATAAAGCTTGCAAAAAGTATCCAACCACCAAAGTTAAGTCATAAATCCAATATTCGCGTGCACTAACAGCTTTGCAAATTGAGTGCTCGCCAATTATTCCCGGTAACGTTCTCAAAGGAAATTGGACCTTAAATTGTCGGCTTTGTACTCGACAAAAGTACAAATAAAGTCCGTTGGATCGGCTGTACGATTCCATTCGCTGGCCACCTGCTACTCTGCTGCGGATGGTTCGTATTATTCACAGGTTGGGCGAGCGGAGTCGCGGGGCTGCATTAGTGGAGGATAAAAGGCTTTTAGTGACTATAATTTTGCCCTTACTTACTATCAAATAATGGTAGGGCTACTGGGGACTTAGAATACCGACATATTTCTTCATCCAGAGAAAATAAGATTTAGACCCTCATTTTATAAACTTTTATTTATGTGGTTTTAATGTTGTCTTAATTTCTTATCTAAATAATGTTTATTCTAAGATCAGTCGAAATTCGTTAGACTTGTTAATGAAATCTTTCTTTGGTAGATTCATATGTTTACGAAGGACATCAATATGACCTACAATTTGCTAATTTCACCTCACCTCACCTCACCTCACCTCACAGTAAAAAAATACAGAAACTCAAACAGATAGGTAGGTCACGCCAGGTTCAGTAACCCCACATGATTTGTTGAAGCCCTTCACAAGAAAATGAACGAACGCTTGAACGGAACCAATCTATCTCGCCAATTTCAATTTTAATAACTTTATTGGAAAAATCGTGGAGTGAAATATTACGAAAATGGAAGGCTTCTGTAGTTTAAGGTAATTTATTTATCAAGAAGTAACTTGTTTACAATATACATACCTACATGTTTAGTCTCATCTTTTGGTATATTAACGAACCTTCAAGTTAACGATTTCTACTAAACGTAATTAAGTACATAAATATAAAACCAAATACATGCATGTACTTTGGCGTCAAAGTGCTCCTCCACATGGATGTCATCTGAACAAGTGTCCAGAAGACTGCTTCAGACTTCACTCTTCTGCTTTCCATCTGGGAGTATGTTCGCTTGGGACAGTTCCCGACATGCACGCGGGCGCGGGCGTGCCGCTGCCGCGCTGCCAGAAGCTGGTTGCATATACATATGTTAGAGCCTTGCTCTGTTTATCTTCGTATTCTTGAGCGAAGAGATTCATGGGTCTTGGTGGGTGTTCTGTGTTCATACTAATATTATAAATGCGAAAGTGTGTTTCTCTTTCTGTCTGTCTGTTACCTCTTTACGCTTAAACCGCTGAACGCTGAAAATTTGGTATAGAGATAGTTTGAGTCCCGGGAAAGGAGATTAGGGGGTGAAGAGAGGGGTGGAAGTTTGTATGGGAGTCCGTCATTAATGTCATTATTGAAGATAAAACCTTGAACCTTTGTATTTAGTCACTTGATAAATGATAAATAAACATATGTTTAAGCGTTTTTCAAAAATAAAAATGGCTGCCCAAAGTAATTATTCCACGAGGACGAAGTCGCGAGCAAAAGCTGGTCTAGTATATATTTGACTGTTTATCTGTTTTCGATTTATTTTCGTTCAAAAACTTCATCGTAATGAGACCGTTTCGAAGAGTTTCACAAACAATTTGTATTTGTGAGCTTTTGTTAGAAAATTGTTTGTTAATGGTTTAATAATATATTAAAGACAATCTGACAAAAGTTTAGAAAAGGAATAAAGTAGAAGGGAGTTCTCTTTTAATTATAATCATCCAGTTGAAGGAGCTTGCCAAGTTTTTTGGTAATTTAAATGGAGCTTTTTTATCGTTGTGGTCTAGGAAACCTTCCGAACGAATGTTCTTTCCTACTGTCAATTATGTAATAAATGCAGGTATATCTACTTTTAATACGAACATCAGGCTCGCTGTTAAAGACTTACGGCCGGTTTCAATAACGTATCTACCTTTTTTTTCGTTAATCGGAGATCATCCAAGGGTCCATGGAAGCGACTAGCTTAGTCCTACATTATAATGTCTGCCCAAAACTTGCGCTAAACCCCTGATATATTGTCACGGCGAATATAATCCTACTAGATTGTAGTGTGATTACTTTGTACCCTGCTCCGGAGCCTGGAAGTTTAGGACTGTGCCGTGTAATATGCCTGAATATGACCTAAATTGACATATTATAATTCCTGTATAATCTTTCATCGATTTTTTATTGATTTGATATAATTTGAAATTGAATACTTGTCCAATATTTTTTTTTATCTAACGAACTACATAGAATCATATTATTTGTACCCAGGAAACATTCGCATTTAGGTGACTACGTCGATTTAATAAGATAAATGTAGAATAGTTTCCGAATCAAAACTCCTTTAGCAAGTAAACTACAACAATGTAATACCTTCTCCCTAACTTCTAAGATCGCGGTCTTCGACCTTCAAGGGTCTGTAGGCTCAAGGGTGGCAGCAGAGGTGTCGGGAGCTTAGCGTCCAATTTGCAGCTACATGTGTCAGCGGCGAGCTCCTAATGTCGGATCAGCCGGCTTTAAGCGGACGCGCATCTAAACTAACTACGAGGGAATTAAATCCGTAGTCTATTCTGGAGATCATTTTTTTGGGATTGTGATGCTAATTATCACTTGGTTTGCAAGTAAAATGTGAAATGCGTGCCTCAAGGTTAAATGAAAGCTTTGATGGAGTTCTACCGATTCAGGTACCCGATAATCATTTAATAAGGAAATAATGTTACGTTTTTCGGTATTCGCCTGAGACTAATAAGTGTATCTAAACGTGTGACAAAAGCTAGAAGGAACTAATTAAACATACTTTAAGATTATAGTCTCCAAAGTTTAGAGAGTGACACATTAGCTCATAAACCGATATTTACAGCTGATGAGGTATTGAGCAACTGAACACATGTCACACAATACCGACCGAGCTCCACCATGATGTACTGAACTTATTCAATCCTTTATTTTTCCATCTGCCACAAAGCAATGAAATTCGAGACGAAGAGTTACAGGAACAAGGTTTAAAATCCATTGGAATCGATTAACGACAGATCTAATTTCATTTTAATTAATGCCTGCTCTTTGATAATAAGACCAACCACTTGTCTCTTCGGTCTTAAAATAGAATGAACGATTGTTTTATTTTGAATCTTGTGGATAAACGTTAAGGTTGGTATTGGATTGAGTGGTATGTTCAAGCCGTTGTTAAGGAAGGTCGGCAGGCACACGTGTGCGAGATGCGATGAGTGGTCCACTTCAGTTGTAACGTCAATGTTTAGTAATCACATGGTTACATTCTCTTAGCGGTTATTATTACACTGATAACTGAGTTTCGTCTGAGAAGTGTTTTCTTACTCTTTACTGATCTTATGAGAAGTTTTGTAGGGTAATAGGAAGTAGTAACCTCGGTGGAGTTCGTGACTAAATAAGGACAGCCGCACGGATCGATCTTCAAGGTAAAGCACCGCTTGCCGTGGTCAGTCTGTGGGTGGGTGACCATCTTAACATACCGAGACTTCTCCGTGCCTCGGCAAGCAGTCTCGGCTGTCATTTGTAGATCTTAGGCGGTCGTTATGGATCGTCAGAAGCCAGAAAATCTGACTCCAGTCTTGCCAACAAGTACCGTTTTACCCAGTTAATGGGTTGTGGAGGTCTGGTAGGCAGCCGCTCCACGTACAATACTGGTAGGTATTCAGCTGAATCCGGTTTGACTGGAAGCCGACCTCAATATAATGAAGTTGGTTGTTGGGAAAAGGCGGCAGATGATGAGGCAGCGGGAGCCTAGGTACATCTACATCAATCCCTAACTGAACGTTAATGTTCTGAATACTTCACTCCAAAGTTCACTTATTTTCGTAGGCGTTAGCATTCCTGAAACTCCAACGAGTTGTTTTAAAAAACATTATTTAGGTTATTTTTAATTCAACCATGTTTGGTATTCCACTAGCTCGGATACTTTTTCATTTAAATCGTCGAAATAGTTTCACAAATTAAATATTCCAGGTATTTGCAGACGAAAAAGGAATTTTGATGCTGAAATATTCGCTTTTTTTTTTGTAGCTTTGACTGAAAAATGTGGAAAATACAAGCATTTTTGTCCTTTACAAGCATTTTGGTCAATAGGATTCCAGCAGCCATGTTTATAAAAAATAATCTAAACATATGCTTTAAAAACTGGTTAGCAGATTCTAAATTCAAATTCGATAAAATTGAATAAAGAATGTGTGAATCAGTATTCAAACTAAGCATAACATAAGGCTGAGTCCACACTACCAACAGGCAGCTATAATGTTGCCAGATAGCAACGACTTTTAGATGTTTTCACGGAGATTGTGTAGATATGCTTTAATGAAAAGATAAAGTCGGATCTATCGGTATCTTTATTTAGAACATTCATGCAGGGAGATCGGACTCGACTAAATTCAAATTCAGAACATTTTTTATCACATATTTAGGTAGGTAGGTAAACATACATAAGCTCTTAAGAATGAACACACGGTTCGATTTTATTGATCGTTCTTATAGAGAAACGACACGAAAAGGCTTGGGTCTAGACTAACCCCCGCGTACTCGCCTGGTGACGACCTGACTAGCTCCAGTTTTGCATCAGAAGGAACCATGAAAGTGGTGTTTGTCTGTCTCCTCGCAGTCCAATCCTAAGCCTATCTCAATCAAAAGTTCAAAACTGACCGAAGTTCTTCCTAAGTTTGAAGCCAACTTTTTAATCAGAAGAATGAAGAGGTCTCATAACGCTAATATCATTGAGCAGCCCGCCGTCACTCCGAGACGTCACTCAAGAGGAAAGTAGCAAAAACACATTAAGAGGGCAAACTTGAGTGTTGAGAAGTTTCTTTATTAAATCTTGCAACCCTTCCTGATTAGCGTCGGGAGGAGTGAGTTAATGAGGGCGTGGAGAGACGGCCTTGTCGCACAGTCACAGGCCACCTCTGGACTGACAGCATGACAACTTGGTCTGCTGCCCTCTTCTTAATACATTTACTCTGTTATCCTCTCATCTTCGCTTACCATTGAGAACTCTCGCAGATTAATAAAGTGTAAAAAATTAACTTGTGTAACGATGATTAATTGCAGACGCCATGTTTTAAACGAGATGTTTCCGTTTTTCGATTTGTTAATTTAATAAAAGTACCTGCGTTGTCTGGTTGAGTTTCATTGTAAACCCATAGCGTACATGTCGAATAATTGGATTACATTAGTTACATACAAATGTCATGCAATAAATCGAGTCCAATTGAATTCACCAAATATGGCGCCGGATGGTTTGTTTTCGTACTAAACCCGTGTTTTGGAAAGGCACAATACTGACCAGTCGACAATCTCCAAGCGATGGAGTCACTGACCACAAACACGTTGGAATCGAAACAGACCAAAATAACACAATTTATGTAAATGTTATTATTTTTGTCTCTTTTTATTATATTTTTATGTCGTCGTAATGCGTTCATTAATTTAACTTTATGGCTGAAAACTGCAATGAACCGGTTTTTCAACTTTTATTTTGTGTTAAAGCATTTTAAACTTTATCAATTTCGTGCAGGATTGGTTTTCTCCTGTTAGGATGGTTTGAGATAAGCTGATGGATCAAGTTGTTTTTCAAGATAACTTGTATTTAATTTTGTTATGATTCACGTGCACGTGTGGACACATTACATTTGATCAACAGAAGTTTAAATTTACACCAGAGCTGAGATTTTTTTTGCCGCTTAGTTTAGTTATTACAGGCTGCAACCGCCTGCCTGCCAACAAGAAAAGACTGGATAAGTGGTTTACTTAGATTTTGCTAATTCCAGGCGTGGACGTCTATCGCCTGGAATGGTTATGTATGTATAATAATGTATATGGAATAGCGTGAGTTTCACCTAAATGGGTAACCCACTGTTTTGGGGACAGTGTCTTCAGGAGAACAGTGATCCTTCTGACCCAGCTATGCATATGGTCGGCAACCACGCCCGAGGTGAGTATCCGCCAGTGTAAACACTAACACTGTTGCTATGTCCCTTATCTGTTATCTGTTATCACCGCTTCACCGCCGCGCTGTTGGCAGGGCAAGCTGAAGAGAAAGTGCTCGTCCGCGCTGTGCTTGCACGAAACGACACCTAATTTTTTTCATTATGAATGGAGATTTGCTACCTATGTGATAAACATAAGGACTGAGGACTTTGTTTTCATTGATTAAGATAAACAACTTATTTGCAAAAAAGCTTTAAATTCGGAAGTCGGGGTCAAAACACGAAGAAACAAAAGTCAGAAAACTTTGAACACATAACACAACATATCCATTACACGTGAACACGCTGACAATTATCAGGGATTATCTAATCACGCTCGCATCAATCAAACGCCGTGGAGTCCCCATCGAAGTGAACTGCAGCATCTCACAGACATAACATCTCAATGCGTCTCAAAGAGTTTCTCCAAACATAGCGCGAGCCGACACAGTTCGCGCGCGAAATTGTGGCCGCGCTGAGTCGGCGCAACCAGCCATACCTGACCTCAGTCACCCTCGGGAAATGCCGGAAACTTGGAGAAAACGTGCAGGATCCGTTGATTGGCAGGTGGCTAGGTAGACTGGCTAGCTGGTCTCCAACTTTGAGTATGATTGATGATAGGTGCCCCAGTAGCTGAGCCGGTAACATTTAGTAATTTGATAGGGCTCCTTCTCGGCGGCTGAACGGGAATTCTTCTTGAAAATTGAGTATGTTTTCTCATTCCGTTTTATTACTTACGGAGATTATTAAGTCAGTGATGAAGTCATTATTTTTAAGGAGATTTGACGGAGAAAGATTTTTTTACCTTTTCGTAAAATTTTCTTCATTTAACTTTGGGTGGATATGATCGATACGGGTAAGATTGATTCAGCGTTTAGGTAAGTAAGGAGTGAACTTTTTTTAATTGATTGGTAGGGACTGACTCAAAATGAAGAAAACTTCATAATGTTCTAGGCGACCACTATTACCTACAAGCATACGACACATGATGTTATCGTTAACCGTTGACTTGCCACTATCAAGATAAGGCGCTTGTTTTCATCAGTTCACTCAGTTATCTCGACTTATGTGCTTATCATCGTGACTCATCATTATGATTTATTATCAAAATCTCCTAATTATGATTTCAGTGAATCAACAACCTGTAAGTCGTGTTCGTGTAACCTCCGTGTTTCGAGCCTGACGACTTCGGGGAAGGGTCTGACTTGCGAGGGAATGAACTAAACGTGTTTTACCAATAGGCTAGTGCAACAATCAAATGTCAGTTCTTCACATGGAGTGCGCTTTAGTTTCCACAACCAAGTGAATATGGTGACTGGTGACACGACACCCCAGTGGAGACTGCCAAACTACTACCATTTGGGAGACTTACTGAAACTGAAAGGGAAACGCTTTTATATCACATAAATTGTGTACTTACTTAATACATAAGTTGATAGTAAAAGTTTTTTTTTTCTTTTTAGTGCATTTCAATAAAAGCTTGTTTTTTAAAAAGTTGAACACGTTTCTCACAAATTCCAAACGGATTGGAGCAACGGAGTTTATGTTCAGCATCTTATTTTTTTTAAACTCGCATTCGCATTCTCAGTAAAGCCTTTCATTTGATACCCATACTGTAGGAATGCATTAAAAATAATTAGTTCGCCATCTTGGATGTTCCACCATGTTGGATTTAGAAAAATATCACACATCTAACCATGTATTGTCATCCAAACTGAATGTGCTTACAAAAATTCAGCTCAATCGGTTGAAGATATCTGCTTCAAAATTCAATTTCAAGCTTTAGAAGTCCGCCATATTGGATTTAGAGTGCCGTCACTTTATTTTTCAAGTTATTCTTAGCAAGCACTTTCATGTGATACCCATATTGTAGGAGTGCATTAAAAATAACTAGTCCGCCATCTTGGGCATGCCGCCATGTTGGATTTAGAATTACGTCACACAATTAACCACTCATTCTCTTCCAAACCGAACGTGTATACAAAATTTCAGCTCAATCGATTGAAGATATCTGCTTCAAAATTGAGTTGCAAGAGACCCGTACAAACATAGTTACATACATAGATAGAAGATACATTGCAAGTTTAATAAAAGCTTGTAAAAATAGACTAGGTTACGCTTGTCCTTGTTTGCCAGAAAGAGAATCAATTTAAATTATAACATGGAATTGAATATGAAACTTCATAAGGTGGGCTCAACCAGGCCGTATGGATTCGTTTTAATTTCAAATGAATTTCCAACCTGGTGAATATTCGAACGTGGTTTACGACAGCTACAGCTCTGCCCACGCTGTTACCGTTATAGTCGTGAAGATATGGCGTATTCTGTTACACTATGACACTATCTTTGGAAATTAATATTATTTATGGTATTTACGGAGGAGTATAATTTTGTAGTGGTATTGTTCTTACATTAGATCAACTAACCAGTAATATTTTGATATTGCTAATGAATTAATGATATAATTATATTAATGTAATTGAATCTAAATAATAAATTAATAGATATACTTCATATATTATATTACATAAATGGTTTACATGAATAGATGGTAATTTAAAAATAAATACTTAAAATAATACAAATGTGAATCGGAAAATTATTATTAAAGCGGTCTTCCTCTCTCTACTTATTTAAAAAGTTGCTGTGCCTGACAGGGTCCTTAATTGTTAATATATATATTTTATATTTACGACTGTATGTGTACAATATGAATTGCAGTAAACGATTTGAGATTTGAAAAACTCGCTAGTTGGGTCTGCGTGAGCTGGAGCAAACCTGTTCAAGTGTGCTTCGGAGTTCGAGTCTCATGCAGGTTTTCTATTTGGGTATTAAATAATAATATATTTAGCGCAGCTGACTTTCATAAAATCACACATAATTATGCCTTTTCCCAAGCTTGGTGATAAAATTCAGCCAAAGCTAAATTGATTGCTGGACTTTGATTGTGATTATTTGTGTGACGGTTGGCAGGTAGGTAGGTATGTCGGTATATGTTATCTTTGCTGAGGTAATGTGCTTATACCCTTATAAGGGATAGTTTAGATAGATAGTAGGTACACTCGGCAGGACACACATCAGTGGTCATACCATATTACTTTCCTCTATGGGTCATACTGTGGCCGCAGGCCTGGAAGAGTACGAAGCTTGAGAATGATAGGCCAGATAACACTAGGTATTAAGTACTTACATAGTATTATTAGGTACATAAGTATAACAATAATGGACTTGCCTGACATCGTGCATCGTATTAGTACGCAATCAAGGATGTTTTTGTTTCACGAACAAGTCACGATCTTCTGCCAAACAGGGTTGGCAGGAATCCATGCGGAAGCAATCACGTAATGCTTCACAGACGCCTCGTTTAGTAAGGATATCCCTGAGTGACATTATTTAGGCGATACACTTGGGCTCATAAGGAAATAGCCTACATTTGTTGTTCACGGACAAATGAAGCTATTCTGTAGCTACGATACGCATGCGTTTTGCTTTTACAGAAGCAAACATTGCGGGAAGCATGCTATCGCTAGGTGATAAGGTGAATGAAACGCTACCACGCTACCAGGTCGATGCAGGCCGTCGCACGGGGGCGCGGGGTGCGGAGTGCGGGGGTGCACACTCGCACGTAAGCATGCCAGTCGGCCGCCGGACGCCAGCCAGCGTGCGTGTGCCAGTAGCTGGCAGCGACCGCCGCGAAATGTCTCGCTGGGGTGACGAGAAAACGTTATTTTTCATCGCCTGTTATAAAACCCAAGAGTGTCTATGGAACCCGACGTCATTTTTCTACAAGAGCAAGGAAGCTCGAGCGAATGCGTACGGCTCACTACTGGAACAGTTCAATGACGACTCCATGACGGTGCAGCTGGTGAAGACGAAGATCAAGAACATCCGCACCACGTACCACCAGGAGCTCAACAAGATAAGGTACTCGCGGCTGTCGGGCGCCGCTCAGGAGTACAAGCCCACCCTGTGCTGGTTTGATGCCGTGGATGCGTTTTTGGGTGAAACAGTACATAAAGAGCCTTTAGATAAAATTGTGAGTAAAATGTCATAATACATAATGCCTACCTAACGACGCTTTTATTTTTTTAGCGTCACATATCAACTATCCATAGTTAGGTATAAATTTGTATTTGTTTATTATCAGCTTGACAAAATTAAAAATCTGACTAAAATACAGGGTTGTATTAAATTTTAAACTAAGTGGATAGCTAATGGCCGGTTTCAATAACTGTCAAATTAGCTACTGATTGGTGATTGGTAGCTAATTTGACAGTTAGTTAAAACCAATAGTATTTTCCTAAGTAAAGTATTAATTACCAACTTACTATTAAGTAGGGATCAGCAAAGGTGGGCAATCGTTTGGAACTTAAAAAAAAACTGTCAAAGTGCGAGTCTGACTCTTGCGGAAAGGGTTCCGCACGAATAATATTTTTTAAACATGTTACTTTAAAGTCATAGATTTCTTAAATAATTACGTTTTTTTGTAATCTATAAATAAGTAAAAAACTACTAGTTTGGGGGGTTATTTTTCATTTAGTTTTTTAAAACCTTCAAAATTAAAAGTAAATATACATATTTGATGAGACTCAATTAACTCTTCCATTTGATATGTCATGGGCAATTGAGCATGACTTATGTATGACTAACTAATCCCCCAGAAGTTGCCCATATTTATTTGGTTTAAATAAAATTACTAGTCCACGTTTGGGTCACGATAGTTCATTTGTGTACCAAATTTCAACTGAATCGATTCAGTAAATTCAGAGCAAATTGGCTGTGACCTAACCCAAACAATTGACCTTATAACACTTTTTTTTTTCATGCGTTCAGAACTCCTAAAAAAGATTTTTTGTAGTATGTACGAGACCTACTTAGGTAACTAAAAAAAAATTAATTATTTGACAATCACCGATCAAAAATAAATTGCAGCTTAAACAAAATGAAATGATTGTATTTTAACTACCCCTGTTATGGGTATAAGGATTATTAATATTCTGTCCTAAAGATTTATTATATTCTGTCCATCACATCCAGTGCTGCTCACACGAGATCCAACGAAGCTCCTTGTTGTTCAGTAGGTACTTGCATGCTTCATATTCATGTTCAGTTATTTGTTTCAGTCACCTCAAATATCCAGGAAAATCAACAATTTTAAACGAAAACTAACTTCTTCAAGTGATTTGGATGTAAACACATCAGCACAAACGGATGGCACAGCGGAACAACCACCATCCAACGATCAAGAACCCCCCGCGAAGAAAACAATTAAACTAGTCACCAATAAATTAATGAAACGGCAAGATGACACTGATTCAGAGAAGTCTGATACTCCTATCCGATTGGAGAATACACCAGCTTTTATAAACACTGCAGGTCCATGTGAAGATGAGTTCTATTTTTTCGGGATGAATGTCGCAGCTCAACTGAGGAGGCTTCCCGTGCAAGCTGCGTTACAGTTGCAGACTGAGTTTCAAAGTGCACTGTATTTGGCAAGAGTCCATGGTCGGATCTCTCCTGCTGGCGAGGACATGGAAGACACCATCCAAACCGTTGAGGAAATCAGTGATAGTGAGTCAGTGGAACACGTTGAGGATGACAAAGAGTTCCATGTCGACATTCAGCTGCCGATAGAGACGCAGGAGTCGCATGACAGCAAAGAAACAGTTCATGCGTTCAAAAAAGCTTGGGGTGAGTCTTAATCCCCGATGTGAAAGACTGAGTGTAATAGTGTATATGTAAACGACTGGGGTAGCATTTAAGTAGAACCTGTAAATATTAAAGAAGTAACAATTTAACATATTTCAACTTGTTTTTCTCCTGCGACACACCGACCGTTTTATGTGACACACCGACAACTTATGGGAAGTTCTTGCTCCGCCTATTATTTTAACTTTAATTGCTATCATGCCGAATAACATTGTCGGTTTAGTAAACCCTGGGTTATTTTTTTAACGTGCAAGATTAAATACTAACCCTGAGTTAGTGAACTCGGAGTTACATAATATTTAGTCATCTCAAAATTGCCAGCCCTTAGAAATAGAGATTAAGTCATTGTTAGGAACTAAATAACTAGGTACTCAGACAGATGGTATCCCATCAAAAGAGGTACACCATTGTCAAGACAGCAACAAAGCAATCAGAATGGGCGTGACGAGTTGTTAAGTGAAATCATTGCGCCGTAATGAGTTTTTTATGACAGCAGAACAATTAGCTGATTGCGAGGGGACGGCCGAAGCAGGCGCGGGTTTTTGTCGCTTTTTAATCTGTGCTCGTACTACATGTGGGTAGTGGGTGGTGGTTAGAACTACAAGTAACTAGGTAGGTACTAAGTAACGAATTGACTTATTATTTCTGGCAATATTATTGTCAAAGGCAAAGAGATCACCAATCGGTCTGCAAAGTGCGGTGATTATGAATGTAATACGAGTATGTAAAGACCATATCGTGTACAACTAATATGGTCTGATGCTTGTGGTGAGTAGCTTGAGTTCTTTGTTGTAGCGACCAAGGTTCGATTCAGAGACGAAATACTATTTCGTTCTGTTTTAGATTCTAAAGAGTTATTAAAAGTAAAATTCCCATTCCCATATTTAAATATGGAGATAGACAAAGAAACCACCCATGGGTGGACCAGTCAGCTTATTAATAATAGTTAAATAATTCCGAGTGCAATGGGGTGCTTTGTCCGTGGTGCACGTTGGAGCACCGGCCCATTTGACAATACGTTGCAATACAACTCGTTTATAACAAGAAACGTAATCAAATGTAATGGTGCATGCTGAGCTCATGTTACATTTACATACAAACCTGACATTATTAATAAAAAAGTGTAAATGTGTGAGCATTTATTATAGGTTCAATCCGTGTAATCGAAGTTCTGAGATTACTATTTTTCTTATTTTTTACTATTTTAATGAAACCGCCGTTTATCGAACTACTTCACATTCTGAGCAATATAAAAAGGTGGGTAGGTATAAACAAATTTACGAAAACAATATACAACCGGTTATGGAGAACAAGGTCACTGTGGCAACTACAGTACAGCGGGCCCGAGCTACCGGCCGACTCGTCGAGGATTGCAAGTCTTGGATACGAATGACGATCGTTACACGACTCTCCAAAAATAAGTGTAATAGAACTTATTACATTTGCTGGTATAAGAACAATGTTAAGAGATTTCAGGTATTATGCATTATTTGTCTTGGCTTGTTACCTGTGCGATTAAATTTAATAGGGTAGGCCTGTCGTCTCACCAAGTAGGGTAAATATTAATTAAGTGAAAAAAGCTAAATCGATGTTTTGATGTTACCTATTAATGAACAGTTAGACGTAAACGACGTGTCTTACCTATGAACATGAATCGTTCTTCTTTGTTTTTCTGTAAATGCACTGACTATGGAAAATTTGCAGTTTTTCGTAAACAAGTGCGATAATATGTCATTGGTCATTATCATTTTACGTCACCTTTTTCACTATCAGTCGTATCATAAGTATCCGCAGATTTCCGCTTATCAGTGCCAAAATACTGCAGTGCTGTAATCATCACTAAATCATTGTCAATAAGCATGTGAATATCACGATTTCTACCTAAATCTTCGTGTTTTATCTTCGGTAAATAAATGATCAATTCGTGTTATCAAACATAATTTATGACAGATGAGGTTGTTTTAGTGTTAAAACATGGATAGGTAGGCACTTAATACCCTGGTATACGTATTAGCGAAGGAGTATCCAGTTTTCACGAATCCTGTTGCGTCCATATAGGTAAAAAAGAACTAGATGATCCTAGTGGCCCCATTCCACCCCGCGCACTCCGGGGAGGCACTTACGATAAATTTACGCGCACTAAAAACACACTACATATTTTGTATTTTTTTCACATTGATTCGTTATTGCGTACCTACTCGTTTTGAACCTATCGCAGACTGTTACTGTACACGTATCGTTCACAATAATGTGCCGATCTTATGCTTTTTTAATTTTTTATATACTTATAAAAGTAGAATAGATATAGTTCAAATCTCATATAGTTTTGTAAAGAGTTTAGTAAAATATGGAAAAAGAGGGAAGCAACGATTTAAGAAAGTAAGTAGTTCTAAATCAGAATCAACAAAACAAAAATCACAATGCAGAAAACGTACAATCATACAAAATAAGGTCATCTCATTACCAATTTCGGGCCGCAACCATATTTTTATATCCGCAAATCTGTAAAATAACTCTATAAAAAGTAACCGTAACGTATTGCCCAACCCGCGGTCGACTCGACCCAAACGTAACCCGATCTTAACTACCCACTGACAAAAGGATGTTTTAATGTTTTATTCTTTTTCCTTCACTGCTATACGGGCTCTTTCAAATTTTCGAGCTATGAGGGTCTTTATGACCCCTTGTGGTGTGAATTTCGATTGTACACGCTTGTCACTTAAAGGGTTATGGAATGAAAACTATTGAATGTGATGGTATTCTGATGGTATCTCCATGTTTATTGTGAGACAGGGTTTAATGTGTGAAACCACTTTCAGAAATGTTGCTGTTGGTTTTATTGTCACCCTTATCTATTTGGTGAATAGGACCTTCGAGTGTGTGAAGACTTGGCTCCAAATCTTTAGTGGTCAGAACCAGTCCTCCTTGACACGGACGGTTTGGTTCTAGCAAAGAATAGACCACCCGAGTTACCAGTGTGTTGGTAGCCTACACTAAGAAACTTAAAAGCAGCGTCCTGCAGCCAACACAAAACAAGTGATCACCAACACTTTATGACATTCAAGTAGGCGTCCCGATACGCAATCATAAGACAATCAAATGACAACAAATCCATATCTATACTTCCAACCTAATACAAAAAAAATGCGAAAGTAACTCTTCTGTTTGTCGGCCTGTCTTGCTCTTTGTCTTACGTACGGGTAGACTTTGTCCTGAAATAAGACGTAGGCTATTGATTATCTAAGGAGTATGTGCCTTTCGTATAATTTTCGATTTTCATGTCGAAGCCGCTGTGTGATGCTGTACGACATTAGATACTAAAATATTCCTCTTGGATACAAACATGTATCCTGTGTGCAAAAGCCCGTGCGGTTCAGATCCGGTGCTGTGCCGAGAGGTCATCAGGGAAGCATGGGTCATTAGGCCCCTTACTCCCCAATGCTGAAACTTACTCATTTGCGACAGTTTAGTCGCCTCTTATGCAATCGTGGGAAGTTAATGAGGCTCTATTAGAAGATCGCAAACAACTGTGTGTACTCGTATTGTCACAGCCACATCGTATAGCACGCCGAATTACATAAAGGCGCGCCGGATTAAAAAGCGCTGCTGTAATGTAATACGGCGGTGAGTGGAGTGGAAATAACTAAGTGAATGCTATTACTAGATGCTCATTTGTTAATGTTCCTTCATGATGGTGTCCATATGTGCTTGATTATATGAGAATTTATTTTTCCTAACAGGATTCACAAGAATAACTTGACGCTTTACGCAATACAATTATTTTAGCGTTCGGCTCGTGACGTTACCGGACATCTTTCCTGTGAGAGAGTTGTTAGCATGGTGTGTCGGTGTAAGCATGGTGTGTGTGCACAAAGGGATGTTTTAGCCTTGCTTCACTGACTGCGGGGGACGACGCTATTTGTAGTCGTTCCGCTGTGCACGCCAATGAGTGCGGGAAACTTGGAATCGTTTAAAAATATCTTTATGAGCCTTCATATGTGGGCTCGAAATGTGCGTCCAGTTCTTTGTAAGTTAAACTAATGTTACTGTGTTAGTGAGCCCGAAAAGCTCACCAACACAACGCAGCAATCAATACTTGGTTGACATTGTAAGACCTTTCCAGCCTATTCTTAGGGAGATTTGTGGGTCATATTATTTCATATTTAGCCTCTTTATATTTTGTGTTTTACACGCAGACTTATCGTCATAACTTAGTAATTTTTCCACAGCTGAACAAGACAAATCTGTGAAGAGTCCTTTGTTGTGCAATCAGATATAATTTCCAGACTCCAGCCATTAGGCTTACGTCTAGGAGTGATGCTCATCGCTTCACTGGACTAAGTAGTATTGCTGTAACGTTGCTCGACCAATGTGTATGTACATGTAGGTGTATGACGACCAGTGCGTGGAAGCTAAACAAAGAGAAACGAAACAAGGGCGTGGCTTTGTAGAACAGTAAGTAGTGGCTTTACAAAAGTTAATAACATACAAAATCCCCGTGTATATTTACAAGAAGGGCTGAGGCAATTTTTTGACCCAGTAACTTTGGCGCAAGATAAACAGCGCACAAGATAAAATTCTAAAATAACTCGACTCCATAAGGCGGGGCCGACAAATTCACTGACATGAACAAAATATTCTTGTATCTTGGCTGACTTCATGAATTTCATCAAGATGCAGCGTCTCCCTCTAACGCATGCGGGTGTCTCGCTTACACTCAATCTCCATTATAACGATAAAGCGACATTGAGCGTGAGATTGCCTGTGCAAGGATCTCTTCATATTTTCACTAGTCAGAAATTTTCCGCTGTGCGATTTTGAGCCTTGTTGTCGGGGTCGTAGGGAAAATTTCGGGGGCAGTTATTCGCAGAACGAAGTTGGCAGTTGAATAAGGAAGTGTTTTCCTCTGAGAGTAAGTCGGTATCTGTAGGGCTGTCAGCTGAGGCATCAAGTAGTGATGCTCATGGAATATGTCGCGGTGGGGGGGTTCACTACATGATGTCCCCACTTCAAGGGAAGGGTGTCAGTAAATCTCGGCGTAATTGTGAATATGTTTTTAAATGTAGGAGCAGATAAGGTTTATGTGTGACGTACGTATTTTTGTCAGCAGGGGGTAACTTCCTGTTTACCTACAGCTTTATACCACATGCATGTAGCTTTTTCAGTTGGGAGCAGTTGGGGCTTTACGCTCACTTTGAAAAACTTGTCAGCTAAGTCATTCGTTATTATCTAAAAGCACCTATATTAACACTTCTTCGCACTTTTTGAGATCATGAAATAAATCAAACCAAGAAATCGATTATCCGAAGTTAAATGAGTTTATCCGAAGTGTTCTCCACGCACCATTTTTTTTGGGCATGATATTTGTACCGACATAATCGACATATCTAATACTTTACCACCCCGTTTCCAGGCTGTTCTCGATGACGCACAAATCAATTGATCCCTCTCAGTCGGCACTCACCACCACGCCAGCCCGCGAGTGGGTGAGCACATCTGCATGCGATGGCTGAGCCCTCTTCAGATACAATCCATTATGTTTGGAATACGCTGCTGGTTGAACGGGTTGTTAATTTTGAAGAATTGTTACTAGCAGTGAGAGTGTTTTAACAACGCGAGAAGATTAATACTGTCAAATGAATAAGTACCAATAGTTTCTTCAATCCACACATGTCCAACATACCCTGGACTTGGAAAATCAGCTCGGCTACCATCTCGTAATCTTGACGACTGGCGAATGTGTTTACTGTATGAGCTAAACTAACTCAGGAGAAAGCAGACAAAACATTGTATTTTTGATAGATTAGTTTAGTTCATACAAGAGTAAGATTTCTTATGTCTATCAGTGCCTACTTAACTGCTATTTGTTTACTGAGATGTTGATATAATATGGGTATTGGAAGTAAAATCGACCTTATTCAATAAGGGACTTCAAAGAGACCCTAACCTGGCACAGCGTTATAAATAGCCGTTGCCTTTCAGACGAACAAACAGAAAGATAGTGCTCCTCAGTCCTCACGTAATCCCTCCTGGGCTTTATGTATATGCAGGTACGTAATGTACTCGTATGAATGAAAATGTCCGAAATCGTCGTCTATTCACGATTCACGACGGATTGTATGGCCGTGTGCAAAGGAGCTCGCTGCTCTTCAACCCCGCCGAGGGGTGTGAGGGGTGTCCATGCAAGAATGCTATAAAACTATGTGTGTTTTGAGGGAGGAATTTTTTATTGAAATATTTTGTTCGTAATGTTACACTGAAGTGAAGGTGAACTTAAATAATTCACTTCTTTTGGGAGCTGTTGTTGTGTTTTGTTTTGTGGTGTTGTTAGTACTAGTTGTTGTTAAATGTTAAATAATAATTAGGTTATTATAGGACCTAGTAGAAAGAGTACTTAATTGAACTAGCTTTACGTAAAATCGGTCCCTCGGTCTTTAAAGATGAACTTAATGCCATTTTGACTAAATACATCCTTATAACTAGGTGTATAAGCAAGCAGACCCTTTTTTAGAAAACCCATAAGAAACCCCTTAAAAATATCGATAAAATCAACCGATCATCAATCTCCTCAACCCAATTTTCCCTAAAAACTTAACGCTTACCATTCCCGATTCCTTACGATCCCGACCGAATCCTTCCGATTGCTCGCGATTCCGGGTGATTCCTCGGCATTACAAACTAGGCCCTTAATATTTATGTCTTTATGCGCACATATTCACCCCCTGAGGGACTCCGAGCCACTCCAAATGTCAATTAGCGTCACAAGCTACCCGTGTCCCACTAAATATTCCACATCGTCGAGGGTCTCGTACTCCATACACGCAGATTTAGGAGCATAATGCCCTATTTATAAAACGTCAAACCTATTTTTGGATTAACAAAGGCAGTTAATATAAGCCCAGTAATTTGTGGTTTTAACGAAGTTCTAAAGGGCTGGGATTAATGAGTGGCTGTGAATTATCTTGTTATTTTGTGGGGAGAGACAGAAAAATCTGAGAGAGTTAGCTGAAAACTGTAAAAAGTGGGGACTGGGGCATCCGGATTTGTTATTAATCCAGATTGATTGGCTTTCATTAAGTGTAATGTTTATCGATAGATATATGTGCCGACTGGCGACAAAGGCACGGAGGGCAACAAAATAGCCTGAAATCAAGCCAACGTGACGGATGGGGCCGATGATGGAGGGCATCGAGGAACAGCGCGGGTCCCGCTGGGAGATTGGTTGACGATATTACGCGGCGAGAGAGTTATGGCCGCGATTAGCTGGACCCTGGCCAGCGGGCGGCTGGGGGCTCAGTGCAGTTGAAGATGAGACCGAATATGATGATGAAATATAAATAGGATTTACCTTCTTGTAGTTTAGTTAGGAATATACTATCTATTCCCTGCAGTACATATTAACGTCTACAGGTGCTTCTCCCAACTCGTTCGGCTTCGATAAGCCCGAACATTGAGCATTGAAAATCAATTAGCCGAGGAATCGACCATGCCCATCGAGTAGTGTTGGTGCCGTTGGTGGTAGACCTTATGAGATTTTGTTGGAGTTATAAACTTCGCCGAAGCGAAGTATTTCAAAAATGCGTAAGACTCATTTGAGTGTTCCCCTCCACGGAAATCTTTAGTAAAAGGCGAAAGATTTATGCGTTTTGAAAGGAAACCAGAGATACCACACGCTGGCAGTCCGCGAGACCCAACCAAACGACGGAGAATCTTAACACCGCGATTCAGAATCGTGACGTCAGCGTACAGCGCCATCTGTTGGTAAATTGCAGAACTAAATAAAAATGCTAAAAATAAACAGTAAACAGATAGCGACTTACTCCTTATATTTTAACTGTTTAAGTATACGGAGTAAGTCCCTATCTGTTTACTGTTTATTATTTTTGTGTTAAACTTTAACATAATTAGCTTGGAAACCAATAACTCACAGGCAAAAAACCACTTATGATTTGCTTCCTTCAAGATAACTGAATGCAAATTATTCTTGACGTTTTAATTTCCCGTCGTATCATCTAATTAACAAAAAAGTGGGCCCACCTAGTCACAAATGAAATTAAAACACAAAAGAACATTTCCACAAACACCATGTAACTTTTACAAACACATAATTAGTTTGGACTTCAAATGAACAAGTTATTACAAGGCACCGTTCCGTTCCACACTTCGCCCACCGCTCTCTTAGACTAAATTATTAATTCAAATGATTGTTCGACGAGACCGAACTTACTAAAAGGTATTCGAATTTCGGCCATTAAATTATTGAGCTATTCAAAACTTTTGTCTGGCTCGAGTTGCGCGGGTTTCGCATACCGAACGAATTCTCGTTTCTAATAACATCAGAGCGATGCAGTCAGCTGACTTCCTGCCACCCTATCATTACACAAAGCCAAAGCAAACTCAACCATTTCAACTTCCCCTAAAGCATAATTTCGGGTAATAAGGACCCAGCTCAAGGGTGTAGCCGAAACAAAGAAGGAATCAGCTGTTCGCCGCAATTTCAGCGTCCGGAGGGTGAGAGTGGATTTTTAAATAATTAATTACGAACGTAATTAGTTTCGACGACAAAACAATTCGGCGATAAGATTTCAATGTACACTATTATGTTATTGTTTATTGTAAGAAAGAACGAATTCACATGAGGTACGAAAGCGGAATTGAATTGAGAATGGAGCGAGCTATTGATGGGAGGGCTTTCGTTTTGTTACTTATTTTATGAACTTCGATATACTCATCGACGTGGCAAGTAAAATACGAACGTAAATCTCTCCAAATCGCATCCAAACCCGAATAAAAATATAACGAAATTGCGGAAAATTCAAATAATCCCGTATAATATTTATATAAAAGGGTTAAATTACGCATTCTCGCACGAAATAAACGCGGAAAAAATCCCAAACGAAGACGATGAGCCCGCACGTCTCGGCGCCGGCATCCCAAATATATGCTGATAAAACAATAAAGAGAGCGACCGTAAAAACGAAGCCTTTTTACGTCGACGCGTTAACATACAAAACACTAGTGCGTATACACGTACTGCGGATGCTATATGTTATGACACTAACACAGTCTTAATATCGAGCACGATAAAGCGACGCCCTTCGCTAGCCCGCCCCGCGGCTGCGCCCGCAGAAGCTCGTAAACGAACAATTTTTATGTAGCGCGCATAAAAGTTGTCGCTTAAAGTGCGGGGTTAAAAAATTGCAGCTGTCAACCGTCACAGAGCACCTCGCACGACTGCCAAACGTTATTTATTTGCACTGGAGAGGGAAATACGTCACACACAATATCTGCGAATAAATAGGATTAAATCCATTACAAATATAAACGATTTTTGTAATATCACATCGCTGAAATCGTGATTGAATGATGAACTTTTATTTGTTTTTTATATCAAAAC
This sequence comes from Mamestra brassicae, assembly GCA_905163435.1. NCBI lineage: Eukaryota > Metazoa > Arthropoda > Insecta > Lepidoptera > Noctuidae > Mamestra > Mamestra brassicae. The sequence continues at coordinate 18,453,282 of LR991003.1, read as the reverse complement.
TATTCAACAAAGCTCTGTGTTTATGAGCTCTACAGAAACCATGAGCGTGAAAGAAAGAAAAAATAATAATCGCTTTTAAAACAGTACCCACGTAAAACTTCACATTTACGATTCAGTTATAAAACTATCGTTTTTGTCATAAATGCATTGGATATTAAATACCTGCGTGAAAAAGGTTAATAGTCCATTATGACAATTTATTTTCATAATAACGACACTGTAAAATGTATCTACCCTGTTGGGATTGGAGCACCACACCGGCCGCCCAATAACTCGCGTTTATAGTTCTACACCGATTATTACTATCGAAGGAAACACTCTAAATGCTATAATTTTTGAACAAAAGTCGTGATAAAATCAAGAAGTTTCGGAAAATAAAAAAGTAATTTATATTTTACGACGTCATTCGGAATGGCGAGGAAGTGAGAGCTGTACAAGCTACAGTTTCAGTAAATTATGGCTACAATTCGATTTGTGGATGACAGGAGTCGTGTGCATCAGCTGGTTGCCATCCCCCGCACTCCGGTCCCGGCACTCAGCGGAGGATGACGGAGGGGACGGCGAGAGCACGGAGGGTGCGACGTTACTGTGTTGTGTGCGAAATTGCGGTATTTAAATTTAACACATTAAGAAGGGCCTGTATAAGGTAGTCGTAACTTATGCAAATCAAGTAGGTGTCGTTGTTTCCACCCTAGCGCCATTTCCGCCTGTAGTCGAGTTTCTTGAAAGAATTATTTACGGTGACATTCGATACGACTTAAACGACCGACCGTATTGTGCATACTGTTAAGATTAATCTTAAAAGCCATATAACTAGCGATTAGTAACGTACAATTAAAATCCATTAGTCCCATTGTTTAGCCATAGCTATAACTCGAGATACGTGTCCGGCGTCCGGGCCGGTCCGGTTTATCTGCGGACCGGACGGCCGGACGCCGGACGGCGACAACAGTTATGGCAGAAGATAACACCGAGTAGTTATTGTACAAATGTGTGGGGTTTATGCTATTCTCTGTCTCCCTCTGTACCTATTCGAATATATTATGAATGCATATTCCAGTTGCTTTCAAATATCCGCAGAAAAGTCTTAATATTTGCTAACCGATAAAACTACCGATAAAAACGCAAACACCCCTTGGAGACAGCATTTGTCTAGCTAGGCGTTTAAGTTTTGATGTGTCCTTGAGTGTATTCATAGTTCATTCATCATAGTCAGATCTATTATCAAGACCCTTGTCTCAACGCTGCAGCGGTACATCTACATCTCATCTAGTCTGTTACATTATCTTGCAATGAACAATCTTCTTGATATTGATCCTGGCTATCTCAACACTCGAAAATAAACCGATTTCGGAAGCGAACTCCCCCCGAAGTAAAACAATCGTCCGACAAATACTGGCGGTCACAGTGCAAGACAGACAGAAGACACACTCGTATCTTTGTCGCACATTCAATGGTTTGCTACATTACTAATTGGAAGACCTACAATATTTCTTTGTGCTATGTTATCTGGTTTCCTAGTTACTAAACAGTAGGAACAAGACATGCTCGGCCCACCCTTAGGTTGTAGGGAGTCACGAAAGCCGGCTAAATATGGGAAGCATCTACTAATCAGGTATCTGCAATCATCAATCAGTCTCCAAGCGTGGTGACTATCTGAATTGCTACATCATCACAGAACAAAGTTAATATTGGAATGTTTAAGAAAACACAAAAATGACATCGAGGAAGCTCAAGGGAGGACTGCTAGAAGAACTAGATCAAGAATGGTAAGCATTTATCTGCTAACTGATTGCTAATAAACTGGTGCTTGAAAGGCTCAACACTAACAAACTTTGTAAAGAAATTTGAACTTGAGTGGAATCAATGTAGGTGGAATTGGCTGTTGTCCAGGGCCAACATGGTGAAGTACTAAGGAGCGCTCCTCCTATCCTGCCCACTGTACCCCAAAACATACAGATAAAATAAAATGAAACGAACGAATTAACGATGCCGCGGAAGTTTTAGGCCACTCAAATCTATGTAATTGACGACAGTTACACAATGACACGAGTTAGCGATACGAAGAAGAAAAAGGAGACATATGCTTCAAGTGAATAGGTTGCTAAGCCACTGAAGACCACATCTTTCCTTAAATAGAGGTAACACACTAAAAGAGTTTAAGCAATCGTCATGATTTCATAAGTTGTGCGGAGTATACTTTCTGTATCTCCTTAGGCTCACCGGCGCATGTAGCTAGCTGTGCACTCGACTGTTTACGACGAGAACACCCACGACTTACGACTTCCAGTCATTGAAACTAACAATTTTACGCCGTTTCCGCCGGCCGCCGCCGCGCCCGCGCCGTGCCCGCGCCGCGCCCGCGCCGGGCCCGCGCCGGGGCGGCCGACGGAGCCGAGCAACCGACTGTCAGTGATGCGATGTTTGTTGCTGCACTATGTGCACGCACTTGACACGGAGCTCGGAGGGCCACCTGTCGAAAATACCTCTTTCCATACATTATGGTTATGACTGAGATTGGAATGCGATGGTTGCTTAAAAAATTGTAGAATTGGCACTCTTATGACGTCGGAGTAGAGTTGGATCTCTCTTGGACCTCTGGAAAGGATCTCATAGCTTAGGAAGAGTTTTCAATAATCTTGGTTCTTGAAGTTTTGATTCAGCAATTCCATGTGCGTTTTCATGTGTAGGGCAATATAACTCAATAAAAAATTGTAAGGTTTTGTTGTTGTACGAGTAAGTAGGTATTCTTGGCTTTAGTTATTAAGATGACAAGGAGTAACAGAACTAACAAAAGAAGGAGCAAGATGAATTTCAAAAAGCATTATCATTATCACTATAATTATGTAATTAATGTTATTGTGCTACATGGCACGGGGCCTACTTGTAGCAGATAACATTCATTGCATAACATCTTTCCCACCGGTCCTGATCTGACCTGGACCTCTCTTCAGGTAATTGGAAAGCCACCTGGTCGAGTGGGTAGCTAAAGTAGTATTATAAGATCAAAAGTCACAACTAACAGTATTAAGTCCCATTATTATTTTAAAGTTAATTCCAAAGATGAATGGGCGGTGACCTGTTAACCGGTTCATTTAAAGGAATTACTTTTAAAATGCAAGCCTCAGATACGAACACATAAATTTAACTTAACTTCAGCTGACCTCCAACGGATTCCAATTAGTTTATGATCTCCAATTATATTTTAATGCATTTCTGAGCTCATTTGTAAATTAATCTTGAAGTTGTCACACCGTGCACCGCTTCAATCATGGAACAGGTTCTTTCTTTTGATGATTTTATAATTGAAGACTAGTTTTTAAATTAATGTCTAAGTATTCATAAAAAGCTTTCATTTTAATAACCAATCTGATATCAACGCTTACAGAGATGGCACTGGTTTTGGTTTACCAATTTTTTCTCACATTCAGCGTTGGGTGTGTTCCTTATAGCCATGCTTAACTGAAAAGGTTTAGACATAGTAGTTGAGTGAGATACGTCATTATAATGGTGTGCAGCTTGGTGCTCTTTACAACGATGGACCATCTTTGCTGGAACCATTCGACTTTTTGAAATAACTTCTGTAAGATCGAATTGCTTACCAAAGAACAAGGCCGGTAAATGATATTTATTTTGCAAGTAGGTTAAACATAACACTTATTAAATACACGTCAATCTTTTTGGTCATATTAGCTTGATAAGGTCGGTGTTTCGTAGCTGACTACCCTGAGAAGAAACATCGAAACAAATTCAGAAGTCACTTTTAAAGTCCATACAATCCGTACTGGTCAAATCCTCACATTCACAATACGTTATAATTATGAGAACCATGCAGACCAGGGACTTTATTATAAAAACGTATATATTGGCCTCTTAATGAACCACCTATTTTCTTAAGCCTGGTTTTAGAAATGACAAAATTGTGTTCTTCTTGTGGTAACGTTGATCTCCAAGAACTATCCCATCAATTGCGGAAATTCTAACGAAACCATTTTAGAGACGTAAAGAGACGACTTTTTTTTTATAGTCAATCCCAAGGTGTGGGGTGTCGTGGATAGGTCGTTTAAAAATAGTCGCACGCACGCACTAGGTCGGTTTTTCTTATCATTATTGGTAGGCGCGTTTGACCACAATCTCACCTGATGGACAGCAAACATGTGGTCCACGATGGAGCACGCTTGCTTGGAAGTAAACTATTCACTCTTGGCTTAAACCTATTGGAATTTCGGATCAATACAACGTTATATTTAAGGAAAAACTGTTTTGTTTCCGTCGATCACATCTCGGGATGATATTTATATAACCGATACAGAGGAGGTCGCAGCCGTGACCCGCTTACTAACACGAAGGTCGCGTTGATCTGATTACCTGCTGATGTCAGGCGGGTTCAGGGTACGGAGAGGAGAAGGGTCTCGCTCTCGAAGTATAGAAAGTACTTACACTAAGTCATTATATTAGTCGTGTCCTTATTCTCGAGGGCTGGTACCCCAAGGTAGGTGGAGTTTGTCTTCAACTAACATAGGTACATGATCTCTATTAGATATCTGTCTTCCGTCATCAGGGTAGGCATTGAACAGGCTACCTAAAGTAGATTGGTCATGTCAGTCAAATTGGGGTAATTTCATTTTCTTGAGCATGTCTGGCCATAAGTTCTGTTTCTAATTAAGTAACATAATATGTAGGTTCCTTCATAAATCCGTCTTTCTCTATGACTAACTGGTCACTCCGGTGTAGCTAAGGAACACATCCGTATTAAATTGACTTTCAAAACAGAGTCATATACCCCAAAACACCGAGCATACTCGTAAAATAAAGTATTCAAAACCAAACACAATCAAAAAAATCTAAAATGAAATCTCCCATCAAACTGATGGCCAATCAATTAGGCCGCGAATTGTTTAGATAACAACGATCATACATAATTCAATGCGAGCCAGTCGTAATCCGCAGCAAACGAGCCGGGAATCGAACCCCGCACCCCACGCGAACCAATCAAATAAAAAAGCTTAAGTCCAAACCTGAATTTAGTTGAGGGACCCGTATTTGAGTAAATTTTTTGTTTCCGTTAAGATAAAAGGGTCACTAGTTTAGTTGTTCTTTTTGTAAATGTGACGAGTTCTGGTTTAGTATTACTTGGGGGGATAAAAAACCTCTTGATTTCGTGGCTGCTTCTTATTATAGTTTTTTTGTACCTAGTACTAACTAAATACTATCACAAGCTGAATAAATAAAAAAACAATATAGGAACATGATAAAATAGGTAACGATAGAGTAGCTGGATCTTCAAGTGTTATATAACATGTAATTGTGGTTTTTATATAATACTTGAAAAAACAAACGAGTGCATATTCTTCTAAACATTTCGTAAGCTGAAACTTATTTCGGATAAGAAAATGTTTATATAAATCTTATTTGCATGTTATGTCTTATGTGTCATTGACTGACGGTGTTTTGGTTTGGGATTGGTTTCATGAAAAAAAAAGGTTCCGCCGAATTGAGAACCTCCTCCTTTTTTTGAAATCGGTTAAAAATAAGGTTTTTGAGAACTTCTTACTCCTAACAGGCTTATTCACTTTTACATACACAACACAAAACGACTAACGTACAAAACAAAAACTAAATCCGGTTTTCGAGGCACGGGCCCCTAAACCTCTCCCGCGGTCGTCCGACGCATGGAGTCTATTCAATTGAGCCGGGAAGCTGTGGGTGGACATAAACCTTCTAAAAGCGAAGCTTCCAACGACAATTAGCGATAAAAAAGCATGACGTAACGAGAAAAAAGTTGCCATCAGAAAAAAATGTGCAAAAAAGTTGCCAGCAAAAAATTGTAGCCGGTTTACAAGAAAAAAGTTATATGTATGAAATAATGTAGGCCCGCGCCTACATTATGATAGTGAGTTTTTGTATCAGGTAATCTGATTATGTGTGTATGTAAATTGTGAGTGTTACTCTTGTGTACTTTGGACCGGCTCTAATGTACTTAGATATGATTGAGAAATGATGACGTGGGATCTGCAAAAAATAGGAGGATACAGCGTTACATAATAATTTTTATTTACTGACACAAATCACGCTCCATAGGTAGAGTTTCCTAAGAATATATCAAGGTACATATTAACCTTTTTTACAGCCCTACTGTTAAGGTATTAGCTTACTAATTAATCATGATGCCAGGGAGGTGTGTGGATAATTTTATTTATCATAGTTTTTCTACAAGAGACTTTTCTCTATCTCTATTCAGTCAAATCTCTTAAATCATAGCATTTCTCGATAATCCAATAAAACTATGATCGTAAATAATACCTGTGATCAACACATAATAATTTACCTCGTAGACTTCAGGAAAACTGTCGAGAAACACGTCTGCCGGGCCTACGCTAACGTCGGCGCGATGGTGCTCGTAGACCCATTAATTAAGAACATTATTTGCTCCAGTAAATAAGGCAGGACAACGCAGCAACACAAAGGGAACACCGATTCGAGGGAAACTTGATTTCCGGATTTAAGGAGCGGAAAACAAAAGAGATTCGATTTACTGTGCTCCTGTGGTAGACCAAGAGAACCCATTTGAGGGGTGCTACGGTTCAATAAGTAGGTATGGGGAGGTCCTATTTGATAAGAAATAAATAATATCCAGGTAGTTTCTGTTGGTTGCGGAATTTTTTCGAAAGACTCACCGCGGCCCTGAAACGCAAAGGGCTTTATAAGGAATACCCAGACCAGAGCGGAAGAAGTCATTTGACGATTTCCCATACCTAAAAAAAAAGGTAGTTTCTGTTCTGTCATAAACACTGAAATTATAGAATCGCAGTATTATGGTTTGGGCCATAAAGAAACCAGCTCCTCAGTACATCTGATAGTCTTAGATTGAATAACTACAGTTTGGAGACAAAACCATATGCGAGTAGATTTCGTTGAAGTAAAATCAAAGTACCCACATTAAGTAAGATTGTATTTCCATGTATGGGGTATTTCTGAAAATATAATCAATCGATCTTTGATCATTTACAAGACGAAGTGTTCCTTATAACAAATTCCTCATACTTTTCATGATATTTATACAATAAAAGTACAAGTACAATGGGCCTGTTTAATACATCACTTACTATAGCAATTTTCATTATAGGAAGCTACTAGCGTACTACTACTAACTACCCGCAGTGTTTGTACTTAAGTGTGTTCGTCTCCCCGGACTGCGTAACGACTTGTCTCGCACAACACCATTAGAGTCCCCCAGCTGACCCCTTGTCCATGGGAAGGTGGCCAGCTGATAACACAACCCCATGGCCGGCGGGGTAGCATGGCGCTCGTGTTTGTCTTCCCTCGACATGATAATATTGTTGATAAGTCATCATCATCGACGGTTACTTGACCAACGAAGGGTTTGATTATAAGTTTGTAAGATGCCTCTACTTAAAATATTTTTTTCGTCAAAAACAATAGTTCAACCCCTTAATCATTTTTTCTATCTGAAAAGCAAATTTTAAATTTATTGATATTTTATTGATGCTTTTTTTTCGGCATAGTATTGCACTATGCAGAAAAACAAGAACCTTACAGTACAAATGTTCCAGTTGCCGTTTTAGCACGACTTTTGAGTATTTTATGTCGAAGAAAATGACTGTAAAATCATCACTTGTTACTAATAGCATTCGATCAGTTAAAATCATCAGATTATTATAATTTTATTTATTATATGTGTAAACTTTATATTATTATCTCCTCACAATATCCCCATAACTACCGATTGCAAACTGATACTGTCGCTTACGTTAACTATAGCGATGAGGTAACTCGGCACAAGCGACACTGGCCGTGAATTCAGCCAAGGTCGGAGAATGACAGCCAGTATACCTATACATTGCAGTACCCACGGTATGTACCTATAGGTAGGTGCTTCGTAATATTAGACATGCTTCACGATTGAGTTACATTACGGATTAAGTATTACCGATGTAGAAAAAGCAAAATGGATGTAAGTAGAATTAAGTTTAAGTTCTGAAGAGAGTTATATGAATTGCTAACACACATACGTATGACTTCCCCTTCTCATAGAAACTCAACTAAACTGTGAAAATCTCTAGAAATATTGATCCTAAATAAATCCTAAAAGGAGTGACACAGGCTACTGGAAAAAGCCATGGGAGCGAAGCCGCGGGGAAAACTAGTCATTAATAAATATGTAACTAATAATAGCTAGATAACAAATAGTAAAGCCAAATACTACGGATAGTAATTTTCACAATAGTACTGTTTCTCTTTCATGCGCTGAAAACTCAATATGTGGCAATAATTGGCACCCGCGCGAGTCCTGCTCACCCCGCACAGAACAAAGAGCGTGAACGTGCCCGGAGAACAGGGCTGACGTCGATGACGTCACGTGTCAGGAGGTATCATGGCAGTCGCTGGGAGAAGTTGGAGGCTTTGCAGCGCGCAACGATGATGTCATCGAGCTGGCTACATTAGCGATCGATGGTTTGCAAGCAGATACATAATGTAGATTTAGCATGTGGCTGGCTTTTATCTTGGATGAGTAGTGATTGCTGTACTACAACGTGGCAGTGCCGCCAGACTCTTGGGTACACTTCCAGTCGTCAGCGATGCGGAGGAATTTTTCGATGTTATATTTAAGTTTTTTATTTTGGATTGTACTTACATAATTAAAAATACCTAGCTGGATAATTTTTATGAACTTTTGCGGAAGGAGTCGGCCTTATTTTTACTCAAATTGTCAGCTGCAAACACGTCTTCGTCTAGCTTGAATCCCTCGCGCAGAGCATTCAGGATTCCACTTATTGTAGTATTGAGAGGGATGGTGACCTACTACGCAACTCAGAATAATCAAAGAAACACCACGGTAACAAAGTTCTCGTAACGATCGACTAAAGCTACGCTTCACCTGAAAGCCATTTACACGATTTATTAGCACTGAAATCGCCAACCTGCCCGTTTCAGGAGATTATTATCGAAGCTCTAAGAGCAATGATGATTCAATTTCGCTACGGGGCTTCCTATAACTCGTACAGCCTGTATTTGGGATCACCATACATAGGACAGTTTTCTATCTATCTAAACTGGGATTTCATTTTTGAAATATTTATTAAGTTCTTTTTTGCTTAATTTTAGATCACTTTTGGGGGACAGAAAGCATTTCAACCACTCTTTACCAAAACCCACGCCAATCTACTTCTGACGTGGCTGTCAAACTGCCAAGCATAGTCAACTACACACTCAAACAATGGAGCCTCGCTGCCACGCCCGGGAATCAAACCCCCGTCCTTCATAATTTTTTCCCTCGAACCTGTTAGGGGAGTATTATTACACCCACGTGAACAAAGGAGGTAAGTTTTTTTGGCTTTTGAAACACTTAGGAGATTGATTTCCTGATATAATGAGGTTTTTGAAAGTTGATTTGATTGGTATATTGATAGTATGGTAGTTAATTAACTAAACCATCTTTAGTGGAGATTGGAAACTAATCAATAGTCGTATGAAGAAGGAAAGAGGTTATTAAAGACCTTCGCTTGATGGTCCAATTAGTGTTATAGCTACTGTACACGGCCGCCTGGGTTGGTCACACACAATATTACAATTTAAATACACCCAATATTTTTCAGTACTTATACATTTGTACTCGGTGCTTACCTAGTCTATATCAATGTCAAGAAGTTTTAGTATAAATAAGTAATTGGTATTTTTAGGCGACATTTTTTTTGCGATCTTGAATTACAATATTTACAGTCAGAGTAATTTCCGTTTCAGATACTTTTTATTGTAATATGACGCTTGATTTCCACATAATATTATTTTGTCTGAAGTTAGTACAGTATCAACCGATACTAGGCCACTTGATATTTAGGTACCTAAGTAATCAAGTCAGTTTAACCTTTTTTCCACAACTGTCGGTTCAACCGTTTTTCCTGATATGTTGAACCTGCAATATAAATGTTAAGCGACATTAATTTCAGCTGAAATATTCACGAAGTTATGATTCACCATGTACGTCTCCATTCACGAGTATTTAACCAAATCTAGGTACTCAGTATTTTTGAAACTTATCTTTTTTTCCCCAAAAGCTAATCCTGTAACATGTCCGCTAAGAGTTAGCCGAAGAAAAGATACAGAAATTAGGAAAGGAACTGAAATAACCAGTCAGAATGTATGAATAATTAATAATAAAATTAATTAATTTTTCAGGAAGAAAATGGGTAAACAAAGAAGATACGAGTACAATCTATATGTCGGCAAAGTGCTGATTACAACAATGTTTAGCCTTTTTATTTATATTCAATATGAAAAGAATAACTGATTTAATAAGTAACTGTAGGTACTTTAGTACAAGAAACTTATTTAATTTAGGTACCTAGGTATTACAACGATAGCGTACCTACACTCATTTAGATAGGTACCCATCTTTATAAAGTAGAGCATAAATCAATACGTTCAGTCCATCGACTTTACTTACATAATTTAAATCATCACCCTTTTACACAGTCGAACAAAAAAACTCACAAAGAATCGTCCTCAACAAAAAATAAGTGAGTTAAGTATTCATTTCATACCATCTTCTCGTGTTTTCTTGCTCCGTTTGAGATGAAACAAAAACACTAAAACACATGCTCCGTACTAAGCTGTAATGGCCGTTCGCACATAATAACTGTCTTAACTAACTCTTTGTCCATCTATAAATCCTGTATGATTAATAATCTTCACAAAAACTACTAAAATGTACACAAATATGGACCTTGTGTTAACGCAGTAAGGTTGCCTATCAATAAGTTCTGTCACTTAGGCCAATTAATGAAATAGCACATGTATCGTTTGTATGGCGATAAGTACTAAAGTTTTTCGCGTAAGCTGCGATCAATAACTTGTTTACAGTAAAGGAAACATAACTTTAGCTGCTACCAAATAAGGTTGAAATTTCCTTGAATGGAGTTCAGTGCTTTCATTCGCTTGTTGCCAAGCGCGTTGCGGGACGAGCAGCGAGGGATCGTCAACCTTTTTTTAGGCCAACCTGGTCTAGGACTTTCACCTTTTAACACTGCTCCCGGCGAATTTATATTTTCCTTCAAATATGGATAAGTGAGGTAAAGTTATCAAAGTCCTGAGATGGCTTTCCCCGTATTCGGTAGTTCGCTATTCAGAAAATAAATTGTTTTATCATTTCTTTGAGCTCGTACACGATAATATTTTATCTTATTGCCTTGAAATTTTCTTTTCTTTGCATACGGCAATAAAGCTTTGATAACATACAACACAGACATCAGATAATAATGCTAATTTATTTAGTTATTTATCAGACAAAAACAAATGGGAGCAAAGATATTCGCTGGACAACATAATAATCGCATTTGTATCATTTCAATCAACAATGTATTATTAAACTCATCGTAACAGTTATTCTAACATAAATAATAGTAAAAATAAAGTAAAAAGGTTGGCAACTCGCGAACGCTGCCATAAATGCACTCGCTAGCGCAACGGGGCTATTACCTACACGAAAACTGGATTGACATAACATCCTTTAAAGATCACTTATTAAATTGAACCTTGTTTCGAAGACCGTAAGGACGACGGATATGTTTATTTCTTTGTGAAGGTCGATGTCGCTTACGCTGTTTGGTGGGCGCGCGAGGACTTAACCGCACGCGCGCCTGTGTGAGTGTATGCGTGTGTCGGTGTGCCGGGTGGCGCGCCTGTGTGCGTCGGTACACTGCTTCGGTCACGTAGGCTCGTTTAGCGAGCTGCCACTGAGGGGTTTTTAGGACATTTTCGCGTGTAATCTGCTTTTCTTTGTTTGGGAAATCGTTTTTCGGTGGTTTTCTTTGCTTTTCTTGTCGAATCGAAAAGTTTTAAACATGTAGGCTTTAGTTCGAGTGTTTGGAAATGTGTAGTGGCTATAATTGCGGAAAATGTTGAAAAAATATATTTTCACTTAAGACATGAAATAAATAAATCGATTTCTCTCTTCGATTTTAATTGCTCAACAAGGCTGTATTTTCCTATAAAAACAAACATCAATCAAAAATTGCTTTGTACCAAACATGTCCGATTTGCCCCAGTGGAAATGCACATAGCAACAGTTCGCGTCAGCTGTGGCGGAGTTTGCCGAGCGCCGGCGGAGATAGCCGAGCAGTACGATTGATTGGCCGATACCCTGTGAAAGTACTGTTTACTTCTGAACCTAGTAAAGGACTAAATTTGATGATTTATTTATTTTATATGCATTTGATATTATCGACACACAGTTTCCTAACTTCAGGGGACTGACAATAATGGATATGTTTCTATAGAGTTACACAACGTCGACGTTTGTGTAGGCAGTTACCTACTTTCTTTGTTGGAAATCAGAAATAGAAAAGAGTTCATATTGTATGAGGTTTCTATCGTTTCGGTTTGGCTGTACACAGTTATGGCTACTTTATGAATAAGAAAGGCACTTAATGTTGTAGAACTCGTAAGTTAGAATACTTATAATACTTACATAAATAGAGTCGATCTAAGTAGGTACTACCTACCTAGGTAGATTTAGGTAGGTACGTTGCAGGTTCTTACCTATCATCTTACCTAGGTAGGTACTTACCTGTCCATCTAATTATTATCTTTAAGTATAGCACCTAGTCAGGTCTTTAGTTATGCAAGAGAAGATAATTTTAACTTCTCATTCTATAAAACAATGGTCAAGAAACTATTGAAGTAAGCACAAACGATACGATATTCGTATCCCATAAAAATAACTTTTAAATAGTAGGTACTTTGGTAGGTACTGAAACTAAAAACCCAACACAATATGTATTTTCTTGCATATAAACATTTTGATTTGATTTGATTTGAATTTGAACCATAAAGTAGGTAGGTGCATTTAAGCACCGCATATTCGTCATTCAAAATTGTATAGTCTAGGAGTCGGGAGACTTTTACTTCAAGTCAACCAACTATATTAAAAAGGTACCTACCAATCGGTTTGTACGATCTAGAGAATGATTGAGTCCTCCCAATGATCAGATGTGCCTCCAAGGTAACGAGAGGGATGGGAGGGTGCATTTGTATGCAAAGTCGATGGAGGGACAGATTCACAGTCGAGATTCACTCTTTGTTAGGGAGGGTCGGACGTCACGTTTTAGAAGTTTTTGATGCAGACTGACTTTGTGACTTATTTATTTTCTCTTGTCAGTTTGATGTTAAAGGGTGAATCTGAATAAGAAACAATGGCTTGTGGCTTGATGGAAAACCTATAAAGTAAGATGTATAAGAAACAAAACTTAATCAATTCGGTGTTTTTTTTATGATATCTGTTTTGACACAAAGGTCACTCTCAACATTAATCGTTATTTAGCAAACTACTTAACACAATTCAGGGGTTTATTTTTTTGTGAATATGCTAATTTAGGTGTGTAGTGTAAATCCTTCGTTTTGGTAGATTTATTTTCTTCGTATTGAGACAAAGGATTTAGGTAGATTCACTTTGAAAGTTATTCCTACTATCGGAAGCTATAACGTAGACTTCCTATTAACAGAAGTGTAAACAACATAATAAACCATTAATCCGAGTATTCTCACATTAATAACAATAATAACAGCAAATAGGCAACAAACTTAATAGCCGTACTTACAGCGAGCCTGTAATAACCAGTAGTAGCTCTGAGGCGGCTTCCCGTGGAACCTGTTCCGTTCAGGCTAGGCTGTGCGCCCGCGCCGCCGCGCCCCTAGCCTGCGGGACGACCGGACCACGCTAGTCGGTGAGGTTCGTATAGGCCTCCTGTTGTTGTTGTAACAGAAGTGTTCTAGGTTGTCTTTGCCTTTTAAAATCTTGAAAATATCAAAATCGTAAATACTCATAAAAACCAGCTCCCATCTTACTTAAAAAATATACTGTCTCTTATCTATTTGTTGAGGCGGGTCCTTCTTCGTTTTGAAATTACTTACTTGGATGATGCCTTCTTTAGTTTCCCTAATCTAAAGTTTCGGTCCAAAAGCACAAAATGTTAGATTGAATCTCAAACGGTACAAGTCAGTATAGTTGTTCGTCTCTTAAAACCTTTTACGAACGATCTAATCTGTAGGAGTACTCTCTGAAACCGGTTGCGTCTGAACGCTGCTCGTATGCCCGGTAGCTACTGCCTGCCAGAGTGCCGGAGTGCTGGGGTACCTCCTCGCTCACTCGCTGTACAACTGTACGAACGACTACAGAAACAAAGGAAATTTATTACGGAGACGAATTTTTGTTTACAGCTAGACTTTGTAGCTACTGGAGCTCATCGGTTGGTTAAGTGGTAGAATAGAATATATTGCTCTTTATGACCTGTTAAGTATCTTTTCTGTAACTTATATGATGATACGCCAATAAAAGTTGCAGAAAATATAGATGAAGAACATGTTAAGTAGGTAGGTAGGGTGACACAATGGGCGGATTGTAGTAGCAAATTAATTTCAGTTCGTCTCTTTGAAAAGTGTGTCTAAGTATGTCAATAATCTAGGCTCTCTATGTGCTCTAATTACTAGCTATTCGATATAAAAGAGGAGAATAGAGATATCAACGAACAGTAGGGAGATATGGTTGTATGTAAACTCATAGGCCATAACAAAAACAAAGAGAGGAAAGCCAACTGAACAATTTTTCAGCCAATGATTCCAGCGTTAGATAAAGCTTCACAAATAAAAGTCCTAAATCACGGTGCATTGTTCTCAAAATTAACTGGAACAACTTTCACTGGCCATTAAAACAATGGGTAGCGAGACCGAATAGAAAACACCATAAACATGGAACCGACTGCCATCCGAACACACGACCGTGCGCCATACGGTGATCAACACGAGATGGACAAAAACACCATCACCGTATTCATTGGTTCTACAACCTTTTACGCCCACACATTATTTTCTTCGTATATGCCTGAGGATGTTGCTTAGACAAACATTGTAAGAATAGAAGATAAGTATCGGAGATATATATTAATTTGATCGAACCTTCAATTTTAAGCCACACTTTATGTATATATACAGCTATAAACAAGTCAAAGTTCAAATTTATCGTACCGTTTCGACACAGTAAATTCGTGCACTCAATAGCATGTAGAAGTTCTACAGTAGAGCGCAGAGTCAATTCAGAAACATCGAATACAAATGTTTCAGCTCCTACTCATTTATGTATAACCAAGATATGACATAATATGAATCTAATAAAAAGCCAATGTGCATAGTAAATAAGTCACCCGAATAATTGAATGCACACGAGTATACATATACCTCTAGATAAAATACTGGCCTCAGCTCCGTTACCGTATAACTCTTTGGAAACACAAAAAGTATGTAAGCACGCCGCTGTTATCTGACTGGGCCCCATAAAAGTTTATGGTGTATATTCAACCCACGTCCTGACGGGGCCGGCCAGAGAGCGATGCTAAATAAAATAAATCTCACATTGTATGCGGTAAAGGGTTTCACTATTGTCTTTGTGGCATTGTCTCGGAGACAGTATTATTATGGTATTATTATTATGTTACATGTAAGCAATCATGTTTGGATTTCATTAGAATTATGCGATGGCTTTGCTTAGATTCAGATTCAGAGGAACTGTCTCAAGTAGATAAAGACGTTCTCAAGACTCAACAGTAGTATTACTGGCTTGCCAACGCACAAAGAAAACACCAGTTTTACTAATAACGAAAATTAATTTAACATACGGTAATAACGAAGAATAATAAACTCATTTTAAATGACAGTGCAGTAAAAAACATAAAAGTAAATTGTTTTATTTGCCGCGTTTGAAATTACGACATCCGTTTGACGTTAATAAATTACTATTGTAATAAAACTATCTGAATATTATTAATAATGCTGGAAGGAAACGAAGACAATCTATTAATTTAACGAGTACGTTATGGTATTATGTTTTATAATAATGGCTTTTCTATTAGCTCCACTATCGTTTGTACCTAAGGTTTCTGAGTGTACAAAGCTTAATAATTCTTCACAATACCAGTGTCACAAAATTGATTAGCAAATTTTTTTTTTTATTGCGGTTTAGATAATGTCTTTAAGAAACATCGACTTTAACGAACGCTCTCAACGAATTTTTCTTTGCTCATTCCTTGTGGAAATGCGTGACTGATGTAATAAAACCTTTATACCTGAGGCCAAGAACTGCACTGACTTTCGCAGTATGTTAATATGAAACCACTTCCCGTGGCCACTTACCATTCTGACACAAAAAGCAAGCCTCAGTGTTAAATTGTAAGCTTCCTGCCTTTTGAAGAGCTCAACAAAATGCATTTTTTGGTGCAAATGAACGTCGCTGTGGGCAACACATGCCGAATTTGGGACACGATCAGCCAAAATTAGGACAACCGCAACACTGAAATTGTTTGCATTGAAAATATTTTTTGTCTGAACTTTTGATATTGCGGACATACATTTTGAGTACAGATAGTTGCTAATAAAACTCAATTTTCATAATCCCTTCTGCACCGTATCAAAGGAATACTATCGTAGGTAACTAATCGCACCATTCATGAAAACGTATTATTACCGGGCAGTTGCCGGGCTCCCAAACTAAACACCCCATGATTTCGTCATCCATCTCCGAGATGCAGCTACAATCAATTATGATCTTTAAATCTGAAGAAATAAAGTTCACGCCAGTAATTGCATCTCGTACCTTGCAGGGGTGCTCGGGCTATGATTACGTCATAATTTGCCCCTTTTTTAGGGAAGAGAGAGGGATATATTCGCAGATACGGCTGTCTCGGTCTAAACATGGAAAGGTACTGAAGTTCTTTGTTCGTGAGTATTCACGCCGGGTCGGGAGTCAGGTTTTTTGAGGAATGGATTAAGTTGCGTGAGTTACGTCACACGTTTGATTCCTTTGTTGTGATGCAGGACTCCCATCATGCAGAGTACTTTATTGATATCAGAAACACCCTAAAAGTAAGCTGGTTTGCGTTTATGGTGATATTACACGGGTTTGTCGTAAAGTGTCCCATGCACAAAGAAGATAATGTAATCAATATTCCTTTTCCCTTTCTTGGATATAAACCTGATGTGAGTAAGGTATGGAGTACGGGACAGATATTGACACGCCTAGTTTTTATTGAATTTGTCCGAGATATTTATAGTCTGTGTCGAAGATGTAAGATGGCGATAAAGATGGGTGTTCACAGCTGTTGTGTGTGTGGGGCGGGCGGTTATAGACTGTGTGTGAGGTGGGCAGTGCCGTTGTGGGGGACAACACGTCTTTAACTATACTAGTTACTATGACAACTTCAGTGAAATATACTTCCACATTTGTGTGTTTTCTATCGTTATCTTCAGCCTAGTGTTCTAGGCTTTTCATTCTCAGTTAAACTTAGTGTTAGTGGTATTTGATGAGGTACACTACTAACATCAAAGAAGCGCTCTTCCACACACGAACAAGAACAATAGTTGAGGTCACAAGTTCGATACCCGAGTGAATCAAAGTGGTTTTCCAACAATTCCAGCTTATCTCGGGCCGATCAGTAATTGTTTCTATGGTAAGATAAATAGCGTTGTGTTTCGGTCCGGAAGGCCCCGGGTCTACGGGACCCGGGTCCACAGGGCACCACGGAGGTGGTGTTTTGGAAAATCAAAGGAGTTAGGAGCGTTAGTGTGAAGAAATCGCTCATGCGAATAAACTTTAGCTAACCTTTGCTAATAAATTTGGTCGGTATTTCGGAACTGCCTAACAATTGAGATTAACAGCGACTTTGTGTCATATTCTTGTAATTCATAGTGTTAGCACACTTACCGTAGTGAGTTCGATTATGAAAAAATTTTAAATAACCGGTATTCATTATTGTGTTCTTATATATGACTATCCGTTGGTTTCAGTGTTTGCATGTTCGCCTCCCAGCTTCGATTTGGTCCCAGCTTTCGGTGTGGGTACTGGATTATCATTCACACAGTTGTATGACTCGGCGTCGAAACTGGAACCTTGCGCTCGGCAGCAGTTGCGCTTGCATCGCGACCGTTGGAAGTTGCAGTCCCCGGGGTCCTCCAGTACTCGGGGGTCGAACGCAAATCTGTGGCTAATAAAAATGCACGAATGACGTTCGGATCACTGTACCATTATCGTTATAAAGAAACACAATAGTAAATGTATTAATTTGGGACCTTTTGTTCAGAACAACAACAAACGAGTTTCAAAGTAAACTCGGAGAATCACTGCTAAGGTATAGAACAACTTCAATATCTATTACAGCACAAAATATAAATGCAACAGACTAACGTCGCTGGTTACTCCTCTGCCCAGCCCTTCGTGAAAATCAAACTTTAAACATTTATGTTACTAGCTTTTGCGGCTTCAAACGCGTTAATATCGCGTCAAAAAAGAAAACTATGATCGTCTCTAGGGTTCCATCTACCTATATCTGTACCATATACCTATTATCAAAATCGGTTCGACGATTTATGCGAGAATGCGTTACAAACATACACACAAAAATACAAACGAACAAAGCAACTCACTTTCGCATTCATAATATTAGTTAGGATTATTTCGTAACCCTTGCAGTAGAAAAAGTTTGTAACTATGTACTATATTAGTATAAATAGTCCTGTGATCCACGTAGCTACGCTGAATAGGTGTAATGTTATGTTGTTGCCACAGCCCGATAGTGTGGCGACAATCGCCGGAAACAGTGGAGCAACTACACCTAACTACCTACGTATGGGTGTCCGCCTAGTCGACTGTGGTAAACCTGTTTCAGTCTAAACTTAGAACACTATGACCATATATATAGAACAGTTCATATAATATATTATATAGTACAGTGGTTAGCGATTGGCTTCTGCGTTACGAGTCGCCGGTTCGAACATTTTTGTAACTACTGACTCTTTGGAACGGCCCTGGAAGCCCTTTGCGTTCCAGGGCCGTTCCAAAAAGTCACCGCGGCCCTGGAACGCAAAGGGCTTTAGAAGGAACACGGATGGGTTTTAGTCAGTAAAAGTCTGACATGCCCTTCCGCTCCACCCAGAGCGGAAGAAGTCATTTGATGATTTCCCAACCTTAAAAAAAAGAAAGTTGTTTGGAGATTCTGCCAGGGTTGCGGAATTTGTTCGAAAGAGTCACCGCGGCCCTGGAACGCAGGGTTTTAGAAGGAACACGGACGGGTTTTAGTTAGTAAGAGTCTGACATGCCCTTCCACTCCACCCAGAGCGGAAGAACACATTTGACGATATTCCAACCTTAAAAAAAAGGTGTTTGGAGATTACCTATATAGGTAGGCATAAAGTAATGAGAGAACAAAATATAATCATCTATCAGAGCTAAGATTGTGTACTGCACTTTGTATCTTTCAGAGAATATTACTGAATTGTTTATTTTGAATACAAAGTTCTCATTAAACTATCATTAACATACATTACCTCGCCTTCCCGCTTGGCAACAGGCAAACGCATTGTTAATCGTTGCTATTCAATTACATAAGGATATTAGCTTCGTGCAGTTCCCCTTTACTTTGTAAGACATAATATGATAAAAAATATGTACCTATATGGTGCATTTTTTTTAAGAAAAAAATACTTCGGACCAATCGGAAAGTATAAGTATACCTACTATTTATTAGAAATATATAGGTACAATAATATCTACATGAAAATAAGTAGATATTTTTCAAATCGGTTCATAAATGACGGAGGTATGAGGTACCAAACATAAAAAATACAACGAAATTGGGAATCTCCTCCTGTTTTTGAAGTCGGTTAAAAACACACAGCCACTTAAAGTTACCTACCTTTGCAGCTAGGTACTCGGTTAGGTTAGCATTGCTGATTGCAATACCATGATACATTTTTTATGAAGTTAAGAGCAAATTATCGTAATAATTATGTCTACCTACAAAATGATTTCCTAACACTAGTCTATCACAGAAGTTTGACAATTAGCACACTCTGAATCAATACCAGCCCAATTCTTATGTGAATCTCATAATCAATCCCCAAATGTCCCCAATACAACTCAGACTCACAGAGATCCCACTAAAATCTAGAACCAGCTGATCACGGTCCCGGGCACCACAACCTGCCTTCCCGTCTGACGTCAGACGGAACGCCAGTAGCTGCACAAAAAAGGGACACATCGTCTCACGTTACACGTGTTATCTGCCCAGAAATAGAAACGAGTAAACACTTAACCCATTTTTTTGCCAAGTTGGTTAAACATAAATCTTCACTTTTTTTCTCGTCGTTTTGGACCTCCGAAAGTGTACCTGCACATCAGTGCTCTCATGCATTTGATACATTGATAAGGGAAATAAAACCTTATGTGTAAAACTTAAATTCTGTTTTAGACTGTAAATGGGCTTCATGAAATTGACATTGAATTCGATGCATTGAAAAGCTTATCCAATCAAAAGCCAACCTTGCACTCCACAGATATAGTCTAAATTCTTCTGCACCAATAATCCGAACATAGATCAAAGAAAATTATGTCTTTCCTACTACGATATAAGGTGGGTTTTCCAACAGTTTTCATTCATGTAAAGTAGGGCTAGCTCACAAGGGCGAGGCAGGGGCTCGGGTTGCTATGCAAACGCTTGGTTTGTTCCACTTGTGACCGACATCACGACCTTCTTTTATTACGGTTTATAAAAAAGAAAGCGATTGTGGGTTGATATTTTTGTTAATTTTCTTTATACTATTATTTTGGATTAATAAAATTAATAAAAAAACTCTCGTTATTTAATTGGAATTTTCGTGAAATAAAAAAAAAAACAAATAAAGAAATAAATGAAAGTTGTAGCAAAATAAAATGAAAACTGGTTTTTGAGTTACTCTCGTTTGAAACAGGTTGAGGTGCATTATGCATTTTAGAACTGAAGGTCATCACACAGTTTATAATTTAGCGAACGAAACGAGTTCGAAAGAGGAAAGAGGACAATCATTTGACTGTAAAGGTCACCTCAAGATACTTGCGTTTGATAAACGCCGATTTAATTCAAAATCAGTGGTTTACATTTTGATTTTGGGAGAAGTTTGCGAAAAAAACAATGTTAATAATTTTAGAATTCCCCTAGCCCTATTCATCAAAATCGTCTCTAGACGATTTTGATGAATAGGGCTCGAAGACTTTCGGGCTTAGAAGGAAATAGGGAAGGCCTTCGACCAGTATTTGGACAACATGGGCTATTAAAATCGATCTGCCTCGCCTCTTCCCAACTATAATGGTCGGCTTCCAGTCTAACCAGATGCAGCTGAGTACCAGTATTTACTACAACCGAATAACTGGGTAATACAACACCTCTTGTAAGCTGCTGACAATTTTTCTTGCTCCTAACTGACTGGCAAAGAACTTACAATGACAGGAATCTCGGTATGGAAACGATGGTTACCCATCCACGGCACCCGTGTGCCTGTATCCATTTAGCCACGAGCTCCTCCTGTGGGTTATCAGAGTAATACCATTGAAGATAGGCCAGACAGTTCCGAGTCACGAGTGGCAAGCGGAGCGGAGTGCTGTTGAATCTGTGAGCGACGAGCGACGGGGGCAAACGAGATGACAGCCGCTGGCGGCGCGGCGCTGATTAAAAACTGACAACAAACACACACGGCCGGTACTCGCATGTAATGAGCTGTGACGTCAGCTAATATGGCGGCTAGGGGGCTGGACGGTAGCAGGCACACTAGCTACTTATTAACTTAAGTAGCTGTTAGATTATTTATCAAGCAATGAAAGTCTTACCCCCCATTATTAATAAAGAATTAAAGTTGATTAATTATTGTGAAACTGTACTTAAGGTATTCTGAGAACGTAAATATCAGGCCTTAAATTAGGCTATAACAAGATCTTAACTCACATTTCTCAATGAATAAATCAGTCAAAATGGTAATACTTACCAAGATATTAGAACACAGTCTTTCGATCGCCATTTCAACCTTTCAACCCAAAGAGTATAATCATTTGGGCTACTGTCACTATATAATGAGTACGGTACTAAGTAGCCGTAACAAATAATGAATTGTATTCAAAATAATAATTGGACACCCCACGGGACCCACGGTTGCCTGTACAAATCCCGGTTTAAGTAAAAAAAAAATTGTTTTATGTAAAACATTTTTTCTTGGTTCTTCTTTCAGTTCAACAATTCCCTCGCTATCTGTTTTGTAGGTGTTTACTGTTCAGTCAAGAGTAGGTATTTGTGAGACCTTGTCGATCAATGTCATTGTCTGTAGATAGGCAAATAGGCTACTAGGTGAACAGGTACCTACCTACCTATCTACTATATACCTACCGATACCAAACACTGTTGTTTACGTTACTTTTGTACGGGATGGAGCGGTGGGCAGTGGCAGATCAGTGGGTACTTCAACTTTCCAGTCTGAATCATTTCTATCACTTCGTAAGTTTTGTGATCGATTACAAATTATAGGTATGTAAACGATGTACCTAGTTGTTTTTAGATGGCTTTCCTAAGCGGTTGAAATGAAATAAATATTTTATTTCCATTTTCCATTTTTTTTCGTTTCATGTTTGTTTTAAAAGCTTTATTTGTCAAAACGATTCTTTTCCTCTTGCGTCACTGAACTTCTAAGAAAACAACTTTCTTCGCCTCGCCCTACTCCCACCGCTCCCTATTCCCATATTTCCTGATCCTCTCTCCTCTCGATAGAATGCCTCCCAACTGTACTTGTTTGTGTCGTTAGCGACAACTTAGCGAGAACTTTGAACCAATAACATTTGCATAAAAACAGCTTAAAACTGCTCAACATCAACAATGGTCCTTCGAGCCGGATTTGTGTCTTCACGACTAGCGAGATCCTCGGGTTTGTGTGTTGCAGGAAAGTGTTGGGTGACTACAATCTTTTTTTTTAATGTTTTCAGACAGATAAAGTCACAAAAATAAAAGGCAATTTAGGAACCAAAACTCCTTTTTTTATTGTAAATCATAATCAGCCGTTTAAAAGCCTAGCCTTTTCTTTGAACTGCGCCGTTTAATCAGCGACATAAGTGACATGGGCAAGTCATTAAACGATATTGAACAAAAGATGTCACCTAGGTCGCTGAAAAATCGGCGCATTTAAATGAAAGGGCTAGGTTTTAAGGTAGTTGGCTGCGACACATACATTCCAAAGTGAATATATAGAACTTTACACAAATTGTAAGAGGCGATGGTCATCAGTTCCCAACCGCACAGCCACAGACGAACAAACATTGTTCTTTATGAAGCACAGTGATTACGTAATGACCCCCTGATCCGCTAATGTGTCTCTAAGTAACGAGGGACTTACGAAGGATTACTTATAATGAGTTCAGGGTAGGTAACCCCTCAGATTCAGAGCAGGCGTAGCGTTATTTTAGTTCTCAGAGACATTTTCGGGAATTATATCCCTCTGTAAACTGCCTGAATCCCGGAGGGAGTGTACTCCGAAAATTTTAGCTTAAATTTGCTATGAGTTAAGTCATTATATTTCACTTAGTTCTAGTTAAAATACTGGCAAAAATAAAGGTAACTTTAATCACCACATTTGGCAGTCACAAATAATTGACGAAACCCAGTTTATAAGCTATCAATAGGACTTGCTGGTGCTAATCGTGTGAAAATCGCCATTAATTTGGGCCCAAACAGCATAGGTACGATTCAGAGAATATACTTTTCATTCATAAGTTAGCGAATTTTCCTTTGTCACAAACTCACAAATTGGTAACGTATAAAAGCGTTATTTCTACTAGGTATATTTGGGTGTCGCGTTACCTTCATTTCTCCTCTGCGAGCGGAGCGATCGATACGCGGCTGACTGTACCTAGGTACTGACGTAGGTACTGATATAGCCCGTAGCGGCGTACCAACAGACTGTGAGCTCAGGGCTCTGCAGTGTTTCTAACTTTTACTTAACATTGCAGATGGTACGCTCTGTTTTATAATAGTGTAGTTTTATTCATGTTCTCTGGAAAGGACAATTGTACGTAATTGAAGATTCAGTTGAATAAATACTATAGAAGCCGGTCCGAACGGTCGGGTGTAACTTTTACTCAGCATTTCAGACTAACTCTCAGCTCTATATTATAATAATGTACAGTGTATTTAATGTTAGATATCTGAAAAGGACAATCATTCTTGCAGATTCTGTAGAACAAAAACTAAGGATGCAGGTCGTAAAGTTCAAAAATAGATGGTTTGAACTTAGCTAACTGTCCCTTGAATTGGTGATCATCGGTACTTATTCCTTCTTTAAACGAGAAGGGGCTTTAGCCCATCAGAGGGACAGAAGCCTATTCTCTTTTCATACTGTTCCAACATGCTCACTATCCTTATTAGGGATAAGGATAGTGAGCATGTATATAGCATGTAATAGAGAAAATTATAAGTAAACACAGTAACTGTTGATAAAATGATCTAAAAGTAGATTGATAAAGTAGATTTGTATATATGTATATGTATGGAAAGTTTCACCCAATTAATAAGTAGTGAGTTTATCAGTCGATAACATATCGATATCTGATAGCGGCAACTAAAATAGAAATAGTCGACTTATGTAATAAATATATCTATCTGTTTATGTGTATGTAGGTCATGTTACATGGACTTTATGTATTAGTCATGTTAAGACAGCTAGAAATATATACACTGTCTGTCTAAGCGAGCAATATCTTATATTGAACACATTTTTATAAGGGTCGCAGAAGACGACCTTTTTCAGCAAGAAAAAATGTAAACAAGCAGTAGTTTGGGTTCTAGACAGACTTCACTGTTTTGAAGTTGGTACCTAATGTTGACATTCGAGGCTATCATCAGCATCGTCAGCACTTCAGACGGCACACCGCTGGACATAGGCCGTCTCTCAGATTCGCCACACCGCGGCACCGACCGGTGCGGTGCTTCACGCATCCAGTGTATTACGTGCTGCGACCCTGGAAAGGTAAAATAAGTCTTTTATTTTATCACAGTCACAAATGTAACTTTGTATTAATTATGTAGCTAAAGCTCGTCACAGATTATGGCCAGACCCACTTATAATGTTTAACTATCAATATTACCAAACATGAGTATCTCTCCACTTTGAAAGGCATAAGTACACACCCACGCTTTGCCAGTTACTAAGTAAAAACTTCAACTTCTAAGCAGGTTTACAACAAAGAATAGAGAGGTTTAATATTGACTTTCGGCCTTCGTAAAATGTCAGTGTAGTAGGTTTTAGCGCTCGTGATGAATCGGCAACCTTTCGCCTCTTGTGTCGCCGACAGGGGTGCATTTACCGATACTCTTCTCAAATATATTGTTAGGCGATACTGGTCCTTCGTGTCTTGTAGATTTGGAGAAATATGGGCCACTATCTCTGGTTGGTGTTGAAGGCAAATAAGGGATGTTTTTTATAATTGAAAGGCTCGCGTCCCAACACAATCTCAGCTGATGGAAATCGATGATATGGTCGACGATGGAGCACGCGCCTAGAGTAACCTGTTCACTTTTGACCTTAATAGAGAGGAGGTTGCAGCACAAATCACATAGAGATCGGGGAGATGGGCAGAGGTATCTTTTAAGTATGTAACTGCATGCGGTCACCTATTTCTTTGCTAGTGTTAACAAGAAACAGGATTCTGTAATATCTGACCGTTTGCCAGTCCTTCCCAGTGTTACTACTCAGCATTCACCGAAAACTGTAATTCCCTGTTACTAGGTGTGTATTATTGTAACCCATTTCAAAGTAAACATCATCACCGTTAACACCCGGAAACCCTCAAAAGATTACCGCAAAACAAAGGACTTAAAAAACCCTCCTCACTTTTGATCTTATTAGAAAAAGCGTCAAAAAAAGCCATACATCTTCATAACTCCATCGCAAATATAATTAACCCTAAAATATCGCGACGCCTTTTTCTGTTACGTAGAATTTAGCGGTCCCTTCGACCGGAGAGGTCAGCCCCGGCCTTTGTTACCGCGCGATAAATCCGCCGGTCAATAGTACCGTACCTGCGTCCGACGCTAATGTTCCCGATAGCCGCGTCGAACGGTTAGGCGCTGTATTTTGGGATATATTTGGTCTCGGGACATATTGATTACCCGGGTTTGATTTCCGGGTCTGTTGGGATGTGCTGGGTTCTGTTTACAGTTTGTTGTTGGCAAGAAAAGTGTTGGTTTTTTTTTGTTATCGGAGGAAACCTTCAAAAGGCCTCGGCCTTTAGGGAAAAGACCAGAGATTTTAAGTTTAATTTGATATATTCAAATTAAAACTAGTACAGATAAATGGGAAATGTTACAAAATATTGAACGTTATTTTGCATCACTATAGTAAATTAACATTAAATATGTAGGTATAAATGCCAGTGAAAAACTAAAACTATAACTGGTCTTGAACAATTTTCTAAGGACAGAAATAATATTTGTAAGTACCTACTTTGTATTTCAAAAATTCTTTAATGAGCCCACAATTTGAAACAGTTTTGTTACTGAACTAAAAATAATAACTACAATCAGTTTAGTTCGCGAGCGGTCAATGGGTTAAATGAATGAATGGAATAAGAACATAAATTGAATTTCTCAGAATCGTAAGTTTCCTAAGATATAATCTGTGGTATGTGTAGATGCACGCATGGGCCAGTTCTTAGTAAACCATTACTTACCGCTCCGGAAAACTTCTGAAGGTTTTTCCTTATTAGAGACAGATTGCTGATCTGGAAATGTTACGTTAGTATAATTTCTCTTAGTCATGGTCTGTTTGATTTGTTCAGTCATCTGAATCTGAAGTTCTGAACTAGAGTATGTGATGGCAATGAAGAATACATCCAATAATGATATTCTGTAAAGAATTCATCGCGAAAGCGAGGGTACAGTGACCTAAAGTAAGTAGATGGACAGCTCACATCACCAACATTGTCACGGTGGTATTTTTAGTACCAGGTCGGTACGTAATTTTTATGATCGAAAGCTGTAATTACCAGTAGTTATTTCTATGAGGAAAAACGAAAATTTAACTAATGCATCACCGGTTAAAAATATTATTATTTTGATACAGCACCCTCGCACACGAGTCAGCTGATATTCCCTCGCAGATTGCGTATTCGACCGTATATTTTATTATCCCCATCTAAAGTTTATATCAAAATAAATTAAATTGCCTTTGTTGGCATGCGATCCTCTGCGATCCTCTGCGATTGTCGAAAATCATTACCTTTCCACGGGCCGCCGGGCAATTTGAATTTTCAAAAGAATTGGGACGCAAAGTGCACTAATTCGGACCAATGGGGGACTGCGGGGTCTGGGGGAGGTGGGGTCACTCGGCGGAACGTAAGAGGTGGGGGGGGGGGGAGACAAACCGCGATTACTTGAATTACTGGACATTCTGTATCAGTTACCGATGTACGTGAAATTACCTAGTATGTTAGATCCAGTAAGTCAACTGTCTGGTCAGTTGGGTTTGTTGTAATTCAGCGGTGACCAGGGCTGTGGCACAGCTCAACATTAGCTGAGCCCGCTCCTTTTGCCACACTAAAACCGTTATTTTATAGGAAGTCTTTGTTTTGTTCATAATGTTGTGAGT
Source organism: Mamestra brassicae (assembly GCA_905163435.1). NCBI lineage: Eukaryota > Metazoa > Arthropoda > Insecta > Lepidoptera > Noctuidae > Mamestra > Mamestra brassicae. Next base: position 18,425,787 of record LR991003.1, on the reverse strand, counting down.
GTGTACAGTTTTGGCAAGAATTATGTTTCTTTCTTTCTTTTTTTCATTGTTTTGATTCACATATTTATGGTAGAATCTTCTTTGTTATTGATAACAATGTATTGAATCCTGTTCGTGACCTTGTGTGCCTTCCGGTTAAACAACATTGGTTTTAGTCATAGATACCTATCCAAGTTTTTAATAAACATTTTATGAAACTTATATAATTTCCTTCGACAATCTTTTCCGTTTGACATGACACTATGATGTTGTTTAGTTTTTTTTAGTAGGTAGCTCCTTTACAGATTTTCATAGGTCATACGGACCTATATTTCTGTGTAGCTTGCACAGTGGCTGGTGGCTACTCGAAATAAGTGGCTCATTGGAGTCGCGGCCATTATTGTGTTTTAACAACAAAAGGGCAGCATGTCCCATGCACACGTAAATACGTAATGATAAAAATTAAACCATTTTCGTAGTCCACTGAGCACTGGCCAAGTGGCCAAGTGGGCAGGCAACGAGCCAAGCATTTCCTTTACTTGAAATTGTTATTGTTATTATTGAGATACCTAGAGATAATTTGACAAGTGTAAATATTAACAAAAAACATAACATACAACATTTGAAATAAAAAAAGAACCTTATGTGTTTGCAAATAGTGGATAGTATCGTCCGATGCCATCCATGGCTTTATTCTGTTATGTTTCAATCCAACATTCAAATTTTAAAAGGGGTTTTTAAAATCAAGGAGATGTATTGTTAGATAGGTAGGTAATAAAGGAAGTCCACAGATATTTTTAAATTGACCACATACCTAGTACAAAACACATTTCTTTGATTTTTTTAAGTCGTCATCATCTGCTTCTGGTTCCGTAATATTTCAGTGGGAGATCGGAAGACCTGGAGGAATTTTGCCCTTGGCTCCTATCCCAATTATTCGTAATCTATTTGCGGTAGGTACAGCATCTCTTTTTTTACCTGAGTAGGTAAGAAAATCTGGCAGTAGCTAGTAACAAAATGGATACAGTAGTAATGTTTTAATAGACACATCGCCACACAATACTAGGTATGCTTTTTTTTTTGGATGGGAAATCTTTAAATGGATTCTTCTGCTCTGAGCGGAGCGAGACGAAGCGTCAGACTCTTACGGACTAAAACCCATCCGTGTTCCTCCAAATGTCATTTGCGTTCCAGGGCCGCGGTGACTTATTCGAACATATTCCGTAACAAAATGAATAGAAACATCGACACACACGTAGGTCTATTCTGGGAGATCGTTCTTCGACGCCCGCGGCTCTGTCCGCGAGACGATTACATCTTCATTTAGCAACCCTTGCCTTGCATGTTCTTCTAAAACACAGCCGTGGATGAAGTTGTTTCAGTAGGTGATCTTAAAATGGTATTCATGTAATTGGAAGCACACCTTTTATATTTCGCTCGCGTTTGACATTAGTTCACCTGCCGGTCTATTCTGTCAACATCTCACCGTGTATACTCCAGAGGAGTGAGCATGAAGTGAACTGTCATTCCATCTTGTTCGTATGGATTGACAGCTCACTTCATATTCACTTCACCTAAGCTTATACGGGGAGCTGTTTACAGAATAGCACTGCAAATTTTTCCTAAAAGTAATCTATTCACTATTGGACCCGCAGTTTGTATTACCAGGAAACACAGATTCAGGCAGGGAATTCCTCTATTTTATAGTCGAGCAATTTAGAAATAAGTGCACAATCTTCTGTAGATTCTTCATCCTCATAACAAACAAATGACTGATGACTCTGATGACATTGTTTATTCATTTTACTCATTTGTTTATTTTTTCTTTCCCCAATAGCTTTTTAGCAACCGGATCATCAGGTTCTTGACCTATGTGTTTGTTCAATTATGTTTGTCTTTTCATCATCATCATAACACAATACACGACTTAACAGCCACAGCAAATTATAACCTGCCCATTTATGTCTTTGCCATTACCTAGATATGGAAAACGCAAATAAGGAACCACTTCACACCAAACACAACTTCAAAAACACATCCTATAAGTAGCTGGTAGGTAGACAAGCACACATGACTTCAGGAAACAACACAGTAGTTATTTTCCCCGCTATGATAGTATGAAACACAAACAACACGTTTATCGGCGCGATAACACCGCGGAGTAAACACCCGAAACATAACGAAAACATCAGCTGCCACTAAGTCACTGGACGTAGCAACAGTACCCGCTCGTACCACTGGGCGACATGTTTCAGTAAAACAACTCGACCCAGACATCAATACAGAAACGCACCTTTAAAAGTCAAAAAGTGAAAAACAAAAGTCTGGGAATGTTTCATTTGGTTCCTTATTCATCATCTGCCTAGCCTTTCTTAACTATAGGTATTGGGCTCGGCTTACAGTTAAACCGGATTCAGATGAATACCAGTATTTTACGTGGAGCGGCTGCCTACCAGACCTCCGCAATCCATTAACTGGTAACACTGTACTTCTTGGCAAGACTAGAGTCAGATTTTCTGGCTTCTGACAATCCTTATCGACTACCAATGATCTACGAATGATAGCCGGGACCAATAACAACTTAACGTGCGAGCGTGCGTACGAGGCACGGAGTAGTCTCGGTATGTTAAGATGGTCACCCATCCACAGTTCAACCTCGGCAAGCGTTGCATAACCTTGAAGATCGATCCATGCGGCTGTTATTATTTAGTTCCTTATTATATAAACCAAATGACTGCATCAATATTATAAGTAAGTTACAGCTAAACATACAATGGTATTAATCATTGTAGGTTTAGCTTAATCATCGCTTCGTGGACAGTGTTGTTCGCTTCTATCAACATTCTAAAAGAAGTTCCTAAGTCTCCCATTTTCTTTAATTCGTGTTGTTACTATTGACTGCAATTACTTATATGTACATATAAGTTGTCTCTGGTCTTCGTTCGTTCAGGTTCAGGTATTTAAGTCTATCAAGAAACCTGTGATCAAGGACATCTCAACCCCATTACGAAGGCGCCAGAGGGCTGCATCATTTCATAAACAAGCCCTTCTGCATGTCCCTCCCCCCTGGCCGCTAAGTGATGCGGCGACACTCTGTCGCTTCACTCACGACATTATCGCTAATGCCCCATACATCGCCGCTATTGTTTCGCGCGAGCCCACAGACACGGTGTGTTAGCGGATAATGGACGCTTTGACAACCGCACAATGGTACCGTCTTAAATGGTAAAAAGTCAATCAATAAGATGTTACAGTTAGTTTGGAGCGACTGTACGACGACTTGTGCTCATGTTGGGACAGTTGTAGCAATGTAAAGGCAATGTTATCAATCTATGGATATAATTTCTGGTGTGTTCTCATAGTTATTGGATGCTTAAAAGTCCTGCACTTCTATACGAAAAATTAGGTGCGTAATTCTGAACGATCTAAGACCGCTTTCCGCACTGCTAACGTCGTAATGTGAAAGCGGTCTTGGATCGTTCACAGGGCAAAAATCACGGAAGTACATACTAGTAAATTCTCCTTGAAATGTAGGAACATTCAAGCTCCAAAATATACCATAAGAAAGATCTTATGGTATATTTCTTTGTGCTTTGTCACATTTTTCTAGTTCGATGCCCATTTTGACTTTGTCCTGACGATACGTAATCAACTTATGAACAACCAAATAAACATTGTAGAAACAGTAGTCACCATCTAGATAATGTTGTTTGTGACACCTTCCTTATATAATCACCTATTTTTCACGGTTCGTGTTTAAAAGACAATAACAAAGTTTAATTTAACAGCAATTTTTGAAATAAAAACGAGCAAACGGCTTTATTGTTACCTTTTGTGTCATATGGCTCACTTTATCATTCAACTCTTGTTAAAATTGATAATAAAAAGGAATTAAACATGTCCGGGACGGCCGCCATTTTGCCAATCACGGCCCGAACCCATAACATTTGCCCCAAATCACAACATTTGCCTCGGACAAATTAATTGCCCCATAACTACGTATACTTTTTAATTTTGCCATATCCTATGGCAACGACGCCATTACACTGGACAGGGCACGGGTTTTATCTTTCCACTAGTGATGTGACTTGTTGTTGAATTAAAAATATCCGAAAGTCCGCGTTAAAAAATAATTTGTTTGGTTTTATGCGATATTGATTGTACCATTTGGGTGTAATAAATAAACCAATACCAACTTGCTTTTTTGTTCGAACAACTAAATTGATATTCAATGTTTTTATTAGGACGTAAATTAATTTATTCCTTTTCGAGTTCCGGTGCTCAATCAGAACAAAAGTAACAAGATTTTAATGAACAATAGTGATAAAGCTGCAGTTACCACATGCAAAACTATAAGTAGGTATCACTACTTTACAACAGTCAGCCCCTGCAATTTATGGTTACGACCTTTGAGATTATAAGCAGCTGTTACGCTATGTTTTTATGCCCCAGATCAGCACATTCTCGGGGACATGCATGGGGCGTATTTTAATATATTCGAAAGGATCTTAAGGGCTAGGGTGATAACTAGGCATCTATAAAAATATACGGCGACACATAATGCCTGCTCATAAACGAACGCAAGAAGCGTAGTCACGATCCTTCGTAATGAGAGAGCGATTGGAGGATCAAGAATGACGTCATAAAAATTCATGTTTTTGGCGTTTTTGGGATAAATATTGAGATTATGGTCGCAGATAGATAAGTATCTGAATTTCTGTTAGAGAAGTTTCATTTCCTTAGTTAAACCGTTTTCTAGATGACAACGCTTTAACATTGACACAATATCCGTTCGAATCAGGCAAATCTGCGGATATGTGCCGATACTCAGCTGTCGTATGCCCATCACTATACCCCATGGTCATATTTTAATGTCCATAAATTGTAGTAATTGGGCCCGGAGTGGCGCGCGGCAGCTGACATGTCGTTTTATTTTACAATGCCGTGGATACTCCACTCCGGGCCGGGCAGGACCGCGGGGCTAGCTAGTTAAAAATTGACGCCTTCCGATGGTGCTCGCTGATACGGACAATTTATTTAAAATTACTTTTTGTTTAGTTATAGAATGAATAATAAAGCTATTGTTTTTCGTGTTTTATGAAGTTTGAGCAGGCTATTTGACTTTGTCTAAAAGAGTTTTGGTTCTACATGGCAGTGTCATGTTGATGTTAGATATTTATTCGGGGCAATTTACATATAAGTAGATCATAAGATAAATAAACAGTACGAACTCTTTCAGGGTAAGAGACAGATCCGTTGTTTTGTCTACGGCCTAAACAACTGATTACTATGATTTTATAGTACCTAGATACGAGAGTAGTTTTGTAGTAGATACGAGAGTAGTTTTGTAGTAGATACGAGAGTAGTTTTGTAGTAGATACGAGAGTAGTTTTGTAGTAGATACGAGAGTAGTTTTGTAGTAGATACGAGAGTAGTTTTGTAGTAGATACGAGAGTAGTTTTGTAGTAGATAGAATAGAAAACTCGAATAAAAAGTTTTATTAACCTTACCGACTTTGTGGTGAACTGAGATCTTAGTTGGTGAAATTATGGTCACTAAGCAGTGAGTTATGATGGCAACTCTTCGGTTTCCTTCTGTTACCAAATCATACCCAGCACCGACTGCACCGACATCTTGATGATGACTGTGGAGTCGGCGCTGGGGACCATTATCCTATTATTCCTTTAGAAAGAAAGAAAGAAAAAGAGTTTATTTGCGACAAGCATGACGCATACCAAAAAAATAAAATAAACTAAATTACAAAAGCTATGCAAGTTGGGAAGATAAGCGTCACATTCGCGCAAAACGGCCATCGCTCAGCATAATGCTGGGACTGCGCGAGACAGAGCCACAGCGCTGGTTTTCAGCGACAACCGGCGTTGACAGAATAACGTCGATCGGGGCAAGCTTTAGACACTGAAACAATCATGTTTGACAAATATTACGAACTCAAAAAATCAATCAACTTGGAACAGGAGTGTGCAAAAAGCTGAGCGTTGCAGCATTATGTCCTTTGGGATTTGGCAAAAAAAGTTAACATTAAAACTGCTTTAATAGCTTACCTACTTGAGATTTGGAATATTTTTTTGTGGAAACTGTAGCATTAGAGATAAGGTGTTTAAAGCTCAGAAATGCTCTGTAAGAGCGATGTACGGTCTTACCCTCAGACAGTTGCAAACCTTTGTTTAAGTCTCATAAAATGCTTCCTATTCTGTGATTATTTATTGCGGAAATGGCAATATTAATTGTAAAAACAAATGCGATTTTGTTCGCTAAGGTCTCGGACACTAGAAAAGGCCCCGTGCGAAGTCAATACAAAAACCTTTTGAATGTCGGTAAAACTGCACTATTAAGAAAAACTGTCATTTTAATGGGTCCCATCATATTTAATAAATTACCGGATAATATAAAACAATATATACATTTTAAAAAAAAAGTGTTATTTTCTATTAATGATTTTCTAAATGAACGATTAAGTATAGAACTTGACATTTTTTTAGTTAAATATTTTGACTATTTTAATAATATCGACTAAAATGACCTATTGATTGTATTTCGACATTTTAATTGTATTTTGTCATTTTTATTGCATTTTGACATTTTTATTGTGTTTTGACATTTGAATTGCATTTTATCATCTGAATTGAATTTTGACATTTGTACCTATGTTGACATCCTAATTGGATTTTACCATTTTTATTTATTATAACTATTATGTTTTATTAATTGCATTTTGAAAGAATTGATTTAAATTGCATTGAACTGTTAATTTTTATCTGATGATTGTTATAAGTGTTCTTATTATTATTGAATCCTATTCAACCATTTAAATTTTGTATGTCAAATCTTGGACAGATTATATGGCTCATCTTTAATTCTTCACAACCTCATTTGAATACTTGCATTCTACCAAACAAATAATTTAAATGATTGTTTTATCAACCATTAACTTCGAAATGTTCAAGACAAATATTACTAAATGATCTTAAATCGAGAGTCATCCCGTACCATAGGGACTCCGCTTCCCACCGCAGTCCCGCGACGATGGGAACTAAAAGCTTCCGGCTGGCAACACCCCCGAGGATCCGGAGAGTACATCCACTTCCCAGAAGTACAATGTATAAGTTATCACTGTTATCAGCTTTAAGTCAAGCTGAGAGAGAAATCATGTTTTTGTTTTGTCAAGCTGTTAGGAAATTTTCGCCTACCGTGGATAAAGGATATTGTTTGTTATTACTGCAGTTGGTACTATAATTATTTATCAGGAGCTTTAAATAGAGCAGAGAGATAGTTACAAGAAAATTGTTTTGCAAAAACAAAGATAACAATAATATTCCTTTTCAGTCCCAACTGACCAATACCTACTTACATCATTCACAGTCTTTGTTTAAATATTACTTTGGTTCACAAGTTGCAGAAAATAAATCTCATAATATAAAGAAACGGGGTTTTAAGGTCTACGGATCACTTCATTACAAAGGTTACTACTTCGTATAACGTAAGTAATTCAACAGGACCGAACTCCCATTGAAGTTGGTCTATGATCCTGACATTATTAAAACCATTCTTTGTGGCAATAATGCCATTCTTCCTGGCATTAGGCCGCAAGTTAATGCCACAAAACTTTGTATACCGAAATGTGAAAACTACGTCGTAATCGTATGCCACGTGATCATACTGGAGTAGAGGCTCCATGATGCAGGGAAAGACTGGGATAAGTGTCGTTAAGAGGATTATTTTGGAGTTGGTTAACACGTTTTGTATGAGGATGCTTTATTCGCTAAATAATGTAACGTAATATTAATTAGCGAATAAAACATTTTTAAGCATTTTCAAAGATACAATGCTAAAATGATTATACAAATAAATTATAAACTTTGTGATGACACTTGTTGAACCTGTCAAGTACTACGATTTGAATAGCAAAAGTTGAATGGCAGATCTAAATCCAGCAGCACAGAATAATAATCTCAGTCACGAGCAATTAATAAATAATAAAAATGAACTATCGCTGTATGCCACAACTCACGAACCTCCCCCAAACTTAAACAAAGCCATATGGCAGTATTTGCATTCCACCGTTATATTTACATGCGTCCTTCCTGCGGCAGGCGTCGTGTGTCCACCGTGATATTACTAATAGTGGGGCACGCACAGGCTCGGGATTGGGCAATAAAATACACGAGTTATCACGAGCGACGCACCGTGAGCGCGAGCGGTGCAAGACACGAGATACTGACGGGCATGAGTGTCACCCTACTCGAAAATATGTATTACTTTTTGTTCTGGTAGTCGTCTACCTTAAGACAGTCGCTGCAAACCGAGGAGAAGATGTTGGATCGCGTTAGATGGGTTCCTTCAAAATTGACAAGATGAATCACAGCACTGGGACAACTCGAAGGAATGGGGAAACCTTCGCCAGGAGTAGGACAGTTGAAACTAGAAAAAATCGTCGTAAGTTAGGAGTAGTAGGCAGTAGGTGTGGCTGTCAGAATATTACCAGATCGAGCCACAAAACGAAGGACGAAGAAGACTTCGCTTTTTCTGGTTTTTCAATCAGTTATTCTTTGCATATGCCAGGTTTCACAAACCATGGTTGTTATAACGAATATAAATAATAGCTATACTTAAAACATACGTATTTTTTACTGGTCAGGCCATCAAAATGTATTGTTCCGTTTTTGCCCCTGTCATGGTTTAAAAAATGTGAATAATACCATGTAACGTTTTTTGTGCCAAAATAACAATAATAATTATCGTGTTTATTTAAATCAAGCTCTACAAGCTTAAGAATATTATGAGAATAATTATGCTTATTTTGAAGATGAAGTAATTCACTCTGACATCATACTGACAGATTTAAAAAAAAAATTGGATTTATCGCACGCACTTTCAACAAAAAGCAAATGTTATTTCTAGATTTCATTATTTCAGGATTCATGGTTGGATAAAGTCAAGACAGTATTTTTATCTGCCATAGTAAACCAGCAAAATAAAAAACAACCTTATCCCATGAAAAAAAAAAACATTTTTCCTTACACCACACCACAGAAAGTTGTGTGACGTCAGTTTCCCTAACAAAAAACATTGAATACTTTGAACCGCAGAAGTTGGCCACAAAGGAATGAATGGTCTTCTTTCAGTATTGTTCCGTAAGGCCGTGGTGCTAATATATGGCTAGAGCTACTAGTTATATATTGTGCCCTGATTTAGGGGGCTCGTGGCTCCTTTATGGGAGTTAGGAGCTTAAGCTTTGTGTTTTCGACTAAAGTACTTTAATAAAACATTATGTCTGATAGGTTATCATTTATACTTGTTTGTTTGTTTCCTTTTTCTGACTTAAAGTTTGTAACTTAGCTACCTATTTAGATCATTATTTTAGTTATCTGTTTCCCTTGGGAATATCTTCAATAGCAGACATTTCTTGGTCACCATAGCCCTGTAATTGTTCAACGTATTTAATTACATTACTAGTTCAAATGCTTATTAGGTTATCTAATGCCCAGTTTCAGAGGTTTCTATTGGTTGTTTATCTGATCGTTAACGCTATTTGTCATTACGCCATTGGTTGGTTTGTTGTTTAACGGACAGATAAACGATCGATAAAGTACCTCAGAAACTGGGCATTAATTGCCTATTTTTTGAAGTTATTTTTTACCTTCAAAAACGATTTCAGGTACACCAGCGTTATTGTTATTTAATAAAACAACGGCTTTATTTTTGTTATTTACCTTGTTTTTTTTTTTTTTTTTTTTTCCCTTAGCCTATTGTGTCCCACTGCTGGGCAAAGGCCTCCCCCATATCCTTCCAGACATTCTTTTCTTGTGCCACCTCGAACCAGCCTTCGCGGTGTGCATCCAAGTCATCTCGCCACCGCTTTCTACCTTGTTAATAAGGTCAATGATAACATTAATAATAAACATAGTTATTAGCACGTGGCGGTGATCGGAAAACCACAACATATGTTAATATGATAATAAAAGCTGATTAGTATTCAAAAATTTTTAAAGTTATGTTTGTTATTCAGTTGGTACTGTAGACTTCATTGCTGATAGGTTATGTTATGACTTATGATTTAGAAACATATAATGTAAACTTTTCAATTTGGTGATTTATTGATCAAGATTTATTAATAAGCCGTTCGGAAAATGAATGTACCCTTTTTAAACTCAACTTTTCCTTCAAACACAATTAAGATCCGGTATTCTACTTATACTCCGTTCCGCAAACTTTTTGTCGTCATCACAGAACTAAAAAAACTTATAAGAAAGCGTAGAGACAGCATGGTAACACTATCTTATGTAACAAAAAAGATCATTATCCGAGCTGCCACTTCGATTCCGCCAGAGCATCAAGTGCGTGACGTCACCAGCTATTTCTTCGTACACATTAAAAAGTATGACTTAAAAACTTTTTGTTATCAATCTTCATTATATTACTTTGACTGACAAGTGTTGCCTTTTCCATGTTTTTTATACACAGATCATGAACTGGATTATTAAATTATCCGTCAAAACTAAATTACTACTTATTCATCTGAAACCATGGTCGCTCTACTCTCGGAAAACAATTTTGAAATCCATATTCAGCCTTATTTTTGATTACTAAGAGCGTGTTTGGTCTGACAAGTGGTTTTTTAAAAGTATCGTCAAGTTGGCTTTAGTATTTTCACAGTATCTAAGTAGTTCTTTTGTGTTGATATTAAAAAGAGCTTCAAATAGCTTATTATTGTACCGTAGATCATTGTTGTGGATCATACATTATGTTTTCTGCAAATAAAAATTCAAATTCTATGTAGTTAAGTGCTTATGGAGTAATGAGGGGGAATTTACTCCAAAGTGCTACGTTAGCTTCAATTGAATCAAATGGAAAGTTTTGTGATCATCTGGGAATCAAAACAAGCGGAGTATACATAGTGTATGGAATAGCTAGAGTGGCCTCCACTTCAAATCTCTTTATTTAATTCCCAAGTATATATTATATATATTGATCACATTTTCTATTACAATATATTATTTAAGTATAAGTCTGTAGTTTTGCATAGAAACAATAACAGCAAAAAGCGGACCAACAACTTGATTTTATCATAAACTGAAAAACACAATAAACATTGAACTATTCAAGAAAGTAACAAGGTTTACTGTTAACTTAACTCGATGTCGCCATCACGAAACAGTGGGTAGTAAACCTTATTACTAAAACAATCCAATCCTGCGAACATTTATCAGACAATTCCCCTAAAATGTGCGCACAGAACAAAACAAAGTTTAGTGAACAACTTCCTTTATGGGTGCGGCGTCAAATTGATCTGCCGTTCGCGATCTATGCGCTGCACTGCGGCTGTGTGCGGCTGTGAGCGACAGTTTGCCACTGTGTGCCAGGAATCACAATGTAAACATGTTTACGAGGCTGTTCTCCTACATCAAGACGCACTTGATTCATCTCGGCGATGTAATCTCGCTTCTCTCCACGACTCTCTCCTTCAGCGATTGGATCGTGCTATAGAAGCTTCATGGCTTCCGATCGATTGCCTCAGGCTTCATACTTTTCCATTTTATTGGCGACGGTATCCTTCAATAAGACCAATCAACACTTCGGGTTTTTGCCCTATTTCCTTTGATTGTATATTTGATGTTGAGGAAAAATCCAAATCATTTGTTGCCGTGGAGGTGATAACACAATTGAATGAAAGATGGCTGTCGTTTTCTGGACGACGAAATGCTTTTATCAGAATGTTGCAATTGAATGAATTCATGTGTTGTCCTTTAATGACCGTTTGTTATTATGAATCAAAGATAAGATTTTGAATTTAGATAGACTTACATTAATGGATGACAAATATATTTTTGTTGTCAATTAGCACGACTACAGTTCGTGACTTTATTTAACACATTTGTTTGAATTAAAGTACGAGACGGTCGTGTTTCCACAGTGTGTAGGTATACATGCGATAATAATTATGATTGATGATGTTGATGGTATCAATTTACATTATGATTTGAGAATATGCATGTGTCTGCAGCATGTCAGCCGAGTTATACCTACGTTGAGTTTGACATTTGAAGATCTCCGCGCCTTGTCGTACAAACGCGACAAAAAAAAAGGATAGGTAATAAGGACCGAAGATTTTGGCAAAATTTTTACCAGCCTTTCAATTTGGATCGGAACTTGCAAAACTTCTTAATCTTTTATCAGAGGGTTACTTTGGTTCTGTCTGTGAGTCAGCCATTACGTCGGATCCCTGCGGAGCCAGCGATGGTTCCGGGGCCAGTGTCACACGAAATTACGGATTTTTACTGCCGATATTTTTATCAGAAACGTCGTAAAAATAACGCAATGAAACCTGACACTTGTGCCTTGTTTACTCCTTTCATTAATATAATAAAAATAAAAAGTTCAGTAAACAAATATAATCTACATAAAGTGGCGTGGGGTGGTATCTGTTCATTTGGCAACGAGAACTGTTCGTAAGCCGTCTCTGCTAAGCCGATACTGAAAGAAAAGGGAAAATGTCGTAAAAAACAGCTTCGTCCCGTTCTGAGTAAACAAAACGCCAGTGTAAGTCTCCGCTAAGTTGTTTGTGTTGATGGACTTCAAAGTTTGGAAGTTGCGAAGATACGCACTGAATTGTTAGGGAAACAGCTTGAATTCTTTGAAGTCTCATTAATGTTGCAAAATTGTCTGTTTTGAAAAGAAAGGCTCCGAATATACGAGAAGTTTGAGTGGAGTTCTGAATTAAGACGCTTCTTATTAAGATACTGATTGTCGACAAAGGACCAGAGAATTTTTTTTTTTTTTTTTTTTTTTTTTTTTTTTTTTTATGAGTGGCTTCTCGCAGTTCAACCTATAAGGTTGTCGACTGCTTAACCGGGCTTGCCTGTGGTGGCCTTAATATAATATTAAAGCCTCCAGCCAGGGCTTACAAAAAACCTACAAACTAAGCGACTACACGCTAAGGGCACCCCCTGTGGGGTACGGGCCTCGGCTTAGGGCGTCGCTGGGGAGAGGACAGCTAGGGACGGGCTGGATCGAACTGGAATTTAAGACTACAGGCTCAGCGGCGCGGGCTGGCTCGAGCAAGGGTCGGGGCGGATTTTGACGGGGACGTCGCGGCGGGCCTCGGCGGCGAGGGCGGAAGGACGGCGGTCGTGGTTTGCGAAGAGTGCTGGTCTCTTTGCGACTCTCTTGGAGGAGAGTGGTAGAGTCGTCGGGCGTGACGAGGGTATGCCTCGGTCGGCGTACCTTGGAGATGCGGGAGGGTTCGTATCGGGCGGCCGATGCGATAAGGGGGTTACGGTGATTTACAGCAGTGTCGAAGAAACGTTTGGCTATGCGTTTCATGAACTGCTGTATGGTGGGCAATTTGAGATCTACATGTAGAGTCTCATTTCGGACGTAGAAGGGGGCACCCGTGATTTTGCGCAGGAAACAGTTTTGGAGCGTCTGCATCCTGTGGAGATGACGTGGCTTTGCGTGTGCAAAGACGGCGCAAGCGTACGTCATGATGGGACGGATGACCGCGGTGAAGAGTCGCAATTTGCACTTGAGTGACAATTTGCTACGGGCGGTCGTGATATAATGGAGCCTTCCCTGAGCGAAGGCGGCGCGAGAACGGGCCTGCCTTATGTGCTCAGCAAAGGTGAGGTGGCTGTCCAGTATGACCCCCAGGTATTTGGCTTGCTTCTCCCAGGGGATCGGCTTGCCATACATGGTGATCGGACGAGGGGGAGGGGGTTTGTGCCGCGGTTTCGTAAACAGAACCGCCTGACTCTTGTCGGGGTTAACCTCGATTCTCCATTTCCTGAACCATCTGCCCAAGATGTTTGCAGATGTTTGGAGAGTGCGAGCGATAGCGTCAGGTTCGCGACCGGTGTAGTAAATGGCGGTGTCGTCGGCGAATAGGGCCAACTGCGCCTTTTTACTTTTGGGGATATCGCTGGTGAAAAGCGTAAAGACTAGGGGGGATAGCACTGAGCCCTGGGGGACTCCTGCTCGGATGGGGTGAGGGGACGAGAGTGCACCCTCGATGCGGTAGCGGAAGGTGCGGTTCGACAAAAAGTCTCGCAAGATGAGCACGAGACGGTCTGGCACGCCGAGTTGGTAGAGCTTGTAAATTAAGCCATTGTGCCATACTTTGTCGAATGCTTTCGCTATGTCGAAGAACAAGGCACCCGTCATCGAGCCACGCTGGAAACCAGCGCTTAGATGCTCGACGATGCGGTGAACTTGTTGGATGCACGAGTGTTCGGTTCGAAAACCAAACTGCTCGTCGGGGATAAGACTCTTTGCTTCGGCATAATCCTTGAGCCGCTTATAAATAAGCCTCTCGTAGATTTTACCGAGAACGTTGAGTAGACTGATGGGACGGTAACTGGCGGGATCAGACTTGGGCTTGCCTGGTTTGGGGATACCGATAACGGTGGCCTGTTTCCATGCTCGGGGGAACATGTTATTGCTTAATGCGCCATTGAAGATGGCAGTCATAAGCACTATTAGTTGGGCGGGGAGGAGTTTAAATACCTTGTTGGTGATGCCGTCGGAGCCTGGGGCTTTCCTAGGTTGGAGCCTTTTGATGATCTCCTGTACCTCGTCGGGCGTGACGGGGGGCAGAGGATCATCAGGATCTTCGACTGGTGGGAGGGAAGCTCTACGTTCGACTTCAGCATTCACCATGTCGAGGTGAGCTTGGTCTACTGGTTGAGAGCTAGGAGAGCATTGGGCCTCTAGACTGTCGGCTAGACATTCCGCTTTGTCAGAGTTGTCAAAGGCGACACTCTTGTCGGGGCGGATGAGAGGGGGCATTGTGGCCTCTTCTTTGGATCGTAACTTCCTCTGAAGGTGCCAAAAGGCGAGATGGGTGGGCTCGAGCTCGCTGAGCGTCTTGTCCCAGCGTGCGGTACGCAGCTCAGCAGTGCGTTTCCTCACAGCTCGCTGTAAGTTGCGCATGTGAGCTTTGTTCGCGTCGCAGGGAAAAGCGCTGTACGCACGAATGGCTGCGTTCTTCTCGGTTATCAGATTCCGTACATCGTCCGGCATTTTCCAGCGGTGGTCTTCCACCACTGGAACCTCCCTTGAACATTCGTTCAGGACGGATTGAACGTGATCCGTAAGCGAGTCGATCGCCGCCGTCGTGTCAGCGACTGAGACGATGTGGTCGGGGATGTTGTCTAGGTGAGGCGACGTAGTGGATTTCAGCCTTTCGCTTACTTTCCTCCAGTCGGTGATCACTTGAGACGGGGGAGGTTGGTCGGGGTCGGGCTGACCCGAGCGAGGGCCTAGGTGCATGATCACTGGACGGTGGTCCGAGTTGAGCTCGTGTGTCGTTTCTATAGATAGCAAACGGAGGTTTACGTTCTTTAGCAACGCCACATCGAGAACATCGGGCCTTTGGTTGGGATCGTGCGGGAAGTGAGTTGGCGTCATCGGAGCGATGACGTCATAGTTGAGGGTTGCACCTAGGTTAAACACCACCCTGCCTCTTGCATTGGTTGAGTTGCAATTCCACGCGGGATGTTTGGCGTTGAGATCTCCCGCTAATATAACGGAATCACTCAAGCCAAAGAGGGTGGTGAAGTCGCTACTGAGTGCGATGGGGTCGTCAGGCGTGGGAGACGAGGTCGAGGGCGGTGGGTAATAGGCAGAGATGATGGTGATCGGTTGATGACCAGTCATACCTAGCCGACAGGCTGAGTACTCGAGTAACGAGCGGGGGGCAGGAGGAATCAAGGGGATGCAGTACAGCTCCTTTTTATAATAAATCAGGGTACCTCCACCGTGGCAACGCGTCCTATCGTTGCGAACTATACGGTAGTTGGCAATTCTAGGGTCGTTGCGATGGGGTTTTAGGAAGGTTTCCTGGATGAGGAGGACGTCTAGTTGATGGTCGCGGAGGAATTTGGCGATCTCGTCTCTTTGGTTGTTAATGCCATTAGCATTAAAGAATCCTAGTTTGAGGGATCGGGGTCTGTTAAAATTAGTGCGTGGCTTATCCATTGATTAGTCATCAATCGCAGCCATTGCGTCTAATTGGTCCAAGATGGGCCTGTAGGCGTTAAAGATTTTATTCGCCTGAACTGGAGATAGATGTAAAAGTCCATCGTTTCCTCTGAAAGAGAATTTTTTTTTGTGCAATTAGGTTACGTACGACGTTACTTTACCGTAACGAGAGCTAGACAAATTAGGCATCGGTACAGTTTGCTTAGGTACTGTGTTACATTACCGTAACGAGAGCTATTTTATAAAATCTTACATTTTCATGATATTTTTCCAAGTTAACATATTAAAATTATATGTTTTCTAATTCTAAATTGGATAAACTATCTAGGAAAAATATGAACTGTACAAAACAAACAATATATCTTACTTAAATCTAAACTACTACCTTAAGGTAAGTAAGAGATAAACAAAACTATCAAACTATCAAAACAATGAACAAAATAGTGAAGTATATAAAAACTATTTAACCTTATATACTAAAACTATGTACACTGTCACTTTCTGTTTACTTGTCCCGCACATCACTCCCGCCGTGCGACCGCGTCGCATTAAGTTCCGGTGCGGGCACGTCGTCGTCCGTCGGCAGGGGCAGGATCACCAGCTTCCTCACCGGCCGTCGCAGCACACCTCCCTTGGTCTGCACGTCCACCGTCCGCACGATGTTGTCTGGTCCCGGATACACCGCGATGATTCGTCCTCGGATCCACACGTTGCGGGGCAGGTTCGGGTCGACGATCTGCACGAGGTCGTTCAGCTTCACTGGTTGACCTCGTCCGTGGGGCTCCCGCCGGTGTTGGAGCTCGGGAAGGTACTCCTTCACCCAGCGGAGCCAGAAGACATCTGCGAGCCTCTGTGCAGCTCGCCAGCTGGACCGGGAGATGGTGTCTTGCTCGGTGAATGTGCCCGGCTGTGGCACACGTCCAGGACCCCCCAAGAGAAAATGGTTGGGAGTCAGAGCCTCGGGATCTTCTGCGCTGACGGAGACGTGCGTCAGCGGACGACTGTTGACCGTATACTCCACCTCGGTCAGTAGAGTAGTGAGGACTTCTTCGGTGGGGTGGCGCTCATGTAGTGTCGCTGTGAGAGCGGTTTTGACTGAGCGAACCATTCGCTCCCAAGCGCCGCCCATGAATGGAGCTCCAGGCGGTATGTAGCGCCAGGAGATTGTCCTCTTCGCCGCTTCTTCTGCAGTCGCCGCGTCGATGTCCTGTCGAAGTTCCTTGTCGGCGGCCTTCAAATTGGTGCCGTTGTCCGACCATATCTCAGTCGGGCAGCCTCGTCGTGCGATCATTCGCCTGATCGCCATTACTGCGGAGTCAGCGCTGAGCGAGCCGGCGACTTCCAGGTGTATTGCTCGCGTTGTGAGACATGTGAATATGGCCACATATCTCTTCTGTCTGGTTCTTCCGACGGTCACGGAGAGAGGCCCGAAGTAGTCGACCCCGGTGAACGTAAAGGGTCGCTTGTGATGTGCTAAGCGACACGCTGGCAGGTCCCCGGTTCTTGGATGCGGCGGTGCTTGAGTTTTCATGCGGCAGAAGAGGCATCTTCGCAGGAGTGTTCTTGTGGTAGGGCGCAATCGTAGTACCCAGTATTGCTGCCTGCACTCGTTGACTGTAGCCTCTACGCCGGCGTGATGTAGCTGTCGATGTACTGCCTGTATCCAAAGCTTCACTGTGGGGTGATCTCCGTTGACTACTAGTGGGTTCTTGAAGTCTTCATCCATGCCTCTGACCGCTTGAATACGGCTCCGGATTCGGAGTGAGCCGTTTATTGATTCAACGCTGAGCTGGTGCAGGCGGCTTTCTTTGGCGATCGGCTTCCCGCTGTTCAAGTTTTCAATGTCTTCCGCGAAGGCTTCTTCCTGTGAAGATCGCATCAGTAGCTCTTCAGCTTTCTTGAGGAGCTCGGCTGTGACTGGGATAAGCTTGAGCGACGATTTCTTCAATGCTTTGGGCCCCTGTTGTTTTGCTGCAGTTGGCTTGTTTCTCTTCCAGGTGGGGTCTGCTTCTTTGTTCTTCTTAGTTCTTCGGTAGTTGACCTTCTGTCTAGGAGTTCTACAGAGCTCGATGAACTGCAGAACGCGTGCTGTTGAATATCGAAGGCGGTCCCAGTTGGAGAATTTCACCGGATCAGGCAGTCCCTCTGCAAGCTTCAGTCTTCTTCTGTCGGTCAAGTGATGCGTCTTCTCCTCGTCGGAAGGTTCTTCTGGTGTTGTCCTTGCGGTTTCTGTAGGCCAGGAGTCTTCAGTCAAGTATAAGAAGTCCGGCCCTTTGTACCATCGATGACTTCTGTTAAAGGCGGCTGGTACATCTCGTGTTGCGTCGTCGGCTACATTCTGTTTCGTCGGAACCCAGCGCCAGTCGTTGACCTTGGAACTTTCTTCGATTGCTGCTGGACGATGAGCCACGTACGGTTTGTAGGAACGTGACCCTGTCCTTATCCATGTGAGTACTGTCTTGCTATCGGTCCAGAACACTTTTCGGTCGGGTTTCCTCTCGTGTTCTTCTATAACTGTCTCGGCAAGTCTGGTTCCCATGACCGCTGCTTGCAGTTCCAATCTCGGGATCGAAGTCAACTTCAAGGGTGCCACCTTAGCCTTGGCCATGATGAGTGATATGCCGACTTCGCCGTCCGATGTTACAGCTCTCCAGAAGAGGACTGCAGAGTAGGCCGATTCGCTGGCGTCGCTGAAGACGTGGAGCTCTAGGGAGGCGGCGTCACTGTAGTGTAGATACTGCCGCGGGATTGCCATGTCGTGGAGACTCTTCAGGTGTCCCATCCACGTGTCCCATTGTTCCGCCAGGTCTTCGTCGATTCGGTCGTCCCACCCTGTTCCTCGGCGCCAAACTTCTTGGAGTAGTTGCTTCGCTCGGATTGTAACAGGCGAGGCGAATCCTAAGGGGTCGAAGAGCGACATAACTATTCGCAAGGCTTCTCGTTTCGTTGGCTGCTTTCCCTCTATCAACGTCGAAGGTATTCTGGCTAAGTTGAGGTTGAAGGTAAGCTCGTCCGAGTTGATTTTCCAGATGACTCCTAGTACTCGTTCTGTTTTCTCTTCTGTTCTGTATAGTTCCAGGTCTTCTGTTTTGTGTTCTTCTCCCAGTGCTTCTAGGAGTGACGCTGAGTTCGACTTCCATTGCTTTAGTTCGAAGCTGGCTTTGCTGTGCACTTCGCGCACACTCTTCGTTATTCTTTCGGCGTCTTCCAAGCTTCTGAAACTGTCAAGGTAGTCGTCGACGTAATGCTTCTCTACGATTGCAGCTGCGGCTTCCGGATGAGTCTTCTCGTGTTGCTTCGCATTCAAGTTCTTCACATATATCGCTGTGGATGGCGAACTCGATGCTCCGAAAATCAGCGAAGTCATTCTGTATTCTTCCGGAGGTCGGTTGTCGCGGCGATCCCCACGCCACAGGTACCGCAGTGCATCTCTATCTTCTGTTCGTAACTTGACCTGCATGAACATCTCCTTTATATCCGCTGTCACTCCGATGAGGTGCTGCCGAAAGCGCATGACGACGCCTGGTAATGACTGGAGTAGATCTGGACCTTTGAGCAGCATATCGTTGAGTGCTACTCCCTTGGTCTTGGCTGCGGCGTCGTGCACAACTCGTAGTTTGTCCGGCTTCATAGGATTGATGACAGCGAAATGAGGCAGGTACCACGTCTTCTGTGGTGTCTTCTGAAGCGGCGCAGGCTCGGCGTATCCTTTTTCTATAAGGGCGTCCATTTGTTCGACGTATCTTTTCTTCAGGGCTGGATCACGGTCAATCTTCTTCTCTATATTGAAGAGTCTTTTCAAAGAGTTGTCGTAGTTATCGGGGAACTTAACATCTTCTTTGTTCCAGAGAAGGCCGGTCTGGTATCTGGCTGCTTCAATCTTCTCAGTCTTCTTTTCCAATATTTGAAGCGCCTTTTCTTCTGGATCGGTCTTCGGTCTCTTCGGATTAATGCAGAGGGCGTCCATCTCGAAGTACTTCTTCACTAGGTCCTCGAGGTCATCTTCTGAGTCTTCTTTCATGTGAGACACGAAGTCTATCTTCTGACCGAATGATCTTGTTTGGCTTCCATGAAGAACCCATCCAAGCGGTGTAAGAGACGCCACCGGGTGGTTCTTGTCGCCTTTTCGGGTTTCTTCGGTCAGCAGAAGATGCCAATTGTCTTGACCGATGAGGACTTGCGGCTTGGCGTTGGAGTATGCAAGATGTTCCTTGATGTCTGATAGATGCGGGCATCCCTCCACTAGTTCTTGCGGAACCCGTTGAGATGAGACTTGTAAGTTCTTGACTGTTCTTGCTTGAATTTTCTCTTCTTTGTTGTTGATCCCTTTAAGCCCGATAGTCACCCTTCTTGACGTCGATTCTGCCGTCTTCAGCTCGTTGATGGTTTCGATCTTCAGCGGGTCTATGGGTCCTGTTGCTCCGATGCTAGTTACGATGCTGTCGTCGACGAGCGTGACTGTTGACCCGTCGTCCATCAGAGCGAAGGTGTTGACTGTTCCCTTTGGTCCTTTCATCTGGACCGGCAGGATCTTCAGATAGGATTGCTTCTTTATTGTCCATGTCGAATTGATCACTTCTGTTGCCTCTTCATTTTCTGTCTTCTCTGCCCTTTCTGTTTTCTTCTCGTAGTGAAGCAGGTTGTGGTGCGAGTATTTGCAGTTGTTGACACCACACGGCTTCGTTCGGCAGTTGTGAACCTTGCTCCTATATCGCAGGCATCTGAAGCAGAGGCGCTTGGACTTCGCTGTATCCCATCTTGTATTGGCATCCATCTTCTTGAATGCTTCACATTCGGTTGCATTGGTGTGGCTTGTTCCCTCGCACACGAAGCACTTCGGCGTGTTGGTCTTCTCAGTCACGTTGGTGACCCGCTGCGTCTTCTTCTGTGGTGCGGCGGTAGACTGTACTGCCACCTGTTCAGGCAGTGCGTAAGGTCCGCACAGTTCGGCTTCTCTCTTGAAGAATTTCTCTATCTTGATGAGGCAGGGGTCTTCTCGTGGCTGTGTGGCTGAGAAGTCGTAGTAGCGATACCGCAGTGTCGGTGTCAGCTTGTCCACCAATGTCTTCGCTAGTTCAGGGTTGTACATATAGTTAAAACAACCCAATGTCTTCAATGTTGCAACGACGTTGGAGATCTTCGTAGCAAATATGCAAATGTCCCTCGGTGACTCGGAGAGGCGCGGCAGACTTCGAAGCGTTTCCATCTCCAACATGGCTATGGACTCTGGTCTTCCGAATCTGGACTCCAATGTCTTCATGACTTCTGTTGGGTGCGCGTTTGTGATCAGCAACCCTTCTACTGCTTCCTTGGCCTTGCCCTTCAAGTTTCTCCGTAGTCTGTTCGTATTCTCGACGGCGGTGAACATTGCTTCTGTTTCATAGTAGGCGGCGCGGAAGGGTAGCCACTCCTGGTGTGACCCACTGAAGAACGGTAGCTCGATGAACTTGGGTCGCTGGGCGGCGCTGACAGCCCTAGTGATGGCTTCAGCTAAGAGGGCTAGGTCCCCTTGACCTCCCGCCGGTGCATGACGTGCTTCTTCATGCTTCGGTTGCTCGACGTGGACAGCCGTTGGTTCTTCTGGAGGGCGATGTGGCTCGTTGGCGATGGCTAATATGGGACGAGCCACCTGGTTGTCCAACCAGTTGTCCACTCTTGCATTGACTTCTGAGTAGAGGGAGACGTTATCTTCTTCTCCTTCTTCTTCAACTTCTTCATCTGTGTCCCCCGTCTCCAGTGCGGCGAGGCGCGCTGCAGCTAATTCCACTTGAAGACGGAGCAACTCTTCTTTCGCTTTCACTATCTTCATCTGTTTCGACTTGCTATGTGTCGATCCCCCCCCTCCCCCCTTCTTGCTAGGGGGGGGGGAGGCACTGTGGGCCGGTTGGTTTCGACGTACCGGCGTTCTTGATGACTCGCTTCACTGTTGAGTCTTCTGCTTCATGGCGAGCATCTCTGGAGGTGACAGCAGCGGGCGGCTTCATCAGCTGTTTCGGTCTCGCACCACCAGCAACAAGCGTCGTCGTGGCGGAGGGGGCGACGGAGGAGGCGGCGGCGCTGGCGGGGTGCGAGGCGGGGGGCGCGTTCGTGGCCGAGGCGGAGGCGGGGGTCGCCGCGGTCGAGGCGGTGGCGGCGGAAGTCACGGTGGTGGGATCAGTCGCCGCGGAGGTGGCGGTATATTCGGAGGTCTCCGTGGCAGTCGTCCCCGTCTGTGTCGATTCGGTCGTGGCTTCCGTGCTGGTGCCGGTCGCTGAGGTCCCTGGCGTGGTTTCAGACGACGACGGCTTCTGTTCACTCGACGGCTTGCGGCCCCTCCCCTCGGAGCGTGTAACGGGCATGACGTCAGCTGATTCTTCTATCGACGATCTTGAAGTTACTGGATACAGTCTTCTATAATCTTCAATACTTGCGGCACTATAATCTTCAAGCAGTATTCTTCACAGTAAATCCGGCTATCGAAGGACCATTAAATGTACCGTATAGGCACATTCGCTTGCTGGGTTGGTGAAGAATAAAACCCGAAGAGAGATTTCTTGAAGAGCTTCCTTTATTTTCTTCTCCAGTGTTCTTCTTTATTTTACTGCTACCCGCCGACTGTACCGATACGGTTTTTTTTTTTTTTGTGTGGCTTCTCGCAGTTCAACCTATAAGGTTGTCGACTGCTTAACCGGGCTTGCCTGTGGTGGCCTTAATATAATATTAAAGCCTCCAGCCAGGGCTTATAAAAAACTTACAAACTAAGCGACTACACGCTAAGGGCACCCCCTGTGGGGTACGGGCCTCGGCTTAGGGCGTCGCTGGGGAGAGGACAGCTAGGGACGGGCTGGATCGAACTGGAATTATTATTTAGGGGCGAATTTAAGACTACAGGCTCAGCGGCGCGGGCTGGCTCGAGCAAGGGTCGGGGCGGATTTTGACGGGGACGTCGCGGCGGGCCTCGGTGGCGAGGGCGGAAGGACGGCGGTCGTGGTTTGCGAAGAGTGCTGGTCTCTTTGCGACTCTCTTGGAGGAGAGTGGTAGAGTCGTCGGGCGTGACGAGGGTATGCCTCGGTCGGCGTACCTTGGAGATGCGGGAGGGTTCGTATCGGGCGGCCGATGCGATAAGGGGGTTACGGTGATTTACAGCAGTGTCGAAGAAACGTTTGGCTATGCGTTTCATGAACTGCTGTATGGTGGGCAATTTGAGATCTACATGTAGAGTCTCATTTCGGACGTAGAAGGGGGCACCCGTGATTTTGCGCAGGAAACGGTTTTGGAGCGTCTGCATCCTGTGGAGATGACGTGGCTTTGCGTGTGCAAAGACGGCGCAAGCGTACGTCATGATGGGACGGATGACCGCGGTGAAGAGTCGCAATTTGCACTTGAGTGACAATTTGCTACGGGCGGTCGTGATATAATGGAGCCTTCCCTGAGCGAAGGCGGCGCGAGAACGGGCCTGCCTTATGTGCTCAGCAAAGGTGAGGTGGCTGTCCAGTATGACCCCCAGGTATTTGGCTTGCTTCTCCCAGGGGATCGGCTTGCCATACATGGTGATCGGACGAGGGGGAGGGGGTTTGTGCCGCGGTTTCGTAAACAGAACCGCCTGACTCTTGTCGGGGTTAACCTCGATTCTCCATTTCCTGAACCATCTGCCCAAGATGTTTGCAGATGTTTGGAGAGTGCGAGCGATAGCGTCAGGTTCGCGACCGGTGTAGTAAATGGCGGTGTCGTCGGCGAATAGGGCCAACTGCGCCTTTTTACTTTTGGGGATATCGCTGGTGAACAGCGTAAAGACTAGGGGGGATAGCACTGAGCCCTGGGGGACTCCTGCTCGGATGGGGTGAGGGGACGAGAGTGCACCCTCGATGCGATAGCGGAAGGTGCGGTTCGACAAAAAGTCTCGCAAGATGAGCACGAGACGGTCTGGCACGCCGAGTTGGTAGAGCTTGTAAATTAAGCCATTGTGCCATACTTTGTCGAATGCTTTCGCTATGTCGAAGAACAAGGCACCCGTCATCGAGCCACGCTGGAAACCAGCGCTTAGATGCTCGACGATGCGGTGAACTTGTTGGATGCACGAGTGTTCGGTTCGAAAACCAAACTGCTCGTCGGGGATAAGACTCTTTGCTTCGGCATAATCCTTGAGCCGCTTATAAATAAGCCTCTCGTAGATTTTACCGAGAACGTTGAGTAGACTGATGGGACGGTAACTGGCGGGATCAGACTTGGGCTTGCCTGGTTTGGGGATACCGATAACGGTGGCCTGTTTCCATGCTCGGGGGAACATGTTATTGCTTAATGCGCCATTGAAGATGGCAGTCATAAGCACTATTAGTTGGGCGGGGAGGAGTTTAAACACCTTGTTGGTGATGCCGTCGGAGCCTGGGGCTTTCCTAGGTTGGAGCCTTTTGATGATCTCCTGTACCTCGTCGGGCGTGACGGGGGGCAGAGGATCATCAGGATCTTCGACTGGTGGGAGGGAAGCTCTACGTTCGACTTCAGCATTCACCATGTCGAGGTGAGCTTGGTCTACTGGTTGAGAGCTAGGAGAGCATTGGGCCTCTAGACTGTCGGCTAGACATTCCGCTTTGTCCGAGTTGTCAAAGGCGACACTCTTGTCGGGGCGGATGAGAGGGGGCATTGTGGCCTCTTCTTTGGATCGTAACTTCCTCTGAAGGTGCCAAAAGGCGAGATGGGTGGGCTCGAGCTCGCTGAGCGTCTTGTCCCAGCGTGCGGTACGCAGCTCAGCAGTGCGTTTCCTCACAGCTCGCTGTAAGTTGCGCATGTGAGCTTTGTTCGCGTCGCAGGGAAAAGCGCTGTACGCACGAATGGCTGCGTTCTTCTCGGTTATCAGATTCCGTACATCGTCCGGCATTTTCCAGCGGTGGTCTTCCACCACTGGAACCTCCCTTGAACATTCGTTCAGGACGGATTGAACGTGATCCGTAAGCGAGTCGATCGCCGCCGTCGTGTCAGCGACTGAGACGATGTGGTCGGGGATGTTGTCTAGGTGAGGCGACGTAGTGGATTTCAGCCTTTCGCTTACTTTCCTCCAGTCGGTGATCACTTGAGACGGGGGAGGTTGGTCGTGGTCGGGCTGACCCGAGCGGGGGCCTAGGTGCATGATCACTGGACGGTGGTCCGAGTTGAGCTCGTGTGTCGTTTCTATAGATAGCAAACGGAGGTTTACGTTCTTTAGCAACGCCACATCGAGAACATCGGGCCTTTGGTTGGGATCGTTCGGGAAGTGAGTAGGCGTCATCGGAGCGATGACGTCATAGTTGAGGGTTGCACCTAGGTTAAACACCACCCTGCCTCTTGCATTGGTTGAGTTGCAATTCCACGCGGGATGTTTGGCGTTGAGATCTCCCGCTAATATAACGGAGTCACTCAAGCCAAAGAGAGTGGTGAAGTCGCTACTGAGTGCGATGGGGTCGTCAGGCGTGGGAGACGAGGTCGAGGGCGGTGGGTAATAGGCAGAGATGATGGTGATCGGTTGATGACCAGTCATACCTAGCCGACAGGCTGAGTACTCGAGTAACGAGCGGGGGGCAGGAGGAATCAAGGGGATGCAGTACAGCTCCTTTTTATAATAAATCAGGGTACCTCCACCGTGGCAGCGCGTCCTATCGTTGCGAACTATACGGTAGTTGGCAATTCTAGGGTCGTTGCGATGGGGTTTTAGGAAGGTTTCCTGGATGAGGAGGACGTCTAGTTGATGGTCGCGGAGGAATTTGGCGATCTCGTCTCTTTGGTTGTTAATGCCATTGGCATTAAAGAATCCTAGTTTGAGGGATCGGGGTCTGTTAAAATTAGTGCGTGGCTTATCCATTGATTAGTCATCAATCGCAGCCATTGCGTCTAATTGGTCCAAGATGGGCCTGTAGGCGTTAAAGATTTTATTCGCCTGAACTGGAGATAGATGTAAAAGTCCATCGTTTCCTCTGAACTTGTTGAGTTCAGCACTCATGGACCTTGCCTCACGGGTCATGAATAACAAGTACGCTTCGGTGATTGTTTCACCCACGTTAGGACAGTTATTCTTGTTGAGGGGGAGTGTGCAGCGCTCCTGCACTGCTGCGGGTGCAGCGGTGTGTTGGAGCGCAGGCAGGGGAGCAGCCGGGACTACTGGAGTCACGGGCACGGGGATCGGCGCTGGGACGGGCGTGTCCATTAGCGCTGGTATGGGCTGGGAAGTAGTGGCCACCAAAGCTGGGAACGCTTTCTGGTGGTTCGGCCGGTTCCATGGAGAGGGTCTCTGTGGAGCGAGCCGTTCGGGCATTTCCGAGGAGGGAATCCTCTCGGGTGGAGATTCGCGTTGCTGGCGGGCGTTGTGGCGCTTAGCCAGTTTGGGGGCGATTTTGGGGGCCTTAGGGCACCCCTTGTAATTTGCCGGGTGACCGGACTGGCCGCATAATACGCAGCTGGGAGGTTCTGCGCATTGTGAGCGGTCTTTGGGACGCTCACACTCGCTAGTGCTATGCTCGCCCAGACACTTAACGCATCTGGGCGTCGCATAGCAATTGCGCTGGGAGTGTCCATATAGTTGGCAGCGATGACACTGGCCAATTGCAGTCGGGCGATTCGGCTTCTCAATTTGGATGCCGGTAAGGGAGCACACCGATTTTATCTTGAAGATCGGGTGATGGCCCTCGGTGGGGTCGCATACGACAAGGACCATGTCGTAATATTCTCCTCCTCTCGCTTTGTGTAAGCGGTGTACGGCGGAGACGGGGATGGATTGGGCGAGGAGGTCATCCTTGATGTCCTCTGTGCTTATTTCCTTGGGGACACGTTTTATCACCACTCGGGTGGGCGTGTCCTCTGGAAGGGAGTAAGTGTGAAAGGAGATGTTCCTTTCACGTAGAGCGCGGACAAGGTCGCGGTAGTCATTTGCTGACGGAACGACTACTTTGATCCCAAGTTGGCAGGCCTTAGCGTTTGTGTAGTTGATCTTACGAACAACACACATCTTGGACACTTCGGTCCATTTCGCCTTGTCCTGAATGTACAAGGGCGGCGGAGGGCGTTGCTTCTTTTGAGAAGCTGATGCGGGGGCGTTGGGGCTGCGCGGACGGTTGGCCTGTGAGGCGGGGGCAGCGGAGGTGGAGGGGGAGGGGGAGGGGGGAGACGCAACAGACTTCTTGGCCCTGCTGGTCTGGGAAGATTTACCCTTCTTCCTCTTTCTACCGGCGACTTCATAGCCGTCGTCAGAGGAAGAGGCGTCGTATGATTCTTCCGATTCGGAGGGAGGGTTGGAGCACGGCACTGACGTGTCCATGTCCATTAAGGGCTCAATGGGCTGTTGGGGAGCGGTCGGCGCGGCGTCTATTGTCCTCGGGACAATAGCCGGTTTCGTCTTTGATGACGAGGCGGCGGCGGTGTCTATTGTCTTATAGACAATAGTTGGTTTCGCGGAAGGGACAGCGGCGGCATCTATTGTCTTTTGGACAATAGCTTGTTTCGCGGAAGGGGTAGCGGCGGTGTCTATTGTCTTGGAGACAATAGCCGATTTGGGTTTCACGGAAGGCGCGGGGGCTGGGGCTCTGTTATTAGGTACCGTTTTCGGTACCCAATTTGAGGCCGGGTTTTGTTCCGCAGGCGGAGGAGATAGTGGGCTGTCCAGGACGTCGCTGAAACCAGCGACGGAAGCCTCTTCAGCCGAGGTTGACGGATTGGGTGTTTGCTGCATAGCAGCAAGTTTTGTGCCATATTTGGCGAGGAATTCGGGGTCCTTTAAAAGGACCTCCTTGACGAACGCTAAAATTATAGCGTCCGTCATCATGAGTGGGGGGACCTAAAATCGCGGAATGGTGGTGGATTATTTCCCACGAGGGACCTAAACCCTAACAACCTAGCTCCCCGGGTGGATGGGCCCGGGGGTGTGTGACCCTCCCAGTCGGGTATAGACTGGGAGGTGAGTACCTATTGGTGAGCCCTAAGCTTGTAACCGGTCGCCAGTCTTATTGTGCGAACCGGGCCCTATTTGGGTCTAGTGCGAAGGGGTAGACACACCCAACCGACACTAGGTGTGTAGCTGTGAAGAGAACTCGAAGACTTAGGTTTGACTAGGAGATCCCCCAAGGCCAAAACCTAGCTCCCGACGCCAATTCACTGCTTCACCCTGAAGGGGATCAGCGGGTGTGTTGGGTCAACACCCCCTTGGTTTCGTTGGCACCGTAAGGTTTCCCACCAAGGACCACGAAACTGTGGTTTTTCCCTGAAGGGGCACTACGTTTTTTGACTTTTCCGTTACGGAAACAGGATAATCGTCCGCTGCCTTGAAAAAGGCGGCTTCGGATCTAGGGTTGTAGTCAGCGACCACAGATGACGTCACGGCGAAAGCGGGACGGAACGATGTAGAGCACAACACAACACGATAGCGGGCGAGCGGCGGGGAGCGGCACGTCCGTCACGGGCGAGCGTCGGGCGAAGAGTGACCGATACCGTCTGGAGACTTTCGCGACGTCCCCGCAAGGGGGCGTGGCAGGCGGGCATAGGCTAGGCCTTTAATCCCGCGGCGTCGGGGTGTTCGTGCCCGTAATTACGGGCACGGCGTTGGGGTGCCATGTAGGCGCGGTTTGGTGGCGCGCGCGACTCTACATCGCAACGTGCCTATGAGTGTAGCTGTCAACTTGTGTTTCAGCAGGAGCGCCGCGGCACCGCCTCGCAGTGCCGCATCTTCACGTGCCTACGGCGGTCAGTCCCCGCCAGGTGAGACCTCCGGTTGCCCGGAGGAGGCCCGGCGAGAGACGACCAGCGACGTAGGCGACGACTTTAGGGCGCGCCTGCTGAGGATGCTGACCCCCGTCCGTCACGCTTCCAGATCGAGCCGGTCACGCTCCGAACTAAGGGGCCGTTCTGTATGTTGGAACGGTATTGTGTGTTGTGTAACACCGTTCATGTCAGCGGATGACACGCGCGTCCGCGCCGCACGGTCACCGCGTGAGTTATATGCATGTAGAGTCATGTGTGTATGCATTCGACGCGCGCTATGCCTATATTAACTTAGCACACAGCGCGCGCCGGGAGTATGTGGTGAATGTGGAGTATCAATGTTTGAGAGAGTCGCGTGTTGGTGTCTGCGACTCACTCGGCGTCAAGTCCGGTGGGGTCATGGGGTCGTCACGTTCGGGATGAGATCGCGAGGGAGGCGCCTCGCGTCAGGTGGCCGCGCATGCCAGGGCGCTATCTGCTTGACGTGGGGCCAGGCAGATGCGTCGGCACGCGCGAACATGGTGGACGCGAGGCGGGCGCAGAAGTCGTCCAGGCTCTCGACTTGGAGGTCCCGCGCAATAACGCTGTTCCTCACGAAGCGAGGGGCGGCAACGATTTTCCGCAGCGCGAGACTTTGCTGCGCGCGAAGTAATTTTTTGTTAGTCTCGCTCGTGAGGGCGAGCCAAGCTGGGGCGGCGTATGTCAGCAGCGGGCGGATGTATGACTTATACACGCCCAGCTTGACTCGCAGCGGGAGGCGGGACGCGAGCACTGGACGAAGCAGAGCGCGCACCGCTCTACCTTTAGCGGCGACCTTGCGAACGTGACTGCCCATGGTGAGTCGACGATCGATGGTCACCCCCAGGTACTTTACCTGAGACGACCAGTCGATGTCGACTCCGTGCAGTTTCAAAGGTGGTGGGAGGTGGGCACGACCGATGAGCAGCGCTTGTGTCTTACCCACGTTCACCGACAACCGCCATTTCGACAGCCAGTCGGGAAGCAGATCTAGTACGCGCTGCATTTTGACGGCCGCGTGTCTCGCATTCAGCGAGGTGCAGATGTACGCGGCGTCGTCAGCGTACAGCGCGAGGGTGCATTCCTGCGGCGAAGGGATGTCGTCGGTGTAACATGAGTAGCAGAGCGGCGAGACGCAGCTGCCCTGCGGCACGCCCGCTGCTATCGGTCGGGCGCTCGATAGAGCGCCGTCGACCACCACCTTGAAAGTCCTGTCTGTGAGGAAGGAGGAGACCACTTTGATGACGCGACGGGGCGCGTCGGTGTGCGACATTTTGTAGATCAGACCGGCGTGCCAGACTCGATCGAATGCCTTTTCCATGTCGAGGAGTACTGCAACTGCGTGCTCTTTTTTGTTTAGTGAGGCAGCAAGCAGGTGCAGTACCCTCGACAGCTGGAGCGTCGTGCTGTGTTCCGAGCGGAACCCAAACTGTTCCGGACGTGGAGTCACGTGTGGGGTGAGGTGTCGCAGCAGGAGTTGCTCAAACACCTTAGAGACAGTAGACAGGAGCGTGATGGGCCGATAGCTCTCCGGCCTCAATACGTTTTTGTTCGCCTTGGGCAGCATTATGACGCGCCCTTCCTTCCAACAGGTAGGGAAGGCCCCCGTGCGCAGTATCGCCGTGTACAGGCGCGCCAAGGCCGCTACCATACGGAATGGCAGGTGGCGCAGCGCTGTATTGGTGATACCGTCCGCCCCAGGGGCCTTTCTGGGCTTAGTCCGGAGGATGGCGCGTCTAACTGCGCAAGGCGAAAAGAAAATCGGGTTTTCCTCGGTCGCTATCGGCGACGCAAAGTACTCTCTAAGGTGCCTCTCGACTGCTGCGACATGGTCGTGCTCGTCAGTCGGGTTCGGCTGGAATTGACGCTCCAGGTGCTCGGCAAAGATCTCCGCACGGTCTGATGCGGCATATCTAGGCGCCCCATCGCTGTGTAGGAGCGGGCGCACCGGAGCTGGGGTACTAGTGACTTGCCGGCACAGTCTATGTACTGCCGGCCAGTCACCCTCCGTCGACTCCATGTATGTCTCCCAGCTCTCAGCGTTGTGCTCCTGAAGCTTGGCCCTCGTCTTTTCCGCAAGACGGTTTACATCGGCTTTCATTTTAGGGCATTTTGTGATGAGCCACTGCTTGCGTAGGCGCCTAGTCCTGGCGACCATTTCGCGAATGTGGCGCGGCAGGGGCCTGCGAAGTAGCCCCTGCGATTGCGATAAAGTGATGGTCGCCTTTTCGTAGGCGCGTTGGATGCAAACAGTGACCTCACTAGCCATCCGGTCCACGTCTGCGGCGGTGACTACGGGCCAAGTCGGTGTGGTGGTCTCCAGCGCTTCCTGGAAGGAGCTCCAGTCTGTCTTTCGACGTGGCGCTGGGGGCGAGAGTCGGGTCGGCATTCCGGACAGGACGACGAGAACAGGTTGGTGATCCGACAACATCTCGTCGTCCAGTACCTGTTGAGCGATCTGGCAATTTAGGCCTCTGTGGACTATGATGTCCAGCACGTCCGGCGCACACCTTTGTGCGTCCGGGTAGTGCGTCGGGGTTTCGGGGCCGGACACCTCGTACCCGTGGGCCTCCGCGTCTGCGAAGAGCCGTCTACCCCCGGGCGAGGTGAGTCTCGAGTTCCACGCTGGGTGCTTACAATTAAAGTCGCCCGCAAGGACAGTGGGATGCAGCGACTTCATTATCAGCGCCCTCAGCTCTACCACATCAAAGGGAGCCGAGGGCGGGATATAGACAGCATACAGGTCAATGTCCTCACCGGCGACATGTAGCTGAACACCCAGCGCGTAAAACGTACTGAGTGTCGGTGGGGTGATGGGCTGATGGACGACTCTTCGCTTCACCAGTATTGCCAGACCGCGATACTGCGTGCCGGCGTCCGACTTCTCGTCCTGTCTATAGATGAAATATCCCGGGAAACGTAGCGTATCGGCCGGTCCCAGGAATGTTTCACTAATAAGCGCCACGTCGATTTCCTGTTCGTTAAGGAGGAGGCGGAGTGGCGCGACCTTGCTCCGCAGGCCGCGAGCATTCCAGTGGATGATCCTTAACGGCTTACCCATGGTAGAGCGTCAAAAGAGAGGCCAAGCCGTCAAGGATCACCAACTCTGCGTCGTGTCCTTGCCTAATGGCCTTTATTAGGTCCATTAGTAGTCTTATGGCGCAGGCGGTGAATTCCTTCTTGCGCTCGCGCTCTATTTCTGTTAGAGCGCGAGGCGGTAAGGCGTGCAGTTTAGGTCGCTGTTGCTGCTGCTGGTTAGGCGCAGCGCTGGCGGGTTGAATGGGAGCGGGCTCCGCTACTTGAGCGGCGCTCTTTGCCTCTGTGCGCTGCGCCATCTTCACGACTTTTTTTGTCGATCTGGTGTCAGCAGCGACAACAGCGGCCTCTGGCGTCGCCTGCGCCAAGACTGGAGCAAGGTTTGCCGGGGCGTCCTCGGTGGTGGGGGGGGGTGTGGGCTTTTTCCCCTTCCTCCCCTTCCCCCCGCGCTTTGTCTTTCTCCGCCCCCCGGAGGTGGCAGCGTCTCTATATGTGGGCCCGTTTGCTGCCGCCATCAACGAAGCACTAGGTGCCTCGCTCTCGTTGGCGGGTGCAGGCCTAGCGGCTGTGGGCCGGCTCTGCTGCCGCGTGATGGCGACAGTGCCCGCTCTCCTGGTCTTCATCTCGCGGATGAAGACGGGGCATTTGGTGTTGCACGCCGGGTGGTCGCCCGCGCAGTTTGCGCAGGTGGCCGGTTCCGAGCGTGGGCGCGGGCAATCACGCGCGGCGTGGTTTTGCCCGCATCTCACACAGGTGAGCGAGCGGTGGCACTGGCGCGAGCTATGACGAAATTGCTGGCACCGGTGACACTGGGCAGGCCCTCGCTTGCCCCTCCACGCCTCGATCTTGACACCACGCATATACAGGAATTGCGTGGTGTCGTAGAGTTTCCTGAACTCTGGCGTCCTTTTTATGACTGCATGGAATATGCAGCCGGGTCTACCCTCGCGCGCGTTGATATTGCGCACGTACTCCGGCTCATATCCCATCAGTCGGAGCTCCTCCTCAATCTCTTCCGGGGGTGTATCCGCAGGCAGTCCGCGTATGGCGACCTTGACACTGCGCTCCGCTGGCAGTGAATAGGCGAACCAGGATAGACCGCCCTCCCTCTCCAAGTCGGTGAGGTACCGCTGGACCACCCTATACTCGCCCTCGGATTCGGGCAAGAACCGAATGCCGCCCTGGTATGGGCGGGCATTCGGAGGGTGACCCAGCTTGGCACTCACCGCTCTGAAGTGAGCGGTCCAGTCTGGCAGCTTCTCCACGATCAGCGGAGGGTATCGGAGCGACTTCTTGCGAGTCGCTTCCTTCGCTGAAGGCGCCGCGGCTGCCGGGCCATGCCGGCCAGTCATGACGGGCGCGGGCGCGGAGTCCGGCGCGGCGGGGCGCGCCTGGGGCGCGGAGGTCGCGGGCGGACGCGCACTCGCGGCGGCTTTGTGCGCAGGATGCGCGGATCTGGGTGCGGCAGAGGTGCCTGGCCCGGGCTGCGCCAAGGGGCGCGCGGATTGCACCACGGAGCGCGAGGGCTGCGCCCCGGGGCGCGCTGTAGCGGCAGTAGTAGGTGCAGGTGGCGCCATCGGTGGCGCCCCCTGACGTGCGGTTGCACTCGAAGTCGCGAGTGGCGCCGGTGATGCCGCCTGGCGGGCGGCCACGGAACCCGCAGTAGGTGGCGCCACCTGGCGCGCGGTCGCGACAACACTCGCTCCCGGCGCAGCGGAGCGCACGACGGGAGCGGCGGCGCGCACGGCGTGTGCGCGGCTAGCGGCGGCAGGCCCCGGGGCCTGGATGGGCACGGGGCGGAACGCAGTTGGGCGAACCGGGACGGCCGGTTGCCGGCTCGACGACGGCGTCGGCGAAACGCGCGCAGTCGACGGCGACGTCGGTGAACCGGCGGTGGTCGTCTTCTTCGCGGGGTCTGGAGCGGCGGCTGGTGGAGAAGCGGACGTCGGGTCCCCGATGAATGGGAGCGACGACGCCCGATCCCCCATCGGACGGTCAGGCGGAGAGCCGGAGTCGCGCCCCAGGGAGCTGCGACTTCCGGGTTTCTTCGGCGGCATGATGTTGGCGGGAGCCTCCGTGACCGCGACGGTGTGTTGCCACACCGGGCGGGACGGGGCGGTCTCCCCTGTGTGTCTCCCCGGATGCAGTGGAACGTACACCCGCGAAACACACACGCGAAACCGGCTAGGTGCGGTCCGAACGGTTAAAAAGAGTACTTGTGCGCAGGCGACTACTCGGATCGGCTCCGGGCTAATCCGAGTGACCGATACGGCGAAATGGCCCGTAATTTATACAAATTTTGCCTAAAAAATGTAGGCCCTGTGATTGGTCAGCCAATCAGATCAAAGGACTTTTTAACCAATCAGCGCGAAGTCGATATTTTGTGCAATTAGGTTACGTACGACGTTACTTTACCGTAACGAGAGCTAGACAAATTAGGCATCGGTACAGTTTGCTTAGGTACTGTGTTACATTACCGTAACGAGAGCTATTTTATAAAATCTTACATTTTCATGATATTTTTCCAAGTTAACATATTAAAATTATATGTTTTCTAATTCTAAATTGGATAAACTATCTAGGAAAAATATGAACTGTACAAAACAAACAATATATCTTACTTAAATCTAAACTACTATCTTAAGGTAAGTAAGAGATAAACAAAACTATCAAACTATCAAAACAATGAACAAAATAGTGAAGTATATAAAAACTATTTAACCTTATATACTAAAACTATGTACACTGTCACTTTCTGTTTACTTGTCCCGCACACAACTGTAAAGCCGTGTATGTAGTCAGTGGTCAGGCAGGGGCCAATAGTTCTTCTATAGTCCACTAACCACCCAAACCCATAGATAGTCTCTCATATTTTGTTTCCATATTCTGCAATAGTCCTGCACCGACCGGGGATTGTCCTTGGGTATACTTTCATAGTGCATACAGGGATAATCGCCGATTGTGTGCCCCATTCCGTTTGAAATGTCTAAAGGGGCCTCTGCGTGTTGGCTTCGACCACTCGCACTTTCAACAAAAGACCGGGACCCCAGGGTCCCGAGATAATCAAAGTTAAAGAAAATAATAATTATAATATAATATTATAAAGTGGACAGATTTATTTGTTTGTATGTTTGTTACGATTAGGCTCAAAAACTACTCAACCGATTTTTTTAATTCTTGCACCATTAGAAAGCTACATTATTAACTTAAAACATAGGCAATATTTTATTTTTGGAAAAAAAATAGAGATCTTTACGAAAATTGCAATAATGTAATCCAACGTAGCAAAATGTTGCCTAATAAAATCATTATTTGGAATAATGTGTTCTGTATGGTGTAATAGCACCATCCCATCACTTCCCGTGGGTGTCGTAAGAGGTGACTAAGGGTCCAGCGAATGAGCATCAGCATTTTCTGTGCATTGCCACAGCTACACTGCGATCGCCAATCTGCCTGCCAAGCGTGGCGATTATGGCAAATCCCAAACCCCCCCCCCCCCCCCGTTTTGGGAGAGGCTTCTGTCTAGCTGTGGACGTTTTTCGGCTGATATGATGATGATGATGATCATGTAAAAAAAGTAGCAATGACCGCTATTTGTTCAAATTATTCAATCAAGGCACGGGTGGAATGGAAAAGTGGCGATTTTGGTATCATGATACACTTAACTACACTTAACTAGCAAACCATTTAAATGGTTTGCTAGTTAAGTTTGATTATGTATAAATTACACTTAAAATTATTCAAATCGGACCTTTCGTTTAAAAGTTACAACGAGTATTAAAATGCTCTTAGTAAGAAAAATGTTGCGGTTTGAGCGAACTGGGGAGAATCTTAATGCTTGGTCCGATGAAGTTTAATGATTTCGATAAAAAAATAAGAATAACAAATGTTTGGATTTTTCGAAAATAAACCGCTTTACCTGGAAATTGGTATGAACAAACAAGATAATTGAAACAGATCTAACAATTTTTACATAATCTATCCCTGACGGGGTAAACGGGGTAAATAGTTGCCTGGTGCTGGGACCACAGAATCACAGCAGAAATGGCTGGGTAATTAATGAAAATCTATGTGCTTCATTTTCCAAAACTAACCTTTAAAAGGGGTTAGAGGGGGCGTTGAAGTTTGTGGAATACCTACTAAATCCGAGCGAAATGCTAGTTACAAATATTAGGACCAGACATAAAATAACGCATATAATATTTGACCAATTTACTTACATGAACCTTAGTGTTTTGGCACTATTAACTTGTAATTTTGTTAAATCGGTCAGGGATATTAAGTGATTGTGCAGCAGGTACAAAGTTTTTGGCTTTAATATGCAATTATTCGATACCATTAGCCGTGGGGTCACAACCTCTCAGTTATTTAGACCGACTTCATCATAAATCAAGTCAGCCTTGAGATCGAGTTTAATCTCCAGTCTGTAAGTGAGGACGAGTGTCCTGTGTCTTTGTCCTAGATTTCATCCATTATATTGTTTACGACAACTGGCATCAGGGTTACACTGTGTTGACTGTTCACTAGATGTATATCATCACGGTTACTTTTCATATTATAAATTAATCATAATCAACGATAACAGGTTCGACGACCGCCGCCCATCCAACTGCCCTTCACACCATTATGTCTCTCTTTATGGCAATTGTCGCAAATGACAAAACAGACCGCATGAGCAATAACTCATCTGTTACAATCAGCGCGGTAACCACCGAGCTCCAATAATTAGCGACACAAACCGACAATTCATCATCAGCAGATTGTGGCATTATCGTCAGAAAGGTAGTTATAACACAATACTCTATAATACTCCGTATTGTCGGTTAACCGCAGCGCGAGCGCAAGGACAGGCGACGCTCGCTAGATCATTCGTTGATACCACAAAATAATAATACAGAGGATCCACTTTGAAATTTTAATTTTACTTATCCTTAGGCACTGTCCTACAGCTGGGCAAAGGCCTTCCCCTAAGTCTTCCTAGTGTCCTATTCCTGAGCCGCCTCAAGGAATCTTTGGGGTACGCTTCTGGGTCGTCTCGCTAACTCTTGATAAAGAAGAAAACCTATAATTGAAGATGTTTAACTTTCTTACAAATACTGGTTATGTTCTCTTCTTGGCCACCATCTCTATCCTATTCTTTGATAACCCAATTGTCTCTACGCCTTCATTTTCCAGCTTTGTTTATATAATCCAAAAATCATGAATTGTTGAATATACTTATGTGATCATCAATAGTAAATAAGTGTATGTATCTAGAACTACAAAGTCCTTTAAGAATGGCGAAATCTATAGAAGATTGGAGCTTTATTATGTGCGTTAACCCTTAGAGACTTAGAAGAGTATGGGTTTTACGCCAGAAATATGGATTAGGTCAGCTTAGTCTGCGTAAGTGTTTTAAAAGGCAAATCCAAATAGTACTTCTGCATGTTATCTTCCTCGGCATCGGCCGCCACAGACATTGTGGCTGCGCTGCGCTTACGCACACGATAAGGACAAGTGCTCGATTTTATTTATTTTATGTTTTACTAGACAAGCGTTCAATCATGTTTGATGATTTATTTTTATCGTCTTTCATTTATTCTTCAAGTGGAACTTGTTTCCCTGGTACCATTGAGCGCTCGTGGTGGGCTTTTGTTTCATCCTGCATGTCCTTTGGAATCCTTCTATCTTCTGGAAAATTGATCATAACGTCGTCTTCAGAATCATTATTAAAAAAAAGAAGCTGCATTGAAAGACCTTTAAATAGGTAAAGATGGAACTATCAGGTTTTGATCCAAGGTCTGCGTTGAGTTTATGACTAGATTTCCACTACAAATAGCTTTAATTCTACATGTGAAAGTGTAACCCTCGTCTAAAAATAAATTAGCATGACTATAGCTTCCTCTTAACTGTCAGTTAGTAGTGTACCTGTGTGTGTGTCTGTGTCTAAGTTGCTCGTGCTAGTGTGTGTGTGTGCAAGGGGGTGTGTTGGTGTGCGTGCATGCAACTCTTCCGTCCGCGACTGCACTTCCTACCATCTCGCCTGGGCTGGTGATTAGGAAGTCAATACATTTATGTGCTGGTACTAAAGTAGGTTTTATTGTTTCCTCTACCAGTTAACTTGTAACTTTATATGTTTTATTTTTAACTTCGTCGTCTTCTATACTAACATGAGTTTCTAGTTACTTTAAAAAAAGTTGACTAATCAATATTTTACCATCATCACAGGGGGCTCAAAAACAACTTATTGTTTTGTCAGTAATTTGTGTAGGATCGGTACTGCGATTACTAAAATTGGAGTCATGATGAGCACAAGATAATTGCCGACGTTATAATGTAAATGGAGTGTATATAATTATGTTCTGTATCAACATCAATTGAAAGCCGTGTCGGTTCAGTAAAGCCAGGTCAACGGCCACATTCTCACAACGTTAGCTAATTCTATTCATTCAATGGCTCTTTGTTTAGCCCCGTCGCTGTTGCTAGGCTATACGACTGTGCAGCTTTTGATACAAGCAGGTACGTATGGATTTTTTGCGTCGTATGTGTTGCCACGGGATACCCCAAGTTTTTTGATAAAGGGTCTTCTTCTACTTTGGGGAAAATACCACTTTTTGTATTGGTATTGACAAAGTTTTGTATTGTGAGTTATTTGTTCGTTTTGGAGTTCCCTATTAACCTATTGACATATCTTATAGTGGCTATCGATCTGATTCTTGCTTATTTAATAAAACCTTTCAAGTACAAAGTAGTTTTTATAAATTCTGAATACACCTGTGGTGGTCATTAGAATGACTTGTTTAGGGGTTTGGGTAATAAATAAGTTATACAATCAAATATTCAGTAAGTATGCTCCAGCTCAATGGTGACGTGTCGTGACGTGGCGGCAAAGTAAATAATTATAATTAAATCTTCTGATTTTTTTTTTGTTTTTTGAGGCTATTTACTAAGTACCTACTAAAATGGTTATAATTTTGTCTAAACTATGCAGTCGATGATTTTGGTGCACAGTAAAACTCTAATGAGTTTATGTTGGCATCAACAAATATATAAAATGTGTCTGTGTACTACTGAATCCTGAACCAAAATAAATACTGAGCTCGCGACGTGCCAGAGAGCGATGGAAAGAAGTCTATTAAAGTAAGGAGAATACACAGAATAAGAAGCGAATACATAAGAATATAACAAAGTTCATAGATGCTCTGCAATACGCTTTAACACTAAAGTGGCGATGGGCAGGGCACCTAGCAAGATACAGAGACAAAAGATGGACATTAGACTCAACGATATGGAAAGGGCCAATTGGTAAAAGGAGCAGAGGACGTCCAAAGAACAGATGGATTAACGAAATAATCGCCACAGCAGGAAAAGAACGGCAAATAAAAGCAAGGGACAGAGAGACTTGGAGTAAACTGGAGGAGACAGTCTGGGGTTCCAGCATCAAACAACATCTGCATTTAATATATTTAAAACTTTCTATATTCTAAGTTAAATTGTTATTTAAGGTTGTTGAAAAATAAATGGGTTTTATTATTATTATTACTACTGAATAAATAAATAATAATACATTTATTTGTGTATACCACAACACCCATAAAATTGTTTTCCACATGGATACGACAGCAAAAAATATCTCACTAGTATTTATGACACGATGAAAACGATATTTCTAGAAATCTAGACTCTACACTAGACCAGACTATAGTAGGCGCCAGATAAATGTGGAATAAAGTACATTGACCTTTCCCTAATAACTGTTCATAGGTACCTGAACAATTAAATATGAATCGTTTTTCATTATTAGACAATGTTAAGGATCACGAGAGATGATGATTCGGGACAGCTTTGTGTCATTAATTCCGTTTTTCAAATTAAAAATGTCAACAATTGTAGGTGGGTTAATGACCGTTATTCCACGATTATCTGGCGCCTACTATAGTCTTGCAACTTATTATTTAGCTCTTAAATCATTACCTGCTCGCCCTAGTTCTCGACAACCTGCGAGTTCAGTACTTAAACTTGACTTGATTGAGACATAAAACACTTTTCAATTTCAAAGAAATATGTTACCTAACTAAGAAACAGGAATTATGTCCGGGCAACAAGAATGTTGCATTTTAGACAACTTAAATGCATATGGTCAAAAGACAGTTGACTGTACAAAGAATTCTACTAATAAGCTACTAATCCTACTTATTTAAATTTTGCTCTACCCGACAAGTTTCCAATTTAACTATCACACCAAAACAGATAAATTGTAGTCCAGAGTGCTGATTGGTCGCCAGTTTATGTC
Source organism: Mamestra brassicae (assembly GCA_905163435.1). Taxonomy (NCBI): domain Eukaryota; kingdom Metazoa; phylum Arthropoda; class Insecta; order Lepidoptera; family Noctuidae; genus Mamestra; species Mamestra brassicae. The sequence goes on along the minus strand of LR991003.1, from coordinate 18,385,790 downwards.
AGTCCATAATTTATCGAACCGACACGGACATACTATAGACTATCAAACTTTGATGCGTAAAAAAGTATTTCAAATGTTCAGTTGACAATTTATCGAGAGTTTACAATCTCTCAAGTTATTTTATAATCTTACGAAGTTTGCTATTTTCCGGTGACATGTAGGTACATGAATTGCAATATAGAGTGAAGAGTGATATGAGAGAAAAGAGAGTTACTGAACTGATAGCGTAAGGATTAACAGGGAAAAATAAAAAATATAACATGTTGCGTCCACCATGCAGGTAGATGATGATATGAGGCAACTTAAGAGTTTCCCAATAATGAACTTGACTAGAAGCAGCGTGATGTGATGACGAGAACGATCGAACATAGAAATTACATTAGGTGTTAGCGAGCTCACTGGTGAGATTTCTGGTTCAGGTTCTTCCTTGAAATAGGTTTTAGAATTCTAGTGTAAAGAGACCAGAATTACCGGTGAAACTATTTCGCAACTATTCTCGCAAGAAAACAACGTGATAGTTGTATCATGTTGTTTTCTGATACTGATGTTACCTACTTTTATCAAGTTGTTTGCTTGCCAGCGGCTTCAAGGCTGCGAGCCTATTTTAAGGACAGTTCAGTATCCTGCGAAACCAACAACAGTTTTATCAGCATATTAAATGCAAGTACCCTAGCTACTCCCATCTCCATAATGTAAGCAAAGTTATCAGTGGCGGCGTCAGAGAAACGAACCCACTCCACTTATCACGACCGATTGTGGGACGAACTGGATGGAACCGGTCCTCAACCGGTTCGGGGCGGTTCGGAGCGGTTCGGGCCGGGCGCTCGCGTGCCGGTAGAGCCGACACGCCTAGCTAATGACTACTAATATTACGTGAAATTGTAGTTTTCATTGGAGAAATTGTGTATTCTGAGTGTGAAATGGATAATTGATAGATTTTGGTTTGTTGGGCAAATGGAGCGAGCTGCTGGAAAATAGATATGAGTTCTGAGAAACGAAATGCTTATCAAATACCTTAAACGTCGCCAGCGGGCGCCAGATTAATGTATGAAATTAAACAGAGAAAATAACTTTGAGACCCAAGTCTCAAACATAGGTTAGCGTATCGTAAAGAACCATCCACACAACGTGTACCTATGCCTTTCCATCTTTCGATATATTTCCTGCAAATGAGCTCATACTAGGAAAGCATTTTAAGTTGAGATGCCACGAATAGTGATTTTGCCGAATACCATACCATAACAAAAACTCATCACAACTTAGCACTGATAGATTTGAAGCATAAAATATGCTGATTTTTTGTTGAAATAAAAATGTTATAAGTAATATTATGCGTTTGTTTGGTTTTCGTAATATTGCAAATCATTCGGCCGAATACAAAAAAGTAAAAAAGTAGGCGAACAGGTCGAATACCGAATATTCGTGGCATCTCTAATTTTAAGTCTGTTACTTGAGAGAAGAATATGGCAAATAAACACAACAATGTTTTCAAATAATGTGTGTTTAGAAATCAATTATCCACCTACCTATAGAGAAACGACCTATTAACGACAAGTTAATTAAAATGGCGTCACTTGAGCCGCGTTATGTCACACCACAGACAATGGTCAATTAGCTGTGCCCACAAATCTGCTGCAGTTAGCAGCCCATCACGATGATCACTCTTAATTATACCTACAGCAGGAGCACCTACTTTGTAGTTACTATTTACTGGGTCTTTGTAATTGTGTCATGGAGTTATGTTAGTTTTTCAGCATTTAATAATGGTCAGGAGGAAAATACTTTGTTTCGTGTGAACAATGTATTTAACGTAGGTAGAGAAGATTATTCTGTCTTCTGTGTCAGTCACTACATGTGCATATTATGTTGTGAAAATAACCACATTAGCCACAGTTAAGAGATAAAACAAAAAAATATTAGGATTGATACAGGAACTTCAGTTCTGTTCTGGGAACTCTCACCTTTCTTTCTTCAACTTCTCAGACTTTCACAGATGCGGTGCTGGAACCTTCTGTAAGTCTATTGTTTGTTTTCCCGAAAAACTCGTAATTCCACGTAATATTTCCTAACATCGGAACAAAAACAAGGAAAAAAATCAAATTCCAAATACCTAAATCATAAATAAAACCAACGTTAAACAATATTTATCACCACACTACTTCCGTGTTGTTTTCCTCGCCGTGCAAATTTTCCACAAGTGTGCGAGTGCGAGTGGTGCTGATGGGTGGTACCACTGTGTCGCGTCAGCTGCTGGCTGCGGACTGTCGCCGGGTTGTCGCATCAGCTACGTCTACAAGACCACGCCTTGTGGCAGTGGAGCCAAATTGCTAGCTATATGGTGTCGGCATTTTTTAGGTTACTATGTCGATTACAAACTTTCGACTGGGAACTGGGATCTGCTTTTTCTATCTGTCTTCAACTGTGCGATAAACCAGGGGTGCCAGGGGCCTGATCATGATGACAGCTTCTGTTCTGTTTGGGAAGAGGATCATTAGGTAGGTGAAAGAAAGAAAGAAACTTTTATATTTGGTACTCGCACAAGACAAACAAAACAGTAAAATAAAATTAACAACTAAACAGTAATATAATATAACAAAATGGATAATTATATAGAATTATCTTTGCGACGCTAAAATGCCCAACAATGTAATGTTTAATCTATTGACATTGTTATTTATCCATTTTTAAGTTTTGTTAATTTCTTAATGTGTTTAATGTATTCTTTATTTTCAATATTGATGTATTATTTCAAGGCAGCACTATTGTTCTGGTGAGCGCTATGTACGCCTTAATTGTCATGTCCATTAGTTATTTTGTTATTAAGCTTGTTTAAAATTGTGTAATGTATGTGATGTGGCTGTATAATGTAGCTTAATTTAAATAAATAAATACATGTGATGTTACACTTACAGACGACAATATTTTTCAATCACTTTGCCTAGCCTTTTCTAATCAGCTGTGTACCCGGGTGCTGCTAGAACCAGTACTGTACGTGGAGCGACTGTCGTCTGACCTCCACTACACAGTTACTGGGTGACACGGTACCTCTTCAAGACTGCTCTCAGATTTGGGCTTGGCTTGGCGACGAGACGAGATTATTTTTATCCAAAGAAAATTAATAGATGTTAAAAATGATGTAGTAATTAATGATCATGGTAAGTCTGGGCTATCCTTGTCAGGACAAGGCTTGGCGGATGCTGATAAGTTGTAGTTGTTATCAATAACAAACATATTGTTGTTTTCCCTAAGTAGGTATCACATTCATATTCCGGATAGGTATAATTATATAAAATATTTAAATAATACAATAACAACGTCCGATCTGCATTGCAAATGAAGAAACAATATATTGCTGATATTGTTTATTTGCTGTCAATTTAGATAAAAATCTATACATAGATACATGCCTCGGTTAATAAATTAATGATAACTACCCTTAATGCTACAATAGATATTGAAAGCCGATTTCTGAAATCAGTATTTGGAGCTAACATGTCAAACCCTGCTTTTACAAAAATGTTTGACAGGCTTACAAGCTAAAGGAGAATATGGCAAATACCCACCTTCATATTATTAATTACGAAATTCAGGGGTTAGTCACAGGACGGTTTGCCAAACTTTAAAAAGTCCTGAAATTAATTCCTTGGAGAAAATATAGTTGGATGAAGAACTTGTTTTCAGAATAGGTAAAAGATTACTCAAACTTCTTACAGTTTAGTATTAGAAGTTTTTACACAGGTGGGGCATTCTATACTCCTTGATTAATTAAATAATAATATTAATATTGATGACTAAGTGTTTGTCCAACATTGCAGAGAAAAATGTCAAGGAAAATAATATTTGTTTACAATTGAGATTTTTATTTAAAATCAATGTTTTTCACCTTCAATTGATTATCATAAAACAATAATATAGGCGGTGTTCTACTGAAAACATGTTTTTATTAAAAACGCCAAAAATTATCCGTCAATGTCTGCTATGTTTAATTGATAAACATAAATGACCTTCATAATTCAATTCAACCCAATCATAATTCAACCTTAACTCCTAAACTTCAGAGTTCAAATTCTCTTTATAATGCAAATATTATCTTGAAGTAATTTAAACGATTTTTAACCTTACGCCATTGGGATAAGAATGCCATGTGTTTGTAAGGAGTGTTATAATGACGTCACTTACTGAATCAAGATCATGAGAGTTCAATAGCACGTAATCTCGGTTGGCTAATGTTTTCAGGTATTTTTAATAGGCTCTTACAAAACAAGCTACGTAACACTTACATTGTTTCCACTTCCACGAAATTTTATTTTTGTACTGCCCGCGACTTCGTCCGCGTGGAAATTTGTCTTTGGGTAGCATTTTTAATGTTACATCGGAATATCTCTAATATTTTGTCTCTTGTCGCAAACTTATAAAACATTCACATAAACTTTACATAATGTTATTTTACACTCTTTAGGGTAAAACTTTTACAAACTTTAAATGTCATATTTACTTATATCGAATCAACAGCCTAAAAAATAAGTTTCAAGCTTCTAGCTCTAAAAGTGACGATACTTCCAAACAACTTTTCATCCCCCCCTTTCAATCCCTTACAGCCCTTTTTCACATTAAAAAGTAGCCTATGTCCTTTCTCAAGCTAGACTATCTGTGTACCAAATTTCATTTAAATCTGTTCAGTAGTTTTGGCGTGAAAGTGCGACAGACAGACAGAGTTACCTATTTTCGTATTTATAATATTAATAAATAAAGTAAGGATGAGTAAGGGTCAGAGCGGCGACAACATTATACGTTGGTAAAGCTTGTGACTAATCACGACCGAAACTGCAATTTTATTTATTAATTTATCTTTATCCAATTCCGTCCCACTGCAGGGCCAAGGCCTTGATTCCTTCCATTTCTCTCGGCTCTGGGCTAGTGTGGACCAATCCGGTCGAAAAGCGTCAAGCTTGTCCTGCCATCTCCGCCCGCCTGGTTCTCCCGCGATGGCGTGGGGCATTTTCTGGGACCCACATTGTGGTTGTTTTTGCCCATGAATCGTTCGACATGCGGCTGACGTGTCCGGCGCAGTCCCATTTAAGCTTGGCTGCTTTTTGAGTGATGTCAGCGGTTTTGCTTGGAAATTGGACCTTTGAAGGTTCCATGTTTCGGAATTTTTCAGCCTTCAACGTCATCGAATGACGTTTTTATTTCAGTCAGGACTGATCTCTGTCTGATGTGATGGGTCCGAAAGGTTCTAGAGTGGTGACCACGTACCGGAAATCGCAGCGTTGGTATGTCTCCCACAAGGTGGATCGAAGACCTGTGGAAGGCTGTGGGAATCCGCTAGTTGCGAGACGCATAGGACCTGTGGCGACGCTAATGGAATTCCTATGTCCAGTAAAGACGTCTTTCCGATGAAATGATGATGATGACAATGATGACCGAAGTCATAACAGTGAAAATTAAAGAATTTTCCTTTGCGCCTCCATTCAGCCTTGCATAGCAACAGCGACAGCACATCACTGTGACGTCACAAGCACGCATGCCGTGAGAATGTTCCCCAGCGGACGCGCAGCGCTTGTTTTGTAAACCACGCTCATCGGCTTCCAAACAACAGCGACAACAGAACACGCATAGCGGATATGCGATGCTAGCGGTATGTGATATAACATGCTAGGCGAATGTGCGGGGAAAGAAGAGTTTTTTGGAAAGTATTAAAAGCTGAAGTGGCAGTGACCTGATCATATTTATTGAAAGACCGATGGTCGGTAACACGGATGAGTCTCAGAGTGGAGACCGCAGAACGTGGGACGCATACAGCTAGGTGGATCAACGGATGCTGGAGAGCCTATGTTCAGCTGTGGATGCGGTGTGCTGAGTTGACGCAGGGATTCAATGACCCCTCTGAAATCTAAATATTGTTGTTTTCATTCCACAGGGAGTAAATATGTAGTTATAATTCAAATACTCGTATCAATCACTCATCACTCGTGTTTGGATTAACTACAAACCTTATTGAGAGACCTTTAAATTAACTTGATGTTATTACCTAAGTTATATGTACTGGTAAAGAAAAGAACAGAGGGCGGTGAAAAGAAAAAAAAACTCAATTTTCATAAACTTTTGACGGTTTGCGACTAAGATGTGAATGCGAACGTTTTTTTTTAATTATTACAATTGGCACTCTGTTCATCTCTTAACAAGTTTCTTAATCTAATAGACAACTAATTGTCCAATTCATTTTAGCACCTGCAATCCTGGTCGCTTAGCAGATGAATTTATGACCTCAGTTACGAGATAATCAGCAGAACGACAATTTTGATATGAAGATAAATCTACTCATAGTGGAAGTGCATCATTGCTGAATTGCTCCCCCCTGCGCGCTATAAATAGCGTAAATGCATCCTGCACGTGGACCGCCGATTATCCTCCATCATTCATTCATACGGTGGATGTTACGTACATGGTCTCTGATGCAACAGACCAGCCGCTACAAGATGACCTATTGAAACACCGGTTCACTGTTTAATTGACCCTGATTTTGGTGCTGATAGCCGGAGTTAGTCTGAGTAGCTAATCGTTATCTGCAAGAAGATTCTCCAATAAGTAGTGGTCGTGTAGTACTAGTAAGTCGAGATCGAGACCCCTTAGTGAACCTGGATGTCAGACTTTAGGCTTCTGACTAGGCAAAAATGACAATCGCAACCGACTTTACAGCTAATGAACAGTGGGAATAACAATAACCAGTCATTACTATCTTATCAACAAAAAAGCTGCCTTTTGAACCCACGCTAAAAATATAGCGAAGACAAAATGACACGTGTATTTCCGATCACTATTATAACTTATAAACATATAAACGAGTAGGTGTGTTGTATAGGTGATGCAATAAAACCGGTTGTAGGGTGATCGAGAGGCTTGCTGATCTGCTAATCCGAGATGACCTATTGAATCATACTGCTTATCTGCATTTACTTCCACTATCTGGTCAGTCTCGTTTGTCATTGCATCTGTAGAGTCATCGAGAATCGACATAGGTGACAAATATTTCCTGTTCGGATCTTGGAGGTGCTTCTCATGTCCTGTATGGGTGCAAGATCCATGTTTTAGATGCTGCTACGTCACTTTACCCAACATTTTACGAAGGCTCCTAGTCCTGCTTAGGAAGCAGCCTAAGTAAGATGACAGACAGGAAGACTAGGTAAGTCTTTTGTAGATGAAGGTTTCGTTTTTGGTTAAAAAACTGGTTTCCACACTTCAGGCTCAGTGACACCGTTAAGCTAGCTGTTGCTACGTCAGATTGACAGGTATCTGACGTCACAGACCCAGCCGAATCATCGAATACCATCTGCTAATCTGCAAGGTCTTATGGAATAATCTCTCGATGACATGTTGGCACGTGGACGGCTGGGCAGTCTTCTGATGCGGATGTGTGACGCAGCTGACGCAATCGGACCGGTCTGTGGGGTGCGCGTGCGCCGCTTAGCCCGGAACGACCCAGGCAATCACATTTCATATCGCTCAATATGTCGCCATTTTTTAGTTACACGTGTTTTCGTGAAAGTATAGATACATAAACTAATTTTGCGTCAGTTGGGGAAGGCCACATTTTTTATTCATTATATTAATTTGGTTTGTAAGATATTTGAGGCGGGGGGATTTTGGGTTTTTTATCTTCGAAGTAATCTATTTTTGGTTTGTGTGTTGGCTATTAGGAATCTTCTCATAGATGTAGGTAGGTATACCTCGACAATCAAGTAGAAAAACTGCAAATAACTCAAAGTCATACTACTAGCGTTTGCCGACTAGATTTTTTTCTATCACATGATATATTCTTTATAGTACACCATAACCGTCGTTACATTAATCAATAATGTTACAATAGTCGGCTAAACGCTGACTTTTTAAAAAGTGCATAGTGTTTATACCTATATATTCTTTTTTATCGTGCTTGTTAGTGATCCTAAGACTTCTACTGCCTTTTCTGTCTTTACCCGTGAGAACCTATAATTGGCTCTATGTCTCATATACAATTGTTATACATCTGTTATAGCTTGGGTCTCCTACGATTATATAAATAAATTACTAATAACAATAAGCGTTTAAAAATAATAGGGTGTAAGAATGGGTGGTTTTATCGCTAAAAGCGATATTCTACACACAGATTTTAATTTTTGGCTCAATCTTACTGGCTTCGTCTCTTTTAAGTTCAGCAGTGGACTTGGACCTTCCTTACTACAATCATATGATAATATTCTAGGAAGGATTGCAGCATACTTTCTGAAGCGTGCCGGCTTATCAGCGTCTGGCGCGAGCTGGAGGTCACGACGCTCATTATCTTCTATCAGTACTGCATTCTGTTTACATTATGTATTAATGAGTGTACACACACTGTTTGTATTGACACACGTGTCCAATAACAGGAATAAACCTGTTTCCGAAGGCCGTCCAATTTGTGCCCTTTTAAGTGAGTTAAGATATTCTAGTTCAGATTGAGTTTCCTTTAATAACTTTGACCTTTAGTCATATCATTCCTATCTGATCCCAACTCAATTACAAAGGCAGGAAAGTTTGTAATCTTCTCAAAGTTAGCTGGTCAAAAATACTTTCATATTTAGGGACATTTAATATATCTACCTTTTGTCTTGGCACGTATTTCGCGATAGTGGCTCAGCATCATCACCTTTCTATAATTATTTATTAGTAGTCGAATAGCACGTCTTCTTCGTTCATACATTTTACTAGCAATCATCTCAGTACCTATTAGTTACTTTATTTTCAAACCATAATCATCTTTCAATCACTCTTCATCATTCATGGCTTTTTCGGTTTTCTACTATTCATCAAAACGACAACAGGTACTGCAGAGGTTACGTGTCCGCAAGTTGGTAACAAGACTGACTGACCAGGATGCTCCACAAGTTTCGTCACTCAAAGAGGCTCCGGGTCATAACTTATTAAGTTTACCACAACCAGTTCATCGTTAGCTATATAATGACGCACATCAACACGTTCATTCTCAAAAAACTGTCCAAAAATGGCTAATACACGATACACCAATCTACGTTGATAATGACGTAGAGGTAACGAAAACAAGACGTTATAGGAAAACATGTTACAGCGGCCATCTGGTGTGAGTAACAGGGTAAAACAGGGCGATTTCCTAGTCATTCTATGACGTGGTAACACCAGTACCTTTAACCTATGTTGCAATATTACGGGAAATGTTTGGACAAGTGTTGGAACAGCGTAAAGGCAGATGTGGTTAACCCAGATCGAGTATAAGTCATCAGGAAATTGTTATTTTTAGGGACACACTTAATAAGAAGTAGGTTTCTTTGAAAAAGGGCTCGTCGGGGAATTACTACCATAATGTCTTATTCTGCTGTATTCCAGTTGAAGGATGTGAAGCCAGGTGTAGTGACTAGCATGCTGAGTATACCGGCTTTTCCTTTAAGGGATCTTTGGTATTGTAGATGTCCATAGATGTTAAGATAAAACTATCCGGCCTGAAGGATAAAATGTACCTGTAGCTGAACCATGCAAGGTTGGCACCTAACATGGTCAAAAACTTGGAGAATTTTCAAAAATCTTTGTTTATGTCTCGGTATCATCAATCCGATGATATGTGAATTTCGTAAGCTCGATTTTCCTACAAGAAAAGAAGTTAAAATTAAATTATTCCGAGAAAAGTTTCGCACAATATTAGACAATCCTCGGTAATGTCGGTAACTTGTACTCGATGCCAAGATTCGTAGATTACGTTTGACAGGCAGACATATTGTGTAAACATGTAAGAAAGATACCAAAATTCGTAGAATACAGAAAAAACCTTTTGAAACTATAAAATCGGAGTTTACCGGTGGCTGCAAGGTGTATCTGCAGATGTCTGGGGCTCCGGGGCTCGCCACGCGTCCCTTTTACCGCTTTTGGCAAAAACAGACTCAGAGGAAGTGACGGCATGTACCTACACTATTCAAAAACGGACATTCTGAATATCCTGCTTTAATGTTTTGCTGAGGTAAAACCAATATTTGATTCATCTTCGTTGAACATTGAAATTTTAGATTAATGGATAGCCTTATTCGTAACGATCTTTAATGTTAGAACGCTATCATAGCGAAATATTATTAAGGGAACCCATACAAAAAAATGGTGTTAAACAGAAAAAGAACAATAAAATTTCATTGCCCATAAAATTTAATTATTATTATTGATTCATCCACAAGGTCAGGGGATTTAGGAAAATCCAGATGCATTTTGATTCATAAAATTGAAGGCCAAGTAATCACAAATGAAACCACTGATGCGGTTACTAGAAAACCTATATTCTGAAACACAATTTTTCCTTTTAAATTAAAAATGGCCTTGAGCATTTTCAAGAGTACCGTTGCACATCATAGTTGCATTCCTAGAATAACGGAAATTATTGCATGCAACCAGCATGCAACTGGTATAATTGCACGTAACATGACTCACCTATTTGAAGTCGGCTAACATGGAAACCTACCATAATTTGCTTAGAACAAAGCCGACACCTACGTGACTTAATATTGAACAAAGAAATAAATGACGGTAGGTATCAAAGTTTTTATCTGGGCTTCCTAAGTGCCAGGTTGCATGTCCGAAGCTTGCTAAGGACCAATGTGACTTTTTCAATGTCAGCCTTTGTAGCTAGAGTTAAAAAAAAAACTCAATTCCATTCGTTAAAATTGAAATTGCGGAAACAGTCTGATAGACCCACGAGATACCGATACCTCCCCCTCACCCTGTGCTCATGCTCCCGTTATCGTCCGACGATCATTGAACATGGTGAATGCGCTTCTTTTTTTGGAATTTTCATCTATCAGGATATTTTGAGCTGAAGCGTAAGTATTTCATCTAACACTTTGCCGCTACTTCGTTTACGCAAATTTTGGACAGTCAATTTTCCACATTTTCGGCCCCAAATTTCCAAAAATCCTCCCTAAGTGCTCACCTACATCATAAAAGCAAGCTTTGAAAAAATTAAAACCCATTTTCGCGCGGACGAAATCGCGGAAAACAACAAATATAATTACCATACATTAATCGTTAACATACCCAGAGAGAGAACACTATTTAGGTCTATATGTCCGCAAATTTTGTGTATGATGTACTTAAATCAGTAGATGCTTTTTTTGATAAGAAAATGTTAATATTTTTGTCGCAATTTCATTGAATTTGCACAAACTTCGAGAAACTGGAATTTGTCGTCGACTAGAGGCAGAGTCCAAGTTCACCTTACGGTATGTTCTCCAAACGAACTGCTAAGATTGATTATTCAATGAAATTCAATAATAGCCACGATTGGCCAAAAGCCAATAAATACGTAGCCATAAAAGTATGAATCGACCAACATGTTGACTTGTTATTTCCTTAAATAAGCCTTAAAACTGCTGTTGCACTAATAAATGTATTAAACAGTAATAAAGGCATCGACAGCTGTTTTACAATACCCTTGAAAAGGTTAGTCATAATCATACCTAACGTGAGTGACATAAACATTATAATTGTAGAGGTAACTCTAATATAGTAGCTAAATTGTTCGATTCTGAGAATTGTTATGTTATTTCTAAGTTATAATAAACACTTATTGGTGAATTTTCCTTTTTCGTAGTCGAGTAAAAATGGTTGATTGAGTCTTTAGTTTCTGTGCTACGCGTCGATGTGAGTTGATTACCTGTATGGTTTGCATTACAGTCGTCGCTCCCGTTACGGACGGAAGTCGATATTATGTTTGGTTTGACTTGTCAGCTGGGGGGCTACTTTCTAAGCCCGAAGTCCATAATTTCGGGCTTGAATGAATGACAACACGATTTGACAGTAACTGTCAAATCGTGTTGTCATTCATTCCTAGTTCGGGTTCGGAACTAATCGTAAGTCCGTAGGTGATACGGAGTAGAATACGCCCGCAACTAAGCCCGAAACTACGGACTTCGGGTTTAGAGAGTCCTTCTGAATTCTTGATTTAAGGAGTTGCAGTTAGAAATAGGGTGAAGGGTTTGTCCCATTAATCATTTGCTCGTCCCGAGTCTTAGTTAGTTATATATATTTTTCGTCAATCGATTGCTACAAACGCAACACATGACTAACATATTATTACTAATCACACAAATGTAGTTATAACCACTTCTACGGATGCTGCTGCTATCTTCTGATATAAACATAAATAGCTGAATTAGAACTATTATCACAGGGATGCTAATTTAAAGTAAACTCGAACGATTCCAAGAATTGCAGTTTACTTGCTAAAATAAAACTGTAATAGTTTACACTTAGTTATTTGCATGAACACTCTAATTTCAGTTCAGATTCAGTGGTACAGGTAGACTTTGTCTGCCAGGGTGAGGTGAGGAATACGGGTGGGTTTAAGTCAGCAAGAGTCTGACACTTAGAGGAATTTGACGATTCCCCCATCAAAAAAAAAAAAGAGGTGTAGAATGATGTCTACTTTTGTATGCTTCCCTCTGTAGTATAAAAACTAGACATCATTCTGTACCTCGTTACAGGTCCCTGTGGTCCTGCGATAGATTCCTGTTTGGATGAATACATTTGTGCGGCCTGGTAGCAGAGTAATGAGTATGATGGGAAGCTAAGTTGATGATACACCAGCAAACTGTTTTGTTTCAGAGCACAGGTGACCTGTATTTTCCAAATGGACACACAAAGTTGTACCTATGAAACCTCATAATCATCATCATCCATCATCTTATCCAGGACATGGTCTACCCGTTTGCCAAGTTTCATCCGCATTGTTCAGCCCTGAAACCGTGAAGATTTAATTCTTCACGTCTCTGACAGATACGTAGACAGAGTTTCCCTTTTTTATATTAGTATGGATATGTCACCGGAAAATCGCAGACTCCGTAAGATTGTAATAAATCGTTATTAGATTAAACATATAATAATTTCTCGATATATCATGAAAACATCGTTTTGTATAGGTACAATAAATTCCATCCAAATTCAATAGTTTCCAATATGAAGTCATATTAAGTACAATCTTACGGGGTTTGCAATTTTCCGGTGACAGACATAATTGTAGCCGTCATTAGTGTGTCCTGTTACCTAGTGAGCTATCTAGGCGTCACCCACGCATCACTTCTGCGAATAACGTCTTTTACAAATAAACTTCTACACCATGACACGCCCATTTTTTGCACCCACAGATCACGCTTGACCGGCTACGCAGTACACCTCTATTATCAAAGAGTGTAGCAATTAATTCTTAATTATGAACGATATAATTGATTTCGCCATGTTTTTAGGCCCCGTTTGAAGGTCACGATTGAAAGAAGAAATAATAATTAATAACTAGTATCAGTTGGTCCGGTTGTGGGGCAAAAAGTCTATAATAGTAGGTTCCTAATGTAGGTTTGTGTGGCTGAAGACTCAAGGTTATTTGGCAGATGTCAATAAATTATTTCAGATGGTATCTTGGAAAAGCTCATTGGTTGAAACGTTGAAAACAGGCACTGAATTTTACTGTTGGAAAACTATAAGTACGTAACCAATCAGAATTCGGCATTATGTTCACTCCCTTAGCTGCTCCCTATTCTCGTAAGATTCTTATTCTGAACCTGTAGGCAGAAGTTTCCAGCGGTGAGTTGTTATATGTCAGTAAAAGCTTAAGGAAAAAACATCTTAGATACTGAAAATGATGTCACGACCACTAGGCGCGGGTACGCGATGACAAAGGAAAATAACAATATTCAGGCATGTTTTCTACGTTCAGCTATTAATGTTTTTACTTTACTCTTAAGTAAAACTAAGAAAAGGTGACTGTTATAATCAGCTTCTTAAGTAGCTACAAAGTGTTAAAACACATGTTTCTAAACAGAAACTTTAGCAGAAGTCTGTCAAAACTCTGCATCGTAACAGTGCGCTAAAGGCTTGAGTCAATATTTTGCAGAGCTGCGCGCGTGCATGCCCTCCCCCCTCCCCGCCACGCCGCCATCTTCACTTAGCGACAGCAATGGCCGACAAAAAGTTGTTATTCAATCTAGTTTGGAAAAAAACTGTTGTAACTAACTCGAACAGCCTGGAGAGTGAAGAGTGAGGCTGTAAAAAACGATGACCTCTCTTTCTGTTAGTTTTTGTTACGCTTTTCAAGGTTGGCTTGGACTGTTTAACAGTAATATTGATCAAAGCTAGGCCTCTCCAACCGGCGTACTCTTTGATGCAAAATAATTATCCAAAAGTAGATTTTTGTACCTGTCGCTCTTGTTCCCTTGATTCCTCTCATTTTGCATTACGTTTGGTGAAATGCCGGTAGGTACTAGGATGTCATTAGTAGGAGTTCCAGAACAAGAACTGATATGAATATGTACTAGAGATATTACAAGGTTTCGATTTTTTTCAGGCAAAACTGTAAGTACCTATATTTTTGGGTCCTTCCTGTAAGTATGTAAACGATCTTTTGGTATCTATAGTGCTAAGCTAATAGCTGTCAAATCACCTATAATGTTTTACTATTCTATGCAGAACCACTTAGTTCATCATCATCCACAGCCTGACTTCGCCCACTGCTGAGTATAAGCCTCTCTTTTCTTGTGCCACAACGCTCACGTTCCTGTGGCAGCCTCATCCAGGTATATTTAGGTACCCAGGACAAAACCATTAAGAAAGAAGATTTCTATTTCTACCAACTTTCCAAAAACGAAGACTTAAGAAACGTCCTCCTAAATGAGCTTAGGTACATAACCTAACATTTACATAAAGAAGTGAGTATAAAATGCGCAAAACGCAGCTGAGTGAAGCCTTGGGGTGCAGTGCGAGCCCGCAGTGCCGCAGCCGCGCTGCTAAGTGGATTACGAGTGTAAGCATGTCTGCTCACACCGCGTGCTCAGCCGCCGTGTGTTTTACGTTAAAACTGTATTACTTCCCTCTCTTGCCTTTAGTTGTTAGCAGAATAGGAATTCTGCCAGTGTTGCGGAAGTGTTCTAAAAAGTCAGCGAGACCCTGGAACACAAACAGCATTTGAAGGAACACGGGTGGGTTTTAGTCAGTTAGAGTCTAACACTCCCTTCTGCTCCGCCCAGAGCAAGCGGAGTCATTTGGTAGTTTCCCAACCAAGAAAAAAAACAAAAGAAAGGTTCTTATTTTATCGAGCCTACTGACAAATTTATCCAAGTGACAAACATGACGTTTCAGCTACTGTTGGTAGCTAATTTGACAGTTGGTCAAAGGTAAATTTATACGTTATTGAGACCGACAACCTGCCGAAAGTGTGTTGGAGCTAATTTTCAGTGTTTTAGACGGTGATGTGGCAAGACACCTAGCTGATGGTGAAGCCCGTGGAAAATACCTTATTGTACACACAAACCTGCCTACGTTTGTTACATTCTGTATCAAAAGTGTTGAATGTTCAAAACCAGTGTTGACTAGTAACAGTCAAATATCTGTGATCAAATCTATTATCTATACTAATATAATAAAGCTAAAGAGTTTGTTTGTTTGTTTGATCGCGCTAATCTCTGGAACTTGCGGTCGGATTGCGAAAATTATTTTTTTTATACGATAGCCACATTCTTCAGAAATGCTATAGGCTATAGGTACGCGAACGGGAAATTACTACGGGAACTGGAAAAAACGGGATATGCGCGTACGAAGTCGCGGGCAATAGCTAGTTAAGTTATATTAGTTATAAATCATTCATTACGATAAATGTCGCGGTAGCTCATGAAATTATCAAGCTAATAGATTTTTAAGTAAATTTTAATATTTCCTTAATAGTTTTAACGGGACAAAAGCAGTTTCTGATTTTTGCGGACAAAACTGGTTTAAACCAATTGAAAATTTTGACTGTGACATCTACAAAGCAATAGTACGTACCTACTGTTGTTTTGTAGATGTCAAGCAAAAATCAGTCGAAACAACTTTTACAAATAGTCGTTGGCAAACAGCGTCATAGAGTTCCTCTTTTCTCTGAATAGTGCCACCATATTTTTTATCTACAAAGCGAAACCTTTTATTTATGATCGGAGAGAACATAGTATTCTCTCGTTCATATCCCTATCAATATAAATTCAAACAAAAATCTAATTAACACTTAATAAAACGCCGTAATATTAGCTCTTATCTCTCCACACCACTTAACTGTGAGCTATGTGAAGAAAAAACAACAATGAGATATGAACGGTACATACACATACTACATACAGCGGCGGAACTGGATGCAAATACCGACCAAAATACACGAAGTGCAAGTAAGTACCTATGTACTGTACCGTAGATATAAGTAAGAAAGCAGTGTAGTAAAACGGTTCCGTATGCAAAATAAGAATTAAAATAGTCTCTGCCCGCAGCCACGCCACGCATTTTTCTATATTATATTAAGCCTAATTTACTTCTTATAAAATTCGCCATCTGCCAGTGAAATTCCCGTCAAAATTCATACACCTTTGTTTCATAAAAAGCTCTTACTCTGATATTTCAAATAGACATTTTAATTTTATTTATTTGGATGTATACATATGTGTAAAAAGGAACCAACGTACACATCAAAAGGATTGCGTATCGCAGTAGATCTAGAACGATCTAATCTTATCTATTAAATAATCACTATTGATTGCGATTAGTAACCGGCCATCACGTATGCATCAACCTCATTTAATATTATCGTGTTTAAAATGAGTGTCTCATCTGATTAACATTAGTTTTACAACAAAATACGCTTACTTTAAAAACACTTCAATATACGAGTATATCGGTATACGAGTTCAATATGAACGTTTTTTCAAGGACGAGAATTGAAGAATACTTGCAACAAAACATTTTTTCGTTCAGTTTGCCTCCGAGCCTCCGAGAAAGACAATTCAATGAAATTGATTCATTAATGTGGCCAGCCTCACAATGCAAAATACGAGTATATGTACATACATGCATGGGTAACATATCCACTACATGCATATTATGTGTAAACCCCGTATCTCCTGGCCACAGAACTCCAAAGCCATGTACAGTGTGTGCACAAAGTATTCGAAGCGGAACACAACGGGGTTGCCAGTAGCCAACTCTTTGTGTTGCCACACCATATAATTAAATATTATTACCGCGAGGTATTGTGTTCGATCCCGGGCACTGCATTGTTACTTCAATGCTAATGTACATTAGGAACTTTTTGTAGTTTTATGGCTGTCGTAAATAACTGGATTTGTGATTGATAAGTGACGTTGATGGCGCAGCGCAGGGGACTGCAGGATCAGCTGCTCATTATTTCATATTTTATGACCGACTTAGAGGATCGTCGAAAATTGCTGCAGAAGTGGTTCAGCCCCTATTTTAGATTGTTATAACTATCGTAAGTGAATCAAAGATAACACGATGATTTAATGCCACTCTCATGAAATGGTTTAATAGCATTATGCAAAACTATCTGCGAATTCCATTGGATTCATGAGACCGCTACCGACCGACATAAACTTTACTAGTAACATTCCCCGTACTGCAATAATTTCCCTCAGTGGCAATATCCTCAAAGATTCATCTCGTAACCGGTGGTGTGATGAATTCGTATGAATTCATCACACCACGCCATTGCTTATAGCCGTAATAAACGAATGGTCTGAAATGAGCGGCTCCCAACAATTGACGTAATAACCTCGCTCTCTGCCGAGCCCCCGTCGGCACTGGCGATGTAATACTTGCTCTTATCGAATGCCTTCTATACTACGCCTACTATAATTTAGTTTTTTTAACAGTATATGGCAAAAACAGAAGCGAAGAGAAATGGGACAAAGGAATTTTGCTGTTTCGTTTTTCATGTTAGGAAATTCGTTCCTCTTTGTTTTTAAATAAATAAATTGCTTTAATTCGGACACAAAAATCTATAGAGTGTTAGTAACATACATACAAGTTATTGCCTAGTGTTTGTAAAAATCAACCTCGTCACAAACTGCTGTACAATCGGAGAGTCGAAGCTCTCAGCTAGGTACAGTTTTCAGGATGCTGTTTTGACTGTTCCTCTCTCTCCTCAGTAGCGACGCAGTTTTTTTTCGCAATTGGGCTATGGTTGTATTTTTTTAAACTGTTTGTTTATAACATTTGCTGCTGTAATATTATTCAAATGATTCTTCATTTAAGTAAGATATAATTATCTGGTCTTTGACTGCTAATGAGTCGACAGTAACTGTAAACAAAGCGATCCCTAGCGACATACCGGAAAGAAACCAGGACAAAGAAGTGAATTTGTTACTTTGTATGCGAACGACGCGCACTACATTGTAGCATCCGTGGGTGTGTCTGTTCTGACGTGCTACTATAGAACTAGCACTTTATGACCACACAATATTATTATCATCATTTCTAATGCATTTGTTGATAATCTCTCTTCACATCGTAACTAAAACAACAACAAAAGTCGTCGGGTTATCTGCAGACCCTGCGTATACTACACGGCTCCCTTATTATACAGGGTGGATCGTAAAATGGTCCCACCTATTTTGCACTCGTAAAAGAGGCTCGTAAATTTTACGTCACAAATGCGTCTCATTGTTGGCTGGGAGCGGAGATAGGCAGGGATCGAGCCCCATCGAATAATCTCTGGCTTCACGATAAGTCGTGCATCCTCGATCGTTCGGCTGCCGATGCTAGGTGCGGCTGGTATCGATAACGTTCAAAGAAAATTGGGAAAACTTTTGTTGAAATTGGAGTCGTTTTGAATTTGCTCTAGATACTTAATTTTGGTACTAATTTGGTCGGTTTTCAATTCACAACGCAAGCGCTGAAGAAGTAGGTATCAGACTAAAAGATGACCTTCTGATATTTTAACACTGGTAACCAAATAAAACGGTTTAACATTGTTAACAAAGACCCTACACAACTAAGTATAGGAATGTAACGAAACAGAAGTCAACGTGTAATCCTCGCACTAAGCCCTGTTTGTGTAGGAGGCGTCAAGCGAGGAACCATGTCAGCCTCTAATGCCTCGCAACGGTCGGCAAACTCGCCTATCTCTTGAGAAATCCCTTGTAAAAAGCTTAGGACATAATCTGTACGAGATAACACCAAAATCAATATAGACCTATGTCTTACGACAAATATGTAGGTTTGTTGGGATAGTTAAATGTAGGTCCTTCTTAGAAATGACCTTTGATGTTACCGGGCCGATTTTGGCTAGGCCTTGAGTACAGGTTACTTAAATAGGTTACTAAAAGGTCACACGGGTATTTGATTGATCAGAACTAAAAGGATAATACAAATTTTTGCAAAACACATCTGGCAGAAAAATAAAACCTTCCAAAGGAATGCTGAACAATCACAAAAGAATTTTATAACCACATTCCCATAAAACGGAGGAACAATGACGCGTTTCGTGTTGCGTGCCTGTTAACTAAATTAGTTGGCCGTTGTATAACAAATTATGCAAATATTTGATCCCCCTGGTTTCGGTGCACCTGCGCCACTGTCACACCTGTGGACAATGTCCACTGCAGTGTCACGACATATATATTCACGTATATGTTAGATATGCTTCCACTTTATTTGTTCCCCTGTGGTTAGCAGAGCGACGAGGGACTAATTAATGTTGTGCCTGTATATAGGCAACAGAATATGGTCTTGCATTGCAGTCTGTTCAAGTTTGATAACAGCTGGTATATAAGACAATTGCTAACGGTCATTCCATACCTAAAATTGTATGAAGCATGTGAAAAAACATACTTAGGTACTACTTTTTGATATCGTATAATCTTCATAAATTAGTAAACAAAAAAAGCCTATCGATAGTTCGATACACCAAAAACTTCTACATTTTTTCCCAGCACTACGTATTTGGCATAATCTTTCGTTCTCTCCCATATTGTTTTTAAGTTACGACAGTTTTGGACAATGGTTCGGAAATCCGCCGCGGCGCTGTTCGCTCCCCTCTCCTGTCGCCTGAGGGGGGGGGGGATGCGTCGCTTGACGGTGCAGCGATGTAAAAAGAAATTGATTTTTCAACACCCTGTAGATATAATAAAGATGAAGGTTGCGTTACTTACAAATATTATTTTTCGCGTGATTTCTTTATTTGGGTTTGTTTGATTTCATGTTTGAGATTTCATATTTTCTGTTTTTATTAGCGTTTCAAGATTCTCCTAAGCTTTGGTTTACTTTACAATTAATATCCCTAATAGTTTATATTTTGGTTTAGAATTGGGAAAGACAATTTCCAATTGTTTGGTCTTTTATCAATCTATCTAGCTTTAAAAACGCCGACACTCGACACTGAAGCGCCGCCGCTGCGCCCCCCTCTCACCCTCCTACCCTTCAGTTACCCGCAGAGGCCGGACACTACCATACAAGACAAGATAAGACCTTCCGTCTGTGAATCCATCGTGAGACTGCACAGCAGGAGAGTGTTCAAATTGTAGTGGCCACCGACTGCTCGTGCTAGCCACCGGCCACCTTCGTTTCCGGCCGCGGTACCAAAGGCCGTGGTGCGATAGCCACCGGTTTCTGTGCTCTGTGGCCCGTTTGCACGGAGCCTTGGGGTCTGGCTGCTTGGTCATATTTTTATAAGTACTTATAACCTATTATGAATAAATAGCATGAAAGATTACAAAAAAAACTGGGTAGTTCTTATTATTCAGTCATTCATGCAGCAGTTCCTACGATCCTCGATACCAAACGCTTCATAAACATCAATAATGAACGACTTAATAATTGAATTAGTTACCAGCACACAATCGAGTAACCACCCCAGAGGATCCTCCATTAAACCAGACCAGGAACCAGATAAACGATGATCGAGCACAACTTGCATTTAATTACACAAACTAAACGGGATTTATGCGCCAACATAAATAACGATAAAATTAACAGTGTCCTCGGAGAAAATAGAATTTCATTAATTTAATCACGACCTGCCCCCTCTACCCTCCACCCTCCGCACTCAGCCACCTCTCGGCTCAATGGAACTACACGACCAGCCCTCTCGACCCCCGCAACAAGCACCCCTTGAGCTTTCTCAACCACTATCGAGCACCACCAGAGCTCAACTTACACCAGACATCAACAACCTACGTAATCAGAACTCCCAACTTAAAGATTTATCGCGCAGTAATAGGTCTCCCTAAATGGACCAAGTTTTATAGCCGCTTTCTTTGTTACAAAAGTACTGAGGGTTTTATTTGGGAATTTTGTTTTAAATTGTATAAAAGGAGATCAACTATTGTAGTAAATTTTACGAGGGGTCGCTGAAAGAATACTGATCCCGGGAGCCCGCTGTGGACGCTCGTAAACCCGAACAGGGTAGAATTAGACAAGTAGGGCTTAGTCGAGCAAGCGCACAGTACGAGTTACGACGCTGTGGTAGCCCGAGTGGCGCAGTCACTGAGTCAACGGCTTCGGTGCTACGAGTCATGGGTTCAATTCACGCATAAAGTTTGTGAGCAAGGACGTGGTTTTCAGTTGGTTATGTCGTCCGGAGGGAGTTATCGATCTAGGTTCCATTTTCAATTCAGATGCTTTTGGTGTTACGACAAATAGTGACCATTCTCTATTGTGGCAAAACAACTTTTCAAAAGTGTTCTTTGATAAATTTGTTTGGATTTTAGTATAGGTAATAATTTTATCTTCTTTGCGGTGAAGCTTGTTAGCGAAATATTTTTTTCTCATTTCACCAAAAAAGGGACCCCAAACTGCGTCAATATCGCTCAGTACGCATTGTTTCTGCCTGGCTAGCCACCACCCTCTCATTGAAGTAAATAATCCTCTTTTATGGCAAGCCATTGTTGAGCCTGGCCGTCAAACGTAGGACCTCGGACGTAAACTATTAGCAACAGCACTTATATGGAACGTACCTTACTTCTGAAGTAAATAGAAAAGGTTAAAACGGTCAGGGTGATAGGTGGGCGGCGAAGTACATAGTAATGTACGGCGAGCGCCCGGGCGGTAGTTACATAGTTATGTATCGTCGTCGGCCGAGCCGCTCGATGCACGCGGGCGAACACGCCCGAGCGCCCCCGAGCTGTGCCGAGCGCTCCCGAGCCGGCGTGCACACCCGCAGTCCCCGCTCGCGGCGCGCACGAGCGAACGTGTGCCGAATTCGTGTTCGCCGCTCGTCTAATTTAAAAATAGATTATACTCGTAAGTTACCGCGCTTGTCGGTGTGAGTCGAGCGCTGTGTGTGTGTTATCGACCTTGACATTGTGCGCGAGTGAGACGGAACGATGACCGAAGTCGACTGGTCGGGGGACTTGGCGATACGCTTGGTGGAGGAGTATCGGCAGAGGCCCGAGCTGTGGGACAGCTCGAACGGGCTGTACCGGGTGCAGACAGCCAAGTACGAAGCGTGGTCCGAAATGGCGAGGATATTCGAGTGCGATATCACCGACTTGCGCAAGAAGTTGAACTCGATATTCGCGTCGCATCGCCGCGAGAAAGGGAAAATTCGCAACGGAGGCCGCTCGACGTGGTTTCTATATCCGTACTTGCGGTTCTTACCGAATCATCTCGATTCTAACTCGGCGGTGGACTGCAGAGAAGAAGTTATTGTGGTAATTCATGTCAATTTCTAAACATTGTAGCGAGTAGCGTACTTGAAGAAAACGGAACGTTAGGTAGGTATGTACTTAGAAACAAGAGCTTATGAGTAGGTCTCGGTCTCGGAATCTTGGGGTACGTTACGCTTGGAAGGCGTAGTTAAACTAAAGGGTTACTATTTATTAAATTGATTGAATTACTTACCTGCCTATCTGAACTGATACCTACATATTATAAATGCGAAAGTTTGGATGTTTGGCTGGATGGATGTTTGTTTAGTAGGTACTCGATCACGTTCCCGTCGAACAACAGAACGGCTCAACGAATCTTGATGAATTTTGGCACAGAGGTAGATTTTAGTCTGGAATAACACATGTAGGTATATATATTTGATTCCTTTTATCCCGGGAGTATGTTCCATAGGCATAATTTGCAACATTCACGCGGGTGGAGCCGCGGGCGACAGCTAGTAAGTACTTTAGTGTTAGCAATCGGGGAAAACATTTGACAGTCAAATGTTTTCTGCAGTTGCATGACATTATCAGTAAACAAGGTCGATTGGCCAAGCCATTTAGGTTACAGTACCAAGGAACTTATAATATCTAACGGCCGGTCTCAATAACGTTCTACCTTTGACCGACTGTCAATTAGTAGTAATTTGTTGTTAGTAGTGAGTTGATCAACACTAGGAAGTGGTGACGGGCGGGCGTTTTGGGGGACTGTCTTTATGTAGAACTTTGACGTTCAAAAAGTGCTGGCACTCAGCCTAATTTGAATAAATGACTTGAATTTTGAAATTTTGATAAGTCGGTCAGGCGTAACACTTTTACTACGAAAACCACCCTTATCACTACCTGATTAAAGGCGCTGTCGATGATATATTAAATTGTTCCTATGGATGTCCCTGATATGATTGTAACTGTATTAAATCGTTGAGAAACAATTAGTTTACTTAAAGTTGATTGAACTACATATTATGATCCATACTCCGTAGTGTAGTTAGTATGTTTCGAGGTTATAGCCCAACGGGTGAAACGTGGATTACTGAGTGAGAGATCATAATCACCCCTGCGCTATTTATGCGAACCCCTTGCACAATTATATTTAGCAAAGAAGGAGGGGTTACAGCAAGACTACACGGTACTACGCTAAACTATGAATAAAGTTAGTCAGTAGAGGTAGAAGTGGCCTAATAACCATCATTATTTAAGCCGAGAGATGTCCACAGCTGGACGTAGGCTTCTCCAAGCGTCGCCAGATTGCCCAGTCCTGTGATTCTTGCATCCAGCGGATTCCCGCGGCCTTCTCCCGGTCATCAATCCACCTTGTGCCAGACCGGGCGAGGAACCTTAGGACGCAGTTTATTTTTTAGTTCCATTCGGTTTAAACTTGCGTTTGACCACAATGTCACCAGATGGTAAGCGATGATTGGGCAAGCTTGCCTAGAAGCACCTCACCTATTCACTCTATTAGTAGTTACTTTAGTAGTTTGATACGAACATCGCAATTTAAATCGCTCGTGTCTTCAAGGCCCAATACTCTGAATATAGGCCATCAGGTAAATCATTATAAAGCCGTGGTCAGGACAGGCTTCCAGCCATTTCTCTTAAAAAATCGGTCAGTGTGTCCGTAACCTTGATTGTGGTTGACCGTTGCCAACTATTTACTGGCTTATTTATATCTATTTACTTTGGATTGTTTTTGATTCTGTAATGAATTGGTTCTTGTAATAATGTGGAGTCGAGTGATAATAAATTAAAATATTATGAAGACAGGAATCTGTTTGATGTTTCAAGGGCTATGACGATAATATTGGACAGTTCTATACTACTTTTATATTTTATATACCATTTCATAACTGTTGTGTTTCTAGCATATTTTAAGAAATTGCAAATAAGCTTTATGCAGAGGAATACCTACCGCTGATGAGTGAGTAGGTACGATGAAAATTAAGCTAATGAGCCCAACCTATGGGATCTTATTGGAAAACATGACACACCAAACTCAGGTACAACAAATTTCAACCCCTTTTTAACAAACGGGATAAAAAATCCTTACTTAATTATTTTCTCTTAAAATCCTTGGAATAACGAAGGTGTTCAGAGCACTAGCGGAGATTTTTTAATGTCTGTCAATATAACTAGACTTGACTTCTAGACCCAGTGGTTCAGGCTGTACGATGTCCGCCAGTGAATGTATTAAACATATCTAACCTACAACTACGCAGAAGACTAGAACAAGAACCTAGATAAGGTAATTGTAAGAATACTTTGCATGCCTTTTTATAAATGCTAGTTCTTCTAACTCAACAGACAGGTGTGTTGCTGGGGAGTTTGTTGCGCCACTTTTTCTTCCCAGCTATAACACTAGGAAGTGGTGACGGGCGGGCCTTTTGGGGGACTGTCTTTGCGTAGAACTTTGACGTTCAAAAAGTGCTGGCACTCAGCCTAATTTGAATACTTATACTTTTGATTTTGATAAAATATCACATTATAGCAATACAGGCAAGTTTATCAACAAAATAAATCTTCCTAGGAATGTTCCGCACACATCCCGGAAATGTGAGAGTCGTCAACAAAGTGTATTGACTTGTTGCCACTGAGCCACGGAGCCCTGCTGCAACACTGTGCCAAATTTCATCATTCGGGATATTGTTAGCAGACACTGATTATTATGATATCATTATCTTGTCTAAATAAAGATCATTTTTTAATACTGGGGCCACTGATGATCCATCTTTGCTGATAAGGTACCTATATATTTTTATTTATCAAAAAAATTGCATCACTCGTAATGTTTAGCTTTCTTATCTGTCTGCACGTGGCACGTGTCCTGCTGTGGAGTGCACTTCAGTTAAATAAGCCTATATTTTATATACTTTTGATAGTCAGAAGAGAAAATAATACTGGAGGTATAGCTTGCAAGAACCGATCACTTTCATCAAGTATTAAATAAATCAACCATTATAGTTTATTTATTGAATACTTTGCGCTGGATGAAAGTAGCCGAGGATCGAGTAAGTAATATTGTCTTGAGTGTCTTTTGAGTTATATAGTCTAACTAGCTTTTGCCCGCGACTTTGTACGCACATATCCTGTATTTTCCCGTTCCCGTATAGCCTCTTAGCCTTCCTCATGAATGTGGCTTTCACATACAAAAAGAATTTTCCAAATCAGACTAGAAGTTCCGGAGATAAGCGCGTTCAATCAAACAAACTCTTCAGCTTCATTATAGAAAGTGTTGTAAAGCTTTATGTTGATTATGATGAATTGTAATATAGCCCTGCCCAACTAATTTTCAAAGACTAGGGGGACGATGTCCGTCTGTCTGTCAGCGGGCTTTATCTCAAGAAACGCAATAGGTACACAGTGGAAATTTTCACAGAGTGTGTATTTCTATTGTCGCTTTAACAACAAATACAACGGGAACCCTTCGTGTGAGAGTCCAAACTCGCACGTGGCCGGTTTTTTTTTTTATGCGATGCTGGCAAAATAGAAATTAATCTTGACCAAGAACTTCAAATACAGCCAGCTGTCCAGCCTAGCGATGCCCCACATAGCGACCACTGGCCCCCAAGGCCGCTGTTATCACGTTACTAAATTAAATTACGGAAATAATTTGCTTGTTTATTGCCAAAAACAAGGACATCAATTGGCGTTATCGAAACGTTTCAGCAAAACATTATTGACAACCTTAAATAAATAAGTTTTAATTTAATGTAAATATTATAGCTACAATTTTTTTTTATTTAACAAGTTCATCATTGTTGATTTCTACAACAATGATAAACTTGTTTAATTAGCCGGCTGAAGTTTTTAAATTGTATTTTGTTTATTAGGGACAAAAAAGCAGTTACATATTTAAGAGAAACATTAGGATTCTTAAGATATATAGGTAAAACAATTTCAAATAAAAATAATTGAAAAAAGGAAACGGAGAACTAGTGTCTTAAAATAAATTAATCCCCAATGCCTTTGAGTGTTAAAAAAGACAATCTTGATAAACATCGCGCCATAGAAGCAAACAACCTATTTAGGAATATTACACCAAAAACATGAAGCTAATCTTCAGATTACAGTAATATTACACTGATACATAAAAATACCAACATTTGTTTGAATAACAATAATGTAGAAGAGGGAAGCAAACGTTATCTAAATATTATGATCCTAATGTTTTATCAGTCGCGAAAATGGAATTTGCCGTTACACAAATCTTAAATACTTACTCAGATTTACGTCAAAATGTGATATATTATCTGTATCAATACTGATTGCTGAAAAAAAATTGCAACAGCTAATTCTCCATGTTTCATAGTTTGCTTTATCTGCTGTATAATATAGGTATTAAAGTATATTCCTATAAAAAAATAAATTAAGAAAAAACGTCTTTGTTGCATTATACATATACTCGAAGGATGGGTTGAATACATTTCTTCCACTATGTTGCTGGCCAGTGGTTGATGACGGATACAGACATGTTCACAACAGTTGCCATTCAACTGTTAATACACCTAAATTATTAATTATTGCATCATTATTTATTTTGTCTAACCGATCTTAATTACTCTTAAAGTGCTTATCTTCAGAGGTTCAGTTTACTTTATCAGTACTGAAACAACAAGGGCCTACACACTTATTATTACTCAGATGCTTACAGCAAACAAATAATAATTTAACTACTATTATTAATCTTGTTTTTTCTACATTAATTACCGTTTCGATACGCGGCATAACCACTATTGAAACAATTCGATTTGCCAATAGTGACCTCATCGCAAAATATAGGTCAATCAAACACAAGCTTGGGTAAATTAATTAATAATGCATGGATATGGCAAGTTGTTTGTAGCGCGGTTCCTGGTCAGAGTCAAGGTTGGGGGCTCTTCCTGTATTCAGATTAGGGAGTGACTTCATTGTTTGCGATTTGGACGGTCACACTGACTTGAGCCGCCGATACCGAATAATTATATGACGTCCTGTCGCTAAGCACTACGAGGGTTCGAATGTAGCAATCATGCAAGTCGTTACGGATAAAAATAATCCTCTAAAGCACAACAACTGTAACCAAATAATAAATACCCAGGTAAAGCAAAATATACTTATCGGAAACAAATTAACGACGTTTTTTTTCCCCAGGGAACATCAAACGAAGAACAGTACTCACATGGCCAACAAACAAGGTCAGAGGAATCATCAGAAAATGAAGAAGAACTCGACAACCATAGACGAGAAAATGAAATCATGATCAAAAAGGAGCCAATAATGGAAACATACTGCATCGCAACCGAGCCGGAGCCCAGCCCCGAGCCCAAGAGAAGACCGGAGCGACCCAAACAAAGGACACCCTTGAAGAAATACAAACTTACGAGACCCTTGTTGAAACGTAAATTAGTGGTGAAAGAAAATGACTCTCTTGACAACAGACTACTAGAAACCTTGAAGTTATTGAGAAAATCAGATTTGTCGAGGAAGAAAGATGAATGTGACAGCTTTGGAGACTACATAGCGGTTTCCTTGAGGAAGCATGATGAAAGAACGCGGAGTATGATCAAGCAGGCCATCAATAATATACTGTTTGAGCAGGAGATGAAGAAGTACAGCAACAATCAGTACGCGGTAGTGCTGTCAGAGGTCGATGTGAATCCGCTCGTGCTAGGTGACAGTGATGACAAGTGACTCCTGAATGAAAGGCCGGACTTTTTTGAGTAATTCTTCAGTGAGACTGATTTTAATGATTAAGTGTGTCATACGATACTTTTGATATAAACTGAGTGCAATGATTATGAATAATTACACGACTTTAATCTATAAAAGTTCTTTGTTGTATTTTCACTTTGATAATATTATGTTAGTAGTAAATAAATATGAAAGAAGAATGAACGTTTTCCAATTGATATAGTTTATTAAATATTTAAATATTACTCTTAACCCGTTTGTGGATTTAATAACACCAAACTAACACTTATAATAAGTATGCAGATAAAATGAACTTTGACATAAATATCAAAAATTACTGAATAGTTTAAAAGTTTAAGATTGTCCTGCATGGTGTGCTTGTGACCCCGAGTCCCCGACGCCGACGCAATATGCACGGATTTCTTGTAGTCAAGTGAAGGTGATATTGTTTTGGTCTATAACTTCATATTTAAATGTTTGCATTATTAACTTCGGGGTCAAAGCAAAGTGACTGGATGCAAAACGAGCTAACAGAACTTTACAAAACGTTGGTATAATTAATTTTCCGTTCAAAGTAAACAATACAGAAGTTATCATCCTGTGTTCCTTTGATAGGTATATTTCCATTACTTAGTCATTTTATCACAGTTTCCTGCATGACTCTCATAAAACATCCACTATCTGAATTAACTGAAACATTTTCAAATTATCTGGAAAAAATGTGGAATCAATAAAAAAGGCAGCATTAACACATGTATCGTCAACCGCATTGAAACAACTGCATTCTGCTCGCCTTACGTTTTCCATTAGTTTTTACATCCATCAATCAATTATTTAGAGCACTTGTCTACGTGCCTGCTCACACGACTGGCGCAAGTCTCGCATTACGATATCACCTGCATCCATCACGATTGCAACTATTGCAGCTGTTTTATTTCTGTTGCTGTTTTAATACTGTCTTGTCGATGCACTCTGGAAGTAAACCGACAGTGTAATCCGAAGTTACCTTTATTTGCTTTATAAAATTAAAAATTGGTAAATGCTGTCTGTTTAAAGTCTAGTAGTTTCTTTGGAGTTGTTTCTTGCTGCATTGCATTCATCGCTTCACTTGGGTTGCAGGTGTCTATACCTTTGTGAGGCTGCAGAGTATTGTATGCTGTGCTGGTCGATGTAGTATACGTGAGGGTTCAACTCTTGGTGAGGAGCATCACGCCACCTACGTCATTGGAGTGTGCATGTATGTCTGTTGTCTCGCGTGCAATCTAGCGATGTATTTGCATTTAATTGGCTTCAGTTACAAGAAATTTTTGCTCATAGCCAACTAGTTGAATCATTTTTCAATTAAATTACTTCAACGTGTCTTATTATTGTAGTTTATATGTTGAATGGTATAATTGGATGTTACTAGTGTCTACAATTATTCGTAAATGACAAATGTGCCAGTTGAATATTTATGAGACTTTGTTATTGACTAGATATCACACGTGTCACATTATATTATCATACATCGAAAATGTTTTCGTATCGTCAATATATCAGTGTTCAACGAATACTGAAAATACCGCCGTTTACGTATACATTAGTGATTAACAATACGTTTTGACCTGCGCTGTTCTGTTTGACCCCTTTTAAATTCTGTTCGATGATTCATGCGAATATTTGGAAAACACAATGTGGATGAGTTCACGTATTTCATGATTGAAGTATAAATTACCTGAAAGTAAGAATGGCTGCATGGAGGTAATAAATATAATAGGTATCGTTGCCAAGTGGGTGTGGCGGCTTATCGCCCGCGCATGCGTAGTGAACCGGCTGTGGGCAATGGACTCGCCGCTAGCTACCAACTAGGCACTTCAACGATGTTACATAGGAGTTAAACACCTAGTTTTTACTAAAATCCCCCATTCTAGAAGGTGTCTGGTGTCTTTGCCAAACAAAGATTTTTAACGGCTGCAACAGAAATCCCATCGAGCACAAAAAGACCAAGCTACACGTTTTAACAAAAGTATTCTAAAAATTGGTCCTTTGCTTTCCGTAGGTAACTTACTTACTATATACACTTAGGTACATAAAAACTCGTAACTAAATAAACCTTAAAAAATGGCGTTAAAAACCTCCACACCTCAACAAATACATACTTTGTTGGGACATAGATAGGTAGTACCTAATTATTGCCAAAGTATCCTTTGGTAAATCCACCTCTTCAATTAATCAAGATCCACACAGCAACACAAGTACATATGAACACGTCCTCACGGACGGCTAACCCTCACTTCCTCTACAAAGTCTGTAACCATTCAACTGACATTGCGTCAGCCGTCGAGTTCAGAACACGATAAAATTGCATCACTTCATAAATACTTGGTCTAGCCAATCGACCCCATTCATGTGGAGGAAAAACCCCATTAAAAACAATAGAATGAGGAAGTTGTCGTCCATTGTTTCAGGGTTTTCTTTCCTGTAATTTTGGGTAAATCTTAGAAAAGGTGTGTTTTATAATAGCATTCACAACTGTGTGTAGACTCTTTCACAGAATCTAGTAACATTTAAACAATTTAAATGTAAATATTAACTGTTATTCGGGTTCTGGTTTTTAAGAATAATATAAGGAATTAAAATAATAGACAGTTATTCATGTACTTACTTATTATATTTCTCGAACTCAACACACAAAACCAAAAACTATATTTCACTTACACAAATATACACTACAGTAAATAAGCTCCTTCTATTTCGACGGTTAGTCCCCGACTGAGCTCGTAGGCCTGGCACGATAACCAAGATGGCGTTTCCCCCACCATTATGCCTACGTTCCAATAAACGCACTGTGATTGGTTAGTCGTGCCATCCACGAACACAGTCGGTACTACACTAGTCAATACAGTACTTTAAATATTATAATCAGATTTGATTTAACATAATTAATTGAATAAAATAGCTACATAATTTACTACTGATAACAGTCGGCCATCCAAGGTACATTTCACGTCCTCGTGTTGATTGAGAAAATAAACAAAGAAATGGATCAGCTCAAATGTTATCAACAATGGAAACAAATTACAATAAAACGTTATAACCTGTGTAAAGAAAAAGAAAGTTGATGTCACACCAACATTAGTTAATATACAATTTAGATATTAACATAACAAATCATATTTTTGGGTATTATTTCATGGCCCACTATAAGTAATATCGGGCATTATTTCATGGCCCACTATAACTAATATCGGGCATTATTTCATGGCCCACTATAACTAATATCGGGCATTATTTCATGGCCCACTATAGATAATAATGAGCGTTATTTCATGGCTCAATATACACAAATACGGGCATTATTTCATGGCCCATTTTAAGTAACCGGCATTATTTCATGGCCGGGGTTGACCTCAATAGACATTATTTCATGGTCTAAGGATCTGAAAGCATTAAGTACTGTAAAGGGCAGTATTTCATGGCCTGTATACAGAACTGGAAGTACAAAAAAGTAAACCTGGAAGAAAAATCTGAAATGAATAAATTTAATCATTGGGTTAATCGCTATCATTGCCAGACGTATCGTCATGCGGTCTATTAAAGTTTAACCAAGCCTTAATTTTGTCGCTTGCAACTACAGTCGAATAAGACCGGTTAGATTTTCGTGTCAGAGGAGTATCCTCAATTTGGTATCGATCGAAATCATAGACTTTTGTAATTCTGTAGGGTCCCTGAAACTTAGGAATAAGCTTTTTACTGTTTCCTGTAGCTGGGATTTGTCGTTCAACCCTAACAAGATCACCTACTTTATATTTGGGAGCTGGACAGTGCTTAGCGTCATAAACCGTTTTTTGCGACTGTTGGTAAGAGCTAACGTGAGAATTAATCTCTTCCCTAATTTGCGACAAATTTTGACTTTTAGAAGGAGCGGATAAGTCATCTGTCAGTTCGGACACAATTCTACAGTCACTTGGACCCGATGGTCTAATGCCGAAAAGGGCCTCTGACGGTGTTCGATTTATGCCCTTGTTGAATGTGTTGTTCATGCCCCATTGAACATCAGGTAGGTGCTCATCCCATTTGTTTTCAGGAGAGCCAACACATTTAGCAGTTAATGCATCAACAAGGGTTCTATTGTAACGTTCTACCTGACCATTAGCTCTTGGGGTAGAAACAGCGTTCAAAACATGCTTAATGTTCTTTTCGATGGTAAATTTCTTAAAGTTCTCGCTAGTAAAGGAAGTGCCACGATCCGTTATGACCCTCTTGGGAACACCAAACAAACCAAAGTACTCACGGAAAACCTTTATGGACGTAGAAGTTTTTGTGTTCTTTACGGGTTTCAGATAAATGTAACGAGTGAATGCATCAATCAAAGCTAAAATGTACATATTTCCTCTCGCACTGCGTACAAAGGGGCCAACATGATCTGCATGAATAGTGTCGAAGGGAATATCAATTTTTGGAATAGGATGTAAAGTTCCAGGTTTCTTACCTCCAGATACCTTCGAATAAGCGCATTCTAGGCAAGAACCGACGTACTTCTTTACAAAATTGCGCATCTTTGCGAACCAATATGTTGCTTTGATACGTTCTAAAGTTTTATCAACAGCAAAGTGGCCTATGTCGTCGTGATTCTGTTTTACAATCTGCCATCGAACTCCCTTTGGGACGACCCACCTATCACCGTCACTAGTTATTCTATAGAGCCTATCATTCTTCACCTTATAATTAGACTTGATGTCAACCACGTCATCAAACTGAGGGTCTTTCAAAATACCAAGTATCCTTTGAACCTCACTATCTGCGCCTTGGACTGTAGCTAACCAATCACCCTCACTAACGACCATAACGTCCTGAGTCTGCTGAATAGGGTTCCGACTGAGTGCATCGACATGAGCCATGCGATGACCGGCCCTATACTCAATACAAAAATTATACTCTTGCATTTGTTCCCACCACCTAGCGACTCGTGGAATCATATCTCTCTTTTGGAAAGTTGCACGAAGGGAGTTGCAATCAGTGATTATTTTAAAAGGGATACCCACTAAATAAACGCGGAACTTCTGCAAGGAAGAAACTACGGCCAGCGTTTCCAAGTCATATGACGAATAATTTTGTTCCTCAGGCGTTGTCTGCCTGCTAAAGTAAGCGATGGGCCTAAGTACATCGTCTCTACCTTTTTGTAACAATATACCTGCCACTCCTATTTTACAGGCGTCTGTATGAAGCTGAGTTTCTGACTTCGGGTTGTACAAAGCTAAAGTGGGACGTTGTACGAGCTCTTTCTGTAAACGACGGAATGCTGTTTCCTGATCTATACCCCAAAACCATTTAGCGTCCTTTTTTAAGAGTTGTGTGAGAGGTTTTGCAATAACTGAAAAATTGAGGACAAATCTGCGGAAGAAGCTAGACAGCCCCAGGAACTGGCGAACATTATGTTGGCTCTGAGGAGTTGGGAAGAGTTTCACAGCTTCTATTTTCCTCTCGCCAGGACGAATGCCATCAGCAGAAATTTCAAAGCCCAAATATTCGACAGAGCTACAGAAAAAGAAGCATTTGGGGAGTTTCAACGTGAGGCCAGCATCGGCAAATAGACGCAGCACTGACTCTAACCGTGTCATTCCTTCATTTATATCCTTTGAAGGAATAATTACGTCATCTAAGTAGGCCAGGGCTTCTTTGTGTCGTAGTGGCCCAAGGATCTGGTTCATAATACGTTGAAAAGTGGCTGGAGCATTGGCAAGACCGAATGGCATACGATTGAATTCGTAGTGACCATCCGGCGTTACAAATCCAGTTTTATGTTTGTCGGCTTCTCGGATTGGTATCTGGTAATATCCCGAGGCAAGGTCCAAAGTCGTATAGTATTTATTACCAGAAAGAACATCTAGTTGATCGTCAATTAGCGGCATTGGATAGTTTTCCCGGACAGTTTTTTTATTGAGGGCGCGATAATCGATACATAGGCGAAGCTCGCCAGACTTCTTTCTTACAACCACAATAGGGCTTGCATAACATGACGTTGATGGCCTAACGATGTCATTATCCAATAGTTCGGAAACCATTTCCCTTACTTTTTCTTTTTCGCTTATCGACAAACGATAGGGTCTATATACTACAGGTTCGTTGTCTTGAAGGTCTATAGTCATATTACCAGATGTGGTTTTCCCTAATTCCGATAAGTTGAAAGCAAAACAGGACCGATACCTATTCAGTAAATTGAGCAGTCGGATTATATGATCAGAAGACAGTTCATCATTCAGATTTAAATCGGCCTTGGTGATAGAATCACAGTCACCGCTGATAGTTGCAGTTAAAGACAGAACTTGGACACTGGTATCTTCTTGAGCTATGCGACCACGAGCAATAAGAGAATTCTTTGAAAGTATCAATGGTGTTGGCGAAGTGTTACTGACAACGATCTGTCCCAGTCCATGTTCTCTCATCTTAAACAATCCAGCAGCCACTGAATAGCGAACGCCTTCCAAACACCTAATACTACCATCGACAAAAATATCACCTTGATGTGGCGGATCCGCATACACTTCCACGATAGCTATACCCAAAACCTCAACTGACTCTTTACAGAATAATTTTATTTTGTTATTTGATACTATATTTTGGTGCTCAAGTTCAGAAATTTCTAAAGTATCACTTGTTTTTCGTATAACCACGTGTGGCTGCTCCGTAAAGGTTTGTCCTATCAAGAGGGCCACATGCATGGCATCATCTGCCACTATTAGCAACTCGAGTTCAGCTTCAACATTATCAATAATAATTTTAACTCGCTGTTTGCCAATGCAAGGTACAACAGAATTACCGAAACCTCTCAATACTGGAAGGTTATCGACACCATAATTCAAACCTATATTTCGAAATGCGGTCAACCTAATCATTGAGCATTCACTTCCAAAATCGACAAAAGCAGTGATAGTGAAACCGTTTACACTAGCAGTTTTGAAATATTTCTTATTTGGTTCCGACACCGGAGTGGTTATTTTTGACGAATCAATTTTGTCTATAATATTCCTATCCTCTATTCGCATGACCTTTTTCTCTTCAGTTGTTGGGAGTTTGGCATAGCATTGTTCAACCTCGTGACCTATTCTATTGCATCGACTACACTTCTTAACGGGTTGGGTGCACTGAGAAGTAACATGACCATCCTTCTTGCAATTTGAGCAACGTGTAGGCCTAAAGTTAGAGCTATTCTGTTGCTTTTGAGGTTGACCCTTGGGTAGTTTTCGCTCGGTGTTAAATTTCATATTTCGAGCATTACGCAAATACGAAAGCAGTTTATTAGGATCATCAAATTGAGCTGCCTCGGCACCTAATCTAACCAAACGGTCGTCGATGCCATGTAAAATGCATTCGACTGCCTTTTTTCCGCTTATACCACATCTATTAATTAAGGATAGTTTATCATAGTAATACTCTTCTAAGGAGTCCGTAAATCTAGCCCGTTTGGCCAACATATCGCTTAGCATTTGGCCATAATTCTCTTCTGACGGGAAAGTAGCCAAAAGTTTTTCCTGCCATTCGGCCCAAGTAAACAGGACCGACGGAAGGCCCTCGTACCATCTCTGAGCTATGCCCTTTAGTTTTGGTAAAGCAAAATGTATTACTTGCTTTTCCGACCATGTATAGATGGTTGCACACTCATTGACTTTGTGGAGCCACATCGTCATCGTCTGTTCCCGTTTACTTGGGTCAAACTCTGGAATAGTGTTACTAAGCGAGCCTAGCCTGTCTGCACCATTGTTAGACAAAGATTTCAAAACATTGACAAGGTCTGACATGGTAGATAATTCCAGTAAAGAAGTGGACTCACCCGTGGTGTTGTCTTGCGTTGTGACCTGCAAGTCTCTTGCAGCACTGGATCGTGGCCGCCTCACTGGGCTACGTGAACGGCAGCTTGTGGAGTCAGGAGGGTGCCGTCCCGTAGCTCGGCGTTGTTCCTGGCTGGAGGCCTGGCGATCCTCCTGGCTAGAGGCCTTGTGGTCCACCCGGCTGGATGCCCGGCGATCCACCAGGCTGGACGTCCGGCAATCCACCCGGCTGGATGCCCGGCGATCCACCCGGCTGGACGCCCGGCGAACCTCCCGGCTGGAGGCCTGGTCGTCCACCCGGCTGGATGCCCAACGATCCACCCGGCTGGATGCTCGGCGATCCACCAGGCTGGACGTCCGGTAATCCACCCTGCTGGACGCCCGGTGTTCCACCCGGCTGGAGGCCCGGTGATCCACCCGGCTGGAGGCCCGGTGTTCCACCCGGCTGGATGCCCGGCGATCCACCCGGCTGGATTCCCGGCGATCCACCCGGCTGGACTCCCGGCGATCCACCCGGCTGGATGCCCGGCGATCCACCCGGCTGGATGCCTGGCGATCCACCCGGCTGGATGCCCGGCGATCCACCCGGCTGGATGCCCGGCAATCCACCCGGCTGGATGCCCGGCGAACCTCCTGGCTGGAGGCCTGGTGGTCCACCCGGCTGAATGCCCGGCGATCCACTCGGCCATCCGCCCGGCTGCGGCTTCTTCGCTCGCTTCGCCGACTAGCATCCGGACAGCGTGGTCGGGTCACCCGACTGCGTGAGCGGCTGCTACACCTTCGAGGATGCACCGATCGATTCGACGCACAGCGACTGTTACGCCCTCTTGATCGGCGGCTCAGCCGGCTCCGTGACCGATTTGCGTTCCGGCTGTCAGCTCTACGCCTAGCAGGGCTGCGAGACTGGCGGCCGGCAGCGAGTGATCCTGTAGGATCTGTCGGGGTGTAGAGAACACGCTCTCGTTTGTCCCCCTCCATCGATTTATCCTGGAACGTAAATTATATCCCAAAGAATTCGTGCTTTAAAATAAGCTTAAACCCTATAAGATTATTACAACATAAGTAAAAATAGGCATTGTCCCGTATTTACAAACAACGTCAAGCAACTGAGTACTTTTAAGCAATATATCAGTATTTAAATATAAAACAAAAAAAAATACTTCAGTATTTAACTTAATCACTTGTGAATGTAAAGTTTAAAAAAAAAAACAACAAAATCCACATCCACCTGTTAGTTAGGTTCTTCGTTCTATAGTATTAAACCAAGTAAAATTATAATTAGAAAATAATGGGAAACATTTTATATTGTAGGAAATCAAATTTGTAAATTGTTTTCCTCTTTATGTCACGTAGGTACGTGACAACTGATTTTAACGAAAAGTAACGACGGAATTTGTAACCGTTATGGGCAATGGTCGTTATTTTCAAAAGGGAAGAAAAATATTACCAGAGTAACGAGGCTAATAATATATAATAATAGCAGGATATTTAAATCAGGAAAGAATAGTTAACGAACTGGCCAAAACAGGATTCTTTATCCCACTTCTGAAATGTAGACTCTTTCACAGAATCTAGTAACATTTAAACAATTTAAATGTAAATATTAACTGTTATTCGGGTTCTGGTTTTTAAGAATAATATAAGGAATTAAAATAATAGACAGTTATTCATGTACTTACTTATTATATTTCTCGAACTCAACACACAAAACCAAAAACTATATTTCACTTACACAAATATACACTACAGTAAATAAGCTCCTTCTATTTCGACGGTTAGTCCCCGACTGAGCTCGTAGGCCTGGCACGATAACCAAGATGGCGTTTCCCCCACCATTATGCCTACGTTCCAATAAACGCACTGTGATTGGTTAGTCGTGCCATCCACGAACACAGTCGGTACTACACTAGTCAATACAGTACTTTAAATATTATAATCAGATTTGATTTAACATAATTAATTGAATAAAATAGCTACATAATTTACTACTGATAACATGTGTCAGTAAGAAATAATCTATCCAGTGCCATACAATCTGCGAAGAAAATAGTGCCGTTTGTAAGAAGAAAATTCCGACACAAATTTTCTCTGGAACTCGGTAATTGCCACGAATGTGACCCTCGGAAGGTCAGACAGGTGTTCCATTGTACATCCACGGCCGCAGTCGCAGGCACACGGGTGATAGATACATTCTGTGGTTGAGGGTGTGTGAGGTGACCAGGTGATGGGGGCCACTCGTGGGTGTATCAGGGACATATAAAGATAAAAGGTGGACTTTTTATATGTATGTATTTAAAAATATATAAGTATGTTTATCAGTTGTCTGGTTGCCATAGTACAGGCTCTGCCTAGTTTGGGATCGGATGACCGTGTGTGAGTTGTCCCAGGATATATTATATTATTATTACTTGACTAGCCAAAGCCAGTATTTCCGGAAAAATGCGGTAACTCTAAGTTTGCCTATTGGTATAGGTATCTCAATTTCTGGAGCATATAATTTTACATTTCGAGCAGATATAAATGTTGGAAATTAAGGAAAAGCAACTAACAATAGTTTAACGATGATGTAAAAATTCTCTGGGGAAATACTGTTGTAGGTAATATTTTCTCTTCAAGATAATGAAAACGTGAATCATAAAATGAAATGACCCGTAATTTCAGATAACCTTCACAGTAACAGTCTACAGTGTTCCTTAGCGACAGTAAAGTAAGTATTTTCATTATTTTAAAATGATGAATAATAAGCTTGACTACCCCAAAAGGATGGATCTCTCAGGACTCTCCAAGTACCTACTGAGAGATTTGGAATGATGACCGTCATTTGAGCTCAATTCTAAAACTCGATTGTGGATTTATTTATAAAATTATACTTTATTGTACACCAAAGGTAAAACACAAAAGGAACCCAAAACACATCAATGAGCGGCCTGATCGCATTCCGCGATCTCTTCCTGACAACCTGGGATGGACTGTATTTGCCTGGACATGAAATGGGGCTGTCATTGCTGTGATACAAAATTAATTAAATTATAAATAATAATAATACGCTTATTGGACATTAATAAATAAATACTAAATATACAAACAGTAAAAAGGATTTTAATATTTCCATACAAGTATCATACATTTCTCATCCAACTTCAAAATTACAATGGAAGTAGTTATATACAGCGTGTTCTAGAAGTGCGTTCTCATATTTAAAGGTGATGTTTGGTAGCGGATAAACATTTATGACAAAATAGCAAAACAAAAAAAAATTTTTTTTTTTTTGAAAAAACGGCTAGAAGTTCTGATGAAATGATTTTTCAAGCAATTTGTTACAGTTGCTGGCATTTATTTTAGTTCAATCACAGATTTGATGTCACCAACTGCATCAGACTGCTTGAAAAGTAATTTTTCCGGTCAAAGTCAAAACGTTTATTTCAATTAGGCCATTAAACGGCACTTTTGAACAATAAAGTGACTCTACTGTCCATTCGGAAAGGTAGGTTCTTATGGAGAAGAACGGACAAGAAACTCCATAGTTACTCTTTTCAAATAATGATTTACAAAATTTGGTACTTATACAAAAATTAATTTAATATTATGTGAGGACGATGCACCCAGAGTATGCTACTTATAAGAACAAAGTATCACCAGCAGATGTAAACTTATTCATTTTCTAAAGAAATTTAGGTAAATGGTACTCACATTTACAAACATTGGAACCATTAATTAAACAGTGTGTGAGTCAACAGAAAAATAGAAACACAAAAAAAGAATCAGTATATCTATAAAGTTAATACATAAATCAACCAGTTGGATTTTGTCTACACCCTTGATTGTCCTATGGAGCAGGACCAGCATATTTCCAAGCATTCTTATCCTGAATGTAATCTTCTAATTTGTAATATGCTTGTTTACAAAGTGTACTTTTAACATAAGTTTTAAACGTTCCTTCATTTAGTTTTAATATGTCAGAAGGTATCTTATTGTAACATTTAACACAATACCCCATGAAAGAACTGTGGACTTTAGCTAATCTAAAAAATGGTTGATCTAATTTGTCTTTGTTTCTAGTATTAAAATTATGTCTCTCACTAAAAAGATGACGATTTTTCCGCACGTACATAATATTTTCATAAATGAATTGGCAAGGGACTGTCATAACATTAATCTTTTAAAAAAGTTCCCTAAGAGAATCACGGCGACGCAGATTATAAAGGGCTCTGACAGCTCTCTTTTGTAAAATAAATATGGATTCAATGTCAGCAGCCCGACCCCACAGCAAAATACCGTACGACATAATGCTGTGAAAGTAACTAAAGTAGACCAAACGTGCGGTTTTTACGTCTGTTAACTGTCTTATCTTTCTAACAGCATACGCGGCTGAGCTTAGACGACCCGCAAGAGATGTTATATGAGGCCCCCATTGTAATTTCTCGTCCAATGTGATACCTAGGAAAACCGTCTGATTAATGAACTCCAGTTTTTCTCCTTTCAATATGATGTCACATTCGCTACTTTTAACATTTGGTAAAGAAAATCTAATACATTTAGTTTTTTTTTTATTTAAAACCAAGTTGTTTGCCGTAAACCAATTTTGGACCTGATGAATACAGCTATTGACGTCGTCAAGATTTTGAGGACGTCGGTCTATTTTAAATATTAATGATGTGTCATCCGCAAATAATACCATCTTTGGTTGATTTTTAAGTAATTGGGGCAAATCATTTATGTAAACTAAAAAAAGGAATGGACCCAATATTGAACCCTGAGGAACGCCTATTGTTGTTTCCGACCCTATTGAGTTTACACCGTTTATCTGAACTTTAACCTGTCTGCCCATCAAGTATGAACTAAGTAAACCAAGGGCTCTATTCCTAATACCGGAACTTTTTAGTCGTTTTTTGTGGTCGAATTTTTTGAAAAAACCGGCCAAGTTCGTGTCGGACCACGCACAGTGTAGTGTTCCGTAGTTACACGTCTCCTAAACCATGTCAGAAAAATAGTAAAATGTACTTCACTATTATTAGATTACAAAGTTACAAAGAACGTGGTTTCTTAGGATTTTTTTACCTATCCAGTTCCATTTTTAAGTTGGTCGACTATTACTCATTAATATGTAAAGCCTAATTAGCTGTGATAGTTGTCCTTTGAAATTCATTATTTATGCTACTACCGTACATTTTTTCACGTCTCCTAAAATAACCGTTTATCTGGCAGAGAGACACTTTAAAGCAAAAATTAGCACTTTAAAGCATAATATTTCGCAAACGGATCCTTGGATGGAAAAATTATTGTGGCAAACCCTCAATACTTTTAAACGACCTATCCTAGGACACCCCGCAACATGGGGCAGGCGAAGAAAAAAAAAATAATCGCCACTTTACATGTAGGTGGCAGCCAACAAATATATTTCAAGATTTTAATTTACCTCTTTGTCGGCTATTTCTAGCGCTAAGCGTCTCTGAGCTAAAGCGCGGACGGACATGGCGAAACTATAAGGGTTAAAAAGATCTTATTTGTATGTTTTGTATTTTTTCCATAATGTAAATCAGAGTATGACCGCGCATTTCTGGAACATCCTGTACCATGTGTCCTACCTATAGGTTATCAAGTTAGCAACTGTATGCGATCATTAAGTCAATGAAGCGGTATCATAATAATTGCCTGTAATTTAAGATACCCTGTAAAAAACGGTCTGACATCAAATGAAAATTTTCCGTTCAATATTAAGCAAAGTTTCCTCAATTTACCCGCAGGTACTGTTGGTAATTACTTCGTCCTATAAGTAACCACTCGTTATTTCGTAAAACCTAATACCTAGCTGCGTGCAATGTGCATGCACAGCTACACGTCTGACTGTTCTATAACACTGCTGTAGCATCCCACATGACTCCAACACCAGACATATTGTCGCCTGTTTCTAAATATACATCTTACGTAAGGTTCAGTGCTACACATATCAATACATTGAAGTATCTTCTACCGTACATTACAACAGTCAACCTTGTCTCTACAGTATTAATGGTGGTTTTCCCATGAGCCGTGCCATCAGATAAGGTTCGACCTCGAGTTATCGATGCCAGACGTCAACGCCTTTGTTTTTGTTATTCGTTTATATCAGGATAATGATAGTCTTAGGTAATGGCTAATCTCTGATAAGATGGCTGAAGGGTGACAAACAGCTGGTGATAAGAGAGACTAGGACGCAATGACACGTTTTGTTATTGTGGGTTGTTCAGGACATTGCTCTTAATCCTCTCGCTTTGATAATCTTAAGATTCTCAAGCACTGCACAATGTACTTTACATTGAGTTGATTTCGTAGATATTTCACTTAGTGTCGATCGTAAAACCAAGCAAACAAATGATTCTACAAAGTAAGGTTAACTAAATGAAATACTAGAAGAAGGAATCAAGGTTTGCAATTAGTCATGTACATAGGTAATCTAAGACATCTACGGACTATCCAAGCGTACTGAGGTGTAAATAATGTACCTACTTGAAAAATCGCATGCTCATATACCGGAATCGTTCGCCGAGGTACCAGGCAAGCATAATTGCAAGCGGATTTAATTCCAGCAGCGTCGGCAGTATTCGAAGCCCTAGCAACGCTGCGGATATAAAAAACTACAATTTGCGTAACTGTGTGGTAGTTAGAGTTACGCTAAATTATATTACACAGTTTTATATTAGCTTCTACTATTACTTCAGTAATCCCTTAATCTTCTTAGTTTTATTACATTTTGTCTGCCTTTCCTTATCTATTGAAGACGACTGGGACTTAGTGTTATGTCTGGATGATAAGCAGTTGTTTCATCATCACTACTTGAAGTTATGAAGACGAGTGCTCTATGGCTGACGCAATTATGATAAAGGGACCTCATAGAAATGCTAGACTTTTCCATTAATAAAACTATTTCAACGAGGCAAATAGCTCCATATCTGCCATACCGCAGTAAGTGCTAAAGTGTGCAATTAACAAGAGGTAATTATAGCAATCTTGATATTTCATTGAAGTGTATCTGCGCTCTGAGTGACTCGATACTTAAGGGTCCTCGAGCCGCAGGATCGCCGTAACGTCACTGGTCGAGCTCTGTCTGTCAGTCGAGTGCTTTTATATATAGATTGTAGACATTGTGGCTCTAGATAAGGAAATAATATTACATAAGAACAAAATCCTCTCCCACGAGGAAGCACAAGGCCGCATAGGGGACAGCCAAGACATGAAAAAGGTGCACAAAGTAGATTAATTATAGTTGAAAAGAAAATATAATTGGTCCTTCCGTCCGCAAAGTTAATTTTATTTTGTGTTGTATCGTTCTATTTGTAGCCGTACACGTGGTTTTGAGGTATTTTTAAAGACCTAACCGTTGTTCTAGAATATATTTGCTCACAAGAAACTATAGATATTGCTACTAATAACCTACAGATATCGGCCTCGGCCTATGTATAAAGGAAATATTCTGTTGACATGACTTGCGTTAATAAATAGATAAAATTGTAGTCTTACGTTCTTATCTCTGTAAAGTAAGAGTAAACTTTACAGCAAAGCCAGATCTTTCCCGAAACTTCTAGAGGCCGTTGACGTCTACAAGCATCCAGTCACATCGTAACACCAATGCAATACATTACAAGAGAAAGGTTAAAGAGATCTCACTCTGAA
This sequence comes from Mamestra brassicae, assembly GCA_905163435.1. NCBI lineage: Eukaryota > Metazoa > Arthropoda > Insecta > Lepidoptera > Noctuidae > Mamestra > Mamestra brassicae. The sequence goes on along the minus strand of LR991003.1, from coordinate 18,342,184 downwards.
GTAAACAACACATGTTTTCCGAAGATATTTCTGTACAGAGGCCGAGCCAACCGTCACGTACACCCCACCACGATAAATTATACCACACGTCTCTTTTTTACACAGAGTTTTCAGCCTTGTGTATTTGGAGATAGGAAAGATAATCGTGAGAAAGATTCGCTCGACTTGTGGCAATATGCTAGGGTTCATCGGAACAGTTTTGTTGGAAAAAAGTAATTACCAAAGTGTCACTTTGAAGTAAGATTCTTTTGAGGGTGTTTACGCAAATCGTTGCGGTGAACTTCCTGACATCAATGGACTCTGATAAAAGCGTCGATAGTTGAGGAAAAAGATACTTGCCTATTTTTTCAAGATGTACTGAAAATATTTGCGCTCGTGTATTTGCGGAGTGACACATGTAGAATATTTACACGAGTGAAGTTTTCCGTACTTGAGGAACACGTGGTGGCACTTGACTTGCGTCATAAAAAGTATCGTCTTGCGAAGAAGTTTACGCAGGAAATGAAGATTGAAGATTGTGGATAAGAACTGAATAAGTAATATAATATTATAACCACTAGGTACTTACGGAAGAATAGAATTAGGAGAAGCGTAGCAAGTAAAACATAGATGATTACTCAAGAGTGGCAAACAGGCTAAACCAAGCTGGAAAAGTTCATTGAACTCATAATATGCTCGTACCAGAAGGGTGTCTATGACAATAGCTGATCGAACTAGGTTTCGAACCCACGACCTCTTAGATCGCAAGTCAAGGCCTTTGGGCTATTCTCAATAAAAAAGAAATACTGAAACATAAAACTTATTTCATCACGTACGGTTTGAGCTCACTTTCTGAGTTTTTGTTGCTTTTAATTATTAATTAATTATTCTTGCGAAACAATTTGCCGATATCTATAACTTTAGCTCCTTGACATGAAATATTTTTAACAAAAAATGCTTCAGAAAATTAATGTGTTAATTCAGCCAATACCTAGAATATGGAGCGACCAAGATCTCATAAGAGTATTTTATGACTCACTAAAAATGTAATTTAAAATTTTCCGGTTTGTGATAAGAGTGAGAATTTCTTGAAATCACAAAATTACGTCAGTCCTCTTAGAAATACGATCCGTGAAAACTTTGATAAGGGGAGAATAGATAAGGTATATCTCACAGAAATACACATTTATGTCATATATATTAATAGGAAGAGGTGTTATAGTAATATAATAATTATTATTCATTTCTACCCACTTTCTTTAACTTCAGATGACGAACTTGGGTAAATATCGACACCTTGAATCTTGTTAATTGTCAAGGTGTTCGATATAATGTTGAACAAGTTCTCCTCGCTTGTTATATTTAACTTGGGGAAAAAACTAAAACACTGAAAAGCTTATTCAAAAACCTGATTGGTCTTTTGTCTTTCAAATCGCCGAATTTAGTGCCAACAGTATGCCATCGCAAAATTCATATTTTTCCTTATGGTATTTATCCGATTACGGGAAATAGAAGGGTTATAATTTTAGTCTATTTGAAAGTTGAGTTAGTAACGTCATGTTTAGGCACAGTATAAATGCATCACTATCAAAGTTCTCTACAGACCAATTCTCACAACTTGACCCCATTAGCTTTCCATCACACGGTTCGACACATCATATTTTTCTTTAAAACCACAAGCTTCTGTTTCGACCCATTTCAAGGAATTGTATGCAAAAAAATATTATATTAATCGAGTTAAAACATTGCGTACGTGCGGACCGCCACGATACTCTACTGAGGAGATATAATTATCACAAGTACTGAGTATTTCGGGAGATGACTAAATGTCACAAACAAAAGAAAGGCGAGTTTTGTACAACACTAGTTCACCGTTGTTTAGGATAACGTCATGCTCTGTTTTGGGTTTGACAATTTTTTTGTTCGTCTTTTTCGTGTGTAGAACTAAAGACATGTGTGATTTGTTTGTTGTTTGGGTATGTCTTTCAGTTACCTATCGTGCGTTCTTTATTTGTAGTTCTTTTGTCTTCAACTTTTTTATTTATATTTTTGTTTTTTTTTTAGAAGAATCACCCTGCTCTTCAGTACTACTTACCTATAGTGTACCTACGTTTAATTTTCATTTTGCCTTAATTTTCGAACCAAATTTACGTCCTTTACATTGACGATTGATGGTAAATAAACACACAGTTATCTTGGTCGCGTCCAGCTCGCCACTGGACCGGTCAGACGGTCGCGTCACGCAGGACGCAGGACCAGTCTGGACAGGTTCGGACAAGTTGGCACACAAACCCGCCGGGACGTCTTCACGACCACTCTCTTTCGAGAGCCGATATAAAATATATAATCAAACATTTGAAAAAATTCTGGCTGTGGTTAGGAACTTAGGACAGCTTGTAACTTTCGGTTCTCTAGTATTTTCAGACATAGGAGCACGTATGAGTCTCTTAACATTGATGGTTAGTTGTATTGTTTCTATGTAGCTATATTAATGGATTCAAATTATTATATTACAACTTGAGCTGTACGAATACGGATATAAACACATTGTGGAAACAGAGTGGAAGCTAGTTCTATCAGTGTTATAAATTAAAATAAAGGTAGCTATTTAAGTACTGTATTTATCAATGTATCTTTCACAGGATTCGACAAACATACGTTGGACTAACACGTCTGTCTTTTTTCTTAATGACCTTGATAGAGAAAATGAAAAAATATGGAAGAATACCCTGAAGACTTAGTAAAGCTATAGGTACCTACTCTCTTTCAAAAAGAAAATGACTTTTCATCTTGATAAATTAAACAACTCTGCCAGAATTCAGTTCCGCCATACTGTCGAAATTGTTCCAAAAATATACATAATTGTTGAATGTCCCCTAAATGTAGGCAAAAAGTCGGCGGCCTGAAATATTTGCGCTCCCTATAATTGAAAAAGCCAGGCCTGGGACGATGTCGGCGACAGCCGGTCATTATAACGACTCTGCGTAAAAACAGGCTCGGCAGAGGAGCAGGGTGCGAGGTGCGGCTTTTTTCTAATTTCGCACGCTTCCATGAATTTTTGCAGACTTTCGGAGGATAATGTAATGTGATATTTTTGGTTGGGATATTATTTTTTTTGTTGTAAAATACTGGAGTACAATAAAATTATAAGCATTCAATTTCAGGGTGGATCGATTTTGAACTAAAAAAAATAGCTTATATACTTCAAGATAATCGTAAAATAGATATCCTAATAATATCGTGTCCAGCAGCAATTACTAGACTGATTACAAAAACACGGCAATCAAGCATTTATCTTTAAATGCTATAAACTGCATAATTTTACTACTAGATAGGCTATTTATAGACAATTTAAGGAAAAAGAGTTAAAATAACCGAACCAAGATCACCAATTATGCACCAGTAGTTTCTGACGTCACACTTTTAATAAAAACAAATAAGAAGATATACCTAATGAAGTATAATAGGCCAATTTCAATTAATTGATCGTTACATAAATGTAAACACATTAACCTCTTTTTGACTTTAGATGTCAGTCGAAACTCAAAATAGGTACACAAGGTCGATGATACGATTCATTTTGATTGTTTTTCAAATCAGCCCAAAAATTGACTTGTTTGAATAAACAAGGGTTTAAAATTGACTGGCTGAATCTCAAATAGGTAGATATTATGTATTCATTAAGTTTGGTTTTCTTCAAGAAGTTCCTTTGTGAAATATATCTAGGTATGTGTTCTATCTATCTATCTCTGTATCTCAAGTATCTCAAACACAAACTTGAAATTCGTACATTGAAGAATCACTGACTGTCTCGTTGTTCAAGTGGGCGTAAGCGCTTCTACTGAGCATACGATTCTGGATTCGATTCTCTTCGAACCACACGCACCTACATAGAACTTGAACATTACTCTCGAAATTACGTTTCACCTCTGCCCAACCCGACAAGGGAAAAGGCGTGATATTACGTTTGGTTTAACTTTAATTTGAGATTCATACATCGAAGCATCGCATACTACCTTTAGCCATCTTCTGAACAAATGCAGCAATGAACATCAAATAGAGAGTAATTCGACGAAAATAAACGACACAAATGCGCACTGACGTTATAAACCTCTTAATATGTCATAAATAATGTAGACAAAGTATCTGGGTGAAAGTCTAGTCTAATTATATACAAGAATAACTTGCCAAAACGGCCTACGTGACATTTGACAGGAGTGTGGGAGACAGATGCAAGATACCGACAGCAATAAGAGGGAAGGAGAAGGCAGGTAAAAAATAAGGGGTTTTTACCTGACCTGTTCGGTTTTGGGATAGCCCTTTATTATTAATTGTTGTTACTATTGACCATTGTGTGTGTTTGGATACTTTGGGTATTTTGGTACCCCTCTCAGCAGGGAATGTAAAACTAATAAATATATTAGCTTCTTGTTTGGTATTGAAATCGAATCTGACGAAATCTTTCAAGTTGGTAGGTACCTACATAAAGCCAGGGTTATTGTGGTTTGTCCCCTCGCTCGAAAGGAAAAAAACGTTTAATATAGCGTTAATTTTTCTGTGTTGGTTTCGTGCAGGAGTCGAACCTACGACCCCTAGTGCAGAACGATAAAGCGTTCAACCTTAACAACAACTTCCTCAAAGGCTACTCGCAAAATGGCTATTTTATTCATTTTATAATCCATCACGATTCATAAGAAACAAGGAATTCGAAGATTCATAAGAAAAAAGAAATTCAAAGATTGAGAATTTTTATATAAAGTGAAAAGAATTTGGTCATAAGTTCATAACAGGAAATCGAACCCATTACTTCAAATAATCATCTAAATCTAAACAACACTCTAGTATGATTCGATTCTCTTCGAACCACACGCACCTACATAGAACTTGAACATTACTCTCGAAATTACGTTTCACCTCTGCCCAACCCGACAAGGGAAAAGGCGTGATATTACGTTTGGTTTAACTTTAATAAATCTAAACAACACTATATATGAAACCATCAAAGTTACAAAAATATTTAATTTATATCCAAGTAAAAGAAAACGCTAATTGCAAAAAATACTTTTAATGGGAATGTCAAGTACAAGAATTACTTACAATCAACAGTTGAGTCTTATTTACTAATTAACTAAGTTCAGTCAAGTACGAACATGTATCTCTAAGGTATTTTTAACAATACAATCAATTTCACATATTTGTATACGCTTAAAATATACTGATATACTGAAATTGGTCCAATTACAAGATAATACAATTCGTATGTATTTATAATAATTTCAAAAGAAAACATATATTTAAAGACAAAAATGTGACGAGATCACAATACAAACGGCAAATCCGTTGAAAACAAAATACGAAAAAGAAAATAGTTTTGAACTGTCAAAATCAAAATGGCGGACTTTTGTTATTCTGTCTGAGTTTCGTTGGCTTTCGTTTCCCCCTCCGTGACACTGACGGTGACGATCATATCCACTATCTTCGGCTGAAGCCTCAAGGCTTTCTGGGCAGGCAGGCTCCTCAGCAACGAGGCAATATACTTGCCAAATACGTCGTACGTGTCTTCAGTCCTAGTAGCAACAGGAACTGGAGCTGCATTGGCTACAGCTGCCACAGGAGTGATGTCATTGAGGAAGATCTGCTGATTCTGGCTGAAGTTATCACTCGGCCCGCTCGAGTTCGATCGTCTTCGTCTCTTTGCGCGAGAATCTTCCGATACCTCCTCATTCTCACTCTGATCTTCCGATTGAGAGAAGTTGGCTATCGGTTCTAAGTCAATCTGGGCCTGAATCCCCCAGTCGTCCTGCTCGTCAACGTCGTAACATTCCATCTTCACATTGGTGAGAGCTTCATTCGGCTTATACTGAAAAAAAATTGTTTTGTTATTTTTATGAAAAGAAATGTAACGGACAAAGATGGCGTGAATAATGAAAGAAACTTACATCGTTACCCAGTAGCCGCGACGTCTGCAGATGTGGTCGGATGAACGAGTCCATCAGAGGGAACCATGGCACCTTAGGTTTGTACAGCTCCGGCGAGTTCAGCCCCACCTTGTCTATACTGTGCTTGATCTTCTTCAACTCTTGCGAGTACGAGTTACGTAGATTTTTGAATTTAATCATGACGTGTTTTCCTTCGAAATTCTTGATATTGAGTATTCTGGCTATTTTTTCCGCGGCTCTGGCTCGTTTGGTTTTGTTTGGGTAGTCGTCGAGTGAAGAGTTCCACAGACAGGGCTCTTTCTTGTACTCCGATATCAGCTGCAGTGTTTTCCTGTCGTTGATACGTAGTATGGAGTTCTGCGTGAGGTCGTGCGAGCTAATTTTCTCACGCATGGTGGTGGCGTGCGCGCGTGGCGGCGGCGCGGACGGTGCGGTGTGCGGGGGGGGGCGAGGTGCGCGCGCGCGTAGACCCGTCCTCTCGCTCGGCGTGCTCACGCCACACTGACGCCGCCGTGGCGTCGCCGTGACGTCACTCGTCGTGGGGCGCGCTGTTTTGTTTAACAAGGCGTGGTTTGTGCCGCGTTTGGTATCGTTGCGCTTTGTTCTCGCGGCGTGGGCAAAATGCTAAGCGTAAGTACCGTACATTACTATTGAAGAGCATTTAAACAACACGTGGAAGCACTTTCAATACTAAATACCTGTCCATAATCTATAGAAGTATGCATAAGTATAAAATATTCAAGTACGCGACCGTAACCAAATCCGTTTACCTCGGTCTCGCGTGCGTTGAACAGCTGACTACGTTTTTTTATCCTCGATCAGCTGTTGAGAGTATTCGTAAAGTAAGGGAACCCGTAACGGCCTCCATAATTCCGGGAATTTTATGGCGGTCTTCCGCCGGGGTTCTCCTAAACACCATGAGAACGAAAACTTGGGCTTTTTTTTGTTGCACAATGCACTTAGAATTTTGTTGCACAACGCACGTTTTTGTATAGTTTCTAAAAAAATTATAATAACTAATAAAAATTACGTGTTATTGTTAATTACTTTTATGGGTAATGAAGTGGTATGGTGGATTACTTTAATGAAGTCTATCGACGAACCAGAACTTAGGTGGTTAGTCATTAGAAACTTGAAGGTTGAATTTTGAATTAGCTCAGTTGCGCATTCACCTAACACCTAGAAATGAAGATATTTGCATGAGTTTGTTGGTAGCATAAAGATTTGATTGATTGCATTTTTGGAAAATGAAGTCCTTTTATCGTAATTAGTTAACATTATTCATACAAATATTTAGTTCACAAAAAAATAGGTATCTACATAGGTGAACCTTAAAAGAGGTGAGACAAAATACCACCGTCCACAAAATACTGATATTAAATAGTTACAGATATTATAATTATGTAATAGTTGCAAGCTCGGTTATGTAACTATGAGCGAATAAACTTTATTCTTATTCTTAAAATAATGTATTTTATACGACACTAGCGACCCGCCCCGGCTTCGCACGGGTGCAATGCTGATAGATACTAAACGCCAGAACCGCTATGTCCCTGCATTTTAAATCTGTAATATATATAGTATTGATCTATATTAAATGCACAATGTATTTAAGGTACTTAATTGGATAAGGATTAATGCTGTCGTAAATAAGCCATTATAGTTCTCGTAAAAAGTAAAGGATAAAAAATGGTTATTGTGGGTTATCCCTAAGAGATAGACATATACCATCGCGGACTTTTTTGTAGACCTTTTTAAGGTGTACAATACTGTAGTACATTAGTTTTATCTATCTCGTAGGGTGCAGCCAGCGTTTGCACCGCAAGCGCAAAAAAAATAAAAAATATTTACGACATCACATACATATATGCATGTTTTATACATTTAAACCTTCCTCTTGAATCACTCTATCTATTAAAAAAACTGCATAAAAATCCGTTTCGGACTTTTAAAGATCTAAGCATACATAGGGACAGACAGACAGCGAGAAGCGACTTTGTTTTACACTATGGAGTGATTATACCTATAGTAGGCGCCAGATAAATGTGGAATAAAGTATATTGACCTTTCCCTAATAACTGTTCATAGGTACCTGAACAATTAAATATGAATCGTTTTTCATTATTAGACAATGTTAAGGATCACGAGAGATGATGATTCGGGACAGCTTTGTGTCATTAATTCCGTTTTTCAAATTAAAAATGTCAATAATTGTAGGTGGGTCAATGACCGTTATTCCACGATTATCTGGCGCCTACTATAGTCACATGTACGGGTCCATTTCAGTAAAAGAATTGATTTACAATTGGAGCCAAGATTTATTTCCCAGTATTAGTCATTAGCAGCTACTAGGCAGGTAGGTACGCTTTATGAAACTAATTAAAAGTAATTAGAATCGCCGTTTACCAATTTACTTTAACTACACTTAATTACTTCTTTCTTTCTAGGTATTTATGAGTTATACTGATATGTAGGTGGGCTGCGAACAAAGAATCCTACCCTACTAATATTAAAAAAAAAAAATTGTTACTCTTTTAAGAAAGATCTTCAGAACAGATTTGGATTAAATTTGGAACACATCTTACTAAAATTATAAAATTAAAAACGCGAATGTTTGGAAGGGAGGAAGGATGCATGTTTCTTACTCAATCACGCCAGAACGGCTGCACTGATCTGAATGGAATTTGGCACAGGGATAGATTATAGTCTGGAATAGCACAAAGGCTTTTTATTCCGGGAGTAGGTATGTCCCTTTGGTATAATTTCCAACATCACGAAGTTAGTATAACCTGACCTATATTTTTATCCCGGAGTAAACCCACACGCGGGCGAAGCCGCGCGCCGCACTAGGTTAAGTATAATTACCTTACGTCAAGGCTGTGGTCCCCAAGGGTTAGGCAGAGGTTTTGCTACTGTTATACTTAGAATAAATCAACTTAAACTAATTTACACGGTTTTTGAAGTCTGACGCTTCGTTCAAATCTCAAAATGTTTATTGCAATCTATAATTAACACATACCTACAGGTGGTAAAATGAATAAATAGACACAATCATGGATCCTGTCGGGCACAGCAACATTTTAAATAAGTAGGAGAGAGGAAGAGCCGTTTAATATTTTCCCTGTTATTAAATAAGAATTATTTCCTATCTTTCTGCTTAGAACTGCATAGACTACATACTTAAATCTTATTTTTTAGTGAAATAAATCGAACAGCTATTCCCAATTAGCTAAATACTTCGAAATTCCAAATTTGTCCAAAAAAGGTTTCCTTTTTGCTCGACTCAGGAACCGAACCCGAGGCATACCAGCTGCAGTTGCGACCACTTATCTACTAAGACAGTTTGACATCTGCCTATCCCCTCTGCGAATTACTCCGTTGTACTAAACAGGGTTATTAAATTCATTATAAAATAATAAAACAAAAAAAATGAAACAAGGTTGTTTTCGACCACACACTGATAGTAGCCTGCTATCTGGTTTTTGACCGATAACTAACCGGCCGATACCGGTTCTTATCACAAAGAAGTTCTGACACTACTCTAAATAATGTTATTTTTATGAACCACTAGACCTTACTCGCGACTTCGCTCGCATTAATTTAGATTATCGCAAAAAATAGCCCATAACTGTCCACAGGGTGCCATCTATCTCTGTACCAAAATTCATCGCAATCGGTTCAGTGATTTAGACGTGAAAGTGTGTCAAGACAAACAAACGCACCATCACATTATAATATTAGTAAGGATGGGATTTTATGATATTTTTTCAGAGTAAAAGACATAGGTATAGACTATAAAGATAATGTCATGTTCGTGGGGATTTTTATATTTTACTTTATGGTCTGTTTTTCAACAGATAAAGCATATCAGGAAAGACCCATCTGATGATTGAAAGTGGTTTTCCAGCCCCTTTGGCACCTCAACTATTGGGATATGTTACTGGTCTTTGAGATAAAGATAATGTGTGTGCCCATAATCCTACCGTCACTGATTCCTTTCAGACCGGAAGGGTTAGAGTATATGGTGCCCTATATTATGTAACAAAGAGCCCACCGAATCAGTACAAGGTAAACCCATCTTAAGACTTATTATCTCAAGAAAACCGTAATATCTAGACTAGATAATGATACGGTTTAACGATGATGTTTTGATGTAGGCTCGTAGGCGTAACTCACAATGTTAGTAAATATGAAGTCCGTTAGTAATATTTAGATTTAACTGGTTTCATATCGTTTGCCTGAAAACTAGGTCTTTAGACGAACAGATAAGGGCATTATTGATGCTTGTCAATGACCTTTTTCTAGTATAAAAGATAATAAATATTCATACTTTTAGTGCACATACACTATTTGTATGTGTAAGTAAGTTCACTACGATCAAACACCATTTATTCGACTGAAAAATATTTATAATTTGATGGAACTTCAACATCCCTGAAAAAACCCCTTCGGTTCCTTCAACTTTCCAAAATATTCTGCAACTTCTCGCCAATTCTGAAGTTTAATACATTTGTTTAATGTTCAGTTGCATTTTGAATATTTTTTCTCATCATCTGCCAAGCCTTTTCCCAACTATATTGGGGTCGGCTTCCAGTCAAACCGGATTCAGCTGAATACCAGTATTTTACGTGAAGCGGCTGCCTAGAAGACCTCCACAACACATTAACTGGGTAACACGGTACTCATTGGTAAGAGTGGTGTCAGATTTTCTGGCTTCTGACTATCCGTAACGACTGCCAAAGATCTACAAATGACAGCCGGGACCAACGGCTTTAATAATAAGTAAAGTGATTGCTACTTAGGTCCTTGAATGTCTTCACTTAATCTCTCGTCTAGCTGACAGACAGACAGATAAACATGACCTATTCCATTTCTATTGCATTTCCGTGAATTGTATCAAAGTAATACTTTTGTGTTTATTATCTAAGCAGCAACATAACATACTGCATAAATATTATCTATTCAAATACGTGAATGTGGGTCAAAATGTAATAACATCTGGCTTTTTATATCTGCACATACATACATCCTAACTTATATTACAGATATAATTGCGAAAGTAAGTTCGTTTGTTTGTTACGTTAAGCCTAAATCGCCGAACTGATTTCGATGAATTTAGGAATAGAGATAGATGGGACCATTTTGAATTAATTTCAATGTTGCTGGCTGGTTTATCTTTTCACCAGAAGCCATCAAGCAGTTTTTACCGATATCGGTCTACTGCAGGTAAGCTGTTCTCATCCATCTTTTCCCAGCTTCCGAAGATGGTTGCTCCACTTAGCATAACTGATACAGCGTTTTATAGTTTCCTGGTCATCATTGAGAAGTTTGTATAAAATATTATGAGGAATAGGTAAATGCTGTTAATAGTCATTGATTGGAAGTCGCCTATAATAGTCAGTCTGTTGGCATCATGTTATCCTTAGATGACTACGACACTTGGTTTACGTGCGAACTGCCTCGTTGGTCTAGTGGTAGAAAGCGCGAACTATTATCGGCCATCGGGTCCTCCTGGGTTCGATTCCCACGTCGGGCAATGTTTTCACTTGACAATTCACAGCAGTAGCCGAAATTCGTAGCAGGTTAATGACTTTACACTCGCCTTTTTTGCGACTTATCACCGGGTAGCTCTATCGCCCACCTCTGCCTATCTCCTCGTGACACCAGCGTGATGGTATACGTGATGCCTACAGGACTAGAGGCACGGCTCCTCGTGAGCTCAGCCTTATCTCCGGCACACAATGTCGTACGATGTTGTTTGCCTGATAACGGCCGATAGCGCGCTGGGCTAGTTTATATTCCAGCATATATTATGTCGAGCGCTTTGTTGATGTCCTGACACACATAAAGAAAGTTATATTTAAACTTATGTCAATAGTGATAGTGGTGTTTAATGACGAAAATGTCCTGATTCACTATTGTGTGGCATTATCTACGTTTGAATTGCTCAAAATCATGTAATATACCTACGTTTTTGTAACGCAAGTAAGAAACTTGCATACCATTGTGACACACAACATTCAGAACCTATTTGGCGCAATGGCAAGCAAGTGACTTGCATAGTTTTGTTTAAATTACAGGTTAATTTCAGGATTCACTTGCTTAAGTAGCTGGCACACATTGTATATAGTATTTATGTATTTATGTAAATGTATAGTGACATTGGCAGTGACCGAGTGGCGCCCGAGGACTGGAAGTAGAAGCGTTGGTCGGCCGGCGGCGAGATGGGCGGACGACATTGTTGCCATCGCGGGTAGAACCTGGATGAGGCTACCACAGGAACGTGGGGATTGGTACAAGAGAAGAGAGGCCTATGCTCAGCAGTGGGCGAAGTCGGGCTGTGGATGATGATGATGATGATAGTGACTTTAATTTACTAGAAGTTGTTAAGGGTCACTGGCAAGTTTAAAGTGTTATTTAAACCATATATTGTAAAGAGATGAATTGTTTGTGTGATTGCAGGTTTTATCTTTGGTAGTTCTGAAATTATTCCAAAAAACTTCTGAGTATTTTCATCCAAGAAACATGCATGATTTCAAGGAAAAAACCAGCCAAGTGCGTGTCGGACTCTCACACGAAGGGTTCCGTAATATAAACCGAAAAAAAAAATATATTTTGTGAAAATTTCAACTATCTACCAATTACGGTTCTTGAGATACAGCCTGCTGACAGACAGATAGACGGATACGGATTGGCGTTCGGACGAACGAACGGACAGCGGAGGCTTAGTAATAGGGTTCCATTGGTTACCCTTTGGGTACGGAACCCTAAAAAGCTCATAGCACCTTACAACGTAAGCTCCCACGAGATAACCAAAAATCCTTCAATTCATGAAAAAAACATGACGTCATGTTATTCAAAAACTGTCATTGAACACCTAATCCCAGAAACGAGGTCTCAGATAATAATATCTTATCGTGTTAGGTTGAAAAATTAGTCAACAGCAACACTAACGAATGTACTAAGACTCGTGAAGCTTTGTACCCTCCCGAGCAGACGGCGAGGCACCGAGAATGTGTCACGCGTATGACAGCTGACGTGACATCACGCCATATTAATGATGCAAGTAAATGCAAGACTTGTCATAGAATGACGGTCAAGGAAAAGGGTTCGACCGTGTCAGTTTTACCTTTAATGGTTTTCCTATTTAAAAATGGAACTGGTGCTGTGCCTGGGTATATTTATATACTAATAAGGTAATCGAATAATTCTTAATCTAATTATGGGAATGGTAGGCACATTGTAGTGATTAATAAGAAAGGCGTTAGCACAGCGATAGTTAAGGTATTGCAGATTTGATTAGGGATAGTGATGTAACGAATAATTGTATTCGTAAGAAACGATGCGAATGTTAGCGAATGTGTTTGACAAACAAAAAGGAAACGAAATATGGACTGGAGGATATAAATGATAATACAACTGATAAGATTTATATTTTCCTATTTACTTATATTTGAATAAAAATGATCATGGAACATGGTCTTGTAGGTAACTAAATAAGTAAGACTTTCTCTTTTGTTCTTCTAACTCGACATAATGTCCTCCCTTACATAAAAAAAAACAAATGAATCTAATGATCTAATTCTAATGAGTCTCGTTACAATCATGTAAGATTTGTACTTACATACTACTTATTCAACAGATTATAACTACTTTTTTCAAATAAAGTTTACAAATTCTTACAAACTTGCTCTTTTTACAAGAAAAAAAAGAAAAAAAAAAAAAAGAAAATTTGTACGCCGTTATTGGCAAAACATGGACGCTCACAACATAGTAATTAATACCTTGCATGTCTGATTTGATTAGTCAGTTTATGTAAACGCATGTTTGACAAATAAATTATCTTTTATCTTTATCTTTATCTTTTTGAAACAAAATAAAACTTTCAAAATCCAAAATTATATTTTTTTTTAATGTTTATAGTTTGATCCATTGATTTCATTTTATGTTTGCCTTACGAGGGTCCAAGTATATTTTTTCCTTTCTTCTTTATTTCTGTAAAGAAAATCTTTTAAAACTCATTCAGATCAATCGTTTTATAAAAATGTGCATTATTTCATATTATGCCCTCATACTTTACCACTATTTGGCATGTTACCGGAAAATTCCAACCTCCGTAAGATTCTATTAAATCTTGATTAGATTATAATTTCTCGATATATTATGAAAAAATCGTTTTGTAGACAATAAATCCTATCTAAATTAAATAGTTTTCAATATATCCGTGTCTTATTTAGAAAAAATAGTTTACATTTTCACGCGATATTTTACAATCTTACGGCGGTGGCAGGCATATAACGAAATGCCCTAAAACAAAAACGGCAGTTACTCACAGTAATTCACTGAATGGCGGATGGGTCCCTTACTTGGACAGTTAACTTCGATGTAATAACATATTATTTCCTCAAACTTTTAACCTCAATGTGACGAGCTAACGACACGCGACACTGACAGCCCGCGTTTTTCCCCTGTTCGGTATACATAATAATTTTACTAATAATTTAGCCGTTAGACTAAATATAATGTGTGTCCTTCTATATTTTCTATAACATGCAAGATGTAATATGACACAGTCACGGTTACCTCGCATATCCCACAGGACTTTGGCAGAGATCACACATATACCATGATATTTCTCGTGTAGGGTTACGCCTGGAGGTACGGATATCTGTTGCATATTGTGAGGAAATTCTCATTAAGTAAATGAAAAAGTGATTGCAAAGTTTATTAATGTAGGTTTCAGTTTGAATAGCCGATAATAGTTATTTGTGATATACTAGTGCGGTATGTTGGTTTTTACAAACGAGTGGCGAATGTAACTTACCATAGTCATGAGTTTGTAAAAACCAATTTCCGCACGTGTGCCATACAACGTTTTTCAACACATTTGCGAGAAAACAGTACAAATATGTAAAATTAAACTTTTTGTTTTTAGATATCAGTCACAAAGTCGCAACAATTTTGACGTTCCTTATGTGAAAATAGCGCAAATTTGCAAATGGCGCCACGTGCGCGTGGTTAAAATTAGAACTACATCTCTTTCTCTTTAGTATTAAAACAAGACAAACGTATTAAGAAAAAGCGCTTCCAAGGAGGTTCGGTCATTCAAGTTATTTATTCTAGTAATGTGAAACTCCTTGCGGTTCTTATATTTTTTAACGATAATTAAAAAACGGTCAAGAATACGCACCTCGCTATACAATGAGAAGTGCGGTAAAATAGGTACTTAGATGAGAGCACCCATATTACTTGTATGGTGCTTAATTTTTAACTTTCGGACGATGTATATTGGCTTCGTAAATGCATTTTATGAGCAAATTAAATGTGTTGAAAATTATTTATTGAAATGATTTGAAATGAAATAGTTTCAAATTCTATTTCCTCCTTTACTGCTTTACTGCCTTGTGCCTTAACGCTGGAAAATATAGATATGGAAAAGGGAAAACGGTTAAGTTAAATATTAAATAGTTTCTTTTAATACACCATTTTCTAAAAACAGTATATAAAAGTTTGTCTTGCAGTAGAACATAGTGTGCCGACAGACATGGCTTATTGAAGAAAGTTGTCAGGCGACAGGTGAGATGTGAATATCCGACATTTTGTACATTTCTTTCATACATTTTCCGCTTTAGCAGAAAGTACCTGTCGCAGATATGTGGCAATTATGTTTTTTTACAAATATAGCAGATTTTCAGTAACATGAAAAAGGCCCAAGTTATCCATGAATACCGAACCACCACGTGGTCACCGTCACGGGCTCTGCAACAGTCATGACTGTCAAGCCATTCTGTAAATGAGTCAGTCCCTCACCGCCGCCGTCAGCGAAAGTGCGATAGTGAGTCAACTGGTATCACCACGTGATCCTGCCTGTAACATTATCGAACGATGCGGCTGCCGACGTCACGGCCTGAATGGGGACCTTGGAACACTTCGGAAACGAAAGGCATTACTAACTTTTATTTTATTGAGATTATTGGAGGAGGAATATCTGGCAATTTTTGGAACACGTTTAAGATTGATCAACAAATATCAAGGCCGCGACCGGGACATGTCCGGGCTGTGATCCGTCACGTCGTGGTGGTGGCACGGCCCGGACGCGGATGTGTGTGGACGGGTTCATGTAAAATGTTCGCATCGATATTGTTGTATTGCTTCCGACGGACCATGGCCTGGGTATATGTGGATCAAGCCAAGTATTATTTTGAAATCTCAGATGGCGAATTGGCAAAAAAAATTGGATTTTAGATTCGATTCTTGACTAAAACGCATTTAATAGGTAACTTATAAGGTCGGTAGATACTTATTAAGTTTTCAGAGTGTGGTATATAACTGTGTGCCCAAATGCAGTTATGAAACGATAAAAAGAATGCGCCTATTTTGTCATCTAAGGCGAACCAATCTCATAAAAACATCTGATACTAACTAGTCTATAAAAAACCGAGAACCATATTTCCTCACGACATTTCTTCGAACTGGAAGCAGTGTATCGCACTTAGCACGTTTTGCTTCCATGCACTCAGCCTCGAACGCCAGACAACGCGGTGCCGCCATGTTGCAATACTGTAACTAGGCAGAGAGCCGTGAGTCCGTGACTACAACACATATAATATACTCGACTACATAATATTTTAGCCAAGCGTACATTATTCAGCATTAAATAGCATTATTTTCGTTAACAATACTCCTTGCAATCCGTCTTGACGCGCTTGCAATAATATTTTTTTGCCAATTAGTAATTGTTTGATGGTCTAAGGAAGTTTTAATAAAGGAAGTGAATGAAAATAGCTTGTTATGAAGGAATTAATAAATCAATAAGATAAGCCAGGCCTGTAGGAGACGGTGTATTATTATAATATAAATGTTTAAGTTTATTTTAACTGTTTTTTCAGAATGGAAACCGCTGCGCTGCACACTCGTTTTGTCGATTTTAAAAATACATTGAATTGGTCCTCAGTTGCGAGCTCTTAAGTTTCTGCTGAAAAATGTGTTTTCTTGGTTTCTCTTGCTTTTATAAGATACTAGCTGTCACCCGCCCGCGTGGATGTCGATAATTATCCCAAGGGAACATACTCCCTGGATGAAAAGAATCCTATGTGTTAGGTATTCCAGACCAAACCTCTGTGCCAAATTTCATCAAGATCCGTCCAGCCGTTTGCGCGCGTGAAGTAGTAACAAACATACACACACTTCCGGCTTTATAATATTAGTGTGATATAGTGTGAAGTGTGATATAATATATATATAATACAATATTCATTAAAAAATACATTTACACCAGTCTACAACATTATAATTCCCACGTAATCCTCGCGAATCATCAGGTATAATCCTCATCTCTGCTTACCTCACATTAAGCGTTCATAACCCTCAGATGATGAACAGGAACATTTACGACGTGGCTCCGGGAAGTCGGGCCGTAACGGGTCGAAACGGGCCATAACGGGCTGTAACTCATTGCGATACTGTGCATCGCGCAATAAGTCTTATCCCTGAAATTTGGGGTTACTTATCTTAAGATGGGGATTACTTCCGTTCCTCGGAGTGACGAAAGTATTATGCAGAAGGTCCATTTAAATGGGGAGAGCTCAGTCTCATTATTTATGCTAAGCTGTGTTCGGCCGAGATGAGACGCGGATGCATTATTATATAGCGTATGCTTTAATACATAAACTTACCTAAATAATGCCTTTTATTTTTCGTAAGTTTACAATAAATCGCGTTTGATTACAAACTCTTTTTCTCAATAAATCACGGATTATTTTTTGTGAACTAGTACATATATAATTTGGACGGTATTTATTGTATTATGAATTATCTGTTTACAGTATATTGACAAAATTACGGTGTTATCAGTAACTCGGTGTCGTATCCTTGGTAATTCGGATCGACTCCATCTGTTTCCGAAGACTGATATTTGAAGTGAGCCTTCTGACCGCGTTCCTACTTGGGACAATTCCTCATTTCTGTTACGTTTTACGACATCCACCGTTAACTGGCGCTCTCGTAAACTCGACGTTAATTAAACATATACTCTTAATGTACTACCGTCGAGGCACTGCTTACTATATATACATGTACAATTGTACACTGTATTTGTAATGTTTGGCAGGTGAAGGTGAAAATGAAACAAATGAAGGCATTATTATGTACTAGACACAAATATTTTAATTTCAAACTGTAAATTTGACGTTCAAAAGTGCCTTTTAATGGTCTAGTTGAAATAAATGAATTGACTTTGACTTTAGGCGTTAGATTGAAAATCAAGAAAATATTATGTTTTTCTGATCGATGACTGGTAGTAATTAATTAAAGTTATCCAGCAGATAACTCCTACTGATGGGTTTTCCTTAAGGTTGTTCAATAGTGACTTGTTTACCTCAGCTATCTTCTCTCCTCTCTACTCAAAGGTCGTGTTCTTCACTTATCATTATTTTGCACAAAATGTTTTGGGAATAATTTCATTGTGCGCACAGCGAAGGGTTTCCCTGCCAGAGTCTTGCTACTACCTGGGCGGTGACACTGAGAATTGAAGAGTTAAGTGAGTGAGTGTCTTTATAACCGACTTCAATGAACGGAGGAGGTTCTCAATTTATGAACCGATTTGAAAAAATTGTTATGTTAAAGGGTAGGTATACTTTTCAATTAGTCCCATTGAAATTTCAGTCTTTCCAGTGGTGTTGTTAGGTGTGGGGTACCAGTAAAAAGTTGGCTCGATCGACGACCACGTCATCGCTCACCGTGTGGGACAGTCCTCAACCACCTGCCTATCAACAATACAATAAAACACAAACTTATCAACAAACTGCAAACGATATACTTAGTAGCTTATTATTTTTAACTTCAATTAATTTATTAATAGCACCAACAATTCTATTTACCCTTACACAAAAAAATAAGTGACGGTACGTAATTAATAACGAAACGTCAGTTAGATGACATTATCGATAACAGCACTAGTGTGGGGAAAGACCCTCGATGAACTATGACCGATAAATCATTGTCGATGGACAATCGCTAGTGTTGACACTGTCCATTAACTTGCTTTGACAATCGATTTGACTGTAGTTAACGGTGCTACTCTTGTGCACTATGATAATATTACAAAGAGAAAAAAAAGTATTTGAGTGAGTATTTTATCAATATTGATTGTTATTGTGTTGTGTACAGTTGAGTCTAAAACTACTGAAGTGATTTTAAAAACTTTCACCAATAGAAAGCTTTATTGGCTATATTATATTATCAGAAAGCGAATGAAGTACTAGTGTTAAATGAATGCTAGATTAGTTTTAAAATGCAGTTCACAAACATTTGTTAAAGAATTTATTGGCTTGTTTATGCTAATTTAAATACAAAAGGTGTACTTTTCTAGAACAAATCGTAATTGTTGTTATCAACCTCACAATGGAGTAGAGTCTCCTTCGATTTAATTGCAACAAATATTGTTATTTTCTAATCAGTCATCATTAAGATTGATTGCAGTGAATTGAGTTGGTAACAGAGAAACACAGCAATCTTGGTGAAGTGTACCTACAGCGATTTCTTCAGATGTAACTTTTGAGTAATTTTCACATTATCATTTCAGCTGAAAGACGTCCAACGCTGGACTATAGTGGGTGGGAAATTATCAAATGACTCCTTCCGCTTTGGGCGGAGCGGAAGAGAGTGTCAGACTCTTTCTGATTAAAACCCTTCCGTGTTCCTCCTAATGTCCTTTACATTTCAGGGCTCTGGTGACACTCTCGAACAAATTCTTCAACCCTGGTAGGCACCGGTCCCCCGTCTACTATGCTGACATCTTTTTGAGGCGCGCATGGAACACAAGGCACCGTCGACCCGGGCCTGGGGGGCTACTCTCTTAGCCCGAAGTCCGTAGTTTCGGGCTTAGTCTAGGGCGTATTCTAGTCCGTATCACCTAACCAACACGATTTGACAGTTACTGTCAAAACGTGTTGTCATTAATTCTTAGTTCGGGTTCGGAACTAATCGCGAACTACGCGGTCACCATTTCGGAACCTTTCGACCGCATCGACTATCTGTTCTGCGAACAATGTGATGTGATTGCAGTTTTCTGAAATCAGTTATGTCTATATGTACTTATGTTATATAAATATGAGTATGATATACTATACTCATATTTCAATAACATGTAAGTACCTACATTTAGCATGGAAAACCTCTCAATGTCTTCGATTACGTTTAAATAATCATATTCTTCCAGGCATATGGTCCACAAAATAAATACAAAAACACAACCTTCACTCAAGCAATGTTTCGCACCGCCCTGTATATCAGCAGCACATGATATACAGGCTGCTCCAGAACGGTGCAATAAAGGCGAGCTGAGGCCCTAGATAAGATGTCAATCGACTGACGCTAACGCCAATCGAAAAGTCCAAAATGTATGGGACTGACATTTTGAATCGAAAAGTCACGTGGTCGATCAAAAGTGGCTAGACAAAGTGTCGTTAATCACAATTCGCTAAGCGAAACGATAGCGCCAGGCCTAGACAAAGCAACAGTCAGCCGTCGAAAACGCCTGTCAAAATATAAATTAATGTATGGAAATGACATTTAGCTAACGAAAAGTCACGTGGTCAAGCGATCGTTGATAGACAAAATGTTCCATCAAACAAAGCGATAGCGTCGAACGCTTGTCAAAATACTTGTCATAGGATTGACATTTCACGTAACGATTAAGTGAATAACACATTTTGTTGCTATAGCAACGACAAACCACAGAGTTTATAGAGAGCATACGAACAACATTCACAAATGAGGGCTGAATTCAGTTAGTAGGTACCTACTTAGAAAACGTTCTTAAAGATATTATTGCTAAGGTAAAATGGTAACGCACAGTCGCACACAAACAAGTGCGCACTCCTTTGGCCACATATGCTAGCTTGAAAGTGAACAAAAAAAGGGCTGTTGTGTTTTGTAAGTTTGGTTCCAGTCCAGTTTTACCTATGGACGTTGGAGTCCAGTTGTTAGTATCAGACATCTTAATCAGCAGTAGTAATTTGAAGCAAGTGCAGAGTCTTAAGTATCTACGTTTACGGCTGCAATAGAGGATGTCTTTAAGGTTTGGGACTGGAGAAGGCTAGGCATCAATATTAATGGCGAGTACATTACTCACCTTCGATTTGCCGACAATTTAGTCGTCATGGCAGAGACTAAGGAGGACCCCAGTACAATTCTCAGTGGAGCTTCCGAAAAAGTGGGTCTTAAAACAAATATGGACAAATACCCATGTAGCACCAATCAAGAACGGAGACATTACACTCGAAGTTGTACACGAGTACGTCTACCTGGGACTAACGGTCCAGTTAGGTAGGGGTAACTTCGAAAAACAGGTCAATCGTCGAATTAGACTCCGATCTGACGACAAAGTTACGTGGTATCTTTTCGTCTGACATACCACAGTGTCTCAAGACGAAAGTCTACGACCAGTGCGTTTTGCCAGTGATGACTCATGGAACTAAAACGTGGTCGCTCACAATATTAGCCTCATCAGAAGGCTTAAAATTACCCAAAGGGCAATGGCAAGGCAATGCTCGGAGTTTACTTGCGTCATTGAATCAGGAATGACGATTTCCACAAAAGAACTAAGGTAACCGACAAAGCCCGAAGGATCGCCAAACTGAAGTGGCAGTGGGCAAAACACATTGCTTGCAAAACAGATGGACGATGGGGTTACTTTGAGGTTGTCTATGTATTGCGCCATAAAGTTATCTAACGCTGTGACAGGGCGTGTAAAGATTCGTTCACTGCATGGGATTATTAAGTACTTAGTCCCAAGCGTTGGCGATTGTCAAAAGTTGAAAATGTAAGGAAAGGATCACGTGACTTTTCGATAGCGCTAACGTCAAACGTATGGGACCGACCACGTGATTTTTCGATACCGCTTGTCAATCTCATACATTTGAAGTTTTGACAGTCGCCATCGCTTATAGAATGTCACTTGGCTGGCGCCTACTGACATTCATCAGCGAAAACGATTGTAAAAAGTTCAAAATGTTATGTAAATAAGTAAAAACTGGTATGAAACTAATCGCAAACACAGAAATACAAGTATTTAATACACATAATTATAAATACATTGTTTATAATAATATACTAAGTTGAATTTGCTTCGCTGACGTAGGGTTTTTCTTGGAGACGAGTTTTTCCGCTGAAGCTTTCTTGTCATCCAGAGAGTAGTTCAGTCCTATCGGAATCGGTGTAGCTTAGTGGTTGGTGTGATTGAATGTTTCCTTTAGCTAACGATGTATGTTTTTGACCATCCATTGAAAGCCGGTTGACTCAATTCTGTAGGACGACGCTGAGCCCTTCCGGTCGTTTATCACTTGCTTTGTTTTTAGTAAATTACTTCACTTTTGAGTATTGGTAAAAAATAATAGTATTTTCTCAAAAAATCAAAATATCTTTGGAATTTCTGCATTTGCATTGACGGAATAATTTTGACATTTACCATCAAATTCAATAACTATGACAAAGACAATATTATGACAAAGAAATTACTCTTTGTGGTTTTCTCCAAAAAGTATTTTACTGAATAACTATTACGTTTCATTAATTGAGGCTTAATAGCTAACTACATGTTTTTAATAGCTTGTACGGATACAAGTTAATATAAAACCTGTAGCTATTAATTTATAAGTGGGATGAAAAAAGGAGGAGAAGAACTTACAGAGTCTTAAAACTGTCTTCCGAAATAGGGGAACCTAGAAGATGTTGTTAACTTTTTCTAAAAGTTCACTGTGCTAAATGATTAAATTTCTGAAGAGTAATTTGTCTGTCGGTTTTGTGAATAAGAAAACATCCACATTTCAAGTGGTTGAGTTCAAGGTCAAAGCATTGATACTGGTTCTTTAGGAATTGAGGTACCGTTTAAGTGCTACAAACGAATGCATCGTTTGTAGCACGTAAAATCGTTGCGTTTGGGACTCTTGTGGCAATTATACCACGATTCCTTTGCACCGTTTGTCAACAATAAAATAATTAGAACTATAGATTTACAGCTATGGTAAAACTTAATAGTACCTACCTACATATAATTATTAACTTATTTTTGGTTTTCCTATTGTGCCCTACTTTTCTAGTTAAAATATAGACTTAATTCTTTTTCACTTCGGAAATCTACGGAATCTTTCATGGAAAAAACCCAATTTGAGGTTGTATGTATGTGTAAAGCCCTCGCTCTATGAGAGGTCTGCTAGGTTTTAATCACCGTATGGAATTATTAGTTACGTAAAGGATGTCTCAAAATTTACGCAGGTTTTGACTATAGAAAACATGGTTATTTTTTATAAAATTGTATTTATTTTTCTTTACCTAGTACACTGGATGGGGTTAAATATCAAATCACACACATACGCACTATTTTATCTAAATTTGCTGAATTTCATTGAGTCAGCGTTGAATCTCCTCCTTCAATGCTCTGGTGGTTATGGGCTTGTTTGCGTAGACCTTTGATTTAAAAAAAATGTGTGCGTGTACTAGTGTACACACGTAAGAAGTGAAACTTCTTTATGACCTTATTTTTCGAAAAATTATCTACTTTTGTTTTCATTTTTACTTTGTAAAAACAAAAGAACAACAACTACAACAACAACAACTAACAACAACAACAAACAAACAACAATACACAACAACAACTATAACATTTTTTCCACCGCCAATAAAGAAGTGTCACTTAAAAAAATACAGCTTATAAATTTCTGTTCGCACAAATCCTTAGTTAACCAAAAAAAAGAGGGGAAAATATATACAATTTTGGTCCGAAACAGTAGTTTCTAATGAGGGCTAAACTTAAATGAAAACTAATTTTAGTGATATTTGCCGAAATATCAATTACATGATTGATTTTACCGCTAATGAATGGAGAAAAACTCACTTACAAAAAACCTAAAAGGTTGTAGCGGCATCAATGCCGATGAATGAAATGACATGAAAAACCAAGAAACGAAATTTGTACGGCACCAAAAAGTACCGCAGCGCCATCTACGACGAACTACCAACGAAATCCTGCATCGCGCAAAGTTCTCCGTTGGGCACGCCACTATTGCGGCGGTAAGGCCCCTCTTTGAGGAGTGGCTGGAAAGGCGCCACGGCGTCCTCACCTTCCGCCTGACGCAGGTACTCACCGGACACGGCTGTTTCGGGAGGTACCTGTTTCAGATTAAGCGGGAGGACACGCCCGGGTGTCAGCACTGTGATGATCAGCCGGAGGACACGGTGGACCATACGGTGGAGGTCTGCCCTGCTTGGGCTGAGCACCGCCGTGTCCTTGTCGAGGCGATCAGCGACGGCGACCTCTCGCGACCGGCCCTGGTTGAATCCATGGTCCGGAGCGATGAGGCTTGGGAAGCGGTCTCCTCCTTCTGCGAAGCAGTAATGCTAGCGAAGGAGGAGGCGTGCCGCGCGAGGGAAAGGCAAGGCCTTCGCCCCAACTGCCGCTACAGGAGAAGACGCCCCGGGCGTCGGGAGTCACAGGGCGATTCCCGGCCACCTTAGGCGCGGGCCTGCGGCTGTGGCTCGCTGTCCGATCACCACCTGGCCCGAGTCGATGGCGCGGTGTGTTTCACGCGTGCCTCAAAGAGATGTCAGCATAGAAGACGGGGCCCGCTAGGGCCAGAGCCTGCCAGGGTTGCGGAATTTGTTCGAAAGAGTCACCGCGGCCCTGGAACGCAAAGGGCTTTAGAAGGAACACGGATGGGTTTTAGTCAGTAAGAGTCTGACACGCCCTTCCACTTCACCCAGAGCGGAAGAAGTCATTTGATGATTTCCCATCCTTAAAAAAAAGCAAAGTTCTCCGTGCAATTTGATATGCATATTATTATACAACAGTCCGAATATCAAATATCGGGCAGTTGCCCACCAGACACAACAACCGTCTGGTTCAGTGTTCAGTGGTACTTTACTCTTTGTATCGCATACCTCCATAAGGTGTGGTAAACTTTTTTCAAAATTTTTGATCTCTGACGCAAGGAGAAAATAAGTACATAGTACCTACTATTCAATTTTTCTCGGTTTCTCTATCGAGTCCTACTTTTCAAGTTAATATATGGACTAGTCACCTTTCATGAAAAAGACTCGGTTTAGTTAGGTTGTGTTAGAAAATTGTTTTTGCGGTGCTCGAAAGCATTCCAGAAGTACAATGCACTTACTAATTCCACAGTTGAACGGAACCTTGCGAGCCTTATAACAGAGCAAGGTTAGTTTATGGTGCTATGCATACCTATACAACCTCAAAGTAAAACATTCATTAATTAGAGTCGTTTTTAGGGTTCCGAACATCCGTAAAAAACGGAACCCTTATAGGATCACTGAGTTGTATATCTGTCAGTCTGTATATCCGTCTGTCACAGCGAATTTTCTCCGAATCTACTGGACCGATGCTGTTGAAATTTCGCACACATTTGAACGTCTGTGACCCAGACACGTACGCGGTACGTGAATAAATCAATTTTGAGTACTGGGGTAACTTTTGGGGCTAACTAGAAAAGTTTTTCAAACTGTACCGTGTATATATCATTATAGGTATATAAAATCAAAGGGCTTATTTTGAGGGCTCTAAATTTTTTTTCTTCATTTTAAAATAAATAGTTTTGCAGTACCTAATTCAAGAAATTAGACGTAAAATGACCAATCCCCCTTATCTCCAAAACTACTGGGCCTATCATTTTGAAAAAATGCAGTAATAGTTATTTACCTATAGATTACAGGAAAGCTAAGTCTATAGTGTTGAAATATACCTGAAGACCACCACCACAAACTAGTACTCTACGGCCTCACAGAGTATTATCAAGAACCAGAATGTGAACTATACAACAGACTGACAGAACTATTCCGCGACATAGTCAACGTGGACTTATCAGGCTATATAGAATGTATGTATCGAGTAGGAAGAAAAGGCACAAAAAATAGACCGCTTGTAATAGAATTGCTCAGCAAAAGAATGACCAGATATATCGTCAGTAGCAGTCAGTACTTTCAGGGAACTGGACTGGGTGTTTCAGAATTTTTAGACGCGAAATCACGAAAAGAAAGAGCTCAATTGAGAGAAGAATTACTTAAGGCCAGACAAAACGGACACCACGCAATAATAAGAAATAATCAATTATACATTGATGGAAAATCTGTCAACAAAAAATATCACAACATCCAACCACAAGGTGTAGATACAACTTATCAGGAAAACGATATGAGAACGATGAGCATCACTAACCAATCTCACCACACGGACGTGTCGAATGAATCTATTAACCATACATTTCGCAGACAAAGACCTACCTTTTAAAATACTGTTCCAAAACTTCCAAAGTCTGAACAACAAACAGCATTTACTTGAAACTTTCATCACCCAAAATTCTATTTATAAAGCAATATGTATCTCTGAAACCTGGCTATCAGAAGAAAAACTGGAGCTTATTAAGATTAGCGGCTATAAACTAACATCATCATACTGTCGCAGTACCCGAACAGGCGGCGGTGTTTGTATTCTACTCCAAGAACATATAGACTACATTCATAGAAGTGATATAACAGATAAATCTATAGAATATGTACTAGAGTTATGTGCTACTGAATTGCCTAAAGAAAACTTATTAATTTTAACAATGTATTGGAATAGAAGAGAGGAAGAAGTTTTTTACCAACAACTAAAACTAATTCTAAAATATATAAACAATAAATATTTCAAACTAAATATAATTATAGGAGGCGACTTCAACATTGACATACTATCTGATAACCTGAAATCAAACCAATTCATAAATCTAATGCAGGGATATAAATTTACCCAACACATAAACAGCCCGACACGTGTAACGCCAAACACAACTACATGCTTAGATTTAATATTTACAAATTTCAAATTCAAAGATATGTACACATCTGTAGAGGAACTTGGATTTTCAGACCATAATAGCACCATTTTACATTTAAACTTGCCTAAACAAACAAAGAAAATCGTTTGGTATGTGAAGAAAAGATTTTACAACCACATAAATATTTTAAAATTTAAGTCTAAATTACAAGAAATAAATTGGAATGATATAATAACAACTGGAAAAGATGTGAACAGTAATTATGAAGCTTTTAATGACATACTCATTAACATACTAAATCAGTGTATACCATTAAAAAAAATAAAGTTAAAACCAATATTTAAAAAATACTGGCTCACCGTAGGCATAAAAAACTCTTGCAAAAATAAAAGGTTATTAAAAATACTAACAACTAAAACCAAAAATACGATATTAACTCAATATTACAAAAAATATGAAAAAATTCTAAAGAAGACGGTAACAACAGCAAAAAAACTACACTACAAAAGTAAAATGACTAAATCTAATAATAAAGTTAAGACAATGTGGAGCATAATAAATGAACGTACAAACAAAAAAATAGCAAGTGAGAAATGTAGAATAACCCTACAAACGAATAATAGCGTAACTTCTGAACCCAAAGAGGTAGCAAACATATTTAACGATTTCTTTGCTTCTATCGGGGAGGCTACGAACAACTCAAACGCTAAACCGAAAGGATCTTCAGTTGTATGCCCTACAGAGAATACAATCTTCCTCAGCCCAATTGAGCCTTACGAGGTGAACACATTAATAAAAAATTTGAAAAATAAAAATAGCCACGGCGTTGATGAACTTCCACCTTCCTTATTCAGACAATGTGCTGACGAATTAACCTTACCATTTTATAAATTATTAAACCAATCATTTGAAGAAGGAGCTTTTCCCAATCTCTTGAAAAAAGCTCTTATAAAACCTATTCACAAAAAGAATGATAAAACAGATCCGAATAACTACCGCCCAATTGCCCTCTTACCGACAGCTTCCAAAATATTTGAAAAAGCCATGTGTAATAGAGTATATGCGTTTTGTGAAAAATATCATATATTTAATGACTGCCAAAACGGTTTCCGCAAAAACCGCTCCACTATCTTGGCCGTTTATAAATATATTCAAAAAGCCCTTGACATCATCAATGATAAAAAGTACGCGATAGGTCTTCTGCTTGATATGACTAAAGCATATGACAAAGTGCAATTTGACATACTATTACATAAACTATACAGTATAGGACTCCGCGGCAAATGTTATGACTGGTTTGTTTCTTATTTGAAACACAGGGAACAAATAGTAGAAATTGAACATTATAACAGCAGCAAAAATGAAATAGAATTAATCAGATCCGACAGCAAACAAATAACCGCCTCAATCCCGCAAGGAAGCGTAATAGGGTGTTTCTTATTTCTTGTCTACGTAAATGACCTTCCTAATAATATAAGTGAGCCATGTGTCCTGTTTGCAGATGACATTTCTATACTTACCTCATGCGATAATAACTCCAATCTAAATGATAAATTGAATTCCATACTAGATTCGACAACAAACTGGATGACTGAACATAATCTAGAAATAAACTTTAATAAAACTAAAATAATATCATTCCATCCTCGCCAAAAAATACCAATACATATAAACTTTAGCTTTAAAAATAATAAATTAGAAGTAGTTGATAAATTCACCCTACTAGGCTTAAACATTGATACACATGTAAATTGGAAGTCACACATCCAGAAAGTAAGAGCAAAAATATCCAAATTTTCATACGCTCTCCGCGAGATCAAAAAAACTACCGACCTCAAAACTGCACTCGTAACGTACTACGCGTACGCCTACGCATGGTTAAAATACGGTGTAATCTTGTGGGGTAACAGCACCGACGCGCCTACGCTATTTACCCTACAAAAAAAACTAATTAGAATCATAGTAAATATTGAAGCCACTGATAGCTGTAAACCTCACTTTCAGGAATTAAAGATTCTACCGCTACCCTGTCTCTATATATTTGAAGTTTGTAAGTTCGTGCATAAGTACCCAGAATTCTTTACAAAAAGAGAGGACATACAAACAAAAATTATGTTACGACATAAAAATAGACTAAACTTACCAACATCGCGACTAAAAATGCACTCCAATAGTACCTTTGTCATGTCCATAAAAATGTATAATAAGTTACCCGAGCCAATCAAGAATATAGATAAATATAATGTCTTTGTCAATAAATTGAAGCATTTCCTTATGAACAAATGCTACTATAGTATAAGCGAATACTTAAGTGATAAATTATAAAATTCACAACTATCTATTTATATCTATAAATGTTGTGTATTAAAGCTCACTACCTACTCATTAAACGTAAAAATTAATTTCTAAATAAATACGAAGCGTCCAATAAATTACTTACCTTACCGATAATAAATAATAATTACATAATAAATAATAATAAGTTAGTAAAATAATAATAAAAATTGTTTTTACAATGTTACTAAATTAATTAAAATACCTATATAATTTATAAAACAATCATAATAATTCCTAAATTAAATTCTGCATTAATAAACCAGTAAAACTAACAAATATCTAATAAAAGTTATCACATTAATCACTCAGTGTTCTTCCTCCTCTCTCCTACTTGTTCTATGCTGTGCCCGACAGGGTCCATAATTGTGACTAATATAATTATTTCCTAACAACTTTATACAATATGGTACGCAATAAAGAATTGAGAATTGAGAATTGAGAATTGAGAATATCATTTTGCAAAAATTGAATTCATTCCGAACCCTTGGCACGCGAGTCCGACTCGCACTTGTCCAGTTTTTTCTAAGAGGTTTACTCGAAAAGAAGTAGGACATGGTTGAAAACCAAGAAATAAGTTAATCGTAGGTACTACTTATTTTAACCATGGCTGTTAATCTACGTTTCTAATTATGAAACTGTTGGCATACATAGGTAATGGATAATAATTAAGGTACATTTTGCCCCCAAAGTGCCAAACGCAACGAATTCGGAGAAGCATGCATCTGTAACACTGCAATTTAATTAAACTTAATAGTAATTCAGAAAAATACTTTTTGGAGAAAAGCGAAAAGAGTATCTAATTTCTTTGTCAAAATATTGTCTTTGTCATGGTTATTGAATTTGATGTTAAATGCCAAAATTATTCTGTCAATGTTAATGCTGGAAGATGTTTTTAGATTTTGAGAAAATACTATTAATTTTTGCCAATATTGAAAAGTGAAGATAATTAATTAAAAACGGAGCAAGTGAAAAACGACCGGGAACGACCGGAAGGGCTCAGCGTCGTCTTGAAGCACCCTATCATCCGGCTTGCAATGGTTTGGTCAAAAACAATATTAATTGGATTGTTGCCTTTAGCTGACGATGTACGTCGGCTAAATGCAACAAATCAATTACACCAACCACTAAGTCGCACCTATTCCAACAGGATTGCACTACTCCATGGGTGCTGGAAAGCTTCAGCGGTAAAACTCGTGTAAGAAGAAACCGTACGTCGGCCTCCTAATTTAACTAAGTAAAATGTTATAGATACATAATGCATTTATAATTCTGCGTATTAAATGCTTATATTTCTGTGTTTGCGCTTAATTTCATACAAGTTTTACATATTCAGATAACATTTTGAACTTTTGACAATCGTTTTCGCTGATGAATGTCAGAATATCAAAAATGTATGAGATTGACAAGCGCTATCGTAAAGTCACGTGGTCAATCCCTTACATTTGACGTGAGCGCTATCGAAAAGTCACGTGATCTCTTAGATTTGACAGCGCTATCGAAAAGTCACATGATCCCTAAAGGTGGGTAGTGACCTGTGTTACGGACCATTATGGTGTGTACCCACTATGTTCACGCACCTCTTGCGCTCCGCGCTCCAGCAACTGTTACACATAGTGGATGTGTTTGCGAACTTGGTTCGCACTTAGTTCGCAAACGTATCCATTATGTGGAGCAGTTGCTGGAAGGAGCGCGGAGCGCAAGAGGCTCGCGAACATAGTGGATATCCACCAAAACGTACCATTCTAGGCGAGCACGTAACATTAAGCCGTGTCCTAAAATTCGTGCAACATGCTCGTTTCAAACTCTTTGCTCGCCCATGCTCATGATCCGCAAGACACTGGCAATCACGATGTTTGGCGAAGAGGTTGTTGGGATCTTAGATTCTACTAAATTATTGTTGAAATTTTCTTTGTCCTACTCTATTATTTACAAGAAATAAACACAATATAGCCAAATATCGATGCGTGTGGCTCAAGTTGCACTCGTCACGACTTGTCGCAGTGTACTGACTGAACCACGTAACACTCGAAGAGATTTGCCAAAAAATCGACAACAGGCGGAGCACTCAAAACGAGCCACGATCGGCTCTTTGCTCGCATGTTCTTGCTCGTTTCCACGAACTGACCTCACAAATGCTCTCTTTGTAACATATGCATTACATTACGCCCCGTAAGACTGGTCAGTACCCACCTTTAAATTTTGAAGTATGGATAACGTTTGACGTATGTCACCGGAAAATGGTAAACTCCGTAAGATTATAAAACAACTTGAGAGGTTGTAAACTCTCGATAAATTGCCAACTGAAAATTTGGAATACTTTTTTACGCATCAAAATTTGATAGTCTATATTATTTCCGTGCCGGTCCGAGAAATTTTGGACTGACATAAACTGGCGACCAATCAGCACTCTGGTCTACAATTTATTTGTTTTGGTTAGTAGTAAAACTGGAAACTTGGCGCCACATTGGTGTGAGCTTATATCTGAACAGACCAATGAAAGCCTTGTTTTCAGGTTTACTATCACACCAAAACAGATAAATTACGAGACTATAAAATTTTGATGAGTAAAAAATTACTTCAAATGTTCTGTGGACAATTTATCGAGAGTTTACATCTCTCAAGTTATTTTAAAATCTTACGGAGTTTGCCATTTTCCGGTGACATGGACATTCACTGACATTTATGGGATGTGGGTTTGTGTACGTCGTGGCCATATCGAAGAATTGGCCACTTCATTGTATGGCCGAAGTTAGTTTAGGTTACATTTGAGGGAACTTAGGGCACCCCGACACGGATAGGTTAAATAGCTTCAAATTGGATGGCATCATACAATTCATGTTAGGTTCCTTTAAACCCTGTGTTCCAAGTTAGGATTGAAGCGGTCACATCATGAAATTGTCAAATTACAACAATTAATATCTGTATTTGTTGTCGCCATATCGTAGAATTTGGCCAAGTTTGTGGACCGCTGTGTTCTAACACAGCGGTCCACAAACTTTGTTGTCGCATTGTACGCTTGGAGAATTTTCTATTTTGAGTGGACCCCTCCCCGCTGTTTTAATGTTAATTTTACATACATATTGTTTAATTCGGTTCTATACTTCTAAACAAATACATATATAGGGTAAAACCAGGATAGTTGCGCCAGGGGTACAGTAGCCTCGATTTTAATTACTCTAGTTTCGCGGATGAATAACATGTTATTTTATTTATCAATCGTGACACTCTACAACAACCACTAAGTAGACCGTGTTGCATGTGTCTGTGCGATGGCATGGGAAGGCAAGGTGCGATCAAAGTTTTTGCGCGTTAAAAGTCCTCTTTCTCGGCGGGGCACCTATCCTAAACGTAATTTATATGGATTAGGCAACTATTCCCCATATGGGATAGATGTCACAAAATTTAGAGGTCGACAAAAATCGCCAATATTCTGGAAATATGAAAAATACTGTTCTTTACTTTCACAAATTTGAAGATAATAAACCAAAGTACCTACCCGTTTTATGAATAAAGTGACAACTAACTAAATATATAATAATTATATATATTTTTACAAAAAGTGTGGCAACTATCCGGCTTTTACCCTATAAGAATATTATTAAGTGAGTGTCGAACTGCATAAATGGGATCCAGTATCGTGGCCCCCATTTATCTGTCACGCACTCCGATGCAAATCTGTGTAGACCCATAGATATATATAATTATAGTACATAGTCCATGTACACTATTAAGGAATGACTGAACTAGATTGAATCTTGAATGGAATGATTTTTTTATGGACATTACAAATAACTATGCAGCATGAATAAAATTAAAAATTTAATTTTTTGTATTTATTTACAAAATAATAATTAAAAGGTATATAAAGTAAACCCTTAATATCGAGGTTTTCTTAAAGTATCCACCTCAAATGCATTGTATGAAAAAGATTAGGTTTCCAGGAATGAGAAACCTGTAGTTTCTATTAGAGGTTATTCTTGCTGTCATTAATAAATGTTTTTTCACGATATTTGTAATAGCACTAGTATCAGTTACTGACTGGCTGGTGTACTTATGGTAGAGATGGTTGGCACGATTGGTTCAGGTGATGGTGGCGTACACCTGAAAAACAATACAATTTTACAAAGGTTCTTCATGTTCAAGGTTTTTCGGGAAAATGGTTCTGAGATGCATAGCTGCAACACGGAAGGAAAGACAGAATCGGTTACAATTCAAATTAAAATTACAACAAGAATGGGATTCCTGACTTTGCAATTAATCTAATCTTTAAAACTAGCACCATTTTACAACTTGTTTAAATAGTAGTTACGAAGGTAACGGAACGCAACCGTTATTAACTTACCTTTCCCCGAAGGGATCATCAGCAGTGTACCAATAGCACGCTTTACACGTACGACATCTTTTTGAGGCGCGCATGGAACACAAGGCACCGTCGACCCGGGCCTGGGGGGCTACTCTCTTAGCCCGAAGTCCGTAGTTTCGGGCTTAGTCTAGGGCGTATTCTAGTCCGTATCACCTAACCAACACGATTTGACAGTTACTGTCAAAACGTGTTGTCATTAATTCTTAGTTCGGGTTCGGAACTAATCGCGAACTACGCGGTCACCATTTCGGAACCTTTCGACCGCATCGACTATCTGTTCTGCGAACAATGTGATGTGATTGCAGTTTTCTGAAATCAGTTATGTCTATATGTACTTATGTTATATAAATATGAGTATGATATACTATACTCATATTTCAATAACATGTAAGTACCTACATTTAGCATGGAAAACCTCTCAATGTCTTCGATTACGTTTAAATAATCATATTCTTCCAGGCATATGGTCCACAAAATAAATACAAAAACACAACCTTCACTCAAGCAATGTTTCGCACCGCCCTGTATATCAGCAGCACATGATATACAGGCTGCTCCAGAACGGTGCAATAAAGGCGAGCTGGTGCCACCTGCGCGCGCTCGTAAATTCTCGAATCATTTGTGTGATTGTTGGATGAACTTGTTCAGACGAGCAGGTGTCTAAAAACTGTGAAGGGTATCTGAAATATTAAATTTAATCTTGATACGAGTACCAAAGCAACATTATTATGAAATCTGTAAAATAAGGATTCCTAATAGAAAGACGATACGACGAGTCGAAAATGAGAGCAGATGAAATAACGAAAACAAGTGACGCAGCAGGTAATGCAGTAGATACAGCCTCCACACACTCCCACAATTACCTACAAATGTTCTAAACATCATGGCTTTCCCATTCGTATTTTAGTAGCATTTTACAGGAAAACGCTGTGACGCAAATAACAATAACTTAAATAAAATATATTATGACATAATACATGCAAACGTGGCGCTGCCCCGGGTGCCTGGGTAGCAACGTGACGTACTTAGAACTTTGTAACAGCAGAATATACAAGCTTCCTGCCAAAATCAATGCAAACACAATCGTGTGATATTAGACTTTCCTTCCTCGTTTATAATTAATATAGGTAATAATATTTATAAAATAATTATAACGGCCTGGTCACTATTAATAGGTAACCGACAAAATCCAACTTATATTTAACGATAGAAAATATTGGGACAAAATGTTTGTAAAACGTAATCTCTGTAACTTCACATTCGATTACTTAAATTTCTTTCACTGATAGAAAACTATATTAAAATTTCATCGACAAATTTTTGTCGTGGAAAACCCGATTCCGGAGTCATATGGCTCAGGAGCAAAATCACGGGAAAAAACTAGCATAACATAGTAGAAACTTTTATTTGACCTGCCTTGCCTTGAGCCAGAAAACCGCAGCGTTCCGCCTGCTCGTCTACCGACCCCTAAAAAGTAGGTAGCAGTCCCTTCAATACCGCCTACTCATCGCCGGGACGATGATGCAATACCTTCGCACACAAGATTGCGCCCTCAACGAATTCCACGGGCTCTAACGAGGACCCCTCAAGTCCTCGGAAATTACTTGGTGGACTGAAATAGTTTACTGTTGAAGTGGCTACAAGGGTGACAAAATTACAGTTGAAAGTTGGTCGGATGTTTTAAAGAATGGTCGTTGAAGAGAACTGATTTAGACTATTTGTTTTCCGTTTGAACTGGTGGAGCACAAGAGATTTGCCCGCCCAGAATTGAAATTAAGCATTAAAAGGTGGTATTTTTCAAACACTATTTTTGCCTGAAAATCTGTGATTTTTTTTCATTAGAACAGAGTTACCCGCCCTGAGGTCTTAAAAGGTTGTACTTAGGTATAAACTTATCACATGGAAAAGGTTTTTAAATGTGTATTCCTTGCTAAACTTCTTCCCTGACCCGTACTGTCCTTAATCACTCTATGAGGTTAGTTTAGCCTCAAGTGACATAACAATTTGATTTCACTATAGTTTTGAAACCGTTATGTTCGTACACTTTATACTTACGTCAATGTAGCATAGTAACCAGTACTCACACATTAGGCTAGACTTTAGCCGTTAATGATAACACGCATGACCTAGCACGATCTGGCATAGAAAGCGGCGTCCAACTAGTTTTTATAAGCGATTTGTCTAGACAAGAGACGCAGCCTGCCGGGACAGGAATGGAAAGTGACAGTCTTACGTGGTTGTTGCTAAGGAGGGGTAAATGTCATCTGGATATTATTTACAAGCTTGCTATTATTGAAAGGGTAACTGTCAAAATGGATGACAAGAGGCCGGTTTCAATAGCGTATCTACATTTGACCAATTGTCAAATTAGCTACCAACAGCTAAAACGTCATGTCTGCCTTTAAAACTTGACGTTTGAGCTGTTATTGAGACCGGCCGTTAGAAAGGTTGTCATTTCCATGCCCAACCGTTTGACGTTAAACCATTCGTAGAAAGTTAGCGAAGTAAATCTATACACATCCTTCTTCTCTTTAACTTTGGTCCCAATTTATTTGAGGTCGACACAGCATGTCCTCTCTATTCACCTTCGTCTGAAAACTTTTCTCGCTAAATCTTAGTTCCTTTGCAACATGCCCAAGACAACCGATTCCACACAATTTGCAACATCAAATATCTAGAATCATCTTAGTGCAATGAATTTGTAGCCTTGTCAATGTTGAATTTTCCTCCACAATGCACAATATCTATCGTTTAACTTACGTAAAATGTAATCTAATTGTAGAACGTGCCTAATGCCGATCTACAAACCCTAAAACCTCATTGTCAGGTTAAGTTGACGTCATGTAAACTGCTGACGGCTGACGGCTGACGACTGACGGCTGCACGTTCCTCCTGACGTGACGCTGCACTCACGATAACAATTGTCAATCGCACAAAAGAAGTATAAACGTTTAACTTTTATTTGTAGGAGCACGATATTGTTGAAAGTACGTCAGCAAAGGCAGATGATTCGGGGAGTGCACGCGAATAAAGCTCGTGGCTCATCAAAGGTACCCCGTGCGTAGTTAATTGATCTATTCACGCACTTATTGCACTTGCTACACTCATTCCAATGATCGTTCGACTACACTCAGATATACCTGTAGTTTCTGCAGTTATATACATGTGGCAGTTTGATTGATTAATACTAATACCAGTTATCATCAGAGGCCAATAAATCTGGCACTCAGTCTTATTTATTAATCCAAGGATCCCAACCCAAGTAACATGGTTGCTAAGATACCTACAAGAAATTGACACTTGGCTGCATCTCCTTAGTAGAATGCTCATCTGGAACATTGGATATGTTTATACTTGTACAGGGTGTAACGGTAAGGTGTAGTCATATTTTAATTACGAATTTAATTCAAATTAAAAAACAATTAACTTAGCCTATGTTAGTCAACTCAATAACTTAAAATACAATAATTATACATTAATTGGCCTTGTCCGCCAGTGTAGCTAATACTATTAGGGCTACCCTTGAATCGCCGCAACATCGGACGCTCCAAGTCGAGGGCCGTACCCCACAGGGGGTGCCCTTAGCGTGTAGTCGCTTAGTTTGTAAGTTGTAATAAGCCCTGACTGGAGGCTTTAACACGTTCAGTTGGCTGGTTCACGGGGCGGTGATGTAGTTCCTTTACATCACCGCCCCATGAACCAAAAGTCTTTCCAGGCGGGGTGCGCCACCGTCCACCGGTGGCGCACCCCGCCCGGAAAGACTTAGCAGGATTAGACAGGAATTATGCTTTCTCTCTCTTTCGTCAGACTATACCAACCTTAGAAAAATCCTAAAGTGTACCGCCAGCTAATCATTGAGATCTTCTGTGGCTCAATGTTCCTAAATGCTCTGCGTGCGAAAAACCAATGTGTTTGGATTGTTTCAATACAATTCATACAAAATAATTTTCATTTTATACCATCTATGATGGCATTCCATTTTATATTTTTTTCAATTTTGATTTATCATTTTGATTTATCATCATAAATAATTTGCATTTCGTACTATTTATGTCGTTATTACTTATGTCATTTTTTTTCTAATAAATACAATTTTTCAATATTGATTTTTGTTTACTTTTCGAAGTAATATCCACCTCCTGAGCTGCACCACGAAAATTTGTCAATTTTACTAGGCGGTGACGGTAAGTACAACACCTTCTCTCAAAGCGGCGAGAATTTCTTAGTATATTGAAAGTATAGTGTGATGTGGCCACCGGTGGTACACCTCGCCGTGTCAGCAAATGTGCTCCACCGGTGGTATACGCCGGTCCGAACGTGTTAATATTAAGGCCACCACAGGCAAGCCCGGTTAAACAGTCGACAACCTCATACGTTTTGCGCATTTTGGCATGAAAGTCATCTGAGCTTCCGCAGACATGCCCGATGCACTGCAAAACCAAGACAGCCCCAACATTTAAAAACATGAACAACTTTCTTCAAGTTCGTCATTTCTAGTAAACTCATCATCATCATCATACCAGACGAAAGACTTCCACTGCTAGAAATAGGCCTCAACCAAGGGGGTATAATCGCCATATTTGCCATAATCGCCACGCTTGGCAGGCGGGTTGGCGATCGCAGTGTAGCTGTTTCAATGTATAGAGAATGCTGCTGCCCA
The DNA here is from genome assembly GCA_905163435.1 of Mamestra brassicae. NCBI lineage: Eukaryota > Metazoa > Arthropoda > Insecta > Lepidoptera > Noctuidae > Mamestra > Mamestra brassicae. The sequence goes on along the minus strand of LR991003.1, from coordinate 18,304,078 downwards.
TTAACTGGTGAGTCCCTTAGTCGCCTCTTACAACAGCCACGGGAAGTGATGGGATGGTGTTATTCTTTTACGTTCGACACCATGCAGACAATATAGACATCTAGTAAATTCACAAAAAAGAAATTTGGATTTTTCATACACAATTATAATCTTTTTTGGGAATGATTATGACTTCCGCTACACTCTGTATAAAGGATAAAGCAGTGTTATTTTAGTACTGCCTATCCACGTCGTAGTGAACCTTGGTTGGTTCATTATCGTCGTTTATAATCAAATGTTTTCCTTGCTCAGAACCTTGTCATTCTCTGCTGTCTTATATAAATATAAGTTTTCCTTTGTTTGTTCTCATTTATATTTTATACATGCGTTAGCTTTTAACTTTATGTGTAAAACCATACAATTATACACACTTAAAAACTAGTTTGTAAGCCTTAAAATCATTTGAGGCCAGGATAGTCCGGTTAAGCAGTAACCAGCCTTAGTGTGCTGAACTGCGAGTGGTCATCGTCAAAAAACAAAAAAAAAAAACACTTAATAAATTATATTATACTTAAAGACGGAAATGAGTCTTTTTCTAAACTAGCCGATGGTTGTTGATATTTGGTTATCTGGTTGATATATAGCATCCTATGAATCAGCAGAAAAACAGGTAAGTATTAAAAAATGCTAACTTGCACTTCAATACTATCTTGATAGATAATTCCAAAATAAAATCCGGCTTCTGCAATGATTTCACAAAAATATACTTATCATCGATACAACTGCAAACGAAGTAACGCAAGGAACTTCAGCTCACTGTGACAAACCTGTATTACATACTGAAAGTTCTTTACCTTTCACAATACTTCTAGAAGTTCCGATAAACCATTTTCAAAAACCTATCCGTCTATTGCAATGATTTGACAAAAAAATACACTTATCATCGATACAACAGCAAAACTAAGTATTGCCAAGTTATTACAAACAAACAACTTTAGCTTACCTACTATGATAAACCTGAATTACAGACTGAAATGTCACCAATCACAAAAGTGACCCTTTTTTCGGCCAAACAATATTAGCATGTCATTCAACGTGGCAATGCTGCCAAAGTTTTAGGCACTTTTACCGTTGACAGCGATGTGCACGAAATTTTCGATATTCAATGAGTTCTTCCCCGGCCATTTAATCCGCTTGTACATTAAAAAAACCATTGACAACATCTCGAAATGTTTAGATGAACCATATTCCAAAATAAAGCCGTCTTGTACAATTATTCGACACAAAATAAAAATGTGAGTAATTATCATCGACACAACAGCAAACAAATAACGCTAAGTAATTACTTTGGCGTTAATATTGCCTTGGCTAAAAATTTTAGCAACGGTTATTTTCAGTCGATTCATGACTCGATTGTCTTCCAGACAGAAAGTTCCACCGACTTCCACCATTGACAATCTTTCCAGAAGTTCCGATGAGCCGCATTTGCCTTAGCAACACTCTCGTCTTACTCCGAACAAGCGAGCCGTCTCGTCGCCACATTTACCAAACATTGACTTCCCAGAAGCCGATGTTTTGCAACAATACCGATCGAATCGTCATCGCGGTTGTGACCAGTGATCGGTTCATTGTGTTGCTATGCGGGGATTGACACGATTATCAATTTTAGTCTGAAAAGAAAGATGTATTGTGGATTTGGCTAGAAAAAAAAAAAGTTTTTTTACGTACCCGGAAAGGCTTCAGATTAATCCAAATAGTCATGTATGTAAGAAAAATACGTGCTGGGAAGACCCCAAATACAATGGGATAAGGGGTTGAGGATATTGAGTCTGTAATCGGCCATCAACCTCTGGTTAGCGTAGCGATCTATGCTTTGTCTTCTAGTTGTCTGTATATATATACTATTCCTTATCAACGCCGCGGAAGAACAGCTTGTGCTCTTCAATATGCAGTCTGTAGAAACCCTTTTAACCGACTTCAAAAAAGGAGGAGGTTCTCAATCCAGTTGTTTTTTTTATGTTTGTTACCTCATAACTCCGTCAGTTTTGAACCGATTTGAAACAATCTTATGTGAAAGAATATACTTTCCGATTGATCCCATGGAAATTTCATCAAAATCGGTTCAGTAGTTTGTTTTTTAAATAAAAATAGCAGGTAAAATATGTCATCCAAGTAAACGAAATTGTGTATTTTGCTTTCTTGAGACTTTCCAGTGGCGATGTTAGTTGTGGGGTAAGTACTTACCACTAAAAAGTGAAAAATGTATAAAAAAACTTTGGAGAAAAAAACACCGACTTCTGAAATTAAGGTTACTTTATACTTTGTGGTGTTTTTTATTTGGAAGTCGGTTGTATTTTATGTCAAAAGTTTTTTAAATGCAGTACTTATCATTAAGTTTGCTCTCGCCTAAAATAGACGGAAATAACAAAATAATTATTATTATATTGGTCACTGCTGTCAGAAATAAATAAATAAAAATAATCAAATTGTCACATTGCTTCAGTTTGTTTTAGGGAAAAAAATCCGTTTATTTTATTGTCTTATCAATTTCTAGTAACCAGCCTATGGTTTCGTTCGGGCATCGGAAATATTCCACTGCTTCTGAAAACTATATGACTAAACTCTTGATCAACTGACTCAAAATACCTATTTAAAGTGACGTGTTGCTTACCGTAGTGAAATATAGGCATCGTGCCAGGGACAGGTCTCGGCCTGTCTGTGTGCTTGTGTGTAGGTACCGTGACTAACCGCACGGTTATCTTTAACCCGTCGTTATCGGGCGTGCAATGTTACAACATACGGAAATTGATTAATCTTACTGGAACTTTGAGTATAGTGAGACATTCTTGATAACGCTCAAACTTACGAAATCGTTCGATTCTGGGTGAACATTTTTTAGTTCTTATTTCTCCGAAATTGGTTACGTAAATCCGACAATATCCCTTTCAGGTTCTCTGAAACTCTTTTAAACAAGCGTTCTTATCTTTTTTTTGAAACTGCATTTTACTTTACATGACATGCAATGGTAACAAAATAATGGAGCACTGAAAAAGCTACTGGTATAGTTTTAATTTTTAGTCTGCAACATTTTTCAACATTTTTCTTCAGTATTTCTTTCGAGTTTCTAAATTGGAATCACTTTAACAGAAAAACTGTCATTTGGTTAGTAAATACTCGTAAATGCCTAAAGTAATTATATTCGCAATGAAGAACAATCATGTCACCGGAAAAATGCAGACTCCGTATGATTGTAATAAATTAAACTATATTTATTACAATCTAATCTACATTAAAAATATACGAGAAATTATAAACTTGATTAGATTATAATTTCTCGATATATTATGAAAATATCGTTTTGTATACAATAACTCCCATCCAAATTCAATCGTTTCCATATATCCGTGTCTTATTTAGAAAAACTAGTTTACAATTTCACGCGATATTTTACAATCTTACGACGTTTGTCATATTCCGGTGACAATCATATAGAGGTCGAGGAATAAGAAAAAAAAATACAGTCATCTTACTTAATCCCTTTAAAAAAGTACAACCTGTGAGGTAGGTTCAGTAGATACCTATTCGGAGTCCCCGCCTCCTTTACCATAAAAGGCATTAACCGCAACAAAGCCTATTCACTCTGAAGAGGGTATTATTCATCATAATGAAATTCACTTCCGTTCATCACATAGGCATAATGTCACAATTATTATCACAGTTGCACAAATGACGAAATTATTATCATTAATTGCAATCACCTACTTAGTAAAGTAGGTAGTCTTGAAAAGAAAATCCGTTATTGTGTAATTTAAAATGAATCATATCAAAACCGGTAGAGAACACGTTTTTGTTAACCTGGTCCATATTAACCGCCGCCGCACCGTCCAACGTTCGACTCCCAGGTCGGTAGGTATTGGAAAGGATGATTCATCCATTGAATTTGATTAGGCGAACGTGAATCGTGTTATCGTCGTCATTAATGTTAAAAATAAAATTATCATAATTATCTTCATGTCTTTTGCAATAAAATATCGCTATCTATACGTCATTAGTAGTCGATTCGTCACTTCCTGTCCTTTATCGTCCATTAGTAAAAGGAAGAGGCATATGCATTATTAAGAATATTATATAACATCAGATCACGCATAGGTATGATAGCTTAGTAACTATAGCACACAAACTGTCCCCATGCTGCCTTTCATTTGATATGTCACACGGTAGGTAAAGTTTAAAAACATTTTCTTGAAATTTTTGGGTTATAGATGTTCATATGTTTGCCAAATTTCATCAGAATCGGTGAATATTGGCTGTGTGAGGCGGACAGACAGATACCCGAGTGATCTTATAAGGGTTCTGTCTCTTACAGAATTTCGGAACCCTAAAAACTACTAGAACTTTCCAACATATTTCCATCCTCTTGCCAATTTAACTTTTAATCAAGAAACAACTATTTAGGTACCTATTATAATTGGTATTTCCGTTAAAAAAAACAGTTAGTTTCAGGATTGGCGCCACGCCAGGGACATGTTTAATAAGCATGTCCATAACTCTTCGTTACCTATTAGAAGTCATAGTGGGAGAGGACACTACACTTTGTGCTTCGCCCCCCCCCCAAGGTCTTGATGATAATGATGACCATCCTACTTTACACAAATAAAAGGAAATGTGAACGTATTCGGAAGAAACTTGGCACTCGGTTAGACCATGACTTGGATTAGGACAAAGAATATTATTATCTCGGTAGATTTTTTCCCTGTCTAGTCTCTTGGTTGCCAAGGAGAAATCCCATGGGGAAAAACTCAATAGCACTTTGTCTTTCCTGGGAATGGAGCCCAGGACCCCACGTATAGCAGGTGTGCTTGTGAATAATATACCTTGGCAAGGCAGTCATACCTATTTATTTTTAGCTTTAATTTCCATTGCTGAATATTACGCTACTTATGCAATAAGCGGCAATAGTCTAACGGTTAAGAGTAGCGGTCGTGCAAGCGCGAGGTAGCCGAATCGATCCCCATTCGTTTGGACTGTTGTCATGTACCCTTTTAATTGTGCAATCTGACAAGCATCTGCAAGTTACAAAGAGTGAGACCTATTTTTCAAAAAATAGTCCCCTACTTTAAACTTTTTTGAGACAATTTTTCTGAGGGATTTTGGAAATATTAACAAAATTAATTAAGTGATCAGCGAACTAAAATATATTCTTGCACATTATAAACATGATTCAATTGGAATATTCCAGCAACGAGCACCTATCATCATAATTAATAAAATTACTTATTTTGCCATTACCTGGCCAGTAATAAATTAAAAGCTGATCAGAAACCAGCAGTAATTGTAAATGAAGATATTATAAAGTGTTATTAGCGGTGCTTAATTACTAGTTTCATTAAATACCTACTCGTTGGCTACGTGACCACTCGCTGGTAGACTCAGGCGCTAGATCGACCGGGAGCTGTAATGACAGTCATTTTGAAAGTCGATTGGCGATGGCTGACGAAATACTGCATCATTTTGAGTAATTGACGGGACTTTCCTTAAGTTAACTTTACGTTAAGACGGGCAATATGATTACCTAATTTGATATTTCTATCTGATTTGTCTTTAGACCAAGCCAGGCTTGAAAGGGACTTTGCACAATACCTGGTAATGAATGGACAGGTATAGGTGACACTTCAGCTCATTGAACTAAATAAGGTAAGGTTTGGCCTACTTTTAAAATAAATAGCAACTGCCAACGGTTTCTTTAAACCGGAAAAGGTTGCAGCTTTATATCTTTTTATTAAGGAACCTTTCAAAGGTAGTACGTACGCCAAAGCATTGTTAATATGACTAACAAAAACGCAAGCAATAATATTTTTTTACTTAACTAAAAAAGTACTTAATCGACCTACTTATTTTTTTTCCCTACACGTGTCTTGTCTAGCCTTGAAACAGAGTACTTAAATTGAAAAAAAAAAACTCATTAATCTCACTGAACATAATACCTATTGCAAATGTAAAAATTAGAGAAACGTAGCGAAAACAATTCACGGCTTTTTAATTACTCATACTTCAGCAGCTATTTCAACAAAAACCCGGCCATACGTCATCGTACTGTTAAAAAAGTTTCACAAGTGGAGGTGCGTCCGCGCATAGGCGCATGGCAACAGTCGCACGCTCTGCAGTGAGTCAACAGTCGCACGTCACAGCACACGTGTGCAGCGGGACAACTCCGCAAGCCTTCTAGAACGTGCTTGACGAACGATTACTAATACCTCCATTTGACGCTATTCGTGACTTCGCTCTCCTCGCCTCATGGGTGATATGATGACGTTTCCTTTCTTTGTGTTTTACGACATTGTCGCTTTTTATTTTATGTTGAGCTGTGTCATCTTTCGATAAGGATTTCATTTCCTATTTCTTTTTCCTTTTATGGAAAAGAAAACTTGTCATTACGGTGAGCGTAATGTTTTGGCATGTATTAAGACAGCAATAAATTGTTATGCGGGCCATACACGTTCAAATATTTTTTTATCCATGGTAAAATTTGATCAAAAATGAGTCGTCAAATGGTATGAAGAAATACTAAATTTCGTATTTCTATATGATCAAACAGTTTGATCAAATGACTTGAACGTGTATGGCCCGCATTACCTATTCTTCTTATTACAAAGTTCCAGGAGTGGTTGAGTGGTATGAATTTCCAATAGGTAATAACTAAATATATACTTTCTGAAAATGTTATAAGTTAGGAGGACGTTAACTCCATTGTGTCGGATAATCCAAGAGGAAAAGGGACTCGCTAAACCCCAGCAATAGCATCAGCTATAAAAGCAGATTCCACAATCCAAGTTTAAATTAAGCAAAAATATAATTTAGTAAGACAATTAACGTGTGATACAACAAATGACTGATTAATCTATAAAGGCAATTCATCCTCATTTATTGTACACCCCAGTGGTAGCCACTACGTGCAGACGGAACTCGGACATGGTGAGAGCGAGTCGTGTGGTATGTGTACAATGCAACCTACCGGGAAGCTGATATCGATATTTTCAATACTAGTGTAGCTAAATTGAAGAAAATTTTAACTAATAACTTCTTCGAGCGTAAATACCTAGTTATTTACAAAGGCTTTTATTTGTTTTTTTCTGTTCTGTTTTGTGTTATATGGTATAGTTTTTTAATTTTTTTGTTTCATATGAAGTGAAGTACGCTCACATTAGCTGAATCAGGCTTCTTGCTCACGACTATTGTAAACGGCACTTAGTATTAACTTTCGACTGAATATTAGAAGATCTGAAACCACAGAACTACAGGCCCTAAAGAAGAATCTCTTAGACACCAGTTTTTTTAATTGAATTTATTATTCTGATGTTTTTTTAAATCACCTGCTGGCAAAGTCACAAAGTCAGGAGGCTCTATGCGGGGATCGTGCAGTCCATGGCCCTTCATGGGGCCCCGGTGTAGGCGCTTTCCCTGAAGGGGCGACCAGCCCACAAGCTCAACGCGTCCCTATGTGTCATGGCCATCCGGCTGGCGTGTGCGCAACACGATGTCGCCACATGGCAACAGCAAGTCCAGCCACACTTGCGTCATCCGCTTTGTCTACGCCTCGTTGTCAGTACGTGATGAAGAGCCCTCGATTCATTCTACTTATAATAACATCATCATTCACATTATTATTTCCATAGTTTACAAACTTGGGTACTTTATTGATACCTAAAGGTGCAATCTTCCATGCGTTCGAAGTAACAAAGATATTGTGTCACGCGGGTACGAGGGACAAGGTCTTGGAGCCAACGTTGCCGCATTGTTTTGACTGTACTTTAGTAGTTAATATTTTAACTGGACTCTGACAAATGAGTACTTTTTTTGGAAAACCCGGTTTTAACAAGGGGATGACATGACATTCTTTAAAAGAGTAAAAAAAAAAATTCGGGTTCAGTCCCGTAGTACCGTCTCGTAGTTCGTAGTACTTCTACTATGAGACCAACCCCAAAAGAGTGAACACTTTTTTTTCAGTTTTGAAAATATGTCTCGCTTAGAAACAGCCTGTATAGTTGAACCGGTTAAGTTCTATTTCATTAGTTAACTTAGTTTTTTATTAGTTAACTTAGCTAAATTATGTTTATCACCATTGGTATTTATATAAAACATACCAAGGAAAAGTGCGCAATACTAGGCTAGGAAAGCGAGTCATCTCCTCTTAGCAACACTGTTACATGGCGTCATCATCTCGATCGTCGCTACGTGACGGAGGAAGGAAGCTACATAATCTCACTAATGATCATCACATAATGATCATCACATAATCACTCTTGTTGCTATTAGCTAGGTGTTTTATATGTACCTACGATACGTCGCCGTAATTATAGGGTGATTACCACTCGTACAACTGGCGTTTAGCTGTATTCTTCCAGGCAAAACACTTATGAGAAACACCTCCTCTTACCAAAATGCTGCCCCGATCTCAGATTCCTACACTAACGGCCGGTTTCAATAACGTAGGTATCTACCTTAAACCAACTGTCAAAATAGCTACCAAGCTGTAGCTGAAACGTCATGTCACAAAGGCAAAAATGACGTTTCAGCTACTGTTGGTAGCTAATTTGACAGTTGAGACCGGCTGTAAGCACACCACTTGCGCAATCCAGCGTTATATTTTAAGTCGATAACAAGAGGTTAATTTTCAAATATATCAGAGGTAGGTTCAGTATGGTCCCGGTTTAGAACTTACTCTGATTTATTAGATAACTTTGGTTTGCGCAAGTGGGCCTAACAATTGATTTTGAGAGATTTAGATAACACTTCGAGTAACTGACAAAAAAACTGACCAGTTTTTAACCCATTATGAGACACGGCTGCATTTATATCGATGCAGCAATTACGCGACTTCGGTATAACAATGACTTCACAGTTATGATATTTCCTGCTTTCTGCGCACTATAGGTCATGGACGAGACCAGTAAGTATATAATATTATAAACAGGGAGAGAGGAGACTAGTCGAGCCTTCCTTAATATTTACATATAAAAGATTTGAGATTAAAACGAGTTTTAGTTGAGACTGTATCTTGTGTCGTTGTGTTACTCGTCCATATGCAACTTGATACATTAATGCTATATAGATGTAGCTACAGCCTAAGGATCTCTAAGTTAAAAGTGAAACAAACCAAGCGTCCTCCATCGTTAACCACATCATCCCTTTCTGTCAGGTCAAACGCGAACCTATCTATGATAATAACAATAACCGACAAATGTTAGGAAAATAAAATACAAGAGACTGCCTTTACAACTACTGATGAACGAGACCTCTTGCACTGAAGAGTATAAGGAAGCAGAACGGTTAAAAAAAAATCGTTTATTTTCTGGCATCGTAGGCCCATAGCGTGTTAGTATTACCAAAAAGCTTAAAAACTATGTTAGTAGTAATACTTAGGCATATATGAGTCAAAAACAAAAACAAAACACAGCATCCACTTAGAGGAAGATTTATCAAGCCCCATGTCTGACATGTAGCTTGATAAACCCATCCATTGTAGGCTCTTCAAACCTTTCTGAAAAAACCTTCAGAATGCTATTGTTGCTTCGCCTCACTCTGCGCAGCATTGATGCCACTTTCCTGCGCATCGCAAAATAATCGTCAGTGTGCTCGTCAGCGTACATCCCTGACGCACTACACTAACGCGGAAGCCTCAACAGCGCCCTGAAGGCATTATTGAATTGAATTTATAATTGCGTATTACCATCATTACAGCTGAAAGATCTTCACCCTCCCTCGAGCGCGCCACATCGACCAGTCTTGTGCACCTCACATCCAGTTGACTCCAGCAGTGTTCACCAGGTCATCGCTGCATTTTGTGGGAGGGCTTCCAGCGCCTTCATGTTCCAGGTCACCACTCAAGAACCCTTCGGTTATTCGTCCTGCGAGCGAGGTGTCCAGCATTCAATCGTTGCATAAGGGCTTTATGTTCTCATGTTTGTTCGTAGCTATTTAGATTTCATAACCTTTGTCATCAATGTCATCTATTTACATTACATAAACACAATTTGTTTTAGACAAAAAACGTAACATTAAGATAAATGTTTGGATAAAACAAACACAAGAACAATGATCACATACATAAATCGCCCACACGTACGCTGGCCATTTGAGAGAGACGTGAATCTAAGTTAATAACTCAGCTGTAAAAATTACTGCGCTAACTCAAACAGTAGCAGTTTGTACACTGTCCGTCCAAGTTATAAGATGAAGAGGGGTTCCTCTGCTATCTTTATACCGATTAGATCTTTACCGATGAAGTTTCCGTTTTGTTCTGGCCTCTTTGATCTATGATAAGCTCGGTTTAAACTTGGAAGTAATAATCAAATATTTGAGGCATGTAATCCTTTTTTAGAAGTCAGTTATTTCTTTGATTTTTGAAGTTTGGTTTTTCTGTAATATTGTCAGTATTAGCAACGTACCTTGAAACTTTATCTTGCTATTTGAACAAGTTGTCATAAAACTTTTAGGCTTTTCAGGTAGCGTTCAGGTGCCTCGACTTATAAATAATGATCACCCATCTAACGCAGAAGCGATCCCAACACGGTTTTCTACTAAAAAATATCTAATTAGTCCGTCAGATAGATTTCAAAAGAGTATTGTACAGGTTTTTCACGTAAACAAATACTGAAGACGGTACAGTGCGTTGAAAACTCTCGTGACGTCACGCCACGGGTAAACTGGTAACTGCTAATAAATTATAGCATCGTAGTGAAGTCACGCGTATATCGTCTTAATAATTTTAACTGAAAAAGAAAAAATACGTGTCCAATATTTTTTTGAAATCTACCTGACGGAATAATTAGAATTTTTCTGACATTCAATCAGCGGTAGCGTGGCGAAGGTTATTGTCCAATATGCATGGGAATCTTCGCCACGCTGTCAATACAAACGCTGTCAAAATGACATGTCATCAATCACTTACCTATATTTTGGAACTTCTACAATCGCCTTCGCTGATAGAATGGTAGGTTGTCTAGGGCATTTCTGGTCTCAGTAAAGAGCCTGTTATAGTTTTGATGAAAAACTTATCAAAAAAACATAACCTTGAAATATATAAGGTTCCATTAAAATAGACGGACAAACTTTTAGAAATCATTCAGACCACCAAAATAAGGACAATAGTAAAAAAAAAGATGAAAAACGCATAAATACTTACTAGAAAAAAAAATGAAAATACACTAAAAATGTTGGTCACCCAATGCACACATCCATGTCTTTGTTATCTCATAATTTTGATACGCGCAGAGGGGCGCAAGTACAAGTGTCTACCCATAATGGATGTGTTAATTCTAGTGTGCCAGCAATTTAATATTTAAGGACAAAAAAAAATAGTCATTGTTTTTTATTTAATAGAATAAAATAAAAAAATAAAATAAAAAAAATAAAAAATCGTTTATTTTCAGGCGTCCATAGCGTGTTAGTTTTACCAAAAAATAACTTACAAAACTATGTTAGTAGTAACACATAGCACACATGAGAAACGACAAAAACAAAAAATTAAAACACAGCATCCACTTAGAGACTCTTTGCTTGGATATTTTTCGTTAGACGTACAGAACGCTGTGTAAAAACCATAATTTTTAATGGGACCTTACATAAAACCTGTAATTCTGGAAAAAATCTGCTGTTCAGTACATTTTGTCGAGTTATGTGCACGTAAATGTATGGGGCAGTCGATTCTTTTTTTTTCTCGATTTCAGTGTTGGTCCCATAGTGAAAGTTGTTCATAATGATGAGTACCAATACCTTAAGAGGTATTGCGTTTATTGTGTTACACCCTGTATTTACCCTGCTTCAGGTAAAAAAGGGAAAAATATAGTTTTACGCTTTTCACTCATTGCCTGTACCTGAACAAGCAGTAGGCGGTATTTGTTCATAGTTTTAGTGCGGCAAGCAACGCCTCTGCCGACGCCGTTAATTATACAAGTTTGAATGTGGGAAACCTTCAGGGAACGAGAGGAGAGGCTGAAGTTAGGGAGAATGTCGCTACAGGAAAATGTAAGCAAAACAGGGAAGTTTAGTCTTCCAGTCCAGCGCCTGAAATTGTGAATGGGTGATGAATGCTCGTGCCTTCTCCGTATGAGAAGTGACCTCTTCCCATTGGATTGTTACAGGCTGGATTTATCGACTATTAAATTAAATTGTGAAACATTAAATGCATATGGATTTTTTATTCATAATCATACACACCTCAGCTCGTGGCTAAAGAATAACAGCCGCACTAGTCGATCTTTAAAGTTAAGCAACGCTTGCCCAGGTTGGTCTGTGGATGGGTGGCCATCTTAACATACCGAGTTTCCTCCGTGCCTTGGAAAGCACGTTAAGCCGTTGGACCCTGCTGTCATTTGTAGATCTTTGGCAATCGTTACGGATTGTCAGAAGCCAGTAAATCTGACTCCAGTCTTGCCAAGAAGTACCTACCGTGTTACCCAGTTAATGGGTTGTGGAGTTCTGGTAGGCAGCCGCTCCACGTAAAATACTGGTATTCAGCTGAATCCGGTTTGACTGGAAGCCGACCTCAATACTTATAGTTGGGAAAGGCTAGGCAGAGATACATACGAATACGGATATAACCTTTCCGATGCTTAAAAATGACGTATTCTCGTCATTTTTAAGCATCGGAAAGGTTCTAGGTGCATCTGGTCCCGGGGAAAATCTGTACAGTAATCTTAATGCGAGTTTTTCAATGTAACGGATCGCGGTAAAACTGAATAAGCACCGTCCGGTGACAATGTAAGGAAAAACCTTACATTGTCACCGGACGGTGCTTATTCACTTTTTTTTCATACGATCAACCACAAGCCAAAAAAAACCTTAACCTCCTTTTAGGCAGTCGGGTAAAAACTAGCACTAAGCCCACAGAGCTACGTGTAGTACGTACATCACCTACGTACGATGTGTCCTTGGACCCGCCCCACTTGCCAAACGACCCTTGACCCATATTATTGCTGCTAGAAGTCTGCAAATCTGGAAACTTGCAGTTTTACCTTGAATATAACTGGGTCCATATCTGATAGAAACGTTCCTCGGTACAAGACAATCGAATTGATCATTCTGGAAACTTATTCTTAGAAAGGTTAAGTGAAGGATATACTTAAAATGACTAATTTAGTCTAGGTCTAAAAATAAAACACTAAAAAAGTCTGAATAAAAAACCCATAAACTAAAAACAGAATATTAGAAACATTTGTTAAAAAATAAAAATAGGTAGTTACAATTTGTTTTTACATTCGTTTAACTTGGCCAGTTAAGTTAGACCCCTTGTTACCCACACTTTTTATCTAACGATACTTTAAAATAAACTGGTGGTTCTATAACAAATTTCGGTACAGTTACCAGACCGCTATGTACACTAACTTATTTATAACTTAAGTAATGTTCGTTACTCCACAGACTGTAAGTTAAACATAAGTTAAACGAGAGTAAAGTTACGTGTGTCTGTGAATATTTAACGCATTCATCTTCAGCAACTAGTTAAAGTGAACTTGAGATTTTAATACGAAGACATGAATAAAGTTTACTTAAACTTTGAAGTTTAAATACAGAGTTTGACTTAGTATGTAAGATAGCATCTGCTTTTTCTTTACCTGATGGGGCATAAATATTTGGCTCCAAAAATAAGGTGAATATTATAATATTATTATAGGTATTCATCATGCATCATAATTTCAGCCGAGTGTCCACTGTTGGGCAAGGACATAGGCCTTTTTTTTTTTTTTGATCTCGGGGGGAAATCCTCATGGAAATCCTCCACCCTGGGGCGGGTGGAGGGGTCTGTCAGACTCTTACTGACTAAAACCACCCCGGTGTTCCATCTTCCACCTGCGCCGGGGATCGCGGGAACGTATGCGACATCCGCAATCCCCGGCTGGTGCCGGCCCGCCTCTGCGGGCCACCTCGCGTCGGCGAGGGGAGTGAGGTGTTTGACTCCCCTCGCTACGTCAAAGAGGGGCGCACGGGAACACCACGCGCCGCCACCTCGGGTCCGGATGAATGGGGGGCGACGGACATCCCCAAGTCCGTCGCCCCTGGACCCAGTTAGGGGGGCCGGAAGAGGGCAGCGTATGCCCTCCTCCGACGCCCGATGCGCCTGCTGCGGGCAGGGAGAGCGGTTGTGATCAAGGACATAGGCCTCCCCCAAGTGTTGCCACATCGGACCGGTGGGTGTTAAGAGTGTTTTTTTTTTTTTAAATATTGCCCCATTCTAGAAATGTCTCCTATATCGTGGGTACGTTTACAAACATATACATTCACATACACAAAGAGCCAGACCCGGAATAACTATCTGTTGGCCAAACAAATATTTGTTCCGTGCGGGAATCGAACTGCGACACGCAGCGCAGCAGCCGCTCGCTCAACCATTGCGCCAACCGTGTCGTCAGTCAATACATGTCTACATGCTACATGAGAAGAAAGCTATGTTTAAAATGTCCACACTTCCACGAACCAGTACCTAGACTATAAAACTAAAATGTAACTATTATTATAATGAGTCATTGTGCTAAAAACTACGATATTAAGAGTGACTAATAAAATTGTTTCAGTATATAGCAAGCATAGCAACGCCTTACAAATGATTATGTTCTACTTTTCAAGAATAAACTAGTTACAGTCAGTCATACACTGAATTTAATAAACTAGGTACTTACCTAAGATAGAAAAAGTCTATATGTACATAGTCGAGTACATTCGATACAAGTAATAAAACTATTTATTGGAACAAGCTCGCCAGTAAGTTAGTAACAGAGTTTTTTTGTTCGCAGTCAATCAACTCGGGTCTTCCAATCAATTGCTCAATATGATTGATTTGACAACGAAACAATTAGGCATGGCTAATGGTAACTGACTAAAAATAAATGATAATTTTTATTATCTGAGAAGGAGTTTACATTTTGAAATTAATTTGCGAAAGTTTTGAAATTTAACAAAAAATTGTCTTGATTTTATTTAGGCTCAGAACTCCGAATAAGGATCTAGCCTTCAAATCTATGTTAAAAGATTAATGAAGACCTCAGTCAACTTTATGACACAATCCGGAATATTCCGATCCATTCATGCGTCAACTCTATTCAAATCAAATAATTATCAATAACACACCTAACTACAAATACCATATGAATTCATAGCCCCTCTCCGAACGGAACCCTACTATAATTCTAGCCTAGCAACAGATTCGGGCGTCATTGTTATAGCACTCGAATCAATCTCCCTTCCCGAATCAATCGGGTGGCAACAGGACACTTTATTATTAATAAAGCATTTTATTATGGAGTAGAGTCAGCTGCTACCCTCGGGGAGCCGGCCAGGCAGGGCTGTCACCCGCGCGGGACCTTGCCAACTATCCTTGGCAACGGCACAGCAGCTCGCTACCGAGCACGGTTAATGATGCTTAATGCTTCGTTGAGTTAGGAAAATTACTGGATTAACGCTACAAGCGAGTACTTTGTTGTTGCTACACGGCTTACGTAAAGCCCCTGGATCCGTATTATGGGTAAACTTGGACCCCACTGTCCCTAAAAAGGACACAATCGTTAACAAACATATATTTCAACAATTTTATGACCCTTACCCTCGCTTATTCTAGCGGAAAAATTTGCATTAAAAAATCATCTTGGAAATAATATCCGCTAGCAATCCCACAAAAACTTACAGTAAAAAGCAATTCCGAAGTCGCAAATTGAAAGTCCAAACGTAATACTAAACCAAATTACCGCTTACCCGATTTGATATTTGTGCCAGTGTTCCCCCACCTACCCTCGCTGTTGATTGAGGGGAGACAGGGGACAGATGCCTGTTATTTTTTTCACGCAACGTTTCAAACAAGATTGTGTTGAATATTTAAATAATTGTAGTGAATGTCACGGCTGGTGAGTTGCTGGCTTTTCAGTAAATGGAGAAAGTGCTGTAATGCTTTAGTAAATTTAGGGACTGTCATTCTTATAATGGATACGATTTAATAAGAATGAAGAACGATTTTCAAGAAATGACTTCCTTACCGAGCTTATGCACACAAGACAAACTTAAATTTCTCCAGACTGCTGACTTAGCTTAATAATACAATTCAGAACGATTTAAACTGTATGTGAATCAGTCCAGGAGTTTCCGAGATTAGTCTGAACAATAGAACAAAGAACAATAGTGCCTCTTTTGTCATAAAACATCATGCAGACAGAGTTTTATGACAGAAGGGGCACTTAATGGTACCATTTCGATTAAGTTTATTATCGGCATAGCAACACTGTTAGTTCCAGCAGGCTTCCGATTGATGACGACTCGCTATTGACATTGAAATTCTGAGGGAAATGGTTTCCTTAATAGCTCGGAGACAATTTGTTGCGGTCTTAAAGTTACTGTTTGTGTGTGTTTGGGACATAAACATACACAAAAATGTCACGACTGTGACCCTCGTGGAAGCAGAAGTGTGCGTTTAGACTCACGTTATACCCATGAGGGTATAAAGTTGGTCCCAAGAGAGAGAGGGACTGGTCATGCCTTTACCTGATTTGGAAACCAGCCCTATTTGATGGTCAATTCAATCAGCAATCTGCGTAGTTAAAGATTTGAAGTGGCGGTAGCTTTTACTTGCATAAAGAATCAATGATTCTTACTCGAATCCACTTGGCAAGTTTCAATATATCCGGTAAGCACTGTTTTTATGTGCTTACTAATCGTCTCAAAACATTTATTGTTACGTTCTAACAATGACGTAAGATGTGAGCCCACCATCTGAATGCGAAAGGTGTGCCTCAGCTTGAATTTCTCCTCATCCATCAAAGCTCAAGGTGTGATCACAATCATCACAACAATTAGCCAAAAGTCAAACATTCACAACATTTCGCGTATCATTATTACATCATACATCCGAATTAACAATTGGCCAAACTGACGATTTTTATAAAACACCTTTTACCCCTACCATTCGTTACGAGTAAGGCTGTCGAGCTCCGGATCGTTATTGGTAACAATGCCGTACCGTGGTAGGGGTCGCCTAGCAACAGCTACCGTTCTATGGACAATTAAAACAGTTGGCCAGTTTTTTGTCCGTCAGTCGTGCGTGACTCGAATCGCTTTGTGATACTCGCGAACGATTTGAACTGAGATACGTACCGTTTTGATGCGATGTATATTTGCGCTGTACGTATTATTTTTATGGGGAACAAGATTTCAATTGTTATTTGTGTTAGTAATAAAATCGTTTTTGTTGAGTCTATGATTTTTAAAATCGAATTTGTTTTGCTATGATTCATTAAGGTTTTTAGAGAACCTTTTGTTTTTTGTGTGTGATTTTGTAATGGAAGTTAAATAAAATATCCTTAGGTATAGATGAAACGTCTAGAAGTTCATTATTGTATATGTCGTAGCCAAATAGCTTAATCAGCCGTTTTATTGATTGCCTAGCCTTTTCATTAAACGCGGCAATTTTTCAGCAACCTATGTGACATCCTTGAATATCGTTGAATCATTTGCCCATGTCACTTATGTCGCTGATTAAACGGCGCAGTTCAATGAAAAGGCTAGGCTTTTAATGAAACGGCTGATTAAGCTAATTGACTGCGACATATCTACTGTAACGAAAAGCAAATGCCAATAGTGCTATTAGAACATAAAATTATCTAAATTGACTCATTACACCGAAGTCGTAAAACATCGTTTTCCCAAACTTTTTTTCGTTCAGTGGGTAAATGTATATTCATAACGCAATCTCTGCCACATACCGCCATAGCTTACTCGGCACCGAATCGAACCCATTACCGTATAGCTATAATTATAAATCGCTTAACTCCAATACCGTAATGGCCACGAAGGATATAATTTTGGCCGTAAATCATATGAAATAACCTCAAATGTTAGTAATTTCGGGTTTACTCAGTGCGAGGGGTGTTTGCACAGGGTCGAGGTGGCGCGGGGATGTTGTTGTAGGTAAGCCGTAAGCAACATGCTTTAAAAATAAACTTTGTTTCGTTTACATTTAAATGGAATCGGAATTGGGTTAGCGGAGCTTATTTTGTTAAAATAAAAGCGAGACCCTTTTTGTTGAAGGTTTTGCTGACGATTTTTCGCTTATTCAAAGCGGCGCAGCCGTTGTGACGAAAATAGATATTGATTTTTGCTTAGACTTCGCCTAAATTTGTTTAAAAGGACGATCATAAAAGAAGATTTTAAAAGTACACATTTTTTTTGCCCGACTAAAATAAAAACATGTTAAAGAAACCCGCATAAAAGAAAAGTTAAATAAATTCCCAAAAGAAACCAAGTCGATTCCAGAATCGCCGAACAGTTTACCCTTGAAAAAAAAGAAAAGAAAAACTTGCTTCTAACATTTTCTAAATAAAACGAATCAATAAGCACTTTTACGACTCATTCGGGGGTGAAAGGGGTCGGCTTATTGCCAGTATAATCGTTTTCACCCCTTCCGTGTCGGTCCGCAATTCATTGGCAACTTTCTAGTTGCTGATGCTCAGCAGAATTGCTTTCTGATTGCTTTTCTGCGCAAAAATGAAACTTTATTGAAAACAATTGTTTTATTTGAAACACTACCGTCGCTACTAGCAGTCAATTGTATTGGTATTGCTGATTGTTTTCAAGTGGGTTATAGTTTTAATGGGAAATGTTGAACGCAGTTTTTATTTCTTTGGATCAGTTGTTTTACATTAGCAATTAATATAAAATGTATTATGGGAATAAACTGGTAGTACACCTGATGGTATTTGATTCAAAGCATACCCACTACGTCATGTCGTAACATAACGGCAAATACACTTCATAGTTGACTGGTTCGGAACATTTGGTCGTATGCCAAGCAGAGACATCTATCGGCATATTTCAGCTAATCTTCAAAACTAGGTACTGGCTCCATTTTCATGTTATTTTCTCTTACAAATGTGTTGTGAAAACCCTTTTCAGGGCTCTGAATTATTTCTGTTGGTGTTGTAGGTACTGGTTTGGGCCTTCCAAACAGAAGTATATATGACAAGAATAATGCTATAGTTCCACATTATTATACATTTTAGGCTTTTCTTCCTCTTTCGTGGGTGGTAAGGCCACGAGCCGTATTTGTCGTAATCTCAATGTCAAAGATGACGACAAATCTTTATTTTTGACTGAACAAAAATATGATAAAATTAAGCTGATGTTACATAATTAACATGATATCAAAGCTGGTTAGCTTCCTACATGTAATACTAATATTACAGTAATATTTGGGGTATAATTCCTTCCTTGTGGTAATAGGATTATGGGTTTTCTGTTCTAAGAATAGAATAGTGCTTATATGGATATAATTAACTTTAATGTTTGTATCTACTATCTCTCTTGGTTAGGTTATATTTAAGCTGATACTGCCTAAGTCACCTGATTACGAGATTTTAAGTATAGGTAGTATCCTGTATCTACATCTTACATTTCTTTCTTAGCTGGCTGTCTTTGTATGTTATTAGATTATCCTTTATTTCCAACTAGCTTTTTCCCGCAATTTCATACGCACATACCCCGTTTTCTTCCGTTCCTGTAAGAACTTCTCAGTGTTCCCCTGCGGAGTGTAAGAAAACCACATGCCAAATTTCAGCTACCTACGACCAGTAGTTTCGGCTGTGAAGAATTTTAGATATTTGGATAATTTTATTTAAATTTCCATAGTTTATGTAGGTACCTAGCTCGTTTTCTAGTCTAGAAGATGCTTACATATTACACTTTCTTGCAGTGGTGGCTAATCCAATATCTTAATTTTTACTAATTCAATACTTACCAAGTCCTTTATATCCAATTCATTGTTTGACTCCAACTTGAAAATTCTTTGCAGAATTTCTCGTACTATAAATCCACGATGAATCTCTAACATTTAAAATAAGTGTAACACCAGAAGCCGCTTGATTCGACTTGGCTCGTGTGACCTCAAATCTTCGAGTCTACGTCATTAAGTCTCTGGTCTGCTTAACTCACAGGTTTATCTAAATTCATCATTTGTATCTAAATTGCCAAATACTGTGTCACGGAGAGCCATTACGACCTGAGATATGAAACAACGAGATAACCTATATTTAGTTTTATCTAGTGTTTGCATTTAATTAATACTTGTTTTGTTTGGATGTTCGTGTGGTGGGACGTGGGATCAGAGCTTTTGTGCTTTGATATTTTGGAGTCTGCTCATTTTCTTTCCTTACTTACGATTTGTGTTTGATTTCCTTTTGAGAATACAAGTCCTTTAATTAATAGACTTTAAGAGTGCTCAACTTGTGTTGGAAAATAATATTATTTTCCAGAATATATTTTTGCTGCAGGCCAGTTACTGTTTCAAATTGCTTTTACATAAATTCAGTTTCAAATTAACAAAATTTGTAGAAGTTGTATAAATTACAGATCCAGAATATTTATTGTGTTCTCTCTTATTTTAGAGAGTATCTTAAAATTTCAATTGAATTCAGAACTTGAGAAGTTTAAATCAAATAATAAACTTTGACTCTAACTTGATTAAATGCTCCTATTTTTGCTGAAAAATGCAATTTTTCCAATATCATTAATTTTTCTTTTTCTAACTTAACAAGGTGGGTAATTGGAGAAATAAAAATACATACAACAATCTGTTATACAACGTTTATTTCAACTAAAATTCTTTTACATATTTTTTTCATTGTTGTATAACTCCTTTATTAAAATAAAGCCAGTTTAAATAATTTAATAATGCAATCTTTTTGTATAATCAATTTTAAGTGTGAATAAAAAAAAGTATTTCATGACAGCTTACGATTCTTATCTTAATGAGACAATATTGGAGTTTAGATAAATTTAAAAGCATATACAAGGCCAACATAAAGTACAAAAACAAGTAGTATTATACAATAGGTATACATACACGTGGTACAGGAGACATAAACAGAAACATATTAAAATTGCTAATGAATCGTTGCCTAAACTTGGCATGAAGTATGCACGAGCGTTGAATACTGATTACAGCAAATATTGGTAGTATAAATCATGAAACCCGACCAAATGAAAACGTCGATGATACAATGCAACTTATTTACCAAATGAGCTTTTTGCCTTAGTCATGTAATACCAACGTTTGAGCAAATGTTGGCAATGTTCTGAATACAAAGAATAATTTACAATTAACTTTTATTCAAATATTTCGTATTCTAATTTAATTCTAATTCAGTTTCGTTTTGACTTTTGAAGAAAATTAAATTCTGTAAAATGTATTTTCTTTCATTCATTAGGATAAAATGTTATACAAAAGTGAAACAGAATAGTCGGGATAGGGGATAGTGTAGTAGGAACAGGTTGGGACGTGTTTCCGTGCAGTGCGGTGTTAGGTCCCATTGTCCCTTTGTGAAGGATCGTAAGAATAAGAAGGGAATAAGGGATGTATTGTGTGGCGAACGGGAATCTCCGCGACAGGTTGCTCGCTCTTTTAATTTCCGTTGGTTTTATTTAATCTTTCCTTTAACGTTGAATTTTCTCTTCATCTCTTTTTTTCTGAGGTTTAATACATTTTTTTCTTTTGATTGAACTTATTGTTAAACTTCAGATTAGGTGGAAAGGGATTCTAGAGAATTCTGCAGGATAGGAAAAGTTAATATAACACCAAAGAAAAGCAGTGTGAAGATTTTCTGGTACTTATAGAATAATAAATGAAGTAACGATTAACATCAATAAACCATTGCTGTAATAAAAATTGTGAATTAGAACATTAAATTATGAGCAAGCACACATATTCAATCACAGGACACGTCACTTTAACAAAGGTAGATATTATTTCAACAATCTTATTAAGTTGTTTGAACAACGTTTAAGATTTATCTAAAGTAAACATCAATTTAACTGATAATGAGAACGAGCTTGCTTGTGAGCTACTCAAGCCAGACTAGCTTATCATTGAGACATTTAGTACAAACATTAGTTTATTCACGAAACTATCGGCACACAATGAAACCGTACACAATGTTAATAATCACTACGTTTGTTTAAACAGTTACATCATTGTCATTAATAAAACAAAGATACACCGATATAATAATGAAGCGAACTCTTCATATTATCATTTATTTACTTTAATGTTTGTTCAACGATAAACTGTGCGGAAGGAGTCGTGATAACCGATGATTTTATTACCTCCTCAGTGAACTTTCCTTATTCGGCAACGTTGGTAAAGAAAATAATATTAGTCGGTATAGCAAATATCCAGTCTATCATTGGCATCAACCGCAAACAATAATACAAAGTGCACACAACGACTTTGATGATATCGTCAAGAAAAAACACCTAAAGATAGAAACCACGACAATCGGTAGCCAAACGAGTTTGTGGCACAAACATAAACAGCAAAATCGACCTGAACTTTGATTAGATATGAATTGGCATTAACATTAGAAGCATAGAGCTGTAGTCACGAACATGGGCTAGTGGCATGAGCGATTCGACTCGCTTGTCAAACGTGAGTCATGTCCGTCCAAGGCCGAGACGCCGGCCGGCATCGCTTGGCAACCAAACCGAGTTTTTACTTCATTTCTTTTTGTTCGTTGTTTTTCTGCCTTTCCAGTTATTATATTCTGAAATCGTTCTGTTTTCTACACTCGAGTATATCGCGAAGTGAATTTTTTGTACAATGACCACTTTTACTGCCTTTTTACACCGCAAAAAGACGTTTAAAACGACGAATGTTAGAAAAAAAACTATTCTCCATTTATGCAAAACATTAGTCGCGCGATAAGACACGCAATAGTGAAGACTATCTTTATTTACATTAAACAATCGTTTTTCAAGTTAATAGTCTCATTTGGCTTTTTATATACATTTGAAGTTCATATGAATTAGAAGGTATATTGAAAAAAAAAGAAAGAGTTTGAAAAGCGTCCCAGAATATTATTAACGATTTGGGACGGTGATTCCAACGGTGGCTGGGGATCTTTTTTTTGTACGCCTAAGTAACACGAAAAGAGGTTGTTTCTGAGAGAAATTTCTAGTAGGCTGATGCAACTCAATTTCAAATTGCATGATTTTTTTTAAAATCATCGTCGCCTTTTATGCTTTAACCTTGGTTTGTACCTACTGCATTATTTTGTGCTGGCTTACGTTACAGCTTGGTAAACAAACAATTTAATTGCATTTCCTCAATAAAGAGTTTTGAATCAATTTCTATTAGTGAGGAGATCTCATCCTTTTTGTTGTATTTCATTATTGGCAGTATATCATTGTGCTATTGTCTTTCGACATTCTGATCGTCAGTCGTTGTAGTCGTCACGTAGGCACTTTTTACACCCATTACATTTAAGTGATGCGTTAAAAATCGAGACAATTCTTTTACTGCAATTTGCATGACACTAGTTTAGTTCTTCATTTTAAAAGGCTTTTCGTGGGTCCTGTTGGAGTTTAGCGTTAAAAATGTTTGACTCCAAAGTTACGTTTTAAGTTTTTATTAAAAAAATATTATTCGGTTTTATCTATTTTGTAATTGGAAAAAGTTGTTCATTCATATCTAATTATGGCTTCGATGGTTTAGTATCATTTGTTTTTTGACGGTTTATTTTTTGTGTTTCTTTGACGTCACTTGTATTTTTTTCTGATTTACCTTTAAGAATTCGCCCAAAAAGATGAGTGCCACTAAATTGTATGTTGACTGATGGTCCAATATTACTTTGTATAGTTGCCAAGTGTTTTAGTATGTTTTTTACATCAACTTTAATGCTTGGAGTGTTTATTACAGTTTTAGGGGCATCATTCTTGATGATGATCATCATTATAAATTATACTTTTTTTAATGTAATGACTTGATTTCCATAAAGTTTAATTTCGAAAACATATTTTCTGATATGAATTCTGAAATTGGTTTTACACATTTTCAATTAATGTTTTATACGAATGTTGGTGCAGTAGCTATTAACTGCAGCGAATTATCTTATCGCCAGTTAATGGAACTAATTTATAAGATATCGCTATTTCCATATTGATATTACTGTCTATGAGGAAATAATCACTAAGGAGGTTTGAGGGATGAAAAAAATCTTATCTAAGAACAAGGGTTCTTAGATAAGATTTTTTTTTATCCCACGATTTTTTTTTGTGTCTGAAGACAAGTCTCTCAATACGACTAATATTAACACTATTATTTTACACTACTTACCTAATAAAATTATGTAAGTTTTTTAACAATACACAAATATACACCATACATATAAGAACAATGAAAATCGCTTATCTATCTAACGTCTTTATCTTAATAATATAGAAAGAAACGAGCAATCTGACAGAATACCCAGCAGATAGCTACGGTTTCCATAATCTACTGGACATAGATAGTTACAACATACAGAGATACATTCTAGTAATTTCTGGACTGCCAGAACAACGAACAAAGAAACCGATACCGAACGTACAAGATGATCAAGAAACACACGAGAATAGAACCGAGGAACACTTTGTTATGGGATGGAACCGATCGTCCCACCGGTGGGACCCGAACAAAGAAGCCGGCCGGCTTGCGGCCGGTGCCGGCGCGGAGCGGCGTGGAGACGACCTCCCAGTACCGTGGCCCGGCGCAACTGGCGCGCGGGGCCCCCTCTGCGGCCCGCGGAGCGTCCCCCCGCACCCCCGCCGCGGCCCTCTATATAACCTGCGGTGCTCCCCGGTTTCGCCAGTCCGTCACACAGAGCGACAGGGTTGGGTGGGTCGAATAGTGAGCCGCGGGCGAGTGACGAAGCCCTATGGTTACGAGATCAGATCTGATGCGGTCGTGAGCTTCGGACGTTTTATCAATTTCCCATCGATCTCTTGACGATAACTAGTCGCCGGTGGTGTGAAGCCGGTTGTTCAGTGCGCATTCGCAGTACAAAAGAGACTTGTGATATTTTTCTAGTAATATTAAGTTCCGCAGCGGAACGCTTTAATTTTTTTGTCATTTAAAAGTGTACAATATAAGTAAAAATTTGGAAAACATGGAGATCCTGCCGGTCACGAATCAGTTTGTCGGATTCAATAGCGAAAAAGGTGAGTTGACTTTCTATTTGGAGTGGCGAGGCGAGGGAGGGAAGTGGCTTTCTAACCGGCTGACTGTTGTTGCTATGCGGCGCGCGCACTGCGCCCGGAGCCCGGCGCCGGCAGATGAGCATACAGCCTGGGCTTCTGCATCCTTAGTGGCAGTAACCTAGTTCAGTGCTTCCACTCTGTCCGCTAGCCGGCGAGCCGCGCTCGGGGCCGGGCCCAGCCGTCATTATCAGCTGACGTGACAGCTGTTCCGCTGCGCCGCACTCCCTCGCCCTTGGTGCGCACTGGCTCGATACAAATTTGCATTAACTTTATTCTAAAACAGTTTAGTAATGAATTTAGATCACGTAAACTTTTTGTTTTGAATAATTCCAGTAAGATTTATAGTGACAGCTTGGAAAAAATTTAGGAAAAATTTTTGTAACTAAAATTTGAAGGGTTGAAATCTAAATTTGTTTTCCTCTTGTTATAGCTTGGAATGGACCAACATGGCGGGAAGCGCCGGTGCCGGTGCCGACGGAGGCGGCGCTGGCTCAGAGGCTGGAGAGAGAGCTACGAGCAGCGAAAGGAGCCAGCGAACTAGCCACCGCCGAGGTGCTGGTGCCCGCCGAGCTGCTGGCCCGAGCCGCGCGCCAGACGCTGGTGCTGGCGGAGGGGGAGCCGTGCGGCTCGCGCGGGGCCGCCGTCATCGTCGACGTCGCGGGGAGAAGACTAGCAGCTTTCAAAATAGACCCCAACACATTAACCACGCACGAGATACATCTACATCTGGAACACGATGCGACGAACTGGACTAGCCTGTTGCCGCAATTCTTAAAGTAAGTTCAACTCTTAATATCTCAGATCGATAAACCGATTCATTGACGAACTTGCGTCATAGCAACAGAGGCAACCCCGACAACAGTACTAACGGACTCTCTCTTTTGTTACAGAAACTTAACGCGAGGCGGCACCATCATCATCAGCCCCCAGTTCACGATAGAAAAGAAGAAATTGTTCAGGAGCCAGGCGGAGTGAACGAGCCTGTGATAGCGCGAGATGCGAGCGAGCCGACTGACAGCCCTCCTCGATATCTACGTATCGTTATTTTAACAAATATCATATTATTATATATTATATTAATTATTATATATTTTTAATAAGAGAAAAAAGCACAGCGTGATATGTAACGTATAGTTGTAGTATAAGCGCGTGAAAGAGCGCAGGTTTTAGTTGCGTCGCCCGGGGCCGCGGGCACGGTCGATAGTGACGCGAAATGCACTTTGTTATCGATAAAGTGTCGATATTCGGTCGCTGGTCGAGCGTGCCGGCGGCGCGGGTGCGCGTGCGCCGGCGCGCGGCGGCGAGCGTCGATCTCGCCCCCTCCCCCCTACGGACGTCGGTTGTCTTGTTGTCTGCCCACCGCTGCGCTCGCCCCCCCGCGCCGCTCGTACTTATGTTAATCATTGTATGATCATTGTTCGTATTTTGGATATTTTAATGATTGTGAGTCGTGGTGGTTGTTCGCGTGAGTGGCGTGGCGGCGCGTGCGCACCCTCTGATCTCAGCCGCCGCCGCGCGTGTGATACTGATACCCTGAACGATATAGTCTTAGGTATTATTTTTTGTTTCGAGTTCGATTCTATTCTGAAGTTGCGTAGAGTTCGTATTTTCATGTATCGTAACTGTATTTATTAGAGGCGATCTCTGTAGAGGTCCGATATGTGTACGTTTTTCGTAATTGTACTAGTTTGTACATTTGTTTGTGATACTACTTTTGTAATGTATAAAATTTAAATGCGAGAAAAATATTACTTTTTATGAATGTGAAAACATGAATGCAGATTTATAAATATTAGAGATGTGTATCATAGAGTGGAGAGAGGAGAGTGGGAGGCGTGGCGGGGCGGGCGCAAGCTGCGCGCGCGCCGCGTCCCGCGCGTTTACCCGCAGGCTAAAGATCTCAGGTTATATTATTGATAGTTATTAAAAGTATTAAGTTATTTAAGTTAATAATATAAAAATGAAATTTTTTGTAAGATTATTTTCTATCGCCGCGCGAAGCTGCGTTACTATAGTCCAGTGGGTGATAAGAGATACATTTTGTACTAACAGTACATATAATTGACGAGATGTTAATATGGCAGATTGCATTTTCTTCATCCAGTGTAATTACTACATTAAATGTAAATCAATAGACTAACCGTTTTTAAACGAAATCTAAATGTTTGTAGGGTCCAGTGTTTTAAACGCACAATATCATAGTACTAGAGTTCACTTTCATCGATAAATAAAAAGATTTTAAAAAGCTACAAAAACATTTTACTTCTAAAACTTGAAATGTCGACATATACAAAAACTAACAATAATAATAAATGTATCAATTGTTTATAATTGATATTTATTTGATAGACCGTAAAAGAAAATGTAGAAATATGAAGAAAAAAAAAATACATAGTTTCAAAATGGAAAGTTATCTTTTAATACCCACCCCTTCCCCAAACCCTATGTGAGAAAAGAAGAGAAGAGAAATGAACACAATAAACACGAACACATTGAAAACACCCACACAACCTCATCTACAGCTCACACAAACAATATACAGCTCAATAATACTAAAGGAGATTAAATATTCCATACAGATGACACTTAAAAAACAAAGAAAACGAAGAACATCGTTTCCATACATTATCATAAATTTGAGCTCTAGGTAAAAACAAGCAAGAGAGTTGGAGTAATATTTTAATAAGACTGGTTGGGACCGGTCGGGACCGGTTCAGGCCTCGCCTCGCTACAGATTGGTGCAACCCCATCCTCCAGTGTTTTTGTATAATTAGTAAGTACAGACGAGTTGGTATAGTTTTCTATATTTACCGGTTATGGACATGTTGTCACATGTCTACAGACTGCACCGAGGAACAAAATGTAAACGCTCAATGCTAAATGCGCTGACGCGGAATATGTGTAGATTGCGATATGAGATAAATTGCATTGCCTGCCCGCTTCGGAGGATGGTGCCAAATAGCTTTGATGTGCCTCGGTAATGCAAGAACAGCTATATGGATAAAATATAGGTTCTCCACATATGCTGAGTTCGCGTTTGTAGTAAATTGGCATCGCTTTTTATGATCGCGTTCTATCGTAGACTCCATCATTTTATTGTCCCGCCTGCAGATCACTGTTTTATAAACAACATCGTCTATACACACAAGGTGACTGTTACAATAATATATTTCAATCTATTGTTCTGTAAATTAAGGAGCAATCATCAATTTTCATTTGGTTGTTATATTCGCTTCACTTTTTGTCGACTTTAGCGAACATGTAAAGTTTTTTATGTATGTGAGAACATAAAAATAAATTCGTTCCGTTCGAAGTAAACAAATTAACATGCAGAGGTCTTTGTATCGATTCTAAGGAAATTGGACCAGTTGACGTAGCAACACGTTTCAGAAAATACATGTGAGGGATTTTTGACACTATTGCAAAGAAAGTTAAGGCTATTATCCTATGAATTCAAAAATAACTGGACGGTTTTGGCGAACATAAATTATCGCGTTTAATCCGCAAAGAAATAGGCAACCACTTCCGAATGTGTGACTAAAGAATTATACGTTGTAGTATTTTATGTTTATTTTATGACTTGTGAATTGATTTATTTAGTTTTACCTACCAACGTATAGTGAATAAAACAATATATTTTATTTTTAGATTATGCTGTCCTCGATTTGAATAATAAATAAAATATTCTTCCTTTTTCTGATTTCACAAAACATTCGTGAGTACAACCTACACAAAAGAGAGTCGTTTGATAACTATCTACCGAGTTACTATTTAAAATAATAAGGCACAACATCATTAAAGTAACAACGAAATGCCGCAATTTGTGCAATATTTAATTTTATACCAAAACAAGGGTTATTTCACTTTCTAACCGCAAACCAACGACATGATTGTACAACGATCGTGATTCGTCGTGACGTGGCGGACGCACCGGCCACTCCGGCACAATTATCGACAATCGATCGCTCCAAGCGTGGCACATCCCTAGCGCACTTATTATCTAGAATTAACTTGATAGCCATCGACTGATTTGAAATGGTAAAATCTAGATTGTTAATTAAATACAAAATAGAATAAATTAATAGCGTAACAGGGTGCCTATTAAGTTGGTGTTATCGGTAATTTTGACAATCCCATTAGGCATATTAAAAGAAAATTACAAGCACTAAACCGAAATCAATATAGAGTTGAAAAGCATTGATTTATACCTTGTTGCTAGGCGAGGCTCGCTTCGATACGCCAGCTCGACAGTCAACGCCATCTCTAATCGCTTCGCGGAACTAACTCGCTCCTGAAATGAACCTTTTACTGAAACATGGTGTTCCGTTATTTTTACAGACGAATAATAAAATTGTTGTGCAAAATATATGTTCAAAATAACGTGAACGCTTCAATGTAATAACAACTTTGTGCGAAACGCTTTAGGTTTAATTTAGTTTAGCTGGTTTCAGTGAAGATGTTCTGAGGTTTAGTTATTTACTGAACTAAGCCAATATTGATCCAAGTGTTGCTAAGGCTGAGCTATTTATGTCGATACCATCATAAACATATTATTATAGTTATTCCGGATTTTTCCAAAACTTTGTTTCTTCCATTTATATTAAAATTATGTTAGCGGTGTTTTGACCGAAATAGAAGAGATTTTGTGACTCATTCAGTAATAAATTAAAATCGTTGTTGTTGCATGTTTATAGAGGACTAACTTCTGCCGCCGGCTTCGCCCGCGTGGATGATAAAAATTATATCTGTCACCGGAAAATGGCAAACTCCGTCAATATAAATCTGTGACAACGTTGTTTAGTTTTTTTTTAAGGATGAGAAATCATCAAAAAACTTCTTCCGCTCTGGGTGGAGTGGAAGGGCGTGTCAGACTCTTACTGACTAAAACCCATCCGTGTTCCTTCTAAAGCCCTTTGCGTTCCGGGGCCGCGGTGACTCTTTCGATCAAATTCCGCAACCCTAGCAGGCTCTGGTCCTAGCGGGCCCCGTCTCCTATGCTGACATCTCTTTGAGGCGCGCGTGGAACACAACGCGCCATCAACCCGGGCCTGGTTGTGACCGGACAGCGAGCCACCCAACGCTTGTCGTCCACAGGCCCGCGCTCACGGTGGCCGGAGATCGCCCTGCGACTCCCGACGCCCGGGGCGTCTTCTGTAGCGGCGGTTGAGGCGAAGGCCTTGTCTTTCATTACTTCGCAGAAGGAGGTGACCGTTTCCCAAGCCTCCTCGCTCATGTTGTTTAGCTTGACATCCTAATTTGTGTTGTTACTCTTTCTCATCTGAAAGATGGCGACGGAAGAAGAAGAAGCACTGAATTCAGTGTTATATTTTATCTATTAGAGCCTTATCGTACCACGGGAACATACCTAGGGGCTACTACTGGGATAAAAACTATGTCCTTATCCAGACCACGGTTTGCCGTTATAAGTAAAATAGAACTTAACACAAGATCAAGGTAACATCTGAAGCACTAAGGAACTTGCGGTTTCAGAACGTGGTGTCTTAATGTCTACGGCTTCGGCAAGTTAACTCGAAGTTAGTTCTAAGTTAGCTCTCAGCACAGACCGTAAGGGACTAAACAAAGGATTTATAACATTTTCTTTCGTCTCGACAGCAGGGCTAAGCTAAATGTGATTATTGATATTATCAAATAAAGCAGTAAGTGACTATTTACTTCTCTTATTTTAAGATAAATTTATAGCACACGATAGTTCAGACAAAGACAAGAGAGAGCATAGAGATGGGACCTAGAAAATAGTGTTGTGTCACAAGCGATCGGTGAATAGACAAGGGATACTGACTTTTGGGATTAGTCCAAAAATGAGAAAAACAAACTGTCTAGCATGTTTTGATAACATTGGTATAACCATAATGTCCTTTTAAAAACACTACACGTTACACAGAAGTAATACCATTATTGAAATATCAAACTATGCAAATACTGCTCCAGCGACACTTACGGTGCTGTCCATACATTACTTTAATCCTTCATTCCCCCTCATTACTCGTTTAGGAGATAAGCCGTAGTTGACCATATCGGGGTGAGGGGTGAAACATCTGCACTGAAGGGGTGAGCTGGCGAAGATTAGGTTAACGGTTGCTAAGTGCTGATAGTGGTTTACCGGTGGTCATTGATTTAGATTTTTCTGATAAAATTATTGTTCTGATGTCTATGAGCTTAGGCCCACGGTTTATTGCTCACTAACATAGATTTCCGCAAAAAAACGTAGTCTAAAACCGTCTCTAGCAACCCATTCTATATCTGTGCCAAAATTCATTAAAATCATTACAGCGATTAAAGCGTAAAAGTGTAACAAACACACTCACTTTAGCATCTATACTATTCGTTAGGATGAGCCACACCAAGAATGTTGACTGGTGGATGCCAAGCTTCACAGCTTGGCTCATCGCCGCAAGGTTGCCTGCTTGTCGGTCTTCTACAGATTGTACTTCGGGAAGAGTGTCCAGGAACTCCACGACCTCATCCCACCGGCCCCCTTCTACCATCGGACATCTAGACGCACTGCAAGTTACCATCCCTACCTTGTTGCTATTCCACCAATTCGCACTAAACGTTTCCAAACGTCTTTTATAATGCGCACAGCAAA
The DNA here is from genome assembly GCA_905163435.1 of Mamestra brassicae. Classification (NCBI taxonomy): domain Eukaryota; kingdom Metazoa; phylum Arthropoda; class Insecta; order Lepidoptera; family Noctuidae; genus Mamestra; species Mamestra brassicae. Next base: position 18,272,448 of record LR991003.1, on the reverse strand, counting down.
GGAGTGGAACTCTCTGCCTGCGTCTGTGTTTCCGAACGCATACAACCATAATCTCTTCAAAATTAGAGTGAACAGGCTTCTTCTGGGTAAGCTCGCTCCATCGTCGACTTTGTCTCTGTCATCTATAACCTAGACTAGAGTCAAGAGCAAACCCATATTAAAAAAAAAATAAAAAAAATGTTGCCAACTAGGGTTGAACTTTTATTTCTCGTGTTCTGGATTTCGCATTGGAGATTTGAACATTTCATTCATTCATTTGGGCATTTATCATTACACGTATATAATTTAAAAATTCTGGTTAAATTCCACGTTAACCAAAACAAAGCAACTTTCAGTTTAAGTACATAAACTTATTATTTCTACCGTGATATGGTGACGTCAGAGGTCAGCCATGACAGTTGATACAACAATTATATTATTTGTAATGTCAGTTATCGTAACCCGGCAACCCCCGCAAGTGGGTAGGCACGATAGTGGCCATTCAGACGTTCTCAACGGTCTCTTATTATTGCTACAGTCGTTTTATTTTCAGTTGTTGTTTTAAAGTTCCACGAGGCAATTATGATTAAGTATGAACTTGGTCGTTTTGTGATAATTTGGTTGACCGAAACCGACTTCAAAAAAAGTTCAGGTTCTTTAGTCTTGTTTTGTTGCCACCTGACATTATGCTGAGCTGAGGCCCTTTTGGCACAATATTGGTATAAGTACTTAATTTTTAATATTCTCTATTTGTAAGGTATTTTTTTTATTGTGCCAATAAATGCAATTTTCTTTCTTTCTTTCTTTTACACAATTTTGGAAAAAATGGTTGTTATCTCATTATTATCAATTACCAATATCTCTAAGAATCAAAAAGCTTTTCCTGGTTTTCATGGTTATATATAACTGTTTAGAAGTAAAGCCACAGTATTTAAATAATTCAGGTAACAAGTAATTCTGGAACCAATTAAGGAATAGGTAAACCATCGCATTCGCTCCAATAATTATTGAATTTTATAAGTGAACCATAAAAATAAGATATTACTTCGAAGTTGGATCGTTTCAACTTTTCTAATTAACTTGATTGCTTTACTTACAACTTGCTAACATTCGACCATTATGTATTGGAAGTTGGGCCTCCAGTAATATCTGATTATCTTTACTTGGGATACTTATTAATACTTGTTTTGTTAGGAAGTTATAAGTATTAGTTACAGATATTAATTTTAAAAAGTAACGCTGAAAAAGTATTTTCTTTCTGTTTTGATCGATTGCTATTGATTGAATCAGATGACCTTGGGTTGGGATGGGTCTAAGTGTTCTGGAGTGGTGATCGCGTACCTACCGGAAGACGTAACGGTTAGACCTCCCACAAAGTGGACCAAAGACCTGGTAGAGGCAGCAGACTCAACAAGCTCAGGAGCAGTCGATCGATGTGTGTCCATAACAGGTACATACATATGTCCAGCAGTGGATGTCTTTCAGCTGAAATGAATAAAGTAGGAAATAGGCTTGAACTAAAAAACGGAGGCTGCAGTAATCTTTTAAATGTATTACTTACTATTATTATATTTTATTGACACATTAACAGCTATCATAAAATCGAAGCTGAATAATTGAGGAAAACAATAAAATCAATTAATTACGCTTTATTTTCCCGGCAGACCAGATAATGCAAAAATAAACTCGCCAATGGTCGTAGGTACTATAACACTTAAAACCAATCTTTAAGTACCTACTCGCCCACAGACTCCAAGTGCAAATCAATGCAAATCTTTCAGTTTTTAGTTATTTTTATCTATTTGTAGCAGTGTTGTATTATATACATTGTTTTGAGCTGTGAATATATGATACAAGTATTTGTAGTACCTACTTAATATATATATATATTATTCTTTATTTATTTACAGGGTTTTTTCTAAAAAGAATATGTCACCCCGATGATTGAATACAAAAATATTGTAAACTAGCCTACCCGCAACCTTATACCCATAATAATAAAATGATAAAGTGTTCTAGCCTCATCCGATAATGGTGAGGCCAGAACGCTATGATAGAAGCCTACATTAAAGCTATTGACAAAAGTTTGACGTCTTTGGACTCCAACACGAACACACTCCGACAGGATATGATGCACGTCTACCTACTTAATATATGTACCTCGACAATCCAGATTTCTTGGTTTTAGGAGAACTGTCTGACACCCTCTTGATCACTCGTCTCTCAAATAAGAAGACTCCTTTGTCAGTAACACTCAGTTATCAAATCTACAATATTAAACACGGAATACCATCAGTATGTAGTTCGATGGACAATGGGCACGGATCTGACACTGCGCAGCGTTAAAAATAGTGTCCTCAAACAGGACGTGTTTTGAACTTATTAGCATACATTATTATAGAGATTATTATTAACCTATATCCTGTTAGGATCAGGAGATCTTTGCTCAGCATTGGATGGCTCGGCCTTCACGTGTGCACATTCATTGTCTCTAAGGCTTTAATGCCCGTTTGCATTTTGAAGTGAGTCCATTTAAGAAAATTCTATCTTGTAGTCTCTCTTGATTTAAGATTAAAATAATGTAGAACATTTTTCAGGAAAAAGGGGTTTTCCGGTGGTCCACAATCATTCTACACAAATGTTCTGTATGGTGTGGGACGTAAAAGAATAGCACAATTCCATCACTTCCCGTAGGTGTTGTAAGAGGCGACTATGGGATTCACTAGAGAATCGGCAGCAGCATTCTCTGTGCATTGCAACAGCTACACTGCGATCGTCAACCCGCCTGCCAAAAGTGGCGATTAGGTATGTCAAATAGTAATTTTAGCAGAAGTGGCAGTTAGAACATATGGGGGTCCGCCGTGGCCGTGGACGTCTTTCGGCTGATATGATGATGATGACACAAATCCCCAGTCGCAAATCTAAAACCGATCAAGCCTGATTCATGTAACTGCCTCTTCTGCTAAAATTACTATGTTCGTCAACGTTTCTGTGGAGGTAGGTTTTAAAACATCTATATTATTATTCTCATTTGACTATAATTGACCAACAGCTCACGGAAATGACTCTAATGTATAAGTAACGGGACCCAATGATGTATTCTTTAATTAAACTCTCTCAGTTCATACAAAAAACAACATTTGAGAACAAGCCGGATCTACGATCCGCTAACACTACGAGTTGTTGATAAAAAAAACAATTACACTTCGTTGAGATAACGAGATTATAAAATAAACTCTTCAAAATTCAAGTTTATTTTTAATTCTTAATTGTGAAGCCATAGTTTGAAGATTGATGATCTTAATTAGTAGATGCTGTGTGAGCTATCGTCTAGCCTTTTAGATTTTTTTACAATTACAGAGTCAAATACTTCATCTTAAATTATATACCTACTTTAAAGTCAATTCAGGGACAAAGAAAAAAATATTTGTCTTTGAATTGTCTTTTTCAAGCACCATCCTTAGATAACAATTTAAATAAAAATTGCCTAGCAACAGTAGCAACAAGCCTTAAAAACTTAAAAAGGAAGTGGTCGGTGGTCAGTTAAGCAAACAAAAAATATTTCATTAACCAGACATTTTGGAGTAATGCTACGCATAATACCAAGATGATAATAACCTTTTTTACGAACTAAATTATTTCATCGGATCAGAAAGGTCAGGCAGCTGATAAAAACAAGTTTCGTCGACAAAAACCTTAACGAACTATACTCTATCGAAGTACCTCCAGTACCTACTTGGAAGGGAACAAAAACTACTAATCAAGAACGAACAGTACGTGAAATAACAGCTAATGACAAAGCAGAAAAGGATACATGTGTTCCAAACAAGATGATATATTATAAACGACATGGTCGCCCTCAATTCCTCAACATGGCGATTTTTTTCCATAAACCTCAAAGAACATAACGAGCCCATTTGTTTTTCTAAATAGGAAAAGCAAATTGGACATGCTCACATAGCAACGAGATCTAAAATAAGTCCACATGCTCTCCGCGGTTACACACGGAGCAGATCTCGGGACGAAACCGGCACAGTGTTCGTTTACAACGAAGTTTGGGAGGCACTGTGTTTTATTGTGCTTGTAGTTGGAAAGCGCATCGTCGTCAATTGAAACTCCGGCCTTAATTGCGTTGTTTACCACAGCCAACTGACAGCAGTCTGGATTTACTCCATACCCCTGTACCGAGTGCGAGATCCTTTGCATCTGTAGCGATACTCTCGAGTTCAACCGTGTTCATCGCTGATATTTACAGGGTCGTTTGAAGCTTTGAGTTGAAGCTTTTCAATGGATGCTCAATAAAGAAAGGGTTAACTGAATAAAGTTGAAGCGGGCGTGGTGTAATGAAACGGTAAGACTGTCTGTTAACATTAAATTTTACAATGTTTATTCGTTTATTTTCGGCACAAAATCTCTCCGAATGGGGTCTTATTTCTAATTCCGTATTAAATTAATGTAAATTCGACTGAGACTTATGTTCTTAGTAAAGAAAATGTTTAGAAAATAAACCGGTTTTGTGAATAAAGATGTTTTTCAATGGTTTCTTTTAAGAAGTGTTTAGCTGAAGGTTATTTTTTAGTGAACCGGTGTAATGGATATTGGTTGAGTATACATTGTATCGCGTTTGTTGTGTAATCTATATGTTACCTTCAATCCTACACGTGTAAGTTTATGAACTGTAATTCATTTAAGATAAAAGATAATCCATCTCAGACGTAGGCTTTGGGATAACGCCAAAAGCTTCACTTGCCACGTTTTAACTTTTGCTTTTGATCAACAGATTGTCTTCTACACCATCTTGCTCACATTTATCATCACCTTCATCTTACTTTACAGTGCACTGCTGGACACAGGCGTCTCTTCTTCTCTCTCTCGTGATTTAATTGCAAGAACACAAGTTTTAGCTTCATCATCATATGTCTGATCTAATCCAATGTTACTTGGGGGTCAGCAACACGTATTATTCCTCGATTCTGTCCTGTCAACCGTCATGCTACACTGACTCTCTTTTTATAATTTCAGTTTCAATAACTTCTAATAGTCATATGGTGCATCATCATCATCATCATATCAGTCGAAAGACGTCTACTGCTGGACATAGGCCTCCCTCAAGTATCGCCACAACAACTGGTCCTGTGCGTCTCGCATCCATCGGCTACCCGCGACCCTCACCAGGTCATCGGTCCACCTTGGGACCGATGGGATGGGAGGCCGCGCCAACGCTGCGGTACGCGGTCGCCACTCCAGAACTTTTCGGCCCCATCGACCATCTGTTCTGCGAGCAATGTGCCCTGCCCACTGCCACTTCAGTTTGGCAATACTTCGGGCTATGTCATATGGTTCTCATGTAAATAATCCTGAAAGAAAAATTACTAACAAAAGGAAAAACAAAGTGTTATTAACCTTTTAAACGCCAGAGCATAAACGCATCGGCGTACCCCCGACGCCAAGACACAAATTCGCCGTACTTTTTGTCACATATTTGTGATGTTTGGCGTACAGAGCACGCGCTTGCTTGTCATGTAAACGTGACAATGGCGTTCAAAAGGTTAACATAAAGGAACTCATTAAGATTGTCGTAATGGCTACTAATATCACGACTCATTAGTCATTAGGGACAGCACAATTAGAGGCAGATGAGACACATTAAAAACTAATAAGACTGGTATTAGATTGTTTTCGGGAGGCTGTGGAATCTTTCACGTAGGACGGGGATTTTCCACGAGGGAGGCTTTTAGATGTAAGGTAGATACTATGTAGATGTAAATAGACCGTTCATTCTTATTGGGGATGCACTATTGAGTATTACCTACCGCTGTATTTTAAATTAAACCTCAATTCAGCTCATTCAAATTAACAGTCGTAGTTTGTTACTTATTGTCATTTATCAAGTGTTTTTTTTTCTGTTTTCAGGACTGGAGTGAAGGAGGTTTCATTCAAGAGGTCTTAAGATTCAGGTCTTAGACTTTTCTATAGGACATTACCCATGTCAACTCATCGCCTTAGTTTGACTCTAAGTCCTAAGGTGCTCACAGTTTTGGAGTGGTCACATTGATTGGTCTCTTTCAGGATTTCCTTTTCAGGAATTACCTAAATAAGATACAAAATACACGGAGTTATTTGCGTTCTTAATGCTCTGATTAACATTTTTTACCTTTATTAGGGTTTCGTACTCCAAGGGTAAAAACGGGACCCTATTACTAAGACTCCACTGTCCATCTGTCTGTCACCAGGCTGTATCTCATGAACCGTGATAGTTAGACAGTTGAAATTTTCACAGATGATGTATTTCAGTTGCCTCGATATCAACAGAAAAATAAAAAAATGAATTAAATATAAGGGGGGGCTCCCTACAAGAAACGTGTTTTTTTCGGTTTATGGTACGGAACTCTTCGTGTGAGAGTCCGACTCGTACTTGGCCGATTTTTTTCCTACTTTTCAGCTCTTTCCATTCAGTAACGACTTTCCCTCTGAAACTGTAACAAAAACTAAATTAAATTAGCCATAGCAGTAACAATATTACAGACATATTTACTCTGTTAACTATAGGCCCGTCTTTGTCACGACACGAACTCGCAAACAAATAAATTAACTGAGCGTAATAAAATCGTTCATATATACCAACTTACTTGCACAATTCAACAGTTAATAGCAACTCTACACTGTAAATCATAAGGCATGTTTTTGTGATTTCGGACTGTAAAATTAAAGTTGTAAGTACCGTAAATGGCCCTTCATGTTAGGTGTTATTTTTAGGACTTTGTGTGTGTGTGCGTGTGTGTGTATGACCATCAAATTGAATTAGTAGGTCTATGTAGTGGGTAGAGCCGTGTGCTGGTGTATAGCTCTACGTACCGTGTAGGCCGAGAGTCGTGTCCGCGTGTATAACTCTATGCCGTAAGTGGGATGTTGTGAACATTCGACTGGCCCTCCGACTAATTGATATGGAAATTAAAGTGTTGATGTTGGAATAACAGGAAGCGATGCGTGAAATAAAGAGTTGAATGGGTTTGTTTTGTTTGTAGCTGTGCGTTCAGTCCCTGGGCCCTTTATGGTGCTCATATCGTGTTCGTCACACATACATTTCGACCTCAATGAGCATGTACCTAAGCCTCAACTTTAAATAGATCAAACAAAAACAGAAAAAATATCAAAAAAGAAAATTATTTAATTAGTTGTGTGATTTAAACACATGCTTATGCTAAATAATAACAGTCCTACGGGTTGATCTTCGATTTTAAGCAACACTTGCCGAGGTTGATCAGTGGATGGGTTACCATATATTACGTTCCGAGACTCGTCCGTGCCTGAAATTACATTGTCATTTTGTACATCTTAGAAAGTCGCAACAGATAGATGGAATCCTGAAAATCTTCCACCAGGCGACCATGCCAAGGCGGTACCCAACTACCCAGTAGGGTTCAGCAGAAATGAGAAAACAAGCCTAGTCATACCTACAGAACTTACTATAGTCAGTGGAAATACAACCTCGGCTATGAGGGTTAACGTTGATTAGCGACAGACGCCTCCTTCATCTCTATTTACAAGTTAGCAACATGACATGCACAAGGCACATCACTTCCTCTCCATGTTCCCAGCAGCTCTCATCGCTGACGACCCCCACGGGAGCCCACTTACTAATTATAATGTTCCAAAGAGCACAGCGGCATAGTGCTGGTTAATTCGAGAAAATCTGCAGAGTCACGTTCTGTAGGCGCAGAGTTATTATTACAGAGGTATTTACATAACTGAGTCCGGAGAACGGGGATAAATATTACCGTAGGTACCTGAAAAATAAATTGCAAATCGTTTTTCATTTCTGGAAAATGTAAATTTTCATGATAGATGTCGATTCAGGACAGTTTTATGTAGTTTAGGTGGGTCAATGACCGCTTTTGTAAATTGATTTGGCGTCTAGCATACTTGGGATTAAGTAAAAACTAATATTATTCCTTCATCGAGTAACAAAGATACTTCGCTGCGTAGACGATTGACTGTTCCCGAGGATTCGTCCTAAAATATTGGATTCTGAAAGTGACTCAGAGATCTGACAATTTTCAATTTGTTTTACCTTTAATCTAGTCGTAATGATCAGAAAATCAATCTTCCTAAAAATCACTAACTACTTCTGAATGACTAGGAATTCTGTTTATTTCAACTCGCACATGTAGAAATTAGTCTAAAAATAATTTGAAGTCCGGAAATGTGCCAAACACTTTCTTCTTTTATAGCCATTTCCATCATGATCGGGTAAGAGTAACAACCTAACAATAGTAAAACATTTGGAAGGTTGCCCAACCCGTGTGCAGGACCCTGTCCACACGTCCTGCCTACCCGCGTTACACTAGAAAGCACGCGCATGTACCCAATCTAATCGTACACTGGCGGACACTAAAAATAACGCACACAATTAGCCAATCTACGCTTATCTGCTCAATTGAGGCAATTCATCTACATTACACTGCCCGACTAGCTTTAAACTAGTAGGTTAGGGATGAGTTGTAGTGGAAGCGAAGCGGTGGTCGTGGCAGCGATACTTATTTTGTATCTTGACTGCTGTTCGAGGTTACGACTAGAGATCAAAGACTACGTCACCGATGTTTCATTACGTACACCTTATAAGTTACAGAAAAGATAGAAGTGGAAGTCATTACAATAGAATGTTAATATTACCATTGTTCTTGTATGTCTATGTGTATCAATTAGATATTCTCTTTCAAGATTTTGTAATTTAGGAAATGAGTGACACAATGGGCGGCCTTATCGCTAAAAACGATATTTTAAAGACAACCCCTTCTTCTGGGTTCCTGACCTCTTTAATAAACAATAATAATTAAAAAAGTAAACAAAAAATAAACCATTATAAAGCTATTTGCACGTTCCAAAGCGTAGATCTCTATGGAGAAGAACGTGCAAGAAATTCCACGACCATTCTTTTAAAACATTTAATGTTTACATTGATATATGCATTGATTAAGTTTTAAGCTACGTATTTAAACAATCCTTAATGTTATTGCTCGCTTTAAAGTTTTTGAAAGCGACCCTTCGCTTTCTATGTGACACACGCTTTACTTGGTATTATTAAGCACTAAGTACCATAAAATGTATTCACTCCGAAGGTTGATGGTTGTTACCGTAGTGATAATAATACGCTTTAGCTTTTATTATCATCATCATACGTTTTTGTTACTCATAAATTCATTATAATTTGAAGTTTTTTGATGGTGTGGTATGAATCCTGGTTGAACAATTTGCTAGAAAAGGATTTTTCGGTTTTCAGTTGAAGTTTCAAACGTGTGAGTTTCATTTGTCTGTCGACATACATGAGAAAAACTGTGACAATACAAACATTTGATATACTTATCGATCTAACCCCGGATTGCTCAATAGCAGTCACCCTGTAGGTATACAAGTTTATTCAACCGCATTCCGCCACACATATCTACCTAGATTAAGACTTCAATTACCACACACACACACAAACATCTTCACCGTATGTTCAGCATCAAACGGTCAACTCCTGCGCAATCACGTCATATTTTCACCTGCGATACTTCACACATCGAACCCATTTAATCGATGAGGTGATCGCACGGCGGGTACAGGGGAGGCTGAGGAGCGGGGCGGAGGGGGTGCGCAAACGCATGCACAAATAGATCTTGGCAGGGGCACGCATCGGTGCACACTATGGAGCCGGAGGATGCAGAAGGCTTACATGCCGTTTAGTGACAACGGCTTAAGTGACTACTTCTATAGAGGTGGCAGTCCTGCAACTGGGACCTTCGTCAAGCAGGGGCACCTGTGTGCAATTATTTTACCACGAGTACCTAATTGTTGGTTTGGTTAGGTTTTCAAATAAGTATCTACTGATACCTACTTAACTGTTATCAGTTTTATGATCCTATGATCAACTTTCTACATCTATATGTAGAAAGTCTCACTGTCATCATGAGAAATCCAATTGTTGTGTTCAGTTAACTTTTTCTTCTTCAGCCTGTCCTTTTCCCATGATATCCATCAAGTGTCCATCATTGTTCTTGCTTGTCCGGACCAAAAGGAATTCTTTAGCCTCATTTCTTTGGGCGGTTTCTCTGTGCGCCATCAATAGAGATCGAATAATCGGATGCATATTTACCAAAAGTTAATTATTGGCAAGCTTATAGAGACGGCTTCTTAGAATATTTAAAAATGAACCCGGGATTCAGGGATTGTATTACTTGTCGTAAATATAAAAGAAAAAACATAAATTCATGCAATACGATCACGCTTAGTGCGATTTCCCGCACAAACCGCCATTATAAGTCAGTCCCTTCAACTTGACGCACGTGTTCATCCTTTTTCTGCAGGAAAATTAGGAAAAAGCAACCATATTACGTTGTAACAAGGCAACTGCCATTTGCGTCAAATCTGCTTTATTACTTCTAACGGAGTATATAGATACATTTAAATTTGTTGATCCCGGAATTGCGGGATTTTTTTGACAAAAAAATGCTTTCCATAACAGCCGACATCTCAACTCTATGCATCCGAATATCGGATCTCCAGTCAACAGTTAGTTTTAGCTATTGTGTCATCTAGATCTTCTGTTCCTTTGTAGATACTGTTACACACGCATATTCTCGCCACTCGTACGCATGTGGGTGTAACATCTTGAAGGAACTCCCTTACTACAATATTTGGTTCCTCACTACTTATAAAGTCGAACGATTAATTAAATTATTAAACAAGAAATGTTTTCACAAGAAAGCCATAACATGCTTCTGGTGAGAGTTCATTGTATAATGATATATTTTATTTCGGACTATTTATTGATAGATAAAACCTGATAAAACTAAAAATAGACAGTATACTTGACATCTGAGTGCTTGTAGCACTTTGGTGATAAAACATAACAAATACTGAAAACAATTGGGAACAGTAGGTACGACTAAATTATTTTATCAATGAGTAAGTCTGATAGACACTGCTGTTCAATGTTCACCTACATTATATTATTCACCAAATGTCATGATTTTTTATATCAAATTAAAGTGGTTTATTTAATCAAAAGCAGGACAAAGAATGACGTGTTTCGAGTCAGCTGACCGCAGAAACTAGTTGCCAAGCTAGAAAGTAAGTAAGTCCGCATATAGATGAATATTTGATTGAAAGCAAAAAACTCGCGTGACACTGCTTATGTCATAAAAATGATCGCCCGTTTTAATTGCACGCCAGTGCAGTTTGCAGAATAAGTGGATTAGGATCGACTAGAAATATTTTACTTTCAGCAATGAATACAGAAGCATTGATGTCCTGTATGTGTATGGTATGTTTCTTGCCGTAGGTACAATAAAGTTGTTTTTTTAAGGGCTGATTTTTCAATAGTACTTTTGTCCGAGGAACAAAAAGGGTGGTTTGACAGTTTTTGTGCGGGAAATATGTCAAACGGCCGTATTTATTCTTGAATTAAATTTTATCTAAATATTGAAAATCAGCCTTAAGTGTGCGCGGATGGCCAATTGCAATGATGCAGTTTTAGTTTTCATCGAAATACTCGAAGAGTTGTGAAATATTCTTCGCTATCCTTCATGCTTTCGAATTTTTGCCATGCGGTGTGCATGACAAATTCCCAATGTGTATAAAAATAAATGTAATTTAATTAGCTGTTAAGTATGTATTATTTTTTAAATCATCAATAACCTAAAGTAAAAACAAATCAAGAAATAAGATTTTATTAACAAATCTAATCTAATCTTTGTAACTGAAATAATCCGGCTAAAATCTACGCTTGTCTTAATTTATGTTCTGATTGATTAACAGTAGTTACTTAAATGTACTTAGTGTAGATAGGTCAATTAAATTTAAAAAAAAAACATTCGTCGCAATAACGTTTCTGAACTATCTCACTGTATAGTGGAGCATTTTTTGCATACCTGGTTACATAAAACTAGATTAAAAAGCAATACCTGTAAATATTATGACAACACTCGTCGGCACTCTCGACACGACAGTAGCATTTTATTAATTGGCAACACTGTTATTGGCATGTACTACATAATCTAATTTGTAAGTAAATGTGCCTGAACGGTTACAGAAGTTTTATTTTAAATAACATTAAGGAAGTAAAATTGTTTATATGTTACATTTTTATCAGGACGTATTGATTCGATTACGATTTTTTACCGTTTTAATGTACAATATTGTTAAGTGGCGTGGGTTAACTTTTGCCGGAAGACTCCAAAGTAACTGTTGTCTACAGTTTTTTGTTTAATGCCAGCACATTAAAAAAAAAATTACAACAGGAGCGAAGAAGTGTGAAAAAACTAATTTTAAATAAACTGAACAAAATTTAACAGAGGCAAAATCTAATCACCTAAGGCACCTCTATATTTCAGTTCATCGTCAGAGTTACTAAACGCTAGAAATAAAACCACGAATAAGGTCGGGCAATAAATCTGAGAAGTGCCCGCATCGTTGGCACCAGCACTTTGTTTCCTGACTTCCACGGTTCCACCTGCAGACACTTAAAAGTATTTTCAAATTAGAAAAGAAAATCTATCTGCAGCCAAGATTTTATTTGTGAATATTTTCTTAAATTTGGATATTATTTTCTTGTGATTTTTTTAACATGGGAAATTTTATTTATTTATTTGTTATTTATTTATTAAAATCTCTCTCACACAATTCTTACAGGTGTGTACCCAATACTTACGATAGCGAGGTCCCAAAAATCAACATATTCACCCTATAATATAAACAATACGAATAATGAACAATATATTTTTTAATATTAATATTATATTCTGTTTAAATGACCCTTAAGCCACAGTTTGTTAAAAAAAAGGACTAAACACTACGGACCACACAAATTGACCCAACAGAAAAAAAATATCCCAGAATCTCATTGGCCACCTCAAAGTTACAAAATTAGATCAATAATCACGTATTCCAAAATTAATATTATATAAGCAATTAAATGTACATACACTAACACACACACCAACAGCCGAGTTCATTCACATAAGACCTTGACATGATTACGTTCAATGAAATTTAGTGAGCGTTGCGCAGACGCAGCGCACGTATGTGTGCACAAACACACACTAGTGCAGGTATATAGCCAGCGACACGTGGCGAGATGCGCACGATTCATTATGTAAATCCTTTGACATAATAGCTTATTAATACATCTATTGAATTTCAGCTTTGTTTCAGGGTGTTTGAACGAGAAAACTGAAAAGACATTTATGGATCTACCGAAATACATGAACTAATGGTTAATTAAAGTATGACGTAACGAGTGGACGACTTTCTAATAAGAAAGTATTTCAATAAAAGTTAAATACAAGAATACATTACTAATCGATTGGCTAAATCATTTACTGTTTCATGATAATGCCATTAATAGCTAATTAAATAATGATTAATTAAGAAGTTTATAAAAATAATCTACATTCCACGTTCCATGTGGATTTAAAGCGCACTTAATCCCTGGCAACGAAGTATTATATTATCACTTTTACAAACTGCATTTTAGCTACTTCTAATAATTTTATTTATTATGTAAATCTACAAACAATACACAATGAAGGATCTGTATGACTTCACAATAATGTTATAAGTCATTGACTGCATGAACGTGTGCATCGTCCATTCTCGATAATTACTAAACACATTTTCATGCGGTTTTCTTGTTAGCACGCTTATAGACGGAGACATGAATAAATAATATCATGTCTGGGTAAGATGGTCGTTTTATTGAAAGCGCTGTTTTACATGTATATGTTAATGTTCCTTATGTATTGTGTATGCATGCTCAGTGCATGTTCTCAGATAAGATATTCAAGATTTTTTAATCTTTCATGATTTTTCATTGTGATTAGAGTTAATTGATTTGATTTTTATGAAATATGATGGATCAATTTAGACCAGTTTTGGTACAGTAGACAGATGAATAATTCTGATTTAGATGCCAATTCTCGTACATAAACTACGTCTAAATTCAAGTCTCAACATTTCGGTGACAATAATGTCAAACTGTCAGACAGCGATTGGGATGTGAATGGGTGTTCTTTAAAATTACGGAAATTGAAAAGTGGCAGGCCATGTCACAGCAGGCATTACTGTGATGCAGGGTGAAATATTTTATTAGGCGTAAGGTCATGGAAAATAGATGCGCGATAAGTTAGAAATCGTGTTATTCAATCATCTTGCCATCCTGTCATTGTATGAAATAATGTATCTATATATATATATTAATATAATCTAGCTGAACAGTTTGTTTGTTTGATTTGATTATCTGTGGAACTGCCAGTCGGATTTGGAAAATTCTTTTTGTACATGATAGCCACATTCATGAGGAAGGCTATAGGCTATACGGGACCGGGAAAAACGGGATATGCGCGTACGAAGTCGCGGGCTAAAGCTAGTCAAGGATAAAACCAAAACCGCTTCAAAGTGTACCTGACAAGTCAATATTGATTTGCTTAAGTATTACTAGCGGCTTTGCCTGCATGAAAGTTAAAGTTATTCCAAAAGAACATCCTCCCGGGATGAAAAGAATATTTATTATGTACACCACATAAGTTACAGAAAAGTAAAATAAAGAAAAAAATAGTAAAGGATCATTCGTCCAATACCAGGACAAATTCGTTCAGTTATTAAGAAGTGAAGAAATAACAACCAGACCGGGCTACTTTCGCATTTATAATATTAGTATGTATTTGTTTAGTTAACTAAAACCTAGGTCACCTTGAAGTTATAATTAGTATCATCTGCTAAAAATAAAAAGAAGTTGCTAATAATAAAGGAGTATATATTCAAGAGATACATTTACATAGATTTGCGAACAATGTAACCTTACATAAATGAACCTCGAGCCATCAGGAAAATGTGCAGGAAAGGACACTTGACGTCAAAGAAAATCGCACTCAAACACTATTCTTATTTTCAGTCAATAGTAGGTAGAAATGTTTTGTATTCTGAGGTTGAAGGACTGCTGTTTTTGTTTCAAGTTTCTGGTCATTTTTTTTTTTAATACTTGCTCTATCCTGATGGAAAGCGATGGAGCCCGCTTGCCTAGAAGTCATCATCTGCCTAGCCTTTGCGTGTTGTTTTACGTGGAGCGGCTGCCTACCAGACCTCCACAACCCATTAACTGGGTAACACGCTACTTCTTGGCAAGACTGGTGTCAGATTTTCTGGCTTCTGACAATCCAAAGCGACTGCCAAATATCTATTAATGACAGCCGGGAGCAACGGCTTAACGTGCTTACCGAGACACGGAGGAGTCTCTATATGTTAAGATGATCACCCATCCACAGACCAACCTCGGCAAGCGTTGCTTAACCTTGAAGATCGACCCGTGCGACTGTTATTACTTAGCCACGAGCTCTTCCTTTCCTGGAAGTAACCGATTATAGTTAGGAATATGCTCGCTTCTTACAACTAGGGACAAAATAAAATTATTTCGTTGAAAATTCTTAGGTCTCAGAAATAAGTAGGAATACAGAACAAGTAAATAGGAAATATTTAGAGAAAAGATTTTTTTAAATAAGCCGTTAACCGCATTTGCGAACTATTTTCGTTTAATAGACTAATCCTGTGAGTTTATGCTGCATTTATTTCACAGCTCTACGCACTTATTTGAGATCTAAAATAAATCTGATGCGTAAAAGACGGAAAATAATGCGCGCGAGTTGACAGGGTCACGATTTTAGTAGATAGGAACCTTAGATTGGTAGCAAAATTATCTTTAAAGCCATCATTCAGTCTCATCCTATCATAAATATAATAAAATATTAACAGGCTTACTCTAATTTAAATTCTTAATAGAAAAACATAAGTAATCTGTAAATTAGTATTTAAACTAAGCAAGTGGTTATTAGTGGTTAGTGGGTACTTTTATCTGTTATGATTATAAAAGTATTTTGTATCGTTATACAACAATGGACTGGAGGCGGGAATGGGGAATGACCAATCTATATGATTTCATATAGATTTCAAAAACGTAACATGTTCTAACAACGAATACATACCTATTATGTATATATATACGATCGGATGACCGTGTGTGAGTTGTCCCAGGATATATTATTATTATTCTCTTTATTCATTTTCCTTACATACTAATTTACATTTTTAAATATATCTTTAAAAAAACATTAAAAAATTAAAAAAAAAAAAAACATTTAAAAATATAAAAAGTAGTAGTCCGCCGGTGTCGGGAGCAGAGTCCAAGCTACCGGTGGTTAGGGTTCCAGAGAAAGGAACTTCCTCACAATACGAGCCGTATCGAGGAGTACTGCCTTCTGTATCAGGCCCTTTACCCAACTGCGTAACGCCAACTTCGACAGATGGTCGTCGAAGCTTTTGGCCATCAGGCCATTGGCCGTAACGACAATCGGCACAATGACAGCCGAGTCCACATTCCATATGTCGATATTATTATTATTATTAACATTTTTGAATTTTTTTTTAGAGCATTTCTATTTGATTCACATTCTTCATAGTATGTCAACGAGAACTGGTATTTGAATGATGACTAGTGCTGCCAACCTCTTTATTTGTAATCGTCGTGTAAAAGCTCTCGTACACCCAGTCTGTATTTAGATCGCCTAAGATTTATAGACTAGGCGTAATGTGCTAGATCTAGATTTTTTCTAGCATTTTTTTTTGTGATTTAGTGTAATGGTAGTAAGAATATAGTGTGTGTTGAATTATTTGTGCTGTTGCGCAAATGTAGTGTCGTTGACACTATGTGGCTATCAACTTAGTGGCTCAAGGAAAATAGACGTATTAATCTTGTATTGTGAGACTTTTCTATGTGAAATACTTGTTAAAATAGTTGGCTGAATGTTTTTAACAAGAAATAATAAATAGGAAGGTTTCATGCTGAAAAATTATAGAAATGAACTGAATCGTGTATTTTGGCATCTTGGCATAAAACTTTACAGTAAATCATCTACTAATAAAACCAGTAACTAGAGGTTTGGGAATATGCCAAACATGGTCCACATACTGTCTCAGCACTTGTTGAAACTATGAAACTATTTGTTTTTCTGATGTAATAGATAATTATGGTTGATGAGATAATATTGCTAATTAAATCTAGTAATAAACCAATTGGTTTAATTACATAACGCAGAATTAGGTCATGCAGCGTGCAGCGCCAAACCATGTTATAAATTGTAACTTCGTTTAATTTAACTAAATTAGACGTGAGTTAAAAGGCTATTAACTAATTTTGCTTTAATAGAAATTTCCTTGAAAGCTATTGCCACTACTAATTGATATTCATTGTTTGCAAACTCCATCAAAGCTTATGTACTGATTGTACTGTTGAAGACAATTTCCCTATTTTCTTTAAGGATGGGTAGTCATCAAATGACTTCTTCCGCTCTGGGTGGAGCGGAAGGGCGTGTCAGACTCTCACTGACTAAAACCCATCCGTGTTCCTTCTAAAGCAATACAATTTCCCTTACCTACACACATTCAACGAATTGGTCGCCACCCATTGCGCCGGTTGGCAACCTTTTCTTTGAGTTCCTGACTTTAGACAAGTCAAATTATACGCCATTTACACGCAGAATAGTTGGCGACCATGTAAATTGGTACTAAATATAAGGTCCCATCAAAATAGATGAACAAACTTTTAGAAATCATCAATCATCAGACCACCAAAATAAGGACAATGGTAAAAACGCATTAGACACTTACAAGAAAATTTATTATTTTATGTCAGTATAAAATCACTTTAAGTGTTTTTAAGTGTTTTTTTGCTTGGATATCTTTGGTTAGACGTCCTGAACGCTGTGTTAAAATTTGTCCATATATTTTAATGGAACCTTATATAGTCTATTTGTGGAACAAAATATAAAATTCCACACAGAAAAACTGCAAAAATGTACTAGATTAAAACCACTAATAAACTAAATTAAGTATTCAAATAAAGTTATAACACCACTTTTGTTGATAAAACGTAAAGTTACGATTGAATTGGTAAAAAAATGTCTATTTCGTCGGTAACTATTACTGCTACTCCAGTTAAATTGAGCATTTATTAGAACTGATCAGTTATCGTATTTTGGCTGGTATCTAAAGTTTTTTCGATAGGTTAATGGGGTAAAATTTCGACAAATGAAAAATCTATAACAGGTTGCGGAGTCAATTCTCTTGCCTGTGCGTGGGTGACGACTGTTGCTTCGGGATTACTTATCTCGAGGGTTGAGGGACTGAATGAATGAATATCTGCTGTGACACAAATTGTGTTAGTTATTTTAGAACTCGATTCAGCTGCACAAAGTTTTTTATCAGATGTTAGCCAAATAATGGGTCTTCCATTTGGACAGACGTTGAAAAATTTGCTGAACCATCTGTTGTATCTTCAGAATCCGTTTGGTACTTGTGTTTTTAATTTACGCAACTGTTTCAAAATAACCCTAATATTTTATTGCTTCAATATTGGTTTCAGATGTATGTACCGTTCTTATACGAGCAAAATCCACATTGATTGATAAAAAAAATGTTTTTTGGTAAATCTGCACTAAGGGCCAACCCTTTTGTGCAGATTTTCCAAAAATAATTAAATTAACCTCGGCCCCAGGAAAATAAATAAAACATGTTTTGTTGTTAAACTATTGTTTTTTTTTAAAGCATAGTTTGAGATGTTTTACGCTCTAAAATATATAAATCCGCGTCTAACAGATCCCATAACATCGTCCCGTAGCACGCCGGGCTAAAAAGCGCGCACCAGTGAACCCTAGGGCTAGGTCCATTCAGTAGATTTTACTTTGCCGCAACATGCCAAGGGCGAGCCGTACTAAGAGAGATACAATCCGCAAAACCGCCAATGTCGACGTCAGATGTGCTATGGAAAGACGTGTGAGACCAAAGACAACAAACACAGATATTTATTTTTAATTTTGGAGAATAAAAACCTTGTAGATGAGTTTAAAAAGTTACAAAATAAAAAAAAACGAATAAAACAGATTTTTGCAAGCCGCCATGACAGAAATCTGACATTGACATTGACAACCGCCAGGCTGTTCTGCTATCTTTTTACACACATTTCACATTAGTTCCTGATATAGTAACAAACCAAGACTGACTAACTTATCTAACCATTAAGTCTGCACAAATATAGGCCAACCCTCTCGATAAGAGTCCGCGTATCTTGCACGTGGAGGATTTCAGATCCACACTAAATATTGACATTAGTTAAAGACATGTGTTTACTAAGTAAATAGCCGATGTCCTTGTGCTGTGTATCCTTGTATGACTATCAGGCCTTTACCAAGTACTTAGGTATAGGTAAAAAACTCGAAAATATTGAAAAATGTCATACTGCGATTCTTATGTAAATAAATAAAATATGTGTTTAATATTTTAACGTGGAAAATAAACGAATATTTTGTTATTGACATTCCGGATGGCATGTTATAATCGTAGACAGCTGAAATATTATTGTGTTTGTGCTGTTTTTATTTGATAGCTGAGTTATGGTTGCAAAACATGTTTTGTAGTAAATTAAGTTTTGGAGGTGTTGCTATGCAGTGTTTTTAGGTGATTTATAAGCTTAATCCCACTAAGTCAAAGAGACAGATAAGGGTTAGGCAGAGAAGTATCCTATGCCTGGTGGTCGTGAAATTCAGAGCTCAGGCCGCTACTGAGTGATAAAGCCCAATACCACTTTGCCCGACCTGGGAGTCTAACCCAGAACTAACGCAGACCACTACACTGGCAAACTTCATGTAGGTACATTAAAGAAGTGGTCATTAATTGCCGATAAGCTGACACACATAACTAAACGATGGTCCTATATTCTTAATGATGGTAGGTGAAGTGATAACAACATACTTGTATGAATGTACTTCTTGTAGGTATAGGTACCCATGTCAAATCGTTACCCTCGTTTTGGCAGAAGTGATTGCTTGTGCTCAACCGCTTTGGTCATTATTTCTGATAACAGAACGGTGATAACGATGGAGATGGCACACGTGACCCTGCCAAGAATAGCTGGACCTGGAGACAGTGTTATCTGCTACCGTGTCTGTGTGTCTGTGATTTAGAGACAATTAGGTTCATATAATAGGTGCCCGTAGTGGTCACTTTTCAGCGCAAATACTTTAGCTATTTCTGTAGAGTACTTACGTCTGAACTTTTTGACTGTGCCCTCTTCTACTCTCACGTGATATTGCAATCAAGATTCGGAGAGTGAGACAGAGCTATACAGGACGAACAGCACTGCTATCCCTTTGGCCCTTCATGGCTGTTATCACGATATGCTACAATGTTTCCGAAAAAGACAAATTTACTCAATTCACCTGGCAACAAGGAACCACTATTCAAACCTCAAAGACTAAGATAGTTTAAAACTACATTTAACGGCTTATTTTATAGCACAAGAGAAGACTTCGTTAATAGATGTGCGTAGGTAAATGCGGCCGTTATATAAGGTGGTGCTCAATTCCTGTATCTCACGAAAGTACCAGTCTTCCCCATAGTTACCTACTCGTACTAATAACTCGAGTCGTCCCCCACCTGTGTCAACTAACCCTTACAAGGTGAGTAGTCCGACGGCCGCCATGTTCCAGGAAGGGTGACCTCTGACACGCATCGGGACACGTTCACATCTCAGCCGATACCAAATCGAGCAGCCGCCGGCAGCCAGTCGCTAGTGTTACGAGACCAGCAGATAATTGGGGGGTTCCGTATTATTAAATTTAAGTATCAATGATTATGTAACATTTAATTGTTATTTTAATATTGTTAGGAAAGCGTACTAGTAGAACACAGTTCTGAACACACGAAATAATAATAAATTAAAAGTAAAAAACCCTTTTTAAAAAAAACAAGCTTTTATTTAAATGCGCTAAAAAGAAAAAAAAAATACTTTTACTTTAAAACATTTACTATCAACTTCTAACGTCATTACACAATTTATATGATATAAAATTTTAATAGTTATTTAATTTACTTATTTATCTACACAAGTAAATCTCGCGAAAAAATTACATACCTAGCTATGCATATTTGAGCGATAGAAGTAACTATTGCTACTAACTATTGACTTAAAGACCTCCAGATTGTAAATATCAGGAAACTTCGACTCCGGGGCAAGTAATTTCACCAAACAAAAGCTACTTTATTTTCAGTTATTCTTTCTTTCAGTGTGACCAGATTCACGTAACGTTGTACAGCGTCCCTTTAGCAAAGTCAGTTCCAGTAGCAAACCTGCTGACAGGCTTATCTATTAGCTTAGCCACGTGAGCTGTTCTCATTTAGCTCGTGCCGACCACTGATAAGGAGAGATATCACATAACATAATATTTGCATTTGTCTCCCCACCGAGTCGATTCATCAACTTGATTGTTTAATAATTAGGAAGTCAACAAGTCACACATCTAGATCGAAGACAGCCTTATCTTTCCCTACAATTTTAATCTCTAGGAACAGCTTAGTAATTTTTGAGCTAAAAACAGCAATAATCCTATTTTACGAGTGTCTACCAAAAGGCTCCACAAACACAATAAAAGAACAGAATTAGTTTCCCAAATATGGAACCCAGGCGCAAACAGACGCACTCCAGATAACATATCTCAAGGATGAATTAAAAAAATATAGGGTTACGTAAGCTCACCAATGTAGCGTAAACATGTTTTTTTGATGCACATTTATTCGATAACACCGAAATACCATTTTAAAAATACAATTTTAAACATTTTTATGTCAATAGCAATACAGTTGAATTTAGTCTGATTTGTATGTATGTAAAGTATTTGTCAAGGCCCAAGGTCAGTATTAAAATTTTCTCACCTATGACACAATGCGGAGGAAAACAAAAGTTTCACGGTTATCGCGCGATAAGAAAATTCGACACACTTGCAGAAAATTCTCGAAGCCATGCAGTCGCAGATAAATTCGAAATAGTTTCAGTCGGATCCAAGATTCAAGGTCATAACCTCACTGAGTTAACTGCTAGGTAGATCAAGCTCTGGTTTCTAAAGTCTTTGCAGTTTAATCGGAAGCCAACCTATCGATTCTGTAAACATGTTGAAGTGAAGGATGGAATGACAGCTCACTTCGTGATCACGTGACATCTTGATTATTTTTATTGACAGCTCACCTCGTGATCATCGCAGCCAAGCCTTCTCTTCGACATGTTTACAGAATCGACCGGTTGATGTCACTCTTCTTTTATTTTACTGATCAGAGACTGTATCCGACTTCCATATTGGGAAGTATTCAAAGTCAAACAGCGATTCTTTTTTTGTTTTATTTGGCATCTTTGCACGCAGAGTTTATAGCCGTGGCTGTAACGGAGTGATACTTCGGTATTTAAAATGTTAGTCTGTCTCCCACAGTTTTAACATTCAAGACTTAGTGTCGAGAATTCCTATTCGTCTAGGTAATAAGTCGGAGTGTTGTGAAAAACAACTTTGATTGATGTGAGTCGTTGGCGTGATCGGCAGCAGTGTAAGTAAAGTAGTCACGTACCGCTGTGACTCACATACACATTCATTACTAGACAATACATAAATGTCGAATGGTAAATAGGTACCTGTTGTATGAACAGCTTGTAAATTGTGTAAAATACTGGCATTTTCCTGCGATATCACCTATATCGCAGGAACCCTGCATTTGTCCGGTATGAAAGTGTTACTTACTCTATCGCAAAACTAAGCGTGGACTTCTCTGCCGGAATCTGTTCTCCTGTGTTTTCCTGATCCCACAACCTGAAGGTCTTTGAGTCAAGATTGAATAAGTTAGTTCTAGGCAAGAGTGACCCCACTGTCGACAACATCGTCGATTTTGATCAGGTGAGTTTGGCATGCGCGTGCAGTAGGCTGCAATAAGGGTGGGTAGGCCAGCCAATAAAAAACGCCAAAAAAAATTTTTTCGACGAAAATTCGCGTCGTCAGTATCGTGATTTCAACCCTGAATAATGAGGTGAGATTTTTTTTTGGACATTATGTATGGGCTGGCCTACCCTTACTTGTAGCCTACTGCACGCCCATGATTTTGTGGTCAAACGCTAACCTAAAATATTAATAAAAAATATAGCTATACAGACAGAAGTAGAAGGCTCGG
Organism: Mamestra brassicae; assembly: GCA_905163435.1. Classification (NCBI taxonomy): domain Eukaryota; kingdom Metazoa; phylum Arthropoda; class Insecta; order Lepidoptera; family Noctuidae; genus Mamestra; species Mamestra brassicae. The sequence continues at coordinate 18,249,399 of LR991003.1, read as the reverse complement.
TGAAGAAGAAGCGGAAGGATCGGTGCTCGTCAACGATACCCCATCTTGATATAATTCCATAATCAGCGTTAACATCTATGGTAAACAGGTATTTATTATTTTAGTCGAACCTAAACAGTTGGTAAACAATAATATTGACGAGGAAATTCGATAATCTATACACGTGGATTGCAGCCATTTTATCTGGATAAGTGGGTGTGTACTTTCCACCGAACTGCACCAATCAAGGTCAACTGATCAAGATAATATTATTTACTAGGTTTATGGAAACGGTTAGGGGTAATCAAACCAAATTATAAATATAAATTGGTTAGATTATTATCTGCCTCATATTCTACTGGAACTCCGTAACTGTACTACACGACTGTGACGTGGCTCAGTGCTAGTCACTGCTGAGCTTGAGGGTCCTGGGTTCAACACCCAGGTTGGACAGTATTTATGTGTTTTGCTTTAAGTAAGATGGAGTAACTGAATTTGTGCCTGATTCTGCGGGCTCCATATAATAATATATATGTAACTGTAAATTGTTAAGTGTATAATTGTAGAGTCATTTGTTTGGAACTTTCTAGTCGTTCCTTGTTTTGCTATTGTTTCCTTATTGTATATCAGCTGCCCAACATCACCCTTATTATATAACCACGCACTTCTGGGACACCCAAGTGCCTGTAAATGGTTTAATTTGCTTTGATTCTGTATGATAACTACCGTAGGGAAATATGTGGTAGTATTGTAGCTCTGCTTACCCCGTAGACACAAAAAGTGTAATGTTGCAGCTTTGGTAGGCGTCCCGCTAAAATAACAACAAGTAACTTAAAGAAATCAGACTAAAGGTTTATAACATACCTGCATTCATATAATTTATTATGTGTATTTAGAAAAGACATGAGTCATGTATGTGTTTTACAACATAATAGGTAAGTAATTATAATTAATGATACCTTGGAAAGCTTATTATTATTGTGTGGAAATCTTGTTACCAAGCGAAAATCTCTCGGTGGTTGTGTATGTAGGTGTGACTCATAATACGCATATATTATGTTTTTACGTTATACAATAAGGAGGTATAAAGAATATCAGGTGGTACTAAGTTAGTCATCAGGTAACAAACTTTGTTTTGTAAAAGTTTTGAATTTTTAAGTCCACCATTTTGAATGATTCTTTCCATACTTGGGTACTGGGGAGTTTTATTTTTTTTATTATTTGTAAAGAGGAGTTCTTCCAAGTAGACCGATGACTAGGGAGAGTACGATGGATGCGAGACGCACAGAACAGGTCGATGTGATTACCCTTGGAAACCCTTGTCAAAACCATTTGTCTTTCATAACTAAAATGAGAGGGGATCTATAGTTCCTACTCGGAAAACCATTTAATTTTCCACGGAAACCGATAAAATTATTCCCTGTAAAATCACAGACAACAGACGCAATTTACAACAAATATACTTAGATAACTGTGTGTAACGTCTCTATTTGCTCTATTAAAAACACCTAATAGAGTCGTTATCAGCGGCGACGCCGGGTCTGGATTGTTATCAGCGTATCGATATCAGTGCCTAGTGACTCAGTGCCACTTAGCATACAATAGGGTCGCGGGTTCGAGGCCCGGTGTGGCACAGCTGCGTATGCGCAACTATGTGGAACACTTGAAGGTTTGTTTCAATTATTTTGCTAGAACAATTATTGACGAGGATGAAATAGAAGTTGTGATAACCTTTCGTTTGATTGTTCGAGAATTTTCAACAAAAAACAAATTCGATCCCGGATGAGATTTTTTTGTACGATAGTTAAATAGGTATAATTATTTAATGATAATAAAAAACAATTTTATTTAATAGGTATAATTACCTTATTTTTAATGATATTTGTGACAACGTGACGGCTGCCGCACCGTATCGCCGTTGTCGTGATAATAGACGCAAACACATACATACGTGATAACTGTTATCAGTCGCCAATAGGACTGGCATGGCGGTGACTGTCATGCGCCTGAAGCGTGATCCAGGAAACTGCATGGTGACATGAAATTATGGTTTAGGTATTATCTATGGTGGACACCCCACCCAAACGCACAAAACATTTTGAGAATTCGCATCTTTTGTGTGTACGGCTAAGGGAGAGGCCGCACGATGCGGTGCGGCTCCGACGCGGCACCTGATCACTGCCGGTGCGGCGAAATTATTATTATTATTATTTATTTATTTCAGACAACATAGTCCATACATTCACACACAAAAACAACAACAAACAAAATACTTAAAATATGTTAGTATCAAAAACAGCTTATACCTTATGTTAGTACTTATATACTACGAGAGACATTGTAGTATTGATGAGATGCCTCATAATGGGGTTCTCATCAAACTTTTCCGCAATCACTCTCAGTAGGCTGTTGCCGCTACCACGCAATCTGGCAAGAAGAGATGCACTCTTCTTCTTTGACGGCCCGTTTGGTACAGTTGACCCATAGGGGGCTCGAGTACAGGGATGTGCAGTATGCCCTAAATAGCGTGTGTTTCACTTAATAACAATATGTATAAAATAGTTACATTACATACAATTTCACTCGATATTTTACAATATTACGGCGTTTGCAATCATCCAGTGACAGCTACAACCTCCTTTTAAAGTCGTGTTCCATCATCGACTACATCATCCACATGAGATTAGGCAACTAAAACATCAATTTAACATCATTCATTAAACATCAATTTTTGTCTTCTACTATCTTGGCAAAAATAATAGATACTTCTTATTTATAAGTCAATTTGTGGCTAGGTTGATTGGAAGCTACCAAATTGACAAATTGACTCTAAAGGTATTCATATTAATAAAATAATAATTTCAATATCTAATATGTAACAAGGCAGCATAGCAATCGCGTAACCTATGCAAACGCAGACATAACAGGCGACGCGTAACGTCTGTCATAGTGGCATATACAACATAGATGTCACGTACGAGCCTCGTGCGTGTCAGTTGTGCATCACTCGTCACCGGTGCGGGTGCGAGTGTCCACACGTTTGTACTTACACGTTTGATTTGAAGCTGTTCCTCTCCTGATGAAGATGTGAAGAGAGGTAGCAAGGAAAGAGTGACAGTTTCCCTCCTAAGATATGTTAGAAGAGATGAAGGTTTCTGGGATGGCGGTGGAAGATCTTTTAGTGAAAGACCACATGCGGCATTGGCACAACATAACTGTTGGAACAATATAAGTGTTATGTTGGGTGCATTGTGCATTGTGCTCACATAATATAATCAATTGACTGGCCTGTTGGTCGAGTGGTTAGTGACCCTGACTGCTAAACCGGAGGTCGTGGGTTCGATTCCCACCCAGGACAAATGTTTGTGTGATGAGCATGATCATTTGTTCTGTGTCTGGGTGTAATTTGTCTATAATTTGTATGTATTTAGAAATATATAAGTATGTTTATCAGTTGTCTGGTTGCCATAGTACAGGCTCTGCCTAGTTTGGGATCGGATGACCGTGTGTGAGTTGTCCCAGGATATATTATTATTATTATTATTATTAATTGATCAATGTATGTATACAATATTGTAAAACTTATATTTGAAAAGAGTAACTATGGAGTTTCTTGTCCGTTCTTCTCCATAAGAATCTAATTTTTGCGAATGGACAACTAGAGTCACTAATATTTTAATTTCAAACTGTAAATATGACGTTTAAAATGCCTTTGAATGGTCTAGTTGAAATAATTGAATTGACTTTGACTTTGGAACGTTACATTACAGTGCTACTGAGGGTGTAGCTGAAAAAATAACAGAAGTGAAACACTATATATACTTGCCCATATTTGCCATTACTTAATATCCTACCTTATGCATTATGGAATAAGATACTAGTTTTCAACACTAATGGAAATGCTCGGTTTCGGAGTAAGCATGTTTTATATTTATAAGAAAGGTTATATATCTCTCTCATTACGTATATAGTATATCTAGGTATAAGTACTTGGTTGATTTCTGAGTAGGTATTGTTTGGCAGCGTAAGCCAACGGCGGGCCTGCGGACGGCGACCGTTGGGTGGCTCGCTGTCCGATCACCACCAGGCCCGGGTCGATGGCGCGTTGTGTTCCACGCGCGCCTCAAAGAGATGTCAGCATAGAAGACGGGGCCCGCTAGGGCCAGAGCCTGCCAGGGTTGCGGAATTTGTTCGAAAGAGTCACCGCGGCCCTGGAACGCAAAGGGCTTTAGAAGGAACACGGATCGGTTTTAGTCAGTAAGAGTCTGACACGCCCTTCCGCTCCACCCAGAGCGGAGGAAGTCATTTGATGATTTCCCATCCTAAAAAAAAAAAAAAAAAAGCGTAAGCCAACGAGGTCGAGGCGATGACTTAATGACTGACACACGAGTAACTTATCGTCATCAAAATAAGGCTAATCTAGTTTTAGGCGGATTTACTAACTTTGTACCTTTCATTATCAAATAACACGAGTCGATACTTAACCTGACTTGATAACCCAGGAATAAAATCTACAGAGATAGCATTCGTTTCATGTTCTGCTGTTTCATTAACAACACTATTTACACTTAAAAACACTACAAAGTATAAAATAACTTTAATTTCGGAAGTCGGTGTTTTTTGTTGTTTTTCCGAATTCCGAAATTAAAGTTATTTTATACTATGTAATGTTTTATATTTGGAAGTCGGTTGTATTTTTTGTAAGAAGTTTTTTGTTTCACTTTTTAGTGGTTCCCCCTCACAACGTACCCGCGTGATGTTATGTTATGAACTGGTGTAAACAATAGACTGACATGAGATGTTAGCAATCCCAGTCCATTTGCTATCATTTACTGAGGAGTTCCGTTGCCTATCTCCGAAGTTCTTCATCAGATCTTCACCAAATTAAAATGGGACCACTCCGAGAAAGTACTCTTCCAAAAACTACCTATAAAATTTGAAGAGTTCTCTCTATTTCTCCAGGATCCCATCATCAGATCCTGACTTGATGGTCATATGACCACCTGGGATGTATAGGTACCCTTACAAACAAAAAAAAACCAAATCAGTCCAGCCATCTTCGAATAATCGGGGAACATACATAAAAAAAAAAGTTTGCGACGAATTGAGAACCTCCTCCTTTTTTTGAAGTCGGTTAAAAAAGCGAGCCTCACTTGTTTATCTTTGACAACCAACATTTACTTAACCAAATGCTCCTTATATTTTCTTCTCGCTTCCCAGCTCATTTCCCTGTCATTTTCAACTCTTGATATTCTCTTCGGAACACAATAACACATTTTGTCACTTCGACAGCCTTACGTAACAGCTTACAAACAGACACACACAATGCACGCGTCTGTCTGGACCTATGTGTGTTTGTTTAGACATAGAGTGTGTGTGTGTGTGTTGTGTGTGTTGTGTGCTTGTCTACAAGTGTGTATTTGCTTGGCAGCGAAATGGAGACATCGCTTTATCTGACGCGACTTACAACTGATAGTGGGTAGGGTTACCATGCCGGCAGCCGAAGACCTAGGTCTCAATCTTGTTATGTCTAGTCTAGACGCTAGACAAAACAGCCTTCAGTCATGGCTCCACGAAAACAATGTATATTGTTATCATACAGTCTTTTAAAACAAAACGGTAATGTTGAAAACAACAGAAAACTGTGTTGTCCAGGCCTTGTAAAACGAAAAGACGATTCAAACAAAATAAGGAGCACATTTTTAAACTTTTACTAAATGAAAAATGTGCGAGTCGGACTCTCACGAAGGGTTCCGTGCCACAATTTTTTTTTTTTTAGGGATGGGAAATCATCAAATGACTTCTTCCGCACTGGGTGGAGCGGAAGGGCGTGTCAGACTTTTACTGACTAAAACCCATCCGTGTTCCTTCGAAAGCCCTTTGCGTTCCAGGGCCGCGGTGACTCTTTCGAACAATTTCCACAACCCAGGCAGGATCTGGCCCTAGCGGGCCCCGTCTCCTTTGCTGACATCTCTTTGAGGCGCGCGTGGAACACAACGCGCCATAGACCCGGGCCTGGTTGTGACCGGACAGCGAGCCACCCAACGCTCGCCGTCCGCAGGCCCGCGCCTACGGTGGCCGGGGATCGCCCTGTTTAGTTAAATTAGTTAAATTTTGTTAAATTTTTACTATTTGTTGTTATAGCGGCAATAGAAATACACACTGTAAATTTCAACTATCTACCCATAACGGTTTTTGAGATACAGCCCGCTGATAGACAGATGGACGGACGGATGGACGAACGGATGGACGGACGGGCAGCGGAGGCTTAGTAATAGGGTTCCAGTGGTTACCTGTCGGGTACGGAACACTAAAAAGAAAAACATTTTCTACAATAAAATTATTAAACATTCCTGTATTCTTGAGTTAAGTATTACCGCATAATATAACGCACAAACAGTTGTAAATTAATTTCTGTTTACATATAATTTATGCGATACTAAAGTAAATTGTAGCAGTCAGTTAAAAAGAAACTTAATTGCAATTAGTATTTGTATCAAAGAGTAAATGTTTTTTCCCATGTTCTTTGTAAAACAAGAAAAATGATGTGGTATGTTTGTAAGTGGGACTGGGTATCCCCAACATCACGACCAAGTGCGCGTTAAAAAAAACACTATTCCATCCTTACCATAAAGGATGGAATAAAGTACTGAGAACTATGGTCCTATAAGGGGGCATTTTAAATAACACATTTAACCAGAACACATGTGATGAAAGATGCATTTATAAAAGCGAAAGGATTGTGTAGAATAGGTATCGTGGAGGGCTGCAAATGCAGATATTATGTAGTTTAGTTTTTGATTAGACCAGAATAAGAACCATGCAGGTTTAATATCAGAGATTGTCTCTTGAGAATCACAGCAAATTGATTTGATCTATGTGACAATGAAACCGTTTGAAAATTAGAGCATCTATATTATCAAATAAATTAAATTAATTTTATCCCACATTCTTCCAGTACATGGTCGCCCTACTCCCATATCTATCTCCGTCAAGTTTGTCTCCTTTTGGGCCGTCCGTTTGTTTTGCGGCAACTTTCTCCAGAACGGGCCGGTCGAGTGACCACACTTGCAGCCATATGTCGCGGTCAGCTGTGACTTATAGGTACTTAGTGTCTTTGTTTCATGCTGTTTGCTTGAGTCCATGTTCGAGTTGAGGCTTTGATAAAGTTTGTCAGTGGACAGGGGTTGTCAAGATGTGTTATTATTTCAAGATTATTTTGACAAGGCTAAATAGAATTTGAAGACCAGGCAAATCCTAACTAACGTTATAAATGCAAATGTGAGTTTGTTTGTTTGTTACGCGTAACGCCTCAATCTCAGAAATGATTTTGTTGAATTTACAGAGATAGTAAGGACCCCACATACGGTTTATGGGGTCCTTTTTTGCGAAAATCTATATTAACTCGAGCGAAGTCTAAAAAGCTAGTTATAATGAACGTGTTAATTTTAACTTACTTCAACTAAAATAACCTTTCGCAGCCCACAGCTAATTATGCTCCTTTCCAACTAAGCCACGCCCACAACACTTTCCACACGAGGTAGCATTCGATCAATCAATCAATTCTGCCCACCGCAGCTCACTGCAGAGCACCTTTACAAAATAGTCATGAAATTATACGACTTGAAACTTCTTCACTCAGGTGGTAATGGGCCATTCTTTGCTGTCTAAATAAACCACCTACTTGGTATTATTTAGTCACCTATCGATGTTTTAGAGTAAGCAACGCTTGCCGACATCGGCTCGGGGATGGGTGTGCCCTCCTTGCCCCATAAAGCAAATTAAACAGTTGATCCCAGTTGTTATTCGGAAGAAGCCCGAAAGGCTGACAACCAGCAAAACCAAGGGGAAAAGAGCCACACAGTAACTGGGTTGTAGAGATTAGATCGGCAGTCACAACTCGTCAAATACTAGTATTCAGCTGCATTCAGACTGGAAGCACACCCCAAAATGTTGGGATAAATCTAGGCAGATGTTGATGATTGGCCATAGGTTGTTCAGGTTAGTAACCACTTTTCGCCAGTTGGACCGATAACCTTGTTTCAAAATGGCACCAGGAAAATAAAAAGTGTCTCTATCTATGCATATGTGTTGCCAACGTTAGGCAAGCGCTAAAGATTATCTGAGGCTACGCCGCGTCATCACGCCGAGGCCGCATCCGTATTCAAGTTGTTGAAATAAAATGCTGTTGCCATGCACAGAAGTAACGAATAGCATTGGAATTATAAGCTTGACGAATCTTGCAGTTTGTGTTGGTGGGCCAGAGGTGGGGCATCTAAGGCACGGTGGTCATAGAAACCTTATTACTAAGCCTCCGCTCTGTCTGTCAGCGAGCTGTATCTCATGAACCGTAATAGGTAGAGGACGATTGGAAGTTAGATAGGAGGTAGTTGAAATTCACAGTCCACAGAGGATTTTCACAAAATCTTAAAAGTATTAAATATAATAAATTTTAATATGATTTTTTCGGTTCTTGATACGAAACCCGTCGTGTACGACTCTGTCTCGCACTTGGCGGTTTTTTTCTGATTCTTCGTAGCGTTATGCCTCACTCATATCAAATAAGATATGTTAATATAAGTAATGGACTTATTTAAAGGGTTTCTTGGAGGAAGAGCCTTGAATGAAGTATTACATCAGCAATTAAGCTACCATTGCATTGTTATCCATCCAAGTATCTACACTTTGACCAGACACATCCTTATTACCAATTATCTCAAAACTTCAAAGTATATAAGCTTTCAAATGCCATGTACGAGGCCAAAGAAAGCTTTGTGTACCAGTACAAGTCGACGCATGATCAATAGCAATGGCTGACGTTCATGGGACGTTATCAGTGTCCGGGCATCAGTACCTACCTACATCCTTTATCAACACTGATTTTTGAAGGACAATAAATAACGTTATCTTTCCACACTTCCAAAGGCTTGTTGCCAGGCGCCAAGCAAGGTCTTCGGTCCATCTTACACGAGTTTGAAGATAAAATTACCCAATTTAGGTTACAGGTGTGTGTGTTTGTTCGTTTTCAAAGTCGTAGGTGACGTCATACCTACTTCCATATTTGTACAATGTACACACGGTATTATGCGAAATAATAATTTTGCTTTCAATTATTTCAACCAATTTAATTTAAATGAAAATCATTTCAGTCATTTTCACAAAAGAGTTGACGTCAGTCATGTTTGTCAGGAAACGTAATTTACTTTAACGAGTTTTTATATTTTTCTTTTTTAATATAATTTAATGGTCTGACAGTCACCAATGTGGAAGTCTTGTTATAAGCTACTGCACCATATTTGATCTTGCCATTTTTCAAGAAAGATTTAATGTTTAAACTAATTACATTTTCTGTTCTGTTGAGTGTCCACTCAATTTTCACAGAACTTTTTTAAAGACTTGCGACACAGAGCTTTTTTCTTGCGACCGAAGAATTGCTACACAAAAATTTGGACGTAAGAAAATAACAAGCAGTCTTCAAGAATAAAGAACAGAACATAGACATTCATCACTGCTTTCATCATTCATTACATTCACACAAAATTACATCTATAGGCTGACAAAATTGACGTTTTGTCCTGAATTATCCTGTGGTGCCCACCTTAGGATAATTAGCAATAAAGTTTTTTTTTGGAACACAGCTAAACAAATAAGATAGATAGAGTAAGTAAAAGTTACAAAATATAGCCAATTACTAGTTTCCACATGTATCATATGAAACAGAAAATTGAAAAAATCGACATCAGCTTCCCGGCAGGTTGCATCGTACATACGACTCGCTTTCACCATGTACGAGTTCCGTCTGCACGTAGTGGCTTCCACTGGGGAACGTAAGAACGCAGACGGCGCTCGCAGCCCGACTTTGTATGACAACTCGGTAACACCAGTTGTTCCATTGGCAATTTTGAAAAAAACACTTGATCTCATATTTCCACTTTCGCTTATATTTTTAAATTGATCTTTCCCTGATATCTCTTCGTAGATATCCGGAAAACAATCATTTTTCATAACTATAAAATGTAAAGGATCACGATAGATGTCGATTCAGGACAGCTTTGTGTCTTTTTTCCGTTTTCGACATTATGAATGTAAATAAATGTAGGTGGGTCAATGACCGCTATTGCAAATTTATTTGGCGCCTACCATAGACTAGCTTTTGCCCGCAACTTCGTCCGCACATATCCCGTTTTTTCCCGATACCGTAAGAATTTCGTGAAACTTTACACGACTAGTAGTTTCGGTTGTGCGTAGTCTGTCTGTCATTCAATCAGACAGTAACGGAAGAATGTTATATATGTCATTAGAAAATTGCAGACTCCGTAAGATTGTATTAAATCTTTATTAGATAATAATTTCTCGATATAAAAGAAAAAAAACCGTTATGTATACAATAAATCCCATTCAAATTAAATAGTTTCCAATATATCCGTGCATTAAAAAAATGTTTACAATATCACGCGATATTTTACAATCTTACGTTTGCAATTTTCCGGTAACAGATATATTGATTGATAGATTTAGAGAAATGGGAAAATGTTATCAGCCTAGCTAGGGTAGTTCAGAAACAGTCACAATGTGAATGAATGATGATTTTGTAATCGGTGCCCCATTTTGTTTTACTAGTCAACCCATCGAGGTCTATGGACCATCTGCTATTCTCGTTGGGTAAATACATCGAATGGGTGGACATACTATCGAGTATTGATGAACCTGGCTAGATGGATGGATGTTGTCAAATTAACGACGAGGAGCTTACGACTTCTTCCGCTTTCTTTTATTTATCTTAGAAGGATTTCGACTAGATAAATTACTATCATTCCTTCCTCAATCGATTTGTTGCCAAATCCAAACGATATCCGCGTGTTATATCATACATATAGCGAGTATTTGATAAAAATAATGGCAAACATGCCAAGGTTGGTCCAGGATGAGCTCTCAGCAGCCGGGGATTGCGGAAGTCGCATACGTTCCCGCCATCCCCGGCGTAGGTGGCAGATGGAACACCGGGGTGGAGGATTTCCATGAGGATTTCCCCCCGAAAAAAAAAAAAAAAAAGGATGAGCTCTCAAACTCACTATAAACATTAAATTATATTAATAAAACAATAAACATACAACTCATACGAGATAACAGCAAACGGGCTCGACCTCCATACTGAATTTATATTATCACAAGAACTAAAATATTATTTGAATAGATTAATCTTTAAATCCGAAACATCCTAACTTGAACGTACAACACATTTGAAATGAAACTTTTTGGCACAAATATAAGGTATTTATTTGGTTGTAGGCAATAGTTGATAGTGCGAGCGATTTGCAAAAAGGAAGATAATAAAAGTAGGTTGATAGAACCGGATTGAACCGGTTTTAGGCACATGTGCTGCACTACGTGTCGCCTGTGAGGCTGTGAGTGAGGCCTAAGGTACTGTTACGCAATATACTGTTCTTCATTATGGACATTTTACTGTTATGTGGATACTGTTGTATAAGAATACTGTTAGAATTTGCATGCGGAGAAATTGCGACAACTATCATATAGGTAGGAGAGTCTATTGGTTTTATCTGCAGAAGAAAGCAGCATTACTTTTTTTTTTGTTTTTCTATATTATTTTCTAGTAGGTATCTATTCACACAATGATTTATGGCAACCATAGTGCCTTTTGTACAGCAACTTTAATTTCAAAGTAAATTCTTATTCTTTGAGAAATGAACTGAAAACCTAAAATTGATTGATCTAAAAGTTACAAAGTGTTTTAATTCGAATTAATTCAGAAAACGTTACATCCTTCAAGTTCTGCCTTTAAACTCGTTTCTTTGAGTAATTAATTGATTGAACTCCAGTTTAACTCATCTACTAAGTCACCGGTTTTCACGAAATTAAATTCTTCTTTAATTATGTTAAGTTACTTCTAAGAAAGTTTCCGATCCACTAATAAAGTCATTTTAATCTTTTTTTTCGGATGAAGCCATCTCACTTCCACAAAACTCTTTGAAGTATTATAGATTAGAGTATTGAGAGAAAATCTAAATAGGAAAGAAACAGGGAAATAATCAACGGTATCTATAGCACTTTCGGAGAAAATTTCAAATCTATCTATGTTGGGTTTGTTTTGTGTTATGTTGCTTTCTATGTTTATGTGTTTTTGGGTTTCATATTTACGCCTCCTAGGCAAGGGTGGCGGGATAACATAAAGTTACAATTGAAAAAAATACCACTTTTAATAGAGACCAATGGCCACCAGACTCTATTGCCATTCGACTTTACAAACACGCAATTGGCGCCCGATACAGCAAAATAGGTCAGAGCGATTAACTGTGCGTAAGAAATAGATTTCAATTGTGTTGCTATGAATACCCTACTGCTGCGTTTACGCCTCCAAGCTAGAAGAATACGATAACCTAGAGTTACTTGTTAAAGGGTTTATCAAAGAAAGTACTAGCAGCTTAGCTATTACTAGACTGCTGAGCAAGCATTTGGGTTTGAAGGGTTGTAATGAGCCTATAACCGACTCCAAGGACCCATCTATATCCGCTCCAAAATTCATCAAAATTGGATCTGCGATTTAGGCTTGAAAGCGTAACAAACGAACATAGTAAGGATATGCTAGCTACGATAATCTCACCTGATGGCAAGAGCTGATGTAGTCCACGATGGAGCACGCTTGCCTAGAAGTAACCTGTTCACTCTTAACATGAAGACTCCCAGGTTGTAGCTATCAGGAAACACAGACTCCGGCAGGGAGTTCTACTCCATAGCTGTATGCACAATGATGCCTTGAAGAAAGCGTGTTGCTTCGACACCAAGTAACATGAGACAAGGCCAAAAGTTGACGATGATGATACCTATTGTCTTCTCTAATCGACTTTAAGGTTGGTGACGCATTGTCAAAGCTTTTGGTATTTCAGGTGGCTAAAAGCAGTGGTCACCACTGTCATCGAACTACATGTTGGCATATTTGCCAACCTTCTTAACAAGACTAAATAAATATGGCCCAACCTCAGGATACTACATAAATAAACAGAAATGAAAAAGGGTGGCTTTAAACTACAAAAAAGGTCTTCAATGTTTTCCCATCTTATTGGTTCAGGTTATCATAACCATGATTTCAATAGGAAAAAAGAGATATTATAAAGGTCCCTGAAAACAGACCACTGACTTCAGTTAAACCTTCAAAATGATTACCGGGTTCCTGAAAGATAAGTTTAATAATATCGCTATCAAGGCAAGGGAGTTAGTCACCGACAGAAGTAGTGCACAAAGCAAAGTAAATTATTACAATATTCTGATTCACCATACCAATAAATTATTATGCATTTCAAGTAAAACAATACAGTGCAGTTCAGTGCATGCGGCTGCATTTCCTCTGACTCACCGCCAAGGATGGTGAAAACAAAAGATCCCAACAATAAGGAACACTTGTCTCCTTTGTGTGTTTACTCGTAATTAATGTTATGTACCTACCTGAGCACATAGCAAACTTAACGAAGAAAATACTTATTTAATGAAGGATAATGCCGCACTTCGAGGAAAGTTACATTTTTGTGTTATTATGTCATTGCAGTCCTCGGAAAATTGTGTTTTCAGAGTTTTCACATCTGTGTAAACTGTAAAATATGTTATCTGAAAAATATTTTTTTTTAATTTATTTTCCTGTAGCAAGTTTTACATGTTAAAAACTTTTATTGTTAGGGTTACAAAACTTATGATGCGCGTTGCAAAACGAAAGTCTTTATGGAAAAAGAATGAAGAATATGCAAACAGTTCCATGGTACTCTTAGTCTCGTGTTAGAATTAGTGCTAGAGAGCAAAAATCTATTTTCAGCACCAAAAAGTGGAGTGCCTTTTGGAGGCTTCGACCCCAAAAGATAAAGCCTCCCATGATAAAAATTACTACTAATCAATAATCACCTCCACGCTCCACATTTCTTCTACCACACTGAAACCTATGACTAATCCCCGAAGCTGCGCAAAACATCTGTCTCATGAACAAGCGTTGGCCACCTGAGCAATGTTGGCGCTGTAATCAATTTCCATTCACCAATGTTTGTTCTCTGCGACCTCAGGGTCTACTGAACACCTGAGCAAAGCTGGAGTGGCTGAGCTGAATGTGTGTGAGGAGTGCTGGGCCAGCTTGGTCAATAGGACTAAGATGGAGGATCTCGTCTGCATGTAGTATTGACGTTGTGCTAGTTTCATTGCTCTAGGAGGCCTTGAATTCCTCTGGTCTAGGGAAGGTTGGAGTCCATCGAGAATCTACCGATTAAAGCGACATTGGTTACATTGTGAAGCTATTCGATTTCAGCAAAAAAAAAAATGTAAGAGTTTAATGTTGCAGTTATAAAGGAAAACTATGTTTTAGCTACAGCTTGTTTTGTGAGGACGAACAGACAAACAAGAGGTTGATCAAAAACAGATAAAGATTTGCATCGCATAGGACTTGGAATAGGTGGATTAGTGTCCTGGTCAGGTCCGTGGGTGTCGGCTGGAAGCCAACGTCCAGCAGTGGCCAAATGATGGATCACATAAGATATTAGCTGAAGAAAGCTAAAAGTCACTAAAATATTGTTTTTCTCAACCGGGAATAAACAACGAATAAAGACGAATGCATCTATTTTAACCCACTGAAATCTTGACAAGCAGAATTACACCAGTGTAAACACCAGCGATATAAAATGTCAAATTAAAATCAATTGTGTAGTATTATTATTTATTTGACACCGCCATTATCATGTTCCTCCGTTTAAATTGAGGCCAGGGTTTAATTTACGGCCAAATTTAATATTAACTGGCGGAGAATAAATTGTGAGTTTTATGAGAGTGTCTTCCGCTTGGCGATCGGTTTATGAAGCCTGTTACGTTGGGAGCTTGGCAGTGAGGCAGGTCAGGGTGTCAACGGCAGCTCGTTAAATCTCTTGGCAGGATACCATCATGTATTATTGTTACTGCTGAATGTTGGCTACTCAATGACAGATGGAATTATGAGCTTAAAGGAAAATTGCCGTTTGCTAATATCGTTATACGTATATTGTCGTTTTTTTAACTTGCCACTTCGGAAAATATAGAAAACTTACAGACCTTAGAAGTTTTGTCAGACGATATGGTGAAGTTTGGTCGCCGAAAAAACCAAAATAATTTATTTCGGACTTTGAAACAAACAATTCATTTATTTGCTTATAAAATTATTGTTGTCCTTATAAAGAGTCGATAATATTCTAGAACGTATAAATGACTATTCAAACAATAATATTGTCCGTGACATTACAATATAATTAACATCCTTTTCATAGCCTGAATAAAAACTAAATTGCAGCAAAATAATAACATAAAATACCTAGCTAGAATTATTTGGGGAACTTTCTAACGAGCATAATTTAATAAGTTATACTAACGACCTTACCTGTCACTATCGGGATATGAAGATATTATTATTTCCATTATTTCGGACAAAACCCTGTGAAGAGCATTGTGCTACCACACAGAAGAAGTGATCAGAAGGTTTAAGTGGACCTGAAGATTCACAGAGACGAGCAAAGCGAAAAAGCAACGTCAATTTTTCTTAACAATTTATTGTTCTAGTCCGTAGAACAATTTCTATAAAAAAGTGTCGTCACATTGTCTGTGGGAGCTGGGGACCAACTAAATGCCCGTAAATCTTGCGTTTTTAATTTGAAAATTGTTTCGTTGCAGGTTTCATCTGTCTTTTTAACCGACTTCATTCATTGTACATTGTAATAACATCTGCCCAGCCTTTTCCCAACTATATTAGGGTTGGCTTCCAGTTAAACCGGATTCAGCTGAATACCAGTATTTTGTAATAAAAATATACAAAATACAGAATAATAGATTAGCCTTCTGTTTACTATTATTTCGGGTGCGAGGCTCATTATGCGGCAATTATTATTAACGTGCAAAGTTGCAGGGTTATGGAAATAACAGCCTAGGTCAGGAGCCCGGGTGCGCGCCGGTAGTATCATGTGTTATCATCTGCTGTTTACGGATAAAACACAGTAAGTACTTATACGACCAAAATAAATTATTTTGAGGATTCAGAGTCACACTAAATTATTTAAACTGATACTCTGTGACGTCGTGGATATCGAATTATTAACATCAAATGATGATGAAACAAAAAATCTATTCGTTTAATTTCAAGTACCTAACCACTGCTACGGGGTGAACGGACGCTGGCTGACAGTGTCATTTCTCATCATATTTTTTTTTATTTTATTTTAGTTAGGTTGTTCCATGTCTTATCTGCAAAAAATGCTTGATAAATATGAAATAGAGCTAATCATCTAAAAAATATATTTTCATTTCGTAATTATTTATTTGACTTGGGGCTGATTTTTCAACGGTCTCTATACAAATGCTGTCTAACCGCCATTCTTATTACTCAGATAAAACTGTCTGATCATTGAAAAATCTACCCTAAAGTTACGAGTAAAAGTTGTGAAGTACCTACCTAAGGTACTTTAACTCGTAACTTTATAGGTACTACTTTGTCCTAGTTTATTTTCCACTGAAAGCTAGCTCGAACAAAAAAAGTTCTAGTTATGTGATGACGCACAACTTCTATTTAACTACAAGGATACCTTGCAAGCTCGAAGGCAACACAATATTACCATAAAGCAGTTTAAAAGTAAAATAACGACTATGGCACAATAAAACTGTATTATATTTTATATTTCTAATGTATTCATTTTATTGTTGATATGACAGGCAGCTTTGACCTCAAAACTAAGTTGGTGTTGTTGGAAAATTACTGAATATTCTCTAAGATATCGTACTCGTA
Organism: Mamestra brassicae; assembly: GCA_905163435.1. Lineage (NCBI taxonomy): Eukaryota > Metazoa > Arthropoda > Insecta > Lepidoptera > Noctuidae > Mamestra > Mamestra brassicae. The sequence goes on along the minus strand of LR991003.1, from coordinate 18,232,628 downwards.
GCATAAGACTCGTAGGTAGTGGTGCAAACTGCGGTTTTCCTTTATTTAAAATTTACATCGAAATATATTTTGACATTGAATACTTTTCCCTTATTTCTTTTTAATACACCTTTAAATCCTCTTATTTGATTTTATGATGCATAATAAATCTTCTTCATGTGTGCTGAATACAACCAGAAAACAAATCAATATTTGTTTTTCTTTACTTTTCCTTCTCTTATCTTTATTCCTCTTCTGATTATTCTGCTCTGTAACCATGGCGTGAAAATAACTCTCATCATTTCTGAGTATACTATTAAATTAGAAATACGAGTGTATTAAAGATGTACATAGATGATTGAAATGCCAACACACTATTGCCAACACCACCTACCAACACACTATACAATAATCTACAATTACTTTTTTTTTATTGGCGGTGGTCCTGGCTCCTGGGCTACCGCTATCGGGCAGTGCTGGCGCACACACATAAATCATAGCGTTATCTGACGTGCGCCTGCGCAGCTTTGGGGCAAGTCGTACACCTCACTATCGGGGGCTAAATAGGTGTATCTCTACAATAGGACGGTTGAAAGGATACGCAGGGATAGGTACTGTTATAATGAACGATCAATAAGGTTCATACATTCATTATCATAAAGCTTGGTTTTAATGAGAATGAACCAGGCTGTGCTGCCTCCCAATATTTAACTGTAGACCTGCAGGGCTGAACCTGAACCGAAACCTGATTTCATGATCAACATCATTTCAGCCAAAAGTCATCCAATGTTGTTCCTACACAGGCCTCCCCCAAGTGTCTCCTGGTGATTCTCGCAATCTTCACCAGGTCATTAGGAGGTCTACCAACTCTGCGTCTTCCAGTCTTCGGTCGGCAGTCCAGGACCTGTCGGCTGTATCGGCTATACCTCCTACGAACAGTTTGAATCACCAATTCTTCGAGCTTTGTTGGTAACCTATTAAGGTTACCGACAAAGCTTGAAGAATTGGTGAAAAGAATTATCTTTTGCGGATCTCATATGAACTGCGACTCAATCACTGCACGTTCTAACGGTTTAGAAATACCAAACAATCTTACATCAGGGCCATTATCCAAATTATAACCCACCTTATTCAAGATCGTACATAATTACTTCCTCGCACTAAACTCTAAATTATACCCGAACATGTCTACACGAAAATATCTGCCATCACAAGATAGTTAGTTATTATTAGACTTTCTTAAATATAGACGAGCAGACGCCTTCTCCTCGAGTGTGGGACGCTGAAGCAGCACCAGTCACCACTAATTAGTTTAATATTTTCAGAAATTGGTGAGAGCTATATATACTCGTAGTTCTGCAATTGAAATTGTGACTTGAAATGTCAGTGAAATATACTACTATATATAATACTATATACCTACTCTTTTCTCTTTGACAAATTACTGATTATTTTTCAGAAAAATTACTGGCCCAAAAAGCATTTGACTGGTACCAATATTACTAAAGGTCTCTGTTGTAACAGTTCAGTTAATGTTTGGAGTCTTTTTCCGACTACGTAAGGGTGCGTGTCCACCAGAGATGTGCGAGGATGCGTAGCGAGGGATGTGTTTGTTAAGAACCAATAGAATTGCTTGCGCTGAGCGAGGCTAGGTAAATGAAGCAATTCTGTTGGTTCTTAACAAACACATCCCATGCTACGCATCCTCGTACATCGCTGGTAGAAACGCAGCCTTAAGGTCGGCTTACAGTCTAAACTGATGCGGCTAAGTAAGAGTATTTTACATGGGGTAAAACGATACACCTTCACCAGATTTCCTGGCTCCTGACTACCCGTAGCGATTGTCACAGGTTTACAATTGTCAGCCAGGACCAACCGCTTAAGGTATTTTCTGAGGCAATCTCGGTATTTTAAGATGGTCACCCATCTATGGCCCGAGCTCAGCAAGCATTGCTTGACCTTGAAGATCGATACGTGGGGCTGTTATTATTTAGCCACTTAAATAAAAATAATTGAAGGAGTACACGTAAATGAACCACTTGTATCACTGTGACTTATGTTATAACTGTGTACCTAACCTAAAGTATCCTTTCTTGGAAATCCGAATTAATAAATTCATATACGAGATGGGTACTTTTTCGTAATCATTAATAATCATAATTGTAATGTAATTGTTGTTTATCCGACGGAAATAAGCAAGAGATGGTTATCATCAGTAAAACTCATATTTACACGGTTTCTTCTTACACTAATTATCCTGCATTTGTTTCCTTTTGAAATCAGTCAAATTTACAGCGGAAGTGATTAGTAGATTTATGGTTTAAATTTCAACTCGATACCTCCACGCGTTGCCAAGATAAAGGGTTTTGACAGACAGAGAGACAGATGGACAACAAAGTGATCCTATTTTTCCTTTTGAGGTACGGAACCCAAAAACCTTGTAAAAGAAGGCTAGGTACCTTCTTTAGTACCCATACTCAGTTTCTAATTGAATAGAACAACTTGATTCCTTCATTCCTAAACAAAACGATAGATATCGTTACTTAACATCAGAACTTGACTTATAAATCTGCAGTCACCTACGGAGGTAGCTCCGTGACAAGAGCCCAAACCCTCGACAGCCAACCAATCAGGCTGCTACAAAGAGAATGTACCACAACAAACAGCTCGCGACCATCACCTAGTTTGGGGTCGAGCACCGGCCAGTAAACATCGTGTTTATGTTCGAGCTCGTATTGTTTATGCTAATAAACACTTCTATCTACTCCATAACTCACCTACTTACGCATTTTAATGGGTATCAGGAAAATATGACTGTCAATTGTTTGTGGATTTGAAGTTGACGCTTACAGTTGCGTTCAGCATGTTTTGTTGAGGATAATGTTTGGTGATCTGTGGATCTACAACCGGTCGATTCTGTAAACATGTCGAAGTGAAGGCTTGGGTGAAGTGATCACGAGGTGAGCTGTCAATCCATATAATCAAAATGGAATGACAGCTCACTTCGTGATCACGTGACATCTTGATTGTATGGAATGACAGCTCACCTCATGATCACTCCACCCAAGCGTTCACTTCGACATGTACACAGAATCGACCGGCAGGTTTATTCATATAAAAATTATAAGCCGGTGATTAAATTCAAATGTTTAAATACTGATTAGTATCTACTATCAGTATTTTTTTATTTTTCACTCTTTAGTGGTACGTGTAGGGTACCACTAAAGAGTAATAACATCGCCACTGGAAAGTCACAGGAAGTAAAATACGCAATTTCGTTTACTTGGATGACATACTTTTTCCAGCAATTTGGTTTAAAAACCAAAGTACTAAACCGATTCTGATGAAATTTCTATGGGACTAATCGGAAAGTCTATCTTTTCGATAAAAGACCGATTTTCCTAAAACCGTAATAAAAGCAAAAAAAAAACATATAACCGAATTGAGAACCTCCTCCTTTTTTGAAATCAGTTAAAAAATAAGACCATTTGTGACTGATAGCGTTTTATTTCCACAGCGCATGTCAATTCCATTTTAGCAATAGAACATCACCTTGTTTAGACCCTCCTATCAGCAATCTATTTGCAAAATAATAATGGCAATATCTTAAAAGGTTGTTTTCATAGAAGTTATTAAAATTGTTCTTCTATCATTTGAGACTAAGGCCCATTTTCCAAGACAGGTTGAAGAACCGCCACTTCACTTAAATTCAATAAATACGAACATAGATATATGGGAGTCAATATGATTATTTGAGGTAGAGTTGAGTTGGAGGACGTAGGTACTTGGAATAAAGGAGAGAGCTCCTGCTAAGAGATGCTGGGGAGTTTGTTGCGCCACTTCTTCTTCCCGGCTACAACACTAGGAAATGGTGACGGGCGGGCGTTTTGGGGACTGTCTTTATGTAGAACTTTGACGTTCAAAAAGTGCTGGCACTCAGCCTAATTTGAATAAATGACTTTTGACTTTGATTTTGAAGAAGGAAGTGGCTTCCTTCTAAAATCGCGAAAAGGTTAACAAAATATAAATGGAAAATATAAAACAACAAAAGTACGAAGTACACACGTTGTTGTTGTTTTGAAATTATCATGAAAACTGTTACAGGTCAGTAATTACTTAGTATTCGGTCCACATAATATGCAGCATACGTACTATTGTGGATTAATTCCATAATTTATAAACAAACAGTAAAATAATGCTAATTAATGAATATTTAACAAATAAACATTTTCCTTCCTCTGTAAACAAACATCATTATTACAAAATAATATCCGGTCATAATAGGAACTAAATAAAAAGTCCAGCCTCCGCCAATATGCCGTACAAGTAATGTCATCATAATTCCGTTGTGTGAAAGGGATAGTACTATGCGTTTATATAGCTCCGTCTCGCTCTAACAACGAAGTCATGATGGTTTTAAGTCATCTTAGTTACCCAGACCTTCCTCATCTCATCATATTGAAAGAAAACAGAACTCTGCTTTGCCTACTCCTCAATAACTTATATACATAATTATCTTACATAACACTTATAGTTCTCAATAGCACTTGAACTATTTCTAGAAACTTCCACCCTACTATTGTAATGAATACACAAGTAAACCCAATATTGATAATTATCAATTGAAATAAAAAAAAACAATTAAGAAAAACACTATGCAATTAGTTACAAAGGGAAATTATTCTCAATTGTGTCCAGTTTTTCATTTACCATAGCTAATTTATAAACTAACCAACTGCTTCCCATTGTAAAAGCAACCTTGATTGGTAGGAAGTAGGGTGTAATTTCGCATGGTGTGGCAAATCCTTGGGGTCGGTCAATGACCGGAGGTATTGCAATAACTATGCAACGCTAGGTTCGCGTTGAAAACTATATATTCGTGCCTGATGCATGCTGGTAACTGACTATTAATGGGTTGCAGCATACTATATTGTTATAAAACTTGTATGTCATTCTATTTGGGGATTTGACGTGTGGTAGGTAAGTGTCGTCTCATGTCATTTACACAATGGCTGTCGTTGGCCACACTTTGTAGATCATCGATCTGTATTAAAGGACAATATGACTTCGTCATCTGCCGTTGTCGTTATGATATTTTAAAAAGATTTTCATGGAAACTCATAATAAATTGCAATCCGCAATATCATAAAACTTCATACTTTTTAATTTTGTAAATACACAACATTTACAAAATTGAAAAGTATTTAAACTTAAATTAGGTAAGTAGGTGTCTTTTTGTCTGAAATACTGCATGTCTAGGATATCAAGTTTTGTGTTAGCGTCAATCTGTGAGCTCCTGGTGCACTGAGAAAAGCATTTTTAAAACTCGAAGCTCGAGCCCTACAAAATTATAAGCCCTCGAAAAATTATAAGTAATTACACGTATTTATTATGAGACACAACATAGTCGCAAGAGAGCAGTAGACGTCATGTATATCATCACTGCAAGACAGACGTGTGCGAATGTTTCAAAACAAAATGATACGTAAGCCATGTATTTATCTCAGTTTAGTAACGTAAAACATACGATGATATTGGATGATCCCCACTCTGCAGTCATGTAGTGAAACACTGCTTACTCCGTCAATGATGGGTCACAATGTCTATGCTTTTGAAAATGTATTTTTGGAAATGCTGGCCAAGTAGCAGGCTAAAGGAATTAAGTAGGTGTATATTTCGTAACAGGAGAAGACGCCCCGGGCGTCGGGAGTCGCAGGGCGATCCCCGGCCACCGTAGGCGCGGGCCTGCGTACGGCGAGCATTGGGTGGCTCGCTGTCCGATCACCACCAGACCCGGGTCAATGGCGCGTTGCGTTTCACGCGCGCCTCAAAGAGATGTCAGCATAAAAGAAGGGGCCCGCTAGGGCCAGAGCCTGCCAGGGTTGCGGAATTTGTTCGAAAGAGTCACCGCGGCCCTGGAACGCAAAGGGCTTTAGAAGGAACACGGATGGGTTTTAGTCAGTAAGAGTCTGACACGCCCTTCCGCTGCACCCAGAGCGGAAGAAGTCATTTGATGATTTCCCATACTTAAAAAAAAAAAAGGTGTAAGTATATTTCGTCAGTTTCTAAATAACTTTGAAACTTTAGCTGTTTACACTTAAATTTTGCCTTTAAGGATGGCAACAGTTAGTTATTGCAGCATACCGTTGTTATAATAATTATCATAGCAGGTGACATTCTGTAGTTTTTGTCTACGCCTCTTGGGAATAGGTTTTACTGTTTGAATATTTTATGTTTCTGTGTCATGTATTGTAAAATACTTTGCATACTACTGTATAAATTCAAGTTTTTAAAACTTAACAGACAGATGTGTTGCTGGGGAGTTTGTTGCCCCACTTCTTCTTCCCAGCTATAACACTAGGAAGTGGTGATGGGCGGGCCTTTTGGGGGACTGTCTTTATGTAGAACTTTGAATAAATGACTTTTGATTTTTGGTGTCTTCCAAAGATTTTAGTAATCCCGATGGTCACGTGAATTTCCAGTGGTAGTCAGAAACCCACAAATTTCACCAGTGCTAGGCAACCACTCTTTTTAAAATCATCATTATATCAGCCGAACGACAGGAAGGGGGGGGCATAATGGCCACGCTTGGCAGGCGGTTTGGTGATCGCAGTGTAGCTGTTACAATGCACAGAGAATACTGCTGCCCATTCTCTAGTGAGTCCCTTAGTCGCCTCTTCCGACACCCACGGGAAGTGATGGGATGGTGCTATTCTTTTACGTCCGACACCATACAGAACTATATAAAATATAGATCACAATATACGATATACTGTGATCTATATTTTATATAGAGCTGGTCATTCAGGAGCCAAACTAACTTAACTAAACTTAGTTCTGAAAAAAGTAAGGTGACCGGAAAGCTGAATTAGGTGCTAAAAAGTGGGGCTGAAGATTTCTAGCAAGTTAGTGACGTAGAAGCAACAACATTTTTGTTGCGCTTCCAACTACCAAGTCTATTTGCGCCCATTATTATTATGTAAACCACCTTTGCGTAATATTTGCCTACATTGTAAGTAATTTATGTACCAATAACTCTTGTATATAGTTTCATTGTTTTATGTGGTCAGTTACGAGCTGAAATAGCTTGTGGTAGGTCAGCCTTCCTCTGTGTTTAATGTGTTGTGGAAGCCGATCCTGCTGATGTCATCAGCTTCCAGGGGAGCCACTTATTAGGTGGGACAGTTCTGAGAACTTTGTGATAGAGCCTGCTTTGATTACATTCACTTAAAAGGCTTGGGTTAAAATAACATCTCTGATATTAGTTCAGTACGGGGCAAAGGTTCTTTTCTATAAAAAGATGGAGTTGACACAATGTATATTTCAAATATTTGGATCAGTTTTTTCTAAGGTACCACCCGTGCCTACATACAAAAGCACAAATAGTTTCCCTATGCACCTAATTTATTCCTTCAATAGTAATTCTTACAAGATCGAATACTGATCCAGACTTTAGATCAACATTGTGGCTGCAAATTGTTTTATTCTTTCTATAGAATAACCTGCACCTTATCAATATATATATATTTATATATATATATAAATATATATATATATATAATTCTTCCGTACTGACTGACAGACAGACAACGCACAGAAACTACTGGTCTGGGCTTTGGCATGTAGCTTCTCTACACTCCGTGGGAAGCACTAAGAGAGGATTTCTCGAAATTCCTACGGGAACGGGAAAAAACGGGATATGGCGCGTATGAAGTCGCGGGCAAAAGCTAGTCTGCATATAAACATCCACATTAAAGGATACTACGGTAACAACATTGTATTTTTATCCTCAGCGGAAGGCTTCCGCGCTGGACATTGCACAACAGATAATTATGACCTGTGTTTAACGACAAAACACGAACATAGATTGTCGCAGGTCAGCCTTGACGTGGTAATAAAACAGTTCGCGACTGTCAACAGCAATCATAGTGACCAGCCCGACATACTATTCTTAAATCCTGAAGACTTCCACCAGAAAATCGCTGACACATTGAAGCTCACACACATGAGTCCCAGAAGAATTCGTTTAACCCTCCTGGATCTCGCAACGAAATCAATAAGAAAAGGGTGGAAGAGGAGTAGGAAAAACATAAATTATACTTCCCATCATATAAATGATAAGCAGGAGACAAAACATCGGTTCGACTATGACGTGAAAATGCCAGTGATACCGTTGTGATGTGATATTCGTCCTGTATGTCTAGCTCCGTCTCACAGCGGGTTCATGTGGTTCAGCTAGTGATAGTGTCTATGTCCCTTTGGTGAATGTTCAGTGGCTTTTCAGAGGTGATGGTGATCTACCAACACAATTTGGAGACAACCCTTGCAATGCACAGTGTTATATAACAAAGTCAACGCAGTTTGGCTTAGTTGTATAAGAAAATGCCTGAAAGACACTTTTTTATGTAAGTTTTGAGCTCGTGACTAAATAATAACAGCCGCATGGGTCGATCTTCAAGGTTAAGCATCGCTTGCCGAGGTTGGTCTGTGGATGGGTGACCATCTTAACATACCGAGACTCTTCCGTGCCTTGGAAAGCACGTTAAGCCGTTGTTCCTGGCTGTTATTTGTAGATCATTGGCAGTTTTTACGGATAGTCCGAAGCCAGAAAATCTGACACCAGTCTTACCAAGGAGTACCGTGCTACCCAGTTAATGGGTTGAGGAGGTCTGGTAGGCAGCCGCTCCACGTAAAATGGTATACCGCTGAATCCGGTTTCACTGGAAGCCGACTCCAATATAATTGGGAACAAGGCTAGGCATATGATGATGTTTGTTTTGATAATACCTAAGCTTATTTTCACATTTCAAATTACAGTTTCCTGTACAAAACAATCTTCGGGTTTTTTCAGTTAGAAACTTGAAATTTGTAGAAAATAATTAAAATTTACTCTCTTTCCCTCCATGTTTAACTCTCTAAGGCCTAAGTTTATCTAACGTAGAAATCATATAACTAATCCCTTAGCAACTGAACCAGTTATATCAGTAAATACACTAGTACATAAACATTAATAGTTATCGTAACTTACCGACATTGTAGTTTATAGCCTTTACTCATACCTCCACCCGTCGCAGTTAAATATTGTTTTCAAACATTTAATGAGCAAAGACGTAGAAATAGATTAAGGTAGGTCAGCCTTGGGTTTAAGTGCTGTTTACATCGGCAGAGCAAAACATGGCACCTACCTCACTGCTGAAAACAATGCACTCAACGTCAGTGAAAATCTACACTTGGAGTGTTTACAGAAAGGCTTTTGAAGTTTACAGCTATCGTCCTTAAAGAATCCACCAGAATTTAGGAACCACCTCAAGTAGAAAGTCGCTTGATACAAAAAAATTAACCGACTTTAAAAAAGGAGGAGGTTCTCAATTCGGTTGCTTTTTTTTATTTTTTATGTTTAAAAAATAATATTTCATGTGAAAGCATATACATATATACGTTCCGACTGGTCCCAAAGAAATTTAATCAGAATCTAATCAGTAATTTGGTTTTTAAATCAAAATAGCTGGAGGAAAGTATTAGGTCTCGGTTTCGGTTAGTATTTTTTTTTTGGTTCTCATTAGGTTATACGAAGCTGCAGATAGACGCCATCTCCTGTGAATTTTCTGAAACTGAAATAACCTTAAGTTACAAACATGTATCGTTATTTCAGCCCTGAAATATCACGTTACATCTCAGTATTTACATTACAACATTTCAGCTACATAGTATCGATATTTATGTGAAACTTCCGCCTCTATGGCACATTGTTACATAGTGTTATGTGTTACGTTATGTGCTGCTACGGTGCAGTTGTGGTAGGTCAGCCTTGGTGTTTACTGCGCTTTGATGCCCTCACGCCTCCATTTTATGACCAGCCGGTTGATTCTGCAAACATCTCACCGTGAAAACTTAGGTAGATTGAGCTTGAAGTGAACTGTCATGCCACCTTGATTAGATAGGTTGACAGCTCCCTTCATTTTCACTTCATCTCACGAATCTCACGATGTTTTTGCAGACTACTGGGCCATTCTTGTTTTGGAGATAATTTTTTTTTCAATTTCATCTGTGATTCGCCATTCAACGTTGCAATGCTGCCAGTCTTACGTTACATTTTCGGACGACAGCGATTGAAGGATTACTTTGACGCATAATAATATTTTCTTTTTTAATACAATGGTAGGTAGATACTAGAAAATGAAATTAATGAATAAGCTAGTAATTTATACGGCAATAGGTTAATCAAATAAATGATTTAACCTTTTATCAATTAGATATGTAAAAAGGAAAACTGTTACTTTATTTATTAAGACTTTATGCACATAGGTACAAACGGCATGGCCCTAACATTCTATACCGGTCAAGCAAACAATAACTATAATAAACAATCATTCAAAAATCTAGTTTCTCTCAGGCACAGTTTTATGTCCATCGGAAAGTAGAATGGCCCTCCTGCATTACCATGTTTCCAGAGCAAAAATAATAACATTTTATTACAGTTTAATTAAAGATATTTATAGTTGGTTATTTACGACAAGCTAGAGGTGTGTCACGAGCTTACAGTATTGTTGTTTCATTACCACGCATAGGTACCTGTTTGCTTTGATTTATTACTTACGTTTTGCTATGGCTAGATGATATCTGCAGGTAAAACAATAGTTTTGATTACACTCGGAAGGTATAGGTAAAATATTATACCTACTCTTTACTACCCACGTGACACTATTAGGTAGGTGCCATCATTCCTGATATTTCGTCACCTCATTTTCAACGATATTATGTGTCACCGGAAAATTGCAAACGTCGTAAGATTGTTATAAATCTTTATAAGAATATAAATTCTCGATATAATATGAAAAAATCGTTTTGTATACAATAAATCCCGTCCAAATTCAATAGTTTACCATGTATCCGTGTCTTAATAAATTCTTTTGTTACAGTATTTTACAAACTTACGGCGTTTGTAATTTTCCGGAGACATTTGCATTCAAACTAGTTTAGACACCAAAATTATCATATCATGATCGTAGACCGATTAGTTATATTAATTTTGTTTACTATTACAATAACTGGATATTCCCATAACACATAGATCTTGAAAAACTTCTGTAACAAACGAGATATTCAATCTTTTTCCTTTTAGGCTTAGAACCCTAACAGAGAAATATACAACGTGTAACAGAATAAACACAACACCTGAATAGGGGTAATTGAACTCATCAATATCAACAACTTTTACTGAGAAAAATCACGAAATCGCGAAAGAAATATCAGCTGTTTAGTACATGTTGTCGAGTTACGCGCACATTAATGAATGGGGCGGTCGAAATTTCTTTCAGTGTTGGTCCCAAGCTGAAAGTTGTTCATAATGATGAGAACAATGACTCATTTTCAAGTATTTCTTCTATTCTGTTACACGTTGTATCTACGTAAGAAAGATCAAAGATCCTTAAGCACTAATAATGATTTATAATTCGCTTCACATGGAGCTATAACAGCTACTAAAACCTTTAATTTATTCACCAATAAACAACGAGAAGGCTTTGCTAAACCTGCACAGTTTACGAACAATACCGCGATCCGTCAGATAATAACGTGTGATCAATATGATCATAACTCACCGTAAAGATGTGTAGATAGCACGATGCATTGATCCTCCCACACGAGAGCTTGTGAAATTATGTCGGATTTAACCTAAATACTAGTATTATTGTATTTTTGTTCTAATACTAGACAAGCCGATTGTTATTGAGGTAGGACAGTACTGCATGCCAAGTATTTCTGTTTACGATATTTTATTGTTTGTAGGCAATTAAGATGATAATGCTATCTAGGAATAATAATTATTTATCATCACCATCACTATTTACCACACATCGACCGGCCCTGAAGGCCAATTCTTGTAGCTACTTTAAAAGTGACTAAATTCAAGGTGCAATATCATCTCTCTATCCATGGTCCGGAGCGAGGAGGCTTGGGAAGCGGTCACCTCCTTCTGCGAAGCAGTAATGCTAGCCAAGGCGTAGGCGGGCCGCGCGAGGGAGAGACAAGGCTTTCGCCCCATCCGCCGCTGTGTGTCCCGGGGCGTCGGGAGTCGCAGGGCGATCCCCGGCCACCGTAGGCGCCTGCGGACGGCGAGCGTTGGGTGGCTCGCTGTCCGGTCACAACCAGGCCCGCGCGCATCAAAGAGATGTCAGCATAGGCGACGGGGCCCGCTAGGGCCAGAGCCTGCCAGGGTTGCGGAATTTGTTCGAAAGAGTCACCGCGGCCCTGGAACGCAAAGGGCTTTAGAAAGAACACGGATGGGTTTAAGTCAGTAAGAGTCTGACACGCCCTTCCGCTCCACCCAGAGCGGAAGAAGTCATTTGATGATTCCCACCCTTAAAAACAAAAATATCATCTCTCTCTGCCAGGGTTGCGGAATTTGTTCGAAAGTCATCGCGGCCCTGGAACGCGAAGGTCAATAGGCAAACACGGATGGATTTTAGTCAGTAAGAGTCTGACACTCCCCTTCGTTATTTACCATCAGAATTAAAAAAAAAACAACATCTCACTCAGTGTAACGAAATTGAAATTAAAGGTCTGACCGAGGCCTTTCCACTCCATTGGCTATCAATCTTTTAATCGAACAGAACTATCATTGCGCTGCAATCCCGCGTCACATCATTAGAAAAGTGTTTCCACAATGGGTCACATTTTAGCTAGATTTGATATCGTTTAGTTCTTCCAAGATGACAAAACAATAGACTGCTGCATAATCAAATGCATTTTGGGAACAACATATCACAAATCTAGTCATATTTTCCTGGCAGTCGCCTAGTTCGTTATTACAGCGATAACTATAGAAAGTAGGTACTAGGAAGCTAAGAATATTCAACAGAAACCTATTCTGTTTCTAAGAAATGCACTCGCTACGATGCAGTCGTCCCACACGAATGTAAAACAATATTAGACATGACATTTAACGTAAACACTTCACTTTTAGACGCTATATCGTTTAGTTACAGCAGTTGCGTCATTTGTTTGTTTTTGCTCAATTTCTAGGTATTATAGAGCTGGTCTTAGGACATAAAATATGCCCACGAAGTACTAAAGTACTTAGGTACGCTAAACCGACTCTTTGACGTCAGACGTTGGGTTTCGGATTTGTTTTTTTCTAAGGAAGCCAGCCTAATCAGCTAGTTAGGTGGTCGTACGATTATTTTTTTTTGCGTTTTTGTGAAATAGGAGGTGTGGAGATTGTGCGCAAGTGAGACACGTGTCTGAAATGCGCGCAAGTGCACGTGCGCTTTGTGTGGGAACATGCGCAATAAAAGGAGGAAGCTACGAGAATAGAAAAGTTGGCGAAAAATTCAGGTGTAAGGAATCCCCTTTAATAAGTGTCAGATGAATATTGGTATGATTTTGATAGAAAAATAATGGTTAGTTTAGGTTTTTCAGATGGTTAAACGTTATAATATACTTAGGTTCCAAAAAATATATGTAAAAGGTCGTTGAATGCAAAAACTTTGAATTCTAACACTTCATCACTATTTTAGATCGAATAGAACACTACTCAAAAACAACTAAAAAGTAAAAATACCCGCATCCTCTTACCACTTAAACCACGTAATAATTAGCCTGAACAAACACCGTATCGTTTTACGACGATTCTCCGAACAATAAAACACAATCCTTCCCAAAATACATCCCTAAAAGTGTAAGTTCTTCGGATTAAGGCTCTCGTAGACGGGCGCAAAGCGACAACGATGTGGCGACGCGTTTTCGTAGATATTGTTCTATTGGTAGGCGAGTAGTTTCATAAAAAGCGCGTTGTACATTGTCGCGTTCTGCCCGTCTGCGTGGGCCTTAAACTTTTAAAGGAGACAAAATTAGCTTATTTCCCCTGTGAAAACATCGCCTTAGGTGACGATTAGGTAATTATAGTTCAATGACACTTTAAAAATGCATGAGGCCGAGGACACATGAGCTTGGCCTGACGCCAGACCGAGTTACATCTCGTGTTATTGGCGCTTCCCGATGGTACTGTGTGCCGTGTGCCGTGTAATGCTGGCATGTTGTGTACACAGGCCATTTATTAGTTTGGTGTGGTGTGTAACTATTGCAATTAATGAATTGCATTGTGATTAGAAATCTCACAGTTTTCTTACTTGTACAATTTTTAGGCCTCGTTTCCACCAGCAAGGAACTCACATGCAAGTTTAACTAACTTGCGGGGCACGATCGAGCGACTGATCACATTACGTACACCTCGGTAGCCCGCAATGTTATGCACCTTGCATGTGGGCTGATTGCAGCTGGAAGCGTGGCCTTACGATTACCACAGGGCATCATAAGGAGTATTATGGTTTATTATGGTTCATTACGAATTTCAGCAGTTTACGTCTTCCGGATAAAATGTTGATGACCACAGAGACCTTACCATGAAATGTTGAAGCCCTTATCTCCTCCAGTGCAAAAAAGAGACCGCGAGCTAATTAGGACGAATAGCACCATCCCTTTCTTGCACCGGAATGATGACGCCATTGACACTTCATTGTACAGCCCCAGATCAAAGAAACAAGGATGATGACTGTGGAAATGGATGTGTTTTCTCTCACTAACTTCAATTCTGTAAAAAAACAAGGCTTAACCTGTTTGTAAACTGTCCGGAATTTCAATGCGAATGCATCTCTTTTACGACATCAGTAGTATCTAGATAATTAAAATCTTTAACTGATCACGGTAATGCGAATTCCAACCTTCAAAACTGAATGCTGAAATCGTTTGGCAACTGAAACAGTTCCTTATAATAAATTCTGAACTATTTGTCCCACTTTTACCAGTTTAATTGTCTTTCTAGCTACTCATCTAAGTCATTTCAATTCCTATCAATACAAAAAATCGCGTTTCAGTGTCGCTGCATTATGCTGAGCGATGGCCATTTTATTTATTAAAAAAACATTGTTCCTACAAAACATTTTGCGTAGGTAGGTGACTCATATTTTCCTTTTTTGTGTTTGATTTTCTATGTTTAACCGACTTCAAAAAAGGAGGAGGTTCTTAATTCGATTGTATGTTTTTTTTTGTTTTCATAAGATATGCGATCATTCCGCCAATTATGAATGGATTTTGATTTTTTTTTTTTTTTCGAAAGCCTATACTTGAGGTGGTCCCATTGGCACCAAGTCAGAATCTGATGATGGGATCTTAGGGAAATCGAGGGCAACCAATCCAAATTTAAAGGCACATATGCACAATGTTTTTCATATACTTTCTAACGCAATACAGATAATTGTGCCTGGTAATCAACATCTTATCTTGCTGAGCTGATGATGGAAGGTATAAGTCAGGGTCTGATGCTGGGATCCCAGGAAAAATGTTTGATCAGCGATATTTTCGCCAATTGTCAACCGATTTGAATGATTATTTTGATGTTTGGAAGAGTATTTTTCTAAACTGGTCCTGTTTTAATTTGGTGAAGATCTGATGAAGAACTTCGGAGATAGGCAACAGAACTCTTTAATAAAAGATAGCAAATTTCCGGGATTGCTGAAATCGCATGTCTCTTTATTGTTTACATCAGTTCATAACATAACATCACGCCGGTACTCTGTGAAGGGGTACGCAGATGCAAACAAGTCAATCTGAATTAACATGATTTTGGGATTATCTATTTGAGCATAACTTAATTTTTTAGTAACTGATCTTGATGATTATTTTTGCGTTGGGTTAAGTTAAATTAAAATCAACAGTATGTAGTACCAAAGCAAACTAGATATTTAACTATCAGCTAGTGTGGACTTGGACTGCGAAGGCACACAAAGTAATTCCTTAACGGTAAATAGTGCAACCACTTATTATGGGAATAATGTCACTTAGTTGTATCACATAGTGGGTATCACCACTAAAAAGTGGAAATCAAAAAACTTTTAACAAAAAAATACAATCGTATAGTGTTTTTTATTAGGAAGTCGCTAGTATTTTTTGGTAAAAAAAGTTTTTTTTTACTTAATACGTTTGAGCTCAACTCCTAACGAAAAGACTGGCCTGGCAGAAGGAAAGCTGTGAAAAATGAGGGAGCGAGGCCATTTACCCTGAAAATTATATTTTTCTTTTCTAACTTTCATCTCAGATCTTCAGCATTCAGGCCTCGAGCCCGGAACAGTGTCCCACAGCAAGGGGGCGTGGCCGCAGGGTAATTATCGCTGTGTACATGCGCCTGCACACGCTTGGTGCGGCGTGCGGCAGGTCAGTCACTCGCACGCACTAGCGCTGCCGCGCGGCGCTGCCGCCAATATTTATATTCTGAAGAAAGGTTTTATTACCCTCTGATGTATGCGATGATGTGACGCAGTGAGGTACTCATCATTGTGTGGTTACACTAGATAATGATTATACTACTACTATATGTCATTAATATTTTGGAATTAACAGTTGAATGAAGTGATAAGCTTATTGATTTAGGTTTATGATTATTTAAAAGTAGCGTAATGGTTTAAACAGAAGTTAAATTAGTTTACACCATAATACAATTTTCATATAAATGTTGGTAGTTCAATCAACGATACTCGAGGCTCTTTATTCTTAGATATATCACTATTTATACTGAATATTTATAAATAACAATACAACATCTACAAAACTTTTGTTAGACTTAATCGTACTTCTATGCTGATGGATCTTCTCTATTTCCAGAATTTTGTTTTTCAATTCTTATATTTCATTAAGTATCCAACCTTTTAAAACAATCAATACTACATACACAAATATTTTTCAAAACATTTATTTTTTAATTTGTACTTCCCTCCTTCTTTAAGACTTGACCTCATCGTCTTCACTCAATGACGCAAAAAGATCAACAGCTTTAAGTACATACCATGAGATCCTTCCATTATTCCATGTTATCCAACCTAACACAAACTAAACACAAAAAAATCAACAAAAACTGATTGTTTGCCAAAATGCATTTTATAAAATAGTGCTATGTGCGTGACAACTGATTGTCAGTCGTCAGTGACGACGTCAGATGGCAACAATTTAGCAGGCTGTCATTTATTCGGCGATAGCGTTCATTACTGATGCTTGAGTGTTGAGGTGGTATATTATATTAATTTAAAAGTACGTTGAAAGATTGGAAATGTGAATGACAATACATATCTACAGGTAATGTATACAGTATAATATAAGTTTTTGCCTGTATGACAGTAAAGCAGCAGACAGACGAACGACGAGACCACAAATAAATCCCAATCAAAGAGTTGTCGCATCGCGCCTGCCAGTAACCTTAAAAGGTGACACTTAATGATAATAAAAATCTTTATTGCAGACCATACAAGGTCCATATTCACATTTAAAATAAGAAAAATATATACACACAACCAAAAAAAAAAAATATATATACTTAAATTACAGGCAAGTTAGGTTTCCCAATTCTTATCTTCGGTTGAAAAAGCGTCGACAAAAATCACGGCACTTTTCCTACTATTAAATCGCACATTGGTGCCCGAAATGCGGGTACGTGGTGTTTTGTTACAAGAGAACCATGTCCAGCTCATCTTCCTGCCCTTATCCCATGTTACTTGGGGTCGGCGCAACACGTTTTTTTCTTCCATTCTGTCCTGTCAACCGTCACGCTATCACTATAGTAGGCGCCAGATAAATGTGCAATAAAGTACATTGACCTTTCCCTAATAACTGTTCATAGGTACCTGAACAATTAAATATGAATCTTTTTTCATTATTAGACAATGTTAAGGATCACGAGAGATGATGATTCGGGACAGCTTTGTGTCATTAATTCCGTTTTTCAAATTAAAAATGTCAATAATTGTAGGTGGGTCAATGACCGTTATTCCACGATTATCTGGCGCCTGCTATAACTCCCTTTTCTTTCATATCACTCCTAACACAAACCATCTTTTCTTTGGCCTTGCTCTCCCTGTCCATCAGTTACGTGCATTTCATCCCTCCTCTTCACATCACCATAGAACCATGTCCAGCTAGTCTCCAAAATACTGATATCATTACTTCCACTAACAGGAAGTGATAAACTGACCTAGTTCCCTAAACCGGACTAAACCAACACTGAAACATTAAACTTCATAGTTAATTACAATATGTGTAATAAATATTATATTTTATTCTTCATTATTTTGTTTTGTAATTACCGTGATACCGGTACCTATGTATGTTGATAAATGTAATAATTAATATGGTATTGCAAAAATAATAACGGTTTAAATGAATATTACTATTGAAAAGCTTGCGTTGAAGTGTTATGACTTCACTGAAAGGATAATTCCAAATGAAAAATAACACTGCTCAAGTGCTCAAGCTGATATGAATTTAATATATAAAATTATTTGATAAGTTTTGTTGTTTGCGCTAATAGTTTAATAACCTTTCGGGATGTAAGTCACACGCTACTGGGATAGGTTGGCAGTGCTGGTACTCATGATTGCAGTATTTAACGATTAACAAAGAAAGAGAAAAAGAAAGAACTAAATAATTTATTTGCTGATAATGTGGGTAAACAATTAAACATATAAGTTGGATGCCCCGGTAATTTAGTATTGCTGCATTTTAGAGGAATACTTTTCTAAATAACAGTAATTTTAAATGCTGTTGTTTAGTTTTTAGAAGGTTCAAATAAAACCCGAAAAAGTCCAAATCAAAGCAATACCAAGCCTTTCCAAAGGGTAATGTTTGGGACAAGCCTGCCACACTATGCCCTACCACTGCAACTCCTGAGGGCCAGAACCACCAGAGCCAACTACCAGAAATTCGCCGGGTCAATAAAACTGGAGGAGTCCCTGAGAAACGCTTCAACTTTCTTGGATACGCAACATTTTAATAAGAACAGAACCAAGGGGTCGTGTTGTGGAGTTCAGGTTGTCACTCGACCGATGTATTATGAAAATACCGGTAGTTAGCTTAACTCTAACCTGTTCCAATGAGAGCCAACCACAACAAATATATGCTGCACAATGGAAGGCCTCGTCCAGAACACCTGCACAGCGCAATGTTTACAAGATGCAAGTCTAGTAGTAAAGAGCCCTTGAGATAAAATTAACAAAACAACAGACCACCGCATTATCTCCTTTAATTACAGAATGAAGTACAAACGCGACATAAACAAACACTATTCGCTATCGGTGCTAGGCCGGTACTCACAGGAAACTCACTCACACACACGGGCTAAACACAGTAAATTAATTAGTAACACACTACCATAATAATATACTTCCCGAGGCTTTATCTCGTGCTAATAATGATATTGTTTATAATTTAGTTCAACCTATAAGGTAGTCCGCAAACGATCTATTTATTTGTAGCATGAGGACCGACCACCGACATTAAATGTTGGTGGCCATGAGTATTGTTAAAAATGCTAAAATAAACTTTTTGGGCCTCAGGTTTTTTTTATAGTAGTTTCTAGTAGTTCTATTGTTAAACAACAGAGCATCGAGTAGGCAATATCTCTCAAGTAAGGCCCGCAGTTGAAATAAAGGTATATTGACGGACACGGTCTATTATAGGATAAGGTCATCTGCAGCGCAGCTTGGGACTAGTCTCTGCCTATTTTGCTGGAAAAGATTTTTAAACTAATATATTTGATGCCGAAGGTCCTAGAAACTATATGGAAAGAACCTACAAGAGTTCTGTCATCAACATCGTCCACCGATTTGTCGGTGGTCATCAAGAATCCTAATTAAATGAGACCTTTCAATTGATGTTTTTGTTCGCTAGCGGCGCGGTGTGCCGGAAGTCATGATTTAATCAAATTTGTACAGTTTTTAGCTGTTTTTAATGCTTATCTTGTTGTGTTCATTTACGAAAACAGTACGAGGTAAATTAATACTAACCTATTATTTATTAACTAAATTAAATAGGTACACTTTGAATAATGAGGATTATGATCCTTATAATTTTGACGTGATCTTGTAGCTGCGTATTATTCCAAGCAGTTGTTTAATATTGAAGCAAGGGTTGCCACATTTTAAATAAAATAATATATTAGATCCATTTACCAGAACTAGCCTTATGCTAAAATGTTTTTTCGTTTTGCAACAATTGTTGTCATACAACCAGACAGACAAACAATCTTCGGTATAAAACAGGATAAAATTAAATTCAAAGAGCAGTGTCTATTTATATAAAACTAGTTACGAGTATGTAGGTAGGAAGTGCTTCAGGAAGTAGTCTATCAGTACCTACCGGCACTTCAGGCTACGTTTGTTGCTATGCTGACTCTTCCGCCACTGTCTATACACGTACGTATAGTCAGCTTCAGTCAGAAGTAACTAGGATAACCACCCTTACTGCCACGACATAAAGGTGCTGCTAAAATATTGATCAGTTACCGGGGACCTGCAGTTGAGTGTAAGTACTACAGCCTGCTTTTGATTTCCTCATGTGACTCGGTGTCGGCGCAAATAACTAATTGATGCGGATAATGTTGGTGCCTGCCTATTTTGGGCATCATGTAGAAATAATAATGTTTGTACATTCAAATACATTATTAATTTACCTAATTGTGAGCATTATAAAGAGGAGGCAGGTAAAACACCAAATATATGTATGAACTGAATTTTAGTAGTGTTACTAGCATAGTGTTGAAGTCTTTAATAAATATTTTACTTAATATTATTTTTTACTTGCTGCCGCCCGCGGCTCCGCCCGCAAAATTATCCCAAGAGAACATCCTCCCGAGATAAGAACTATACCTATGTCTCAGACTATTTCTATATCAAATTTCATCTGAATTGGTACAGCTGTTTGCGCGTGAAGAAGTAACAAACATAAACACACACACACGCACACAAACTTTCGCCTTTAAAATATTAGTGTGATTTTGATCTATAAATAATTGCAAATCGGCTCTTTACTCAATCCACCTCTTACTTTTTTTTATCTGGTAAATCTACAATAGCACATCCCTGAAGAATATCGTTACTCTTAGTAACAACTACGCCTTTTCCCCACATCAGCAGACATGCACCCCGAACGCTTTGCTACTTCTTTGATCCGAAAATCTAATTCCGCCGAACATCCAAACTCACTTACCTACATCTTTAGCAAACAGCGGAACTACGCATAACCGTCCGTAACGCGTAACTACCCGTCGTCGGTAGATCCGAGCGCTCGCAGCAGAGCCCCATCGGGGGGCACTTAGCGAGATTGTCTCAACACGACCCCGACGCGACGCCCCGACCAATACTTATGAAATATCACAAGGTTACTGCGTTTTTGAGGAAGCCGGGGAGAAAGGGGACAAACGGAACGCTGTTTGTACACCGCTTCGGGGATTACTTAATAATTAATTGGAAACGTAAGTGGAGGAGATAGGGTAAATTGAATCTATTTGTTGTTCCGGTTAAAAATAATTATGGTGGAATTCCTGATTGAATTTTTAATTTTGGTTGACTGAAAGATTGGGTAATTAAAGTAAAAGATGTGATTTCTTATTCTGATGATTTGGTCCTCTTCCTTTGACATTATTTCTTGAAAATGCTAATTTGTTTTATTTAAATTAATATATAATAATAATAATTAATATTATGAAAAGGAAAAAAATATATTTTTGTGTGTGTGTATGTTTGTAATGAATAAACTCAAAAACTGCTGTGCCGATTTCAAAAATTCTTTCACCATTGGAAAGCTACATTATCAGCGAGTAACATAGGCTATATTTTATCCCCGTAGTCCCACGGGAACGGGAACTACGCGGTAAAACTGCGTGACGTCCGCTAGTTAATTATAAACCGGTATCAAGTCAAAATAAAAATCACTTGAACAGAACTTTCCAGACGAAATCGAATACCTACAAAGTCGAAGCTAATCAAATCAATATAGTTAGTTACTAGGTCAAATCTGTTTACTCGGCAAGCACTATAACTGTTACCAAGGAAAACGAGCTTATTTTCATAATTACAAACAAGTCTAAATATACCGGTGCGAGGCCCGATCACCGGTATAAGAGGAAAAGAGATACCACTAGTGTAGAATTACTATTGTATAACAATATAAACAATTGGGTTGCTTACCCAACCGTGACAAGTTCTTGTTGGCTCCTATTTCGCGAAATATGGACAAAATCGTGGCAATTTTTGTCCTTAAAAGTAGCTTATGCAGTCCAGTTTTGTAAGTAAAGTAAGCGGATTATATTGTCGCTTGGCAAGCGAAACTTTGAGCGGTGTCAGCGATGTCTGTTTCCTCTTGGAACCTTAAAAACAATGTCGTATTTTTGTTGACTCATCGTCTGTGATAATCCTAAGAATTAGCGGCGTATGGACGTCTTCGAGGACACATTCAGCACATTTTCTTGTTTATTTCTAATGGGGTCCATACCTTTATTTTAATGTGCGATAGAAAGTCGCAAGGACATGGCTAATGAGCATATTAATGTTTTATAGTACTACTACCTTCCTACATAAATAAAACAAAGCCGTCATAATCGTAAGGTTCCGGCGGAACCCTAAACTAAATTGAAATATCACTATGTCGAGGATATTGTCTCTATATCCGCCATTTGCATAAAGATCCAATTCTTGTTAGACCGAAATGCATTATCAGTGTTCCGTCCCTGTCTGTCTCTTCTGGTTTAATATGTTCGTCTCTGTCTAAGCAATCATGCGGTCCCTTCATTAATGCAAATACCGTCAGACCATAACTCATGCGAGTTACCCCAACGTAACGCAATAAAAGGCTTTCCCTCCGTTGGCTGCAATACATTACTCGCTGACAAGCGTGCTTGCCTTCACAATTTATAGCTTCACGCGTCGATGGATAGCGTCCTGCCGTTCTACGCACTACCTTGTGAAATAATAAAGATGTACGATTTACAACGTTTGAAGTTTGAAGATGTCCTTTTGACCCGATTTCACTCCAGCGTTCGTCTAATGAAAATATATAGAAATGTCCTCGAGCAAGGGTTGAGAGGAATCGGATCAGCTGATTTATAACTATCCGATGGCACTTACTTGTCGAAACGTATTACGTCGAAATATTTAGTGGGGTATAAAGGAAATTGGGTTCTCCATATTCTCTTCGCTTCCGAATACATGGAGACAAGTTGATAGTGACGTGTATTGAGATTAAAGCCTTTTATCCAGATCCTACATTTATTTTAGCAGAAAATCGATGAATGAAGAGGGTATAATGATATCCTTATTATAAGGATATCATTATACCCTCTTCAGTTCAAAGGAAACAATAATAATATTTGTGTAAGTGCTAACAAATTATCGTGAGCCAAGGCAATGTCGTTAAAGATACACCTACGTTAAATGTTAAGATAAGGACACCTATTCACCATGCGATTAAGCATGGTTGATTCACAAAATATGAAGACATTTTTTATTTATATAAGAATATTTCTGTCCACAGTGGTTTTGGCTACTGAAAATAGGCTTGTCCCTGAAGGCGAAGCAAATTCAGCGCATTTAAGGGTCATGTAACTCAGGGTTATTTACTATATAATATTTGAGGGTCATGTAACTCAAGGTTATCTATACTTATACTTAAACTAATATTATAAAGAGAAAAGATTTGTATTTTTGTATGTAACGAATAAACTTAAAAACGACTGGACCGATTTGAAAAATTCTTTCAGCAATGGATAGCTACATTATCAGCGAGTAACATAGACTGTATTTTATCCCCGTAATCCCACGGGAACGGGAACTACGCGGGTGAAGCCGCGTGACGTCCGCTCGTTTATTATATTTTGATACTATTGCCCAGCAAGAGAGAGAATACTAACTGGAACGCAGAGTTCTTTAGTCAGGACTAAAAGTGTAGTGAATAGGCAGTTTTATATTAACGAGTGACCTCAGAACTCAGGAGGTCAATTTCATTATTTAACTTAAAGCTGAAAATATATTATTATTGTGTTTACTTATCGGATTTAAACGTAAACTTATGAGCAATAAACCTTTCTTAAATCAATTATATTATTGTTGGATGTAAAATGTTTTCTTTTGTATTTTTACAAGACTTTAATGTTCCCTAAAAGCTTGCCCATTATCGATTCAAATACTTGCCTAATTGAAATTTAAAATAAAATGTTTAATTTAGTGTCTGTACTTTTAAATGAAAACAAATTGTTATGTACTTAAATTATTGTCAAGCGGAATGTATTTTGATTACTTTTGCACCTATAATTCTGCTAAAAAGGATAAGTATAACAATAAACAACGAACATTACATAACATTATGACCGACAATGTTTATTATGCATGTGATTGGATTATGCAATGATTCACCACCACAGAAAAATATATACAGAAGTATAATTTTGCTAACAAGCTGAGACACACAAAGATGTCTAACATATACGGCCCATAGGTGGACTGGTAGAGAATGCCTTGTTGCATTAAGTCCGCCTATATACCACTACTGTGCATAAAGTTCAAATAAATACGAAATATGTAGAAGTTCCATTTCGTATTTTGTAGTATAATTAAATTCCTGTTGTTGTGAAAATGGCACAAATACCAGTAGTAAGGTGGTTACGTGCCTCAGAAATCACGTCACGAATATTTCAGTATCACAACTACCAACTTAATCAGATAGTAGGTACCCTTAGTTATCTATATCACCATCGTCTGCCTAGCCTTTTCCTAAAAAATTATGATGGAGTCAGCTTCCAGCGGATTATTTAAACGGATTCAGCTATATACCAGTAGGTAGGTAGGCAGTAGGTGCGACTGCCTATTTTTACTCCACAACGCAATTCATGGATAATTATTTAATCTATCTATCTACCCTATTTCGAAAGTCTCGGCCTCCCTCTAGTATTTATACGAACCAATAATTCCGATTATTGGTCCTTCTGCCCATCATCTCTTGTGCGACATAGTGGCACCACCGGTGTCAATTTCAAGGTGATCTCATGATGCAGTGGTTCGGTAAGCCATCGTTTATGTCTTAGTTACGCTATGCGGGACGTGACGCCCTTTCGCTGTTAATGGGCAAGCAGAGTGTCAGGTTGTGTGTTAATCTTCAGCTATGGTATTTTTAAATTAGGATTTCATTTGCCTACAGCTTAGTAATAAAATGGTGTCAAAGTCAAAGTCAAAACGTTTATTTCAATTAGGCCATTAAACGGCACTTTTGAACGTCATCGTTTACAGTTCAGTAAAATAATAATGTTACATTAATAAAGTGACTCTACTGTCCATTCGGAAAGGTAGATTCTTATGGAGAAGAAAGGACAAGAAACTCCATACTTACTCTTTTCAAATAATGATTTTACAAAATTTGGTATACAAAAATTAATTTAATATTATGTGAGGACGATGCACCCAGAGTATGCTACTTAAAGAACAAAGTATCACCAGCAGAGGTAAACTTATTATTGGTGGATATAAGCATCAGTTTTTGTACAATGACACCGAGAGTAATTGTAAGACGTAATTTTAGATTGAATTTTGAGGTTGTGAAGGTCAGATGGGCAGTCAGCTCATGATAAGATACTGGTGCTCAGCTGCGTCCGGTAAGATTCGATCCGACCCCAATAAAAAAGTTGGGAGAAGGCTAGACTGATTGATAACTTGATCCACTGCGGGTATGCCTCCTTTTTTATTGAGATGAGTTTGCTCTTGACTCTAGTCTAGGTCATAGATGACAAAGACAAAGTCGACGATGGAGCGAGCTTACCCAGAAGGAGCGTTCTACTGATATTTAAAGTCTTAATAACACTGGATAAAGCAGGATTCGAGGAAGATCCCAATGTTTTCAATGGCTCACGATGAGTTGCTTACTCCAATAGTTATATTTCAGACTCTGGGTCTGCTTCTGGTCTCATTCCATAGATTTGATTCATTCATATGTATGTCTTCAGAAATATATAAGTATGTTTATCAGTTGTCTGGTTGCCATAGCACAGGCTCTGCCTAGTTTGGGATCGGATGACCGAGATATTATTATATTATTATTTATTATAATATTCATTGTGCTCGATACAACAATTTTAGTTCGAATATTGCCGATCAATCTACACACAAAGCCGATTTTCGAAGTGAGCCCTAGCATTATCTACACATGAATAAGTGTAAGTACTTACATAGGTACAATAATTAGCTGACCAAGTATCGCTAATATGAAGTAATAATTAAACATCAGCACAAATACACTTGAGCCAGTTCAACGCACGGAGTATTGCAAGATACAATCAATTATAAGACCAAGGTCCAGCATAATGCTGAGCGCTGGATGTAGGTCGGAAATGAGACCTAAACATCGCCCATTAGGCAATATGTGAGACCTAATGAGCTATAAATATGACGTGTTTAGCAAATACGAGCCGCATAATATTGTTGTTGTTTTAGTGGCCGATGTTATGGTTCATTGTATAAACAGGAGCGGTTGGAATATTAATGTGGGTTATGTTCTAGAATACTATTTGTATCGTATTAACAACTGAGTTTTTATTAGAAATACTAGTATGCGATTTGAAGATACATTATTTACTTCCTTTTTTTGACTCGTAGTAAGCAACAGTCAACAAAATTGTTGCGAGTATTGAAGTGAACCAGCTTCTTGAAGTACAAGCCGATCTCATCGACAATAAATATGAACTAACCCAAAATATTTCATTCCATGTTTAATTAACCTCTCTAGAGGACAAACTTATAGACCCAGCTTATAGACCCAGCGGTTTATTTGACACTAGTATCAGCCAGCCTCTTCGCCCTCATGAACACTCCCGGGGTGAAAGGTCCTCCGAATCTTCATAATCAGTAAAGAAAAGAAGTAGTACCAGAGTTGTATCGTGTTTTAAAATAAAAAAAATAAAAAAACCTTCCTTGTCAACTATAGTTTTTTAGCAAAGAAACTACACCACTCTCACTTCCTTTGTCACCCTTATCTCCACGTACAAACCTGCTTATCTCCCTAGCAACGAGTTAGCGCCACGTCGCCACACATAGCCCGAGCGCCGACAAAGGCCACTATCGGCTATATCGGGCTATCGGTTAAAAGCTTGTAAGCATTATCAATCATACGAGCTTCCTTCCGTTGCCATGGTTACGGGTTCTAAGGGAACCCACCGAAGCTTCTTGTACCGTGAATTTTCTTTTTGTACAATAAATAAGGCAGAAGCGTAAAGGCATTTAGTCCGCCTCTGTACTTCTTTTGTTGTTAGAAAGTTTTATATGTAAGGAAATAATATCAATCTAGGAATAAGTATTTCATAAATAACAACACGTCTGTGTTTTTGAGAGTTAGGCAGAGGTGTACCTATGTAGTAGTAGTAGAACAATTCGCCAGCTACCATCAAATGATGTATATTAGGGTATTAAGCCTATATGTATACAGGCACATGACACAAGACCAGGCATAAATCCTGACACTAAGCTGCTGCTGAGGCCCGGGCTGCGGAATTGCCAGGACTGCGGAATTTTTTCGAAAAAATCACCGCGGCCCTGGAACGCAAAGGGCTTTAGAAGGAACACGAATGAGTTTTAGTCGGTAAGAGTCTGACACGCCCTTCCGCTCCACCCAGAGCGGAAGAAGTCATTTGATGATTTCCCATCCTTAAAAAAAAGCTGATACTGAGCTGAGACAATCCCGATTGAAAAACCCAGTGACTGATACATATTTTACATTTCCAATTAGAGCGATTTTGCTGGTCCTTCACATTTATGTCATAAATCAGGATCGGTATGTTGTTAATATTTAAATCGATAATCTCATTTTTGTTTTCAGTCTCAATTTTGTACCTACCGTTTCTTTTACCCAGAAATCAACCCTCAAACGCCAAGCACCCGCAACCGTTACCAACATTACAATAACAAGTAAACAACACATCGGACCACTAGAACCATAATTTCAATTAGTCGTGGCCGCCATTATCCTTTGTACTACCGTAATAACATTATAAGGGTGTGCGCACACCACACCGCGCCGCGACTCGATGTGGTGGAAGCGTTCGGGAGCCATACTCCTGATTTATGACTACCCTCGCAAATAATTTCCGAGAGGAGCATAGGTTACTAGTGCTGTGGTGAATGTTGGCGGGATTTGAAACTGAAAATGTTAAGAGAATAAACTTGTTGTTTGTGTTGACAAACCATACATTTAATAATGCACTCATATGAAGTTGAAAAAAAAAAAAAAGAAATAAGTAGTTCACACGACGCCCACGAGAAGTAATCTTCTCGTAGGTGTCGTAAGAGGCGAGTACGGGACTCACCAAGGAAACCCCCCTTTGGGGGGAGGCCTATGTCCAATGGTGGACGTCTTTCGGCTGGTATGATGATGATGATGATAAGGTATGTATGCACTTAGGTTCTTACGAATTTAATCACTCTACTTTAACAGCACGTTCAAGAGAGACAAAAATCAAGGAATTTTTAAAATTACCTACCCTTATTACCAACCAACACAAACACCCAAAAACTTAAATTAAGGAGCCACTTACTTACGCTTACTTAAAAGTCAAATGAGAGGATTAAGTTACCCCACCACAACATTACCAGAGGGGATGAAATAACGAAGTTGCTCACCCAAGACTGACATTAAATCGACTCACTTATTACTAAGACCACCATTAAATTCCGCGATAACGGGATCCCGCAATTTCCGAATTATCCCAGGAAGGCGCAGCACTACTCTGCTTGTTTTCGCAACATGTAAAGTTCAACACTCACAAATGTCGGCGACGCCCTACATACGAAGGTAGTTAGCAATTAAAGTGTTCAATGGTTTCATTTCAATGTTTATTATTAAAGCGTGGAAAGTTTTTTTGATTCGGTGTGACATTTCTTTAATAGCCGGTTCAAATGTCAGAGTCGTAATGTTACTTGGCTGCGTGTGATTTAGTAACTGGTTTTGTTTCTTGACCTTACTGGAAAAAGGTCCTTATTAGAGCTAGTTGACTGAATGACCTGAATTCTGAACTGTATGAGCATGAGGACTTGATTTTTGTGCTAAAAAGCATAGATCGATGAGTTAGCAGAGAGAACGTGGGGTTTTTGAGTTCAGGGTCAACAGAACTGGAGCCCTACTACGAAGTACCAATGTCATGATGATTCTACGCTATACCTATTCCTCGAACATGGCTGGGCCGGAATCATCCAGTCCTTATTGGTAACCAATATAAAACAGAAAGAGATTACTTATCGCCTAAACCTGCGTTACGTTAACATACACATAGAGGGCTATCCCATTAGGTACATACGTAGTGGTAGTCCATTCTATTAATGTATTTTTTACGAGTATTTCAGTAGACGAAATCTCTCACAGAATCTCAGAGAAACACTGAATTCTAAGCTTCAATACTAACGTAAGTATAATGTCACGGTAAAATGGCAAACTCCGTAAGATTATAAAATAACTTGAGAGATTGTAAACTCTCGATAAATTATCAACTGAACATTTAGAATATTTTTTTACGCAATAAAATTTGATAGTCTATAATATCTCGAAGTCATTCCGAGAAATTGTGGACTGACATAAACTGGCGACCAATCAGAGCACAAGTCTACAAGTTACATGTTGTATAGCCTTTAGCCTTCCTCGATAAATGGGCTATCCAACACTTAAATAGTTTCTGATGTTCCTGAGATTAGCGCGTTCAACCAAATAAGCAAATTCCTCAGCTTCTTCATGTGAATGTTTGTTTGTTATGCCTAAATTGCTGAACCGATTTTGATTAATTTTGGTACAGTAACAGATGAAAATTGGAGACGGTTACAGGCTCTTATCGAAATTTAAACTATCTCGAGCGAAACCGTGGGCACAAGCAAGTGTTCTATACATAAGATAGTTAGAATAAAACCATAACAGACCACCTTAAAACAATGACGCAGTTCATCAAGCTCTCGCAAGTGACGGAAAGGTCAACTCGCGGTAGCTGTTGCTGCTGCGTGTGCGCTGGTGCAATCGAGACCATTACTTTATTGTTAGGTTTGAGTACCCTTTATAAGATTTGCGTAACTTTCGCACTTGTAGGTCACATGGTACCTTAGCTATAAAATAGTTAATAATAATAAATAATAATAGTTTTCGACACAAATGTAAATTTGTTGAAGAAGAAATAAATAAATAAATAAATAAATAAATAAATAAATAAATAATAAGAACTTGAAGTTTAGCAGTCCTAGTGTTTTTAGTTGTGAAAAATGAGTGCAAATACATGAAAGTTCTTTCTGGGGCAGCCAGGTAAAGGTTTACGGGTCACAAAGTGCTCTGAACACGGACGAGTGTGAACGAGTTTATATCAAATTTTAGCACATTACTTTTTTGAGCTCCGGAAGGACCACCGCCCGGCCACGGGTGGAATATGTGTGGATCACTCTTAAAATGCAGGATCTTTTACAGAAAATGGATTGATTATTCAGAAAGTTTATTTATGACCTGTTAAGAATCAAGTCGTATTCATTCACTCCTACCGAATTCCTTCCATAAAAACTTTATCTTCACCATCATCACCACGTACTAAACCCATCCAGACTACACTAAACACCAGCAGTCTCCATTACAAGGAATGCCGAAAGGATTGTCATCAGCGCAGAGATATAAATTTTAATGGTCGCCCGGGTGGTCGCGAGATTATGCGTAATGTTCGGGGGTCTAATGTACCCCTGGTAGGGATGCTATGGGGTTGGAGGAAAAGCTGGATAATTCCTTATGAAACTTTGGTGTGTATTTATAATTTCTTTATTGAAGTGAAAACTTCTTTAGGCGCGTTGGGCAGTTTTTGGGTGAGCAAAAATTATGGAACTCGCGTCATCGTCACCCAACGCTTTCCATGAGCTATATGTATATATGTGAACTTTTTGGGTGAACAAAAATCATGGAATTCGCGTCATCGTCACCGAACGCTTTAGCTTTCGCTTTGTTTTCACTTCTATCGGCAGTCCCCAAAGACTGTACCGCATGTTTTTTTTTATTTACCAATTATGGATGACTTACAGCTAAAACAAACAGAATAAAAATATCATATGACACTGACAGCCAATTCACTTATAAATTAAATAAAATAAATGTATAGAAACGTTCATTGCTGTACGATGGTGCCTAAATGAATGGCAAACATATCGGTAGATGATGGATTTTAAGACAGAAATAGTGGCATATAATGAACTCAAGTAACTTATATACGTAAAAATTCACAATTTTAGAAGGTTTTCACGCAGATTAGGGAACTATGGTACAAAAGCAAAAAGGTATAACCGTGAGTGGAACCAAATACTACATTAGTATAAGCTGAACCTATAAGCATGGAACCATAAACTACATAAGCTGAACCTATAAGCAGAGGGTAGAACAAGGCTTCCAGTGATGATGATTCTCCAAATGAAAAGGCAGATATATAATTCCTTTTGTGATAAAAATGAACTTTCTAAGCTTCTACATAATATTTACTTCAAAATGACGTGCAACTGAGCCACATTTCTGCAAAGAGTAAACAACTGCAATCACAAATTTATATGCAAAGTGTTAGTACGTCAATCTAATCTCAATATTCATAAGAAAGTCCCATCTCACCCCCGTCAGAGCCACCCTATCAGAGAACGGTATCTACTGGCATCCCGCGCTTCATTAGTTTACTACCCGCCATGGTTCAAATTATCCGGCTAACGGCGGCGATATCAAACAGTAGTGCCGATCATTCTGCTAGATTACACTGCGTTTAGGAGCAAGGCGGTTGATCAAATGATCACTATATTTAGCAAGTTTGGAGTTATTTGCAGAGTTCTTTCGGAAGAATAATCATAAGGCATGTTTTTGAGGATAAGATCGATTCTTAAGAATCAATTAAGCATCTCATTGTCTTCCTGGTCTGCTTGCTTCATTGATCTAGTGACTGCAAGCGTCGCTGCTGATTATGAGGTCCTGGGTCCCGGGATTCCCGTGTCGGAAGAAGCAGACGGGTAGACTTTTTCCTGAATTGGGTGTAGGATATAGAATTTTTTATAGGTAGTTGTTTGCTTGGGATAATTTTCTATTTCTCGCGGGCAAAGCCGCTGGCAGACGATAAATCAACATACATAACTGGGGAATATAGGCGTAATTTTATGATATCTTAAGTCATCAAAAACATCTATTTTAACCGAGATCATACTAATGCACAAGATAAGCTCTAGAAACCTGTTAAACTAAACTATTGACAGACAGATCCTCGCGGCAGATAGTACGCAGGTTGTCGTCAACAGATAATCGAGTGAGTGTCCACCTCCCACTGCCGCTGACGGCACTGATCTGCCTTGCCCCTGACTTTGATAGCGTGAAAGTTTCCTCTCACCCACTCGCCGCACGCAAACTTCGTTACTGGCGCCTGGGATCAGAGAAATGTGGATAAGAATTATAGTTTAGTAGTTAGCTAAAACATTTTTTTTTTCTAAATTGATGAAAATCTTATAAGTTGCAAAATGTAGAACCAGATATTTCACCTTGAAGTGCTTCATGGACCTCAACATATTTTTACACCGATTAGCCTTTCCGGAAGTCACTTGTTCTTCTGGTTCGTCTAAACATTATTTTCTACCTATAGAGCTTATAAATTCTTCTAATCAAAAAATCTCTGACTCGGAAAAAATATTGTGCTCAATAACGCCATCTTCTCACAGATTTTTGTGCGAACATTTTCCAAGATTTTACATGACAATGTAAGCCCGCGCATACCTACATACAATGTCAGTCATTCCGGCTTGTCGAATCGACGTCGACGGCGAATCAATCGCGTTTGATGGGATAACCCGCGCTACCAGCTCTGCGAGTGAGGGCGGGACAGGGTGCTGGTGGAAGCGGAGCGGGAGCTGTAGCGGAATGGGGATAGAAAGTAGTTTCCCTACTACAAACTAAAGTAAAATAGGTTAAGTACTCTTATTTATACCTATTCATTCTTGACTTAATAATCCCGGCTGTGGGTACAAGGAAACACAGACTTCGGCAAGGAATTCCACCCGCTAGCTATATACACAATGAAATCAAGCATGCTAGAATATAATAGAATATCTTTCTTGACATGAAGTATGTCACTGTAAGGTCTTAAAAATATAATGGATCCAAATTTTTCGTGTAGGAATGTCTGAAAACAACCAGGATTCAATAAACTACCTACTTAAAATCGTTATATAAGTGACCTTACTTGAACTTCATCATCATCTTCCTGCCCTTATCCCATGTTATTTGGGGTCGGCGCAACACGTTTTTTCTTCCATTCTGTCTGTCAACCGTCACGCTATCACTAACTTCCTCTTCTTTCATATCACTCCTAATACAATCCATCCATCTTTTCTTTGGCCTCCCTCTCCCTGTCCATCCATCCACATTTATATTCACATTTATAAAATGTACATGACACATTGTACAATTTTCACACATAATTTACCTGAGCTTGGTATATTTTTATGTTTCTCGTTAACCCTTTCAGCGCTGCTATTAAACTGGTCACACGTCTATAACCGGCTCTTAACGACAGCACTGACACGCGATGTTTAAACTCACTTATTACTTGTATATTATTGGTTGGTAAATGAAAATGAACGCTGACGTATTACACAAACAAACCTCTTATTTATAAGGAAAATCTAACCATTTATGTTAGTTAAAATATTGATTAGCAAATTCTAAACTCAAATCACACTAATATTATAAAGGCGAACGTTTGTGAGTGTGTGTATGTTTGTTACTTCTTCACGCGCAAACGGCTGGACCGATTTAGATGAAATTTGGTATAGAGATTGTTTGAGTCCCGGGAAAGGACATACGATAGTTTTATCCCCGGATCATGTTCCCTTGGGATAATTTTCGACATTCAAGCGGGCAAAGCCGCGGGCGGCAGCTAGATCTCTATAAATTTGAATTAGGAATCTTTTTTTAAGGCCCATTACGAGAAGTCTTACTGAGAAAAAAAAAGACTTCATTCTTCTATCAACTTAGCCAGTCACAGTCCGTTGCAGATACCTAAGCCTTATTATACTAAATCACATCACCGTAAAATATAATAAAAATACTCTTTATTGTACTCCATACAAAAATTACATTAGTATCTTAAAAAATATAAGATTAAATAGCTGGTTTTCCCACCTTTCCACATCAATTTTCGTAAAGTCATCCAGTTTTGGTTGATAAAACCAAGTTGTATAAAAAACCTTGTTGTACCTATTTCAAAATCGCTCCCGCTCCATCTTCCGCTCCTCTGCCCTCATCCTTCCAATTTCCCACAAGGGCATCCCTCAATCCAATTGCGACAGGTAACTGAAATCTTCAGTAACAACGTTCAGATATCGACGTAGCGCTGAAAATGGCGAAAATATATTATTTATTCACACAAACATGCCCTGACGTATTCCTTCAGCTTACATTTGGATGGAAGCCATTTTGAGGTCGTCTAATATCTGTGAGTGACGTCAGATTTGGAAGGTTAACACCCAAATGTGGGTGCTGAAGAAAATAGGTTTATTGGGGTGTGGCAGAATCGATAATACTTTGGCAACATAGTAAAAATAACCCAACGAAATAAATGCTGTTCTTGTTTTTATTATTTAAATATTGACAGGCTCGCGTTCGTCCATTATCTCGCCTGATGGTAAGCGACGATGAAGCACGCTTGCCTAAAAGTAACCTACTTACTGTTGACTTTAAGAAAGCTGGGGGAGCTTATAGCTGTTAGGATTCAGACCAAAGACAGTAGATACATATTCCAAAATCGAGTTAGAAGAAAAGTAGAAGAAAGAAAAAGAATTTATTTGCGACAAGCACCATAACGACCATGTTCATCAAGAAGATAAATGTCAGATTGGGAACAAAGTACCTACCAAAAACCAATGTCATGGTCACTATTTACTAACAAAATTGGAGTTCCGCCAAACCCAAAAAACAAGCTTGTATTTACTTCCCACACAATATATTTCCTATTACTAAAGTGGAAACTTTGCTGAAAGCGATGCACAAAAACAAGCGAAGCCTTCAGACAAACATTATGAAAGTTATTAACTAGCGCCGGAAGTTGCTAAAAAAAAATACTACGTGTTTCCTTCGCGTGCGCCCCGGACGTTACGCGGACACACTGGCGGACAAAATAATGGGCACGTTTCGCTGAAAGTTTTTTGGATGTCCGTATTGGATTTCGGCAACAAAATACATATTGTCGACGGCGTTTAGAAGTCACCATTTTGCTAACTAGGTTTTGCTCGCTGGTTCGCTCGCGTTAAGTTTTATTTTCGACAAAGTCATAAAATAAATCAAAATCGGTTGACTAAGACGTGAAAGCGTAACTTACAAACTCACTAACGCATTCATAATATTGGTTAAGATAGGATTAGGATTGTACTAGTACGAGGTGCGGATTATGAGTACCTAATGTTAAAATCGGAAATCTTTTTTATATTTCTGTAGTAGTGTAGTTTGACCGGATTTACAACAAGCTTAATATGAGCTCGTGTAGTTTTTTGCCGACAAGCCAATTCACAACTTGAATTTTGCCTTCATTTGCCAATTTTCGAACAGCAACAATAAAATAGAGCAAAATCACAACTTCTTTTGTAGTTTCCGGCCGGAAGTAAAAGGTCTTGCACTGTAAGGCTATATTTAATACACCAGCAGGTTTCCGAGACACGTACCACATTAACGTTAATAACGTGTCAAGGAGTGCTGGTGACGTCATCAATGAGATTTATTTGCGAGGCATGGTGATAAATCTTTTGCAGAGTCTTGGTACTGTTTTTTGTTTAAGGATGAGAGGTATTTAACTGGTTATCGTCTCTTGGTATTTTTACGTCTTTTTGTTGTTAAATTATTGGCAAAGTTCGACTGCTTTTTTCATAAATCTTGACATTTATAAATCTTTTGAAAATGCGACATATTCTGTTGTTTTAACGTAAGTAATGGAAAATTTTAAAACCTTTATTTATCGTAAACAAAAGTAGCGTGAAATAATTTTAAGGACATCGTTATTAATAGAACATCTCAATGTAAGCCTGGGCTTAAAGCTAATAATATAGGTGACTCGCCGTTATCTGCGTCGAAGCCACATCGACAGCTGGCAGGATACAGCTGATGTACAAGGAAACCGGTTGTTTTGCGCTTTCCCTTTTTAGTAACTGGGACGAGTTTTGCTCTGGGCTCCACTGAAGTAAAGGTCATAATTATTGCAATGATTAATTGTATACCCACTAGAACATTCATCACTAAAGCTGTACAGGTTACGCAGGTACGGCGAGCGTTGGGTGGCTCTCCGTCCGATCAGAACCAGGCCCGGAAAAACAGTGCGTTGTGTTCCACGCGCGCCTCAAAGAGATATCAGCATAGTAGACGGTGCTTGCCAAGGTTGCGGAATTTGTTCGAAAGAGTCACCGCGGCCTTGGAACGCAAAGGAAATTTGAAGGAATACGGATGGGTTTTAGTCAGTAAGAGTCCGACACTCTTTTTCGCTCCGCCCAGAGTGGAAGGAGCTGTTTGATGATGTCCCATCCTTGAAAAAAGGGTCCCATCTATCTGTGTGCCAAAATTCATCAAAATCGGTTCGGCGATGGAAGCGTGAAATCGTAACAAAAAAACTCACTTTCACATTTATAATATTAGGATATTTGGTCAATTAACTCCGCTATCAATTCCATTGACATGTCAATCTTTTTGCGACAGCTATTCACATAAATACCAGACAAAAACGCCTGAATTTAGGTTAAAAGGAAAAAACGAAGTCATTTGTTGTCAGTAATCAAAATAAACTTTTTCAATTTCCCTGTTTCCGTGTCCCCCAGTGTACCGCTACAGGGGTTGCGAACAGGCAGACAAACAAACAATAATGGGAACTACGCAGAGCGTCCCGCTGCGCTGTGTTCTACTTCTACTAATTTATACTAGCCTGGTACTTTTACGGCGTAATTACAAGTTAAATTATTATAAATATTTTTGGTTCTATTTTGTGTACACGTATGCGTAATTAAAATTCATGAAATGTCCTTATTTTTTAAATTTGAGGTTTGTTTTATCTTGTGGTTTTATTTTGCTATTCTGTTAATATACAAAGGCCTTCGGTACAGGAAGACATATAGTTAAAAGCGCTTTATCCTGTAGCTGTATTTCTTTTGTACCCCAGAAAGTTTGGTTCAGTTTTTTTATATGATGCCGTCAGTTATATTGTTTACTTGTTTAACTATACCAGTTGACCAAGAAAATATCCACTCATTAGCTTTATTACCAATATTAATCCGTTGGCCAAGTGTGGTGGTGGTGATAATGCTAACATTACCTGTTGCAGATAGGCCTTTTACATTTCTCGAATGTTATTGTTGAAAAGAAATCAGCTGTGTGTACAAAAACCCTTCAATCTATCTCTTTACAATTCCAGCCGAAATCATCATCATCACCATTTCAGCCGAAACCCCACCATACCTGTACTTCGTGATCTACAGAACTTGGACGGCCTTCACCAGAAGATCGGTACATTTTCTGGGTTGAATTCCAACCCACCAACCACCCAACTTCTTACTCATAAACAGTCGCCACCATTGAACCCAAATTTTGATCGTTTTCCCATCTGCAGTTAAAAACCCTTCACTCTATCAACACCTCACATAAAAATAGAAAATAATAACAGCGTCCAATCAATAAGTACGTCACTAACATAGCCGGCCGCGCCCACAAGAACACGCCACATTTATAAACAGCACAAAAACAAACACTTAAGTGCTGTTAACTACGGTTTCCCAACATATTTGCAAGTTTAATCGACGCGAAATTGCAACGATTGTTGTCTAAGTTCACGTAAACAGGTAATAAATTGTAATCAAGAAGGAAGTGGATTGAGTTAGGACAGGTAGCGGGAGCGGCTGATCGGGCTGAAGCGTGTGGTGCCAAATGATCAGTCATTGGTTTGAATGATACAATACCGAGATGCTTATCGTTAATGTCTACGTTATTTTATGCATGCATTTTTTCTTCTTTTTTTTAGTTGCTTGTACAAAAACTAGAAGCTTTGAAATACAGGAGGCGGAAGTTAGTTAAGGTTGTTTTAGGTTATTTTAACATTAAATAAAGATATACAAGACATGGCGCATAACCAATGGTTCTTTAACATCGCTCAGTATTCGCATTAATGATCCTTGAACAATATTGTTTATTTGAGAAAGCGTGATCCTTCGGTATGGACTAAGACTTAAAGAACCTACAAGATATGTCCTCGCAGGTTCTTTTAAGTACACATTAAATCGCCACCGCTCATGAATCGAACCGTACCAAATCACAGTAGCAACTAACTGCTGGTTGTCATGCAAGTCGTCGAAACAATTGCATCGCTGCACTCAGTTGCGTCATAGTTGCCATGCGCACTCGCACGTAGACCTACCATCAGACTGCCAATCATCAAGCAGTGTCTTTTGCACTTCCTTCAATTTTAGAACAAACGTTGGTACCTCAGAGGGCTTAGTGCGATTTTTTAAACTTACTCGATCGCGTCGACGTTAACGTTGTGCTTATGTCAACCTAGCTGCCGTCTGCAGTTCCGCCCGCTTGAAAGTTATCCCAAGGAGACATACTCCCGGGAAAGACCTCTGTGCCAAATATCATTTAAAGAACCGTTGAGCCATGCTGACGTGATTGAGTATCCAACCATTCATCCATGCATTATTTCGCATTTATAATATTAGTACCTATAGATGTATTTTTCTCGTAAACAGAAGTTATGACGTAGAACGACTGGAACCACTTACATCGTCCATCAACTAAAGCAAGAAAAGATGGATTCGTTTTTGCACTCATATCAATGCTCTTCTTGAAGGTCTTTAAAGTCTTTATTTTTGAAGTCGGATCCAGCCTGTCAAGTTTTCAGTAGCTATGCGTAGTGGTGGGTGGGTCTACTAGACTATGTTAAATCTAGCACAATAATAAAATGATCCACCATTGTGTAGATTTAATAAAATAAAATAAAAAGCCTTCTTTGCGGTTTCGTTTCACATTGATTGATTTTGATAATTCAGCCACCTATCCATTTTGTTAACTACGTAAGTAGCACCTTTGGAGATTAACCGGAACTGGGCTTGGGATAAAACGCTGCTATATCCGTACGAAGTTCCATATTTCAAGTTTTACTTTTTTGTTGAAACTCCTGAGAGTCAAAACCAACAGTGGAAATCAGCAGAAAAATGACACGATAAGTGAATCCACCTACAGGCATGACGACTACAGGGTCAGGTCAAAACAGAAACCCGGACCTCTGCCCACACCACCAACAAACTTTACTACAAAGATACCAACCAACTAACAGCTACTAAGGTTCAAAGTGACCCCATGACCCTAAATGGGGCTT
This sequence comes from Mamestra brassicae, assembly GCA_905163435.1. NCBI lineage: Eukaryota > Metazoa > Arthropoda > Insecta > Lepidoptera > Noctuidae > Mamestra > Mamestra brassicae. The sequence continues at coordinate 18,193,426 of LR991003.1, read as the reverse complement.
TAAATTTAAGTCACAACATCGCGTGATCGTTCCCTATGTGTCACTTTTCATGTTAATTTTAACCACAATTTGAACCGCGGTTCTTTTCTAACTGGCGTTAATGTCTGATTGGCCGACAGTGTAATTTATTGCTATGTATATGTTATCTTTTTTATTGCAGTTTAGTCGCGTATATTGTGTATTTTTAGATATACACTCGAGTTTCTGTTTTAGTTTAATAAAATGTTGGTTTTTGTGGTTTATTGGTGGAAAGTTTAGTTTTTAATTTAATGAGTTTTTCATGATATTTATTATGCTAATTAAAATGAATAGTAAAACATTATACTTTATTATTATAAGACATGGATGTTGCTATGGAACTACAATTTGTTCTGAATGTTTATCCGATTAATATAGTTATTAATGTAGATCCGATTAATGTAGTTTTAGTTATATTATTTAAAAGATATTTTTTTCCTAATTATATAATATAAAACGACAGTCCCCCAAAACGCCCGCCCGTCACCACTTCCTAGTGTTTTATAGAAGTGGAGCAACCCAGCAACACATTTGTCTGTTAAGATTGCAACTTAGCAATGCAATAATGAGTATTTACTATTTATTTAAACGTATGACGACATCATCTTGTACACTGTCGACACTATAATAGGTACACCATAAAGCCGCCAGCCCTAGCATACTGAACTGCGAGTGGTCCACGACAAAAAAAAAAAAAAGCCGCTACTAAGTCTCAACATTTCACAAAATAACACTATTTCTAGATAGCAATAGTAGTAGATAGATACCTCACTAATAATAATGCTGCTTCGTTCTTTACCATACCTGTCTGTAAGTATCTTGATATATAAAAATACCATTATTATTAGTTAGGCTTAGTTGACACTTCACGTGACCCAAGGGCTGGCTTTTACCTTGGTCAAAGAATAAGCATTGCCATACAACGTGGCAATGCCGCCAGTCTTTTGGGTACACTTCCAGTCGACAGCGATGCGGATGAATTTTTTGACGCCATATTTTAGGGTTTATTTAGTTAGGAGATTTTATTTTTATTTCTAGTGTATATAGTTAGTTAAGTATTTATGGAATAAATAATAAAGTCATTATTATTATACCTAAAGCTACTCTAGTTAAATAATTAATAAATAACATTAGCCATGCATACTGGTGATATAAGACACGACACGTTACTCATGTGACAACAAAACGATGTTTATTTCATTTTTGTTCGCTTACTATTAATTTATGACTAACGCGCTACTTCGAATAATTATATTATTATTGACTAGGTAAGGGCTATTCTAGGCCTTTGTTATTTATACGAAAGATAGTGTTGATAATATTTATTAAATAGTTTGATGAGGATGTGAAGGATCTGTTGCGTTCTATCTGCAAAAAGAGAGAGATAAGTAAATTAATTGTTTGTTTGTAGAAAATAATAATATAATAAATCTTTATTCAAATTTGTATAATAGAATAATAAATCGTAAATAATAATATAGAAAAACCGTTTATTCCGCTAGAAAAGACGGCTAAAATAACAAAACTAAATGGAAAATGAAATTGAATTTATATAAAACTTAATTAATTATATACACTTGAAATATAAATAAAATCTCCTAACTAAATAAACCCTAAAATATGGCGTCAAAAAATCCATCCGCATCGCTGTCGACTGGAAGTGTACCCAAAAGACTGGCGGCATTGCCACGTTGTATGGCAATGCTTATTCTTTGACCAAGGTAAAAGCCAGCCCTTGGGTCACGTGAAGTGTCAACTAAGCGCCTTGAGAGATCTTTAAATAAGTTATGTGCACTCGGACCCCAAGACCCGAGAGTTTCAACCCCAAACGGCTCGAAAATATAACTACCAACAAGTTTATTATATTTCCGCCGCTTGAGGTTCTCTGCAGCCGCAGCGGCAGCGCCAGCACAGCACGAAGAGCTGGGAAGATGGGATGGCGCAAGAGTATCGACACAAGTAGCGTCCCACACTAATGGCCTACCCATCTTCCATGGAAAAACGACATGCCGTCCGGTCTCTTGCCATCGTCGCGTGCCAGGCCATTGGGTTCTAACACAGCCGGAACGCCGACGGTGACAAGAGCTCGTCGGATGATGTCGTTAAGATTCGCGTGCCGCGCAATGCGACCCGCGCTACGGCTGCATGACAGGCCGTGGTGTCCGAGGCTGTTGACAACTTCGCCACAGTGGCAGCGATGAGGAGAACAACAAGGAGCGCCAAGACGCAGGCAGGCAGCGAGGCGGAAAGTAGTATCGTCGAACATGGTGCCAATGTTCGACTTGCTAGTTTCAATTATACTAGCAAGTCTCTCAGGTACATCTGTATGCTTACACTAAAATGGAAAATTAACTTATTAAACTTAACCAAAAGGGAGGAGGAGGTGATTTCAAGAAGTATTTCTCTGATTATGAAAATGGAAGCTAAGCCATAGAAAAAAAATAGAGAATAATAACTCTGTATGTAATCATTAAATAAATAAAAACTTCATGTTTCAATAGACGCTAGATACATATGGACCAAAACAACATATGAAAAACTGTGGGCGACATTTCCCATGAAAAAGATGCCAACTTTACCGTAACGACGTCTCTGCGGCCACGTCGAAACTACCCACAATTTCCGCAGCACATAACACTAAAGCAACTTTTCCTGACAAATGGCTGACTGAAATATTTTCCGAAATATTCGCCGACCGCATATCCTATCACAAAGTCTACGGAACCCTAAAACAATAGGCCAAAGTTGAAGCTCATAAATCCTACCGACTAGAGATAAATATACTACACGCATATATTTATATATATACTATACCCATCTCTTTCCCTCTTTTCGTGAGCCCATAAGGCTATCTCTTTCTAAAGCAGTCGCTGCGACCATTTCCTGTTATCTAAGACTAAGATTGCTTGTATGGTTAATCGAGCAAAAACTAAACTAATTTCGATGTTATCTTTCATACTATTATTGTGTGTGTTTGTTTATATTTAAAAAAATGGATGGACTGTGAAGTTTGAATGTTATACATACATTATTATGTACTCGAATAAAAATTGTTTAATTAGAAGAGTGGGTGTGATTTGGCATGCAGTGTAAATCTTAGTAGGACTAAAAATAATGTTAAGGAGATTTACTTTGAATATAATAGTGATCAATTGACTCCCCACTTTGAGCTAACCATTCGTCGTGCCTCCTCTGAATGAGAATATTAAGGGAAACCTTTGCCCTGCAGAATGAGACGGTAAAAAGCTTGCATTATTATTCCTTTCAATCAAGCAAAAACTGGACTCCATAAACGAACCTTCTTGCAAGTGTTACCCTCCTGACCCAACGAAGAAGCCCTATATTTAACCCCAGTCCCGAAAGCGCTCGCCATCACGACTATCACCACGCCATGTTATCAGGACGTGCATCAGCAGACACGTTCATTTGTTTCTCTGATAACATCCACCGGTGGCCGTGGCGGGAAGCGTGGTCATTCGGTTGCGATACCTTGTTTTTTGTTTAAAAAAGAGGAATTTTGGTCTTGGTCGTTTATTCTGGAATGTTTATTTTACTAGCCTTTGTCCGCAGCTTCTCTCGTGTAAAAGTAGCCTTTAACTGTTTCCAGGGCTCCATCTATATCTGTACCAAAATTGTATCCAAATTTTCAGCGATTTAGGCGTGGAAGCGTAACAAACAGACTCACTTTTGCATTTATAATATTGGTTAGAATTTTATCTTGAAGAACTTAAGGCCCTTAAAAGTGATGTTACGTAAATTCGTTGTGCAACACATCCTAAACTAATAGTCCAGTCAGGATACTAAGGGTATTTTTTCACTACTATTCGAGGGTTTTCTGCGGGCCAAGGTAATGATTTTAAGTCCAGCTGTTTGTTTTACAAACAGTTTTTGGATATTAATTTAGATAAGCTTCGTTCAGGTCAGAGGCACAGTAACATTCCGTTTTGCGGTAACCTGATGAAGGCAATTATCAAAACGTGAAAAAATTATGGGATTGATAAACGGAGTCTAAATGTCACGTGACCGACCAATCCCGTGTATTTTGTTATTTCGGCAATTGTTTTGCCGATAGACTTTGTCTTGAGCCTCAGGGCTATTTTCATTTCGATCAGAGAGTACGATATAAGACAAATTGTTTCTAAAAGCCAGTGTTCCGGCACGTGGGCTGTAATTCGTGAAATGATTAGCATACGGCATCTGATGCTGTTGATAAATTGAATTACGCGGCCCAGTTGCTCAGCACAAAGGTGTGAGGAGAGTGGCCAGCCGACTGTGTCTCCTGGTGGGGGTCTGGCGTGCTGCGGTGTGCCGAAAGTAATGGGATTTTTAATGGAATTTAAAAAGGTGTTTCAGGAAACTCTAGTATCGAAAGGTTTGGAAGTTTGAGTATAAGTGACAACTAGGTGATTACTAATCCTTTTACGAAAAGTTTCACTACTTAAATTGTGCTAATTTGTCCCAGCAAATTCGTGCTACCTGTAAACCAAGCTTCGTGTAAATCCGTTCAGCCATCAAGATGTGAAGAGTTAACATTCAGACAGGCAGACAGATACACAAGCAGACGGTTACTTTCGCATTTATAATATACTATCTTTTGCCCGCGACTTCGTACGCGCATATCCCATTTTCCCGGTTCCCGTAGGAATTTTGGGACGAATTATACACCAAAAGCTTCCTCATGAATAACCCCATCCATTGGAGAAAACCGCATGAAAATCCTTTCTGTAGTTTTTGAGTTTACCGAGAACAGACAGACGCGGCAAGGGACTTGGTTTTATAATATGTAGTGATAGTGATGTATTATGGAATAGTATGGTACGGTACGGAGTGGTATGGTAAATAAATACAGAGGCAGTATTAAAGTCGACAGTTTTAAGGAATCTTTAGAAGGTTCACAGCTTCATTGGCCCCCCTCCCTATTTTTTTCTGACGTTCGTAAACTCTACCTGTCTTTCCGGTGTTAATGTTATCTGGCAATGGAAACGACTAATTGAATTATTAATTGCGTTAACCGGCCTAATTGTTGAACACAAAGCTGTTAGGAAAGTGGCCAGCCAACTGTGTCTCCTAGTGGGGGACATTCATAGAACACTTTGTAAAACCTGCGTTGAAAAGCATCGTCTCTCAACATTGTTGGTAGCATACGTGGGTGTAATGGAAGTCCTGAATGTTGATTATAGGACTGTGAAAACATTGTCAGTGAAGTACACTTTTGTGACTATGTTAAGCTCATTGTAGTTAATTTCCTGCCAATATCCTTCTTACTATCCTACTCACTATTATTAACGTGTGAATGGATGTATGTTTGTTGCTCTTTCACGTATTTTTTTTTAAGGATGGTAAGTCATCAAATGACTTCTTCCGCTCTGGGTGGAGCGGAAAGGCGTGTCAGACTCTTACTGACTAAAACCCATCCGTGTTCCTTCTAAAGCCCTTTGCGTTCCAGGGCCGCGGTGACTCTTTTGAGCAAATTTCGCAACCCCGGTGCTCTATCATGTATTTACTGTACGGATTTTGAAGAAGTGTTACATTAATATGGCGTACACTCAGGTTCATCATAATATCACAGGCTATAATTTATAAAGGGAGGAAGAACATACAACATGCGATAGGAACCGCGTACGACAGCTAGTCTTGTCCATTTATCACTTCGCTACTCTTTTGCTAAGATTTTTCATTTGGGTAAGTATCAAAGTTACATTATGGATGCTTTCCGAAAGAAAATTGACAACTCGAATCAAGAAAATCAACAGTTTGGTAACGACATCATTATTTTTATCATCTTTCTGGCCAATATTCCTAATATAATAGAAATCATCAAATGACTTCTTCCGCTCTGGGTGGAGCGGAAGGGCGTGACAGACTCTTACTGACTAAAACCCATCCGTGTTCCTTCTAAAGCCCTTTGCGTTCCAGGGCCGCGGTAACTCTTTCTAACAAATTCCGCAACCCTGGCAGGCTCTGGCCCTAGCGGGCCTCGTCTTCTATGCTGACATCTCTTTGAGGCGCGCGTGAAACACAACGCGCCATCGACCCGGGGCCAATATTACTTGGTATAAATAAGCGCAACGCATTTTATTCTTCCGTTCTACACGTACACTATGATAGTGTGATGGTCGACAGGAGGCTAAACTCCCTATACATTAATAGTACCATTACAGTTTCCCCACAACTGTAAAGGTAAAAAGGCCTTTGGAGCCCTTATTGTACATCCCATCTATAAATGATGTCTCAAAACATAATCTCCATCGCATAAAGACCTTACTTTATAAACCTTTTAGAACAAAAGCCTTCAGTATTTAGTACAAGGGATGCTCATCTCACGTCATAATGAACTGGTATAATCCGGCCAAATTACGTAGTAGGTAATGTCGTAACGTTTTACGATAATCACGCGGCGTCGTGTTCCGACACGGTTATAATGTGGTGGAGGAGCCATGGACGTGTAATGGGTGGGATTATGTAATTTGGTAATTATATTATTAATAATTGAATGCAGTATCTGTGTACAGCAAATTAGGCTTGGTGATATTATAACACATATTTTCCACTCGGTTGTTTTGGAAATACGAGTATGAAACAGTAGATATCTCCTGTTTTTTTTTTTTAATTTTTCTACAAATTAGTCTTCTAGACTTCGCGAAAATAAATTACTCAATGACAATTTGTAGACCACCTTCGCGTGCTTCTATTCTTCGACTACTTCTAAATTAAAAAAAATGTGTGCGTGTACTAGTGTACACACGTAAGAAGTGAAACTTCTTTATGACCTTATTTTTCGAAAAATTATCTACTTTTGTTTCGTTTTTTCTTTGTAAAACAAAACACAAACCAACAACAACAACTAACAACAACTAACAACAAAAACAAACAAACAAACAACAACACACAACAACAACTATCTCCAATACAAAAAACGGTCAAGTCTAGTGGTAGGAGTAAGTCCGCTTCAACGACATAACGAAAGTACTCTTCGAATCAACCGTGGTAGGGACAGGAAAAAGATGGCGCGTAACGGAAAAATGTGACGCGTAACCGAGAAATGTGACGGTATTTTTTTTTTCAAAGAAGTTCCACTTCAAAAAAAAACAAAGTTAACAGTTTCTTGCCAAAACTTGGTCACCTTACTAAATAAACATAAAATCATACGATCTTCTAAACGAAAGATATATCGCTTACACCGCTTATTATAAGCTTATCAGCGAAACTAATCTACAAGTGATGAGCTGTGAAAACGCTTCATGAATGATGTTCCCCGCACTTTAGCAGATCGGCTCAAGATGATACTGCAGTTTGCATAAGTTTTCTATAAATATTACTTTACATTTTATACCTAAATGAGAATGTAATTAAACGGTATTAATTTAAATAAGACACGGTCGTTAAAAAAGCGATTTTCTTTATAATCTGCATGTTTATTACAAATTATCTGATTTCATGAATAATTTGTAGATATTTTTCTGTTTTTTTCTTTAATCTATGACTAGATATTAGAAATCTTTGTGCAACATTTCGCCTAGAGACGAGTTCTTCAATGGGGATAACTTGATTTAGATAAAAGATGGAGAAAGAGGTGATTACTGAGATGACAAGTAATATAGCAGTATGAACTGCCGGTCTATTCACCGGGTATACTCAGGTGTAGTGAGCATGAAGTGAACTGTCATTCCATCTTGTTTCTATGGATTGACAGCTCACTTCATGCTCACTTAACATAAGCTTTCACAGCGAGAGGTTTACAGAATCGCTCTGCTGATGTGCCGAGCGCAAATAAATTGAAATAAAAATTAAATTCTTTCAATGCGTTTTTGGTGGTGTTATAGCACATAATGATCTGGACACAAACAGGCTTATTCATAAACTAGCGTTTACCCGCGACTTCGTACGCGCATATCCCGTTTTTTCCTGTTCCCGTAGGAATTTCGGGAAACCCACTCTTAGTGCTCCCCTGCACTTCCCAAGGAATACATGCCAAATTTCAGTTTCTACGACTAGTAGTTTCGGACTTGTCTGTCAGTCACTCGGTCAGTCAGTTACGGAAGAATTTTAAATATAAGGTTAATTGAATTCTCTAAAGGAATCAATAATCTGCTGATTAGTATTTAAACTAAGCACGAGGTTATTTTAATTTATGAATTATGAAAAACTACCATGCCACATTTTTATTTACAGCGCGCTAATACGTGCAAACATTTGTAATAACCAATTTATTTCATCCCAGGCCTAGTCGAGGTCGTAGACTAAACAAACAAAGTTCAATCTCGAAGCATCTATTCTACACCTGAACCACTGCTGACCTCTCTTCAAACAATACTCAATTTTCTCTAACCTTGTCTGATGCAACAGCCCGCACTCTTCCATCATGTATTTTATCCAATCTGCAGCATAAATCATTGTGCAGATGCTGTGTTATTAGACCATAGCTTTATCTGTCGATCGGCCATTTGCATGAATTAGTCAACAATTACGCTGAGCTGCTCTAAAGCGATGGTATTGCTGGATTGTAAAAAGTGTAGTGTGAATTAATTGTTGGTTGTTGTAAGTGGGCTGTGTGGTGACCACGTCAGGATATAAACTAGGTTGAATTGGTAATTAGTAAATCAGTTATGATTGGTTTCTTGATCAAACATAGTTCCTGAGTTCTGTTCTCATAAGAAAAGAAACTAACTGTACTTTTTACAAATAAATGTTATTACTCCGTATTGGATTTTCTAGCTGATAAGTTTTAGTTGTGTATCAATGTTTTTGTGTGTTTGATGATGAACTGCATCAATGTTTGCATGCCAAAGTGGTAGAATGTACAAGGATTCTTTAATACTATTGTAACCACCTCACTGTAAATACCTACATTCTGAGCAAATAAATAAATATTCTATTCTATTCTAAGATGCATCTAGGACGGATGTGTTGTGCGCAGTACCAGTGGATGTGGCTGGACGTGATGCTCAGGGGAGAAATATGGATGATGGGAATGAAAACCTCACTGATGTATGAAGAAGCATGGCGATTATCGATACTATATAATTTTTATTGGTCATTGGTACAAAAAAACCTAACGATTCTCATCCTACTCTTTTGTCACAGTCTGCTGGAAATAAAAATCTTGTGAAATAAGCAGTACCTTTGTGTTCTTCTCTCTGTATACAACTTGTTTGTTTAGATGTCCTATATCTTTAAGGTAAAATACTATAATTATTTAAAGGTAGGTAATACAAAAAGTCCTAGTAACATTAGACTCTGTGTGTATCTAAGTTTCATTGAAAAGTATCAATCATTCATATTTAAGCTATGAAAATGCGTTGTTGTCATATTCACGTAAGGGAGTTTTACATAAATAATATAATCGTGGCTTTGTCGAATTATCTTGTACGAAAAATGAAAACGAATAAACTTGTGTGTGTGAAAGTGATTCTTTGCCGTCTCATTGATACCCTACATTTATGGGATATCAAAACGAACACTTTGTACCTACAATTTTCTCTTAGGTATAAGTGTTTTGTGTATTTTTTTTTTTTTTTCCTTAGCCTATTGTGTCCCACTGCTGGGCAAAGGCCTCCCCCATATCCTTCCAGACATTCTTTTCTTGTGCCACCTCGAACCAGCCTTCGCGGTGTGCATCCAAGTCATCTCGCCACCGCTTTCTGGGCCGGCCTCGGCGACGCCGTCCATCCTCTGGCACCCATAAATGTGTGTATAAACATAAATAAATGTTCCTGTACAAAAACAACGAGGTTTCACATATATCCAATTTAACACCTCTCTATGTACACTGTGTTCGTACGTGAAGCAATAGTAGTTCTATTGTTTATAACTACTGATTTAGCTCTAACAACGGATTCATTCGGTGCTGACCCAGTTTCAGAAGGCCCCTGAAGCAGCAGGGCGGTTATAGTTTTATTGTTTTTACGTGAATATTATAATATGCGATAAATTTATAGCCTTAGGGATGTTTTTTGTTCAAAAATAGCAGTTTTTATAATATATTACGAACTGTAGTAGGCGCCAGATAAATGTGGAATAAAGTATATTGACCTTTCCCTAATAACTGTTCATAGGTACCTGAACAATTAAATATGAATCGTTTTTCATTATTAGACAATGTTAAGGATCACGAGAGATGATGATTCGGGACAGCTTTGTGTCATTAATTCCGTTTTTCAAATTAAAAATGTCAATAATTGTAGGTGGGTCAATGACCGTTATTCCACGATTATCTGGCGCCTACTATAGCTACCGCCCACGACTCCGCCCGCGCGAATGTCGAAAATTATCACAAAGGAAAATACTCCCGGAATAAAAAGTATCCCATGTGTTATTCCAGACTATATACCTCTGTGCTAAATTTCATCAAGATCGCATACAACCCTAATCTCTTCAAAATTAGAGTGAACAGGGGTAAGCTCGCCCCATCGTCGACCTAGACTAGAGTCAAGAGCAAACTCATCTCAAAAAAATAAATCCGTACAGCCTTTTAGAAGCGATTGAGTAACAAACATCTATCCATCCACGAGCCATCCAGGAGGAGGATAGCTCAATTTATGCAATTATGTTCACAAAATAATAAGAAAACACATTTTTTTGTAAGAGTCGCTGTTTTTTTAGGTGTTCTTTTAGGTAAATTAGTTACAATCACAACTTATTTAGGAAAAGAATCACAGCGTGAAGAAAACTGAACTATAAAGTTTTTCAGCAAACTTTAAGCAAGTATGGCTGTTAATTGTAAAACACAATTACAGCATAATGTTCTCTAAATGAAACTCACTTCTCACAGCATGGCTTTTGACGCTCACCTGCACTAACTAGAGAACTTAAATCATCATCATCATCATTATCATATCAGCCCAACGTATATATAGGCCTCCCCCAAGGGGAGGGGGTGGTTGCCACAATCGCCACGCTTGGCATGCGGATTGGCGATCAAATTGTAGTTACAATGCACAGAACCACAGAGAATGCTGCTGCCCATTCTCTGGTGAGTCCCTTAGTCGCCTCTTACCACACCCACGGGAAGTAATGGGATGGTGCTATTCTTTTACGTCCGACACCATACAGAACCATAGAGAACTTAAATACGTTGGCATTATAACTTACTAAGCAGTATCTAAAAGTAGGTGTTATGATTAAGGTTACATTATCAATTACTCATATCGCTAAAACCATCCATTCATATGCAATCTAACATATCTATTACAACATACCCGACATATTACGTGAAACCTTGGTTCAAAGTGCTCGAACACTAACAGACCTGGTTTAGTTAACCCTCACTTCACTTATAAAAATATAAACGTTCCCGATTGACGCAAGCACACTATATTTTAATTAATAACAAACCAGAGCGACGATAAATTAACATAAACACGCGATGTTGACAATAATACAGTATTTATAAATGTTATTTTCTTCTTGAATACTGGCTATAACTGGTTTTTGTGTTATCGGCCTATTAATGTCCTGATATGGAACGATGCACGCCTCCTTTTATCCAAGGAGTATAAGTAATAAGCACTGATAATATGCTTGCTTTTGTAATAAGGGTGGCCTCCAGACTGAATAAATATATCCTGAGCTTCGAAACAAAGCCCAGAATTGATTACCTATATGATTTAAAGTGGACTTTATTTAAAAGTCTGGCTGATGGTGCTGGATCATTTGGCACCCTTCAAAGTGGTTGAGCCGAATGGTGCTAGCGCAAGCGTCATATTGCTGAGCGAGTGCCGTCAGCTAGGACTGGTCATCTCTCAGTTGCCACGGTTTATTTTAATTATTTTTCATTTGAATTGTTGCTTTTTTTTACTTGATCGTGCAAGTTTTTCTACATCTTTCTCGTATATGTGTGTGTTTCTTTAATTTTCACAACGAATGATGGAACCATATCATTGTAAAAAATATTGATTTAAAAGAGTGTCCGTGGACTTTCTTGCACGTTCTTCACCATAGAGATTTACGCGTTGGAACGTGCAAATAGCTTCATCTCTTTGGACAGACCGACCTTGACAATTCAAAAGTGCCTGTAATGGTTTAATTTAAATAAATGCTTTCATTTTTTTTTTCTTTAATCAATCAATAATCATTGTCATCAATAATAACAGAGAAGCTACTAAGTAGTGACCAGTATTTTATATGAAACGACTGCCTATCTGATGACCTGCACCACCCGTATCTGGGTAATACTAACGACTATCAAAGATCTACAATTGACAGTTGGGACCTGCTACCAAGGCACGGCGGAGTCTCGATATGTGCCTAGTACCTCGTGTGTGTCAGTCACACATCCACAAACTGACCTCATATTTCATTCATAACTTCAGTTTTTCCACATGTTGATAACGCCACTCATTAACGCTACTTAACCATCAGCCGATCCCTACTCCCTACAAATCAGACATGAGCCAATTAAAAAGAATACCCTCTTCCCGTTCATAAGTGGCCATCAATATTCATGAAAAAGGCTCCAAAGAAAATTTTCTAACAAAATTATAGGGCAACGTGAAACCCCGGGAAAATAAATAAGATTTTTGATGTACAATTTTTCATCTTTCCCTGAGGTAAGAATACGGATGTAAATTTGGGGCTGCGATAAGAAGAGTCCGGTTTCTTACTCGCCCGAAAATGATAGCTTTTCGCGCGTACAGTCACTAATAGAAGTTTGTTGGGATGTTTTTATATTACTTATTTTTCCTGGTTCTATTTATAGAGTTCTTTCTGCGTGTATTTTTATTTATTTACACGGGGCGATTTTATTTTCCGCAGGAATAAAAAGAACGAAACAGCTCTCCTTCATAATAGGAAGATTTGTAAGAGGCTGTACCTGTTATGAACTAATGAGACATTCAAAAATTATATAGCTGCTACTAGCTTTTGCCCGCGACTTCGGACGCGCATATCCCGTTCTCGTTTAGCCTATAGCCTTCCTCATGAATGTGGCTATCATTTAAAAATTAATTTTCCGAAACCAACTGGTGAGTAGTTCAAACAAACAAACTCTTTAGCTTTATTATATTATAAATATATTAATTGAAACAGATTACATCTATTGCTTCCAAAGAAATAATCGACGTCGATTTCCACAAGTTACAAAATTATACATTTTGTTCTATCTTCTTTTAAGGTATATCGATAAACAATTTCTTCAGTCTTATCTTATGTAGAGGCGATAGACAGACACATCCTTCAAAAACACACACCTCATGGGAAATTGAGGAGCCCGTCAAAAATAGGTTTCACCTCAAAACAATTCCCCCGTCGAGCACTTGCGTCGGCGCGTGTACGGGACCCTCCGACATTGATACCTGTTACTATCAGATGTTTCCGAGCCGCTGCGTCGTGCTGATAGCCTGGTACCCTGAATTATTGCTTCTTACGCTATCTACTATGTATCGACAGCCATCTTGAAGGGAATGTATTGGGAGGGTGTTTTTATTTTGTGTTATAGTGTATTTCTAGATATTCCGAGAATAAATAGGCTCCAATTTACAGTTAAAGGTATACATCCCAACTATTACATATGCAAAAGTGAGTTTTTGTGTTACGCTTTCACGTCTACATCTCCAAACCGATTTTGATAAATTTTAGTATAGAGACAGAATGGTAACTTAAATACAATTATACGCTATTTTAACCCAACTACGGCAAAGTGTTAAATGTTACAACAAAATACCTTAGAACTAAATGAAAGAAAATTTAAAACTTACATTAAAACCACACTTTGTAAACAAGCATATTACAAACTAGATGATTATATTAAAGATAAGAATGCTTGGAAACATGCTGGTCCTGCTCCATAGGACAATCGAGGGTGTAGTAGAAAAAGTCAAACTTGTTTTATGGTGTACTTTCAGGTTTTTAATATGTAATTTAACTCACACACTGATCCATTGTTTTTAATTATATTGTAAATATGTGAGTACCATGTCCCTTACTAGCAAACTTAATTTTATCTCTGCTGGTATTGCTTTGTTGTACCTATAGTATATAAGTGTGTGCTGTATATTAGTGTAATGTTGGATGCATTGTGCTCACATAATATAATCAATTGATCAATGTACCTATGTATACAAAATATTGTAAAACTTATATTTGAAAAGAGTAACTATGGAGTTTCTTGTCCGTTCTTCTCCATAAGAATCTACTTTTTGCGAATGGACAACTAGAGTCACTTATATTTTAATTTTAAACTGTAAATTTGACGTTCAAAAGTGCCTTTTAATGGTCTCGTTGAAATAAATGAATTGACTTTGACTTTGACTTTGAAAGCCAAAAGGAAGGGTTATGATTTTATAACAAGAGCGATGCTGCGGCCATAACCAAGTTATAGTATAAATACGTTGTTATTGTTTTTGTTATTGAAAGCAACCCAAAAGTGATTCAACAAGACCGAATGATTTCAAAAAGCAGGTAGGTATTATTTCAACGAATGCAATATTTTGATTTGAATAAATATCATTTTTCACAACACCTCTGATCTCAATTTCCGTATTCTGTTTATATATTCTTGGAACATTTCCTGTTTGCAAATCCACCATGGTATTTGAAAAAAATCAACCTCAAAAGTTTTAAATATCAGTTTTCACATCGCCTTGCAAACGCTTCCCGCTCCCATGAGATTGAACACCATCACTAACGTTACAAAGGGAAAACTGTTTGTTTACATTTCCATAAACAAAATGTATCTAATCGAATCACAAATCATTGAACAAATATTATCTCCTGCTTTCTGTAACTGAAAACGTAGCCACGGGAATAAACTAATGTCACTTTCAAGTGTTTTGATTACTTACATTGTTATTTTGAAATGTGTTTCAATCACAGTTGTTGACATCGGATTTGAAAAGGTGTTGATTTTTGTATCAGTCAGAAGTCGACAGTAAAAGCTCACACAGACAGGCAGCTCGCGACAATCCGACTATCATTTAGAGTAGAAATAGTTATACGGACTACATACTCGTAGAACAATTTCCATAAAATGATCGTCGTATAGTTGCATCACGTCTGTCTGCCTTTATAGACCAGGGTAGATAATTTTGAAACCAAAAAAATAATAGTAGGATGAAACCCATTGGAAAAGAAGGAGAATATTATAAAAATGAAAGGAAAAATAATTTACGGGCGATCTGAGGTCGGGAAGGGGAAGGGGTGAGTTTTAAGGGTATAAAACGGTTTATCTCGATTTCCGGCAAAACTAAAAGTCCTATGAAAAAAAGTCAAATGGCAAAGTTGTAGATAATAAAAAGATCCAAAACTTTTGGATTTACACTTTTTTCACATAACCTCAAAATTGATGTGACCCTGGTCTATTACTCCCGGCTATTCATTAGTCCTTTTAAGCATATTACCTACTATGTAATAAACTAAATCGGTAATTGGTGCTGTTAAAATTACGTGTTATTTATCGATTACTTTATTCTTATTCAATTCTTGCAAACATTTCATCATCCCAAAAACAACAAAAATGATGTAATTCACATCTCAGTGCTGGTCATAGTAGACAGGTCTCGGGTATAACATGTTTTAAGTAGAACAAATAATATCCCAAAAGGGAGTGTTTACGTTTTAAATTAGACTCATTGCGTTGGAACATTGAATATTGCCATAAATGAGACTACTGAGATAATAACATAATTTCAAAATTTATCTTATCAGAGGTAGTTACTGTAATTAGACTTCAATATGTGTTATTTACACCATCCCATCACTTCACGTGGGTGTCGTAAGAGGCGACTAAGGGACTCACCAGAGAATGGTCAGCAGCATTCTCTGTACATTGCAACAGCTACACTGCGATCACCAACCCGCCTGCCAAGCGTGGCGATGATGGCAAACCCCCCTTTGGGGGAGGTTATGAGGAGTATGTCCTGCAGTGGACGTCTTTCGGCTGATGATGATAACAATGTTGTTGTTTCTACACTTTGTTCCGGGGTGTCGCTCCCAAGGTCTATCTCACAAGAAACTTACATTTAGGTACTTGGGATTAAGATAGCTTTTGACACTTAACAACAATAAAGCTTACAGTCAGTGCCTCCTAATATTATAATGCAGTTTTAACATGTGAAAAGTGCAGCCATCATTTTTAAGAGCATTCTATTATGTGCTTCTTCCGTCAAATGCATTCCACCAATCGTTGGCCATAAAGCATTTTACTTTACAAATAGAAAATCAAACGACGCGGTGGCATAAAAATAAATGGATGGGGTTGGAAATAAATGTCTCGCCATAACCCCATGACATTGAAGAGTTTGCTGAATCTAAGACGGATGGCACACAAAATTGGAGTAACATGGTGGTTATAGGAGGTAAACGATGATATGGCACGGGACCCTTATAAGATCACTCTCTTGTCCGTCTGTCTGTCCGTGTGTCACCACTGATTTTCTCAGGAACGGGTTGTCTTAGCAAGTTGCACTTGGTTACTTAGCAAATTTATACCAGATAATAAGGTTTTTAGTCATTATTAGGTGTATTAAAATCAAGGTTCTGAGTCAACATGATGAAAAACATGGGCAAATTTAGATTTTCGCGATAACTTGTAAGTACCAAAATGTACCTTAATTTTCAACTACTTTTAGTTTTCTAACCAAAATCGAGAATTCTAGGTCAACCGGAAGTACCCTATAGGTTTGGGATCGAAAACCTATATGGTAGTTTCCGTTGATCTAGAATCACGAAACGCCCCGATACAAGAAACATGTTTTTTTTCGGATTATGTTACGGAACCCTTCGTGTGCAAGTCCAACTTGCATTTGGACTGTTTTTTTATGTACATTCAATTCTGATATTACTAATAGACTTTAAATACACAAGATCACCTGTTGTAGTGAAATTATGGAAAAGATCAGTTATAAAATACGCAGATCTTAAGTGATTAGCAACACGAAAATGTTTTAAAGAAAATAAATGTACGATACTTGTATTTTGTCTTGAATGAGCACTTTATCTTCATTCATGAACTAAGTCAAGTACTGCAGATACTGTTTCTATAAGTCTGAATTGATTTGAAGTGAAATAATATATTCTGAGGAAGCTCCAGAAAATATCTAGACGAATCAACCGTTAAACTTCACCACATTCACACAAAAACATACAAATGAAACAATAAATAACACTTCAAAAAGTTTTCCATCTGTAATATCAATTCTTGTGTAAGCCGGGTTCGATTCCCGTTGAGATCAAACGTGGTAAACACATAAATTGTTCGCGCGTAATTCTGATGATCACGCGAGGTGCGCGTGCGCATGGCTCCGGGGCTGCCAACCTATAACGTGTCCAGTACCGCACTGCTTTCAGCAAGGATTTCAACTTTACATCTATACTAATATTATAAAGAGGAAAGATTTGTATTTTGTATTTTTGTATGTAACGAATAAACTTAAGAACTACAGGACCGATTTGAAAAATTCTTTCAGCAATGAATAGCTACATTATCAGCAAGTAACATATGCTATATTTTATCCCCGTACTCTCACGGGAACGGGAACTACGCGGGTGAAACTGCGTGACGTCCGCTAGTCGATGTATAAACCCATAAACCTTCAACATAGAAATTTGTTTCAAGCAGCGATTTTCGAGACAGTAACACAATAATTGTTTTTTGAAAAAGTCTTGTAACATTCCTTTCCGGCCAAAAATATACTTTTTTGACAAATGGCATCCATACATGTTTGTTGGACCAAGAATAATCCTCCAATAACGTTTGAAAGTAATTCGAGATAGCGAATCAAAGTTCCTTGTTCTGTAATAATGTCTGGACTTTTTTTTCTATATAGCTTTAGAATCTGCTGAGCTACAGTTGAAAATTCAAATACCTAATATTTTTAACAAAAAATTCACTAATACAAAAAAAAACTCCAAAGTTTTAGACTGCAATCAAAAGGTGCTCCACTCCTGCATAGTACATAGTTGCTACACGTGGTGCGCTATTTGTATGCCGATGGAGGATTCAGATACAAACACAGCAATGTAACTCCATTGACCGGGCATTGTTCATAACATCCAAAATTGTACGTGTTTACATTCTATGAGCTCAGTAGTTAGTGGATTTAAGAGATTTTCAGATTTGCTGAAAGCTTTTGAGATTTTAAAAGCATCCCACTAACAAATGAGAAAAATCTTGTCAAATTCGTCCGCGTATGAGATGAAGGTGCCACATACATATAAGAGGTGAATGATGTTTAAACAAGTTTTGTCGTTGTCTTACCTACTGTTTTCGCTACTTGTCCTTGGATAAAAACATATAATTCTGTTTATTCCATCAGTTATATTCTCAAAAAATAAAGACACATATTTTTCGCTTTACTAAATCAGTAAAAACTCTTCTGGTTAACTTTTTACAAAGACATAACGTAACGAACAAAATTCAAAAAGCACTGTGTCGTCTTCATATTTTTTAACGCAACAAAAAAATACGTCTTCTATATTGAGGGAAATCTCTCTGACGGACAAAATAGTTTTTATTAAATTTCATACTGATAGAATGCTATATTATAAAGAGCTTTTAGGCTTAAGTGGCGTCAGTAGGCACTTCTGTACATTGTTGCAATCTTCACACTCCACCTACTAAATATAATGATATCCACGAGTCTGAATCCAAAAGATGTCTGGAGAGGAACTTGTGCCACCACTTCACACTGATCATAACACTTAAATACCATACCACGCTACGCCAATCTTGACAGGACATACAAACATGTTGTTTTGTTATGATATCACCATTGATTTATTAATTACACAACCGATCACCTCCTTTCTGTCACCAACAAAATTCGCCACGTGTGCGCATACGCATACCGCGCCAACGCCAATGAACACCAGTGACGTACTGATGTCCCCCAGTGACGTATTATAAGTTTTTAAGAGTTAGAAAACATCGCTATCATTTTGGCTGGCTTAAGATAAACATGTTTTGCTGGGATGCAAATAACTGAAGTCGTCCGGAGTTTTATCTGTTTTTGAGTGTTTTATTTATTGTCTCTGACGTGTGTACTGATATAAATACTAATTGATATCGCGACAGTAATCAATTAATGCTTTTGTTTTGGTATCTTAAATGACCTTCTGTTGGGTGTACGATAACTCAGGATGGTAACTTCCGCATTCGGTCCAAGACCACCCATCACATTGTATAGCTCGTTGTCCCTGGATCCAGACTCTTCTACTACAGAATGAGTCTGTTCTTAACCACGATCTCATCCGGTTTTCAAAGTGACGGAGGAAGTCTACGCTACCGAGCCTAAAAGATGTTTTTCCACTCTTGCTTTAAGAAGAGTTGGCACGGAACACTGATATGGGGAATAGAGTTCCACACAACACTAGATACGGCGGTGCTCCGCCCAAGCAGGACAGACCTCCACCGTATGCTCCAGCGTGTCCTTCGGGCGATAGAGTCAGACTCTTACCGACTAAAATCCACTCGTGTACCTTCAAATGCCGTTTGCGTTCCAGGGCCGCGGTAATTCTTTCGAACAAACTCCGTAACCTTGGCAGAACTGAAAGGTCTTAGCAACTACAATTGTTATGCTGAGGAGCAAGTCAATTTCTGGAAACAGGCTTCATATTTATGAAGCCTCAAGATGCTGATTAGTGTATGCACGCTGCAGAGAATCCTGGTGTCTACGTGAGAGTTTATTTATCGGTTGCGCTGGCGCATATCCAACAGTCTCAGGTGTTTCCAAGTTGATTGTGAAGGAATGCCTAATGTATTGCTATTTATCTTCTTACGACAGTATCTTAACGGCTCATCAGAATCTGCAGATGAATAAATCTGGATGTGCATTTCGAATGGAAGAATTATTGGATTGCCAAGAACTTCTTGAGAAAACTTGGTCTGAGGAAAGCTAGAACTTTAAGCCAGAGTCATACCTCGACCCAACCCTTCGAGGAATACAGGTTTGAAGTTATGTTTGTCTAAGAACACAAGAAGCTTATTTTAACACCCTTTGAGGAGAACAATGAGAACCTGTTGTATGCCTTACCACAATACATTTACTGCCAAAAAAAAACCGCAAACCAGCGAAATCCTAAGTGAGAATGCTTAAAATAAAAGTCGACAATTTAAAATAATTTCTTAAGAATCCAACAATAAAAATATCTTGAGAATGTAAAGTGTGGCAGCCTCCTAATTGCAGCACTCGTCACAAGTGACGAAGCCTGTCTTATCGCGCTCTTCGGGGACCGAAATAAGCCGCTGTTCAGGACACCTCTCGAGCACCCCTTCAACGGCGGGGTGAGGGGGGAAATTGTGTTGTTTCTGGCATTTGACACTTTTTCATGAGACAGATGGACACTCTGGACGACTGAGAAGTTTTTTTTATTGCGGATCCGTTTTGTGCTAAAGGATTTGCTTGATGTAATTATTTTGAGAAATGTGAACTGTATCATTGTCTTTAGAAGAACTAAGAAAAACTCTAATACCACACATTCAGGTGAAGTTTTCAATATTGGCAACATGACTGTGGGAATGAGTCCAATTTCAGGCAAGTATATTTGTAATGTTTTAAGCTAATCTCGAAGATGATAGACAAAAATATGACCGATAATAGTAGATAAATCTATATTTATATAGTACAAAAGTAAGGAGTCTCTAAAATATTGTTCGAAAACAAAAACTACATAATTCTCATTCGGGGAATCACTTTAGTTTATATAGAAGGATATTTATTGTTTTAGAAAATTACCAGTAATTTATTAATTGCCGACGAATTGGAATAGCATCAATATTTTACAAATAAAACATGTTGTTTGTTCATCTAACAGTTCTCGGGATTTTCGCGGATCTCATCAAGAGGTGAATCCGGTTGAAGTAGATAATCGTAATTGTATGATGTAATGATAGAATTCAATTCATATAGCTTGCTATATGCAATATATGCATGCACAATTGCATACATAGTAATAGTACGTACGTAGGTACATTTCGTAAAAGATTCTACACTATCCCAGTTACAGAGATTATACAACAACGTTTGGCAGACGGATTGGCGACCGCAGGGAGTTATAATTACACCGCCAGTTGTTCTGCTGTCCGTCGCCCTGTCACCTTTAACTAACTACGACACAGAAACATAAGGTCCTATTCTTAGGATCAGAACAAACAAAGACAAATCTTCCTCAGAACAAGATCTTTAACTAAACGAGCGACCAGGACTAATTCTCGACATCTCAGCTCGATTACTGCCCTTCCAATCCATTTTATCCATCCATATCTTTGGCAAGCTTCCAAGGCGCTGTTTTGCGTCCATCGCCGCACGCGCAACTTTCCTGGGTTATTTTTAAATGGCGGACGCCCGATGTGCCCCGAAAAGTGACGGAGATTTACGATCGCTTAATGGCTAATTAATTCGTGGTTAACATGTGTTGGATCATTACGATTTTTTTGGGTTTAATTGTGGAATTACTTACAGAAGGGGAATTGACTTGATTTTTTTTTCATCCCAAAGGATTGAAAGCCTATTTGCCTTAACATTTACTGAATTACTCCAATTATTTTCCAGCATTTTTTTCAGACTTGTTAAGAACACGAATGCTGGATAAAAGTAGCAACCTATATTTCCGGTCTAGAAACTAGGGCCAGTTACTAGACCGGAAGCTTGCCTTCCCGTTGGGTGGGACAGGAAATAGGCCAGTAAGCTTCACCATCATAATTAAGGAACAATATTCTCGAATAGTTTGTCAATATTTCAGTAATAATGAAGCTCCACAAAATTTACGACTGCCGAAAAACCGACCTTAATATCCAATTTTCTCAAATTAATGGCATTCTCAGGGAAATAATAAATTCTAACAAACTCCACTTTCAGGGCTTGTTAACTTTATTTATTTGATTCGCAATCATAAAATATAATGTTTAATCAATCATCAAAGGAGAGTAGCGGAAGATAATTTCAATCATTCAGCAATCCTTGGGAATAATAAGGTGTAATATAAATGGACTATTGAAGTAGTGAAAAACATGCGAATAATTTATTTTATCTAGTGTGACGTCAGAGTTGTTTTTCCTGGCACGTGTCTTATGTTAGAAGATTACTGACGTCATGCCGGCAGTCAGGGGGTGAGCAGAGATGTCAGTATGATGTACATCAATTAGTTTCGTGTTTTAATGTATAGTACATCTTTAAATAGTAACATCCGAATTTATAAAAAAAAAACTAATTCGCACTAAACGTTTCCAAACGTCTTTTATAATGCGCACAGCAAAGGAGTGGAACTCTCTGCCTGCATCTGTGTTTCCGAACGCATACAACCCTAATCTCTTCAAAATTAGAGTGAACAGGCTTCTTCTGGGTAAGCTCGCTCCATCGACTTTGTCTCTGGTATCTATGACCTAGAATAGAGTCAAAAGCAAACCCATATTAAATAAAAAAAATAATTAAAAAAAAATATAGATATCTTACTTTAACGATAGTTTAAATATCGACTAGAAGATTCTTATTTCGAATTACCCCATATATGCTCCCCCTTCACACTAGAAGGCGGAGTCTAAATTTTCCTTTAAGCGTAAAATCCGAAAACACTACTTAAAAGCTTGTCATTCTTAGTTGTTCTTCGTCATGATAATATTATGAATTCTCTTAATCAGTAAGATTATTATATATCATATTTATTGGTTTATTATTTTAGCATATATATGTATTTTATTAGTATTCTATATATTATTTGTGTATTCTTTCAGTACCTAACAAAATTCTATATTAAGTTTTATTCTTATTTGTTGTACACCTACCACAGTATAGTTAGTCTTTTTAATCCAAAGGTTGAGTGGCAGAGAATGCCTTGATACATTAAGTCCGCCCATGTATCTACCACTATTGTACATAAAGTTTAAATAAATAAATAGACTTGAGTAGCAAAACCCAAGCAGGTTAATGTTCTTCTATAGGAATTTTGAATTTTAGACTATCAAATGGTTTATTTTTTTAAAGTACTCGTAAAACTGCTTCTTTGTACCACTAAATAAACGAAAATGTTATATTTTGATAGGAATACACATGTGGCGTTTGCGTCATATATTGTTAGTTAACAAGAAGTATCGAAGTAGATAGATAGTATCAGGTTCAATTTATAAACAATCGATAGATAGACTTCAAAGTTTTCAGCGAATATCCAAAACCTCAAATGAAGTACAGAACTAGTTAACAGCCACAGCTCAAACATTTGTCTATTTGAAACACTTTGTATTTATAGCCGTCAGCCGGATTAGCTCACCATTAATCAATAGGTCGCCTGCCCTATTAATTTGCTATGACCGACAGCAATTAGTATGTGCCAAAAGATGATTCACGCCATTACAGAACCATGAATCTTTCATGGTAGATAGAACAAGGTCCATTGATGGCAATGTACTAAGAAGTTAATGGTATTTTATTAATGGAGCAATATATTCTGTCTTGTCATCAATATAATTGTTTATTATATCTAAGAACAAGAAAAAACCTTTAGAAAGCCTGCCACACTGTGTCCAACCACAGCAACTCCTGAGAGCCAGAATCAACAGTGGCGACAATCAGACGAGTAAATGAAGCTCAACGAATCCTGGAGAAACAATTCTTGGTACCCGCAACGAAATTAATCAGAAAATAACAAATATAATTTCCACTTCTCTCCTTAACTCGCACGGAACAGACAGAACTGGCTGGCTATCGCCAGAAATTCTTGATACTCAAGAATCGTTCATTATTATATTTTATTTGCACCTATTCTTCAGGTATCGCGTTGCCAGAGTCTATCATGTATAAAGCTTGACAATATAGAGGCCAAACAAAGAGCCTTTCAAGTGACAGAGCGATAAAGATTGCCAAAACAAAGATGCATGAAATAAAGTTTAAATAATAAAGGATGGTCCGTCCAAACGTTTGCTCATACGCAAAACTCACTTTCGTTCTACAAGAACAACGCATATCATAATATAAGAAACACAGCGCATGGGAGAATGTCACGTTGTCTAACTAAGCTCTTGTCATCACTATCACTAGAAACCCTGAAACTTTAAGCCATGTCTTATTGATTAAGAATAGGGTTACACTATCACTCCATCATTGAGTTGAATCACTAATCGATAGGGTCTGGCTTTCCGTCGAACGACACTAATCGATATCTGTCCACCTCCTCAATTCGTGCCGAACAACTACAGATAACAATTAGACTAGTTGGCAGACTTACAGTCTCCTAACTCCTCGTGTGTACATCCACGCAGCTATTAGCCACGAGTCCATCTTACTACGCTGGGTACGCATCAGGAAACCCTTACGTCTACAGAATATTGTTGGCGGTAGTCGAATCACGCGCAGTCTGAGTGTACCATGCGCGGGGAACGCTGAAAATTTGCCAAACACGCGCGGATTATGTTAGTAGTAGAGAGGTTTGTTGAAAAGATGTAATAGTGATCTAATAAAATCACGTTAGTCATGTCGCATTGGCGTGAGGAGTCACGACTGCCCTGACAATTGGATCGTATGATCAGAGACAGCTCTGTCAAACACGTATCGACATGGTAGAGGAATATGCGCAAAGTAGGTATTGATGCCATGAAATTAAAGGTACTTATAGTTTTTTATCAAGAGATATGCTAAAAGCCTAAATTCCTGGATAAGGTAGCGAAAAAATTCCATGAATCTATACTTATTTTATTTAAAAATATGACGTTAAAATATGAACTCGGTTTAAACTCCATATTTCTCTTTCAAGAAACTTTCTCGAATTCGTTCAACAATTTATTTATAAACGTCTGCAAATAGCTTCTTAATTATAATCGACACGTGTTTAGCAGTATTTATTTCTAAGCGCGCGTGGATGCAATGCTGTCACGTCTGTCAAGCGTGGCAGCCATCTTGTCGTCGTGACAATTATGACAGCTCGCGTTTCGTTCGGAATTTATTACGCCAACACCCTCCTATGACAGCTGACGTAACGTTCGACTCGTTCGCCCTTCAAATAATTGGAATATTAAAAACAAACTCATTAATTTTAGGAAAAATTACATCAGTCAGTAGAAACTCTTAGTAATTTTTCGATATTTATGAAGATAGTTTGTCTATTTTCTTGTTTCAAAAGTAATTTGGTAATTTGTTTGTCGTAGTTGGCAAGGACAGAAACATCAAGATTCTTCAGATGTTCGTCCCGAGTGGGCTTTTAAAGTTAATTGAAGGTCTTTTGTGTTATTAGGCTGAAAGTAGTTAGACAAGCTGTATTCTGTAAACATTTCGTTTCTGCCAACTACTTAAAATTATAAAATCGAAACTTCTCTGCAAGTCAATTGGCTGAATTATCAAAACAATATAATTTAAATGTGATCGGAAGATAACATAAACATATTATTGACAAAAAATAAGAAAAACTTTTAGAAGAATACTTTTGGTTTTAAAATAAAAAAAAACATGGGTAGGTACTTGTAAATTTTCCTTAAATACTTTTTAAATATCAGAATGACGAAAGTGTGAAGAAAATTATAAAAACATCAGTGGCAAAGCTTCCATTATGAGAAGATTTAAGTTTAAGCTTAAACTAATAAGTATCTAAACAAAAAACGAAAAAACACTAAAAAAATTATATACTTCCGAAATTAAAGTTATTTTATACTTTGTAGTGTTTTTTATTTGGAATTCGGTTGCATTTTTTTGTAAAAAGTTTTATACGTAAAAGTTTCGAATTTGCAACACTGGTTGGATTAGCAGAATAAGTGTTGCAAATTCGAAACTTTTCGGTGTAGACACCGAGCACGTTTTACAGTCACTTAAACATTATTTACCAAGAACTCGACAAACAATAATCAAAATTCAGATCCATTCCGAAAACTCGGGAGAAACCAATCCGTGACAAATTACGGAAACAGAAATTAAACATTAAACCTTTTTCTCGAAAGTCCCGACAATCGTGGCCACAGGAGAACATCATTATAATGCACCTATGTATTATGTAGGCGGCACCTACTGATTGAATATTGAGATGGTTTCTTCGGCCCTGTGTTTGCCTAGGCGAAGCGGCGAGGCGACATTTGCAACACAATGGCGGGTGCAAGGACCTGTACACGTGAGCTCGCTGAATTACGGCGGCCATTTGCATGTTAAAGACTTTGCTGGATTGGAGATTGATCTAAGGAAAAGGTGAACTGAGGTAAAATTAGGACTTTAATCATTACGTCGATTTGCGTGCTGCACATCGTGTAAAATGGTCTGTTACTTGGGATCACGGGTGCATCAAACACCTCTGCCTATCCCTTCAAGGAATACAGCTAGATTTTAGATATGTATGTAATATGAACATAAGTAACAAAATCATTCTGCCTAGCCCTTTCCCAAGTATCTTGGTTGGGACTGGCTTCATAACTTAGATGGAGCGACTGCCTATCTACCTTCCACAGCCCAGCCCCAGCCCAACCGGGTAACACGATACCGTTAGTATGAAACCCACCCATAATTGTTGTTTTATAATCCCACATACCCATACCAACATGACACCTCACGCCAAATCCCCACAGCCTCCAATCGGCCCCATTACCCCCGACGACATCAACCAAGCAGTTTGATAAACAAATCTGAAGAACTCTTCTTCTAAGTCGGTTAAGGGCCGTTAACCGTTATCCCCAAGTGACGTCACTGAGCCCACGGGTGTCACACCGCACTCTTGACGGATTGCACACGAATAATCTGACGTAGGGCTGCCGAGTACTGGCGAAGTGACAAAAGTGGCAATTGTCCAACTGTTAATACATGTGTTCGACTCTCATCCGCTGTTACTGTACAAAGTTACTACAACAGCCTGCATTCATTACTTTGTAGGACATATTACAGAGGAAGAGGTTCTCTGCTGGACCAAGCATCAAGCATCGCCACAAGGATAAAAAAGCAGGCATTGAAAATAAGTGAAAACCCGGGGATCTTCAAATCAAGAGTGAATAGGTAACTTCTTGGCAAGCGTGCTCCATGGTCGACCACATCATCGCTTACCATCAGGTGAGATCGTGGTGAACGCTAGTTATATATACTTTAATATAATAAAGTTGAAGGGTTTGTTTGAACGCGCTAATCTCTGGAACAGCCAGTCGGATTCGGAAAGTTCTTTTTGTATATGATAGCCACATTCATGAGCAAGGCTATAGGCTATACAGGATCAGGAAAAAATACGGGAACGGGAATATACGGGACATGCGCGTACGAAGTCGCGGACAAAAGCTAGTTAATAAAACCACAATGAACAAATATAAATATTTGTTCATTGTGGTTCTAAGCGTAATTTACATTAATATGAAAGCCTAAGTGTTATTCGTAGATCAATTAAGACGACTGGCATACGGCGTCTTGTGAAGCTGAAGAGGCATAATGTCTAGCAATAAACTGCCATAACAAGATCATCTTACTTTCTTACTACTTATAAATACAAATGTTTGAAAGGATGGATCACGCCAGAAGGGCTGTCGGTTCCAGATGAAATTTGGGACAAAGGTAGTCTGGAATATCGCAGGCAATAGCACTACTTTTAATCCCGGGAGAATGTTCTCTTGGGATAATTCCGACAATCTCGCGGGTGGAGTCGCCGGCCGAAGCTATTATAGTAATTTATAATGAAAAAGATGAACAAAAACAAACGACAGTCGCAAGTATGACCCGACACTTAACTTTATACGAAAATGTAAAACTTGAAAACACAAGCATAATGTAATCAGTTGAGTACTCCCAAGAAAGTGGACCATACAAACAGCTTTCTCAACAATTTTAATAAGGATCGCCATTATAATTACAAATACAATCGATTTGTAGTCGAAACACTCCTCCAAGTTATTTTAAAACATGTTTCTTCTATTTATATTAAGTTAAAATAAAACACTCTCTTGAATTTATATGACTGTTTTTGCTTTTGAATACAAAACCGCATTGAGATAACTGTTTTATTTTTAAATAAATGTAAATGATGGTGTTAAGTTATTCATTAATAAGTCAAGCGCGGGCTAATGAGAAACCTATTGTAACTGTCATCAATCAATTCATGATTTCTTACAAAATAAATAATATTAATAATTTAATATTATATTTTTAAATGTTCTTTTTATGTGTTTTTTTTTATGAAATATTTAAAAATACAAATTAGTATGTAAGTAAAATGAATAAAGAAAATAATAATAACAAATATAAATGTTTTTTTTTTTCATAGAGAATAAAAAATGTAAATAATAATATGCAAATGAAATAAATAAACGTAATAATAACAATAACCCCTTTATTTATATTATTATATAAATAAAGATATAGATATATATAGATAGGCTATATTTTAGCCTATCTAGGAGAACAGTACTCCACCCATCTTTATTGTAAAATTAACCTAAAAACATATATGTATATGCAACATTTGTAAACTTTGCAATCCCACTATGAAATAAACTTTATTATTATTTATTATTATTTCAGGCTACTGAATACAAACAGGCGCGACGCCACAATGCGAAAACTAAAAAAATACGAAATCATTTATTTCTAGATAAGGATTATCATATTGTTATCGCATCGCCACGTTGGTCATGTCTGCGGGAGTCTTAACATGGTTAAAGCCACGTCCACGACCAACAAAAGGCATAAAATAATCCTATATCAAATTTTGTAAAACCATTATATGAAAAGAGTAACTATGGAGTTTCTTGTCGGTTCTTCTCCATAAGAATCCACCTTTCCGAATGGACAGTAGAGTTACTTTATCAATGTAATATTATTATTTTACTGAACTGTAAATGATGACGTTCAAAAGTGCCGTTTTATGGCCTAATTGAAATAAACGTTTTGACTTTGACTTGACTTTGACCTAACTGTAAAATAATAAATTCAAAAGTGAGATGAATTTTGATACAGGGACACAGTAAAGACTGTTATTGGATACTTGTTATTGCGAAAGTAAAACTTAACGTGAACGAAGCAGCGGGCAAAAGCTAGATATCTATATAAATGTATTTGCATTAAAATAATCATTTTGGCAAAAAAAACTTGTTTTCCCAGATTAAGTCAGTGACAGCCCTATTTGATGTGACAATATTGACAGAGCGTAGGTGGGCGAGTGTCGCAAACAACCCTGGCACCCTAAACCCCACAGATGTACCCTAACCGAGACAAGAGAAACTTTGACCCAACTGTAAGTATTCTGTCAAATTACAATAAATCTTTGATTACTTGTACTTAGGTTACATTGTCTGGAGATAGATCAGCCCGCCAGAGGACTAACATAGAAAAAAACCTATGAATGGACTAAGTATACATAATTTTCACGGAGACAATTGAAATCTTTGTTTGTAAAAATAATTGTCGTAAACACTGTTTTTTTTTTCAAGGATGGGAAATCATCAAATGACTTCTTCCGCTGTGGTTGGAGTGGAAGAGCGTGTCAGACTCTTACTGACTAAAACCCATCCGTGTTCCTTCTAAAGTCCTTTGCGTTCCAGGGCCGCGGTGACTCTTTCGAACAAATTCCGCAACCCTGGCAGATCGTAAACACTGTTACTGTCACTGTTTATCCTATCTAACATGTGTATAATTCGATGTTGTAATTTTTCATTGAAATTTTTAATTATTATTTTGTCTTATTGTTTCGATAGTATGTAGTTTATGCGTACAGTATAGTGCATTTAGTGCTCTTCTTTAAGAGATGAGGCACTTAAACTTAAGTCTGGAGTGATTTCTCGTAAATGTTATCGTGTACTCATTGTTGGAGAGCCAAACAAAATAAATAAAAGTTATCTTGGACAGTTTTTCTAAAGCGATAGGTACGAATTGGTCCATCACCACAATGGTCCTACCTACTTTATATATTTCTCCTCATTCATGGTAAAGGTACCTACTTTAAAACAATGGTATTTAATATAAGCTATTAAGTGCTGAATGAATTCAACATTTATCACTAAGACTCAACTACTTCAGAGCACATAAAAATTCCAATACCTACCTACCTCTCAGGAAACTCAAACCTCTTTGAAATAATATTCGAAGCAAAGCCTTCTGCTAAGCCCACTATCCAAGTACTGAATACAGCCCTCGTGTTACCAGACACTTGTAATTAACCCACTAATTATTAACATAGCATTTTGTGCATTTAAATGCTAAATATTCAATGGATACTTTATTTTTTCCAAGTCCTAGCGACCTCGATACACTGTGCAGTAGGTTTTTTTTTAATGTTTTAGTAGCAATTGTGCTACTGTGTATAGCAAGGCAATATTATTTTGATAAGTACCTATTCTATTTTTTCCCTATGGTTAAATAAATTGATGTTTTTTGTTTAGGTTCTCAACTTTCGTATAAAAAATTAGGAAAGAACACAAATTTTTAGAGTTCCGTTGTCAACAAGGAACCCTTATAGTTTCGCCATGTCTGTCTGTCTGTCTGTCCGTGGTTTAGCTCAGAGACGCTTTTTTTTTAGGGATGGGAAATCATCAAATGACTTCTTCCGCTGTGGATGGAGTGGAAGGGCGTGTCAGACTCTTACTGACTAAAACCCATCCATGTTCCTTCTAAAGCCCTTTGCGTTCCAGGGCCGCGGTGACTCTTTCGAACAAATTCCGCAACCCTGGCAGGCTCTGACCCTAGCGGGCCCCGTCTCCTATGCTGACATCTCTTTGAGGCGCGCGTGTAACACAACGCGCCATCGACCCGGGCCTGGTTGTGACCGGACAGCGAGCCACCTAACCCTCATCGTCCGCAGGCCCGAGCTCAGAGACGCTTAGCACTAGAAAATTGGAATTTGGTATGGGTATATTATTCCTTTTCTTAAAAAGTGCCACTTTGTTGGCGTGATTACGCCAACAAAGTGGCACTTTTTAAGAAAAGGAGAAAGAAATCCGTTTGCGAAATATTAAGCTTTAAAGTACTCGTTTTTGTTAGAGTCAAGTAGCATACATAACGAATTTAAAGGGAGAACTATCACAGCTAAGGAGACTTTACACATTAACGAGTAATACATGACCAACCTATAAATATAACTAAAAATTTCGTAATAATTCCATAAAAAATTACTTAAGACTATGTGTGTTTGTAACTGTGCAATCGTACCTATGTGTAATTTTTGTCATGGTTAACGAAACGGGTTGCTATGAAACCCTTCACTGTGCGTGGCCCGACACGCACTTGACCGATTTTTCTTTTGTATAGTTGAAACACTGTCGGGGAATGATGTTACTATGATCGGATTCTGAATTGAATATTTGTAGTTAACATTGTGACAAACATTGTTTCCAAGCCATTTTTCGACAGGTTAAAGTAGGAAATATATAGGTATACAACGTGAAACAGAATAAACGCAATACCTCTTAAGGGGTCATTGTACTCATCATTATGAACAACTTTTACTAAGGGACTAACCAAAAAATTCAGCTGTTCAGTACATTTTGTCGAGTTATGCGCACAAAAATGTATAGGGGAGTCGATTTTTTTCACGATTTTGTCGATTCCAATGTTGGTCCCATATTGAAAGTTGTTCATTATGATGAGTACAGTGACCCCTTAAGAGATATTGCATTTAGTCTGTTACACGTTGTATACATACATTACTTTTACTATAGAAAGCAGGTGTAAATTGAAAAAGTCACAAAAGTATCACTGAAAAAGAACCAAATAGACGCGGTGTCGAGTATTCCAGTGGATTGGCATCTGTAAAAAAAAAAGGTAGAATTCAACGTACTATATATACTACCTTCATACATAGGTACTTACAACGTAGGTGAATTCCAACTACGAAAACAAAATCCTATTCGCACTAAGTTAGGTAAGTAAAATGCACCAGAAGGTAGGCAAGATGATCTCATTGCTTAAAATACTATGTTAATGTTAAAATACAAAGTAAATGATAAAAACAAGTCGCGAAAACATCCTAGACCTGTTGTGTTTGGAAAAACATTGAATTTTTAATGTTTCCATGTTTACCTAGCAGAAACTCACATAAATTGCTTTACAGTCGCCATTTTCTTTTTATTTGTTACTAGCTGTGCGAGTTAATTTATGCACTTAAGAACATTTTTTCTCTAATTAAGAATGATATTTACACCTGTTTTTATAAATACTTAACTAACTGTATACACGAGCAATAAAAATAAAAACTTCTAACTAAATTAAGCCTAAAATATGGCGTCAAAAAATTCATCCGCATCGCTGTCGACTGGAAGTGTACCCAAAAGACTGGCGGCATTGCCACGTTGTATGGCAATGCTTATTCTTTGATTAAGAATTAGATCCATGTCTTTTCCCAAGTTATAAGAGTTTTGTAAATAGGATAAATAATACTTTTACACGACAATCTCTTTTGGGTCCTAGCTGACTACCCTGAGAAGAAACATCGAAACAAACTCAGAGGTTCATACAATTAATGTATAAATTATAAATGATATTTATTTTGCAAATAGGTTACAAGTAACTCTTTAACACGTCAAACATTTCTTTTTTTTTGGTTGTAATAATCTAGATGGGGCCGATGTTTCCTAGCTGACTACCCTCTCCGTCTATTAAGGGTCTCGTTTGGATCAGATCGTAGGAGAACCATGTAAGTTAATGTCTGAGATGATTTTATGAAGAATGCAACGTAGAGATATAAGTGGACCTGCCCAGACAGTACATTTGACAGGTATCTGTTGAGATGTTATGTTAGGTATGCTTTGGCATAACAAATAAAGGAAACATTCACCAACATAGCAATTTTAAATACATCCTTATTTCCATGTTAACTTTATGGTCCAGTAAGATGGTTCTGCGATGACGCCATCTTTGATGTAGGCATTGTCGTTATTATACTATACAACTTCTAGTATTTTAGTGCTAGGTATATACCTAGTGGTACTCGAAGTTCAATCCATGCCTGTACCTCCAGTAGTTAGTATAAAATAAGCAAATGTGTGGTAATGTGAAACACGAGAAGCTCACACTTAGGCTAGCGGACAAGTGTGGCACGTGTGCGCAGCTTATGTGTCCATAAGTTTACCTGCACACACCCACCCGCAGACGATGCAGTCCAGGTGAGTACCAAGTACCTGTACCGTTACATCTAGCCAGAGAGTTCTGGCTAGAGCTAATATGAGACGCGAGAGAATCACGCGCAGGTGAGCGGATATGGCAAAGATCTGCGACATGTGTGAACAACATAGTGTTACCATCATGCAGCCGCCTGCAGAAGTTGCACTCCTGGTACTTGCTGCCTAGAAGTACCACGTGCATCTTAGCGACGAGTTTTCTAAGTGTACTCAAAAGATCTTTCGCTTAATGGTTTTACAGCTCATCCTAACTTCCTCACAAGGCACAATATGGGCTTTGTGCGACTAGAGGCCAACTCAAATAAAGTGGCAACTAAAATATCTATCAATGATTGAAGGCTCCCCATAGCACGTTTTCGTAGAAAATTTTCTACAGATAGAACAGAAAGCCATAAGCAAAAAATTGCAGACTTCAACTTAATTAGAGACAAAGTTAATGTGCAATGTCCAGAAATTTTGGAAATGGAAATTCGAAAGAAAATCTTTTAAGAATTAAATCATCTCTGTAGCAGCACCCTAGGCACCCTAGGCATCCTAGGCACCCTAGGCACTATCATACTATTTTTCAGTAGCAACTGGGATGACCTTCCCAGCCGCCACACGCTCGTAGACGCATACATTAGAATACGATGCGTGCGTAATGGCGGGTCATGGCAGGGCACCGCGGCACCTGCACGCCGTAGGGTGACATGCTCCTGGGAGGAGAGAGGACTGTCCTGAATGTCAGATCCAAACTATCTGCATGTCTGTTTTTTACTCCTTCACATCTTAGCGGCTGATCGGATGTGGATGATCGATGGCACACCGCACTCGGGTACACCTGGCCTGGCATAGGCCATAGGATACTTTTTATTCCGGTAGTATGTTACCTTTCTCAGAACAATTGACTTTCCTGTGGCCCATTTCACAAAGAAGAAGCCGTCGGGAGCAGCAGAAGTCAGTTCTCACATAGCAAGATTCTACTAAACTTAAAGTATTCCAAACAGAATTGACCGATTTACCCAAGGAATATTTTTTTTTCTTCAACATTGCCCCACATTAGGAATTTCTCCTGTATCGTGGTTGCGTTTACAAACATACATAGTCACATAGACAAACGGCCAGACCCGGAACAACTATCTGTAGGCCATACAAATAATTGTTCCGTTCGGGAATCGAACCCACGACACGCAGCGCAGCAGTCAATCGCTCAACCACTGCGCCAACCGTGCTGCATTGGGTATGTACCTATGTACTGAAGTAAAACCACCAACAAGATTTTATCTGTTGATAGTATCTCTGCTAGACAATCTTTGGGTGGGTTATGCATATTTTGTAAAAAAAAAGAAAAAATAAGGGTGGTTCTCGGTATAAAATAAATATTACTTAAGTACAGCCTGTACTAGGAACAGTTACTTAACTAATAAACTGGAAAACAGTTTTGTAAATCTTCATTTAATGAAAATCCAGCACATTTATCTATCTTATCTAACATAATTATATAAACCACTCACACACCAAACACATTAAACACGTAGATTTTTAAATTATAGCCATACAAACATCATAAAACTGTGTTTCGTAAGCTCACATACAATTTATACCATATACCAAACTTGGTGGGCCATAAACCAAAAACTGATGTTAAAAAACCGCCTTTAGTTGCGTAAGCGCAAGATAATGTGTTATAAATCAGAATCAATAATAATTTAAAACAGGAATCATTTTGTTTATTTGTTTGTGGTCACATAAAGAGGCTTATCGATACTGAGAGGCGTCATATCGGCTATAAACTTACGGTTTGAGCAGGGATACAGGTTTTGTTATGAAAGTATGAGAGTTGGTGCATTTCAAGTTTTTGTGCATTTTAGCTTAGCAAATAAAATAGATTTTGTGAATATCGAAAATCGTGTTAAGGGAACACCCAGGATAAAAAGTATCCTACGATACTCGGTGGTAATATTATACTCGAAGCAATACTCAATCCTCAATTATTTTTTGCATTCCACAAACACAAGTAGGCTTAGGTGGTAAACATTTGCCAAAAGAAACAATCATGGACCCTGTCGGGCACAGCTAAAGAAGATATGTGGAGATGAGAACTTTATCATGAGGTATAATATGACTTATTCTAAAAACATCTCATTTTATACTATGAGTTTTGTAAGGATTTATCATTTAAATATTCGTTGACACTGTAATAACACTTGCTTAAAAATAGCTTTTTTAAATTGTTCGTGAATAAATGGATTTTTTTTACATATTGTATACTTTTATTGACATAGCCAGAGGGCTTGTTGAAGCATTATACTGGTTTAAGATATTTTTAAATTGTTCTTTTAGTTTTTTAGCCTATTAATTACAAACAATAACACAAAAATACAAATACAAATTTTTCCTCTTTACGACATTAGGTAGGTAACGGTGTATTGTGGTTTATTTCTTTGAGGCCAGCACCACAAATGATTGAATATTGTACTGAATGCTTAATGTACTTTTTCGAGATAATTCTGTCGCTGTCATTTTCGAACGAAGAAATAGAGCGATGAT
Organism: Mamestra brassicae; assembly: GCA_905163435.1. Taxonomy (NCBI): domain Eukaryota; kingdom Metazoa; phylum Arthropoda; class Insecta; order Lepidoptera; family Noctuidae; genus Mamestra; species Mamestra brassicae. The sequence continues at coordinate 18,157,899 of LR991003.1, read as the reverse complement.
TTATAGTCGTTTAGCGTTTAATACGTATAGTTATTTTTGTTGCAAGTGGCTCTAAGTTGGTGATACAGAATTAATTGATATATAAGTACGTCCACCACAGCCAATTGCCTACAGGGATAATAAAACGAAGTACCACTGTAGTGGCCAGAGACTCAAGTGTAGTCTATGGCGGTCAGAGATTCGGGACGAGACAAAGGCGTGTCCCACACTGCCTGGTGATCGTTAACTACATCTGGGACCCTTACTAGGGGAAAATTTGGGAAATTCACTCATTTTTTACCTGTGTAGTTTTGTAGTTAAAAAATATATGTAAGTATACCGAAATTACCATAGCGAAAATACTTTTTATAGGGATCTAATTCACCTTTTTTTAATGATGCGGCCCCTATGTTCTTTTTTTGCGATCATAGACAGCCTAGTAATACTTTTGCGAGATCCCAAAAGTATTGCTTTGGATTTTGACATACCAAATTAGTAATTCCCTCAATACAGATTTGTTTTCGCCCAATTTGAATTCCAATAGTTTACTCTGTGGTACCGTAGAACCCGATAACATCAGCCGTTCTAAATGTAAAATTATGCAAACGTTTTAAATGTTATTGATATGATTTCACGGATGTGTATTTATTGATAGCCATAATGTATGTTTGTTCTGATGCCATAGTAAACAATGGAATGTGAGGGTAAATAGAGGGGTTTTATTGGCTGCGGATCCCTGTGATGTGGACGATGTGGTATTGATCCGTTTATGTTATTGTGACGTCTATGGTGGGGTAATCAAGTCATAATTCATGAAGCCTTTGATTTTGATGGGAAACGGAAATTATTGATATTTGGTTGAGCAAATATTACCTACTGGATTTATTATGAGTAAATTCAGAATGATGTACGTTTGAAACGTATTCAGTAGCTCCGATTTGTGGTAGTTAGGTAGGTACTCAGGGCTTTGCACGGGTACAAATTATAATAAGGCATACTCAATCGTCGAGGTAGAAGGGCAAGAAATACATTATGTCGATGAGTACTTGGGCAAGTTAGTTTCTTTCGAAAACAGGCAAGAAAAAGAAATTGGTCGCCGAATCGAGAACGCCTGGAAAAGCTACTGGTCCATGAAGACGCTATGAAGGGTGATTTGCCGATCTTCCTAAAGTGCAAACTCATCGACATGTGTATTCTGCCCATCCTAACCTACGGTGCTCAGACCTGGTCGCTCACCGATTTACAAAGATTCCACCTTGGAGTCTGCCAAAGAGCGATGGAACGCAGCATTCTGAGCGTAAAAAGACAGGACAGAATACAAAAACAGATAGACACACCACGCTGCGTTCCAGAACGGGAATTATAGACGCGGGTAAGAAGGCTGCCAGGCTCAAATGGGATTGGGTGGGTCACGTGAGGCAAAAGTCTCTATACAATGGGTGCACGAAGATGGACGGCGCCGCCGAGGCCGGCCTAGAAGGAGTGGGGGCGAGACCTGGACGCGCATTATGAGGGCTGGCGCGAGGTGGCGCAGGAAAAGAATACATGGAAGGACTTGGGGGAGGCCTTGCCCAGTAATGGGACAGTGTAGGCTAAAACAAAACAAAAAAAAAACTGTATTTGTTTATAACTCTTTCATTTAGTGACAACCGTTGGTTGAGAAGAAGCAAGAAGAGCAACAGAGAGGAATAGATAACTTTTTATATACATTTTAGAGATATCAAATAAAGTCACTAACACAAATCCCTCTCAATATTTAAAAGAAAATACGGATTACACTCCTCTCAATTTAATCAAACAAGTTAATTGCCAGGTCATCCCTACACTACAAAACCCGACAACAATCAAAGCTACTAGGAAGAAAATAGGTCTTCCATTTTCCCCAGAACTTCAACAAGTACACCACCACTTACAACAGTCCTCAAACACAAGTTACTCCACACACAGTGGGTCTGTGCGACCCTCAGCATGTGGGTCCCTACGACCCCTCTCTTCCCCTCTTATGCATGGTGTTAAGCAGCCCTAGCCCCAGGTTGTCGGCTAATTGTCACCACTTGACTCCCCCACACACATGTACTACACTTTACAGCTGTCATTAAACTCCCTCTAAAGGTATGGTGGTAGCTATGTACCTACATGTGTTATGGGGCTGTACAAATGTGAGAGCGTAATTAGTGGCTTATTTCATTGAAGTGGTTGGAATGCATGCGGCTTTTAGATGAGTTAAGTGGATTAAGTTTAAGAGAATAGAAAATAGTGTGACGCATTGAGTTACAGCAAACTAGACTTTATATTTTTCTGGGACTACTTTGCCCATGCGTGACTTCGCTCGTTTTTTTTTTCATTATTTATTATGGGTTTGCTCTTGACTCTAGTCTAGGTCATAGATGACAGAGACAAAGTCGACGATGGAGCGAGCTTACCCAGAAGAAGCCTGTTCACTCTAATTTTAAAGAGATTAGGGTTGTATGCGTTCGGAAACACAGACGCAGGCAGAGAGTTCCACTCCTTTGCTGTGCGCATTATAAAAGACGTTTTGAAACGTTTAGTGCGAATTGGTGGAATATCAACAAGGTAGGGATGGTGACTTGCAGAGCGTCTAGATGTCCGATAGTAGCTCGTGTCACTTAGCAAATAATAATCTCTTGAGTCCCATTTTTCTCCGCACCAAAATTCATCAAAATCTAAAATATTAGTTAGGATAGGATATCCAGAGAAAGAAAGTAGACTAGGTGGAAGAAAACCTAAAAGGGCAAAGTCTTTAAAGACGACCACACAGCAAATACTATAAAGTATTCAGCAAGAACGAAAAAAGCTGACCACACTACCACCAAGTTCCTTAAACCTGAAAAAAGACGTGTGCGCAATCTATAACAACACAAACCACATCAAAGGCAACCAAAAAAACAAATGTACAGAAGGAAGCAAAACCAATCCAGTTGCCAGCCAACAATCGACGCATATCGTTCAAATGTAAACAAAAAACAGTTTCTTGTTTAGCAAAAAACGCGTAACATAGATACCCGGTCATAGTGGGTAGGCAGAAGGCAGAAGTATAGTAATACCAAAATAACACAGAGTAAAAATAGTAGGGCCTGCGCGGTGCGTAGCAAGCAGTTGGCCAATATTCTACATGGCGCGCTGTTGTGTTTCGATCATTTGGGGTGTATGTCATGAGATATAGCGGGATAGGGTCTTAGGAGCGATTCACAAGGGCAAAGGATTGGTGATCGAGATGATTTTAAATCGAGACGTTACGCTAAAAAGTATTAAAGGAAACAAACGGATTCTTTTGTGGAGGTCAAGCTCACTAACCTTGAAACTGCATAGCAACTACAATACCTGATAGGTCACGTTCGCTTGAGGTGTAGGTACCTTTTGTGTTAAAGACAGAATTGTGTCCGTCGTAGCCTAGGAACACAGCTTCGTTGGACGAACCAGGTAGTCGATAAGGCTTTTCGCAGAAGAAAAGTCTTATCGACTACCTAAATGACGACCACATATCTATAATTAATAGACTCAAATAGAAACTGATGGTCAAAAAGTATTTTCGAGTCATCACGACACCCGACTATGAGTAACGACTTCAAGAAGGGAAGGCGGTCGTTATCTATACTTCTATACTATCTATCTATAATAATATTACAAAGAGGAAATATTTGTATTTTTGTATATAACGAATAAACTTAAAAACTACTGGACCGATTTGAAAAAATTTTTCAGCAATGGATGGCTACATTATCAGCGAGTAACATAGGCTATATTTTATCCCCTTACTCCCACAGAAATGGGAACTACGCGGGTGAAACCACGTGACGTCCGCTAGTACCTAATAATCCGATATTCTTCTGGTTTTCTAGTTCCTAATTTATTCAATTATATCTTGTCAGTACAACAAAGTCGTAGGCCTTCCCGCCTCCGCTCATGACATAAGCCGCTTCTCCTAATACAGTATTGCTTAATCCGCTGTTGCCACGCGACCGCCGCGCGGAGCACATAAATGGGCCTCTTTGTTTCTTATCACCGGCACATAGCATGGGAAACACGGTTCTTTATGTACTCATTATGTACTGCGTGTCTGTGTGTTCATTGTTTCGGTACATAGTAACAAGGCTTGGTACAGCGGGTTGAGCTCGAGGCTCTTTTTTAAGACTTCGTTTCTATTACGCTCCATCGCAACAGTTTTCGATTAATCTTTAATTCAATACAATCCAATATTCACCACAATGACTGACTCTACTCACTTCAAACCAGTTCTGAGCCCTATTGAATATAACTAAAAATGTGTCAGATTTGTCAAAAAATTACGTTGCTGCCACATTTTTTCAGGTGCTATTTACTAAATCACATAATGTATGTTAAGAAACGTAAAAAAAATACCATTTCTAGCATAACACCTCTCTCATATTGGCTTTATTAAATAGGTTTCTAATTGTGAAAACCGACAAACATTGGTATCAAAGTAGAATTTGAAGAGTTTACTCTAAAATGTCGATTTAGCAACCGAACGTCAGGCCTGCCGTAAAATCTCCCTAACTACAAGTCCAATATAAACGTGCAATCTTCAACAATTCGTTAGGCTAGTAAAAAAAATACATTTTGACATTGCCACAACCAACACGCATGCGACGCATGCTAAATTGATTAGTTACCTCACAATAATTACGTTGTTTTTCCATAATACCTAACGTAGGCCTACCTTAACAGCTCTTTATGTACTCCCACATTCACAAGGTCACGTGAAATGCAATGGCAAAACTTCACGCCGTGACTGCCATCGATATGAAATCGCGATAAAACATTTTTACTTACATTTTATTGTTCATGATATCGATACCTTTTATGGGCTTCAAGTCACGGTTTTCATTAGTGCAGAGCAGACAAATCTGCGAAAATGTAAGGTTTTGTAAGTGACCTCCAACCCACAGAAAATTAGTTTCCATTCGCAGTAGGTCTGATGTAATCAGTTGCCTAAAGATTGCATTTCCGTGAACTAAAATCATGGTTTTCTGTAGACGAAGGAAGAAATATTGTCATCAAGATATGTGAGCAAATACCTCTTTTGATTCTGTCTGACTTTGAATTGAAACTTGAGGAACCCATTAATTAATACATTAATTGTATCACAGGGTTCCTCAAGTTTCAGTTTTCACACTTATTGTTACAGTTAGCCTAAAATCCAAACTAATATTATAAATACGAATGTTACTCTGTCTATCTGACTCTCTGACGGTCTGTTTGTCACCCCTTCACGTCTGAAGGCATTTGGATGAGGCATTAGGATATACGGTAGGGTTTTTACCCCGGCAGTGTGTTCCCTTAAGGCGTTTCACTGAGCAATTAACCTTGAGAATTCGTTCCCTCTTAGCCGCCCGCACCCTGCGCACGCCCTTTTGTCATAGAATTCACATCATTTTTGGAATTATTTTAATAAAAAATAAAGAAAAGCGATCTTTTGAAATTAAATAAATCGTGAATAATTTAGATTTTAAAATAATCTATTAATTAGTGTAATCCTTAAATGATAAGTGCGTCGCCTTTAGCAACAGATGCATGCAATCAATAATTTTAGTCATTAAAAAAAATAGATTTTAATTATAACAAATTAAAACGTGGAATGTGATGATAGGATATCGAACATTAATAATGTCCTTTTAGATGTCGTTGATTTCTCTTATCTAATGAGTTAATAGCCTCTGAATAACAAAGAAAAACGTTATATCGCAAGGTTTTGGTCGGGGTAGCGCCTTAAGAGAATTTTTAACTTCACGCGGACGAAGTCGCTGGCGGAACCCAGTAATAAATATATAACTTCAGCTCAATGAAGTAACCTCTAAGTACTTCCCAACATTGCATAACCTCAAATAAGTCCCTCTATATACATACACCTCGAACCACAGTTTAATATTACAGAATGTTATTTCCAAAGCGTGAAGATTACAATGAGTTATGGTACACCGTGGTTGGCTGATCGGAAACACTTTTCTATTTCCATCAAACACGCGTTATCGGGCTTGACGACACATATTTTAGTGTTTTGTTTACGGTAAAAACTTCATACAATTCTCCTCCTACAACACTTGATAATACAGGTTAGTTTCGTGTGTGTTTGAACCAGTTATCCGATAACGCTTATGCTTGGAAACGTGACGGCAATCCCTGACCAGCGCAACGTATCGCAAATTTTTCTCGTTGTCAGTGAAAAAGGACCATTTACTTATAAAATATTTTGTTTCACTTCATCAGCGAATCGGGTTTCTGCCATGTTATTATTATGAGTTTAATATATAAACTGTTCACGTGCTTTGAGAATGAGAATGACTAACATTATCGACGATTAATTGAAAAATATTTGATTAATTTGCGTTTTTGCTAAATTTAGCTTCAAGCTGTGCTAATATTATTACATTTTCAGGTGTTCAAGGCATATTTTTGCGAGTAGGCTTAGTCATAGTTCAAAAATAAAATAAGTACAAGAAGATAAGACAAAATGGTCTAAGTTACCATCAGCAGTAAGGCTCATATTTCATGAAATTTCTACTTACTTCTGATATATTGACGTAAATGGACGATTGCCTTATTCGATGAGTACGACAGTTATTTTGTCAAAACACCTGACTTGAATCATGTTTTAGTAATATTGTGATTTACGTCATGCTTTTTTGGTGTTATTTAACCAAAAAAACGTTAAAAAAGGTTCTCCGAAATATTTCTCATTAAATTTAATAAGCACCTAACAGAATATTATTTTGTGAGTACTTATTTCGACTCTATTTGTTGGTTGGCCAGATCTCAAAGAAAATTGCCTATCCTCCATTAATATTAAACTATCGATTTATATACGACTCCCAACGTAACTAATTCTATATTGATTAAAACATGTTTTTCTAACATTTATTATCAGTAGGTATGATTGTGTGGCATACGTGGCCAGTATTATAGGCCACGTCATGTCTACAAGATGTAGGAATAATGGAGTCAGTTTCACTTAAACTCGAAAGTCAAACTTAATAAATATTTGACATTCTATCTGCTCTATTGAGAGGGTTACGAGTTTCTTCTTGTAGACAAGCCTGTACAGAAGCCATCACCATCTTCTACTTAGCCTTTCTTTAACTTTATTGGAGCTGGTACTCAGTCCAACCAGCCGTAGCTGAATACCAGCATGGAGCAGCTTGATAACTCACGTCCAGAATCGAGTTTTCTGGAATTAAAGAGTTTCATATAAAATCATTGATTCAGTAACTGTCGCTTGTCGAGAACGACTCAATCCTGTAGGATAGGACTTGATCTGTCAAAGCATAATCAACCCATACTATTCCCATTGCTGAAACACAGGTCTCCAAGAGGGTTGGACCTCTATAAATAGCAACAAAAAATCGACTTCATCCACGTGAATGTAGGAAGTTATAATACTACACGTAATACTACCTACTCCCGGGATGAAAACTATCCTATGAGCTGTTCCAGGACATGGTTTAACGGTGTGCCAAGTTTCATCCCAATCCGTGCAGCCTGTAAGACGTGAGCAGGTTACAGACAGAGTTACATTCAATACTCAATTCTTTATTGCATTCCACAATGTAGGCTTAGGTGGTAAACATTTGCCAAAATAAACAATCATGGACCCTGTCGGGCTCAGTAAGTACAAAAGTATGGATGTTTGAAACCACCTCAGCAACAGTACCCACGTGAATTTCCATCAACTTCACTTCCCCAGTCACGTGCTTAACAAATAAATGCACAAAAGCCATACAACGTATGATAGCTGTTGCCAGCCATCGCCGCAATCATGGCGGCCTGGTACTCGGGCTGCACAATAATGGTCGGACGACGGTTTAAAGCCAGCCAGCTGATAAGCAGCTGATTGCGTCGCCTTTGCTATGGAGCAGTGTGCAAGGTTATGTGTTTCAATTTGTGGCGTGAAGTATTAATTCTGTTTCTAATGGTACATATTCATAGGTCATTTTAAACCAATACATCAATGGGTCGTGAAGGTTATGCTGAGTGGGCTTGTCTGAGGAATAATGGATACCAATGTGTCCGTTATTTACGAATACTGTTATTCTGGAGTATATCAAACTAATCGCAGAGGACCAGCTGGTGTTTAAAGACAATCGTTAAGGGTAGACAGAGTGCCTCCTACTTTTTGTTTAATTTTTGCTTAGAAACTGATTTTGAATCCAATTGGGAAATGCACTGAATAACAAAAGAATAATTTAATCTGGAAAATTTGAAGCCAACGTACTAAAACATAAATGTAGTTTAGAAGCCAATAAAGTTTTGTGGCAGAAATAGTTATAATTCTGTGAGTAAGTGTCACGAGCAAGTCTCCTCGGAAGCCTTTCTTTCCGAGGAAACTTACTAGTGACACTTCCGTAGCTAAATGACGTGGCTAAATAACAACATTCGCACGAGTCAATCTGCGAGGTTAAGCAACGGTTGCTGTGGTTGATCCGTGCATGGGTAACCATCCATTACGTAACGAGACCCCTCCGTGCCTCGGAAAGCTGTCATTCGTACATCTTTGTTAGTCATTGCGGAAAGTTAGAAGCCAGAATATATGTCACAAGCGTTACAAAGGAAAAGTAAAAAACTGGAATCCAGCTGCATCTGGTTAAAGAAGAATCTAACGCCGAAATAGTTGGAAAAACGCAGGTGGATAGGTAACAAGTAATTCTCCAGAAAAATTATCACGCAGGAACCTCTTCCCACAGCCTCTAAACTAAAGAAACTGGTGATCAGGCCAGTATGTAAAGATTTTTTTTTTCTAAATAGCCAGTCACGGTAACTAATACGTTGTTTGTCTGTTGCCATCTCAGCAGTAGTGTCAAAATGCTCACGATTTTGTGTCGCTGACCTAAGGAGTATTGAAATAAGGCTGTGTTAGGAGGAAGAGGAGCATGTGCGAGCGGGTGCGAAAACAGAGGAATAATACGATAAAATAAAAGAGACATGGGACTTTTCCAAAGTTCGCGTTGTCAGTTACAATATGCCGTGTTTGGTTTCGACATGTTTCGAATGTAGCGTTCCTGTTTCAAACACCTCCATTATACCCGCTGATGTGTACGTAAAACTGTCTAATCAATTCGTACTTGTAATTATATCGCACAACATATTCCCTGCCTTTATTATGAAGGGTGTTCTCGTATAAAAGGGGCTACCTTATCCCTACTTAATGGGATAGTTGTGGTAGGTGCAAACCCAAACTCGAAGCAGCTTGCTTCTGAGAAGTCTTGATGGAAATACACACACACCTTTGCTTTGCCCTTTTAGCAATCGCACTTTGTTCTACTATTTTCAGCAACGAGGCGAAATATATTTAATCTTGAAAAAGAGAATCACGTGTTTCTAATTGTTTTGTCTGCCTACCACACGTTGCTAAGTCAGCCGACTACAACATTTTGTAAATCACACGATTTTGTACCGCTGACCGAATGCGAATTTACATAAAGCTGTGACTATCATACGATAGCGGAGCGTGTAGCGGGTTTCCGAAGCGTTGATGGGAAAAGCATTTTAACAAGAACCCGGTACTTTTGTAAGCCGGAGCCCAAAACTAACAGGAGCAATGTGTCTGTGTCGGGTTTGGTTTCGACATGTTCCGAGTAGGGGAGAGCGGGGCTAAACGTGCTGCGGGGAAGTTGTTCCGATTGAAATAGGCTTTATGAAAAAAAGAGATAAACATATCAAGTAAATTCGTCATAAAACGGAATGCTGCAGCGCACCGATGGCAACTATCTTAGTTTGACCAGTAATGTCCGGTACATTGTTAAATTAAATCGGAAGAACTTCCCCACGGCACGTTTAGCCCCGCCCTCCCGTACTCAATCGTAGGTGCTTCTGTTTCAAACAAGTTCACGCTGCATGCGCATTCCACTGTGTGCAAATAAAACAGTTTAATCTATTTTATATATTTTATTTTGAAACTTTTCTTCCTAGCAGCAAGTTTAACATTGAAAAAGGACGTTATTAAGGGCGCGAACATTCGGCATTTTTTTTTTCACCAAAAACAATTTTTAAATATACACATTGAAAGGTCGTGAAGAACGTGAAGAAAAAGTGCATCAAAAAGTTTCCCAGAAATGGTATTTACGCCCTTCGAAGCGTAATGAGGCACATGCAAGTCCAGAATGCTACTGACTGAGGATTCTTGAAGTTAATAAGTACCCTAAACCAGTCCGCCCGACCTGGGCCCCAACGCGGACATTCAGCAGTCGCGCTTATGACCAAGCATCAAACAAGCCAGCATCATCGAGGCTCCTGAAAAATCACAGTCAGCTCCACATATCTCGCCGAGCCCCATCTCTGCTTACTCAGTAACACGTGTTTCCGAACGTGATGTCTGCTACCACCGTTGCTAAGTCAGCCGACTTCGTTTGTGAAGCACGGTTTTGTGTCGCTGACCGACTGACTTGACCCAGTGGCTCAGCAGAATTACTGCTTACTTTGTATCCCAGCTTTGTGGATAAGCTGGCTTTCAGATTTACTTGTGCTAGGTAGTTTAAAGTTGGGTTAGATGTTATAAATCTACATTGTACTTGCATATAAAAATCGCGAAATATTGGTATTCAGACTTATCGGGACGCCTAATATCCCGATGTTGCTGTACTTTGATCGGAATTTTTACATTAATAACGAATACAGCTAAGCACTCTTATTATACCTCAATCAAAATATTTTTGCTCTCTCATGTTTTCTCACCAAAATCGGCTCCAGGCAAAACGATACTTTTTAAGCTTGTCTTTGGAAACTATTTCAATTTTCAAGCTCGCTTCTCTCGCCCTGGCGACCTACATTCTCCTGTTTCTGTTTCAAAGGTGAAAAGAAAACCTGACTTAGGTACTTATCCGAGACGAGGTGCTACAATTTTTGAGCTCACTTCGCTTGTTATTGTACATTCTTAAACTAAAACTACATTATTTTGAAAACGTTTAGTAGAAACCTAAAACTCAGAACCTGCAAGGAGTGCAAACATCTTTCGAGTTCGCCTCGCTCGCTATGGCACCAAAGTATCATCTATTTTATTATCTATTTAATTATTAAAAGTAACCGTAACATTTTCAAGGGAGGTATTGAAATTTGCCGAGGTCGCTTCGCTCGCTCTTTCAATACTCCTTCATAATATAAATCTTCCATGAAGGGGGCAACATATTTCCAGTTTCTGTGTGGAACTCAAAAGAAAGGACCTGTCATGACAAACGGAGATAGAACTTTTATGGCATATCTATCCGGCCGCCATTTTGTTTTTTTTTTCATTTTGGAAACGCTAATTGAAACGCATAGGTACAAATGGAAACGGATAATACGTGTCACGAAATACCAAATTTTTTTGAACCCGCGGACCCCCCCTGCGAATGCTATAGCAACACCTGTGATTGTACTATATAAAATTTCCTGCCAACGTGCAACTTAAACTGTAGATTCTTAGTTGTTTGGACCACTACTTTCACCAACGAGACAGAGTATTTTCATCCTAAAAAATGCATGCAGTACCTCACATGTTTCCAAGCGTGATGCCTACCACCCGTTGCTAAGTCAGCCGACTGCACCATTTCGTAAAACACACGATTTTGTACTGCTGACCGAATCAGTATTGACATAAAGACTGTGTCAGTATGATAGCGGAGCGTGTAGCGGGTTGCCGAAGAAAAGCAGTTTAAGAAAAACCCGATACTTTTCCAACTCAGAGTCCAAAAGTAAGCGTTACTAACAATGTGTCAGTGAAACATGTTTGGTTTCGACGTGTTTCGCCTGGGTAGGTGCATCTGGTTCATTTAAACAAAGCCACGCTGGGCGTTGTGTGAAAATAAAACAGTACAAGCAATTTAATAACTACCGATCCTGCTAAGTTGCACGTTAAAACAGCTCTTTCGCTAACTTTTCAGCTAAAAAGAGCGCATCTCCCAGTATCATAATTTTGGCAACGAGCAAAAATCTAAACGGTTTCGCAAATAGTGATGATAAACTGTTAGGAAATGTTGCGTAGTAAACGTAGTAAACTGAATGCATCAAAAAGTCAAGTTTCGTAAAATGGTCTTCTCGCCTGCATGCCCTGCACAGCCGGAGGAGTCAGCACATTCCCATGAAAACTCATTTGTTTAAGGTCCGGGCTTCTACTGCGGATTATAAATCGAAATCCTATCAGTTTGCCCGACCCGGGCCCCGATTTGGACGTTTAGCTGTCTTGCTTTTCACGTCTACATCATCAAGGCTCCTGAAAAATCACAGTCAGCTCCTCACCGAGCCCCATCTCTGCTTACTCATTAACACGTGTTTCCAAGCGTGATGTCTGCTTCCACCGTTGCTAAGTCAGCCGACCACGTTTGTGAAGCACGGTTTTGTGTCGCTGACCGACTGACTTGACCCAGTGGCTCAGCAGAATTACTGCTTACTTTGTATTCCAGCTTTGTGGTTTAGCTGGCTTTCAGATTTACTTGTATTAGGTAGTTTTATGTTAGTTTAGATGATTTGAATCTGTAATCTACTTTGTGTCAACTTCCTGAAAAACTGTAGATTCGGAGTCGTCAACAGTTATTAGGGATCTGTACCCGAAGGGTAACCATCGGGACCCTATTACTAAGCCTCCGCTGTCCGCCTGGCTGTAAGCGGGCTGTATTTCATGAACCGTAATAGGTAGACAGTTTAAATACAGAGTGTATTTCTGTTGCCGCTATAACAACAAGTAATAAATTAAAAATTAAAGGGGGCTCCCATACTACAAATGTGTTTTTTTTGGCGTTTTTGTTCGAACTTAATAATGGCAACAGGCACGCCTCGCATGTATAAAAAAAAACCTTTATCCTTCTCCGAGGGTTCAATCTATCTCTTTATCATATTTTGGTTCAGGCATGAAAACGAAACAAAAAGACTGGCGGAAAGAGAGACTGACAGTTACTCTAGTATTTATGAAATGATAATAATATGTAGATATAGTATAAATAGTATGGAAGTATGGGTTCGAAGGACACAAGCACTAATAGGAGAGGACAGTAACCTTTTTCATACAAAAAATCGTTCTGCTTCGTAGTCGTAACACTACACCCACATATCGAAGGTGATCGGCAACGACTCGAAAGACAATTGAACTTGTGAACGCTTTTAAAGGATGACATCGTAAGGCTTCTACTAAGTCACGTGAAGATTACACTCTGATATTATTAGTAAAGGTACTGACAAACTACGGTCCGTGTGTGACATACACACGGACCGTAGTTTGTCAGTACCTTAGAAAAAGAATAGAAAAGAAGAAATAGAAAAAGAATGAAAAATGTTCATTTGGGACTCGCACAAGACAAACAAAACAGTAAAATAAAATTAATAATCAAACAGTAATATAATGTAACGAACATGGATAATTATATAATAAAATAATTATCTGTGGGAGGCCAAAATGGTATCTATCTCAGCTTATGCTGCGATATCTAAAAAAATAAATAACGCAGCGAATTCTGAAAGGGCCAGTGAAACTACAACTCGTAGGTATGATCTCGGTACCTACTAACCTGTAGAAAACGGATTTCATTCAGTACCTAATCTGCAGGGATACTTTTCAGTGACCAGCGACTTATTTTCAGACATCAAATATCTATCGAAGACACGATTTTAAAGCATTTTAAGCAAAAATATACTGTTTTTTTTTTCTTTTTCACGAGTTGCTTTTTTCATACATTATATGTTTGGTTGATACTGAATGCCTGGAAAAAAATGGCGGATAAATTAGTGGATATCTACGAGTACCACACAGTTTTTACACAAATTTAACGTTAACCTAAACGCAATCAATTGGGAGAAACACCGTTAAATCGTGTGGTTAAACCTTCAATAAGAAATAAACTCAAACGGTGACTGCGTCGGAATCGAACCAGTAACCCGAGCCGACCGTGGCTAATACTCTCCGACTTCATTTCGAAGTCGGCACTATTGATGGCCAGCGGTGTCCATATCAAGCCGAGGATACATAAGCAGACCTGATTTAATTAATTAATTAGAAATATAGTTGCATGACACTTGTAATTTGACACGGATTGGTTTAATAGCTACTTTAAATGAACAGAATGTTATACTTATTGTCAATATTATTGTGTTACGATACACAACCTATTGCTACTAGTACCTAGCTACTAGTTGTGTTAAACAGATTATTTATTGACAATATGGTATAGGGCCTATTGCTACTATTTACCGGTACCGATAAACGACGCCGCGCCATTTCAATTTTTTTTGTAGAAAATTAATTTCAAGTCTTATCGTCCCATTAATGTTGGATGTAGAAAAACATTTATGGGGTACAGTTATGGGAATAAATAAAAAAAAAAATAAAGTTAAAGTAATATATTAAACTGTAAATAGCATCAAAATGAAAAACTTAAGATCTCTCCTCTTTCTTCTTGCGGATATTGACACCATCATGCAAACACCTTTTAAATAATAAATATTGTGTACTTGTTTCATATTTATTTAAGTGGTTATATCCTTTATGTTAAACAGTAAGCTCACGGCCGCGGATGTAACCGATAAATATTTAAATAATAAACATTAAACCCGTGCACTTTAATTACTTCAATAGCTGTTATTTACACCGGAGTGTATGTTTATTCATATTATTGTTGTGTATTTATAATGTGTCTATTTTTAGAAGTAGTGTGTGTTAGCCTTGTTATTTGTGCCTGAAAATACCTGAAATGAAGGATATAATCCTAAGTAGAAGTAAACCTGCTGAAGTTTGCTAACTAAACCTTGGGACACCTAGTAAATCAGCTGATAACTAAAAAAGTAACCTGCAGAAATGGCTTCATATTGAACCCGTGTGTCATTATTTTTAAGCTCTTGGCTTATTAGGTTTAACAGTGATTAACAATACAGTCAGCTATAACAAAGACCTTTAACATATTCTAATGACTAATACCAGATATGGGATAATGTATCATTGGGTTAACTCCGTAAGACAATGCACGTCTTCCAAACCCTTTTGCCATCGAAGGCGTGACGCTTATGTAAGGCAGAGAAAGTCTCATCAGAATACAAACAGAGGTTTGGCTGCCAATTCCTAACAGGCCACAGAATCGTTTTCGTAACTTTTCAACCGCACAAACAACTTTTCTACCAGATACTAATAGCACGCGACATGGGCACACGCTAAACTTTTATGAAACCTCATCAGACCAGTGTAAAAACTAACAAATCACTTATCTCCATATAAAAATGCAAATTCTACGCCAAGAGAAACCTCGTAAGATTATTTCAACATCGTTTTTTTAACCTGCTCAGCACTAAGAATGCATTTCTAGACTGTTTTAGAAAACCTAGTCCCGTCCTACATGGCAAATGCATCCGCCATTTAAAATATAAGTCCATGTGCCAACATGTTTTTACTTTATAACAGCTATATAACCTAGAAAATAGATCGCGATTCTATGAACTGGTACCGAGGGAAATTATTTTCACGACCGCTCTTAGTTTTCTTAATACATTGCATATTGTGTAGGCAGTCTTTTTCTGTAACTTTGTAGGGAGCCAGCGATGGTTTCTATCGGTGTTTGAAGAGAAAGGTTGGGTCTAGTGCGGTGGTAGAGGGCGCTGTAGTAGATCTTTCTGCCTTCACTTCGGTTGCTAGGCGAGCGCTGCGCCTGTGTGAGTGGGTGCAGTGCCCGAGGCTGTAGTGACGTGCCGTCGATGCTATCGACTCTGTTGCTTATCGATGTTGTACCTACAGGGCTTGTGATGAAACATAAGCAAGCTTATTACAAGTAAGGCTGACCTTTTAACTTCATTGCGGTTTTAGAAAATTGCAAATGAGAGATTAGGAAACATTCGTTATTATTTTCGACATTTCGGTAAAGCTTCAAATTAGCAACAATGATCTTAAATCTCAGTTTATCGACACAAAAGGTAATAATAGAAAAGCAATCAACAGTTAATTTGGGTCCTCAATCAATTTTTAATCAAGCCAATCACCACTAGTTACACAACCTTTTCCGCGCAATCTGAGACAATCGACGCGATTCCTAATGTCATATAATCAGTTTCGACAAAAAATTTCGCAACTCTTTCACAACACTATTATTATCTTTCGACGCACACATGCGCAAAGTGCATTCGATTATGACAAAAAACCATTTTACAATATACCGTTCTGAAATTGAAAAGTAGACGAGTTTAGACCTTATTTGTGGGAGGAAATGGTTTCGAGGTTATTGTGGGGCTGTAGGAGTAAGTTGGTGTGTGTATAAAAGTGACGTATTTTGGTTGTGTGAGTGTTGTGTGCAGTCATCGACCCGTATCTCGGGCAAACCTACCCCAACGCGAAAAATATAAGTATTTCCGAGTGGTAACTAGTGTTGTAACGATCTGTAAGAGTTTGCACCACTTTCTAATCTGACATGCGTGAACCTAGCCACCTAGATCGCTACATCTCTCGATCTCATCGACGGAGGCGAATGGATCGTCGATCGCTAGATGAGGTCAAAGGTTGTACACTTGGCTTTTTATATTAGCTCCTCAGTTTACACATTTATTCGTTTGGAAGCGTGCCCAATGGTATGTCAAAAGGCTACCTATTACATATGGGCTGAATATATTTACTGGCAAATTAGGCACGCTATATTTCTTGCTGTTAAAAACGAAATGTTATTCAAATCAGCTGTTTGTGATCCTTAGCAGTATTATCTATGGGAAAGAGCTTTTAGGGTGGAGGACTTAACAACCATTACGACACACCTTCATATGCATAGGGCGGCAAAAACAAGGGGCTATTGAAATTTCGGGCTTCATTAATCTAGAGTTTAATGTGGACTTTTACGTTTCCTGGGAAATAATAATACTCGTTTTTCCATCAAACAAGCGAGACACATGACAACAAGGTGTGATGACCATGATAATGTCATCACTAGCCTAGCGTTATCTTTACTGTTACTATGTGACAGGCTTCCGGATACAGAGTATAAATAACTGATTCATACGTATCTCAGAGGTCAGATGGCCTCAGTTAATCTGTTAGTTCAGGTTAGTTCCGAACCTGAACTAAGAATGAATGACAACACGATTTGACAGTAACTCGTCACAGTCAAATCGTGTTGTCATTAATTCTTAGTGGTTAGGTGATACGGACTAGAATACGCCCACAACTGAGCCCGAAACTACGGACTTCGGGCTTAGAGAGTAGCCCCCCTGACCCCTTACGTAGTTATATATGTGGTCGGTATCATTTTATCAATACTCCCGTGATCACTACCCATCCTACTCCGCCCATGCACCACTATTGTATATAGTTTAAATAGATAAATCTGCCTAGGATGTTCCCAAATGTATTGGAGTCGGCTTCCAGTCAGACCAGAAACAGATGGATACCAGAATTATACATAAAGCGACTACATTATCGGACCTAAATCTTGTAACTCAGTAACTGTGTAACCCTTGGCAACACTGCTGTCAGATTTTCTGGCGTCTGACTACGCGTAGCGACTGTTAAAGATCTACAAATGACAGCCGGGATCAATTTGCATGAAGCAGTTTCGATAGGTATGCAATGAATAGTTAGTTGGTCACCCATCCGACAAACTTCGGCGAGCGTTACTTAACCTTAGAAATCGAAACGTGCGGTATTATTTAATCGTGGATGAAGCCTCTTCTACCCAGCCTCCTACAATCTAAGCAACATAATAACGCCCACAGCTATGGCTACATGACCTCTTAAACCATTTCGATTAAAAATTCAAAAACTACATAATTCTCTTTTCAATATTATCTATATATTATAAGTATCGTTACACATGTCTATCGGTAAACGGCCCGTCTAATCGTGTATGGGAATCTTTATTGCATTTTTATTCACATCGCTCCGGTCGAATGGGCAAAATTATATGTGGATGGGCCATAATTTGGAGACACCGGTAATGTGGCCTGCCCAAAGGTGGAGAACTAAACTTTTATGGCCAGTGACTTGGTGCGTTTGATATAAAAAATGTTGGAATTGTGAAATTGAATGCGTTTTTATTTATTTACGAGTGTTTTTGGATTAGTGGATTAAGTTTCTTTTATAAAAGAGGTGCAGGCTTGTGCTTAGCTGTGATTTAGTAGTAACTTAAAAACTTTAAACTTGTAATTGGCCAAACTTTGTTTAAACTTTTACTTACTGTAGTTTTCTTAAATAAATAAAAAAAAAAATATTCTGTTAGGTACTCAAATTTTATTTAAACTTTATTTTCTCTTTTTTTTAATTATTTTTAGGTTTGCATTTCACCGCAATCTCATTTGATGGAAAGTGCTGAGGTGATCGCCGAAGGCACACCCTTGTTTAAAAGTAACCTATTCCATCTTGACCTAAAGCCCTCCAGGTTGTATTGCTTGCATCCCTCATACCATGAAGTCTTGTAACAAAAATGGAAAAGTAGACTATTGAGCATTGGTTTAGTAAACGTTTCATGGTACTAGAACTGTGCCTTCTCAACCTCTACAAGTGTCAACACATTATAGTCTCCTGCAAAACCAACCTCATATGAAAGACGAACCCAACCGAGCCCCTACGATATCTTACCAAGCTATTGTTTACATTAGCAGAAAGCAGTACCATAGCCTATCCGAACAGGTTATTTGCCCGCGCGGGTATATTAGCAGTTTGCCCTTCAAGATAAATTGCCCGCGCCCTTTGCCCGCTAACGATTGTTATTTATTGTTGCGCCGGAGTCGGCGTAGCCCTGATATTACAATAATAGAACGTACTTACGATTGCGAATGTTTTCTAGTGCTGGTTTAAAGGGCTTTGGTGTTCGAAGATTTATTTTTTGCATATTCCGGGAGAATCTGGTCGATCTTCAGTGTGTGTGTTACCGTAGCCATAGTATATATCTATTTTACCGTGCCGTAGCTGAATACTGGGCCAAACATAACAATACATAATACATAATCGTATTTGCCATCGACAAGCTAATAAGATAGAAAGTAATTCCCGTAGTACTTGTATGCAAAATATTTCAAAACTGTTCTTGACAAAATTACATTCCATCAGTGACAACAATTGTCAAAAGAAGATTGACATTTAGGTAACGTACGTATAGGTTCATAAACCTCTAATCGAATGTCACTTTGTCGATGTCCTTTGAAAATCCAGCGATTTCTGAATTCAAGCAGAAGAAAAGCAAACCGCACCAACACAGCAATGTTGCTAAGAGCATATATAATTATAACTTTGAAAGCGTGACATATCGAGAAAATAATTTCTCACACAGCTTTAATTTCCTTAAACAAGTTCAATTAAAAATCACAGCAATCATTTCTGAACAAATCGGTAATTGTAAACACAGAACCAGCAAGCAAACCAATTATAATCCATCTGGGTACTATTCACGCCAATTTCCGAATCCAGTTTTGGTGATACCAGCACCATAACAAACAAAACACAGGCAACGGTATCGACAGAGCGGTGTATAGAGCTGCCCCGCTAGAGCTGGTGCTATAGTGGGGCTGGTTCCGTGATGGAGGAGGGACGGGTTCCGCACGTCTATGGACCGGTGTTGTTGCTAGGTGAAGTGTTCTCTTGTCCTACTGCCCGGTATAGACGGGGACAAAATGCATTGGATTATGTTATCGAATATGAAATTGTCCATCGGTATCCCAATTGTATCATTTATCTAATGCATATAACTTTGATATCTATTTTATAAAAATATCAGTAATGGCATATTATTATTCGTACATGACGGCATAATATTATGTTAATAGGCTGGCTACCAATCAGGTATATAATAAAGCTGTGTACCGGAAATTAGGCTTCACAATATTTTCTTGCAAGAAGCTTTAATTGCAAATCGAAATGTTATTAAAAATTAGCTGATAGCAATCTTGAGCAACTGGGCTTTACAAGAGGTTAGTAGAATGCAACCGCTACAAAAGTATCCTGAAATACGCCATAGTTTTAGCAAATAAATAGGAAACATTACTTGACTCACTATGAAGTTTACTTATAGAAAACTTGCTGGTAGAAAACTCATTTTTGAGTTAAGCTCGCCTTTGTACATGAACTATTTAAATCACTGTAAATTAATATAAGCTGTTATGGTGTACAATAAAGAATTAAAGAAGTTTACTATGCTTTTAAATTTTTTACCTAAAAGAAATCTCAAACACTTTTGTCCACACCAGTACACAGTCGATATTAGAAAGCGAGATGACGCTGGCGCCGGCGTCTTGCACTTCTCGTGTTAATTGCCGGCGCCCTGGCGATCCGGCACGGCACGGCAGTCGCCCGGCACGGCACAGCACGGCAGCCGTCCGGCAACGCGGCACACGGCAGAGACATTTATGAAAGTTGTCTGATCGGGCTCAAAGCTCGCGTTGCTACCCGGCTTCCGCAGTTTGTTGCTACGCAGAGAAATTGATGGAAATTAGATTAGTTTTGATTCTATCTTAGGTTTCGTTTTGTTGAATCGCAATGTTTATTTTGGAGATTATCTTTGGCAAACAGCTTAGTGATATAGAAGTGATTGTTTATGGAGTATGACAAATAATAAGTGGAACTTTCTACATTTATTAAAACGCTAGTGTACTCGCCGTTATTATAAATGACACCATTAAATACGAAAGAAGAATCAAAGAATCTTTTTGAAGAATCTTATCGTATAGTTTTCACTCCCACTTTCAATAAGCTCATATTTCCAAAAGACTCTCATTTCACTTTGCATCTTTTGGAGAAGCATTAAAGATTTGAATCAGTTTTACCAAGATTTCGGACTATTTCATTTCAAAGTTTTTCCAGAATTTTCTTTTTCACTAACAGCTTTCTAGAGGTAAGTATTTTTACTACCCTTTTTAAACACCTTACCTAAACGGTCCCAATCCGTCTAGCATTACTTTATTAATAAATAATAAATACCGAGCGTGTATAGAAAGCAGTATGTTTGTACAGTTTCATATAAACAGCCCGTCTGTCCGTCTGTCCGTCACATGGTAACTGACATTTTCGCCTCCATGTTGCCGCGTACTGTTTTTGTAGACCGTATGGTACAGTTAGCAACACAGCTTGTTAGGTAACGTTGTTGTACATACTTGTAAAATAAATGTCGCTTGTTACAATAGTTTCTTATTGCATTAAACAAGAGCCGTTAAGGGTTTAAGTGGTAAAATAAACATGCATAGCATAGCGTAGCAGGGCGTAGTTTAGCGGGGTGGCCACTGCGGATTCTCCTGACTTGTTAATCATTAAATCTAGTCATTCCACAATTTTGGGTTGTGTATGACATCAGACTCTGAATTCTACACTTTGCCGATGCATAAATGGTAAACCTCACTCAGAATATTGTCGAAATACTGACATAACATAATCTTTCACAATCCTCTCACACAATAGGGATTTCACAATCCTCTTATATTCAAATCACTGGCCCATACCTACCTACAATAAAAAAACAAACCATTATTTTTTCTAAAACGTTTTTAGATTAAATTGGTTTTTAATTAAAACTCAATTTCCATTAAACATTTCGTTAGTAACTGTACTCGATGTTTGTGATACGACTTGATTCCGCTCTGACATTTAAAAAGAAAACAATTATTTGTTTGTTTGTTCCGATCGTACTGTTACCGCTGGGGCATTACGTAATCGCTTATTTTCGTGAATCGTGTGGCAACCAATCAAAACTACCATTTACCTACATACGTCCCATTAGAGAGAATTAATTTGTCAAACAAAACCGCGTGATAAATTCGTGAAAAAGGATTGAAAAGCCGCGTTCGGCTGACTTCGGAAGAGTTCGTGCACGTTCGTGAGTGTTCGGGCTTGTTCGGCACGGGTCATCGCTCCGACCTAGATCGGGTGCGCCCGCGCAGGCCACTGTTGCTAACCGCGCACTTTATTCTATTATTTGTGTTAAATAGTGGAGCGTTGCGTGTTTGTGTTTAGTTTGTTATAAAATTACACATAACTAGCTGTAACAGGTTTTTTTATGACCATAACAAAGTAGAAAATGGCGGAGTACACGCGAAATAAACACCATGTTAGTTGATTATTGAGCCGGCTTTCGATTTGATGGACGACGAGCCATCTCGACGTTTATTTGCAGCACTTCCAGGATGTAATAAATACTAGAAACAGATATTAATATGTGAACTTATTGCAACAGCTTTGTTTGCTCGTTTACTTTTTGATCACGTAAAGTTTGAGACTTTCTCATACTTTTTCTCTGAACCTGTCGAGCATGGCTCGTTAGATTGTAGTTAAAGATAATGGAATACAAAAGTCATAGAGAATATAAAGTTTCAGCATTAGACGACGTAATTTCTGAAAAACTGAATAAAGAAAAATCAAGTTATCAGTTCAGTTCGTGCTTCCAAAAATAAATATTCTAATACAAAAACCTTTTTTAGAAGTATGTTGTATTTTTTGTAGTAAAGTTTTCTTATTTTTTCACTTTTTAGCGATGCTACCTCACAACTAAATTGACTTTATAACCATAATGAGTGGATCGCTAGTGCTGCTAAGGGGACGACGTCACCGTCCAAGTACGCAAAAATTATATCATCCAAGTTAGCAAAAATGCTACTAAAACAAATACCTACTACAGAGCCAAACTGAATCAATTTTTCACGGGACCAAATGGTAAGTATACCGCATCGAACTAAAAGAATCACGGAAATTAGATCATCGATGTACATACAAAAAAAGAAAAAAATACCAGCGGAATTGAGTACCTCCTCCTTTTTGGAAGTCGGTTAAAACTGATAGGTTTTGTAAGATCAAAGATTGCTCTCACAAAACTCTTAGTTTTTCAGTTCATTATATCATATTATGAAAACTTAAGTGGTGGATTTTTTTCGCATTTCATGGTGGATTTTTTTCGCATTTCATGGTCGGTCCCATAGTAAAAGTTGCTCACAATGATGAGTACACCATAATAATTAGCAACTTTTATGCTACATTGTACTCAATGACACCTTTTCAGGTTTGGCGTTTAATTTGTTACCAATACGTTTAGGATCAAAGGTTCAGACAAGAGAAAGCTCAATTTTTGTAGGAACCAGTATTAGGTAACCATATAGACTAAAACTTGTGGTCCCTACTGTTAGAGTCTGTCCTTCAAGGCATCCAAACTCTAGAATGCAAGATCAAATCACTATCTTACAGATACAAAAAAAAACTTCTAACTAGACCATAACTCACCACCATAGACAATAACTGACCATACCTCTTAATAACTAACCCAAGTTTAGTAACAGCTACAAACACGGCACGTATTGTATAACCGACTGCTGTCATTACTTGCAGGTGTGAAGTGGCCCTTCGACACACTGGCCCATGCTGGCACATTAGGTGGCAACATGGATGCCACGTGGGGGCCAGCATGCGGGAAACGGACTTAGTGGTCTTTGGTACTTTTATAAAGCGGGTAAACAGTCAATTTGAAGACAAGGTGATATTTGCATTAACCATGGTCATGTTAAAGAAAGGCTAAGGAAATACTTAACTGTCTGAAAACTAATATGATTGTGGCTAAGTTTATGATAAATAAACTTTAAGGTGTAGTCAAACTAGGGTGGCATCGATCAGTAATTGAATGTATCAGCCGACGTCGATTTTATTCTACCAACTAATACCAAAGCTCCCCACCAATCGATTGACGTAGAAATATGTCTTCCATCAAAGATTGATGAGATTGAACACCCTTAAAACGGATGAAAATAAGTAAAGAAACATTTTATCTGCAAAAAGATAAGCCTAAGTTACATCACTGTTCTGCCAGGGTTGCGGAATTTATTCGAAAGAGTCACCGCGGCCCTGGGGCCTCTCTAAACCCGAAGTCCGTAGTTTCTGGCTTATTTGCGGGTGTATTCTACTCCGTATCACCTACGGACTTACGATTGGTTCTGAACCCGAACTAAGAATGAATGACAACACATTCATTCGATCATTAATTCTTAGTCGTTAGGTGATATGGACTAGAATACGCCCGCTACTAAACTCAAAACTACGGACTCCGGGCTTAGAGAGTAGCCCCCCTGGAACGCAAGAAAGAACACGGAAGGGTTTTAGTCAGTAAGAGTCTGACACGCCCTTCCAAGTCATTTGATGATTTCCCATAAACAGAAAATAAACTAGCTCAATGTTACTTCAAAAACAGCTAGGTATGCCTATTAGAATGAGTAAAACCCATAACGAGGTAATTTTAGGGATTTTGTGTAACGTGTGCTTAACATAATCGAATATCCTAATGGTAGACTCGCTGATTTATGGCTCTAATCTCCTTCTAATATCCGCTCCTCTCAAATCCAACGTCCGAAATATTAATTACACATAAACAAAAAGAATAAAATTAAAATTATCTAATAAAAAATGAAATTACAACTTCCATTTCCATATCATTCCACCGTACCCCATTAAAATAGCCATATCAATTAATTCTTCAACACATTAACTAAACAATTCCCGCTTGCATCCACGGTCCTACCTACTCTAGTGAAGACACACCTTTAGCTTTCAATGAAATTGCGCGCGACACGTAAATCATGGCCGGCCCACTGAAATTAACAGCCATTTATGTAATTATGAATACATTTATACTGGTTCTGTGCGTTATTATTATAATTTAATTGATGTGATTATATACTTTGTGTGGAACATGCCGTTTTCATACATAATTTGGGCACTACTTGTGATAATAATTGGGTGTTTTTAGGGTTCCGTAGTCAACAAAGAACCTTTATAGTTTCACCATATCAGTCTGTCTATCGGTCTGTCCGTTTGCGGTTTAGCTCAGAGACGCTTGAAATGTTGGTATACATATCAATCACGCCGACTATGTGGTAAAATAAAATCTTATAATACATTTTTTTAGGGTGGCGATTATTTTGTTTTTTTAACGTCTACCCCATGGAATGGTGTTGTTGGATAGGTCGTTTAAAAATATTGAGGGTTTGCTAAAACCATTTTTCCATCTAAGGATCCGTTTTCGGAAAATTAAGCTTTAAAGTGCTCATTTTTGTTAGTCATAATGTGTCCGTCCGTCCCCCCCTTCTGCCAGCTAGACGGTTGTTTTTAAAGACGTGAAAAAAATCATATTAGTAGCATATATAACGAATTTAAAAGGAAAACTATGACCGCTACCTTTAACGAGTTACTGAGTAATAGTCGACCAATTTATAAAATGGAACTGGGTAAATAAATAAATCCTAATAATTCCATAGAAAATGACTTAAAACCAAGTGCATTTGTAACTTTGTAATGTAATACATTTTACTATTTTTCTGGTATGGTTTAGGAGACGGGCAACTACGGAACCCTACACTGTGCGTGGTCCGACACGCACTTCTTCATATATTATAGAAAGAAAATAATTTTATCTCACCCTTTATCTCACTTAGAGAGCCACACGATCCTTATCAAATTTCCATGATAATATTCATAACAAGACGATCTACTAACAGCTGTCGTGGTGCAATTAAATTGAATGTCCACAAGATCGTGCAACATTGGGCTGCAGTTGGAGTTCCTCGGAGACACTCGGAGCCATTCGGAGACAGTTGCAGCCACGCGAAGACACGCGCTCAGCGGGAGGTTACGTGACCAGTGGTAACTGTGGTGAGGGACCTAACAACATGACTTGCCGGAGACACAGTGTCGGAGAAACAGAAGGTTAAGCTCTGAAACACAATACATTAAATAAGTAAATACCTACTTCTGTGAATGTGACTTCCAGATTAGTTAGTAGAATGGACTCATACTCATTGTGTTAAATAAATGGTTTAAAAATCTTTGGATCGTAATCCGAAGATCACAGCGACGGAATACTTGAGTACTTACTTAAGAATTAACGAACAGAAAATTGTATGAAACAGCTGTCAATTTCTATTATAAATCTTATATACCTAAGTGGAAATTATTTTTTGGAATTGGCTTGCTCTTGACCTCGATAATGCCTGAAGAAAAGCGATGGATGAGGTCTATGGTGGAGCGATTTTGCCCAGAAGATGCCTGTTCACTGCTTTGAGGGCAGACGGGTTATATGTGGAAGGGAACACAGACGCTGGTAAAGAGTTCCACACTTTGGCTGTGCGCATAATAAATGTGGAGGAAAAGCGCTGAGTAGCGGCCAAGTGCGGATGGTACCCAGCAGTACGTCTGGTATTCCGGTAGTAAACGGGTGATGGTGGGATCAGGTCGTGGAATTCGTGCGCACACTCTCTGAGGTTCAGCCTGTAGAAGAAGAAGTCTAACAGGCAAACAAAACTACGCCGATGGGCCAGGCTACCAACGCCTCGTCGCCTATAAGCCTTTTTAATCTGCGTTCCATCGAATCCAATCCAGCAAGCTGGTATTTCACTGAGCCATCCCATAAGTGGCTGCAATACTCCATACAGGAACGGACTTGTGCTTTGTACGGACACCTTTTACATAATTAACGAATAAACTCCACAAACACTAAGCAAACGTTATATGCTTTTCACAAAACCGATAAAAACATTCAAGACAATATATTATCACAAGGCATTATGTTTGGAATGCGTGCCAAAGTTGCCCTTCTGCCATCTCTCCTCAATGACTTTCCTTCGATAGATAAACTATGTACCTACATGATTCGTAGTTATCGGCTCAGCAGCAGCGGTTCAAAATAGCCGAGCCACAAAAACTACGTGTATAACACACGTACCACAGATTGCCAGCAGTAAAAAACGCTAATCGAATTTATTATTGGAGTGTCACTATCATCATGGCGGATCACGAACAAGTAAGAGTGGCAGTGATGAAATAGTTGACAATACCACTGCTTGCTAACTTTTAAAATTAAAATATAAGCCGTAGATTATCTTGAGCTTAGAAACGATTAGAATTGATGCAAGTTGCACCATTGCTAAACTTCAAAAGGCGAAAATACAATATGCTTATTGGGAATTATATTTTATGTCACTAGAACCATGCCATCAAAGAAATTATAATTATTTCAGTCAATCATGCTAAAAGTGGAGGAAAGTTGGACTGAACGAAACGATCACTTGCTCAACATCCTGTTGCCTTAGCAACTAGGGAACATCAAACTTTAATTTCCACCCGGAGACTGAGATGAGAATAGTAGAATAAACAAGATAAACATGAAACTTCGCCATGTCCACACAAAATACTTGAAAATAACACGGACGGTGTTGCTCGCAAATCCTAATTTCTCATGAACTTCGTAACAGCTGTGGTGGATCTTGTACCGTTTCCACTACCACTATAATCCCTCTTAAAAAAGCTTAACGTGCCATAAGTATTACATGGACGAACCCATTAGGTATACTCGTAGGCCTAATACAGAACAAAAACAGTAATATGCAATAAAAAATAATGACATCGTTAAATCGGAGCTTATTTGCGAAACAATGTAATATAGCCATTTAGCAAGTAGGAACATATTCCTAATGTAACCACAGCGCATCATGTAATGATACCATAGCGTGATGATAGTTGCGATCATAACAGTGAAAGTTACATCTAAATGGGTGCAGCAATTTGAGTGATACTTACTAGTTTATTACAAACAGGAACACATGAATGTATAATGATAATGTATGGTATTGTTTGGTTTTATAAGTAATGTCAACAACTATCGTAATATTTACCGATTTTACCTTCATAACACTCATTCAGGATTTTTTCATTCACTTCATTACAATTGGTATAGAAGAAAACAGAAAAATTGTTTATCCTTCACAGTCAAAACGCACATTACAGACATTTTGAATGGGTACACTACTAAAATAAATAAAATAAAAAGATATCTGCTTCAAAATTGAGTTGCAAAAGTCCACCCGAACAAACATACATACATATCTACATACACACATACATACATTGCAAGTTAAATTAAAAGCTTGTAAAATAGACGAATCTTAATGAAAAATATTTTTACTTTATTGACCAACACATAAAAAGAGAAAAAATAAAATAGGCAGTAAGATAATATTACACAAACGCATTTAATTTTATAAAATAAAAAAGATGTTGGTCTCAAATTTTTACACGACAACATCTTAATTTAAAACATGAATAACAAACAAAAAAATATGTTCATCACCAGATTACTTCGGCGATAGCAAACGGGGCAGTTTGTCACGGCACATAACGGAATGGAATCGTCTCGCCCCATCCCGAGCAGAACGCCATAAAGATACGCACAATAAAAACATACGTCTTGGCTTGGAATATATTTGTCAGCTCACGCAGGACAGAATTACATAACATCATGCTTGTTCATGTTCTCTGAAGGGTTGGGAAAGAATTTCTAGTATACTCGCATTTCCCGGGTCACGCGCGCCTCAAAGAGATGTCAGCATAGGAGACGGGGCCCGCTGGGGCCACAGCCTGCCAGAGTTGCGGAATTTGTTCGAAAGAGCCACCGCGGCTCTGGAACGCAAAGGGCATTAGAAAGAACACGGATGGGTTTTAGTCAGTAAGAGTCAGACACGCCGCCCTTCCGCTCCACCCAGAGCGGAAGAAGTCATTTGATGACTACCCGTAAAAAAAAAATTATACTCGCATTTCGTCATCACAGACATGTATTCTGAATGTAACGAGGGATTCAAGCTACCCCAAGGCAAATTCACCTTTATCCCTGAGGAGCATATTGTAGGTACTGTAAAATCAGAAAAAGAATTCAAAAATATATAAAGGCACTTTTCCTATCTCATACTTATTTAAAATTTACAGGGTCTACAATTGTACTATTTATTGATACTACCACCTGTATGTGTTTATTTTGGATTGCAATAAAGATTTGATATTTACACAGTTAACAAAAAAATAATAACTGTGGCTGACAGGGTCCATAATTGTTTCACCAGTATGTGTATATATTTTACACAGTCAACTCTCAGCCAAAACCACCACTGGGTCTAGGAGCTTGTTTTGTATATAAGCCTAAATGGAGCACAAAAGAGGATGGATTTTGAAGATTCATCCCCTAAGTTTTAGGTGACAAGGTTAGATATAAACGTCGAACATGTACGCATGTGGAGACTTAGCATCGTACCGTGTAGAAACGCCTCAAGAAAGTTTTTACATACGTTCGTAAGTTTAGCCGATTCGAACACACGGCTTGTAATATAAATAAAATAAGGTATGTAGGTACGCTAGTTGGTTGTAACTAACCTATTTCGCAACAGAATATTGCACAGGTCAGGTAGAGATCAAAAAACCTATAATGGAACATTAATAGAACGTCTGTGTTCCATCAAGAGCTGATCCATCGATTTGTTTGTAGGTTCGTTCTTGATTGAATACTGTTATTCTGCAATGGAATGTAGGACAACCCAGTTTCATCACAGCATACATTACACCTGGGGTGAGATGGGTAACCTATTAAGAGCTATGCGCGTCATCAGTAAAATGGTAAAATAAAAATAACGTTAGACATCTCAGGGAAGTTTAATTGGATATTGATCAATAATACAAACCTGTGACCCGCCCATCGCAAGACAAAAGCCTCTCCTCAAATAGAGCAGAATGAGCATTCAATGATTATTTTTGACCACAATGATTCAAGGCAAAAGAAAGAAGATAAAAAAAATACATTAATTTGGCACAAACTTAAGGGCAATAAGTTCAATTTCAAAGTTATATTCCTGCAAATCGTAGAAACTTTGTTAACGCCAAGATTTTCTTATCTTACAATATCTCAAATGATCAAAGACACGGTACATTACGCACCAACATTATTAAAACAATTTGGCACAAAAGACAGCAAACAACTAAATCACTAAGTGGACCATTTCCCCTCATTAATATCTTCGTATCACCTCTCTGTTATCGAAACCCACTGATTGTCACCGCCATGCCCCATTGACGCGTCAGCAGCCAAATTATCTGAACATCATTTAAGAAACTTGTTCGTCGTGAAAAAAACTATGTCGCACATATTAAAAGATTGTTAGCGCCACTACAAAGTGAGAATATATGCGAGACATACGTCGGGAAAGATTCTTTACTTTGATCTGTAGTGAGAAATATATTTGTTTGGACCGCCCGAATTGTACTGCAGTAATTTGTAGCATATCCTGCATAGAGTAGGTAACACACAGCGCAGATCTTCTTCCTGGCATTCCTTCCAGACTTCCATACATCTTTTTGGTTCAGCAGTGCGATTCTGCAAACATGTCGGAGCGAAATGAACGACAAGTGAGCTGTCAATCCATACAAACAAGATGGAATGACAACTCACTTGTCGTTCACTTTTCGAATTGACCAGCTGTACCTCAAAAGGATAAATGGACACCATAATTATAGGATCTCTCGTCTGTCTGTCTGACTATCAGTCCGTCTGTCAAACAAGGCCCTTTATCTCAGGAACGCGTGAAGGTACCAAGTTTTAAATAGAACAATCAGTATGTCAGGGTCTTTTCAGATGGTTTCTGCCTACCCCCATGGGAGAAACGAACGGTCTCTCCCAAAAGTCCATTTCAAAAAACGAATCACCGCTTCAGAAGTAATAAATAGTTCCTAGCATTTAAATCTGAGCTTAAACAGAAAATATCCACCAGAATATCAATATTTTCTATACTATACTAATATTATAAATGCGAAAGTTTGGATGTTTAGATGGACGGATGGATGTTTGTTACTCAATCACGTCAGAACGGCTGAACGGATCTTGATGAAATTTGTCACAGAGGTAGATTATAGTCTGGAATAACACATTTTTCCCGGGAGTATGTTCCGTTGGGATAATTTCCATTATTCACGCACGCGGAGCCGCGGACGGCAGCTAGTTGAAAATAAATGAAGCGAACTTTCAGTCACTAGCAGTGTGTCTGACTGCCACACAAAATGCCTGAATAATGCAAGCATCGGTCCACTGAGTATCGTGATATGTCACCGGCAGAGACACTGGCTGCCGCCCACGTGGCCTGATGACGTCGGCACCACGCCGGGTCAACGAACCCTTTATTTTATTGAGCGACGCAAAGCTGGCCCGATGGAGGTGCTGAAAAAATGTTTCAGATTCGAAAAAATGTGGGAATTGTTTATCAGTTCATTTGAACTAGTATTTTAGTTTTGTTTGCTATACTTAAAATAATACGTGCCTTCGTGCAAAATAGAAAAAGGAGGGAAAGTGCTTTAGGGCATCGAAAAATTAGGCCGCATCGGTTTCAAAGGGGAAAGTACCTTAAGGCTGGCGGCATTAGCACGTCGAATGGCAAAGCCGATTGCTGACTCATGAGCCCCTTTTCTTTCTCTTCTTTCCATTCCCCAAGACAGGCCAGCCTTCTGGTCAGTGGTCAGGTGGAGAGTCGATCAACCGTAGTACTATTGAAATGTAAGGTAGAAATGTTTCCTAAAGCGTTTTGGTTAGCGTTTGGGTCTCCAATAATTTTCACACTAGGCTTATTTTGCGTTTTCCTTGAATAAAAAATAATAATTTGTTGTTGGCTTTTATCAGTAAACGTTGACAGTTTGTCCTTCAGTAACATACTTTGTTATCGCCAGAGCACATTTATAAATAATTGAATAGTCACGACATATAGGTACATTAGGTACACAATCGGTAATAACCTTCCCTAACCAACGCATTGTAAACGTCAAATGAAAATCTTACATTCATTTCAACATAAAACAGATATACCACCTTATGCTCCGCTCTTAACCTAGATACAGAAGATAAGACAAAGAAATATGACCGAGAATTTGCAAACGAATAAATGCGAAAATATTTTCACGAAAACCAGTGTTATCCAGTAAAAGATCACAAGTGGATCTGAAACATTTAATAAATAACCACAGTAAAAAAGTTTTTTTATAATCGTCCTTAATCACCAGCTTGGCAAACGTATTGGTGATAGTATACTACTTTCAGCAGAAGCTATTTTTCTTCTGAGATTCTTTTCCCTTGTCCAGATGATCTGTACAATTTGTATGTCCCAACTCGAAAAATAATCATAAATATTCGGAAAATGCGTAGAAAGATGTTCTACGCATTGCTCTACAAAATCACTGACCTTATTACATTCTAATATAAAATATTGTGTAGGTTTTTATTTACCGGGGTCCCGGTTAAGAATAGGTTCCCCTACTTGTAGGTCACCTCCCACGCCTGGGATGAGAGCCTGGTAGCTGGGAATCAGATTCACAATCAATAACCCGGAGAAACATTTAGGTAATTTGTACAACTAATTTTTCTCAAGGCTCAAAATCTCCATTAATCTGGACTCATCAAGTCTTCAAAGAAAACAATTTAGTAAAATAAGGATTACGCCGCATTCCTTTCAAAATGCGTGGGAAGCTATGTGCGCAAGTGACTCTTAATATTTTTTTCTGACGTCCCGAACTTAATATTAGCTCGGCAATGACACAAAAAAAAACTTTTTTTTTGCATATTAATCGAAGAATGTATTTATAAAGAATGCCTGAAACTGAGTTAGCGCGGTCTGGTTATTCCTCTAAACAAATTTGTCGCATTTTCGTCTTTTAGTTCTGGTATGGTTCTGATTCTGGCAAGGGCCAAACCATTAATAGAATCTGAATCTGCACCATACTAGAAGTAGTGTCGCTTATTTTACAGGCACATGCAACTTTCTAGAACCAAGGAATTTACTTGCATTTTACTCTCTCTTGACGGTCGCTTTTCGTTTGCGTTTTTACATTTTCGCATACAGATTACAAATCATAACAGTTAACCGTCCCTCATTAAGTATGTATTTATCTTGTTTTATTTATATATTAATTTTCTCATACAATTATTTTTACAGGGACCCAGGCTAACAAAAGTTAGTTGTCACAATTGTCACCCTCACAGACGCAACTCAAAACCGATCACATATATTATATTACCGCTACAGATTGCTAGCCAAAACTTTTTGGTTTACCAGTTTCATGATTATTGCATCATCCAAATTGTTGGCAATCTAGATTGAAATGAGCTTTCATCAAATACCCCAATCTTTCTATCCTATCTATAAAATCATGTTCGCGAGATCATCATTTCTTTCATTTGGATCTATTTCAGGCTTGACACAGATAGGCAGCTCGTAATAAAACCTCAGCGGCGGTTCATTCAATGGCGGGCAGCTGAAACAACAGCCATTAGTACAGATCTCTTTCAAACAACCTCATTTACGAGCATTACAGACACGACAACGGTAAACATACGCATTGAGAGTAAGGATGCGTATACATTGGAAAAAGCTCAACAAACAACTCTTCTAAAAGCACGCAAGTAATAATAAGTGCGAGGTGAAACCAAATTTAGGCCCGCTCGCACCACCCAGTTGTTAACTAGCTCTGAGATACGTTTGTGGTGCAATTGGACCTTAGCGTCGCAAAGAAAGCCCGCTGGAAGGGAAAATTTGCTATGGGTTACTTGAAATAAAACCCACAGCGAAGTTAAGAAAATTAACCCTGGACAAACTGAAAAGGATGCAGAATCAATAAACTCAAATGGTCGGAACATTACTAAAGAAGCAACAAAAGTTGCTACCATTCTTTATAGTTTAGTGGAATCTAGGAATCAACAAGAATATAGCAATAGAGTGGGTCGTAACAAAATACCAGTCAAGCCAAACTGTTGAGATTTCATGTGACTGAAGGAGTGATGAATAAACATACATTTGAAAAGGTGGAGAGTGAGAGGGAAGCCAACCAAAAGATCGATGGATTGAATGGAATACAAAAGAAAAGGAAGTAAACGATACCGTGATGGTTGACGGAGAAGAATGGAATAAGGATTATTTATGCCTACCTTAAGGAACATGGGACATTCTGTCAGCTGTTGCGGGGTGAAGGCGATTGATAAAACAACCAAGATGTATGGGAATCCCATAACTATATTTTGGCATTTTTCGACAATCGCGTTCACTAATTGTATGGCTCTTTGTTCAGAACCTCAAGATGGTAATGATGAGTTTAAACATATACCGTTAATCATTTACAAAATCATCAACACATGCGAACCCTAACACATGCGATCTAATTTTTTATGCGACCATCACGTGAATCTCTCCAAAGTGTGTCGTGAGATATCGCAGCATTTCTGCCGTTCGTTGTCACTACTATTTATAAATTAACGGAAATATGCGCGTGGGCATTTGTTTTACTATGAAAGTGGCACTTCTAATCAGAGTTTATTGTTCTCTTATCAGGGTTGGGCATTAGCTGTTTATTAGACGTACTTGTGAAAGTTAATTAATGGCTTAGCCAGAGAGTTATCCCATTATCATTTAACGTCATTTATTATACGTTCAGAATATCAAGGATTTTAAATGATTTCTAGGGGTTGATAATGTATTTAGACTTTTAAAGATTTAAATAACAGCTGGACGCGGTAGTACGCCGTAAAACTAGAAGTTTTTTTTTATTAAAGACATTCAAGTGGTCACTATAGCCAATTCATTGGCGTCATTTCTAAGGCACCTCAAAGATGGCTTGCCAATCCTTTGTTAGGATATACGGAAACGTAAAAACGATGACAGTTTAAAAATAAACTGTGATGGGTACCGAATTACCTCCTCCACATGTTAATATTAAACAAAACAAAGAATTAGGTAGCAACATTTTTAAAATTCCTGCTCTCATAAAAACTCGGAGTTTACAAAGTAATTTATTTTGACTATAAAACACAGGCGATGTCACGGCACTCCGCTAGATTTAATACAAGGAGAATATAAACAAAGACATAAATAATTTGAACCACTTGCAATAAGTGTAGTAAAATGTTAGCGCACGCGCAGAGGGGCTCGTTGGCAAGAATAAACATTGGAAACACTGAATACAGAACTTTACTAGTAGACAGTGGTGAAGTGAAGAACTTTACGTTAAAAAACTGGCCAAGTGCGAGTCGGACTCGCGTGCAAAGGGTTCCGGACGAATTTCATTTTTGTAACATTTTATTTGAACACTATGGACTTCATATAAGTTTTTCTGTAATTTATAGGTAACTTTTCGTCTAATTTCTTGAATGTTTTTAAAAACATTTTGAAAAACATAATTAAAACCCTCACAATAAGCCCTTTAATTTGATGTTTCACATCAACACAGTTTGAAAAACTTATTTTTTTATTTTCTAGTTGGTTCCCCAAACGTACAGTTTGGTTCACAGAAGTTAATATGTGTGCAAAATTCAGCTGTATCGGGTCAGGAGATTCGGAGAAAATTGGCTGTGACAGACGGACGGGTAGACTGACAGACAGACACCCGAGTTATCCTATAAGGGTTCCGTTTCTTACGGATGTTCGAAACCCTAAAGATTGAGCCTTAATACCTAAGCTTCTTTCTTGACATCTTTGACCAGCGAACACGTTAACAGACAAGCCCTGTAGGTTTCTTACAGGCGAGAAGCTATACTGGCTGTTTCAGCTAAACTCATATATGTTATTTAGACACGAGGGTGTCATGTTAACTTATCGTTAGACAGAAAAATCAAAAACTGCAGCTATTTTTCATTGGAGTACTATTAAAATAACTTCAGTCGCTCCATTCTGTCGACAAATAATAGTCACTACGGTAGTAACTATAATAATTCGGTTGTTTTTTTAACTGTACCGACAATTTTAAAGCTTTCATTTACCTGGCGGACCAAATGACGAAAAGTTTTTGATTTTCCTGCTACTATAGTAGGCGCCAGATAATCTTGGAATAACGGTCATTGACCCACCTACAATTATTGACATTTTTAATTTGAAAAACGGAATTAATGACACAAAGCTGTCCCGAATCATCATCTCTCGTGATCCTTAACATTGCCTAATAATGAAAAACGATTCATATTTAATTGTTCAGGTA
This sequence comes from Mamestra brassicae, assembly GCA_905163435.1. Classification (NCBI taxonomy): domain Eukaryota; kingdom Metazoa; phylum Arthropoda; class Insecta; order Lepidoptera; family Noctuidae; genus Mamestra; species Mamestra brassicae. Next base: position 18,122,186 of record LR991003.1, on the reverse strand, counting down.
CCTATGAACAGTTATTAGGGAAAGGTCAATGTACTTTATTCCACATTTATCTGGCGCCTACTATAATATAACCGCGAAACAGATCCACACATATAAATTAGTCAGCGGTCCACTTGTACGTCAGCCGGCTCTCAGGCGAGTCTCAGCGATGGCTATAAAATTAGGATAGTAACTGTCTTCAGCTAATTATATTACTAGGTTATTTTATTGTTACTGGTTGCTGACAAGTGGAGGACAATGTGCTGTGACGCAACGGAGCACGGTGTGGGGGTTTCGTTCGATGGTGTACTCTGAGTTTCTATGGGATTCGAGACAGTCCAGTCCAGTCCCAGACGTAAAATATCGAAGCCTTGGCGGAGTCACCATCTTTGACAGTAATTAATAACTTCGCGTGACCCAAGGGCTGGCTTTTACCTTGGTCAAAGAATAAGCATTGCCATACAACGTGGCAATGCTGCCAGTCTTTTGGGTACACTTCCAGTCAACAGCGATGCGGATGAATTTTTTGACGCCATATTTTAAGGTTAATTTAGTTAGGAGTTTTTATTTTTATTTCGAGTGTAAATATTTGGTTAAGTTTTTATTAAAACAGTTGTAAATTCCTGCTTACCTTATTTTATAAATCTAGACTACTATTCGAAATGCATACTTCTTCATTCGGTCACTTAGGTCGCTGATTAAACGGCGCCGTTTAATGAAAAGGCTAGGCCGCTAATTAAACGGCTGGTTAAGCCAGTTGGCTGCGCCATACATAAAACGGAGACTAGATCAAATCCCTAAGGTAGATAATTCATTCGCGGAAGAATGAATATTTACACCATTAATTTGTCATATCGCCGCGTGTGTCGTTCTATGAGATCATCATTCTAACACCGCAGTAAAAGGAACAGCCAGTTGCCAAACCCAATAGATAACCCAGGGTGTGCCGGACACAGGTAACTGTCTCCTAATGAATCGTTAAAACGAGAACTCGAGAAGACCACTTAACTGCCCAGTCTAGTCATAAAATCTTCGGTGTGAATGCATCTATAAAATATTAATGAATATGCAAGCGTTAAGTAAATGCTAATATTAATTAAGTTAAGTGATCGTTTAAAACTTGGCTTCCAGTTGTACCACTGTTTTACGTATATTTATCTTTTTATATCTTGTTTTCAGAAAGTGACTATCCCGCGACGTTTTCTCCGAGGAATAATTCCGGAATTTCCTGATTCTTTAACGCCTGTCGTTCATTAAAATTATTGGCGTTATACGAGGCGGGGCGAAACATATCGCTTCTAATATTTTAGTGACAGATACTCATTTCCTATGAGGTAACTGTGAGAAATAAGTCGTAGTTTATAAAATTAATAAACAGGCTGAAATGAAAATGCTTTTGCGAAATGACTATTTTTCCTACAAGATCTTTGAGTCGGATTAAACGACTGAAGAGATTGTCACGGCTAAATACATGATCAGCAGATACATTTCTCCCATCACTTTTTAAGATGCTTAATAATATCAATCTGTCTCTTTTCCCCAACTATGCTCCCCAGCTGAATCGGGTTAGACTGGCTGTCGACCTTGGGATCGACAGCCAGTCGAACCCGATTCAGCTGAATACTAGTATTTTACATGGAGCAACTGCTTATCTGAGCTATCATCATCATTATCAGCCGAAAAACGTCCACTGCTGGACATAGGCTTCCCGCAAAGGGGTTTGCCGTAATCGCCACGCTTGGCAGGCGGGTTGGCGATCGCAGTGTAGCTGTTGCAATGCACAGAGAATGCTGCTGCCCATTCTCTGGTGAGTCCCTTAGTCGCCTCTGACGACACTCACGGGAAGTGATGGGATGGTGCTATTCTTTTACGTACGACACTATACAGCATACAACCCAGGAACTAGATATTACGATGATAACAAATATTAATTCAAGCTAAATTTGCCCTAAATATAAGAACAGGAAAATAAACCATCTGGAATCCAAATAATAACAGGAACACCCCACATGAACCAGAACACCGGTTAAGAAAACTACACAAACCAAAAGTTTATTATTACAAAATATTGAAACAAGCAACTCACGCATTTTTATGACTTGCTTTCCAAGCAGACCAATTTAAATGTTTCATCTTGAAAAATATACAACTATTTATCCCGAGTTTTCTTGTTTTTTCACGATATTTTTAACTGGAGTGAGATGTCGTAAATATCTTCACGGTCAGTTCCTGGTTGTCACCGGCAGAGAGCTAGGAATGTGGTTCATTGGCGTCATTACCTTGTTGGTTGTAATATTTTTCAATATAACGTGGGAAACACGTATTATTTTGCATTTTCAGCCTAATAATAGTATAGGAAACGCATCAGCATTAGGCTGATTATATTGTTGGCACAAGAAATCCAGGATACGTTACGAAAATGTGAGCTTCCTTGTCATGTGATGGATTCCATTATGACGATTTTTCGTTCAAGGAAAAAGAAATATATGTATACCTTCCAACTGACACCAAACTTGCGATGGAATGGTTGGTAGTTTTGATAAAGTTATGGAGTAGAATTCCCCGCCAAAGTCTGTGTATATGCCTATAATCTAGGATCTCTATGTCAAGAATGAATATCTAACTTCTAGGCAAGCGTGCTCCGTCGTATACCACATCATCGCTTACCATCAGGTAAGATAGCGGCCAATCAAGACCTGTCCAGGTCCTCCTCCACAGCCCAGCTGAAAAACTACCCCAAAACTTCGATACCAGAATGATCAACTAACGTAAAGGACATTTTGGCATTTTGCGTAAATGTACCTTACGTTATTGTCGTACGGGTATTTTGACATTTTGGGTAAATGTCCCTTACGTCAATTGATACTTCTGGTATCGACTAATTCAATTTCTTTCATAGTTGCAGGCGTTTTAGGTCAACTCCATCCCCGAAGGATACCTTTACGCTGTGTAGGCGTACTTATCGTCGAAGTCAATCACGGACGCCCACATTTTAACAATGACGTCGTTTGGGCTGGTCAAGTGTTTTCTTTTAAAATTGGCAAACAGGTCGAGAGCCAATAGGACGGAAAATGATTACTTATGGCCACAGTTTCCTGGAACATCAGGTAACTAAGGATTTCGGAGACGTGATTGAAATCTGTAACTTCAGCAGGCCCTTTTTTAGAATGGAAAATAATCAAAATACTCCTTCCACTCTGGGCGGAGCAGAAGGGAGTGTCAGACTCTTACTGACTAAAACCCATCCGTGTTCCTTCAAATGCCCTTAACGTTCCAGGGCTGCGGTAACTCTTTCGAAAAAATTCCGCATAGGGACATAGATTTTTCTGCCAATTTTGTAAAGGTGGCTGTGACTTGTCAAGCCACCAGTCAAATCAATACTAGTAATCATATAAAGTCATTGTCTGTCTCTGTGTGTTTCTGCGCTGACTTCCACATACAAAAAAGGATAAACGAGGTAGCCTTGTGTGCACACGTGCACAGCTGGGGCGGGTCGTATATGTACCTAAATGACAAAGTGACCTTAACACGTCCTAACATCAGGACAAATTTGAATGAAGCTTGGCATACAGGTAGACCGTTTCCTGGATTAGGACCTGGGATTCCTCTAACTCGAAAATATGTTCCTTTGGGATTATTTTTGAGCTAACGCAGGCAAAATAGGTGGAAGAAAAGTAGTTAAAAACCTTCATGGACACATCAGAAGAACGATATCGTTTCCTATAAAGTGTTCTTGATTCCATTTTAATAACGAATAATAAATAAATAAATGATCGTTCAGTTCACTACAGGAACATTACATATTCTAATGACAATGATAATAAATGATAAATGATATTTATTTTGTAAGTAAGTTAAACATTACGCTTTTACACATCAATCTTTTTTGGTCATTTTTAAACTAGAGGCGGCCGGTGTTTCCTAGCTGACTACCCTGAGAAGAAACACCGAAACAAACTCAGAGGTCCAAGTCTCTTTTAAAGTCCATACAATCGTACTGATCAAACATATGAGAACCATGCAGGTCTGAAGTGGTCTTTTGAGGAAAGTACCACTCAGATTGAGTGGACCTGTCCAGACAGTGCAAGCATTTGTTAGTTACGGTGTAGCTCAAACTTATAACTTAAAGCAAAAAAAAAGCATCTAGTTATTACCTACTTTAATTATTTTAATTTAAGACTATCATAATAAATTCAAACAACAGCTGCATGGGTCGATCTTCAAGGTTAAGCAACGCTTGCCTAGGTTGGTCTGTGGATGGGTACCTATCTTAACATACCGAGACTCCTCCGTGCCTCGGAAAGCACTTTAAGCCGTCGGTCCTGGCTGTCATTTGTAGATCTTTGGCAGTCGTTACGGATAGTCTGAAGCCAGAAAATCTGACACTAGTCTTACCAAGGAGTAACGTGTTACCCAGTTAATGGGTTGAGGGGGTTTGGTAGGCAGCCGTTCCACGTAAAATACTAGTATTCAGCCGGATCCGGTTTGACTGGAAGCCTGGAATATACTTTGGAAGGTTGCGGAATTTGTTCGATAGAGTCACCGCGGCCCTGGAACGCAAAGGGCTTTAGAAGGAACACGGATGGGTTTTAGTCAGTAAGAGTCTGACACGCCCTTCCGCTCCACCCAGAGTGGAAGGAGTATTTTGATGATTTCCCATTCTAACAAAAGGGCCTGCTGAAGTTACAGATGTCAATCACGTCATGGAAGAAGTCATTTGATGATTTCCTATCATTAAAAAAAAATAAATACTTTGGAAAAGGCTAGGCAGATGATGAATAATAAATTCAAAGCCCACACATTGCTGAGGTTTCCTGACTGAATTCAATCTATGCGTGGCATCGTTTATTGAGAAAATGGTGATGACATGCATAAAAATTAACTTTTCATTATAAAATTCAAATTAAATTACATATTGAAAACGTTTGAAGAGTCTAAACACCTAATAAGTTACAATTTATTTAATTAACTACAGGGCCCGCAGTGAATTGGAATAGCCTTTTCAAATAGATATTTCTACGAAATAAGTAAGTGTTATGAACCTTTATTAAATGTTATATGCCTTAGACACTGAACCACGATACGTCATTGATGGCTGACTGACAAAATGAAATTGAAAATATTTATTTGAATGATAACATTTACGGAGACTTTTGACCAGTCAAGGAAACGAAGTTCGTAGCACATTGGTAAACGTATTCACCTAGTTAGTGGAGTGTCCGTGGAGTTAGACCTCGGAATCCAATTACAGTGAATGTATTAATGTAAAATCTTCTGAATTATGTTTTATATATGTCACCGGAAAATTGCAGACTCCGTATGATTGTAAAACAACTTTATTAGATTATTGTTTCTCGATATGTTATGAAAAAATCGTTTTGTACACAATAAATTCCACCCAAATTCAATAGTTTCCATTAATATATCCGTGTCTTATTTAGAAAAGAATAGTTTACAATGTCACGCGGTATTTTACAATCTTACGGTGTTTCTCATTTTCCTGTGACTTATACAAAATACTAAAACGTTTATTTGTTTTTGTTGCTTCTCTTTTTAAAATTGATTGATGACGCTACCTGAATTGGAATTGTAATTGTAATTGCTTGTTTATGTAAATTTTGTACCCCATATATTGGCAATATATAGCGCATATATATTAGACAATATGCCATCTGTCACCATACTTATATTTAACAAAATTAAATGATTGATTGATTTTACTAAGAGAAGATAAAAAAATGATCCATGTATCTGCAATGAGTTTTACATTTTCTGAAAGGGCTTTTATTATTTTAGGCTTTATTTCAGTTATAGAAGCTGAGATCGATTGTGAGCTAGTTTTTAAATATTGGGGTTAACGTTAATACACATTCTTGACCAGTTAAGATAAACCAAGTAACGAACAGTAGTGAGGGTAATGTGTTTTGAAAGGGCTTTTTAAGTTCTTATTTTATGACATGGAAACTACGACCAATTATGTCCCAGTTTTGAAAATTGTGAAAACCGTACACAGGCGACGACTGAAGATGAACCGTGTAATCAAGAGCTTTGAGGCTCACACTTTCTAAAGTGGCTTAAGATCTTTAATTTCGCCAAATATCATCTCCATAGGTTAAGTAGTTGCAAATGACCTTTCGCTTTCATATTATAGAAGTTAGCTTCTACCAGTGGTTGCGCATGTATTAAAGCTGAAAATGATTCCAAGGGAACATGCTCCCAGGCTAAAAAGTATCATGAGCCCAATTCCAAGCTTGTCCCTAGTGTCAAGTTTCAACCAAATCTGTTCAGCCGTAGAGACGTGAAGAGGGAACAAACAGTCGGACGTTTATACAATTAGAATGGTTTTTTACACAAAACTATTCCTATACAATTGCAGCAGTGGTTGAGCGATTGACTGCTGCGCTGCGTGTCGCGAGTTCGATTCCCGCACGGAACAATTATTTGTATGGCCTACAGATAGTTGTTCCGGGTCTGGTTGTTTGTGTATGTGACTTTGTATGTTTGTAAACACTCCCACGATACAGGTGAAATTCCAACAGTGGTGCAACGTTATTAAAAAAAATTAAAAAAAATAATAAGCCTGCAATGCGTTAGATTATATGTACCTATACCTAGGTGTTCTTTTTTAAATATTCTTTGAATAAAAACCAACGAATTTAAATTGGTAAACTTTGTTATATACCTTATTAATAATGCAATCCAATAGGTTTCATAATCATACGTTCACAGTAATTGGATTCCGAGGTTTTCATACTATAGGCGCTAAAGGCACTCCACTAAATTGGTACTTATAGAAAAGGACGCACAAAAAATTCTGCACTGACCTTACGACCATATTGTCTTTTAAATCTATGCTTGTGTAGTCTTTTCTGACCATGAGTCTCCAATGCCCTGGGCCACGAACATAGACTAGGCATTTGACAGGCACTAGCCCACAAATCAACCATGCTTTAAGAAACGAAAATAATTTGTAGAAATATCTCAGTTTAGTCTATTATGAGGGAGGAAGTAAGGTTACTTTTTCGATATTTCAAACAAAAAAACATTGGTAAATATGTCATCATGAGGCGCCACATAAATAATCACACCTGGCACAAACACTTGTTAATCAAAATAAAACAAGAAACAATTTGATATCAAGAAAATCTTAACAACAGAAATGAATAGCGTTACATTTATCACTGTAAGTTTTAATTTCCCAATGTTTGAGAATGTTAAAAAGCTAGTTTTAACCGAAGCCATTAATTATAAGCATCAGAAATAATGCGTTCTGCTCGGCGTTCCAAGTGGGGCAGTGTAAGTGATAATTTCATGCTCACGCGCAGACTGACCTATATCGACGCGATGATCTGGATTGAATCAAGACAAAGATTAACGGAAAAAAATGGAGATTTATTTTATGCCTATTTTGTTATTTTGACCTAGCTTTTTCTCGCGGATTCGTTTCTTTTGATATATCACAGGAATCTTGTGTTTTATGGAGAAAACGACGCAAGAGACAAATAGTCTCAGTTAACTTAGAGGGGATAGCTCAGAATCCCTAAAATAGAAGCCTAATCTAAGCCTTGAAAAACTACCCCATGTTGCCTTTCAATCCCCAACTTTCTTTTTTACCCCCTTGCACTATTTATCCATCGCATGCTTCCACCATCAAAGCTTACAACCAAGCTACATCCCTCTCAGATTTGCCTCATATAAGTAATATGAACATTATATCTTACAAAATGAGCTCCAATGATTTATCTCCCTGACTCGGAGTCAATCTTAATGGGGTTTTCGCCATTAGAAAGCTCCCAAGAGCGAGGGCCGTAAAACTTTATGATGTTTTTACCTTCAGTCTTTTAAAACCACTTTTTTAATGTTGCAGTCGAGATTATAATACTGTTTCCTTGGTCGTGTTTTACTGTTTTGTATTTATACTTTTTTTATACTTATTAGCACAATAAATTAATGTTTTGATATAAAATGACCCTGCACCAATCGACACTAACAACATATAACTGCAAGTCTCCAAACAAGTGCAGTCGGAATCTTGTGCAAAGGGTTCGAACGTATCTCATTTTTATAACATGTTATTTTAACACTATAGACTTCTTATATTTGTATAATAGGTTTTCTTGTAATCTATAAGTTAATTCTAGGATAACTTCTTTCGGATAAGTGGGTGAAATGGTAATTTTTCATCTCGTTTCTTGAATAACTTAAAAAATAATTACTATAAAATTATGAAAAAATATATTTAAAACCATAAAAATAAGCCCTTTCATTTGACATTTTTTTTCAATTTTTATAGTTTTCGCCCCAAAAGTGGCCCCCATACTCAAAATTTATTTATTTACGTTATGCGTCCGTGCTTGGGGCACAAAAGTTCATATGAGTACCAAATTCCAACAAAATCGTTCCGGTGGGTTTGGAACCTTAAAAAGTGGTGGGCAAAGGCGGACCCTTTGTCCAGCAATGATACCAGAAAAGAAGAAAAGGTTTCGGATGTTTAATAAAGCTTTCCATTGCAAGTAAGTCTATACAGATCATCGGCTTCGAGGCCAACTTTCTTTGAGTTGGGTATTTTCCGACAATCATTCATCGTAACCTTACAAACTTGTCTCTAACATGAACGTAATCAAAACACCATAATTTCCACAGAAAGCTACCACCAAATAATAGCGACAATTAAATTTACGACTTCCTGTTTTTCGGCAAGTTGCACGGTTGAACCTCAGCATTAACCCAGTTGGGACCAGACTGGGGACCACCAGGGCGCCAGCTCTGCGGAGAAGTAATAAAAGAACAGGTTTGTCTAAAATTACACAAACAACACCTAATATAACCGTCCCGAAATATTATTATGTAGGAAGTTCTATACCGGTCTTATAGCCATGGAAGAAAGAGAACAGAAGGCAACTCTGTTAAAAACTCATGCACCTGTATTTATACAAAATTTACGGCCAACATTTTTACCCCCACAAAGAGATGTCTTGAGTTGCAACGTCTTTTTTTTTTTTTTTTTTTTTTTTTTTTTAAGGATGGGAAATCATCAAATGACTTCTTCCGCTCTGGGTGGAGCGGAAGGGCGTGTCAGACTCTTACTGACTAAAACCCATCCGTGTTCCTTCGAAAGCCCTTTGCTTTCCAGGGCCGCGGTGACTCTTTCGAACAAATTCCGCAACCCTGGCAGGCTCTGGCCCTAGCGGGTCCCGTCCTCTATGCTGACATCTCTTTGAGGCGCGCGTGAAACACAACGCGCCATCGACCCGGGCCTGGTGGTGATCGGACAGCGAGCCACCCAATGCTCGCCGTCCGCAGGCCCGCGCCTACGGTGGCCGGGGATCGCCCTGCGACTCCCGACGCCCGGGGCGTCTTCTCCTGTTGCGGCGGTTGGGACGAAGGCCTTGCCTTTCCCTCGCGCGGTCCGCGTCCTCCTTCGCTAGCATTACTGCTTCGCAGAAGGAGGTGACTGCTTCCCAAGCCTCCTCGCTCCGGACCATGGATTCAACCAGGGCCGGACGCGAGAGGTTGCCGCCGCCGATCGCCTCGACGAGGACACGGCGGTGCTCAGCCCAAGCAGGGCAGATCTCCACCGTATGCTCCACCGTATCCTCCGGGCGATCCTCACAGTGCTGACACCCGGGCGTGTCCTCCCGCTTTATCCGAAACAGGTACCTCCCGAAACAGCCGTGTCCGGTGAGCACCTGCGTCAGGCGGAAGGTGAGGACGCCGTAGCGCCTCACCAGCCACTCCTCAAAGAGGGGTCTTATCGCCGCAATTGTGGCGTGCCCAGCGCTGGGTTGCGATAGTCGCCGTCTCCATACCGCCATGGTATCCTGCCGGAGCTCCGTCCGCCGCGATGCAATTTGCCGCGGCAGCGGAGTTTCACCCCGGCGAAGCGCCTCCACGCGCCACGCGTAAACGTGCGCGAGGGCTTTCGCCTCCAGATCCCATGGCGGTAATCCGGCAAGGAGGCTCGCCGCCTCGCCGGAGACCGTGCGGTATCCCCGGGCCAGCCGGATGGCCATGACCCTTTGGGACGCGTTAAGCTGGCGGGCTGGTCGCCCCTTTAGTGTAAGCGCCCAAACAGGGGCCCCATAAAGGGCCATGGACCGCACGATCCCCGCATAGAGCCTCCGGCAGGAGGCGTTTGGACCCCCTAGATTGGGCAGGAGCCGCTTGAAGGCAGCCCCAGCCCGCTCCAGTCTGGGAGCCAAACGTCGGAAGTGCTCCGCGAAATTCCACCGGCTGTCGAGAACGAGCCCCAGGTACCTGATCGTCGATCCGACGCCGATGTGAACCCCTCCTACCGTTACTTGGGATCCCATTGGTGGCCTGTTCCGAGAACCATGAAAGCACATGGCTTCGGACTTGTGCAGGGCCACCTCGAGACCCAATTGCCGGATCCTCTCAACGACTATCGCAACCCCGCGTGTCATCACTTCGGCCGCCGCCTGGTGCGACCCCCCCTGCGCCAGGACCAGCGTGTCGTCAGCGTAGCAGACTACGCTGACACCGCTAGGGAGGTCGGCGCGCAGCACCCAGTCGTAGCCGATGTTCCACAGGAGCGGCCCCAGAACCGAACCCTGTGGAACACCGCACGACATCTCTCGCCGGTTCCATTCTCCCTGGTGACCGGGGTAGATGACGGACCTGTCCGTCAAATAGGCCTCGACCACGCGACGGAGGTAGGTCGGCATCCGGTGATACCGGAGTGCCTCCCTGATGCAACTCCAGGGCAGGGAGTTAAAGGCATTGGCGATGTCAAGAGACACCGCCAAGACAACCCTGCCCCGCGACACCGCATCCCCCGCCGTGAGGGCCCTCACGCGCATGATGGCGTCTACCGTTGAACGCCCTGTGCGGAAACCGAACTGGTTCTCCGCCAGATCCGGCCCCTCCCTCACCAGGTGCCCGACGAGGCGGTTTGCAATTACTCTTTCAAAGAGCTTGCCCACCTCGTCGAGCAGTACGATGGGCCGGTATGCGGATGGAGAGTCCGCAGGGCGCCCAGGCTTCTTAATGAGGACCAGTTTCCCCGTCTTCCAACGAAGTGGGAACTGGCCTCTCTCCAAGCATGCGCTTAAGAACCCCCTTAGTCGAGGCCCGAGAGCCTCCAAGGCCAGGACCCATGCTTTCCCAGGTAAGCCGTCAGGTCCTGGGGCGGTATTCTTGGCCTTCAGCCTGTTTACCGCCACTCTCAGGTCTACCTCAGTCACCTCCGGAGCGTTGTCATCATCGTCGCCGTCGTCAGTGTGGTCCGCATCGGGCACCGCAGTTGGCGGAGCCATAGGCGGGGGAGTATGCTCCCCTCGCGAAGGAAACAGAGCGCTCACTACGTCCTCCACCAGCTGGGGCCGGAGACTCTGCGTCAACGGGGGGGCCCAGGTGCGGAGTTTATCGCGCACCATTTTGTATGGGCGTCCCCACGGATCCCCGTTCAGAGACTCCAGCATCTCCTTACGAGCCAGATCCCTGGCCCGCAGGATCCCCGCTTGGAGGGCGGCCTTCGCCACTCTGTATTCCTCGTACAGCTCCGCCTCCCTGACCTGCGCATCCGGAGGCCGTATACGGAGCCTGCGATGCCTGGTGTACAGGCGCCGTGCAGCAACGCATGCCTCGCGCAGCGTTGCCAGCTCCCGCGACCACCAGTACACCTGGCGGCGGGCGCGTCCTGGCCGGACCCGGGGCATTGCCACGTCACACATTTTGGACATGGTCTCCCGGAACCACTCCGCCTCGTCGTTGATGTTAGCAGGCCTGTCCGGTGTTGACACCCAGGCCTGCACGATCGAAGCTTCCAGGAGGAGCTCCCGGTCCAGCTGCTTTAGCGCCCACCGCGGACCACTCGGGGCCTCTCGGACTGGCGCGGTTGAGGTCTGGGTGGAGACGTCAAACCGGATGTACCGGTGGTCTGAATACGTCTCCACCTCCTCCATGACGCGCCAGTCGACGACACGCGGTGACAGAGCAGGGCTTGCGAACGAAATGTCCACCACAGACTCACCCTGCATCCGCACACACGTGAGTTGCAACGTCTGGGAAATTATTTTGGTGATACTGTTGGAGCTATCCGTCATCCTTGTCTTCATTAAGTAATCCCAAAATAAGACTCACAACACAATATTTGCAATTGTAGTAATCTGTTCTAAAAATCGGTTGTAATAAAGATTTAAAATTGTTTATTCTTGATATGTTTGTAGAATCTCTGAATCCTGAAATGATTACGAAAATTCTCTGACACAGATTTTGGATTGCCAAGGCTACCAGAAAATGCACGGGATTTGTTACGGGGGCAGGATGAAGCTAGTTTCTAGTTAAAGTTCTATTTCCAAAAACAACATAATCGTATGGCGCTTATAAAACATAAGTATACCTTCTGAGCTTTCTTTCACTACGGTCGATGTTTGTCAACGGTTGCACACGATTATTATAATAACACGAACAATAAATAATACCGGCTTATGTCCGTCATTTGCATTTTTATTAAATATTGATTAAATTATTATGATTCCGACAAGTTTCTTCTTGTTTTGGGAACTCGACACATTTTGTGCGTTAAGTTTTTAATTTATCGTGTAGTGCTCATTAAGTAAGCGGCTAGGCACCTTTAACTTAAGCTACCTGAGAGGTAACAAGATTAATTAATTGTTGAGAAATAAGCAAGTTTCTGGTTGAAAGTTTATTTCGTCATTTCCTGACGCTAGCGAGTTTGTCCGGTTGGAAAATGTGCGTATCTTGCGACTACTGGATTTTATTATAACTTGATTAAGAATCCAGGGAGATAAGACTGAGGAAACACTATTTTATTCGTGAACTTTTGAACTGTAAATGTCAAAGGTGTCTAAAGATCTTGTGAACAGCCTGTCTTTGAAATGTGTTTAATTTACTAATGCAAAAAAATAAATGTCATCGACATTTAATATGTTAAATTTATCAAATAACTGTTTGAGATTATTACGTAAATCTGTATATTTAATGGTTGTGCTATAAATGGCATATTCTTCTTAAAAAGACGTCGCTATTTCTGTCTGCATCTAAATTTAACAGGTAATATTGTAGTAACAGGTATAACCTACTCAGATTCTGATTTTAATTACTGGTGACTTTACAATTAGGTACATTATTTACATCACCTATACATGAAAAATAACAAAACAGGAAAATCTTCGGTCATTTGTGCAAAAACATACCTAGGTATAAATCACTACTCAAATTGCAACGTTGCACTGTCGACTAGCCTCACAGAGGGCGACTCAATATAGGCATATTGACATACAAATGATTTTTGTTAGTTTAATCTATAATGATATCACACGTGGGTCTAGTGGTAACAATAAGTGGCGATGAATCTGCAGACGGTACACGTAACGACCTAGAATTTTTATATCAAGATATTTGAGGCTGACTGTACCTACGTGTGGAGTGGAGCGGGGCGGAGTGGATGAGGAGTTTAATTTTCATTGTTATTTCTTGTGGTTTACCGCAGGGCCACGTTTTGTATGGTTCTATTGATGATTGATTTATTGAGTCTATGAGCTTATGGAATTGTTTTCATGGACAAGATCATTGTGGAAAGGATATTATTATTTCAAAGAGATATTTAGAGGCAAACATTTTCCTAAGCCCATGAAAATTCAAAGCTTTTATTGTACTTTGTTTTCCACATTACCATTTTAAACTATTAAGAGCATCACCAACATATTATCTAGGCAGAACCCACTTTGAAAGCTTTTTAACTTAGAGGCACTGAGCACTTTTTCATTTAAAGTACACTGCATTACAATTTGATCTTTATTTCAAACCACAAAATCACAAACCTACTGTTGTCAGCCGTCAAAATTAAAGGATAGATATTTTTTGACTCTACTGACAACTGGTAGCCCATATTTTTAACCAACTTCAGGAGGAGGTTCTCAATTCGACCGTATGTTTTTTTCTGTTTTTTTTTTGGATGTTGGTTATGCGATCATTCCGTCAATATGAAGGGATTTGATGATTCTTTTTTTTTAAGTAAATGTTCTGACAGTCTATTAAAAATTACCCTACACTAAGCTCAACTTACCCCCTTCCACCCAGCCATTCATCGCACATATCAGATCTAATCCAGACTAATTTCTGCTGTCATCTATAAGTAAACTCAGGAGAGTTTCGAGGTCAGAAAATTATCTTCATCGTGGCACCAATAGAAGTAATGTCTCAATAGCAGCAGTGTCTGCCCGCGTGTCTGCCCGCGTGTCTGCCTGTAACGAGACCGGTGGCACACTTTCTTGTTGCAGATTTTTATGTAGTGACGAGAGCCGAGTAAAATGTTTTGTACGAAGAATTGGAACTAAATGTAAGCGGTATTAGGTGAAGCTGTTTTGTAAGAGTTTACCAAAGGGTTGAGGTTCTACAATCGTAACAATTTTTGGGGTTTAACAGTATTCCTGGGGTCTGATGGAACTTTGGCCCTTAGATTAAGAATCCATCGCCGAACCCGTTGTCTTTCTTCAGACCTAGGTATCTCCTAGCTTTTGCGGTAAGATATGAATGTAAAGTTTTTCATTATAGGCCAGGAAATAATAAATACGATAGGTACATCTTCCGATTCTTAGGTTTGGTTAAGAATAGCTCTGCGTTCATAATACGTTGAAACTCAACAAACTCTTACTAAGAGCCTGCCAACTCATAAAAATACTTCCCAACCATCTTTACTTCCTTTCTTTTATTAAGAAAAGAAAACAGAGAGCAATATACTCGACACGTACCCTACAAGTTGTAAAAAAAATCATTAAAAAAAGAAATTCGTTAAAGTTAATTCAAATTGTCGTAAAGTCGCTCCTGAAGGGCAAATCTGAAGGTCTAATGGGGCCTTTGAAGCTGTTTAGCATATTTCACTAATTAAAGATACGGAACACTTTCTTGTTAGGGGAGGTTTACACTCGCGGACCGCGGTAAGGGGCGCTGCACACTGATAGGAGATAGTGGTCTATCTGATGAAACTTTAAGTTGGATTCAAGGAAGTGTCCCCTTTGGTGAATGTTAAGGACTGACAGAGTTTATACATACATTTACTAAGGTATTTTCTGGGTACTAAGTTATTATTCAACTTCAAACAAAGAAAGCTCTTCAACTACATTTTTACCTGCGCAAAAATACGCTTGTTTTATGTACGCAAACTTATAAAAACCAAATATGAAGGCCAGAAAGGAAAACAGGGACTCGAGACCCGTTCATAAAAGTTTATTTATTTATTTATCTATACTTTATTGTACACCAAATAAAACACACATACCGACAATCCTAAACTAAAAAACATACAATTGGCGGCATTATCGCATTCCGCGACCTCTTCCAGGCATCTAAGTTCCAACTCCAATGTCAATAATTTTGACTATTTTTGTTTAAACCATTTTTAATCATTACAATGTACCACTCAACCTAAGAAAGTTGTGCATGCCTATATGTGGCTTATTTACACAGGAGACAGTCCTCTGTGCAGAGCATGCATGGAGGAGGAGGAAACGGTGTCGCACGTGCTCCTTGAGTGCACAGGCGTCGCCGATATACGTAGACAAACGATAGGAACACCAGATTCACTCACAGACACCCTGAACTCTTTAGGAGGTCTGATCTGCTTCTGGAGGGACGTCGGCTGGTTGGAATGACGGCCGCCATGGCCCACGCACAATGGTCCAACATCAGGACTAAGTGCGGAAACCCCCCCCAATAGATAGATAGATACACAGGACCCTCAATTCCATAACTTATAATTAATTTTGTAAATAAGCTGTTGGTGTGCCTTATTAAATCAATAAATAACACAAAAAAAACTCTGATTTTATAGATAATTTCCACCATCGATGAAAGCTCACAATTTGCCTTAACAAAGCTTGTAATTACAGCACCAGCACGCTCCTACATTATACATAACGGCGTCAGTAAAAACTTCCAAGTTGATGACGTTTTAAAGCTATTAAACAGTCGAATTAAATTAGCATCGTGAGTGGCTGCAGAGCATCAACAAAATGGCTTCCGCCCTCGAACGGAGCAATCACGAAGAATATGCTTACATAAATCCTGTGTAAGTGGACGCCAATTATTTCGCATTATCCGTTTAATATCATTTGCAGAAGCTTTTGAGGAAAATTCGAGAAAATACTGAAGATCAGAGGAGCCTTGAGTGGCAATCTGCAGATGATACGTTTGGGCTCGCTTGTTTTTGTAATTAGGAAGGTAAACAGAACGTAAATAGGTGTAATTTGGGAAATGTGTAGTATTTTATGGAGCCCAGCCGACTTGGAGCTTGATTAATTGAATTAAGCTCCAAGCAAGGAGCAATTATTTTGCTAAATGAGCCAGTTTCATCAAAGAATTTAATTTTCTGTCAGACTATGACCATTTACCTACACAAATGTTAGTAGTTCCAGTGTCTCAATGGTCACTAACCTCAAAGCCAGAAATAAGCTGGAAATCTCTTTTGGGCACCTAATCCAACTATTTTTTTACAGTTTAAAATCTACATAACAAAGACATCGGCATACCCAAATCCGCAACCGTTCGTAAAACAGTTACAGCACCCCATAACAAAAACATAAACTCATAGGCTGCCATAATTACAAACATGCTCGAAAATTAGCACCTCGTATTTACGAGGCGAGTCAATATTATAATAACAACTATGAAATTAACACGGAAAAGGAAGACATTAAGCCCTTTGTGTGCTCTCGTTAAGGTCGAGTGCACACCGACAAGGGCCCGGACCTTGGGGCCCTAGCGCCGTGTTTGTGCACAAGGCTTTAGGTCAGTACTTGCAGTTGCCATACAAAAAAAATTAGTTGTGAGCACGTTCTATTTGTTATGAGTTTATGAGAAGTACAAGAAACCAAGGGCATGGTTATTGTTTGGTTTTACGCGCTTTTACCCACATAGGCGCGTTTCAATAGTTTTTTTTCATGTAGCATTTCCGAAGCACTCGTATTATCGTACAAGTTTGCCACAAACGGCTTCGCTCGCATTAAAGTTTTACTTTCGCAAAAAGGCCGTCTCCGGGGTCCCACGTACCTCTGAATCAAAATTGATCAAATCAGTTCCTTATTTTGGCGTGAAAAGTCAAAGTCAAAAGTCAAAACGTTTATTTCAATTAGGCCATTAAACGGCACTTTTGAACGTCATCGTTTACAGTTCAGTATAAATAATAGAATTACTCTACTGTCCATTCGGAAAGGTAGATTCTTATGGAGAAGAACGGACAAGAAACTCCATAGTTACTCTTTTCAAATAATGATTTACAAAATTTGGTATACAAAAATTAATTTAATATTATGTGAGGACGATGCACCCAGAGTATGCTACTTATAAGAACAAAGTATCACCAGCAGAGGTAAACTTATTCATTTTCTAAAGAAATTTAGGTAAATGGTACTCACATATTTACAAACATTGGAACCATTAATTAAACAGTGTGTGAGTCAACAGAAAAATAGAAACACAAAATAGAAACAGTATATCTATAAAGTTAATACATAAATCAACTAGTTGGATTTTGTCTACACCCTTGATTGTCCTATGGAGCAGGACCAGCATGTTTCCAAGCATTCTTTTCCTGAATGTAATCTTCTAATTTGTAATATGCTTGTTTACAAAGTGTACTTTTAACATAAGCGTAACTTATAAACTTACTTTTGCATTTATAATATCGGCTCGGCTACATCCTACTTTTAAACCTTATCTATGAGGTCCAATGGGCATTCGGGCTGTTAGCCCAAAGAACAGAAGTGCGTATCCACGCTTAAGGAGACCTGTTTGTAGCACCCATAGGTTCACCGACCCTAAGATTGATATTCTAATCATCATCATCATCATATCAGCCGAAAGACGTCCACTGCTGGACATAGGCCTCCCCTAAGACAGCGGGGTTTGCATAATCGCCACGCTTGGCAGGCGAATTGGCGATCGCAGTGTAGCTGTTGCAATGTATAGAGAATGCTGCTGCCCATTCTCTGGTGAGTCCCTTAGTCGCCTCTTACGACACCCACGGGAAGTGATGGAATGGTGCTATTCTTTTACGTGACACCTATAAAACTTCAGAGAAATTTGAGATGAATATTCCATATGGAAAAACTCAATAACACTTGGACTTGGAAATCGAACCCAGTTCCTGTTCATCCGTAGCAATTCCACGACCACTGGATGACTTTCGCAAATAAACAGCAATACTGATTGTTTGGAAATCTTCCCGCCACTAATCAGTCAGCAACATAGATACACTGCGCAGTCATGTTCACTCTAAACATCTCGCTATCGCTTCCCGGGTGGCGGCAGAGTAGTAGCGATATATTGATCAGCGCAAGGTTAGTAAGGTTCGAGTGTTCGAGCACTCTGCCCTTTGCAACTCGTTATAAAACTGTTGAAATAATACGAAGATTATGTGAGAAGGAACCAGTATTACTAACATGTGTAATGATAACTATATATTATATTATTATTATAATTATTACTAAAAATGTAGCCACGAAGTTTGATGTGGAATTCAGTTACTGTCAAATTTTGGGCTTGTGTTATAAATTAAGTGTTTTGACAAATATGACCAAAACAACCACGCTGGGTAGATTAATTTTGGTGAGCTTATACTGTTGTTATACCATATTCTCAAAATTGAATCTCTTGGTGAGAGAACTACCCACGGAGAAGAGGCAGCATTCGAGTATGAATTTTGGTAACGGACATAACAATAGAGTAAGCCCAAACAAACGATGGATGAACTGTGTGAATGATGATCAATGAATGAAGTATGAATGAAGAAAACATGTTGGGCCGATCTCAAATAAATTGTGATAATGGGAGAAAAAGCAGGGTCAGGTGTATGTATGTATGCTTCCTAGAATTTAATTTCCTGTTGCGGACTTTGTTCGAAAGAGTTACCGTGGCCCTGGAACGCAAAAAGCATTAGGAGAAACACTGGTGGGTTTTAGACAGTCATAGTCTGACACTCCCTTCATCTCCGCCCAGAGCGGACGGAGTCATTAGATGATTTCCCATCCAAAAAAAATACTTTCATTTCCTCTGGTTCTCTCCCTCAAACCTCATCCACGTTCATTTCCTAAGCGCGAGTGCGCAACAGCGTTTACGACGCTATAAATCGCGGTCGCCTGAAAGCCCTACCACCCAGCAATTATGTGCGCCGTGTCTTACGGTGAGCTAACAAGTGGGCGGCACTCGTGCGGTGTGTGCACGTTACGGCTTACGTTCATCAATATTGCACACTAGGATAGGATATGCTACTGGGTTATGAGCTGGAATCTATTCGTACAAGGAAATTTATTTGAAGTTTTTTTTTTATTTACTAACCAAAACACTTAAAAGTGAAATGAAAAATACAGAGAGAACAGCACAAAGGTGCTGCTTATTTCAGAGGAAATTTCTAAAATACCAGTATTTTACGTGGAGCGGCTGCCTACAGATCTCCACACCCCATTAACTGAGTTATACGGTACTCCTTGGTAAGACTGGTTTCAGATTTTCTGGCTTCTGCCTATCCGTAACAACCGTGCCAAAGATCTACAAATAACAGCTGGGACCAACATACCTGCGACAGAAGATTTATGTTAATAGACCGCCTTGGGATCTAGTGATTGCCTAGTATTTCTATGTATGACTTTGATACCTGCTATGGGTTAAAGCTACCAAGAAACGGCCAACCAAGAAATTTACGGACGACGCAGACAAACCATTTGTTTCAGACAAGGTCCATAGCGAAGAATGCACATAATATTATTTAAAAATTGGTCGCATGCATTACATATTAATTAGTAGGTATATTAAAATAATTCTCAACTTTAAAAAGCATTCTTGATATTAATGTTTGATGAGTATGTAATGCAAGGATAAGGTAATTTAAAGTTCTTTAGATTCGGTTAATATTATTATGTAAATAGTATATTTTTCCTGATACGACTTTAGGTAGGCCTTTTGACACAGTCCTGTGACTACTTAGTCACAGTATTGTGTCAAAAGACACCTCGGCACAAATGTAGTCTGACTATGATTCAAAGTTTAATCCATTGATTTGCAATCGCCTTAAGATACTCGTACACTAGAACCGTTCTCCATGTTTTTTGGTAGTTCTAAGCCAGTAGTCAAGTGGCAATATTTACATTACGCCTTACTCCACCATTCGGCTAATTTCAAACGTGTGCTACTATCGTACCGTGTGATCAAGATAGGTCTAAGTAAAAGAAAGCCGCCGCTATCAGGCGCGGTGCACAGTGATAACAGGAGTGTGTATTGCGGGTATTGCGACAAAATACGTAAAATACGTGGGTACGTGTATTTGGGTATTACAATGAAGATAAAATAGGAGGTACATGCAACTAAGTTAGAAATTAGTTGACGATAATATTGGAAAAATTGGCGGAAAAACCTGATTGATACATATCGAATAAAAAGAAAGAAAAGATCTACCAAGGGCAATGAGATTCTATAATTTCAAGTAGGTCGTACTTAATTTTTAGAATCTTATTACCCTACTTCGACTGCCTAGTTGCCGCGTTGGTCAAGAGGTCGACAACTATATTGTTGAGCACGAGATCCTGGGTACCATCTCGAGTCAGGCAAGTGTTCTTGAGGTTTCAATCCGAACTCGCTAGTAACCCGGAATCTGTATCTGTGCCAGGTTGGTGCAACAGACTAGCCCTCAATACTATAATCTTAAACATAACTGGTGAAATACATGTGTACCATTGGTGCCTCTGCTGAAACCGTTCGTATTCCTTCCTTCTCTCTTTTAAATCCATACAAAGCAGTGGTTCCCAACCTGTGGTCCGCTAGGGTAAAAATATGGTCCACGAAACATTCAAAATTTCAACTCAAGTTAATGTCAATGCTCATTACTTTTGGTTTAGCAGTACCACATGTTTTGAATAACTTTATGATATAAGTTAATTTAGATATCGACACAGTTTTAATGTTATTCTTGTTTTCTGGTCCCTGCTGGCAAAAAAATTATAAAAATGGTCCCGATAAGATCGGGTTGGGAACCACTGATCCAAAGGTTGACTTTAAAAGATCAATCTAAGGATGTTACCACACTAACCGATCAATGGTAGAATGGATTAGTCGACATCGATCAAAAGTTTCTACTTCTTTCTTCTATCAGCCAAAACTACCACACCAATCGATCAACGGCGATCGATGGCATCGATCGACTGTAGTAACACCCTAAGGGACAAGGCCGCCTGTTGTGATACCTTATGAAATGTTTTCTTCATTTATCTTTTCTGTAACTTATATGGTGTACAATCTATAAGATATTATATTCCATTCTACCTATTTTTATTAAATATTTCCTTATTAATGAAGTACTTACCCCAACATCGTTATGTCGGACTGCACGCTCTAACACAATAATCAACTCATTATATTTTTCAACTCAGGCGCACGTTAATGTTATCGTCGATCTAACTCCGCTGGTTTGCGTAAGACCCCATAAAAGTCATAATCGTCATAAACATTTTAGAATTATGTACAAATTATACCATGGCCAAGCCTGGCCCCATCGCCGATACACCATACAGCCATAACAGGCCACCATTGCATAATTTGATACAATTTTTTTATTTCATCGTGTAGGAAACCTTTGAATTTATTATGTAAAGATTTATGTTCTGATAATGTATGTGGTCTGATTTTAGTTATTTATGTAAGTTTCGGAAGTCGCTGTGTAAGGTAGATCTGATAATATTGCCCTGATCCCATCAGTTTCTAAGCAGATGTCACACATTTTGCATTATTCATTTTAAATCAAGATAATGCCCATGCTTAGTGAACAAACTTTGCCCAGGACTGTCATCAGAGCAAACATTTGTCAAATTGTTTTTGAGAAAGTCACGTAATACATTCACATACATACAGGGTGTAAAAAGCGTAAAAAAATCAACTACCCATATAGTTATGCTTTCCTAACGGTCGGTTTTAATAACATATAATATCTAGCTTTAACCAACTGTCAAATTAACTACCAATAGTAGCTGAAACGTCATGTTTGAAAGACAAACATGACGTTTCAGCTACTGTTGGTAGCTAATTTGACAGTTGCTCAAAGGTAGATACGTTATTGAAACTGGCCGTTAGTCGACAAAATGTATCGAACAGCTTATTTGTTTTTTCGCGATTTCAGGGTTGTTCATAATGAGTGCATTCCCCTTTTCAGATTTTGCAAAATTTCTGTAACACCTTTTATAAAAGTGCAAAGAAAACATCCTTAGATAGGTGAAGCCAGTTAAAAACACGATAGACACGGAACTTTTCCGTTCTGAATTACTGTATATACCTATCTATTGCTAGATATAAATAAATGTACACATCTTTAAGCCAATTAAGCTATTTTTCTGTGGTTTGGTTAGGTTTAAGTGACTTGAATGACTGAGTCACTCCCTCGGTTACCTCACTCGTCCGATATGGTCCGATGTGGTTAATTAGAATAAATTACTAATAACTCATTAATGCCGTTGTGCTGCCGTTTAGCTACGATTCATTCGATTCAGTTCTTCTGGTAAACAACAGGGAAAAATATAATTCAGAGACAATTAGAATTCGACGCGAAAATGAAACGTGAGAAATAGGGGAATCTTCTTCTACTTTTCGAGTCGATGGCTAACTCCTTGTATTATTTTATTTGGGCCCAGTAAGTGACTACGTTGATTGCAGCATCAATGGCATTCATTAAATCCCCCAAGGTACAGGTGTTTCATAGGGCAATAATCCTTCAAGATGCCTTTACCAAAGGGTCCAAGAGCGGTATTCCGTGTACCTATAATATGTACACCCATTTTACGCTAATTAGTTTGTAATAAGGAGACGAGCCTTTTGTCATCAATCAGGCACAGCACCAGGCTTCGCGTTGCTACTGAAAAAATCCAGGTGGAAAAACCCAATATCACTTTGCCCAAACCGGGAACCAAACCCAGGAACTCATACAGCCGAAGCACTCACGATCACTAGACTATGAGGCAGTTACAGATATGGTTATTAGTAACTTTGACTTATAAATACTTACATACATCCAACTTTGCAACGTTACGTGACAAAGTTCTAAACAATGCTACTAACTAAAGTTCACACAAAACCTCTAAGAGCCCTTGTCCACGGTCAGGTTTTATCTCGGGTGACGGAATCCGGCGTTTTGACGGAGATGGATGACGGAGACTGAAAACGTTTCTCCACTGCACCCGGATCCGATCCGATCTCTAACGAAATAGCACTCAAATGCGGTGTAACTAAGATATCGTGTGCACGTGCATTTAATATGGAATTTACCTTAGCACGCCGACGCCTTCTTGCCATATTATTGTACGTACGAAGACGCGGGAGACAAAAGAAGTTTTGGGTTCACCCTCTTCTGCAAGAGTGATACTCGAAGGAGCATTTTATACACTTTACGATAAATTACGTCGGCATGAAGATTAATTTTTCAATTATTTTCTTTGTAGTGTTTTATATATTTGTATTACATGTACTCCTGATTGAGGCTCTGGTTTAGCGGTTCATCCGATCAAGCAAAATCCCCGGAGCCCGTCAAAAGAACGGATGACGGATCTCGGACATCGGACGTCGAGTGGACAAAGGTTCATTCAAATGTATAGGCCACTTCTTCGGTCCGGTTTTTTCTCAGATGACGGATCCGGCGAGACGGACGCCGTGGACAAACGGCGTAAGGCATCGTGCACACGTGCGACTAACATAAGGGCGCGGCCACACTTGCGACTCGCGTTACACAATGGCTGCACAACTTTGCCCACCTCCGAGGTCGGAGTCAAAGATTAATTTACAGATAGGCCACGAGATTAAGCCTAGTATTGTACAGAAATATTGCAGTCATTACGATTGACAGAAGATATTCAGACGTATTGCACGCAAATGAGGGAAGTGGTGATAAAGGGCTTATTCTTACTGAGTAGCTGTTTTCTTAAGGTCTTGCAAGGTGAGCGGATTGCATTACAATGGGCTCATTAATAACTTGTCAAAGGAATTTCGATATTGATTAGGTATTGCTCAAAGAATAACAGCCGCACGGGTCGATCAAGGTTAAGCAACGCTTGCCAAGGTTGCTCTGTAGATGGGTGACCAGCTTAACTTACCGAGTTTCCTCCGTGCCTCGGAACACACGTTAAGCAGTTGGTCCCGGCTGTCATTTCACAATTCTGTCTTCTACCGAGCCAGTTCTTTCGGTTATACTTGACCATTAGTACCATTAGTATTAGGGTTCCAAACCTCTGTATGGAAAACCGGAATCATTATACTACGATCACACGGTTTGCTGCCTGTCCGTTTGTCACAGCCGATTTCTTCCGAACCTCCAGTAGGTTCAGAGGTTTATCGATTCAGTTGAAACTTGGTACACAAATGTATTTCTGTGACCCAAAAACTCACTTTTTGGGGGGCACATAAGAATTTTTTTTTTTAAAGTTGTTCAACTATACCGTGTGACATATCAAAGGGCTTTTTGCAGGGTTTTCAAAACTATTTTTTTCATTATTTTAAAAATAAATAGATTTAAAGTTATTCAAGCTATTAGACGGAAAATTACCATTACCACCCTTATCTCCGAAACAACTGGGCCTAAAAAATGCAGTTTATTACCCATAGATTACATATATGTATAATACTGTATAATGTTAACATAACATATTACAAAAATGAAATTCGTTTGGAACCCTTTGCACGCGAGGCCGACTCGCACTTGGCCAGTTTTTTTATTATCAAGAATCCTTTACAAAGGTTAGCAAAAACTGTCCTTCAATCAAAACTGCGGATTTATATTTTTCTTCCTTTGCCTGCAGTATTAGGTACCTCCCTACTCTGTAAAAAGTTAATCCGGGGGCTCCTAAGATTTACATTCTACACAACATAACATACATACACTTCGTAAGTATGTTTGTATTGTTTGTACAGATCCACAAACATGGCCAACCTTGTAGTAGAATAATTTAGTAATTATTGGCGCCAACACTCCATGTTTGAAAATGACATACGCTAAACTAATCAGCAAATGTTTGTAGATTTGTACCAATATTATGTGGATTTTGACCTACATTAGCATAATATTTCATGATGTTTTTAGGTGTGTATTGATTCTTGTATTGATTTTTGTCGACGTTTGCCGACTTGTTGTTGGGGAATGTATTTTCCTCATAAAGTTCACCTTTTGAATTGTTTTATTTAATCAGGTAAAATATATTTTATAAATCATGAAAAATAAAACAAAAGCGATGTTAATATTTAAGATATTTGCTTCAATATCACAAATAAACTAAAAATCCTCTTCCACACACCTAAATACCAAATTACCCACATAATAGCCATGGTCCCTATATAAAAACACATTAAATATAATCTGCCATAATTTCAACAGAACCACGAAATTAATAAACCCTATTAAAATAATAAATGACAGTATTAACTATAACCGACTATTATCATCAACAACACATGGATTATTGAGAATAAAAAAATGCATTTTCTGGCAAAAGCTCAAATCGGGTCAGCCTCGTCCCATTTAGAGATGGGACAGTAGGTATTAATAAACGCACTCGGTACGCGGAAGTGCGACAGCTAACCGACATAACCTGACCCTTGAACCCAACTAAAAAAGTATAAACTAAAGTTCATGTTACGCTGGTCTAATCCCCACGATGGGCTATCGTAAATTTGAGTCACAAAGACGTTATTTTGTTTGAAAACGTCGACTTAGTGTGGGGCCGACGATATAATGTAAGCAAGCATAGAATGTGCTGAAACACATTTTGTAGATAGGCAATGTACGGAAGAATTGTTTGCTGTAGTAATAAAACATTACCTACTAGTTAGTAAAAACTATGAAGTTAAATACTAACTGAGATAATAAAGAGTGGAGAGAAGTCTATTTCTTACAGTGACCATTAAACGACCTTACATCTAAGGAAAATAAATCTCATGACAAACAAAAGCATCACGAATACCTATCAAATAAATCTTTGCTCTTAGAAAAGCTTTTACTTAAGTATTTACTTATAACTTTCTTATAATTATTATTGTCTATTGTGTCTCTTTTAGTCCATAACACAGGGAATCCTTGTGTGAAGTATTTTTTTTTTTAAGGATGGGAAGTCATCAAATGACTTCTTCCTGGAGCGGAAGGGCGTATCAGACTCTTACTGACTAAAACCCATCCGTGTTCCTTCTAAAGCCATTTGCGTTCCGCAATTGTGTGGGGTCTAGGGTTTAAATTTAGTTTGAAATTCGTATTTTTGGAATAATATAAAAATATAATATATATTATAAAAGCTTACATGCAACTTTTACAATTATAACAACAATATTAGTTGCCATCTTAGTAGGTATCGATTGAAACAAATCTCTCTTATAAAACCGATGTTGAAACATTATGAAAAGTGGGATTAAACTAAGTACCATTAGCAAATAGGATGAAACCGCCATCAATTACCTTTGAAGTCGGCGCCAAGAAAACAACATAATATTTTACAAGGCACTAATTAATATCCGGATTACGGCTGACAATTAATCAAGAGATTCCGCTATTATTCGATTTATTATGTTCTTATTATAAAATTTATTTTATTAACTTCGAAAATATAACCTTAAAAATGTATGCTTATTGCTTAACTACGGGTTTTGAAAACGTATTTTCCTGCTAAATTAGTTTTCCATGAAGGATATTTTCATTCTGAAAACCTGTCCTGACCTGAGTATAATAATATAAAGGAATAGCAGAGTTACTAAAGGGTAGACATTTTTCAATACAACTTGATTGACAGACTTTATTAAAATGCAAATTTTCCCATCGCTTTATTATGATCGTGGCTTCGTTCGTCGGGCCTATTCCACGGGAACCGTGACCTCGGCATAGAAGTAGGCCCAGAATGTTGGGCTCCATGCACTGTGACCGAGGATGGATGGAGCTGCCGAGGCCGGCCTAGGAAGAGGGCCACGACCTAGACGCCTAATGCACGGGCTGGCTCGAGGTGGTGATGGATAAGATTACCTGGAAGGTTCTGGGGTAGGCCTTTGCTCATCAATGGGCCAATACAGGCTGAATAAAATAATAAAGAGCAAGGCACTCAGCGATAGTCGCTGTCTATCGGTGTTTTCTTTAGCATATTTCTAATCCTAACTAAGTAAAATTATAAATGCGAAAGTGAATTTGTATATTTGTAACGCTTATACGCCTAAATTGCTTTACTAATTTCGATGAATTGCAACCGAGATAAATGGGACTCTGGAGGCGGTTATAGGCTCTTTTCTTGCGAAAATCTATATCTAACTATTTCATATAAACGCTAGATTTTTAATCCTCTTAATTCCTACAATACAATACAATGATTCCTTGTAGGTAGCTATTACGTGTTATGAAAGAACATTTTTATTCTGTTTTTCGGTATCGACGAATAACAGAACAATAAATTAGATTTATTGAATTGATTTGGAATCTATAGTTGCATGTTGACACACCTATTCGACGTCACTCGATTTCTAAAACAGGTTTGTATTCAAAATATCTAGAATTCACTTCAACCTTTAAATTAAACTAGCTTGTGCGACTTCGTCTGCGTTCACTTCAGAATTGGATCCAGGGAGAAATCCTCTTCAGCCTTGCCGTTTATGATACTGGTAGCACACCAATCGATCGATGGTAGAATAAGTTAGTCGACGTCGATCATAGTTTCTACTTTTTTTTTCGATCAGCCAAAACTGATCCACCAATCGATCAATGTCGATCGATGTAGATAGATGGCATCGATCGACGATCGATCGATAGGTGTAGTAACACCCTTATAAGTATAAGTAAGTCTCATAGATTACCTAACCGATGTTATATATATCAGTGTTATACTATTTGTTTGGCAAATTTCATCAAAATCTGTTTTGCTTGATTAAAACACAAACATACACACACAACAAACATAACAAAACGTATTTGTAATATTAGTTGGAAATTATTTATAAAAATATCAACTAATATTATTCATTCACAGAATGTGGAAATATGATTCTTGTTCGAGATCGTAGGCGCCATATTGATTAACATAACTTTATGAGTCTTCGTATTTTCATATTTATGACGCCAGAATTAATTTTGGTTAGCTTCGGTGACCAATAACGGGTTCTTTACGTTTCTCGATAACAGCTATCTTTTGATCGTTTAGAATAGACGCACTTTCAGAAATGGGGCAATATATTTCCAAAGCAGGTTTTTTAAAACCAATATTGAAGTCTTGCCACTGATCTTGTTTGTCCTAATGAAACATTTTTCAAAACACGGATTTCGAATGTATCTCGTTTCTTTTAAAATAAATAATATCTCGCTACCGCTTCCCCATTGAAAACATCATGAAAGATATTTCAAGTTGTTTTGTACAACCGCTCCGTGGTTGGTTTATTAATGTATCACATTAAGATCTAATAATACATTTAACTAATGTTGTATTATATTTATCTTCAATTGAAGAGTATGACCTTCACATATTTATCTAACGAGTACCTACAACCACTACAGAATCTACCTACATTAATATAAGCAACTAGATTAATAATGGACCAACGTCTTCCCCCGCCTTTGGTTCCGTAGCCTATTCCACAGGAACAATGCATTTTTCTGGAATAGTAATAAGACTCAGGACCTGAATCAGTGTACCTATTAGTCAAAATAATCGGGTCACTACTTCCAGAATTATCCTTCAAGTAGCTTGTAACCGTCTCCAGGATCCTGAACCAAAATCCATCAGAATCAGTTCGGCGATTTAGTCGTGAAAGCGGGTAATATTAGTTCGGATAGTGGAGATAAGCAACTTAAAGCTTGCCTAAGCTTCCATACTGAATTGAAGGAACTTTCTTTATGACATGGTCTGAGATTAAAAGGATCATATTAAAGATTATGTCAAAGTCTACTTTCCCGTAGCTGCGTGGCCATTACACGCGGTATCTACGCACTATGTCGACAGCTGTCACTATTCTGCAAGTGCCATAACTTTTTATGTTCTAGATACGCTTGCTCGCTACTGGAGCGATGACGGAGATTACTTAATCGTTGTAATACTTAGTTCAGAAAATAAATTCAGTGAATAATTTTGGGTTAAGTCTGATTTGAACTCTACGAGATTTAGCTACTGGCAACCAAATCTTCATCTAAATAATTCTTTTGACGGCAATAATACGGATTGTATTATTATCATAAATATTCTAAAAACTTTTACAAATTCTATTACGCCAAAAATATCTTTGGGTGAACATTTACTAATGGACAGGCACCTCCATTAGTAAAAGCTCCATAGCTCCTTATATCAATTATACATTACTGTTATTCTGTATTGCATAAAGATTAAAATACATTGTTAGGTACATTAATTAGTAAGGCCTGTGTATTTTTTTTAAGGATGGAAAATCATCAAATGACTTTCTCCGCTCTGGGTGGAGCGGAAGGGCGTGTCAGGCTCTTACTGACTAAAACCCATCCGTGTTCCTTCTAAAGCCCTTTGCGTTCCAGGGCCGCGGGGACTCTTTCGAACAAATTTCGCAACCCTGGCAGACTCCAGAGCCTGCCAGGGTTGCATATAGGAGACGAGGCCCGATAGGACCAGCCCTAGTGGGCCCCGTCTCCTATGCTGATATCTCTTTGAGGCGGCCTGTGAAGTGCGCTACTAATTTCGCCTTGTATGCCCTAAAATTATTTATTTTGCTCACCACCCCTAATTGTAATGCAGCTCACAGCCCCACTACTAAGATTCACAGTATGAGTAGATTACTTATGTACATATATGTGATTTATGACATTAATACCAATCATAGCATCAATTAGTGCTGCAGTACTAATTGGAAGCACATGTACCTGCGTGAGTAATTATTGTCTTAACCAATTAGTACTCAGAAGTCAAGGCGCTAACGCTCATATTTTATGCCTACTACACTTGAGAGGGTGATTGGAAGCCTTGACCTATGATGTGGTCACTGTGGACAAACTACCCCACTACAACCACTACAACCTAGGACTGCTGGACAGGGGCCTGTCGCCACATCGATTGGTCCTGCTGCCTTCACCACGTCATCAGTATATCCTGTGGGTTCCCTTCCAAAGCTTCGCCTTCTGATACGCAGTCGCCAGTCCAGTACCTCCCGACCCCATCGGCTACCTGTTCTGCGAGCAATGTGCCCTGCCCACTGCCACTCAAGTTTTACGATTCTTCGGGCTATGTCGGTAACATTTGTTCCCCTACAAATTTCTTCTTTCCTGATTCGATTACGCAAGGAAACTTATAGAGCATAGCCCTTTCCATTGGCCTTTGGCTACCTCCTTAAAGTTATCTACCTTGTTGCTATTCCACCAATTCGCACTAAGCGTTTCCAAACGTCTTTTATAATGCGCACAGCAAAGGAGTGTAACTCTCTGCCTGCGTCTGTGTTTCCGAACGCATACAACCCTAATCTCTTCAAAATTAGAGTGAAGAGGCTTCTTCTGGGTAAACTAGTTCTATCGCCGACTTGTCTCTGTCATCTATGACCTAGGATAGAGTCAAGAGCAAACCCATCTCAAATAAAAAACTTCGAATAGTGCCAGCTTTTCACCTCTTACTTAAGATCCCTTTAGCCAGCCCATGGCAGGGCTTCCGCAGTAGTCCTCCATCACGAGCGGTCTTGAGCATCACGATTCACCTCGCTCCACGTAAATTCTATGCTTGTCGCTTCTGCCAACACGATGCGCCTGTTGCCAACGCAACACATGAAATGTGACTATTTTGTCTTAATCAAAGTACATTCACATGTACAACATTAGTTTATAAATAGCCTCATTTCCTCCTACGAAATAAATAAAGCTACAACCCAAAACTGACACCCTCGTGCCTGTTACAAATAACGACACAACCTATTTAATATTCATAAACACACAAACAATAATTAACAGGTAGGCAACACGTTATCACAGCCCCGCTTATCGCTCCATCGTGTGCCCCACCCCTTACTTTCACGTCTTTATCTTACGACTTTATCTTTTTTTATATTCTATCTAAACTCATTTGCCTAGGGCGGGCTCAATTTGTTTCAAAAACTATTCGAAAATAAACTTTACCTCAATTCCCAACTCTATCTTTGAAGCCATAAGGGTTAGTATCACCTGTGTGCCAGTTTCTGAACAGCAAAGTTCTTGGTTACCAGTAAATTACCAATCAGTTGACGTTTCGTAGATCGTAAAAGTAACCAACGCTTTGAATATCGGCCGTAAAAGTAGCGCGTTTAGTCGAGTCGTGTCGATTTATACTACTCGGATAGTGTACATCAAACGATTTTTGACGTTGATTTAGTTTTAAATAAATATTAGGTGGGGTTTGAATGAATGGACTATTTTCAGAGGGGTATGGCGATCTAGGATTTTCAATAGTAATTAATAACTTAATATTTAGAAAATCAACAACTTACGTAACAATGCAATAAACGTATACAATGTTGGATGAAAACAACAGAAAATCTTATAAATAGTTAGTCTATTTATAAGATTTTCTGTTGTTTTCAGCATTGCTCGCAATTACCATTTTTAATCAGGTAATAAACATGCTGCCGTGTCCTCGTCGAGGCGATCAGCGGCGGCGACCACTCGCGTCCGTCCTTGGTTCAATCCATGGTCCGGAGCGAGGAAACATGGGAAGCAGTCACCTCCTTGTGCAGAGCAGTAATGCTAGCGAAGCCTAGTCACGCCCTAGCCACCGCAACAGAAGTTGCTGCCCCGGGCATCGGGAGTCGCAGGGCGATTCCCGGCCACCATAGGCGCGGGCCTGTGGACGGTGAGCGTTGGGAGGCTTGCCGTTGTATTCCACGGACGCCGCAAAGAGATGTCAGCATACAAGACGGTGCCTACTAGGCCCAGAGCCTGCCAGGGTAGCGGAATTGGTTCGAAAGAGCATCCGCGGCCCTGGAACGCAAAGGGCATTAGCGAGGCAGGAGGAACACGAATAGGGCTTGGTCAGTAAGAACCTGACACTCCCTTTCACTCCACCCAGATCAGAAGGAGTCATTTGATGAATTCCCATATTAAAAAAAGCAATTACATAAACAGGTAATTCATAATTAAAACAATTTAACAGAACATTAATCATCGTCTGTCCAAGGGAGAGGTCATCAAAGTACACAACACCTCACGTAAGGGCGCGCCCTGACTCCACTAAACCCATGGAAGCACTAATAAATTAACTTCTAAGGCCAGGGCTGCATAGTCGCACGTCACATCTATCCCTTACGTCCATAAACAACGCATATTTATACACAAGACTAAAAATATCCCTTTTAAGGTAAAAATAGACGTTTCGCCTTAGAGGGTATGGCGTGACCTTTAAACATTGATCACGCTATATTTGTCGCGTATCATTTTAACTGCGTAAAGATAGCTAATTATAGGAGATATCTTGTTGCTGCGTATGTTCTATTTTAAGTCGATATTGCCAAAACAAGCTTGATTTCATTAGAAATTGCCTACATGGAATTGTCAGTCGTACCCACAGATATATATAGATCTGTGGTCATACCCATTCAGCATACGTCAAAATATTCCAGAAATTGGGAGGTACTACTTTAGTCAGGAATCTTTAAAGAAAACCTTTAGATTAGTCGCATAGATTTAGTCGAAGTCCTTTCTAAAAATTACTTTGTCGTAAACTCGATGAAATAACAAAATAAACCTTATTCGATTACCCAAAAATCGACTAAAAACTTCCTAAAAGCATCGTATTCGATTAAAACAAAGCCCGCTGTATTCCGTGCGTACAAACACGAACGAAATGAAAACGTTACCGCCATGATTTGTGGCAGCAACGGCACATAAAAAACATGGCGCACGACATTCGTATCATTTTGTTTGTTATTTTACTACTACTGTGAGGTATGAGCTCTTTTGTTTACGGGGACACGTGGCCAGAACAAGGTGTGACTAGGGTTTAATTACCGTAGTGGTGGTCAGTGTTCGGTCGTAAATTTAAGTATTTTTAAAGGTTAAGGGCCCCTTCAAAGTGTGTGGTTGGACAGACTCTATTTACCAAATACAAAAACTGAACCAGAACATACAAAATAAACTAGGTATTGTAAGGAGGATATCCTTGTCTGTCTTCTTACCCTTATCTTATTTATTTTAGTTCGGGCATGAAGAGAAAATTTGATTTTAGTATTCAAAGACATATTTGTTTGTGTGGTATGGGTGTTTGCGTTGTCCCCATCGAATAGAATTAAATTACTAGAAATATTTATTGTACATCCATTTGGCTCAACGGCTGAGTCTACTAAAATGACCGATTCATCCAAATCCATGGACACCATGGGGAATTGAACCTCGTATTGGACCATCTCCTTCGGTTCGGTCTGCAATACAACGGATTCTTCGACTACCTTATCCTCAAACACGCGATCCACTTCAATGCAAGCATTGGTGTTGTTGTCGGGATTACGTAGAGGTTCCGACAACAGTTTCTCTTGCTTCTCTGGAATCAGATTATAATTAAATATTGGAATGGACACACCCGCTCCTTTATCTTCATCCGTCAAATCATCTTCATCCGTCAAATGTACATTATCATGGAGTAGGCTGCTTTCTCCACAGCTCTGCTCATCATCGTCACACTCGTCATCATGGTCATCATGGTTGACGTTCGTCATCACGCTAGAATATAAGGGTGTATTATTCTCAACATCTATAAAATCTGGTCGTTCGCATTTTTCGAATACAACGGCGGTCATCGTTTCAACATAAGATGCCTTTTGTGCACGTTGTTTACATGACATGCATTTGCACGGGAATTCGTTTCTAATTTTATCACACAACACATCAAAATCAATACCTTCATGGTATGTGTAGTTATAAAAATGTTTTGCTGCGCTTTGCAAAAATGCGCCTAATATGAGCGCGTAATCGCTCTCTCGCCATTCACCGTCGGTGGCGATGAATCTAAACTCTACTAAAAAATCTTCAAAACAAACTCGGTCTATGCCGGTAAACATTAACATTTTGACGTTTTCATTCAATAAAATCTTTTTACACTTAAATCATTACTTTATTCAAAACCACTTAGCTTTATTTTCCTGGCGTTGGTCTCGCCTGATCATCAAAACATACAGCAATCCTCTGAGATGCTTTTATTATATGGGGGGTTTCTTCATGCAATGTCACGCCTTGCACACGCGGGAAAAAACCGGACCTCCACCATTTGTAACACCAGGGACTCCGCTAGTGTTACTTATTGTTTTTGTTATAATAAATGAAAACGATATTGGAGATTTTAAAACTTTAAATATATTTGGCATCTGCCTTTAACGAACGTTGGAACCAGACTCCTCCATAAAAACAAAACATAGTTTAACATTCGTATTTCAAATTCTTTTAATTTTCACCTGACGCTTCCAAAGGCTATCTTGTCTGCCAGAGACCTGCAGACAAGGATATCCTCCTTACAGTATCATCCAGATAGACAAGGCATTCGCTTCAAACGCCGCTACAGAAGAAGACGCCCAGGCGCGGGAGTCGCAGGACGATTCAGGCCACAGTAGGCGCGGGCTTGCGGACGGCGAGCGTTGGGTGGCTTGCTGTCCGATCACCACCAGGCCAGGGTCGATGGCGCGTTGTGTTCCCCGCGCGCCTCATAGAGATGTCAACATAGTAGACGGGGCCCGCTAGGGCCAGAGCTTGCCAGGGTTGCGGAATTTGTTCGAAAGAGTCACCGTGGCCCTGGAACGCCTAAGGTACCCAACAATCGCCGCACTTATTAACCGATAAAACACAATGCCATAATTAATAAGTATAATTCCGGAAGTACATCCATTATTACATAAAAATAATACATAATTAACAATGAAAGTACAATAATAACGTTATAAGCCGCGGTATCGCGCGAGCAGAGGTGAGAAGTCGCGCGTTGTCGCGGGTCGCGGGGTCACCCTTATCGCTGACCTGCGCCCGCGCCGTATGCGTCTGATTAAAAAATATAAATATTATGGCGATAAGTGGAGTACTGCACACTAATTGATATGGTACGTTAATAGCCAATTGTGTTATAAATGACTGCGAGGCTACGAGTATCATAGTTCATGGGCGTTGTGGTAGGTTGGCTGTGACAGCCAAGGTAGCCACCATCTGGCGAAGAAATGCTGATCCCAGCTTATTGAGAACCTAGCCTTACTGCAGAATTAGCCCATGAGTATACACACGTACACCATCGAACCTATTTTATTTCCAAAATATCCTACTCCAATTCTGCCAACCGAAATACATCAACTTTCAATATCGTCCAAGCACGAGTTCATAAAGTATCGTCTACCGATGGTAGCCATGTTGTAATGCGGTACACTGCAGTTACCGCCCTATTACGGGGCATAAAAGGGTGATCTTTACGGTTATTGCAGCCTATTAACCGGTATTGTGGACTATTAACCGGTATTGATATTACTTTGATGGCGTTCGATGGGTAAAAATGCGTAGTTATTATTGTTATTGAGAATTTGCGTGTTTGAATCATAATGGTTGATGTTGTATTGTTTTAGCCTTTATTTTTGTTTTTGGGATTTGTCCGCAGGGAATTGTTATGTGGGTTAGTCTTGTAGTAAATTCCAACGTATTCTAGGTCAATGGATACATACCTGCTAAGGATAATGATATGTTAAAGCTGGGTTACAATTTTGGGTCGTAAAACAGAAACCAAAAATCATGTTTACTTCGCTCTAAATATGCTTTCTAACTAACCAATATGTTATGTTGGTCTATTATCTTCTTCTTTCTTTATTTGATAGAAAGCTACACTCGAGCTGAGTGTCATAATACTGGAAAAATACGTTTTTTTTTTAAATTAGCATCGGCACCAAACCCAAAGTCAAAGTCAAAACGTTTATTTCAATTAGGCCATTAAACGGCACTTTTGAACGTCATAGTTTACAGTTCAGTAAAATAATTATATTACATTAATAAAGTGACTCTAGTGCTCTCTAAACCCGCGGGTAAAGCTGCTACGAAAACCATACTTAATGTTTCATAAGTGATGAGGATTCAATCATTGTATTCGCATATAACTTGTAATGACATCTTCAAAACAACAGTCACATTCCCACTGTGTCTGTAGAATTAATAAAACGCTACCAACCATATAAAACAACACTGTATGGAGCTGCTTATTATTCGCGTCAGGTTGGCAGCTCCGAAGTAATACGGGTTATAGCTTGAAGCGATGTACTCAAAACATTCAGCTGTTTATAAACAAATGGACCCACTGTTGTTTACAACTAACTGAACTTATATCTAAGTGGTACAATCTACCAAGCTGATTTGAGATAGCAACTGCATTAACAGATATATATGAATAAAAGATAGGCAAAATCAGGAATATTAATTGTTAAGCGGGATAATTTTAATGAGTTTTCCCATTCGCAAACTATTAAAAACACTTCTATTTTCACTACATTTTGGCAAGTTTTTGATCTTCATTGTCGCTGAGTTGACACCTGATTTAAACCCTTTTGATAACATGAACTGTCTTTATAGTAGAGCTTTTGACAACAAATCCCAGTAAAATAAGTAATCCCAGTAAATCATTCAATAACTTTTAAACTATGTTTCCACATATGTACTACATCTATGTCATAAATAAATATTTGTATGAGTAACATCAATTCAGAAGAAGAATGAAAAGCAATTAATTTCCCTGACAATATATACATAGATGATTTAACTTCTTTGTGCCAAACTTAGATTAGAGGTAAACACCTCACAAACTCCATCACAAATCTAACCCAGCAACAAACAAGAAAAAAGAAATCAGCCAACAAAGCAATTCGCCATGTTTCGGGAAATTAGTTTGTCTTGAAACCCGACGAAGTTCATCAAAAGAGGATATACGAGTGGAAAACTTGGTAACTAAAGTCTTCTATAATAAGAAGGGAAGCCAGCCAGAAATAAGATCTAAATAGCCTTTCTATAAACCATGTTTTGATAACGAAAGATTAAAATCACTGCGCTGGATAAGCTACTATGATATTTCGAAACAATAATTGCTATAATTTGATAACTCCAGAAAATTGCAACCATTACACAGCCATAATTATACAATCAAGCACAAATACAGGTACCCAGCTACCCATGCGACTAGCGGACAGGTACTTAACCCAATTGCGACTAGTACGTATCTACTAATAAAATCCCAAAACAATGAAGGTTGTCTATTGAAGGAGGCCCGTTTGAACGCGCTAGCTAGTGGCCTGGCGGACTGGCACACAATGCCTTGTTTACGTTCGGCTGAGCCTTGAGCGAGTGGTACCCACTTGCCAGTTGCGCAACTATCGACGCTGGCTTGCTGGAGCTGTTGCTAGGGGGACATAGAGTTGGGAGGAAGAGGGTGTCGCTTGGGAACAGTATTGTGCCTATTGCATGAAGTGCATCACAGATGGTGCAAACAAAGAAAATAAGTTTGTTGCAGTTTTTACGTAAATATTCCAACTCGATATTGATAAGCTTTTGATAGTATGAACATTGATTTCCACCCTTGCTACATTAAAATAAAATTAATTTCAAAGGGTTTCCACCTACACCCATAGCCCACACTAGACCTTAAGGCTAATCCAGACTAGTTTTCCATCAATAAGAGGATGAAACAAAAGATAAGATTACACGATCACATTTTTCAAGAAAAAAAAAAGTTTTCTCAGTAATTTTTCTCCATTTTCCCTTGCTACGTCGCTTCGGGTGACGCCCTACGACTTCGACGTCTATCTAAGCCCTCTGCACTTCCAACTCTATGTGCCAGTTCGTCGACCCCGCACTCGAGGCCTACCGATACCCAACAAACAACAGCTGAGCTGCACTGACACACACACACAACGCTCCCACCTCACACACACAGACTGGCAGTTTGTTTGTATCACACACACACACCAGTCAGCACGGAGAAACAGACAAACACATGTAATGGTTTGTTTAGATGTACATGTTAAAACATTCGCGTTTCATACAGCTTTAGTTTTTCAATTAGAATGTGTAATTGATTTTTTCTTTCATTGTTGCGTAGATGTATGTACCTACTTACTGCTTAATTTCCAAGTAGATATATATGAAGAAAGACCGTGGAGAGTCGAAGTTGTATACAAGGTTGAATCCTTTGTCTCTAAGACTAAAAATAGGTACATGTATAGTCTTAAAGACAGTATTAGATAGATTCAGGCTTGGGTTTACATCAAAATAAGTTTTGGACGTATAAAATAATGTAATGTATACTTAATATTACATTATTTATACGTCCAATACCTATTTTGTCAGTGAAGCAATATTTTCAACTTTAGAATCGAAACTTAGTATTAGAGCTATGTAAATTATTTTGGTTAGGTAAGTCTATTCAAATCTTTATTTAGGCCTGTGTCTTGCGAAGAAGTGTGAACGCCCTAAAATTAGCAAGCATTTACATAGAGTAGGTACTTGTAGATGTATGAGTTTTTAATGGAATACAGTACACATTCCATTAAAAACTCATACATCTCATATCGGACATAAAATATTACAATACCAGGTTAACTAACCTTTAAGGATCAATAACTCATTCTCAGACGATAAGAGGACATTAGAAGCAGTTCATTAATATAAAATATACTCTACACAAATATGGTAATAAAACGATTCAGAAATAACTTCAAAATAGACGTAGTACAATGGTTGGTCTTATCGCTATCGGCGATTTTGTGCGACCTAGTTTATGAATACTGTATTTATTTTTAAGAGTCGTATGTTATGCTAATATTATCTTTAAAATCAATAAATAAACTCGGTCTCTTGCAGTCCACTAGACATGGGCCATCCTGGGCTAGACTCAAACCTTTCTAGGCTCTTTCTCTCTTCCTTTCAAACTCAGGTTGTAAAACGACAGATAAAATAAGTACTTTCAGCTGTCTCCACCAGAAGAATTCACCAGAATTCGATTAATTGATGTGAAACATATAAAGCAGCGGGTAAAACCGATTGCTGGCGATTGTGGCGACGCATCCGCTATACGGTGGGATATATATACAGTAAATATGTATTTTTTTCATTTTGCCATATTTAGTTCCTGTCGTAATCTGTTCTTTTATGCACATTACTTGTACAAAATAATTTCGATGTTTCACATCTGCCAGGCGTCTCGTGACGGCTCATATTTTTTTTTAAGCAGAGTTCGCATTTGCACACTTCTAACTCCCTACATTTTGACAGATTGCGAATGCGAACGTTTCTTCAAAAATAAAACCGGACAAGTGCGAGTTTGACTCGCGCACCGAAGGTTCCGTACAAACTCGTATATAGATAGTTCATCATCTATTATGGGAATGGAGTCTCGAGTATATATTATCTACTGAACATTACTTTATTAGATACTGAAAATCGTCCAGATCCAGATTGACTGTCGCTTATACTAATTCATCTGAAAATAATTTAGTCGATTTGCTTTTGTTACAGAAGTTAAATATTATGTCGTTACTGCCTCTATCTCTCTAATCTATTGTCACCTGCAATATCAGAAATATTTTTCCATTAGTTGACAAACTTTTCACGCAATAACAAGGATAGAAAAATCTTGTACCATACCACAACAATATCGACTAAATCTACGTTTGAGAACGAATTTACATGACAAAAACTAATTAATAAACAATCTGATTTTGTAAAAAGTTTCAAATTACAATAATTATTAACCCAACACTTCTAATTCACTAACTGGCCCATAAAAACTCAACAAGTGATTCAATCAACATATACATGTAACACCATACCACAGTACACTAGGTACCAGTAGTACAATCAGAAACGCGTTCCGTTGGCCAAGGCCGCGCATTTGCATCGCCAGCCATAATTGTTAGCACGCGAACTTACCCTCCTTCATTATGATATGCTAATTTGTAGCAGTTATATTGTTAGCTACAACTAGGATTTGCTAGCGACTTTGTTTGTGTTTAAGATGAATGTGAACAGCCTTTGTTTTGGTAGTAACAAGATTTGCATAAATCTGTGTATACGAACCTTGTCTGGCAAAAGCAGAACTGTGTTATA
Organism: Mamestra brassicae; assembly: GCA_905163435.1. Taxonomy (NCBI): domain Eukaryota; kingdom Metazoa; phylum Arthropoda; class Insecta; order Lepidoptera; family Noctuidae; genus Mamestra; species Mamestra brassicae. The sequence continues at coordinate 18,082,162 of LR991003.1, read as the reverse complement.
ATTAGGAACCGGCTTTAAATTACTTTAAAAAATGTGTAAACTGAGTATTTACCAGTATTACCGCTATCCTAGTCATGCCGCCAGCCATGTCTTCGCTACCTCCCTATTTCTTCTTGGAAATTTCTCGGGACCCTGAGGTACAGGACCTTTGGAACTAACGAGGGGCCGAAGCCACTCGCACAGGACTCTATAGACTTTTCTAATGGAATGGGGCATCAACCGACTCGCGACGATTATCCCTGTATGCACTATAAAAGTATACTAAAGGACAAGCCCCGGTTGGTGCAAAACTTTCAACGAATTTCTTGATTCTTGACCTAAAAATTCATCAGTTAAAACATTAGCCAATTAGTAAGGGGGGCAGTTAGGGTTACTATCAAGGTAGATAATAAGTAGGTATAATTTCCAGGTTTCTGGCTTTCTTAATCTCGCCGCCCCTCTTTTTAACCAACTCATGTTGCTGAGCTGATGATGGAAATTATAAGTCAGGATCTGATGATGGGATACCAGGAAAATTAAGGGCGACCCTCAAATTTTATGAGAATTATTTTACTTGGAAGAGCATTTAACTATGAGCTGGTCTGGACTTAGACTGCGAAGGCACACATAGTAACTCTTTAACGGCAAATAGTGCAACCACTCATTCCCGACAGCTAAAAGGTGAACAATAAAAAACTTTTTACAAAAAAATACAACTGAATTCCAAATAAAAACACTTCAAAGTATAACATAACTTTAATTTCGGAAGTCGATGTCAAAAAAGAAGAAAAAACCGAAAACACCGACTTCCGAAATTAAAGTAATTTTTATACTTTGTATGTTGTCGGACGTAAAATAATAGCACTATCCCATCACTTCCCGTGGGTGTCGTAAGAGGCGACTATGGGATTCACCAGAGAATGGGCAGCAGCATTCTTTGTGCATTGCAACAGCTACACTGCGATCACGAACCCGCCTGTCAAGCGTGGCGATTATGGCAAAACCCCCTTTGGGGGAGGCCTATGTCCAGCAGTGGACATCATTCGACTGATGATGATTATACTTTGTAACGTTTTTAATTTATAATTCGGTTTTTTTTTGATAAAAAGGGTTTTTGTCCATGGGTGCATTTTATAAACTAACCAATCGACAGACCTATATTTACTTTATTAACTGTGTGATATCATTTTATATAAATAATGCTCAATTTTCTGCTATTAGCCACAGCATTGTTTGAGTTGTTATTAGTTATTACGTGATTATTTATTGTTAAACGTGAACTTGGCACTTAATAATATCAATAACATTTAGTAATTAGAGTTCGTTTGTTAATTTAAGTACCTACTTTACCTAGGTACCTTTGATTATATTTTTTGTTTTATGATAAACTAGCTATTTTTGGCGTCCGCGTGGCCTGTCTCCCAGAAACCATTTATCCAGGATATCATGAGAATACTTTTCGTTTCAAGATCAGTACTTTTAGAAATACACAAAAAAGGTGTTTAATCTGGCATGGTAATTTTATGATCGCCCGACTTACTAAAAAAAATCTAACCATATGCTTTAGCAGATTCTTTGTTTAAATGTTCTGTAGAGAACTGGAATAAATAATTTGTTTAACAGCATTTAAAATAAGCATATTATTAAAAATGTTTATAAATTGATAAGGGATGCATTTCGTACCAAAACATCTGCAGTTTCTTCAGTCAGCTGTACATGATTTAAATTAAGACATAACACTTTTTTTTTCAGATGGTCGATGGGGCCGAAAAGTTCTGGAGTTGCGACCGCGTACCGGAAAACGTAGCGTTGGAAAGTCACCCACAAGGTGGACCGATGATCTGGTGACGGTTGAGGGTAGCCGATAGATGCGAGACGCACAGGACCGGTTGTTGTGGCGACACTTGGGGGAGGCCTATGTCCAGCAGTGGACGTCTTTCGGCTGATATGATGATGATGATGACATATTTACCCGGAAGAAAAATTACAGGACCTAATTTCCACTCAGGAAAATGAAAACTGATCATGCAATAAAATCTGTTCTCACCAATATTTGCCTCGACCTCCAAAATGAGGCCATATCTTCACTACAGTAAATAACATTGTAGCGTTACCTATGTAAATCACAGCTATAAAGAAGAGTGTTAAAAAACGTAGTTTCAAAGAAAAGGGACGCTCGATAAAACGGCGCATAGATAAATATAAATAAATCAAGTCATTAATGTCGGCTCCGCTGAAATAGTAGTGTCTTGTTAGATGGACGCCTGTCACACCGACGGGAAATTGGAATTCTTTGTAAAATAACCACCTTTTTTTTAAAGTAGATGATAGAAAGCAAAACGGTTTAGAGTGAAATTTTCGTGAATCTGCGAGGCTAAAGTGAGGTTGGGCGGGCCACATTGACAGGATGCTCGGGGACAGATGGGCCAGGATAGCCACGGTGGGTGCCTGAAGACGGCCATCGCAACCGAGACAGGCCTATAAATACTGGCGTGAAGATTTGGGCTCATTCCTGATGAATTGGCCTGAAAAGGGAGCTGATATAGTTCGCTGGACATACTTAAAACGTTTTTTTCATAATATATCGAGAAATTGCAATCTAATAAACATTTATCTTACGGAGTTTGCATTTTTCCGGTGACATTTACGATTAATCCCATCCAAATTCAACATGTAGTTTCCAATATATCAGTGTCTTATAAAGAAAAAAGTAGTTTTGGTATTCTACAATCTAACGGCGTGTACAATTTTCCGGTGACATACCTATAAACTTGAGCAAGAGACCGTTTATTTACATCACTTACCTATATTCCTGCTCAATTTAGAAACATTGTTTTTTAAAAATAGTTTTTACAACTCCATAAACACAAGGCTCGTTAAACATAAAACAAAAAAATACCCACTCAGGTACATTAATTTATCTCAAACACTTCAACCAAGAGAATTTTATTTGTGATTATCATAATTTAAGAATACATAATACAAAAACAACATGTATGATTGACATTTACATTTAAAATGTATTTTTATTACAAATTCGTTTTAGTTCGGCATTGTTTTACTCATTTTAATAACTTTTTAATGATATTTCGCATTCATTAACATTAATTAATCAGAAATAGCATTTTCGCATACATTTTCTTCTAAGGTCTTAATTAGTTCCAATTTCTATGCAAACCACACGATTCAAATGGGTATAATGAGCGCATTTGAATTTATAATTAGACGGTTTTTTGTAAAAACAAATGTGTTATTCCATGCTGAGCAGGAAATTAGTAAAAATAATAATACGCTACCCTAAAAACTCAAGATAGGCATCCCATTCAGTTGACACCAAAAGCATTGCGAGTACGTTACGTTGCGGTGTAAATGTAGCCTACAAAAAATAAACATAACCAAAGCTTGGTTTTTGGAAAGTCGTTCAAACAGCGGGTTTGTGACACGCTTCAACAGAGGTGATCAACCTTTTACATTTGAGGATCGCAAGTGCACTAACTTCATGCGTTTTGTTAAGGACGAAAGCATGAGTCATTAGTATACATTACCTACTGCTGCTCAGCAGAGCCAAAAGTATCCGATGAAATAATTTTAAGCCTCCTATAAAGACAGCGTTTCTACTCTCTACTATACGTAAATGCAGACTGAATTTTAATGTGATACTTGCGCAATAACATATTATGATTATACTGCTATTCCATCCCTTTACAAAACAAATAATCCACCCACTGTCAATAGAAATCGTCCGCTCGTTGAGCACCCCTGCCCGAGATCGCTTTGAACTTTGATTCACAGTAGATGATGCTGTAGCGATGTTCTCAGAAATTGTCTCTATGATCAGTAGGCAGAATCGGGAAGTAATTCCCATTCATCTCTGAGGATAAACATATCGTCGCCCTTCTGAATTAGTTCACTCATAATAAAGATGGTAATATATAATTTAAGAGATATTTTGATGTGAGAATGATTTATAAATAGCGAAAATGGGTAAAATTGGCAATTAGGTTAGAATGTTTTGAGTTAAATTTATAGAACTCACTCGTTCGCTGCGTGTTCTACAAACGATACCAAAGCCAAAAAAAATAGTATAATAATAATAGTTTGGAAAAGGCTAGGCAGATGATGATGTAAGCAAACACAATTCAGTAGAGCACGTACACTGCCGACAACAGTATTTTGTTGAACCACTTTAAACCTACGTACAGTTTACCGTATAACTTGTTGACCCACGTCAAGCCGTTATCAGTCGCCTGATAACAGCAGCCCTTGGCTATAATTAGCAACGAAAGTATATAATTTAATTCTAGCACAAATACTACATTTTTATCTTATTTAGTTTAAACCAGCTGAAGCAAACATACAATTGGTAAATATTGTTTTATTCTGATTGTACGCCTGTGTTTTAGTTTTTTATCAGTGCTGCGTATTTACGAAGGATTTTTATACGATTTTAAAATTGTAAAATGATGTATTTGTATGAAGCACAACTATATAAGGTCGCATTAAAATAGATGGACAAACTTTTATAAATCATTCAGACCACCGAAATAAGGACAATAGTAATAATAAAAATGCATAGGATACTTATTAGAAAAAAAAAACAGCTAACGAAAATACACTAAAAATTTTGGCAATTTATTATTTTAGTATCAAAATATTAAATTGCACACTTCACTCAGTGTTTTTTTTTTGCTTGGACATCTTTGGCTAGACGTTCTGAACGCTGTGTAAAAATTTGCCCATCTAATTTAATAGGACCTATCAATTTATTCAAATACTTGATAAAATAACACAGCCTTTCATTAGAAGGTCAACTTAGATAGAAGCCAACATGTAGCTGGAAAAACTGCCCAGAGTACACGGGGTGAAGATATTTTCTTCGTATTCTAAAATATGACTTTTCTTAATAAGCTTAAACCGGGTGGGTCTAAGCTTATAAAGAAAAGTTATATTTCAGGCTGCGCAAGACATTTATAATATCAACGGAATTCATTTACTTAAACTTAAAAAAAAAACACATTAGTACGCGCCCGTTCCAAGATCTCAATTTACTGTCTAATTAAGATTCTTCTCACGTTTTTGAAAACAGTTTGGTTAGCGCCCAAGTTCGGCCATAACTATCTCCTATTTATCTTTGCAAATGAGCTATCGAGTCTACGTAAACCACCAATTTCCGGCCGTTTCCCTGATGAGGGTCAAAAGATCTAATTAGAATACACACCGTTATTTAATTTGCGTACATGGGAACATTTATAATTACGTCTTTATTTTAGAGAAGGGGCTACTTTAGTCCCTTTATCCACATCTGATACCTTTGTGGTGAAACAAATGGACTGTGATAGTCAATGGACGACGGTTTTGATTTTATAATGATAGTTTTGATCGCAAATGTTGCAGGGTTCATCGAAATACCTATCACACAAACTCACAAACTTATCGAAGAGCTCCAACCACACCCACTAGGACACAATACACAATCTAGTTGATTTATTTGGCCAGATTATTAATTCGTATAACTTGAACCGATCCCGTAAGTCTTACCTCATACTGAAAAGTTCGTTAAAATTCTTACTGACGATAATGATATAAAGAAACATTACAATAAGAATATCATCAGTCTTAGCTGCATTACAGAATAGATCGATTGTAACCTCATTTATATCCAGACCAGTCCTTAACGAACGCCCACTGCTGGCGGCCCTAAAGGTATAATATTAACATTCAAACTGCAGCAGATAGTCCCGCATGTCCTGTGTGAGCGGTGCGATGTGAAGCGATTACCCGACGATACAAATTTCAATCGAAAAGCTAGTTGCATGAAAACCATAAACATTTAACTTAAGACGAAGGTGCAGAGATGATCTTGACTCTCACCGGGAAGTCTGCCCCGCAATGGTAGAGGATAGACGTGTGTTATAAAGGGAGACATAAGGGACGAAAACTGCTAATTAGATAAGATTAGATTTACATTGTAGATAACCATTATCTCTAGTCTAAGTGCTGTGTGGAATAATTCCTGACATGAGGTAGTAGTGCTTAGAATCTAGTCGTAATTATTTTCTAATTGTCTTTTCAGGGACTTGTTTTTCATAAAATAACCTACAAGCAAAACGCCTTATCTCTGCCACCTTAATTCACCTTCACCATTTTTTTTTACTCCAATACTTTAACTTCTTATCCTCAGCAGTCAGCAGTTATTTTCTGCTGTCAAAGTTCTTAGCATCGCATCGCTTCACAGCAGTGTGTCCCCTCATAGGACAGTGCTCAAGAAATGTGAAGATATTACATAAAGATGGCGGAGCTACGTCACGGACACAAACAAGACTGTTAGCATATATAATAGGAACGTTATTATTTTAAGTGTACAACCGGCCGGACCGGTTCCTCTGGGGATGTAATATAAACAATTGAAGAGGTCTCGATTAAACGGTTTTCAAAAACCGTTTTATAAATACCGCTGGTATATTTTTCTGTCTGAACTGGTCCTTCATTGAGTCTCGGAAAGTAAACTTCACTAAAATTGTGAGTCTCAGAAATGGGTACCCAGAGATTATGCCAAAAATACAGCAGTGCTATTCTGTAAACATCTCACCGTGTAAGCTTAGGTGAAATAAAAATGAAGTGAGCTGTCAATCCATACAAACAAGATGGGTTAACACTTTTTTTTTTTTTTTAAGGATGGGAAATCATCAAATGACTTCTTCCGCTCTGGGCGGAGCGGAAAGGCGTGTCAGACTCTTACTGACTAAAACCCATCCGTGTTCCTTCTAAAGCCCTTTGCGTTCCCGGGCCGCGGTGACTCTTTCGACCAAATTCCGCAACCCTGGCAGGCTCTGGCCCTAGCAGGCCCCGTCTTTTATGCTGACATCTCTTTGAATGGGTTAACACTTACAGTACCTTTCGCGTACTGTAAGTGTTAACCCAATTACACCACCTCAATAAGTTTATAGACCGGCTGATAGCAACCAATAACGTATTATACGTAGGTATAAATGCGTCAACGACACGTTCGTGTACACATTTGTATTTAGAGTAAGACTTCAAATATAAATATGTTCAATTAAAATCATAACCTTCCTTTTAGCTTTGCCATCGTCGGGTGACGGCGCAAGCACTATCTTGACTAATAGGAAGCAAGATAGCTATGTATCTGCGCGCGGGGTATGATTGTTACCTTCTCATTATGTTGCCAGTTTCTGTTAATGGAACGTCCACACGATACAGACTTTTTTCTGCGCAAACTTTGAACTCTGAATAAAAACGCCTATCACATCGAGATTTGTCTATGCACCACTGTAACGCGTCTATAGTGTATATATCATCGGTATAGTAGGCGCCAGATAATCGTGGAATAACGGTCATTGACCCACCTACAATTAAACTTTGAATTTTGAATTTTGACCTACAATTATTGACATTTTTAATTTGAAAAACGGAATTAATGACACAAAGCTGTCCCGAATCATCATCTCTCGTGATCCTTAACATTGTCTAATAATGAAAAACGATTCATATTTAATTGTTCAGGTACCTATGAACAGTTATTAGGGAAAGGTCAATGTACTTTATTCCACATTTATCTGGCGCCTACTATAGCAACATCCAGTTCGGCCCAAAACAACAGTCTGCAACCTGCCAAGATTATTGCAATAATACCCGTGTGTGAATGACTTTTCATTTTGCACCGGTCACCGAAGGAATTACGGCTTATTAAAATTTCAATCTCCAAGTGTTGACGTTTAATGTCACGAATGCCAGCTTAACAAGTTAAGTATATTATTAACAACCTTAAGGAAACCAGAATATCAGTGAAACGGTGTTATTTTAACTGTTTAAAAACTTTCTTCTTTACACCTACGCAATGGCTTAGTCTTACCTCCCAAAACAATACACCGCAATAACTTCATAGTCAATTTCACACGACATCCAAAAGCAGATACAAATATTTATCCAAGTCTACCAAATCAGCATGAAATAGCTTTTACCATAACCGTAACGATAACAACCATAGACGCTTTTACTTCACCAACAACTAACCATGATGAAAACACACATATGTAGGTACAAACAGGCGAACATGGGTATCCAAATCCGTCATAACTATTGAAAGATGACCAAAATGCATTAGTCCGTTTGTTTGTGGTAGTAATGCTTCAATTAGCGTGTATGGTGCGCACGCGCAGGAGACGATAATGGAGATATGGACGGAGAGGTAATTGGTGCCCTGTGGTGAGCATTTAGTGAGATAACTGCAGAAGCTGAGCTTTTCATAATGTGTTTACGTGGGGGAAAATATTTATACAATTCAGTTAGGTCTAAATTAAGGTAGGTGCAAAGGGAAATTTGTGTCGTGGTGGGCAATCAGACTTCAAACGTAGATCGTTTTTATTTTAACGATGGTAACCTTTATCATCATCGAGAAGATTGTGAAAGAGCCTCTTATCAGAAATAAAGAAACCGATGTGAAATTGGTGAAGACTGAAGACCACCATCATCAATGATTGGAAATGGAGAACTATGACAAGAGTAGCAACAATCTAAGTACTCAAAGGGGAATGCCGATTTTAGGCCTTGCGATGCCCAAGAAATTTAATTTAGTAAAAAAAAAATATGTAAATTTTACGTAATTAACTCTTCTATTCTAATGAAAAAAGTCGATTCCCCTAACTGTCTAGTGTGTAATAAAGTCGAAGACGTCCAACATTTGCTGGTGGAATGTGAAAAGAACCGGAGAGAGAGGGAGATAGTGATGCGGGAGTTAAAACTTAATTTGTATGATGTTGGGGCTTTTATTAGAATATTATCTACACCAAATTCGGGAGAAGTGAAACTGGTTTATGAAATGATTGCTGCATCACTAACTCCCTCGCTTACGCAATAATAACATTTGTAGAATTAAAGGTAGGTAAGTGTAATCAGTAATTATATTATAAGTAGAAATTAGTTATTTAAAGGGTACGATGAGGCTGACGTACCTTTGTAAGGTAAAAGCCTCTAAATAAATAAAGATAATAAAAAAAAAATTCTATTCACGACGCGATACATACAAGTCAGTAACATTTTTTTATTAAATATTGAAACGATACAACGAAATAAACAGACATTTGCTAGGTTGCCAATTTAAAATTCGGGAAAAAACAAAGATTTGTTGCAAGACATTGATTTGACATTTACACATATTGTACTTTATTTATTTGTCCTTTTGTTTATAGAAGTCCCAATGCATTCGATGTTAGTTGTGGGCACTCAGGGCCTAAATCACTATGGCGGCTAGGCATCCCCCTTTGTGTACAGCGAAGGAGTGGAATTCCCTGCTAGTGTCTGTATCCTGACAGCTATAGCTATGGGATCTTTAATTCTGATCTACGTTTGCAGCACGGTTGGCGCAGTGGTAGAGCGATTGACTGCTGCTCTGCGTGTCGCGGCTTCGATTCCCGAACGGAACAATTATTTGTATGGCCTACAGATAGTTGTTCCGGGTCTGGCTGTTTGTGTATGTGACTTTGTATGTTTGTGAACGCACCCACGATACAGGAGAAATTCCTAGTGTGGGGCAACGTTTAAAAAAAAAATTAAGAGTGAATAAGATATTTCTAGGCAAGCGTGTCGACAAACGCGAGCCAATAATGTTAAAAACAGATAAAACGTAATTTGTAACAAAGTAAAAAACTTAAAGTAGTTCAATATAAAGTGTATCGATTGATTTAAACTTCCTACACCAGGATCAGTGTAACTCAAGTTCTAAGTTTATCACTTAAAACATAACTTACTCAAGCTCTTTCTCGATCGTCGTGGACAGAATTATAATGATACCCGCATAAAACAGGTGGTTGTCGCGATACAACATAAGTACATTATAACATTATGTTGGTATACATAGTTTATGTAGGTGGATAAGACCAGCACTGGAGTGCATCACTGATTAATTCGTGGTCGTACATAATGTATGGCTAGTATAAGAAATAGAAATAACAAACCATATATTCTATCTCCTCAGTCGTTCTTATTTGGGATCGCTGCTTTTGTTTCATAATTATTATTGTATATATAAATAGTACACCTAAGACTACCTACAGCACTGTCTTTCCTTCTCTCTTTAAAATCCATCCAAAGGTTGTCTTTAAAAGATGGCTTAGCGATAAGGACGCCCATTGTGTCACCATGTAATGTTTTTCTTCATATTATATTCAATTCAATTCTCAATTCTTTATTGCGTACCATAATGTATAAAGTTGTTAGGAAATAATTATATTAGTCACAATTATGGACCCTGTCGGGCACAGCATAGAACAAGTAGGAGAGAGGAGGAAGAACACTGAGTGATTAATGTGATAACTAAAGACTAAAGAGTATTCTATCCTATTCTAAATATACTTCATGTATTTAATTTCAGAAGTCGGTGTTTTTGGTGGTTTCTTTGTATTTTAACACCGACTGCCGAGATTAAAGTTATTTTGTACTTTTTAGTGTCTTTTTCATTTGGAAATCGGTTGTATTTTTGAAAAAAGTTTTCTATTTTTCACTTTTTAGTGGTACCCCACGCCTGACACCACTGGAAAGTCACAGTAAAAGACGCAATTTCGTTTACTTGGGTGACATATTTTTTCAGCTATTTTGATTTTGAAACCTAACTACTGAACCAATTTTGATGAGATTTCTAAGAGACCAATCGGAAAGTACATCCTAGCACTTAAAAAAAAAATCGAACCGGTTAATAAATGACGAAGTTATGTTAAGCATACAAAAAAAACATAAAACCGAATTGAGAACCTCCTGTTTTTGAAGTCGGTTAAAAAGGAGAATAATAACGATACAACAATCAGCTTAAGCTCTACATTAATAATTTTTAAAATATTTTCAGATTTCTCACTATACATGTAGGTAGGTTATTTTGTTTCAAGAAAAAACAAATCTTCGTTGCCCATATATAAATATATCTATACATCGAACGTCTGATCTAATCTCTTAATGGCTTTTATCGCCCAAGGGAACTTAATACATGACTTAGCTCCTGATGAGAGACCACACAGGATGGAAGCTGAATCTTCAATATCCATTATTTATGATACAATCAGTTCTACACTCACAATCGCGACTTGATTAATATAATAGTACAAAACACAGTGTTGTTCCAACAGCAGAGTTCGTAACAGCTGCTTTCACTGCCCAGAGTCGAACCTACGACCTTTCGATTATTTACTGCGCTCGCGCTCAATCCGATACACAAAACAAATTATAACTGGTAATATGTGCGCGTTCTCAATGTATTGGGAGAATATTTTCTAGAACATTAATTAACTTTATGACGTAAAAGCATAATTTGAAACTAAATTATTTTCAACGAACATTATCAATAGTCTATGAAAGACCTCTATCCAAAGCTATTTTTTTACCCATTGTGCTCCACTGTTGTCCCTCTTTATCCTTTCTTATCTTCTCTATTTTGAAGCAACTTCCAATCTTCTGTATTTCAACCTCAAATCCTAGCCATAAGCATCAAGCTAGTTCCGTCAACCTCACCTGAGGCTGCTGCGATGTGGCCGCCTGTTTAATAAAAAGTTGCAGAAGGAACTTGAGCTGCCTGGCTCTAAAAACGATCCAACAAATTCCTCAAAAAGGTACCTACGAATTAAGATTGACACAAAAGCAATTTAATTCAGAATGCATCGATCTAGGATGCCAATCAAAACTATCTACAGTAGTAGATAGTTGGCAAGCCTTAGAAAACTGTTATTTTCCAAAGATACACCTCGATGTACGACCATTGCTTCTAAAAAAGATCTTCCGGCATTTATCTAAATATATATCCAAAGTGATATACCTATTTCCAAGATCAATGGAGCCAAACTCACATTAAACGCGTTATGGTAATTAGAAAACCAGTATAGTGGGCGTGCTCGATCAGCGGCGCGGACGCGTCGATATCACATTGTAACAAAACTACAGAAGAAACACTAGCCAGTCTATTCTATAAACATCCCCGTGAAAAGTTAAGTGAGGTGACCTTGGGCTGGCGGGGGCGCTGTCAACGCTGCTTCCCAATCTGGGGGACCCGAGCACCGCCTGTAGGCGGTTGTACGTGGGGATCGTGCGATCGATGGCCCTTTATGGGGCCCCGATCTGGGCGGCTGACCTGACGGCCAGCACCATCACTGTTCTGCGGAAGCCGCAGAGGGTGATGGCCGTCAGAGTCATCAGGGGATATCGCACGATCTCTTACGAGGCGGCTTGCGCACTGGCCGGATCTCCGCCGTGGGACCTGGAGGCGAAAGTGCTCGCGTCACTACACAGGTGGCGCGAGGACGCGCGGGCGCGTGGCGAGCGACTGACGCAGCGACACCTGGAGTTGCGTCGGTCGCAGCTGCGCGAGGTCCTGGTGGCGGAATGGCGGGACAGGCTTTCGAGCCCTACCGCCGGCCTCATCACCATCGAGGCCATCCGGCCAGTGCTCGACCTCTGGCTCGGGAGAAGGCACGGCTCCCTGTCGTTCCGTGCGACGCAGGTCCTCTCGGGGCATGGCTGCTTCGGGAGGTTCTTGTGTCGCATAGGCAGGGAGCCGGACGCTCGATGCCACCACTGCGTCGACTGTCGGGAGGACACGGCACGGCATACGCTTGCAGAGTGTGCAGCATGGGAGGAGCCGCGCCGTGCCCTCATTTCTGTTGTAGGCGGTGACCTCTCGCTGCCGGCCGTAGTCCATGCTATGGTCGGCGGTGAGGAGTCCTGGGACGCGGTGGTCTCCTTCTGCGAGACAGTTATCGCGCAGAAGGAGGCTGCGGAACGGGAGAGGGAGATCACAACCGCTCTCCCTGCCCGCAGCAGGCGCATCGGGCGTCGGAGGAGGGCTTACGCTGCCCTCTTCCGGCCCCCCTAACTGGGTCCAGGGGCGGCGGACTTGGGGATGTCCGTCGCCCCCCATTCATCCGGACCCGAGGTGGCGGCGCGTGGTGTTCCCGTGCGCCCCTCTTTGACGTAGCGAGGGGAGTCAAACACCTCACTCCCCTCGCCGACGCGAGGTGGCCCGCAGAGGCGGGCCGGCACCAGCCGGGGATTGCGGATGTCGCATACGTTCCCGCGATCCCCGGCGTAGGTGGAAGATGGAACACCGGGGTGGTTTTAGTCAGTAAGAGTCTGACAGACCCCTCCACCCGCCCCAGGGTGGAGGATTTCCATGAGGATTTCCCCCCGAGATCAAAAAAAAAAAAAAAAAAGGTGACCTTGGGCTGCCATCACCAAAATTACCAACGCCAGAAAAATCTAAAAAAACCCCGGACATTTGGGTGAAATTGAATATTTTCCTCGGACATCCCCGAAAAAAAAACGTCCTTTTAAAGATTTTTTTTTTTAATGCGCCCGATTTAACTGCGTTGGTTTGACTAGCTTGGAGGGTCATCATTCAACCTTGATTGGGTAGATTGACAGGTCACTTCATACTTAAGTTTTCACGGCGAGTTTTTTTACAGAATAGCACTGCTATTGCATCCAACGACAACTTTAAATGTTCCAACAAAAATAAATTGCCGAAATCGCAATTTAGAACAGTGACACATTACATGGTTGTATGGATCACTCTCAAATACTCTCAATCAACTACTCACAGCTAATCATGGATTTAGCTTTCAAAAGAAGAGTGACAATGCCCGTTTTTTCTTAGTCGTCACTGCCAATTTGTTTGACTGACTTTCCTATACATTTCAATGACACAGCATTATCCCAACAAGACGCCGCTAAAGGAATCAGCTCTACTTATCGCTGCTCCATCTTTGTTTAATTTGGCTTTTTTTCAAGCACCAGTTGAAGTGGACCTTCTGTCCAATCAATTTGGATTTTAATTGTACAATCCTTTGTCCGTCCACATTCGGCTGCAGTCGCAACTCCTCGGCAAGGTTCGGGCTCACTCGGAGAAGCCTGACGTCATCTGATAAGATCGCTCCGGGAATCGTGCACAGAATTCTTAGAACTTGCTTGTCATGTCGAGATGAGATAATCGTTCAAATCGTTGTTATTGTTATATAATAATACCAAATTGCTGAGACAGATTTTTTGCGTTATTTAGGTAATACCTAATAAGTAGAAGCTTTGTTTGTCGTTTATCAAGTAATTTGCATAGAATTGTGAAAACATTATTTTGATTAGATGGAGATTACGTGGTATAGTAAAACCGGTAGCAGGTGCCTGCTTACTGGACTTTCCACCTTCTAAAGATAAATTAGAAACAAGGCGCTCCTTTAAAATAAAGTTGGGCAAAATTATTATGGCCTATAATTCATCAGCTTCTTAATCCATATTAATTAAGTGGTTTTAATTGTTTTGCCCTTTTTCAGAATTTACTATAAAAAATCTTTTATATTTTCATAAAAATTCTGAAAAATAGGGGACACTTTGACTCGGCAACCAAGAGATTTTGAAAGAAAGCTCTTAATCCTGTACAGAACTAAACAAAAAACTCATAAAACATGACGTTTCTCCTAACTTTCAGCTCCACTTTCAGATTGAATGGCGTCCATGCACGGCGAGGGCTTACTACTCTGCGCGCGCGCCGCTCAGCGGGGATCAGCATACTAATGTGCACGTGAAAGTGTGGCTGGACGTAGGGCTGGGCACACAGGCTGATGAAGAAACAAAACAGGTGTAATATCGTTCTTTATGATACTTTTTATCTGAGGACAAAATTTCGCAATTTTGTTTTAAAATGATCTTACAGAAATTAATACGAGGTATTTTTTTTACTTTGGTGACATCATATAGCATGCATATTCTGAAAATTTTACAAAGCAAAACCCAAATCGCAGCAAAATAGATAATTGGGCATTGCAATCATCATCAAGGAAGAATGGGTGGCCTTTGTTCTGCAGTCGGCAGTGCGTCAGATCAGACTTTAAAAGGAAATCATCATCAACGGTATCCTGCTGCTTGCTCTGCTGCTTTACTTTGTTTGCTTTGGCCTTTGCTGTCATAATTAATTTACGCTACTTTTATTACTTCATTATTGCTACTTGATCAAATATCAACTAGATTTACCACAGCTTAGTTTACCAAATAACAAATGATTCCTTCATAACCAGTGTCAGCCCTGTCGTCTATATATGTGTCCACATTATCCGCATTGTATGCTGATAGGGTGACTATATTCAAGTCGTTGTGCTTATGATGGTCTATAGCTCGTATAGCTCAGTCGCTTAATTCTATATTAGGTCTGTTTAGTCTGCATATATTTGTAATACGTGTCGCTTACTTAGAATAACGTGGAGCGAATAAGTAATAGAGTAAGTGCAACTTGGTAGTGCAGAAAATGCCAATGCTCCCAAATCTCAGCTCTGATTTCAATATTGTCAAAACAAATCGAAGACAGACTGCCTCTTTAACGAAAACTTTTCAAAGCTCTCTGTAAACAGCGGTTTTACTGATGTTCGGAACCCTTAAGAGTGTGTAGCTGTTTCTTCTCACCAGCTAAGAGTAGTTAGAAGGATGGTTTCTTTACTAACTTGCATTATCTTGATTGTAACTACTTCAAAACCGTCACTCCTCTGTTTGTTCATGCAATATAAAAAACAAAATCTGTTAAAGTATCTTGGTTATGGCAAACCCCCCTTAATTTGGGGGATGCCTATGTCCAACAGTGGACGCCTTTGGCTGATATGATGATGATGAAAGTATCTTGCCAGCTTTTCCTGACTTGGTCCGCAGTGATACCCATACACCCACATACTTAGTCATCCCATTTTAATGTTTTGTCTATGGACATGCCCGTCACACTATTCCCAACCACTGCGACTCCTGAGAGCCAGAATCAACAGTAGAAACAAGCAGAAAAGGCGCCGAGTCAATAAACCTCGACGAGTCCCGGAGAGACGATTCAACTGTATTGGCAACCGTAACGAAATTAATAAAAAGAACAGCTGAGGAGTATATTTGAGAAAAAAATACACCATATAAAAAGACAATATAACAGCCACTTCATTCTAAGTAACCAAGACTTGAACCAAAAGCATTTCAGATACCGTAAAGCCAAAACCCCTGATAGACTGGTGAAACAGAGAGAACCAGCGTCGTTGGCAACAGCCAGTGTTATTGCATAAACCGATCAGGTGGAGCGACGTGCTCAGCGTGCTGATGGTCGCCATTGTTTACATGCGCGCGGTGCGCATACGCAGCTCGCTCGCGAATGAAGGCGGAGCACGGTACTGCGGGAGCTGGGATCAAAAAATAAATTGAACTACGAATTGATGAGCTGAACGATATTGTTTTATTTAACATCGGTTTCGTTATAGACCAACATTACAACGAGGTTGCAACAAATGCAGTAGATAATTTTGTCAGCTACAATAACGAATAAAATAAGATATTTTTTTCGGACACAATATAAAAACTCAGATCGTCAACCATTCATCATCCTGAATCATCCCAAACCTGGAACGAAATCAGTACAAATAATTTAAAAACTTGGTATTTAAAGCCAGCTACAGTTGTTTTGTATAACCGTACAAGCATAATGCAACAGAAAGTGAAGATGAAACGTTTAAATATTCCTTTTGAAAGAAGCCTCTAAATCTTCCCGATGAAAAGAGATATAAATTTAACAAGTTATGAAAACTAGGCATGTTTTACAGAATACTTTAGTTCAGATAATTTCTAGTAACACCGCTCACATTGAAATACCAGAAATCAGCTTACTAATAGGTTATAGCGACCCAAAAGAATAACATCCATACTCCCAGCACATCTCAATATTCCACGCACAATAACAAGCGCACACGCACCGCATACAAACGCCTGCAGTAATGGCGGCCGCACGAATAACTTAACAGATAATAATTAATATAATATGCAGACAAGCGTGAGGCCACTAAACAATGGATTACTATCAACTCACTGATTACCAAACAATCGTAGTCATCATAATGCACTCACTGTTTTATATGATCAAGCGACGATTTCGGAAACTAACAAAAGATATCCGATTTGGTACAAGTCTTAGTTTGCGAAAATGTATGAATTTTTAGCAGGACTTTCGGGGTTAACGTTTGGCATACAAATGATGTGGCATCCATATTCAATCATTTGACATCGTATTTTTAGTTCTTGTTTCTGTTTTTGTGCTTTCGACTCTTGTCATCGCTTGGATTACCATTCCCATCCAAGGATTAAATAGGTATCATGCAGTTCATATTGGTCTACTTCGGAGAAGTGTCCAATTGGAAGCACCTGAGTGCAATCAGCGGTCCTTTTTATTTAGATTTACGACAGTATCCCCTTCATCTAGTTTTAGATCTCCCCCAGGACGTTCGTATTCAGAGAGGACGTCCACTTTAATTCATTTTCCCATTTCAACTTCCATTACTAACGGGCTCATTTAAGTAACAAGTTTGTCGGTTTCCAACATTAAAAAGCTATAAAATTATTAATTTCCATACCTCTCCCAAGTTTTTCGCCATAAAAACAGCATCAGCACTCGATCTAAATGCTGCAGCACCATAAAACATGAAGAGCTGTGGAGAATAACTTTCGGAACTGACTGAAAACACCATAAAAAGATCCCTCAGTTAAAATATTCCTAAGATTTATGGGCATTCATTAAATAATGCATTTACGTTAGAATTCGCGTGGCCCGGGGGAAATCTGGCGGTTTGGTCACAACCACGCTTTTAATTACACCCAGGCATTAACTGGAACACCCAAATTGTTTTTTTAAAAGGGAATTGAGTTATGACCCTGGTGTTATCTTTTTGGGGCGTTCCTGTTCGCATTTTGTACAAAGCAGCATCGCCAAGCGGGGTGGATGTATCAGAATCGTCGTACTTATTAGCCACCAATTAGCATGCGGTTATTGAACCCATTTAATGTTTGAAGAAAGCTACTGTTTTTCTTTTAGACTACCCAAAATAGGACATACATATTTGTATCATACATTTAAATAACACATATCTGCAATAGAAATGCTTCCGCTATGAAAATCTATACACACAAGACATACAGTTTCAATATCAAGTTTTTCAATCCCTATATACTGGTAACTCGTACCTCCCAGGAGGCAAGAGTCAGGATTACATTTCCATGTTCAGCTAGTCAAGGTATCCGTTACTTCCCCGGGGGATGTAAGCAGAGCTCCAAGAACCTCCTTGAATCTTACTAACTGGTATATCGGCTACGCGTATTCGTGAGCTGTTCCCCGAGGGCTGGGCGTATCAATGTCAGCCATGATATCTGATTGACAGACACTGTGATATTTAATTTAATAATAACATGAAAATGGTTCTGACCTTTATGAGTCATTTGTATAGTAGGGAAGTGATTCATGATTTTCTTGTGGTGCTTATTAATATTATAATTTAACATTATACTGTCCAATTAATGTGTTTCTTTCTGAGGCTTTTTGTATTCATAATGAAATAAAAAATAGTACCTCAACATTTTCCATTTATTCAAATCAGCTTCATAACTTGTTTACATAAACGTAGGTACCTCCTATTATATCTCGCTTGATTTACAAAACAGGTTCTTCTACAATCAAAATATCATAAAATTATAATGCATTATTTTTTACTCAACGTTTTATTTTCACTACCAAAATAGATAAGTGTCAATTAATCAAAAATAGATGTCCAAAAAACTTTAAACATGGAAGGAAAACTCGAATGAGCATAAATTAGAGTTAAATAAAAACTCTCGTCGAGTTGGCTCGTAAAACTGTAGAAGTACCAAATATAGACGGCGCCGGAGTATAACATCAGTATGTTAATGCTACATTGAAAAACCCAAGGTTATAATAAAAATTACGTTGATTTGGCCTATATTGGTGACACGAGTATTAGCATTCTTTGTTAAGCATTTACGATGCATTTTATAAACCATACTAATAAACGTGATTTCTTCGTAGGTGCCTCGTACTGCTTCATTATCTTTCATTAACTAATATTATATCGACGAAATGTTCTGGTCATCCTCTTCTGAAAACTGGACAGAGGGGAGAGACGGCAATATTTACACCAACCAGCGAAACTGTATTTACACCTGCATTCCATTACATACGTAACCAAATAACGAAAAAGCTTCCAAACAAATATTTTCCAAATGAAAGCCCCGTATTAGTACGAAAATAAACCGATTACAATCAATTATCATATAAATAACACAATCGTGGAAATAACACGCGAATTAATGTGCCATACCCCGGCCTACCCCCTGCCTACCCCTGCCTACCCCTGCCTTCCCCTGCCTACCCCGTCCGTGCGCGGCGAAATTATACAAATTACGGCATAGAATTTTATGACATGCCTAATGCCTTCATACAGGATATCCCAATTGTTCATGGTTGTATATGATATTGGGTTCCGGGTTCGGATACTGAGTTGCGAAATATGGTTCTGGTGAAATATTTTATTACTTGGTGATTGTACTTTTGATAACTGTAGAATGATGATAATGAAGGCAATGCAAGGAAAAATATTTTATGTAAACTTTTGTTTGTTTGTAAGAGCCCTAGCGCCCCTTTTTAAGGTTGGGAAATTACCAAATGACTCCTTCCACTCTGGGTGGAGAGGAAGGGCGTGTCAGACTCTTACTGACTAAAACCCATCTGTGTTCCTTCTAAAGCCCTTTGCGTTCCAGGGCCGCGGTGACTCTTTCGAACAAATTCCGCCACCCCGGCAGGCTCTGGCCCTAGCGAGCCCTGTCTCCTATGCTGACATCTCTTTGAGGCGCGCGTGAAACACAACGCGCCATCGACCCGGGCCTGGTGGTGATCGGACAGCGAGCCACCCAACGCTCGCCGTCTGCAGGCCCGCGCCTACGGTGGCCGGGGATCGCCCTGCGACTCCCGACGCCCGGGGCGTCTTCTTCTGTAGCGGCGGTTGGGGCGAAGGCCTTGCCTTTCCCTAGCGCGGCCCACCTCTTCCTTCGCTAGTATTACTGCTTCGCGGAAGGAGGTGACCGCTTCCCAAGCCTCCTCGCTCCGGACCATGGATTTAACCAGGGCCAGACGCGAGAGGTCGCCGCCGAGTACCTCAGACAAGTTTCCCATAATAATTTTGATCAGCGGATGACAACTCTTTATGGAAGATATAATTTCCTTAACTGGGAATTTACTATGACTGAAGCAGTTTTAATATGTTTATGAACACACCTTCCCGTTGCACTCTGTCTTCCATCTTGACGTGACAGCAAAATATTGTTTATTTTAATCTACCAATCAGCTCTTGTTTAATACGTTTAAAAAAATAATATCGTTAAAGTTGAGACACAAAATGGTTGAAAACATTTTGCCAATTTTGCTGAAGGCCGTCCAAAATATGTTTTTGTCAAAAGATGACTCAGTGATGTTTAAACAACATTAAAATTTAATTAATGGGGTCTATATCAACATACTTAATTTAAACTAAGGAAAAATCCGTAAACGAATCACGTTTACCTACTTTAATTTTAACTCAACAATTTGATGTTACCTTGATAAAACAATTAAACCAAAGTGTCACCAGTCTAATAATATCAAACCATAGTAAAATCTGTGTTGATTCAGTTGCTGTACAAAACTAACACAATAATATTAGGGCAAAAATGGTTATTTCTATTACATTATGTCATGAGTACTGAATGTAAGCCAAGGACAGCAATCCAGCTGGATAAAGGTTTTGGAGACTCTTGTTGCTTCAAGCGAGTTTTTTGCGTTGATAAAAAATTGTACATGCTTGATTGGACATAGACCATAGGCACATAGACGTATAGAGTCGTGATTAGTTATGAGAGCATCAACAATAGTAGTCACCTATCTTACTACTCATTTCCATACTATTAGGGTTCCGTACCCAAAGGGTAACCAACGGGACCCTAGTACGAAGCCTCCGCTGTCCGTCTGTCTATCAGCGGGCTGTATCTCAAGAACCGTAATAGGTAGACAGTTAAAATGTTCATAGATTGTGAATTTCTATTGCCGCGATTACAACAAATAATAAAATTAAATTAAAAATTAAAGGGGGCTCCCTTACAAGAAACGTGTTTTTTTTTCGGTTTATGGTACGGAACCCTTCGTGTGAGAGTCCGACTCGCACTTGGCTGGTTTTTTTTTCTTTGTCTATATCATATCGTTTAATTGGTCAATAAATGACTATTTGATTTTCATATCCAAATTACTAACGACATTCAGTTAAACCGAACGTAATAATATATAAGTTAAAAACGTCATAATCATAAGCAATTAATTATAATCATTTAGTCAATAAATTATCTTTTTTATGAAATTATGTAAAGATCCCAACCCTAAAAAAATTAAAAGCTGTGCCTACGCAGGCGGCTCGCAAAGCTAGTCAGTTATAATTATAATTAATTAATGACACATAGTAATTTATCCTATTTCTGTGGCTTCCTTAATTTGAGTGACGTCACGATCACGTTTGGCTTACTTTACTTATTATTCGAGTTGTTTTCAAGCGAGTGGCCTTGGCTCAAACGTAGTTGTTTGTAACCCGTTTTGGATGTATCCTCACTATCATATCCTTTATTTGTACATGTACATACTAGCTTCCCCACGCGGTAGCGCCCGCGTGAATAGATTTTTCATGTTTATTTTTTGCACGGAACCCTAATACTTTCCTTTAGTTAATCCCTATATTATGTGTGTTACCTACTTTAAATTTAAACAAAATATAATTTATAATAAGATTATGACTCTTTGTACGTCTTGGTACTGTAAGTGCAAGCTAAATAAATAACAACGAATGAAAGTCCCGCCAAAATCGGACCAGCCGTTCCGGAGATCAGCCAGAACAAAAAGGCAGACAAAAATTGTTTCTATCATTTCATAATTGTTATTATGCTGTTATTTTGATATTACAAACGTATACTTCAGTTGTATTTATTTGTGTGTACAGATATAGGTATGTATACGTACAGGTAGGTAGGTAGGTATAGGTACTACTGACACAAAAAGCGACGATAATTTTTATTGTAACTTGCTGGTTCAATTCAAAGTGGTTATCGAGTTTTTTTATAGACGTGACTCAGTGTGTTTTTTAAATAAAAATAGCTTTTTGTTGTTGGATTTTAATGTCGAGTCCTTAGAAATTCGACTCGGTGTTATATTACTTTTTGGGAGTCAAAAAGTGCTTTTACGGGTCGTTTAGCCGACCTTCTTTTCTCTGTGTAATGAAATACCTTGCTTACCTCTGTTAGTCTGTTAGTATGTTTTCTACGAATTTTATTTTATTCGCATTACTATTACCCGACTGCTCGTCGGGGCTCGTGGCTAAATAATAATAGCCGCACGGATCGAACTTCAAGGTTAAGCAACGCTTGTCGAGGTCGGTCTGAGGATGGGTGACCATCTTAACCGAACAACTAACATACCGAGATTACTCCGTGCCTCGGAAAGCACGTTAAGCCGTTGGTCCCGGCAGCCAGGAAATTCTTACTCCAGTCTTGCCAAGAAGCCGTCCAGTCTTGCCGTGTTAGATAGGCAGGCGCTCAACGTAAAATACTGGTATTCAGCTGAATCCGGTTTGACTGGAAGCCGACCCCAATATAGTTATCGTGTGTTCCACGCGCGCCTCAAAGAGATCATCAGCATAACACCGGGGTGGTTTTAGTCAGACATTCCCCTCCATGAGGATTTCCCCCCGACAAAAAAAAAAAGAAACAGGAGACGGGGCCCGAACCTGCCAGGATTGCTGAATTTGTTCGAAAGAGTCACCGCGGCCCTGGAACGCGAAGGGCTCTAGAAGGAACATGGATGGGTTTTAGTCAGTAAGAGTCTGACACGCCCTTCCGCTCCACCCAGAGCGGAAGTAGTTATTTGATGATTTCCCATCCTTAGAAAAAGACTTATTTAGCCCTAGAAGGGCGGTTATGATTTTTACTTTTTTTCGTTTTGATTCAATTCCTACTTACTAAAACTTACTGCAATGTAAAATAACGATGATATAAAACCTGGTCTTAACAAATAAATCGTCAATAACATGAGGTCCTAAGACCCCGAGGTTGAAACGTAAAAGAAAAAACACCACTTAAAAAATCATTTCCCATAGGTCTGTTTAATACGGGGAAGTTTTAATTAGGCCCGTAAAGTCACAAGTCCTTCCCTTTTCTTACGATGAAGGCAAATTTAATTTCCTGTACGCTGTTGATGTTTGGACAGGCCGGTAGAGGGCGCTTCTAGCGCAAATTAAATTATTTTTTCGAGGGTAGGTAGAAGGTTACTCTTTTAGTAAGGGTTTGTGATAAGGGGCTGTTTTGAAAGATTTTGGATGCATTTTATGCCATCGTTTATTAGATTTTAAATTTAATACGAGAATCTTTTAACTTTAGGGAAAGAGTTTTCTAAAGCCGATACAAGATAAAATTATAGTTGTTCTGGAACTTATAATTTCACTTCGTATCTTTCAAAAACGTAATATGAACAACTTGTACTATGGGACCAACCGCAATTGTCCAGTTACGCAAACATAAATGTACTTATAGGACAGATTTTTTAGCGATTTCAGGTCCCATAATAAAAGTTTCAGGTTTTTTGTTAATTCTATAACGCCCTGTGAATATATATGGTCTAATGTTTCAAAAAACTAATTCTTGAAAAAAAAAACTTAGATCCTAGTTGAGCAGTTGGTTTCAAGACGCTCGAAACATTATTTCCTGAACAGCTAGGTACTCGTAATACGGTCTCTGAGTTATGCTTCATCCATAAAGAGCTCGGCTGCAGAAAGTGCGTTTTAACGAGTGCAGCACGTAGCCAAACGGATTAGTCTTCCAGCCATCCGCTCCGTTACTAATAGAACTGGTTCCGTCTCATACGGAGAAGACTTTCGCTTAAAGATATCCCTACTAATAATCTGAACTAGTATTGTAAAGTGGTCAATATATAAATATTGACCACTTTACAATAATTTATTTATAATTTTTTTTTTTTTTTGTTATTTGAAGTAATTTCTGAAACTTGGCTAAACGGCCAACCCAACTTTGATGATAATTTTCAGGATTCCGATCATAATCATTGACAGGGTAGGACAAGGTGACTATCAGCAATTGGTGCACCTTTGGTATAACATCGCATGATAACAGTGTGACTCATATTTACCTATTAAATAAAAGAGTGTATTGTAAACCGTCAAGTTCGAAAACACAAAACCAATAATATTTGCCCTAGAGGTGTCGAGAGCAAAGCTAGCATCTTAAACCTTAGAGCCACACTTCGTACCACCACATAAAAATAACTATTTATTAGTAATACCGTGAAAGTGTAAAGATACAGCTAAGTTAAATAAGCTCTTAGATTTCACTGAAAGGGAAAGGGACTTCGTTTCATACTGTTTACTATCTCGAAATAACTGTAATCCTAGGCCTATGGCCGGGTAATGGCTGTTATCGACATACTGATAGGGAAATGTATCGTGTCGTATTCTTGAGGCAAATTGCAGCAGATACATAGCAAATAAACTTGACGTCATTATTAGGATTGAGAGAACTATTTAGCACTGAAGCAATTTGTATCGAGTACTTTTTCAGTGACTGTGGCAGGGCACATTGTAAAGGCAAATCGTAGAACGGATTGCCATTGGGGCTTAAAGGTTCCGGATTAGTGACTGTATAGGTATACCACAAGATGAAGCGTCGAAAGACTTCCCACAAGAGTCAACCGATGATTTAGTGAGATACACAGAACCAGTCGATGTCTATGTGATCTACATTTAGACGTCATACTGCTGAACAGCAGTATGACGTCTTCCTGACGATGATGATCATGATGTTTTCTAAACAAAGAACATAATTGTAAGATTATCCTAACAAACGAAAAACACAAGACACTATTCCGTTTCATTTGGAATCCAATCCCAATTCCTCTAAAACGTACAGTAAATATCTTACTCATTTAAACATACGGTGCTAGGAAGCACATTGTACCGAACCAATAAGGTAATTTAAATTCACATCAGCCACTAAACTTAAGGTAATAACATAACCAAATTAAGCTGCTACCTTCACTTATAGTTTGGGCGCCATCTTGGATTCCAAACACATTCGATTCGGCAGGCAAAGTTGCCTCAATTACCTCCTGGGTACAAAGTGCCACTGGGGGTCGGGGTAGGAAGTACCAGGGGTCGGTGGTACCACCGGGTAGGTTCGTGCAAAGTAGGTACCTGTACACTGTGTTTAGAGAAATGTCTCAGCATTTATTACGAGTTATGATTCGGCGAAAGTTATCCTGTGAGCAGTGTGTGGTACAAGGTAAGGGGAAGGGTAGTCTTTAATAAAATAATGTGGGGAAAGGTTTGTTTTGTTAACTGTAGTTTTCTGAATCTACGTATGTATTACGAACAGTGGTTAATAAATGAGTAAGTTTAGAAGCTTTAAACTGTAATACTTACGTAGAAGCATTGTTTAGATTCAACAATGCTTCTACGTAAGTTTAAACTTTAGAAGAAGATGCAAGTCTATTAATAAAATTATTGCTATAATTTTATTTACGCCAAATTATTTAGGTAATCGTCAACGATTGTAGTGAATGGGAAACGCGTGTCATCATACCGATGAAACATTCTGAATAGCCTCACACCTCATCCGCATAAGGATACTTCGTCCACCAAATAAGGAATAACTACTAAACACGATATTTTTTCAACGGAAAATGTCATCACCAGTTGCAAACATAAAACCATTTGGCATCACAGTAAAAAAGTGGTTCCGCCGCGCCCAGCAACTTCTAATACATACGACATACGAAACTACATAAATACATACATACACACTTAACCAGCCCAATCCAGTTGCTAGTACTTACGTTACGTCAACTTTTTGCTAAACAAACCGAGTTTTTGTCGCTACCCGCGGCCGGCCGTCGCTCACACCAGCGCGTACCGCGGCTCATTTGGCACCGCATGTTACGAACACGGGTAACTTGCCACGTAAGTGGTAACTCCCTCTCTCTCTCTCTCTCTCTCTCTCTCTCGGATATTCGGAAGGAGTTAAAAGTTTTGAAGCGTTATCTCGTTTAAGTTGCTTAATTACTGGCATGTTTGTATTCTGTTTGGCGACGAAATATTAATGTGCGGATATGTGGAGACTGTTGGAGTTAAAAGAGTTGTTGAAGTGTCACGTATGGAATTTAAATTAGAACGATTCTGATATTGTTCTTCGTGCTTTTGGTTGGTATATTCAGAACTTCATCGCTGCATACTGTGATTGTATAAAACCATAACAGAAGCCAAAAACGTGAACTGAACTGTCTTGTCACCCAGGTATTATGTTTAGAACTCAGCTTCCACTGAAAAAAAATACTTAAACGTTAGGTAGCTCCAAAAAACTTTTATAACTGATCAACGTAGATCAATTACAAAAGTTTTATTATTCTAAAGATGGCAATTTAAACGCTTAGCATAAAACTAATTGCCCGCAACCGCACGTGATGCAAATTCAGCTCGGTGTGAGCGTCGGCGTATATTTTTTGCAGCCATATCGCTTGCATATGGATATTCGCAATATTATGATAATTGTACGAAGCACATGTGAAGCCGGTCACGTGCTGCCGCTTGCAAGCCTGTTTCATACGACAAACATTATTTATATCTACTTACAATAACAATGTTGAGTTGGGTACTGTTGTCTGTTTGTTAAGTTGACATTCTTTCTTTCTTTTCTTTCTTTCTTTGGACAACTCACACACGGTCATCCAATCCCAAACTAGGCAGAGCCTGTACTATGGCAACCAGACAACTGATAAACATACTTATATATTTCTAAATACATACATA
Source organism: Mamestra brassicae (assembly GCA_905163435.1). Lineage (NCBI taxonomy): Eukaryota > Metazoa > Arthropoda > Insecta > Lepidoptera > Noctuidae > Mamestra > Mamestra brassicae. Next base: position 18,055,454 of record LR991003.1, on the reverse strand, counting down.
TTATAGACAAATTACACCCAGACACAGAACAAATGATCATGCTCATCACACAAAGATTTGTCCTGGGTGGGAATCGAACCCACGACCTCCGGTTTAGCAGTCAGGGTCACTAACCACTCGACCAACAGGCCAGTCAAACATTAAAATTTAATTTGAGAACTAAACAGTCTCGTTTTCAGAGTTGTCAATAAATTCTTGGAGGTGTGAATGTACCTACCTATATTAAAAAGCTTTTTGAGATAGTTTTCGTTGACCAAAACATATTTTCTTTATTTATTAAAACTTTATGCACTAGTAAACCACACTGTATAATGGTGAACTTAATTCTTCATGGATTTTCTACCAGTCGACTTCAAGGTGATGGGTAGATAAACCATTATATGTACATATATATATATATATATATATATATATATATATATATATATATATTAATATATAGCGGATTTCAAGTAAACCACATATCATGTTAAAACTCTTCACTCACACTGCTTGTGATGGGTTGCTGACACAACATTATAAATATTTGGAAAACAAGACACATTTTGGGGCATCGAGCCAACAGAGTAAGCACAAAAAACATTTGGAAAAGCAAACAAAACAGCGTGCAAAACGAGTTAACAAGTAATTACATCGCAAACCAGAATAAACTGGTTATTTTTATCAGCTTTATATAAATAAACTTTCAACACGCATTTAAATGATATAAAAACATAATATTCAAAGCGAACTTTAGTGAACGAGTAATCTTTATACAAACATCCGAGACTGATAAAACAGTTACACTAATAAAAAGTAACTGAAGATTATGGGAATAATGCACTTACTGACTTATTTTAAACTAACTTCTTACAGTGGCTCCGCCCGCGTGAAAATTTGATATCATCCCAAGATGTCATTCTCTCGTCCACTACATGGTCTACCCATTTTCCAAAGTTTTATCCAAATCCGTTCAGCCGTTACTACTTTCTGATTCTATCTACCTCTGTACCAAAGGGGAATGCCGATTTTAGGCCTTGCGATGCCCAAGAAATTTAATTTAGTAAAAAAAAATATGTAAATTTTACGTAATTAACTCTTCTATTCACGACGCGATACAAGTCAGTAATATTTTTTAATAAATATTAAATATTGAAACGATACAACGAAATAAACAGACATTTGCTAGGTTGCCAATTTAAAATCCGGGAAAAAGTAAAGATTTGTTGCAAAACATTGATTTGACATTTACACATATTGTACTCAATTTATTTGTCCTTTTGTTTATAGAAGTCTCAATGCATTCGATGTTAGTTGTGGGCACTCAGGGCCTAAATCACTATGGCGGCTTGGCATCCCCCTTTCATTAGAATCGGTTTAGCGGTTTAGGCATGAAAGTGTAACAAACAAACTCATTTTCGCATTTATAATATTAGTTAGGATCAGTATGGATCTGTACTTGAAGTAAAAACTTGTAGCGAGACGCAGCGTCGTGTTAATTAAGAGAAATTTAATTAAATGAGTTAAACAAGTTGCCTACTTAGTTATTAAGTGGGCGGAGGGTCAGCTGAAGGAAATGAAGTCATTTTTCTTTCCACTTGGCCGCAGTGGGGCGAACGAGAAACACCCCTTGAGAAATGCTACAAATATCTGAGATTTTGTGTAGAAACTTGATCATATATACCTACTTATCTATTAGCTGTTGCAGGACTTCAGAAAACGAAGAAGCATGTTCGTTAAACACGTAGCATATAGAAAATAAACTCTAAAAGATAACGCACCTATTCCAGCTTGAAAAACAGTAAAGATTTCCCCAAAAAATCAAACGCAACCCCCAATTTAAAGTCCCCAAATCTATTCCTGTAGGGGTTGAAACAGAGGGGTGTAATAAAGACTTCAAGGAAACGTTTCACACTTTTAGTTTAACGACCGAGAGCCCTTTACGACAGTAGAAGTCAACTAAATATCTATGTTTATCGGTAACAAATGTGTCTCCGATGCCAACTATTACAAGCTTGAAGATTTAAAAGAGTATTTCTGAGTGACAGTTTGATGAGCCGGTCGTGTGACAAGTACTTCCATTTGATTTGTTGTACAATACAGGCCGGTTTACGATGTAGTGGAGTGTATTTTTAGTTGGTTTTCTTGTAGTGGTGTCTAAGGGAATGTTGGAGATACGTTTAAGTGTAGAAGTTGAGTTTTATTGCCGCACTAATGTATAGTTTAGGTGGTGACGAGACACATACTTACATTGATTGCTGTAAACTTGGTTTAGATAACTGTTGAAGCTGTCATTCGATGTTACATCTTTGCACGTAGTACCTACGGAACTTTCAAGTTTATGGTCCAATAAACTGGTTATTGGGCTTTTAAAATGTAATCTAATTGGGAAAAAAAATGAAACACAAACGCTTTCTATTGTTATTTATATTATTTCCATCAATGGCTTTTCCCATTGCCCTGTAACTTGTATATGTGAGGACCTAGTGGCTGGGACAGCAACTTGTTTTCCCCTTACCATACACGAAAACCTACTGGGCCAAACATGATATTAATAAACACTAGTGGCCCGCCCCGGCTTCGCCCGGATGTAACTTTTTTTTCAAAATTTTCTTTCATAAGAACCGTCCCCTGACAATCACAAACACATCAAAAAAAGAATTAGATTCATTTTTATTTATATATATATGAACAACTATACCATCGCCACGCAAAGGAGAAAAAGTGTCCCACAGTTTTACTGATATTATCACAACTCACACCTGGCACAAAAGATATAATCAAATTATTTCAAAGACTGCTTTGATAACAATAACCAAATCCACTAAACCTACTTTCCCTCTGCACTAGTGTTGGGACACCATAAAATCAAATCAGAAAGCGGTACGACCACACACATCACGGAAATAGACACACCACGGGTGTCCCATGCTCTTTTTACGACTAATAAACGTTCAAGCGACAACACTGACTACAAACTACAAAGATAAGAGAATCTCGATATTTTTGGATTAAAGACTTTCAATTAATTTATGGTGGAAAAATAATCGCCGTGTAAAAATATTTTTTTTTGTGTGCGTGTGTATTAAGGAATTAAAGCTGGTGTTATTGTTAAATATAATATGATGATGCCTATATTTTTCAAACTTTTTGACGTGACAACGATAAATCGATGAACGCCGGCTGCACGCACGAAAAAGGATGACTCATTGTAACGTTACGATCATTTCATCAATGTTTTGTTATGACATTGTCACGTTAAACTATCGTCCGTAAACCGACTTCACAGAGAACCTTTTTTTTTTGTAATGTCATGTGTCGAACAGTCTTTTCATTTGGCTTTTTCAAGTATCATATAATCAAAATACACAATATTTTTTAAATGAAACGAAAAGTTGACGTCGATACCGTCAACGTTGCGTCACAAAAAGCATTAAATCATAACTTTATAACGTAAGGTGACAAACATTCAGCTCAGTCGAACGAACAAATCTTTCTAGAGACGTCCTTAGACACAAAAACAAGTCAAGTTTTCTATTACCCGAGTTCCTAGAAAAGCGAATAAACGCGTTTAGCGAATAAAAAAAATGTATTATCAAAGAAACATAACAATGAAGTATTATTATTGGCGCAACAGTTTGACACAAACAGGATAACTCTGCGGTTGATAAATAGAAATACTGCGCAGTGACACATTGATACTGCACGACTAACCCTATTTCATTAATTGATTATTAATTTGTGTAAACATTGCGAAAAGTAAATAGTTATTAATAATATCTACCCAAACAAACTGCACTTAGTTATAAATAATTAGTTCTTTATAGCAAACCTAACCTAAGAAAATTATATTTAAAAGAAAAATTAAAGTTTAATTCAAATTGAACATGAATATAATTGTGGTATAAACTTTATATTAGTTTATTTTCTTCTTCTGGCATCCAGGACAGTATCACTTACCTGGAAGAATTATCAAATCAGAATGCCAATTCTCCTAATTTTTAGGGTTAAAACGGGACCCTATTACTAAGACTCCGCTATCCGTCCGTCTGTCTGTCTGTCCGTCTGTCACCAGGCTGTATCTCATGAACCGTGATAGTTAGACAGTTGAAATTTTCACAGATGATGTGTTTCTGTTGCCGCTATAACAACAAATAATAAAAATGAAATAAAATTAAAAATAAAAGGGGTCCCCATACAAGAAACAAGTTTTTTTCGGCTTATGGTACGGAACTCTTCGTGTGCAAGTCTAACTTGCACTTGGCCAGTTTTAAGCAACGTTCACATTCGCATCTCAGTCGCCAATCTGTCAAAAAAGTATGTGTTAAAATGATAAGAAATTGGCTCTCAGATTTGCCTGAAGAAAGCTTGCCAATAATTAAATTGGTTGCCAAGCCTCTCAAGCTCTCGCTTTCGTTTTTAACATTATATCTGTTAATAAAAAAATTAAAAGGCCTAACACTACAGCTACTAGCTTGTTATCAATACGCATCTCAGTAAAAAGGGTGGATTGGCTGTTAAATTTTCTCAATACCTGTTCATTGAACTATTGCTCGGACTTTTTAGTGCTATCCAAACCGAAACTTTAGTAGTGCGTCCACTGCCAGGGTTACGGAATTTGTTCGAAAGAGTTACCGCGGCCTTGGAACGCAAAGGGCATTTGAAGGAAAACGGATTGGTTTCAGTCAGTAAGAGTTCCTCCACCCAGAGCGGAAGAAGTCATTTAATGATTTCCGATCTTTAAAAAAAAAAAGGATCGTCCACGCGATACAGAATAAAAAAAAAACTATCACACCGATATTTGTCTGCACAGACTTTATTGTAAACCCGTGCAGACATACAATACCATTTTTATATTCCGTATCATTTGGACCAACTATAAGGGTTCGACTTAGAAAATACCCAAAAAACCCTTTGACAAAAGTTCTTTTTTGATATGCCTCGGCGTAATTATTGTAGGTAAATTAAAACAGAATTTATCTTAGAAAATCTTTACCATTTTTCTCGATCTTATTTTAAACGACACACAGTGAGAAACGACGATTCCTACAGTTAATTTCTTTACAGTTATGAAATTATCGTAGCACGAAATATTGTGTTTTGTACACCGCATTCCTCCCAAACTATCAGAGCAAGGTGTAAACAATACAAATCAGCAACAAATACAATAATTTAAATCAACCGCCATTGCAGCTCATTTGTTTACGTCAAATTATTTCGCGCGTTATTATTTATTAATGTTCCAACTCCCAGCCGTGGGTTCTGCATAACGCAGTATTCATAATTTATAATTTCAATTGGATTTGTTAATCTAGTTACAAATGCAATTTGCAGATATTGAGTTAGTAATAGGTAGTAATCTTTCATTTTGTATTTCAGGAATCCATGACTCTGTTTGACTTTTCAAATTGACATTGTTTTTCCTGTAGGAAAAATTACTTTATTATAAACAAATTTTCCCTATAAACTTTACCTTAAATAAATTAAATCAGCTGTTTAATCGACTATAACGTGTGTCCTTGCCAAATGACCACAATGACAACATTTCCTAAGTTTCTGCTTACTTCACAAGGAACGAGGCGTGATAGCATAATGCTAAGCGACACATGCGGGACTAATTTAGAATGTGTGTACAATTGGTTGGTCACAATGCCGCACCAGAGTTGGTAACAAGATAATGCTACGAATTTCGTCGGTGGGTGAATATGGACATGTTGCCATTTTCGACATATTATGTTACATCTTTAAAAAAAATAACTATGTAAAGAACTCGTTTACTTATTGTGTTGGGCTGGAATTGTACACAACAACGTAGTAATAATAAATTAAATTCAGAATTAAATTAGTGGAGTAGTCTGGGCTGCCAGTTCTCGTCCTGTATCGGAGCTACAAAAGCAGAAGCTAGAAGATTTTTCGTGGTATATTGAGGCAAGAAAACGCTATTTAATACGATTGTTCCTATTACACCAAAACTGCAAAACGCTACGTTTTATTCAACATTATTATTGGCAATAGCGATATCCATTGTTTTTTAAACATTTTTCTTGCATCATACATAACTCATATTTTGTTCAACTCATTGTTTTCTTCAACAAAAACAAGTTACCTACTCAAAAATAAATAATTCAAACATTTCTAGCTTAAAATATACAAGGTCGTCTTCAAAAACATTCGCGAACCGGTTCTGTATCTAGTACGTACGTGACTTGCTAAACTACTCACGACAATTATTTACATAAAACCACCTAGATTCATCTGACCATCCTTAGAATTTCCTGGTTATTAGGAAAACCAAGTTTGATATGGGTCTCTAGACAATGGGACATTTTATTTGGGATACTATCGATAGTTGCAGTTGAAATCCCATACGTTTTGTATTATACTTGAATGCGTTCCTGTCAAATTTAGGTCCAACATTGTCTCCAAAAACCAAGTCCCGTCTTATACAAATCCTGTAAAATTTTTGGGCCAATATTTGTCACCAACAACGAAGTCCCATCTTCAACCAATGTGGAGGCATTCCTTCCATAAACCAAAACAATAGTGAATACCAGTCATGGATCATTGGATACCCCACAGAACTATCGGGTATCATGTCACGCGCAATGGTGCATTAAATAACCCATAATGAGTATACACCATCGATATAACACCAGCATGTGGATCGCTCCCATATCTGCTGGCCTTGAGCATCGCTGAATAACACCATATACCAACACACTATTTACTATCATAACAAGTCTTAACACAAAAGAATAAAGTTTAAAATTAAATAAATCTATAGCAAACATAGTTGGTTACCAGCAACACGTGTTGGTCATTGTAAAAATCGACTTTAAATTAAAATTAGAATTTTATTCTTAATCCCAATTGAATAACGGCTATTTTCAAGTGGCCAATCAAGCGTGTAGACACTTCAGTCTAATTTGTATTCAAACTTGAAGCATATAAGGTTGAATTTTAATTTGTGGTCAGTTGGTAAACAACAAATTCGCGAATACTCCGAGGTCACGCTTCCTGGTTATACTTGACAACAAATATAAATTATGCCATGTATATATGTAGGTATATACCTATATACATAGCCAAATTAATTGGTGTATATGTCGTAGGATAATTTGATACTTCGAATCTTCGCGAAAATCCTAGGGGTTTTGCGAAAACGCGGATAATTAGACATAGGCGAAAAATTATCAAATCTTACTGGACAAAGTCAGGATTTTTGCGAAAATACTCGTTACTATAGTAAGATTTGATGTGCTCAACACTGATTGGCTACAATTTTGCTGGCTGACTTCTAATTGGTTCCTAGTTAATAACGTGCGGCAACAAATGATTGACATTTAAGACGTCAACCAATCAGAGACGATCTCTTATTGAACGCGCTGACCGACCAATCAGCGTTCTTATTTCATAACAGCCAGCGTTTCGTTTCGCAATATTGCTATAATAACGAGTATTTTCGCAAAAATCCTGACTTTGTCCAGTAAGATTTGATAATTTTTCGCCTATGTCTAATTATCCGCGTTTTCGCAAAACCCCTAGGATTTTCGCGAAGATTCGAAGTATCAAATTATCCTACGACATATACATGAATTGTCCTTTTTTATTGAAGCACAGGAGCCACTGTGATCACGTGACCAGCTCGTGTGTTTTGTGTTGACTTGTGTCGAGGATCGAAACCTGTTTTGTTGTGAGATATCTTGTTTTTACTATAGGACGAGCGGACCCGGTAGACGCTGTCCTGCCCGGAAAACCAGCGTAACATCAAATATGATTTTTAAATTTATATAAGTATATTTTTTTTAATAATCTTATATATAAAATTATCGTGTCAAAATGTTACTTACCAATTTACCATACTCCTCCAAAACGGCTTGTCCGATTTTTATGAAATTTTATATGCATATTCAGTAGGTCTGAGAATCGGCTATTATCTATTCTTCATACCCCTAAGTGTTAAGAGTTGTCCACCCTTAACATTTTTTTTATTCTTTGGGCAAAATTTTTATTTTTTTATAATGTGGCACTAAAAGTACATACAACCCTAAATGTTCACCCTTCTATCACCAACTCCTATTTTAATAGCGATATTATTACTTTAATTCCAGTGGATTCGAGAATGGTTTAGATTCACAATTGGATCCGGTAGGTGGCGCTGCAATCGATTTCTATAATTTTTCGTCATACACAAAACAAACGTTCGGACAGGACGTCTGTCGGGACCGCTAGTAATAGGTATATAATATTATCGCGAAAATCGACTGTCACATAACACTATGACTGGCCTGTTGGTCGAGTGGTTGGTGACCCTGACTGCTAAACCGGAGGTCCTGGCTTCGATTCCCACTCAGGACAAATCTTTGTGTGATGAGCATGATCATTTGTTCTATGTCTGGGTGTAATTTGTCTATAATATGTATGTATTTAGAAATATATAAGTATGTTTATCAGTTGTCTGGTTGCCATAGCACAGGCTCTGCCTAGTTTGGGATCAGATGACCGTGTGAGTTGTCCCAAGATATTATTATATTATTTATGTGCGCATAACTTGACCAAATGTACAGCTGATTTCGCGGTCTGTCCCATAATAAAAGTTTTTCATAAGGACAATGACCCCTTTTCAGGTATCGCGTTTTATCTGTTACACATTGTATATATTAAGAATCCAGTAGCAAAGTATTGAATTTGGTGAGTTAATACCCCTAGCTAATATTATGCACCTGTCCCAAGATACCTACATATGTCTTCCGCAGTGGGCTAAAAATATTTTCATTGGCGGAAATGGCTGAAAAACCCAAAAAAACTTGTCTGAAGTGGTGAAGTAAGCATGAAGTGAACTGTCATTCCATTGTTGTATGGATTGACAGCTCACTTCATGTTCACTTCGCACTGCCGTTTTCTCGAGCAAAATGCACATTTTCATAATGGAATCACATTCAGAATGTAAAGAACGACATTAACCCCTTCCCCCGCCATTATCTTAAACTGTTAATCTTTTGTTATCGCCATTCCCACCCATACTCACATAACACAGGCACTGTATAATTATAAACTTAGATTAAGTAATCAGGGCCTATCTCCAAAAACCATTATCTCATCCTATGCAAACACTTGGCTCTACCCCCCCCCCCTCCCCCCTGACCCCCCCCCTTTGGTACGCACTCACAAGTTTGTTGATCAAACTGCGGGCGTTGATGACCACTTGAATTAAGAGAGGGCCCCTCTGACCCCGCGGGGTTTAGTTGGCGGGGTGCCTTAAGCGGTATCATCACTAGGTTTTAATTTGGGGTAGATTAGTTTTTGGTGGGATGGAGGTAGTGGAATGAATGAGTGGTTTCTAAAATAAACTAGCTTTTCCTTAAATTCTTTAGGTATGGTTTCGAAAATGAAGTTTATTTGGAATGTTGGATAAACACACAAACAAATTAGGTAACACTAAAATGACTGATTTTGGTAAAAAGTACGAAAATAAAATGTTATCTGGATTCGGATTCTGGTAACTTTAATTACCTACAAAAATTATATAAGTGAACAAACTAAGTACTCAATATCATGTCAAAGTGCTTTATTTACAAAAACACATAAACAAAGATAATTATGTTTTCGAAATAGCATATTATCGTCTGAATTTGTCGCAGTATTCCAAAGTTATTTTAAGCCACAGATTAAATCATCAATCGCGGGACACAGTGAACTATATACCTCTGTCTGTCTTCTTTTACCGTGTCAAGTGTTTACACCACACGGGTAGACCATGTCAATGTCATAGGCCATGCTTTTCGTCTCGAGAGTATGATCCTTAGGCCTTAGGGATGATTTTCGGCTTTCACGAGAGTGAATTAGCTGGCTTAAGCTACTTATATATCTATACAATGTGGAGACATCGATACGACAATAAATGAAAACACTTGCAATACAACTAGTCAAGGATAATTACTACTATTCTGATGAAATATTTCAAGCAGTCAATTGCAGTTAGTGACATCAAATCTGTGATAAAAGAACATATTCGTATGAAATAGCATTGCCAATATTTGTTTTATTGTCGTATCGTCGTCTCCACCTTGTACATATCGCCGGAAAATTGCAAACGCCGTTAGAATGTAAAATATCGCGTGAAATTGTAGACTATTTTTTCTTAAGAAGACCCGTGTCTTCTTAAGAAAAAATTGTCTACAATTTCAATATATCCGTATATATTGGAAACTATTGAATGAGGATGGAATACATTGTACACAAAACGATTTTTTTATAATAAATCGAGAAATCACGATCCTATAAAGATTTATTACAATCTTACGGAGTCTGCAATTTTCCGGTGACATATACATATATTCTTTCATCCACTCAAGAAAATGCCAAAACAGTTTCATTTCAGCAAGCCTATCTCATGAATTAATTACATATTAAGTTGGCTCGTGGTTACTTTGCGGACCGGTGGCGCCCTCTGTGAACCAGCTCATTAACCAAGTGCACGCAGGCGTTGATAAGAAAACGTCCCAAGTTTCAGACTCTCCGGAAACTGATGAATATTTTATACTGCATTAAAATATTTTAAGGGTGGAAATTGGATGTTTTAAGTTACTAGTAGTAAGTTGAAGAAGCCTGTATCGAGGGTTACCTTCGCAGGAAAATTGGGAAAATTGTCCTCAAAATTTTGAGGCGCCTTAAAACTCAGATTCTGCACTAGCTTATAAGAAAGATTCGATATGCTCTTACTTGTACTTTATAAACATATGACTTAAAGTAGTTTTTAAAAATAATTGATAATAGGGGTATGGCCTTTAGAAAATACGTAAATAAATAGTGTAGGAATTGGGATTGGATCCTTGATACATCGCACACATCCAATATCTTACTTAGCCATGGCATTTAGACGGCACATTAATTTCACAAGCCATAGTTAACTCCATAAGCCACAACCGGAGACATCAGCTTATTATTCCTGGACATCTTGATGCAATCAACAATTTAAACCTAAAGTTTATTACTACAAAGGGTGAACCAACCAGTGTGCAAGCAATAAATCCCTCGGCAGTTATTTACAATGTTATTATAAACAATAACAAATTAACCCCCGTGTGAAATGTTATATATTTGTTGTTTTAATCGGGCGCATGTGGGAGCTGTCTTCATTAAGTACACTTTAATTAGCAATGGATCAAGTTATGGTAATTTTATTGTAAGATAGACCATTTAATTGTCTCGCTTTATGTTATTTTTCTAGGTATTGCGTCATTTTGTTTTGTAGGAGCAAGGTCGTTTGTATTTACATATCTTGAAGACTTATGTACTACACTCGGAGTTTATTATGTGTAATCAAAGGACTGCAGAGGGTAAACAATTATAAATTAATCAATGGAATGGTAAAAAATATAAAAGAAAACAACTTTTACTTTTAAATACAAACTTTTTAACATGGTATCTCTGTTCAGTCTCCTGCTTGATAAGGATGGAAGTGGAAGTTATGTTTTTCCTACTCCTCTGCTGTTCTTTCTGATAATTTCGTTGCGGGATCCAAGACAGTTGAATCGTTTTTCCGCGACTCGTCGAAATTCGTTGAATCTACGTTTTTCTGGTTGTAGTAGTGTAGTATAGTATTAATGCCGGAGTTCCTCAGGGGTCTGTTCTCTCTGCAACTCTTTTCCTGCTGCACATCAATGACCTGCTTCAGCCTGGTATTGTTGGGTATGCAGATGACAGTTCGGTTTCAGAGAGATACTTGTCTAGCGCAAAAACCAGCGGGGAAGAAGTTCGTTCCTTGAGAGAGGCCATGGTAGAGCGGACAAATTTGACCTTAAGTCTTGTCTCCCAGTGGGGTGATGACAATCTGGTCTCTTTTAACGCCACCAAAACACAAGCATGTCTTTTTACCGCGAAAAGGAGTCGTTTCGACCTAACTCCTTTCCTGTAACCGATCGGCTCGAGCTCCTAGGCATGGAGTTGACAACCAGTCTCAACTTTGGTGCCACCATTGAGCACAAAGCCCAAACTGCGGCCAAAAAGCTGGGTATCCTAAATAGAGTGAAGCGATACTTCACGCCTGGACAGCTTTTAACCCTCTACAAAGCACAAGTCCGATCCTGCATGGAGTATTGCAGCCACCTTTGGGATGGCTCAGCTAAATACCAACTTGCCGCGCTTGACTCGGTGGAACACAGAGCTAAAAGGCTCATTGGCGACGTAAGACTGGTGGATGCCAAGCTTCACAGCTTGGCTCATCGCCGCAAGGTTGCCTGCTTGTCGGTCTTCTACAGATTGTACTTCGGGGAGAGTGTCCAGGAACTCCACGATCTCATCCCACCGGCCCCCTTCTACCATCGGACATCTAGACGCACTGCAAGTTACCATCCCTACCTTGTTGCTATTCCACCAATTCGCACTAAACGTTTCCAAACGTCTTTTATAATGCGCACAGCAAAGGAGTGGAACTCTCTGCCTGCGTCTGTGTTTCCGAACGCATACAACCCTAATCTCTTCAAAATTAGAGTGAACAGGCTTCTTCTGGGTAAGCTCGCTCCATCGTCGACTTTGTCTCTGTCATCTATGACCTAGACTAGAGTCAAGAGCAAACCCATATTAAATAAAAAATAAAAAAAAGTAAGTAAAAATGCCAGCTATAATGCCTATAATGAAACTGTGGCAAATTGTGCTGGAAAACAAAACATTCGGGAATCAAACGCGTCTCCCAAAACGCACCTTCCACCCAATCACTGCGCTGCTACAGTATTTCACAAAGGAAGTTCTAAAAGAAAGTTGTCCACTAATATGCGCTCAGACCGCAAGTTTCACGACTATCATCGCTCCTGCGTCCCATGCTGCCCTAGTACCTGCGCTGGCGCAGGATGTCGCGGTGGACGCGAACCAACCGCTTCCGGAGATACACTGGATTAATTTGTTATTTTACATATGCATTGACTTTATTTTTGATTTGATAGACGTTTAATTTAGAACGCAGTGTTAAATTAGCTAGAATATTAAAAAGTAGATAAAGAGAGGTTTAATAAACTAGGAGAGTTTGTTAGTAAAGAAAATTCAGAGACAATCTTATCAAAGACAGCTTTAATTAAATAGTTGTTCCACAGAAACCATGCATTCTTCCAGGACAAAGCATTTAGCGAAGTTATACGCTACATTCTTAATATATCAGTAAAAGCATTTTCGCAATCAGGTTTGTACTTTCACAGGTACTTTGACTTTATTTAAACATCTCAAAAAACACAACCAGACCAATATATTCAAGTCTTTCAAAAAGTTCGAGGAGGTAATAATAGTATAATATATAATATATCTTGGGACAACTCACACACGGTCATCCGATCCCAAACTAGGCAGAGCCTGTGCTATGGCAACCAGACAACTGATAAACATACTTATATATTTCTAAATACATACATATTTTAGACAAATTACACCCAGACACAGAACAAATGATCATGCTCATCACACAAAGATTTGTCCTGGGTGGGAATCGAACCCACGACCTCCGGTTTAGCAGTCAGGGTCACTAACCACTCGACCAACAGGCCAGGCAAAGGTACGCTCATCTGTTGGATGAGAGATTACCATACTTCGAAGAACAATTATTCAGCTTGACATAATTGCCAGCATTATCAGAAAACCTATTCAAAATGACAATTAAGTCAAGAAAAGCGAGCTAAATGAATCATTGCAAAGAAAAGAAGCAATTGACAATACCTCTTCATCTTACATAACAATCACTTTATATACATACCTACTCGCACATGTATAGCTACTGCATTGTATATAAAGTATAGTATGTACAGTCAGGGGCATACAGTTTTGTTTTTTGGATGGAAAAACATCAACATGACTTTGGCCATTCTGGGCCGAGCGGGAGGGAGAGTCAGACTCTTACTACCCATCTGTGTTCCTCCAAATGCCCTTTGCGTTCCAGTGTCGTGGTGACTCTCAGGATTTCTTTCATAGGCTAAATAGGATATATTATGATAATCATATGTATATTATGATAATATTATACGATCATTTTATATTATTATAATATTATACGATACTTATATATTATGATAATATTATATGATAATTATAAATTATGATAAATATATTATGATAGATGGAATCCAGCAGGATAGATTTCAAAATGGCACTATCAAATTAATTATCTAATAGTACTTTCATACGAAAAACCGTTCAGTTTTCCTAATTTTTGCGGGGAAACCTTTACAATTTTACCTTTGCTTTCCCTAAAAACCTTAGGTACTTACTTAAACTATTTTAAAAATTTGACAAAAAAAATAGTGTACTTAACCGTTTAATTAATTTGTTTACACTTTGGTAATTATTCTTATTAATAGATACAGTAGTAGTAGAACATCACCATTTCTAAGTGTTAACATATCAGTGCTGATGACTGTACACAACATGTGTTGTATACACCGAACATGCGCCACTCCTCCACCGCGCATCGCTATCAGGCAAACGACATGATTCATGTCGTGCCAGACTTATTGTCTTCACTGAAGAACTCTAAATAATATATTATTTAATTCTATTTCTAGGTGAAGTAGGTTAATTAATAAAATTGAGGAAAACCAAATTATTTATGGAGATAACCGCAATCACATGTGGATGGAAAAATAACAACAATATTATTTATATTTAACAATTTTGGTTTAATTTATGCAACATACGCTGGCACCTCTAACCATTGCATTGGGGACTCTGGTCTTGAATCGGAAAGTTTAAGGTAAGATGTTTTCAGAATAGGACGAGTCGATCTTCACAGAGTGCCTGGTAGCTGCTGGATGAGAGTTGACAAGAATCCAGATAAATTGATACTTTTCGGGAAAAACATCGTAAGCGACAGTTTGCACTTTTTACAGGATATAATTTTTATTTTTTTACTAATAAAGTATTTAAGTAGTAGTTTCTAAAAATTGTGTGGCTTGCAATTTATACAGCTACTGATCTATTAGAATGTTGCGTCTATTTTTAGAAAGTTTTTTAATTTGGAAAGAAAAACCCTCTCCCAACGTGCAAATTGTCGCTTACGATGTTTTACCTGACAAGGCTTGACGGGCGATCGATTGAAGAAGCTGATGATGATATATAAATCAATGATTTAAAATTAATTATATCAGCATCAAACTAATATTTATTTAAACTTTATGTACAATAGTGGTACATGGGCGGAGGTAATGCATCAAGGCATTCTCTACCAGTCAACCTTTGGGTTATAAAGACTACACTGTGGTAGGCGTACAACAAATAAAAAAATAAAATATAGAGTTTTGTTTTCAATTATAATAATGATATGTAACAAGGAAATAATTCGTGCTAAAATACCTCTACCCAGACCAAATCAGAGCCTCACGAAAAAGTATTCAAAGATAGATTAACGTCAATGTGGACTACACTGCATCGCCATTATACATGTTGTTGTTATTCAACGAAGGGGTAAATAAACAACATGGTGCCATAGTTTCGTGACAAGCGTGGACTCACATCATTAGTGTAACAAGGCCGCCCGGGCCATTAGGGAGTAGTGGCCTATGTCCTACCATAGATCTACTTTTAGACCTTAAGGTTGGACTATTTTAATCCCTGCCCTTACATTATGGCATTAGTAGTAATATGTGTATTATGGCGTGTTTTTTTGTTTACGAGGTAGAACTAAACTCTATCCTAGGACTCTCCCTGATTGTCTCCACATTACTCTTTACGACTTCATTATTTTTAATAAATGTTGGTGATCAGTAATTCAGGTTCTTACAGAAACATACTTCAGGCACCAGTCTCTTACAAAGTCAAAGGAAAAATAATCTTTAATATTATGCTTCCCTTTGCCCGCGACTTCGTACACGAATATCCCGTTTTTTCCTGATCCCGTAGGAATTTAGTGAAATCCTCAGTGCTCGCTCCCCTACACTCCCCAAAGAACCTACATGCCAAATTTCAGCTTTCTACGACCAGTATTTAAGGCTATGCGTTGTCTGTCAGTCGCTCAGTAACGGAAGAGTTTTATATATAACTAGCTGCGCCCCGCGGTGTACCCGCGGTAAAAGGTATGTTTTAATCCAGGGTGTCAGCTTCCTGCATACCAAATTTTATCAAAATTGGTCCAGCCGTTTGCGTGTGAAGAAGTAACAAACATACACACACACACTCACAAACTTTCGCCTTTTGTAATATTAGTGTGATTGATTATTTAATTAAACTCTTCCTTCTCGT
The DNA here is from genome assembly GCA_905163435.1 of Mamestra brassicae. Taxonomy (NCBI): domain Eukaryota; kingdom Metazoa; phylum Arthropoda; class Insecta; order Lepidoptera; family Noctuidae; genus Mamestra; species Mamestra brassicae. The sequence goes on along the minus strand of LR991003.1, from coordinate 18,039,260 downwards.
TGTCTCACTGAAACATTCTCAAACTTTAGCCCCTCAAACACCACCAAATAACACATAACGAAGTATACCAAAGTCCACACTTCACACTTGTAAAGATCCTGTAATAAATAGTGTAAATAGAACATAAACAAACCGCCGACAGATGTTCCTTACATAACACAACACGTGTGGCCTTGGACGATATAATATCGCTTATATACTACATAACCAGTACATGACACATGCAGCACACAGCGATAAGTGTGTAGCTAAATGTACATAAATTATATACTTAATAATGGCTTGAATTACTGTTAATCCACGTGCGTTTGCGCCCGTCCTTGTAAATGCGCGTCCTTTGGAGAATATTCTAGATATTTTCAATAATATTGATGGAAACTAAAAGGGCTCCATACCTACTTGATTCATTGTACGAGATAATTTGCATTCATCGGCACCGACTTTAGTTTTATGTCCTTTTTTAAGTTGATTTTTTTGTTAAATTATTGTCAACCGTACAAAAAAATATGTGTTGTATTTTGCAATAGACTTTTAACTTTGTCTTGTATGACACAGAGTTTGTTGTTCCAAATTTTAATAATCTTCTCGAATTCTGGATAAAAATACAGATAGTCCCAAACGATGCGCTTAAAAGAAGTAGGTAGGTGTGTACTTACTCATTTCTTAAGGGTTCCCTCGTGCTACGTTGTGATTATGTTGGGGTGAACTTCGAGATGAAAAGAAACGATACAACATACTTATTTTACAAGGAATCTTCACTATAATGCTAAGAATACGACCCTATATAGTTCGGTGCACAGTTCGGTGCACAGTTCGGTGACACTGAATTTATGTAATGTATAGCTCCACCAAACTTGCTTTAAAAAGCCAAATCAATTTTCATATTAACGGTGTTTACAGAATAGACACGAAGACTTAGGAAATCGATTGAAACCCTTATGTTAACTCCTACTTTGAGTTCCACTCGCCAACATCAGAGGATATATCTGAAGAGTCCCCACACCTAAACAAACACACGAACTGCAAACAGAACCGCTTCAAATCGGACAAATCCTTCGGGAGGACCGATCTCATCCGAACCCACACGGGTAGTCACACAATCATCTCTAATACATAAATACATATGTACATCTATGCTTATATAATCGTTTACCCTCACAGCCAAAACTACCAAGTTTACGACGCTGACATTTCGATTATAGGTCTGTTTTATAAAGTAAATATCCGCTACGGAAGAATTATTGGAAACTTCAACTTTAAAAGAGGGAAATGGGAGGGAGAACTTAGTATGCAAGTCTTTGTTCTCTGGAACTGATTTCTACGTAGACGAAATCGAAGGCATCACCTCTGCCAGGGTTGCGGAATTTATTCGAAAGAGTCACCGCGGCCCTGGAACGCGAAGGGCTTTAGAAGGAACACGGAAGGGTTTTAGTCAGTAAGAGTCTGACACGCCCTTCGCTACAAGTCATTCGATGATTTCCGACCCTTAAAAAAAAGAAAAAATGCCTCACCTAGTTCATATATATGTACAACTAGAACTTCACCCGCGACTTTGACTGCGTAGAATTGATTGTTCCCCTTTCCGCCCCTTGAATATCCAAAAATCCCTTCTTAGTGCTTTACTAACATTATAAAAAAGTGCTTGTGCAAAATTGTATGTTCCTAGACCCAGTAGTTTCAAGTGTGCGTTGATGTCAGTCAGTCAGTTTCCCTTATATATTTGTATATGTTTGTAATTGTATATACTTGTGATACACAGTGTTGCGGACGGCGAGACAGCGCGTCAATTAACCGCCACGTGCACCGTTTATGTCAGTAATTATTATAGCGTCATGAACTTATGATATTATGCTGGCTGAGTCGATTTGCTTGGGGGAGAGTTATTAAATTATACGTAGAAAAATTGTAGGTGCAACAATCAGCTAAGGCTTGTAAAAACCAATTTTTGACAGAGTTCATACATCCTCAAATATCGCCCTGCTGTCCTTATCCCAAACCATTGGGGGTTGAAACTGATGAATTCTTCTTACATAGGTACTTATTCCATATCTCTTTCCACCGACAGGTCAATAGTCACGTACTTTCTAGCCAAAACATCTTTCAAATTTGTTATAAGATGACGATGATGATAACTTTGTGATTTCACGACGCGACAAATGCTCTTTTCGTTGACACAATCTTTTTTTTTTAAGTATGGAAAATCATCAAATAACTTACTGACTAAAACCTTCTAAAGCCTATTCCTTCTAAAGCCCTTTGCGTTCCAGGGCCGCAGTGAATCTTTCGAACGAAATCTTAATCCTCTAAACATCGGTCATTTGAACGCGATGACCGTCTTAAAAGATCTTGAAAATTATAGGCAAACTGCTGAAATTTTTTTTTTCTCATATCGACGTAAAAACGCAAACGGTATATCATTACGGGATAATGAACCGTGACCCAAGCACTAGATGACCTCTTCAAAGCAGACACACACACAGACAGACATACACTGTAGCGACGTGTTCGGCGGGGGCCGGGCTGATAGCTGGGGGATGCTGATAACCCGGCTACGCAGAGCTGATAGCACCTATAGCACTATTATAGCTATAAGAAATATGCTTTATTTACGGAAACTCTATCAGGCATTTATTTTTACGCGTTTACAACTTACTTTAATAATGCTCTTCGAAGTGATATAATTATTTTGTCAAAATTTTGCTTGCTGACTCGTATTAAAATCATTTTCAATCATTTCAAAAAGCTTAATGGAAGTTTTTAAAGGCCATCACTAGAAGACGTAATCTCCTAACTGAACAAGAAATGAATTCACAATCTAAAATGGAATTTGCAAAAAACGCTCCGATTACGAATATTATTTTTTTTTTCGATTTCAGTGTTGGTCCCATAGTAAAAGTTGTTCATAATGATGAGTACAGTGACCCCTTAAGTATTTGCGTTTATTCTGTTACACGTTGTATATGTATTTAATTATATTCCTGCTAGTGCTTTTGCTTTTCAGTCACAGGAGCTTCACAATTTAACATCAATCTAGATACTAAGCGCGTGCCTGCGTCTAGATACATCTCTCTAAGCATAACGTATACTTACATAATATTCACACAGATAAATAATACCTAACCATAGGCATAAATCGTTAGGTTTGAGGCATGGTAACGGCACCATAACCACGGAATGGTACCTCAGCGTCGGTTGAGGAGAAAAACTACAGCATTGCATCAGTTGGCGCGAATCTGCGGAAGTTGTAAAAATCAATGATGCCCGTAAGTGTCGCTTTCTCGGTCTTGGAAAGCAAGTGTATACTTTAATACTTATTTATGGACTGCTTCTCGGTTTGATTACTGGAGAGAAGGTGAAGGGCTAAAAATTAAAATATTTTTTCTTCCGGGCGGAAATTAAGATGACGAAATTGCAGTTATTGTTGTGATTCAATAACTGCTGTGTTTTAGTAAGAATCAATTCAGTTAAAAGGCAACTAGACTGCAAAACACATGTTTTGAAAAGTTTCAGTGCAAAGTTGAAGTCTCTGGCACTCGTAATTTCAGCAAAACCCATTTTTCAGTCAAGAAACAGAAATGCTTGCCTCAAAACGGTAATATAAACCCACATTTTGCCGGTTTGTTTAAGTTCCATATAATAGAAGGCGAGACGGGATCTCTTTCAGCCAATGAGACGAGTCTCGTCACGACTTGTAAAATCACTTAAATTCAGGCCTACCAGAAATCGACCATCTGTCTAGAACACTCCATCAAGACGATAAGTCAGGTTATCTCACAAGTGTAAACGTGGATACTATTCTGATCGTGATAATGACACAATCTTTACTCAATTGAATCGCAGTAGTGCCTAATGCGCACTTATTACTACAATAGTGAATCTATTACAATAGTAGCGGACACACGTAGTTTAACGCGACATGCTACCGCTTCATGGGAGATTCACGTGTAGGAAAGTAGTGACTTCTACGTCTTCTTGAAGTATTTATAGATATGTAATCGATGGAATAGTTTGTATTATGAGCACCATAATACAAATAATAGATGAAGGGCATTTTTTACAAAATCTTTTTAACTGTTTGTATGCCTAGTTTTGTTGAAAAGGTGATGTAAAAAATTTGATAATAATAATTTATTTACCATATTTTTTCTATTTTTTTATATAACCTTTTCAATCAGTTTAGATAGGATGACATAATTGGCAGTTTTATTACTTAAAGCGATTTTTTAAAGATTATCTTTTAATTAATTAAAGGCAGAGAAGAGACAATATTGCAGATAGTCTGTGGTAAACTGTGTTCATTATAAGATATAAAGTGGCTGTCTTAATTGCTAGAACATCTAGTTAAATTAATTGGGTTTTTTATACGCTTAATACAGATAAATATTCTCGCTAACACTAAATTTAGAAGTAGGTATTTTTTTAAGGTGCTCGTGACTAAAGAATAACAGCCGCACGGGTCAATCTTCAAGGTTAAGCAACGCTTGCCACGGTCGTTCTGTGGATGGGTGACCATCTTAACATATCGAGATTCCTCTGTGCCTCGGCAAGCACGTTAAGCTGTTGGTCCCGGCTGTCAATTGTAGATCTTTGGCAGTCGTTACGGATTGTCAGAAGCCAGAAAATCTGACTCCAGTCTTACCAAGGAGTTCCGTGTTACCCAGTTAATGGGTTAATAGGTAATACTGGTATTCGGCTGAATCCGGTTTGACTGGAAGCCGACCCCAATATTGTTGGAAAAAGGCTTATTATACTAGAAAAGGGAGATTGATTGTGTATATTTTTAAGGTTTCTTCCTTCCATAAGGTCGGAGTTTCGACAATATTCAAGAACAAACTTTGCTGTTTTGATATATATTATAAACAATTTGTATGTATACGTTTCTCAAAGAACAATTTCTCCAGAAACTCAATGTTTGGCTTCGCTCAGTACCAAACGTCGTTGTCATACGAATTGTTTCTTCATTCAGAATGTGTTGTTTTTTGCTAGAAACAGCATCCCCAAAGGGAAATCAGATTTCACAGAACGACTTTATCAAGCGGAACGTGCGGAAGTTATTACCTCACAGATAAAACGATGGCCTGCTGTATTTTTAGCTGAAAACAGACAAAAATATGTTTTACCTTAATGATTTCATAATCCACCATAACTGTGTTTAACCGTCAAGAGAAGCCCTAAAACAGTTATTTCCTAATTGGTTATATTTACCAAGGCGACCACCCCAGTATGTGTGAGAGGTATACATGTGTGTGTGTTTGTGTAAACACTTGCGTGTGTGGGTGGCCGTGTCAACTGAAGTTATGGCGCGAGGTGCCGGACAGTCAGACACACAAGTGATTGATTTTATTTTATTAATCGATTTTGTTGCGTCATTTATCATTGCCTGATAGACTTTTTGTTTGCTGTGTTATGTTTGATCATGATAGAAATAAAGGGTGGATTATTAATTGAAGGGAATTGATTGATGTGGTACAAGTTTATGGTATTTTTTTTATTTTTAATGGTGTATCATATTTCAGATTTTTTTGCATACAAAGGAAGTAAACCTGCCAATTTTTTTTTTAACTCTCAAAGGTAAAAAATATACTTTTTTAAACTAAAAATCTGAAACACATAATACTGAGCTGCATCAGACCACCGTTGACTCAAAATATCTAATTAAATGACGTTTTCTTGACGAAGTTATTACAGTCATAAATATTAACGCCTCTGTCGACGTCTGTACTCCAAGTTGGTCGCTGCATGTATGGAAATGTTTTTATGGTGTCAGAAAATAAATATCCCATCGAGCGAGGTTCCGTTGTGTGGTAAGTTGGTAACCAAACAGTCTGATAGCTTTATGTCCTCCGGTGTGAGGCAGTAACTCATCGTGAAGATGTGCAGGTATAGGGTTCAAGTTACGATGTTAACTGCCGAATATAGATACAATCTTAACATGGTAGATAATATTGAAAGTTTATGAACATGATAACGTCTCACGATATCTGTTTTTCATGCAGATTAGTGTCAGCTCCTGAAAGCTTCATCAATGAAATTCAGTTAAATAGAGCTAAGGGCCGGTTACTGGATTGGTTATTTTGAATTTAGAACGTATTCAAATTTCAAACCCTTAAAATTTGACAAGTTTTTTAAGAAAAGTAGAGTTTCACAAATACTCAACCACAAATTCTTAATTCATAAATTGGAGATAAGTTACGATACTTTTCCAGTGCAGAATCGATATAATAATAAACTGGCAACCTTGATTGATCTCCACACATGGCTATCACAATGTATTTTCCTTCACAACATTTTACGTATTATTATCTTTACTCTCTATTCATCTCGCCCAATATAATAAACTCCGTCACAAACATGACATACGACGTAATGCTCAACTACGAACCAAGCCCATAACAGCACCCCTCCCTGCGCAGTCGGTTATCAGTCAGGTGTGCGAGAGCAAACGACGGCTGCGCCATCTTAGCCTGCCCGGGACTGCGCCAACTTAGCCTACCGGGGAGTTTCACTACTCCACACTTAAGTAATGAACTGGCAGGGCTGGCAAAAGAAACAATACACTTGTGCTTTTAGTTTTTTAGCCTAACGTTTATGACGTCAGACTTTGTCTTTTTGTCATTGCTTTTTGGGGTTCCTCGTATACACAATTCTTCACGAATATCGATTCATAAGTCTGCCCACCCATACCATGGGCATTTGGGTAGGCAACTTCTAATCTTACTCTTCGGCTATCTTCTGATTACTAAAGAAAAGCTTGGGGCATACGTTCACTGTCAAAAAAAAAATTGTGCGTACAACTAAGGAGTGGAATTCCATGCCGGTGCATGCGTTACCTGATAGCCACAACCTGGGAGTCTTTAAATCAATAGTGAATAGGTTCGGGACTTCTAGGCAAACGTGATCTATTGCGTCAACTACATCAAGTGATATTGTGGGCATACGCGAGCCTAATAATAATCAAAAAAACACTAGGAATGTTTACCTTTTGACTCGAAATAGATAAGTAAGCACTTACGCTTGAATAGAATGCTTCTTAACAAAATTCTTCTGCTTCAAGAAATTCCCCATTCTGCTTTCGTCGAAACAGAGATTTCCATAAGTTCCAAGTATTTCAAACAAACTTTGTTTTCGACTTATTTTAAGCATTGGACTTCTAAGTACCGTTATCTACGCAGCTAAAGAGTTCAACTAATGTTTATTATTATTATTATTCGGCAAAATACGCGGACTTATTGAATTTGTAATTTGAGTTTGCAAGCTCGTAGCCCGGGGGAGGCCACGGGGTTTTGAGTCCAAAGAGGGTTGGAGCCGCTAACATTATTTGAGAGGGGTTGATTCTGGTCAGGCGAAAAAATACGTGCCTCACATATTTGAATAACGTTGTGTTTTGGTTATCTAGCTCTTCTTATACATATTTAAAACAGTTCCGTGGTTGACTGACAAACAAACGATCTTTTGGGCCTTTTGGAAATGTAGGAAACGTTGGGATACTTGAAAAAGGTTTTTCGAAGCTCCACCCTTGAGTAGTTTCAGTGAACTGGTATTAGAATATTGAACGAGCACACTGTCTTAGGCAACCGCTAGTAGGTAACCTTTGAAGAATGAACCTTAAAAAATGGTTAAATAGTCTATTTCGCTCAGTGCCAACCCTACAAGAAAAATAGGAGAAAAGTACACCGCACAAGTTTTTATGTGTTTGTAAGAAACAAACGATTTTTTGTGCGGCTCCCTAATTTATACACTTACTTGTTTATTTTTATTATTGTTCGTAATTTTTTAGCGGCACTAGAGGGGGCCCTTGTCTTCGCTCGCTAACTTCGCGGATATTTTTCAGGAAGATTGTTTCAGAGTTGTTGTTGAAAAGTTTTTACACCTGAAATGTTGAGATACTCTTGCTTGGGGACTTCCGTTTTGATACCTACTTTATGTTTCCTGTAGGCGTAAAGGAATTATGTGTGTTATGTGTTAATACGTTGAAAGTTATGATATTGACTCGTATTAAATGGAAAGAGTTCTACAGTGCGATTCCGTAAACATGTTGAAGTGAAGGCTTGGGTGAAGTGATCACTAAGTGAGCTGTCAATCTATGTAATTAAGATGGAATGACAGTTCACTTCGCTCTCACTCCACCTGAGTTTTCCCGGTGAGAGGTTTAGGTATATAATCAACCATTTGGTATACTTAAAGTGATCTGCCGGTCTATTCTGTCAACATCTCACCGTGTATACTGAGGTGGTGAGCATGAAGTAAACTGTCATTCCATTTTGTTTGTATAGATTGACCGCTCACTTCACCTGCACGATGAGATGTTTTCAGAATCGCACTGCTGTAGTGTACAATTAGTAGGATATCGTGGTTTCTATACTTTAATCTAGAATCAAGTAGTATAAAACGTACTGAATAAGACTTGGCAAGCAGAAAAGGTTGTTCTAAGAAATTCTCATGTAATATCTTAGTGTTTCTTCGCCATGAATATGTAGGTACACTTTGACTCGGATTTTTCATGATAATCTAAATAACAATTAGTTGGCAGCTAATAATAACTGGATCCGGTCTATTTAAAATAATACTTTTGAAGTGACAACGTCTAATAAATCGATGAACACCGGCTGCACGCATGAAAAAGGATGACTCATTGTAACGTTACGATCATTTCATCAATGTTTTGTTATGATGTTGTCACGTTAAACTATTGTCCGTAACCCGACTTTACAGACAACCAATTTTTAATAAAAACCTGAAATTGCTTGAATCCTCCTCGAACGTGAATAATAAATGACGAATGTGTAATTGAATACATAAGAAAGACGTATGTAATTAGGTGAGTTGATACAATAATTCTCTCATATGAACAGACAGTAAACATATCTTCGTGAAACATCCGTTGCTAAGTCCTGAAATAACAACAAAACATTGTTCTCTTATGTACCTATTGTTATGTAAATAACGTTATGTACACATATGATGTCTACCGTCCGTATCGCGGGACATGAGTAATGTTACCGTGTCTGCTTATTAAATAGATATTTATAACTTAGTAGCTATATAAATATTGTATTATTAACACATCAGATTGTAGGTGTATTATACCTATATACTAACTAATGGTTATGAGGAGCTCGTGGCTAAAGAATAACAGTCACACGAGTCGATCTTCAAGGTTAAGCTAACGCTTGCCTAGGTCGGTCTGTGGATAGTTGACCATCTTAACATACCGAGACTCCTCCGTGCCTCGGAAAGCACGTTAAGCCCTTGGTCCCGGCTGTCATTTATAGATCTTTGACAGTCGTTACGGATTGTCAGAAGCCAGAAAATCTGACTCCAGTCTTGCCAAGCAGTACAGTGTTACCCAGTTAATCAGTTGTGGTGGACTGGTAGGCAACCGCTCCACGTAAAATACTGGTATTCAGCTGAATCCGGTTTGATTGGAAGCCCCCAATATAGTTGGGAGAAGGCTAGGCAGATGATGATGAATAACTAATGGTTAAAGGTACTTTTAACTTACCTGTCTATGAACTTCGTATAAACTGTGAACCTACATTTCATTTTTCATTTATTGGTGTGATTTTTTTGTACATTTCACATGAGATCATAATAATAAATTATTAGTTCCTCAAAAATCTACCTTAAAGGTGTACACTCTCACAGAATATTATTTCCACTAGTCCAACCAGCCTTCGCTGTCCAGTCCATCTGATTGTATACGGAGATCCCAAAAAAAAGCACTTTAATTTTTCCGACTTTACAGGCAACTTTTCCTAAAAAACTAATTCGGACTTTAAGCAACATTTTTTTCAATAGTCCTGTCGGACCATCCGGTTCATTCTCATGCAATATCCTTAAGGAAAAACAGCGTTTAATTTTGTTTAGGTGCGTAATTTAATAGTTTCATTCAAAGTTATTTTATTTATTGTTCGAATCCTGTAGGTTGAAGTATCACACATTTTGGATATTGTGTCTATAGTAATATACGAGGCTTGTTACACCCAATACATTCCAATCTGTTTGAAAAATCATGTATATGATTACGAACGAAAATTTTAAAATTAACAAACACACATCAATTAATCCAGTTCACACAGCTGGGTCGTTTCTATAGAAAAAACTTTATTTCAGGCCATACAAAAACTCTTTACTTATGTATACATAGTAGAAGCAGTATTACATTATCTTTCGTCTATTATAAGAAGTACTCATAAGAAGATTTTTATTGCGTCTTTCTTTCTTTCTTTCCTTAACGAACATGACTTAATATCGTACGCAATACATATTACGTCTTATTTCGACGGTAGATATATTAATTTCTCGGAGAAATGTTTGCCTACCCTCCGTTTGTTATGATGGCTTGTTTATGCTATAAATAAGGGGCAAAAAGGGTGCGGATATGGGGGTATGTTGAACTTTGAATGTGTGTATTTTGAGTTTTATTCGGCTGAAATAATATCATGATATCGCAACTAACTGGAATAGTGTTTTTCGTTTCTTGACCCTTAAAGATGAGATGATTACATTTTGAAAAACACTGTTAATTATAATGAACAAAACAAATATTTTTGCTTTGTCTGACCTCACATTTGCTTAACATAAAAAACTTTAACAACAATCTTAACTATCGCCATATTTTTTAGACAGACCGACCCCACTATAGATAGAGAAAAAAAAAATAGAAACTCGTGTGTTACCAGTACAAATGTACCATAATTAACAGAACCCACACAAGAAAGTTACCTACATGTAATGTAATACTTTATCCAAATAAAGTAAAAAATAAACCCGATAGTAAAATTGTTCCTTACAAACTTTTAAGAAAATTTTACTTTATACTAGATATTATTGTCATTTAATAATATCAATCACGTGACAATAATATTGTTAATATGGTTTAATTAATTTATTATCGCTTGTTGTTAGCCGATGCAATATTATTACAATTTAACGTCATCATTTCATCAGTGTACAGTAATTATTAGTTTAATTTATGAAACAGTTCTTATTAGCATTATTAGTATTTATTAGTGATGAAGTAACATAAAAAATATGTTACATAAGTACCTATAGGTGGTTGAAAGGTACCCAGTGGCGGCCCTTCATAGTAATACTAATTGGACATTGTTATCGCAACCCAATATTAAAACAATATAAGTATGTTTATTAAATTTAGTAATAGTTATTCTCTTTATTAAATACATAATGTATAACTATTTACTATATATAGACTTAAATAAATAAAAAAACTAACTAAAAATATTCTAAAATATGCGCATCGCTGACCACTGGTTAAGAACCCAAAAGGCTGGAAGCATTGCCACGTATGGCAATGCTGCCAGCCTCCAGCATCCTTTTTCCTAGGTAAAAGCCAGCCCTTGGGTCACGCGAAGTGTCAACTAAGCGTCTTGAAAGATCTCTAAACAAGTTATGTTTATTTAATTAAATTAAATGAATAAAGAAACGTGAAGAAGAATTAAAGTACCTATTATATGATGGAAGTGGTAATAACACTAAAGTTATAATTTAATTGACTGTTTCGAGCCCCCTAGTCTATTGTATCGTCTATGGTCTACTTAATTAAACACATAAAATCAAATTTAAACTTCAGCTATTCCACAATCAACTGCCTGCAAGCCGAACCCAATCTATCAACAAGGTCGCTTTTGAAAAACAGCTCGGAAGTATTTCACGTAACCAGCACGTTGGCACGTATAGCATTATGTGACTAGAAAAGGGACAAGCTTATTATCAAATCAATAAACGTGATTATATCGAAACACCACTAAAATTGAGTTGTTTCAGAAGTGCCACTGAGTACAAAACTGAAAGTACAAAGGTAGTTACTTTAAAAAATCTTTTTATAATATTGATGGGCTCGCGTTTGACCATAATTTCACCTGATGGAAAGTGACGATGTGGTAAATGATGGAGCATGCTTGCGGAGAAGTAACCCATTCACTCTCAGGTTGTAGTTATCAGGAAACACAGACTTCAGTAAGGGATTCCACTCCTTAACTGTACGCACAGTGAAAGAATTCCCAAAACGTTATCAAGAGGATGCAGCTCTCTAGAAGGAAAACATCTAAATAAATATGTACTATCGTGACTATAGACTTTTATAATTTTTGTTTTTATTTATTATCATCATTCAGTTCATTTTGACACACAAGACTTAGCAAATAATTTGTGTTTACCTCTCGCATGATTAATTCGCATGCAACCATATTTGTACGCTTCTTGGCATAACATAGCGACCTAATAACTTTAATTTAAGAACTGTATCCACTACCTATGTAACACAAATAAAAAATGACTATAATTATGACTGTGTAGCAGTAACCTGAACTTCAATGAAAAAGAATGCAAGCTGATGTAAACTTCTTCTTCATGTCTCTGGCACGACAGTACTTACTAAGATGTCATTAGTCCAAAACTTTGCCACTTCCACGGCAGGCGTAAATATCCCTTAGGGCGCAGAGGGCAGGATAGGAGATGGAGCAAAGTTAGTGATCTTCAGCCACGAAATCATGAAGACACAAAAAGCATTGCACATGAGTTTCACAACTTCCAAAACAAGCTTTCCATAAACTGCACCTTCTGTCTCCATTTCCTCCATGGTCCAACTCTCGCTGCGCCGGCGCACGCTGCAAGAGGCCCGGAGCGACAAGCGGGGGGCGAGAAGGGGGGGCGGTTGGGCAATACATCAGTGCTACCTTTCTAATGACTGGCGCCGGCGCCGCGAAGAAAGCGCCGAGACAGACACGTAAATTGTGCGTTTGGATATAATATTGTGGTTTAATTAGGTTTCGAATGCGATGGGATTTCACTTGATTTGGTATGGAAGAGGAAGGGAACTCAATCAAAAATCAGAATCAAGGGGGTCAATCTAAAGGGCACCAATGGGGTCAAAAGGACTCTAAATCACTGAAGGCACGTGGCTGCGGAGGCCTTCAAAAGATAAGGCTTTTCGCACAGCATTTTCTTACTGAAAAGTTAGGCACGGTTAATCCTGAAGCAACCAAAACCATAAATTTATTATGACCAACAGCTTTGTGCTGAGCTGATGTCAGCAGTCTAAGTAGGACTAGAGTGGTTCCGAATTACATCGATTCTTATACCACAACAGCATACCCCAGTGAAATGTCTTTAATAATTGCTAAGAAATAATCCACTGAGGGCTCGTGAAAGAGCTACTTCCTGATGCTACGAAACCTAAGGCTCGCTTCCCCCAGCCAAAGTTATCTGTTAACTCCGAGTGAGATGTTAATACGAGTGGTCCATTGCGTATGAAAAAAAAAATTGGCGCAATTGAGCCTAATTATTTATGTAACAAAGTAAAATCAGTAACTATGTCTAGAATATATGATTTGGGGTCACCAAACAAAATGGGATAGAAGCAGGAGGATGAGCGAGTGTTTTTCAAATCTATTAACCTATATTGTACATTATAATATGTAAGCTCCATGACATCTTTCTCCAAGACTCTTCGTAATTTGATAAAACATTACCTACCAGCATCACACCATAGCCTCAGGGAGCACAGTTAAAAATCCAACTCATTGTATAGAAACGTATTCTCGCCGTGACCTTTCCAAGCTGCGAGTACAGTTAGCGGCGCCCTGCGGCTTTGCCCTCCAGATCCGTGATTACCAACCGGTACCAGCGGTAGGTACTACAGCCTCGATAGGTCTTTGAAGGTTTAATGTTACGTTAAATCTCCAATAGGAAGGTACAGGCACAACAGCAGAAGATTAAAATTATTAAATAACCTTATATAAAATCATCAAAACCAGACAATTTGCGCGAAATAGGGTTAGCCATGTTTTTTAATTCCAGACAAACATTGATATGACGTAAATATAGTCTCGATTACAAAAACACAAGTCAATAGTTTATCAGTAATACTTTAATTATAATAGTAGGAACATTATATACAAACAGAATACCTACTCGCGTACACGTGGCATCTGTTTTTTTATGTTATGTACTCACTGTACATAATGGTGAGTCAATTTTGATTGCCATAACATTCCGTAGTTAATGAGATAAATCAATGAGGACGTTAGGTACCTATGTTAATAGGTACATGACTTTGCACTTTACATAATTATGTATGTACTGACTGGCTTTGAGTAGATAAAAAAATCGGATTAGGCTTGATATTAATTCTGAAGCACGTGCGGCATATGGTTTGTCTTACAAAAAAATATAACCGACTTTCAAATTTCAAAAAAACACTACAAAGTACAAAATAACTTTAATTTCGGAAGTCGGTGTTAAAAACGAAGAAACAACCAAAAACACCCCACACCTAAAAACACGGCTGGAATAATATATTTTCTATTTTCCCAGTTATTTTGATTTAAAAACACATGAAACACACATTTAATCCTTTCACATGAAATAGATTTGTTCAAATCGGTTCATAAATGATGGAGTTATGAGGTAACAAACATAAAAAAATAAAAAAAAACCGAATTGAGAACCTCCTACTTTTTTGAAGTCGGTTAAAAACCATGCCATAAATAACACACCAAAACTATGGTCTTTATCTTATCGTTCATTCTGGTCACATTGCATATAGGCCTATTACGTTTTCCCTAAGCGTCAATGGATCTGACCGGAATTAAATGCCTCAGGCCAGTGACAAAGGGCACCGCCCAAGGACCTCTCAGGATTGGGTCAAAGGCTTCAACCAACTTAATGGTTTGATCAATGGGGTGATGACCCATTTTTGGAATATTGTCTTGTTTCAGAAGTAATCAGTAGATCTCAAAAGCTGAGGAAATGTATAAATGGTATGTGTATATAGAGGTATAAATCGGAAGTATAATTAATACTTTGTTGGGATTTGGCAATGCAGCACCTACGAATATTTTTTCGTAAATACAGCCAGAAGCTCTGCCTACCCCGTGTACACAGAAAAAAATGTATCCTGCCGAATGCTCAGCTAATTGTGTTTGTTCCGGTCTGCGCCAAAGCGAGCAACTTCCGAGCAAGCGGCTTTCCTAACAAATTGAATAAATGTTTGAACGCCTGATAAAATTGTTATAGCAAAAACGTATTTATGCAATTCGATAATAACATGTTTTTCACTCATATGTGGCAATATTTGTTGAGGATGATAGGGAAACGTTTTCGGGATATTAACGAGCATTATTATATTATCATGTAATAATAGCTTAAATATTGGTGTAATTTTGCTTTGCCGAAATCGAGTTGGAAAGTCAGTAGGTGCCTTCGTGTGCACACTTCCAGAACATGTTTTCTACTTTGGTATAGAAGGTCTTTCCATAACATAAATAGTACAATATTTCCACAACAATGACAAAACTAAGACATGAAAACACAGTAACCACCACTTAGTAAACGAGAATCTTGTAAAAGTTATTTTCCACTTATTACGGTAGAATGCTAAGTACTACATAAACTTCTTAAAGAAAAGAACAGGTATAATATTATGTCATAAATAAATTGGTTTCCAAAGAAAATACCTTCTACTTATATCTTCCGAAAAATATCTTCCATCCGACGCAAAAACAACAAACAAAGATAAATAGCGGAAAGTTTTTCAGGAGAGAATATAATCGCTTCACTTTTCCTTACAAAACAAATCTGAGTAATTCATACTTTGGCTCTTAAGCGTGGGATGAAACGACTCCCATTATTATTACTAAGAACGTACTTACCTACTTACTTCGTACTTTGATACGATTTTCTGAGAATTTTGTCAAAGCAATTCTAATGAGAATAAAATAATATAGTTAAGTTTTTCGGCATGACCCATACGTCCAGTTGTTAGGTCGGACCTTATGTTGAACGAAGGTCCTACACTCGTCATTACTGAGTCAAAAAAATGATAATTAACTTTTATTTTTAAATCTTACTTTTTGTATTGCTGAGGTGAAGGATTCTTAAGACAAATGGCACACTAAGGTTAAGTGAACCCAATACTGGAATAAATTCGCTTTTGTAAATGAGCTGTCCTATTGTATTTGTAGCTTATTGTGTGTGCCAAAAAAATAGAATCAGAATGTAGGAAACACGTGGGAAGCCCACACTTTGGATACAATCTCGACAGTGTTACCATGTTATCTAAGTAATATAAAAAGATTAAAAAGTCTTCTTAGGAGGAACAAACATTAAAATGTAATAATGTTATTGTGACCTATATATTGGGAAGAATTTTCCAAGATCATTATAATACGTCAAGATATTAAATTTGTCTCGTTTTTCTGGGATGGTTAAGGAAAAGTACAGGTTGTTTTAACTGTCAGAGGAATTAGATCGCCTTTGGGTTAGTGGTGTAATATTCGGACTTTTGAAGTACAACCATCGATATTGTACCCATAAAGTTGACCGTGAAAATTTAACTTTTATTAAATATGTGTATATAAACTGTTAAATAAATAAATAAAACTTAGCTAAAGTGAATTTGAAGCCAACTGTCGATCCCTGGTACCTAGGTTGAATGACAGCTCACTTCACGGCTAAAGTTTGAGATTTTTGCAGAATAGCACTACAACTTAGGTTTCCAGGACGAACAACGATTCAATCCCATGTGGGGCTAGATATACCTAATTAAGATTTCAGTTCTAAAACCAGATTTTAAGATTCCTTATGTCTTTTAATTAACTTGCCTCTGTTATTACTATCCCAAGACAGTCAAAGTGACAGTTTACTAAACTTAATAAAGCCAAGTTTGACCAACTTATGTAATCTATCCGTTTACGAGTATGATCGTAAAAACTAAGCACCTCCATAATTGCACGGACTCGCGAGGGATTGCGGGTAGTTTTGCTACGCTATGGAAAACCGTAAAATTACATACGACTGGTAATTAAGTGATTACTAGGAGTAGCTGGTACCAACCGGTAGGTAGGTGCAGGCTGTACAACTCTCTTTTCCTAAGAAAACTGCTGGTTAACTTGCTTTGATCCGCGGGTTCGCTTCTGACTATTAAACTTAGGTGCCGTTACGATGATTGATTTTCTTAGAACTTGCTCTTGGCTTTCGTCGTAAGGCTGTGGTTATAAAGTGTGGTGACCTATTTAGCCTTGGTATTAGTACTAAGGTAAGTAGATTCAAGGCTTGTTTGAAATCAAATTAAAAGGTACTTTAACTAACCAATCTTTAATTTGAAGGAAACAGTGGATTCAAAGCAACATCTGCTGAATACATCGTGTTTTTCCTGATGTAAGGAATATTTATTATAATATTTGGTATAGCTTTGCAACAAATTCAAAACTGAAACAATGCTTTACACTGAGATCGGCTTCTTTCGAATGCCATAAAACTTGCCAATTCAAGTTTTTTTCAAAGCTCCTCGTTCCACCATCGAACTAAAGGACGTACGGCGATACGCTCACGGTACATGGCAGACATCCAACCCACGTTTTCGGAATACTTTCTTTGTAGTAGTGGAGTAGTGGAATTCCCTGCCGGTGTCTGTGTTTCCTGATAGCTACAACCTGGGGGTATTTAAAATCACGATTGAATAGGTTACTTCTAGGCAAGCTTCTAGGTAAGTAGAGGAAACTAGATCGCGCGGCAGGTCACCTATGTTCTGGACTGATAAAGTTGAATCCGCACTAGGAAGCCAGTAACTGATTGTACCAGACAGTCTGCCAACAGGGAGAGATGGCGGGAGATCGTGCCTCTCCGCCTCGACGTGACCACACGGAACACGACTGCACTGCCAAGAGCGAAACGACGGAGAAGAGAGAGGTACGCGACGCCTGCTCCATCGCCGACCACATCATCGCTTTCAATCAGATGAGTTAGTCGTAAAGCACGAGCCTAATAAATTTAAAGTTTTAAATTGTATATTTTTCTTTAAACAAACAAACAGAAACACAAATCAAATTAACACGGAACAAGACATTTCTAGACCGTAACCGTGTCTCGCTAAGCGATCATTAGTGTTTAGCACGAAATATAAATTATTGAGCTGCGCCGGAGTCTGTATTGATCACGTTTTTAGTCTCAGCTCCAAACAAGTGACTACGTGAAATGGAACGTGTGGAGGAATGCTATCAGTGTCGGTCTGTTTGTCACTCACGTTTCTGTGGCTGATAAGGAGAGAAAGAGAGAGCTATTTCTTTGAACTGGGAATCAAAAACAGTTGAGAAAACAGTAAATATAATAGTATAAATTTTGATGTTTTCAATCATAATTAAGTAGGTAGATTTGTAAAACTTGGTAGGTACATAATAATGCTGTTTTAGTTTTGCAGCGTTTCAATTTTACAGTGGATTATCGTTTTCGGAAGTGAAAAAACACTGACTGGTAGAGAAAGCCTTATAAGAACTCCGTTCATTTACCACTACCAGTATTTTTTTACACAGGCCTTTAGCCTTGTGCGACACTAACCAGATGTCAAGGAGGACAGGGAGACCGTGTATCCTATTCAGACCCAGCTCTTTACATAAAATTCTACAGAATATCGTAGAACCATTTCTTGTGGTACACTAACACGTCACACAACTCTACATCTGATAATCAAAACTTCAGCTAATATCATCGCGCAATAAAAAGAAACATCTCCCCAAACATAATACCATAACTGGGGACGATAATATCATCTCTGCAACAACAACTACGTCGTATATGACAATAATGTTCAGAGGGCGCCACCGAACGATGCACCGACATATTACAACCAGGGTAATGTGTGATTGTGCTGCCGGCGTGGATTCATGAAGTTTGGAATAGAAGTTGATCCACCAGTAAATGATGAACGTTGTATATTGTCAGGAGGATCTCCTTGGTAGATCTTTGGAAGCGTCTGGTAAAAGTAAAAGAGAATTTGAATTAAGAATATGAAAATATGTTTTGTTTTTATATGGAACTCCGGTACCAGCGCTCGTTTCAGGCAGATGCCAAAATATATTATTATTAAATATAATAATATATTTTAAGGTTTAAATCTCAAATATAGTTTTATTTATAATAATAATATTAAGTAGTACTAGCGTGAGTCCGCTAGTGTTACAATATCTACATGAAAGACTATTTTTGAGGAGCTGGTGGCTAAATAATAACATTAATAACAGCCGCACGGGTCGTTATCCAAGGTTAAGCAACGCTTGCCGAGGTCGGTCTGTGGATGGGAGACATTCTTATCATACCGAGACTCCTCCGTGTCTCGGAAAGCACGCTACGATAGTTGGAGCCAGAAGAAATCTAACTCCAGTCTTGCCAAGAAATACCGAATTACTCAGTAAATGGGTTGTGGAGGTCTGGTAGGCAGCCGCTCCACGTAAAATACTGGTATTCAGCTGGTTTGACTGGAAGCCGACCCCAATATAGTTGGCCAAAAGATTATGAATAACGGTGTTTTAAGATTCCAGTAAAACTATTTAGAATCTATCACTTAACTCTGTTCCGTCATGGAGAACAAGTCGTTGTGATTTCAGATTCAGAATCAGATTTATTTATTGATTCAGATTTTTTTGAATTGTCACCGGAAAATTGCTGACGCCGTAAGATTATAATAAATCTTTATTAGATTATAGTTTTTTTTTTATATATTGTGAAAAAATCGTTTTGTTTACAATAAATCCCATACAAATTCAATAG
Source organism: Mamestra brassicae (assembly GCA_905163435.1). NCBI lineage: Eukaryota > Metazoa > Arthropoda > Insecta > Lepidoptera > Noctuidae > Mamestra > Mamestra brassicae. The sequence goes on along the minus strand of LR991003.1, from coordinate 18,019,694 downwards.
TTTCCAATATATCCGTGTCTTATTAAGAAAAAAATAGTTCACATTTTCACGCGATATTTTACAATCCTACGTCGTTTGATTGCAAACGAAATAAGATTCACTTTTCCGGTGACATATTCATATTAATTGTGGTGTTATTGATAACCCCCTAAACCTAGCTAAGAAATATCTTTGCTTCCTAGATTAATAATATTATGTTGGGTTGTGCTTACAAAGCGGCCATGACAGTTCCGGCCTTAAGGCCTGAAAAATAGGTCAGGGTTGTTTCCGTTGTATGTATTTAACACGTGTTTTGGTCTCCTTGATAAACCTTGAATAATATTTTAAAGGTAATTGAATGGAGCATAAAATATTCTGCGAATATATAGCTTAGAAGTACCTTTTAACTTTATGAAACCTGGTGTTCTCGAAGTCAAAAGTGAATAGGTTACTTCTGCTGATCTGCTTCTGGAGCGAGGTTGGCTGGTTGGACTGACGGCCGCCATGGCCCACGCACAATGGTCCCACATCAGTACTAAGTGCGGAAACCATTCCCCAATAGATAGATAGGTTACTTCTAAGCAAGTGTGTTTCGCCGACATGATCATCATACACATTGTTTCAATTAATATATCTGTTTATTCTTTTATTTACTTTATTTAGATGCTATACATGTATATTATGTAGGATGTTTAATTTAGAACGCATAGAAACTTTAAAATATTGAAAGGTGTATGAACGCAGCGATGAGTGAATGAGAGAGTATGTGTGTGAAAGGGAAGGGGAGAAGGATTTTTACGACGCAAGAGGAACGTGAGTAACTAAGAAGTGAAGAAGTTTGAATAAATAAAAAGCAGTTTCAGAAGTCCTTTATTTTGGTCTACCACATACCCCCCCACATATATATGTAAGAATATTACTATATTAGATTGATTCAAATGAACCGCCACTCGTCCATTGAAAGGTTCATTAGAAAACCAGCGTCAGACAGCATCAGTCTGTCTGACATATCGCTGAAATGGACCTTTTTAGTGCAGCCGTGAGACACACACTTGGTTCTTAGCATACCTACATTTATTTTTTTATTTCTATGTACCGTACGTGTTTCATGTAAGTGCTAAACAAATATTATTCTTTCTTGTTTCTTTCTTTTTCATCACTTCCTATGAGGTGATATTATGATCAATCGCGTGATTATTGATAGACAATAAACGTAAGAACCGTTACTTAATTATTTTGCAATCTTTGATTTTAAATTCCCTATCCATCTGGTCTGGCAGGTTAATCCGAAAGCTCGACAGCAGGGGAACATGTAATGACATATTTATTTACACTGCCCGCCGCGAGGGGTGGGTAATTGCATTCTTCATGTAATACATGACTGACTGGATTCAATATTAGGAGCGTTTAGCAAATACCTTTGAATTGCAATAAACTGGGGAGATACGGAGATTACGTTTTTTTGTATCTCATCATAAAACGCAATATTAGATTCATCACTACCACAAATAAGTAGGTATTGTATTCCACACTTTTGAGAACCATGATAATTCAAGTCATAATTCAAGGGGTCCTGCACCTTATTTTTTTTATGGATGGGAAATCATCAAATTACTTCTTCCGCTCTGGGTGGAGCGGAAGGGCGTCTCAGACTCTTACTGACTAAAACCCATCCGTGTTCCTTCTAAAGCCCTTTGCGTTCCAGGGCCGCGGTGACTCTTTCGAACAAATTCCGCAACCAGGGTCCTGCACCTTACATTAACACTGTGCAAAGGCCCAGCTATTTAATTTACATTCAAATTAATTTACATTTTTCTAAGGAAGAAACAATCCTTAACTAGTTCTAAATATTTAATGAATTAATATCGACGTACCAAAAATCAGAGACATGTGAAAAGAATCCCTTATTTACATTTCTTGGGGAGGGAGAACTTTGTCCTTTAATGAAACAAGCCTGTATAATAAAAAAAAAATTGCTTGCCTTGCCATCCTGAGCCTACCAGGTGACGATGTGGTAGATCGGTTTATAAGTCGTCGTAAAAGTCGCCTCTTATGAATAACTAACTTTTTCCCGCGACTTCGTACGCGCATATTCCGTTTTTTCCCGTTCTAATTTCCCAAAACCAGTCGGATAAGGAAAATTGGGACGGGAAAAAACGAGTGTTGCACGTACGAAGTCGCGGGCAAAAGTTAGTTTTCAGAAATTAGCGCGTTTAAATAAACAAACTCGTAAGATAAAAAAAAAAAAAAAAAAAAAAAAAATGTGTTTATTAACTTAAAATCTTTACAATTAAGTTGCCGGGGCTTCCCAGGAAGTAATCCGAAGATACTTGTGTTGGGAAAAGCCTCGCTCTCCCTCGATTTACAGATCGTTAAAAGTTACACATTTTATATAAGAACCAATAAAGAAAAGAAAAGTATAGTGTAATAAAGAGTGTGGTGCGTGTAAGTGTGTGTTTATGGCGAGTTTATGTGAGTGTGTGTGTGTGTGAGTGAGTGAGTGAGTGAGTGAGTGTGTGAGGATGTGTGTGTGTGGGTGAGTGTGTGTGTGTGCATATGCATGGGAATGGGTCTCATACATACCAACAAATTTATTTAGTGTCTGTGTGTATGTATGAAGTTCAACCTAGAGTAACCAAAATATCCTCCACGCCATCGTACTTAAGTGTGAAGAGCCATTCAGTCAAGGTCCTCTTACACTCATACAGCTTCATAGGGTAAATATTGAGGATGCGATTAAGTTTGTTATAAACGCGTGGCGCTTGAGCTACATTTTGGCGGCTAGCAAAAATTGAACGTGATACGTATGTAGGGGCTACCAGATCACACCGTCTTTTTTTGAGTTTGGCCTGGTGAAAAGGTAATATTTTATGATGTCTTAGCACCATGTGAAGTATATATAGTTTTCTGACGGAGAGCAGCTTAGAGCTAGCATATAGCGAATCAGTAGAAAACCTATAAGGCTTACGGTACATGACCTTAATCAGAGATCTTTGTGCCCTCTCTAGATCTATAAAGTATGATTTGGCTGCTCCACCCCATACCGAGATACAGTATGTGATTACCGATTGGGCTAGCGCAATATATACTTGCTTCTGAAGCTCGGTACTCATAACTTGTCGCAGGGATTTGAAGACCCATATGAGTTTTCTTACCCTCCCTATGGTCACTTCCAGATGTGGGTACCAGCTTAACCGCTGATCCACAACAATACCCAGGTACCTGACGGATTTTTCCTTCTGGATTGTGGGACAGCTACAGGAAGTTTGGGTTGGAGTACGACAGGAGTGGATTCTAATGTTAAAGTCAGGCGCAGGCTGAGAGTTTACGAATTTTGAGAAACAGACGTAGTTTGTTTTTTGGGTGTTTAGCGTAAGAAGATTCTCGCTTAGCCAGTGACTAACTCTAGCCAGTCCCCTCTCAGCCTCAAGCCTAACTTTATCCCAGGCCTTTGCAGAGAAGATAATAGCGGTATCATCCGCGTAGGACAGTATTCTCGCACCGTTGATAATAAGGTTGCAGAGCTCATTTATATATATCAAAAATAGCGTCGGGCCGAGAACACTGCCCTGCGGGACGCCAAACGTTACCCTCTCCTCATTACTAAGGTAGTTTTCGATTTTTACCCCCTGGTGTCTATTTTGAAGGTAACTGCTGAGAAGAGAGAGAGCAGAACCTCGAAATCCTAAGTTCTCCAGCCTGTGTACAAGTTTGGAGACAGAGACGGTATCGAAGGCTTTCTTGAGGTCAAGGAAGACCACTAGACATTTGTTCCCCTTATCTACTTCCTTGGTTATAACAGATGCAAGTTCTTCAGTAGCATCCTGGGCTGACATTCCCCTCCTAAAACCATATTGAGAAGATGATAGCATGTTATACTTAGTTAAGTATTTTACGATTCTATTGTTCAAGAGCTTCTCAATGATTTTAGAAATGGAGGTCAACACAGAAATTGGCCGATAGTTGTTAACGTCGTCTCTATCTCCACTCTTATACACAGGGGTAACAACGGAGCGCTTAAGAAGGTAGGGGAAGGTACCTGTGCGAAAACATAGGTTGGCCAGGTCACAGATCAGAGGGACTAAGACTTCTTTGGCTTGCTTTAGAAATAGGGTAGGAATTCCGTCCCAACCTGGTGCACTCCCAGAGTCCAAGGATAATAATATATTTTCAGCTTCCTCCTGAGAGGTGTCCAACAAAACAAAAGAGGTCAGATTAGGGCTGACTATGTTAGAAGATTTAGAGGGAATGAAGCTATCTATGATGTTCTTTGCTAGAGTTTCTCCGATGTGAATAAAATAATTATTAACATAGTTAACCGAGTCTTGGGGACATGATTTAATCTTTAGAAGGTCGCCATTTGAGCTCCTTGGTTGCTTATAATTAGTGATTTCATTAATGGTTGACCACAGTGCTCGAGGGTTTTTAACAGATGTTTTAATTTTATCTCTATTGAATTTATTTTTAAGTTTTTTTATAAGGTTCCCACAGAAAGTCCGATATCGTCTGTATGTTATTATTAGAATTTGATTGTGGGGGTTAGATTTTAGTTTAAGGTAGATTGTATTCCTTAGTCTAATACAACGTAAGGCACCTGCTGTGATCCAGGGTTTAATGGTTCTTTTGCTATTCGTTATAATTACAGTTCTAGTGTTGGAAAGTATAGCTGTCTTAACCATTTCTATCAGCGCAAAGGCGTAAGTATCGGGGTCTTTGAAGATATTAAAAAAGGAGGTATCAGTATTTATTAAACTATTGAGAGCATTTTCATAGTTGACTACTGTTTTGCATCTTTTAGGTTTATTATGATGATATTTATTCGCGATAGATAACAGAATTAAGCAGTGGTCTGTTACTGTTGTATTTAAAACAGCTGTGAAAGCTGTATTTTTTGCTTTATCAAGACTCAGAAGGACGTGGTCTAGGCATCCATCCCCCCTCGTAGGTAGGTTGTGAGACGGTAAAAGTCCACGCGTTGATAGCACATTTAAGTACGTAAGTCTATTATTTCTCTCTTGATTAGTTTCAGTTGGAGAAATAATCAAGTCAATGTTAATGTCCCCTAGAATCAGAACGTTATTATTAGGGGTAATATTATCAAGATGGTTGCTAAGGGATGTTATGAAATTACCTGCATGTGGAAATGATGGGGAACGATAGATACCTAGTATAGTGTAGTTTGATATTTTTATTTCGAGTCCGGTGGCATTTACAAGGTTAGGCTCTTTATATTTTACCGAAAGTTTATTTGTGATGTATACAACTACTCCGTCACTTTGGTTAATATGATTGTTTGTTTGAAATGAAGTGTAATTCACTAATTGCGGTATGTTTTTTTTTGGGTTTAACCAACATTCTGTAAGTATCAAGATATCAACTTCATATTTTAGTTGTGAGAGAGTGAGTTGCAAGTCATCAAAATTTTTGTAAATGCTTCTAATGTTTTGTGTTAAAACAATTAGATTATGAGAGGAATTTTCCATATTTAGTTTCAGTTCCTGTATGTTACACCTGATAGCATCCGATGGTTTAATCTGATCGATTTCCTTTAGCGTATCGAAATTATCCATTTAAAAACTTCAAAATAGAACTCTCAGGGTTGCAACCAGGGTAGTTAGATGGAATGAATGAAAGCGGATCAGGTGCTATTAGGTGCAAGAATATACGGACGAATTTTGCGTTTAGTGTAAGGGAAAACAGGGGGTAACATATTGTATATTTATAATCTAAGCAATACAGGCTTACTACAGTAATAGGTTCAGAATTATAGAATCTAGAGTTGTAGATAGCATGTAAGTATAGTGGTATGTTTATATTTTGTGCGTGTTTATGTTTATAGTGAAAGTTCTCGTGAAGTATTAGCGGGATATACAGTTGGTAGTTGTAATTGTGATTTAAAGCTGGTGTGTAGACATGTGAGAGTTTGTGTGATGATTTCTGTGTGCATTTCATTATATAATAGTCGTTTACCTTTGTCAAGTTAGGCAATCCATACCTAACTTGAAAAAGGCTACGACATGTGTAGATATGTATAAGTGTGTGGGCATGTATGGGTATGTGTGCAGACTTCTGTGTGTGTTTTGTTGTATAGTATAAAATTAACATTTTATTTAACAAATTAGGTATATGGTTTAAGTAAACTAATGTAACTAAGAGAAACAGTTTTGAGATATAAATACCCTTAGTTAGTCATTTTTCTTGCATTAGTTGTTGCACCTGTGCTTCGTGTTGTATATGGATGATTTTAGATGTATCATCTTTCCGGACCAAGACTTTTCCCATAGAGGTCCAACAGTACTTGAACTTTTCAGCCTTTTTTAGGTCTCGGGCCAGGAAAAACAGACGAGCCCCCTTAGGAGTAAGTTGTTCTGTTATAAAAATGGGTGTATCTTCGTTGCTTGTCAAGCCTAGATGTTTAGCCTGTAGTCGAGTCTTGTTCATAAGATTGAGTCCTTCACTTTTTTTAGTAAGTCTGATCTCAGTATTACTGACCTCAGTTCCACCACGATTGTAGGTTTCTTTTCTCCTTCTCCTCGGGGTTTCATGCGAAAAACGTCGCTTATATCGCAATCATTAAAACCAAGCTGAACAGTTTTTGAGAGGTTTACAACCATTTGCATCAAATCTTCCCTGGTTTCCTGGGGCTTTTAAGATAATATAAATTTTACAGTCTGAAATCCACCTTAGGACAAAAATTCTATCACAAGAAGTTAGTACAGCTACGTAGGTGGGTACCCATTTCATCTAGCCCTTGATAAATAAAATGTTCATAGCAAGGCTAAAAACTCCATTATACCGAGATACCCACGAGCACTTTCAAGATAATAAATTATACTTTGTAAACACTGCTGAGCCCTCTATTTACTCTGAGCCGATAAATAGTACAGAAATAGTAGCCACTAGCCGAAATATAATAAAAATACAGTCAATAACGCACGAAACAAAGACGGCATAATATACTACTGTACAAGCATGGACAGAAGGCTCACAAGTCACAATATTCGACTCGTAGCTGAAATAGAATTCGAGTTAGTACGAACTGAAAATCTAACTGAAAATGGGGAAATTAATCCTACTAATATTATAAACGCGAAAGTTTGTAAGTATGAATAGATGGATGGATGTTTGTTACTCTTTCACGTCAGAACGGCTGAACGGATCTTGATGAAATTTGGCACAGAGGTAGATTATAGTCTGGAATAACACATAGGATACTTCATTCATCCCAGGAATATGTTCTTTTGGGATAATTTTCGACATAAACGCGGGCGGACCCCGGGCGGTAGCTTGTATTAAATATTCGAATATCATTAAAACCAAGATTTACTAAAAATTACTACGGCTTATAAGCGCGATCCAGGTCTCCCTACTGTGACGTACTAATACCATCCAATTCCGATGATGTAAAAGGGATAGTGCTATTCGCTATGTATAGCTCCGTCTCTCTCTTAGAGCGGAATTCTTAGCCCTACTATGAAGTCTTAAAACGATCATGATTGATCAGTTGTAAACATCTACATTTACAACATCGGGCTAACCTAACAGGATTGTGGCATTGTTCGAAAGAGTTACCGCGGCCCTGGAACGCAAAGGGCATTTGGACAAACACAGGGTTTTAGTGAATAAGAGTCTTCCGCTCCGCCCAGAGGGGGGAAGGCATTTGATAATTTCCCAACCTAAAAAAAACGGCCAAGTGCTAGTCGGACTCGCGCCCGAACGGCTCCGTACCATTATCTATAGAAACAGCAAAAAAATCACGTTTGTTGTATGGGAGCCCCTTACATATTTATTTTATTCTGTTTTTTTGGGATTTGTTGTTATAGCGGAAATGGAAATACATCATCTATGAAAATTTCAACTGTCTAACTGTAACGGTTCATGAGATACAGCCTGGTGACAGACGGACAGACAGACAGACGGACGGACAGCGGAGTCTTAGAAATCGGGTCCCGTATTATCCTTTGGGTACGGAACCCTAAAAATGGCCCGGTGACTCTTTCGAACAAATTCCGCAACCCTGGCAGACAAAGAAGTACCTACATATTATTCAGAGTTAACCTTCTCCTTTCAACGCTTATCTAATAAACTACGTTTAAAACGATAGCAAACACCATTGTTGGCGGTTCAAGGTCGAAAAACATATTAAACGAGCGCCTAATATATTGAGCCGTATAAAAATTAATGCTTTTGTTCTAATATCATCTATTATTTATTTACACGTGGTTGAGGAAAAGTGGGGATTTTGTTATTGCTATGTGTTTTTATGTTATCTAGGCCTGTTTAGGAATCTAAGATTTATGATGATTTAATTGAGGTACTTATAGTTATTTTTTTTTCTCAATGCTATTTGCACTACCTACTTTACCCCAGCTAGGATCAATTCCGTTGTAGGTAAAGGTCAATTTAAATATAATGACGTCTGTAAATTTCGCTTTTTGCTGCGCAGTAGGTACCCCGTAAAAACTGTGACTAGGGCCTAAAAAAACGCACCCTTCACTTCTGCTACTAAACTAACGTTTGATCCTACCTATAAATCGAGGTGAACCTCTTGCGCTTAACCAGGTTTAAATCCAGAATCCAAGCTTCATTACTGAGAAAATACTATTGAAAAACTCCATGAAACCAATCCACCCATCGCTCAGCAGCCTCGTTTCCCAGCACTAAGCTCATGAAGCAGTCAACAACTGAACAGCACCATCAATATTCCATAACCTCATAATTACTCACAGTCCCCCATCTTGGATAAGTTATGAAACTACAAATAAATGATACCCAGCAGAGCTATACAACAACCGCTTAATTAAACTAAGAATCGAGTTCAATTCTGAGCCAAATTACGAGTGAAAATGGCCAGGAATGGCCACAATATGGGCTACACGTTAAATAATAGCGGCTATTAATTACGAGCCAGACCAGAAACTAGCCAATAACACGAATATCCTGGTGAAAGCATACGAGGTTATAGTTGGGACGGAAGAGTCGAGTTTTGAGGTGCTTTGTCTGAATAAATGTCATTGTAAAAAAATGAACTTGGTTCTGAAACGAATGTAACAATATAGTGTAGCGGTTACAGCAGAGGCGGGATTGGCAGAGAGTGCAATGACAAAACTTCACGCGTAGCTAACGACGCGGCGACGTTTTTCAATACACTTACGCAGAAACATAAATAAAAAAATATTTTGTTACGAATATCTTTAAGAAGTGACTTTTATTCGCATGTTTTGTTCGATTTTTTATGGAGAGGCATGCTGCTTGTGCTCAGGCTGTATCATTTTAAGTTTAACTGAGAACCACAGACTTATGTAATTGGAAGCACACGATGATAAAAGAAAGGAATATATTGAAGATAAAGCAGCTTCGTCGGAAAATACTCTCTACGATTTATAACGGTGAAAAAAAACATTAGTTCTGTCGTAATAACTGTATGCAATAATCTTATAGAATGTAATTCCAATCATGTATTGACTTTGCATAATAACTTCTCTGTAGAACTTCTATATTAAGCTTTTACATCAATACTTTATATATACATATATAATGGTCAAACAAATGGCAGCATACAGTATAATCTTATAACGTTAATTAGTTTCAACTCAATCACAGTTGGATCAATGGAGCTCATTTTCACATCAACTTGATTAATACAGCTGTTTATAAGTCGTTAACGAAACAAAGCTGGATCATTGATCGTCAGATCACTGAATCAATGCATGATTCTCGTATGCAGCGAACGTATTACAATTTGCGTAACAAATTGTAAAGAATAAGTCTACCAGCTCTGCCTGTAGCTTCGCACGCGTTATATAACCGTCTCTTGGGTCCCCATCTTCATCAAAATCGGTTCTACGATTTTGGCGTGAAAGCGGAGGTAACAAACAAACTCACTTTCGCATTTATAATGTAAGTTTTAAACCAACATATTTTCAAGAGCAAGAATGCAATGACGTATTTGTAATAGGTTCATGCATGCAACAGTACATATTTCATCCCCGTATATTTCCTCTAAAAGCGATCAGGCTTACTATTTCCATTACGTCCAGCAATTACGACAATATCGCTGAACCTCCTACCGACCTTCCATTGCTGCTCCCATATCAGAATTTCCCGTTCTCATAGAACACAAGCGAGTAGTGAAACACAAACAAAGGAAAATTCTCGCCAAAGAAAATGCAGGGAAGCGATGTAAATTATGGTGTAATTTGACAAACGGCGGGCGAATATAACGTAATGGTTAACAATTTATTAAATTTTGAATCCCCGAGCTTCAGGCAAATAACAGAATGCTCCTGAGGTGGCCAGTAATGGCTTCCTACATCCACCGCGGGGTCCTGAGCCACCACAATAGGCATTTCGTAGGAGTTTGAAGGTTACTTGATTATTCCCTAACTGCCAGTCGTTCAGCCACAATTTGTGATAACAATTTGCCAAGTATTTAGTTACTGGTTTCGGTAATTTGGTGAGTTGCTGTCGAGTTCCGTTATTTTGATTAAGGGATGATTTCTTATAATGTTTCTGCGTCGTGATTAATTTTGTAAGTTGAGTTTATTTTGAGACGCCTCTATTAACAACAATGAGTTTGTTATTTAGACAAAAGTACATAGCCTACGCTTATGGGAATCTTATGGGAAAATTAATGACTAAGAAAGCATCTAATACTTAGGTTCATTCCATACTAGCTGACCCGCACAACTTCACCCGCGTCACATTTTTAATCAATGCTCCGCTTCTTTTGGTATAGCCTATAGTCTTCCTCGATAAATAGGCTATCCAACACTAAAAGAATTTTAAATTCGAACCAAGAATTCCTGAGATTAGCGCGTTCAACCAAGCAAACTAACAAAGTCTTCAGCTTAAAACATACCTTCTCGTGTAGGTACATGTATTGGACAGAGAGTTGAATTTTTCTTCCTAGAGGAACTTTTTGCTTGTTTATCATCCATTTGTATGCTCTGGATAACGGTGCAAGTTGCACATTTGTATTGTGTAAATAAGATAGTTAGTTTATAATATGTAATGTTAAGACATTATATCTTATAAACTAAATATCTAAGCACTAGTAACTTACTGTTAATACTATACTGTACTATACTTAGAACATAATTATTCCTAAATAAATAAATACTCGTTCAACTTATATATTAGTAGGTATATTATTCTTCACAAAAGAAAATATTATGGAAATCCTAATTTCTGAGAATTATCTAGACTAGACTTCAACAAGTAGGACTTATCACTGTGAAGCCCGTGGTGCATAAGCCAGTGATTTCAAAGCTTTGAAGATAGCTGCCCCAAGAGAGTTTGACTAGAACAAGACGCTTTATGACGACAAAGGAGTGAGTGGATGTCTCAAACAAATATTTCAGACCTCTATTTACTTTACATTTGTGTTTTAGAGCATTAAGTGCACTCCTGTTTGTTTCTGAGACTATTATAAGACGAAAAACACTAATAACACCACAATTATCATCATCATCATCTGCCTAGCATCTTCATAAACATTATCTATCTAGTATTTTCCCAACCATATTTGACAATATAACCAGATGTAGCAGAATACCAGTATTTTAACACTCCTATATACTAAATGCAAAAATGACACGCGTTATAAGTAACGTTGAAAAGCAATTTGAGCGGCTAACTTATTTAGCGAGAGGGACATCATTACAGAGGGCCAGAGGGCTGGCCTCTCATATTCATTCATGAATGGCATTCCGCTTAATAACCGCGCCCTTCAAAATGGCCGCCTGCCTTTAATTACACTGGATGTAGTTACAGAACTTTTGCCCTGCGTGGGTAGAGGTTGATTGTTGACTGGGAATGTTTTTTTTTTTTATTATTCTTTTAATTTCTTGTTTGAAAGTTGCCCATGTTGCTAGGGTTGAGAAAGAAACATTGGAAAAGTTTATTTCGAAATTTAAGGACGTGAGAAGCCTTTGAGTCCCGCTAGCAACAGTTATTTGCCACAGTTTCACATTTTTGCTGGTCACAAGAAAAACAGGACGGTATATTATGTTATGTCGCATACAATAGGATTAAGCTAGTTTACTACATTTGGACATTCAGATAGGTAATTCCTTTTTCTTCTTAGTCTATCTTTTATGTTACCTACTTAAATGGTGGACATAATACAGAGTATTCTATTCAATTTTTCTTTTCAAGAATCCTACAACACTCACTATTCCAAATTTGACCTCAGTAAAGTCAAAGTCAAAACGTTTATTTCAATTAGGCCATTAAACGGCATTTTTGAACGTCATCTTTTAATTCTTTATCGTACACCATAACAGCTTATATTAATTCACAGTGATTTAAATAGTTCATGTACAAAGGCGTCATCGTTTACAGTTCAGTAAAATAATAATGTTACATTAATAAAGTGACTCTACTGTCCATTCGGAAAGGTAGATTCTTATGGAGAAGAACGGACAAGAAACTCCATAGTTACTCTTTTCAAATAATGATTTACAAAATTTGGTATACAAAAATTAATTTAATATTATGTGAGGACGATGCACCCACAGTAAGTAAATAAATTAGATACTTACTGAGGCCCAATTTTGAAGCCACTGGTACCTCCGTTAATGGATATTGCTTAACATGGCTTTCCCCAATAGATTGCTACGATGAACAGTCTTAAAGGGATTCTCCATAATCAGACAAAATTGAAAATAATGATGTAAGATATTGAAGTTTCCGAGCAAGTCATCCAACTTGCACGTCGCCCTTTATTTCCCCTTCTTTCGGGTTCTTTCGTAAAACTTTTTGACACAGACATATTTCGCGAAAGAAACCTTCTTATTTTCGTATTCAAACATTTAAACGAATCTTCAAACACGAAACATATTTCCCAGTTTTTTTGTAACGTTTTTTGATACGAGTGTCTGTTTCCTTGTTTTCTTTAAGTCAAGCATACTCTATTGATGAACCCATCAATATTAATGGAAAACAAAACTTACCTTTCGCCTTTTTCTTTTTAATAAAACAATTTCCAACCATTTTCGAGCCTCACTTGACCGTTAAAAAGTAATGCATCCCAATTTTCTTTCAACTTTAATACCTTTGAGAATCCACCTAAACATTTTATAAGAGGGTCACTTCAAAGAGCCTTAAATGCCAAGAAATAATACGGCTATTTCTAAAAATTTATTATTTTTCAAATTCGAAAAGCCTCTGTAAGTAGTCGTTTAATACACTTAAAAATTAGATAAATAAGTCTTTCAAAACCTCATGTTCACTTACAAAATGACTTTTAATTGTGAATTTGTGAATGATTACCGACTAATGTCAGTGCATTTTATGCTGAAAATGGTATTTTGTAAGTAATCATTTATTTAGCAAAAATATAAGCCTAGGCTACATCAGCACTGTTACTAAACAACGACTACCGCACTAATATTGTAAAGGCGAAAGTATGTGAGTGTGTGTGTGTATGTTTGTTACTTCTTCACGCGCAAACGGCTGGACCAATTTTGATAAAATTTGGTATGCAGGAAGCTGACACCCTGGATTAACTCATAGGATACTTTATATATATATACTAGCTGCGCGGGTAACACCGCGGGGCGCAGCTAGTTAATAATAATGAGTAAGACCCCTGTTGTTCAGACTAGTAAAATCTTAAATCATGAAGAACAGTTTTCTTTCGATATATTGACCCAATGAGAAAAGCCTAATGATAAGACTACTTAATACGCAACCATACTATCCATATTTTAATATTATAAATGCGATAGTATGTCTGTCTGTTACCTCTTCACGCTTAAACAGCTGATCCGATTTATATGAAATTTGGTATAGAGATAGTTGAGTCCCGGGAAAGGACATAGGCTACCTTTTGTCGCGAGAAAATGGCTTAAAGGGGATGAAAGTTTTTATGGAAGTCCGTCATTATTGAAGATAAAACCATGAACCTTTGTATTAAAAGCGATTAAAAATTAATAGTATATTATGTTAAAGCGTTTGTATCTTCAAAATAAAAATGGCTGTCCAAAGTAACTATTCCACACGGAGGAAGTCGCGGACAAAAGCTAGTAGCTTATAAATTGAGATTGAGACCCCCCCCCGCACCTTTTTACTACGAAAACCGTGACCTAATTATAAAAACGCGCCAAAAGAAACCTGCCGATACATTCAGAACACCATCATTTCTTTAACATGAAAATGTTCAATAAAAAGGTCAATAAACAGCAAAGGTCCGTTCGATCAAAAGGTCTGAACAAAGCTTGAAAGAAAAAGGAAAGAAAAATCTCCTTCCATAAATAGAATTTCATCTCCATAGAGACGCAGCGCAGGCCGTGAGCCCGTGAGCCCGTAGCTAGGGGCGGCCATTTTCTCCGTCCCGCTCTTTATCAATCGCTACGTTTCCTCCCTTTTATTTTAACGAGAAACACTTGAGATGTCTCCCAAAGCGTCGCTCGATGGATATTTATTTATCGATTTACAAATAAACGAGGTTTCTTCGTCTTCGTTGATGTATTATTTTTAGATGTCATTGAGTGGTTCGGTGAGTGCCTATTTTGATTATGCTCGCTTTGAATCGCTTTGAAGTGAAAATTGTGGTTTGTTTTAACAAAGATAGAAGTGCGTGGTACTTTAAATCTAGAGATGCTGATATATTTCCTAACTGCCGTTGTACCTTTGTATTGTATCCTTCGTAAATGAGCTTTTTTGAAATTTTATATACAATACTAGCGGACGTCACGCGGTTTCAGCCGCGTAGTTCCCGTTCCCGTGGGAGTACGGGGATAAAATATAGCCTATGTTACTCGCTGATAATGTAGCTATCCATTGCTGAAAGAATTTTTCAAATTGGTCCAGTAGTTTTAAGTTTATTCGTTACATACAAAAATACAAATCTTTCCTCTTTATAATATTAGTATAGACATACATAGGTGTTGCGGAATTAGTTCGTAAGAGTCGCTGTGGCCCTGGAACGCAAATGGCTTTAGAAGGAACACGGATGAGTTTTGAGTCAGTAAGAGTCTGACACGCCCTTCCGCTCCACTCAGACCGGAAGAAGTCATTTGATGATTTCCCAACCTTTAAAAAAAAAGTATAGATATAGGTCATTATCCTGGCTAAACATCTACATATCTAAACTAACACACACCACGAGGTAAAGACTCAACCTTGGAGATGGGGTCCAACGCCCGCAAACAAGGCACCTACTCAAAACACCAGGTTACCTCTAATCCATTGTGAAAAACACTATATTTACTCGTCCTAAATACAAATACTACAGAAGCCGAGCAGAAACAAGCAACAACTGGCAACGACACATATTTCGACACCGCCCTTCATGATCCAAGATGGCGCTACAATAAACACAGAACAATGTGCTGATGAATAAATACATGTTCTTTCATGTCGCTTCCTCGGAGCAAGGATAAACGACTGTTTATTATGGAATAGCGTTATCAAAGGTGGGTCAGCTTCAAAACAAATTGATCTATCTTGAAGAGGGAATTGGATTTGAGAAACTGGATATGGAAGTTTTAATTAGTTAACTTAAGGAGTCGTGCTATATGATATAGACTAGATCTATTTAAAAAAAAACACCGATGTTTGGCTATATATAGGCGAAACCAAACAATCCCAGGATGATTCTTTAAAGAAAAGAGATACCAACTGAGGATAATCCCTTAGTATCTCTTCCCTAAATAGTAAAAAATACTGTCGTGTGTGTCACTGTGTGCATCTGTCTGTTACTTCTTCTGAACCACGCAACGGATTTTGCTTCGGTTTTCACTTATAGTAAGAGCAATAAACGAGGAAGGTTTGTACTCTATGATTTGCACCCGCGCGAAGTCGGGGCGGGTCACACGATTTCTACAATCAAAGAAAAGTGTATTAGATGAAGTTATATATGGCCTCATCATCATCGAAGTGTAGCTGTTGCAATGCACAGAAGCACAGAGAATGCTGCTGCCCATTCTCTGGTGAGTCCCTTAGTCGCCTCTTACGACACCCACAGGAAGTGATAGGATGGTGCTGTTCTTTTACGTCCGACACCGTACAGAATTTATAGCCTGTATTGGTACATTTCAGCAGTCATACCTGTAGGAGCAGACCTTTTAAGCGCCAAATTCTTTAATTAATCCTTCGCAAATTTTCCACTCACACAGAGAGCACTTCAAACACTGATAGCTCCTAATAAAACGCTCTTCAATCCGCGCCCTCAACGACATGCTTTCATATCCACCCTTCTTTAATCCGAGCGTAGTTTCATCCTGTTATTTGTATTTTTTTTTTATTTTTTTTTATTTCCAAAATTCTTAATTTATTTAACATTGGTTTTTGCCATACAACGAAAACCTCGCAGGGTTTATCTGTGTGCTGGCGAGCCGTACATTTTATTTCTACATGTTGTATAGTGGTTATACAGTAGCTTATTTCTTTTCACCGCCGGCCGTTATTTATATCATTCGCTCCATATCCTGGACGTGCATTGCGCGTTGACTGTTATCAAAAGCACGTGATGTTATATTTTATTTATTTTGATTCTGAGATGAAAGGGTTTTACACCTGTTTGTTTGATACTGTGTGGTCTACAACTTAAAATAGTCATGAGTGTAACGATTAACGGTGTCAGGTGGATGGAAATTCTAGTATGTAATATACCTATACAGGGGTTGTACGAGTAAGAAGCAGAGCTTTATCTAAACTTAATAAAGAGGTAAAATTGTTTGTTTGTAGGAGGTAATCTCTGGTCGATACGATTATTTCACTTATTGAAACCAACACTACACTGAGTACCATATTTTATTCCAGGGTCATGCACAGTCCCTATAGGACACGAGCGCCGTGGATGAAAGTTGGTTTTATAGTCAACTGTCAAAATAGCACAGGGCCCGAAGTTTGACAAGGAAATGGAGAAAGCCACATCAAAAACACTACCCTTCGTTATTTGAAGAAGGGAGAAATAATTTCCTACCCTACAGTCACAGTCAGTCTACTGACCCTAATCACCTGTTTGTCAAAGTTAACCGACTGGTCAGTCACTAGCAGAAAACAGGGTAACTTAGAAATGCTCGAGGTTTCAAGATGTGTCTCAAGATTCAAGATTCAAGGCTATAATTTCAAATAAACCATTTACCTTTGAATTGTCAATGTCGATCAGTCAGAAACATGAAGCTCCAAGGCATGGATCTTTATGGAAAGAACTTACCAAAAATTTCACGGCCACTTTTTCTTTTATTAATCTACATTGGAACTGAACACAAGTAAACAAACAATAATATGGCTCAGTTAATACGTGATCAAAGACATGTGCTTCCAACAATCGCTCGTTAAAACTAACGACTGCAGGGGAGACATGCGGTAATTACCCCGCTTTGTATGCGGATTAGTGACCACTGCTGCACAGCTGAATGTAGATGACAGCTTACGTCATTGGGGTAGGCAGGATTCCATTAAATACTCTAATAAACTAGCTTTTTGTGTGTGACTTCGTTTCAGTGGCATATCCCGAACCGTGCTTTTTCCGGGGCAAAATGGATGGCACTTAGCGATAGTTTTTTTTTTAAGTATGGGAAATCATCAAATGACTTCTTCCGCTCTGGGTGGAGCGGAAGGGCGTGTCAGACTCTTACTGACTAAAACCCTCCGTTCCAGGGCCGCGGTGACTCTTTCGAACAAATTCCGCAACCCTGGTAGGACTTAGCGATAGTGTAACTTTCTATTTGTAAAAGAATTTTTGGAATTAAATAGGCAGATACTTCCAGATATTATCTTTATCGTCATTACAGCCGACTGACGGCCACTGTTGAATCCTCCCCTAAATTACCTTACCAACATACAAATAAAAACAGTTGTACCATTTGATTGCATAAATCGGCAACCTAGTTGGGATTTCAACTGTCAAAAATGTACTTAGGAAAGGAAGAGGGTTTATAAGTCACTCTCACAAGCACAACATCACGGAATAGATGAAGCATCAGATTCCCAAAATCTACATAGAAATAACCTATCAACAAGGCCCGATGGGCTCCATACACCATGAACCCTTGAATCATGTTGATTCGTATTCGCACGCCTTGCATGCGATTCTACGACGCCATATTGAAAGCTTCCATCAGATTTCCCGCCTAACATAAATGGATGCGCCATTTTCTACGCGCACGCATTTCACAAATATCTGCGAGAACGACGGTTTTCAGCCGACACTGACAAATGTGTGGGGTAACCACACGCCGGGGCTTACGGAAACGTGTGGTAAGCTTTCAGAGACGGTCTGAAATGTTAAGATTTTACCGTTTTGTGAGGTGGACCACAAAGACACCGTGAGTGAGGTGAGCTTACAGGCAATGGGATTACAAAAAGGTTTTCCTATGGTATTGTTCACTTATGTTATTTACTCAATTTTCTTCTTTTCGTGACAAATGTTTATTCTTTTTTTGTTATAATGCCAATCGCAGTTTTAGTGGCGTTTTAGCTACTCAGAATCTTTGGTACCTATACCGAAAACAAAAATAGAACCGAATATTTTAAAAATTTCATTAGTTTCTATCAACCTACCTTCTATCAATATATAAAATTCTTCCGTTACTGAGTGACAGACAGACAACGTACAGCCGAAACTACTGGTTGTAGAAAGCTGAAATTTTGTAGATTCCTTGGGGAGTGTGGAACACGGGATCGGGAAAAAACGGGATAAGCGCGTACGAAGTCGCTTGCAAAAGCTAGTACCTAACTGATAAGTAATTCACATTCTTAACTTAGGTACTTATATTATTGTTACATTTTCTTACCCATCCAACTCACCTAAAATATTTGAAGCCCCCTCTGAGCTCACGGGTCCTCCATAATCCTACCGTGCAGGTCCCCCAGTCAGGTGTGTGCGATGACGTCACGTGCGTCCACCATCAAGGGGGCACGTGACGTCATACCCCGCCGGCTTATCATTTGAAGGGTAAGTTGATGTACTGCGCACCAACTGAGCTGCTCAGGGATTTGGGAGTTCAAGGGTTGTGGCGTAGTTTTGGTTTAATGGGTTGGTGTATTATATGTTATGGGTTTTGAAGGATAGGTTTCTGTGTGTGTTTTAGTAACGAAAGATATGAAGGAATATCTAGATTTCTAGAATCTAAGATACAACTGCTATAGTAGGCGCCAGATAATCGTGGAATAACGGTCATTGACCCACCTACAATTATTGACATTTTTAATTTGAAAAACGGAATTAATGACACAAAGCTGTCCCGAATCATCATCTCTCGTGATCCTTAACATTGTCTAATAATGAAAAACGATTCATATTTAATTGTTCAGGTACCTATGAACAGTTATTAGGGAAAGGTCAATATACTTTATTCCACATTTATCTGGCGCCTACTATAGCTGTACGATATATGTAAAATGTATCAAAGCTGATGTCTTCACAGCAGGATCGTTGTTTTGATTAGAGTATAACTTTATTATATTATTACATTTAAATATACTAAATCATGATAGGTACAGAGGCTATTTGCAGATTCTTTCGTTTTTACCATATCATACTCTTAGTGAAAATGGCAACTATAGATGTGTACCCAGCAATTTATTTACATATTTTATTTTCAGGGGAATAAATATTATGACCACCAGAAAATACTTCGATACCCTAAGCTCTTTTACCAAAAATATATACTTAACACCAAAAAAATTAAGCCTAAAAAAATAATAGTTCTAGCTGTTTTATTCACGACTGTAGTTCAAATTGTATTTGGGGACCAAATATAGTAAATGATCACCAAATTTTTGCGAACATAGGTTACCCGGAACTCAACTATTTAGATTAGGTTAATTTCTTCTTTAAACAAAATGTGTAGGTTAGGTTAGGTTAAAACTGTGACCAGAAACGACTTGCATTAATAGAAAAAAGAGATTGTTTTTAGTAGGTTTGGTTATAATTTCATATTAAACTGCGGTTTTAATTTTGGTGATCATTTACTATTTTTGGGTCAACTATGATTTGTTTGGAGTCATTTGCTTTAATAGGATAGCAAGATGTACAAACTTTGGTTATAGTTTTAAATTAAAATGCGGTTTTATATTCTGGTGATCATTTACTATTTTTGCCTGGGATATTTTACTAAATCAGGTGATCAGTTAAACATAAGCCAATTTTCAGTAATGATCTGTTAAAACAGAGATATCTGTTATCAACTAAGGCGCAGATACCACTAAAAATCCGTCTTGTTTTTCTCCTGATTGTAAAACTTAGGTATAAATATGGCGCCGTCTAGAAGATCAATCTTATAAATAACCATCAAGTTTCCTAGAAGTTTTTATTTCTCAGACATAATTTAAAACGGCCGCTACCTATATTAATAGAACAGAACTAGACTGTCCAGGTCGTCTGGCCGCCATATTGCCTATAAACCGCCGTTAGTCTATGGTGCCCGTTATGTATGGAACTCATAAGTTGTTCCTGGAGTAGGCTGGAAGATTAGTCTGGGAGCTCACACCGAAGCAGACTAAAGGATGATGTTATAAGCCCAACGTGATAAGCCCAAACATGACATCACGCCTGTAATTAAAGAAGGTTTAAACAGAGCTCTGTTTAAATCTTTTTTAATAACAGGCTTACCTATCAGTAGCTGCTCTACTTTCACATATCGCTAGGTATGTTATGTTACTTGCTTGATCATCTGCCTAGCCTTTTCCCAGCTATATTGGGGTCGGCTTCCAGTCAAACCGGATTCAGCTGAATACCAGTATCTTACGTGGAGCGGCTGCCTACCAGACCTCCACAACCCATTAACTGGGTAACACGGTACTCCTTGGCAAGACTGGTGTCAGATTATCTGGCTTCTGACTATCCGTAACGACTGCCCAAGATCTACATATAACAGGCACGGAGGAGTCTCAGTATTTTAAGATGGTCACCCATCCACAGACCAACCTCGGCAAGCGTTGCTTAATCTTGAAGATCGACCCGCGCGGCTGTTATTATTTAGCCACGAGCTCCGAGTTAAGTTACTTGCTTATTACCATAAATCCAGTTGCAATGTACCTTAATACTCGATGCGCCGCAAGGCCGAATATTTTCTTTGTTTTGCTATTAATAAATAATAATTATTATTTATTTATTTACTTTGGCAACATTGGTCCATTGTCAGACTCGCGTTTGACAAAAATCTCACCTGATGGAAAGCGATTATATGGTCGGCGATGGAGCACGCTTGCCTAGAAGTATTCTTATATATATTTCTTTCTTGATTTAAAGGCATCCAAGTTTTAACCATCAAGAAAGACAGACCCCCGATAGAGAATTCCACACCTTAGATGCCTACGTACAATTAAAGTATTCCCACACGTTTTGTTCGCATGGGTGGGATATCCTCCATGTACCGATGGCACATCGCCGTACGTCTTGCAGTCCGATGATGGTGTGCTGATGGCAGAATTAAATTGTGCAATTCCGACGCACATACCCTAAATGTTTTCTTACACTCAATATGTAATAACGGCTGAAATTATAATATTAGGAAGAAAATCTTTCAGGACTATAGTACGTAGGTATGATGAAAAATTACGTAAGCAAAGCTAGACAGCTAGCTACACATGTTCCTAATCCAGCTGACATCACTACACAGCTGCATACCTCTCATCTTGTTCATTAAGTGTACACAGAGATACCCTTTGTGCTTGCAGCCGTGAGCTCCCCGACTATGATCCGTAATTGAGCCGCATCGGCGGGCGATCAGTATCGCGGCCGGCTTACTGTTGCCTATCACGATGGTAACGCGTTCGCATTCACACACGGGAAGCTCGAACAATCAACAATCCTGTATTTCAATAACAGCCGCACAGATCGTACTTAAAGTTAAGCAACACTTGCCGAGGTCGCTCTGTGGATGGGTGACCATCATTATATGCTGAGACTCCTCCGTGCCTCAGAAAGCACGATAAGCCGTTGGTTCCGACTGTCATTTGGACATTTTTGACAGTCGTTTCGGATTGTCAGAAGTCTAAAAATCTAAAACCAGTCTTATCAAGCCAGATAGACAATAGCTCCATGTTAAATACTGGTATTTAGTTGTATCTGGTTAACCTGGAGCTGACCTAGGCATAGAAGGCTAGGTAGACGATGGCTTATGGTCGATTCTCTCTATACCCCTTGTCAAAAGCCTTCTTCAACTTTTCTCTTTCCTTTGCTAGTCTAGTCCAAATCTTCCCAGCAGTACGAACCATTTCATCTTTTAAGGGATCTACCTCTTTACAAGATAGGAAAGATATATTATATATAGGTACAGAGGTATGCAATACAGAGTGTAAAATCCCGCAAACCTCCATTGAAGAGGGAGGATCCTCCGACAGGGCGGTTGTTGTGTCTGGTGGGCAACTGGCCGATAGTTGATATTCGGACTGTTGTATGGTGATGTTGGGGATATACATTGACATACACTGATAAACACACATTTAGGAAAAAATAACAAAACATTTTTTTTTATCGAATACGAAAAATGACTAAAAAGTTCCGAACAAATAACTTTTCAAGCAGTCTGATGAAGTTATTGTCAATTCCAAAAAATATATCGTGACAGAATGTAAACCCACCCAAACACCGCAAGCGTTTTCCTAAAACTCGGTGCAATTACTACACAACCAATTATCTATGAACTGAACGTGCTACCGATTTATACACGAGTACTTGAACCTCTGCCCACCCCCCGACGCAGCGAGCGATGTGCTCCCGATAGCGACCCAATGATCATTACTTCTGTAAACGCCAGTTTCAAATTAAGAGTATTGATTCGTTGAAATTGGCTCCATTAATAAAGAAATTAGGTTACTGATCGTACGTTTTTAGACTGTTAAGGAAATAGGGTGGTCTTTAACAGACTTCCTATGAATGACAAATCGTGAGAAAGACGTTAAACACGACTTTGGGATCCCGTTGGGAGCCGGCTGTCTCCGTTCGTGTCTTCGTTCCCCCCACGAAGAAAAGAATACTCAAGTCGATCGCCAAGTAGCCTCTCGTCTGCTAATAACAAAAAATGCGATCACAAAATTTCCTTTTTCCAGGCGCTTTTAACTTTTCAGTGGGAGATCTAAGTCCAATACAGTGATCAGTCAGTTATGGGACAGACCCGCCATATTCCCAGCCACTGCAATTTCTAGAAGCAATTATTTATTTATTTATTTAAACTTCATACACTAATAAAACACACTGTACAGACGCCAGAACATCAAGCTACAACTGTAAAATTTCTTTAATAGATTTTCAACTTTATCGCTGAAGCATTAGGTGCAAGGTTGATTGGGAAAAAGTGTGTACATCTATTATTACATCTATTATATTTTGTACGATATGTTTAACATTGTAAAATGTAGTTATAACAGCTTTAGGATACAGGGTCGAATTATTACGAAACGCCTGTGTGACCACCTCCGGCGCGTCGGGCGGACGCCCCCGACGTGAGCGCTCGTGTGTGTGAACCTGTGTTAGTCACAGTCTGCTGCCCCATACCCTGGCCGCTGGCTATGAGCACTGAACACGTCTGACCACACTTCAGTGTCTGTGTCATCACACTTTTGGTAGGCATAGATACAAGACTTCGTCTCTAAACCTTTTACCAAATGAACTATTAAAATAAACACCATCACATACCTACATAACTACACCACACCTCGACTCTTCCACTACATAGCACTTTCAGCCACAATAACATATGTACACACTTAAGATTACCTTTAGTTTTAAGTTTAGCGAATAATCCTACTGTAGCGGCATCAATGTCGCCACATGAAAGCTTAAGAAACGAAATTTGTACGGCAACAAAAAGAACCGCAGCGCCATCTACGACGAACTAACATCAAAATCCTGCATCGCGCAAGCAAAGTTCTCCGTGCGATTTGAACATATACAACAGTCCGAATATCAACTATCGGGCAGTTGCCCACCAGACACAACAACCGTCTGGTTCGGAGGATCCTCCCCTTTTCGGTGGAGGTATACGGGACTTTACTCTCTGTTCCGCATACCTCCATACTACCAACCAACGAATAATCTATCAAAATAATCAACTTTTTTTTCCGTTCCCGTATTTTTTTCCCGTTCCCGTATAGCTTATAGCCTTCCTCATGAATGTGGCTATCATAAGCCAAAATAACTTTCCAAATCCGACTGATAGTTCCCGAGATTAGCGCGCTCAAACAAACTCTTCAGCTTTATTGTATTATTAGTATATGGATTTTCTTTATTATATTAGATGTATATCTGTCTCAGATCTTGCGACACGGGATTCAGTATGATAGGTACCTAAATCTTATAACTTTTTATGGAATACATAAAAACCTATATCAACTGTAGTGTAAATCTGTAAAATATCACCGTGAAAACTACGGTGAGATCACCATGAGGTGAGCTGTCAATCCATGCAATCAAGATGAAATGACAGTTCACTTCAAGCTCACCTCATTTTCAGGGCAAGAAGTTTACAGAATGGACGGGCTGTATAAGTACGACCTTTCTAAGTTTATTTTGCTTCTTTTAGCCGGTTCTATCAAGCCGTTTTTTGGAGTTAGTTTTCCAAGTCGAGCTTATGGGAATAGACTAACATCGCGTAGCCCTTTTCCGACTGTGTGGGCCGTCCAGCTGAATACCAGTATTTCACATGAAGCGATTACCAACCAAATCTCCACAACTCAGTTTCTGGGTAACAAGATACCCATGACTTACGACCTTCTGACACCTGCAGAGAAGGGATTAGTCTACTCTGTCACCCTAGCCGCCCCACTATTGGGGCAGAAAGACTAACCACATTATTGGAGTATATACTACGGATTCTACCCCACAAATTCATTTCAGTGGGGCTTAGTATATTTTGCCTCACTAAGGCTGGCACTATTGAAATCAATAATATCGCTCAGTCTATAAATCCGACTATCCTACTAATAAAATAAATATGTAAGTTTGTTATGTTACCTATGTTATGTTTCATCAATGTCGCAAAACCGGTTCAACGGATTATTTTATTCAAAATTTAGCACACAATTAGTTTACCTGAATTTATGATTGGTAATGGCCTGGTTTTATTTAAGGGCAACAGTGACAGTGTAACTGTAATTCCTAATCCAATTCTTGTATATTACGGATAGCATAATTCCAGAATAACACCGATAACCGAATACCCACATAACCAGAAACATTACACTTTATACGCGATTAAAATCAAACCGCGTTTAAACGCTCCATGCCTCACGGCGATGTCCCAACGGCACCGGCAGATAAGATGCTATCGAGCACAAACCGCCATCTCTACCGCAAAGAACATGCGACAGAAATAACAGGGAATGACCCTGTTTGTCGCTCTGATAAAAATAGAGGGACATAAAAACAAATTATTATAACTATTGCATGATAGCCCAAATGGGGAATCAGATGGTTATGAATGTCATCGTGAACTTATATTGCTATGCTGAAGATAGGGCAATCAGCCGGTCGATTCTGTAAACATGTCGAAGTGAAGGCTTGGGTGAAGTGATCACGAGGTGAGCTGTCAATCCATCCATTTCAACGCGTTTTTCCAAAATAATAAATTAATTCAGATAACATTAAATTTTTGAAGCTAAAAGAAAGTGGTAACCTAAACAAATATCTACCAATTAGATACCATTTAGAGTTTGCCGTTACGTTGACAACCTCATAGATGTTAAAAGACCTCTGGTAAAGTTGCCAGCTCAAAAAAAAAAATATTTTTAGCTCTTTTAATAATATATATAGAATAAGGAAGAAATACAGTCAACTTGCACCAAATATGACGCGTATCATGAAATAATAACGGACAATCCTTACTAATACCATCAATTCGAGAGTGAGTTTGTTTGTCACATATTTACGCCCAAATCCGAGCACCAATTTTGATGAATTTTGGTACAGAGATAGATGGAACCAATTTGACGATTATTGGCTACTTTAACGCGAGTAAAGCTGCAAAATCAAGTAAGTCATGAAAAGTATGATACTAATCATGAAACATTTTGACCTTTAGATAACTATAGAACATCTCATCCTTTAGTTTCATCATAACCCGTCAAAGAATACTATTAATAGAAACAGCGACTACCTCGTCAATCTTCGTTTACCCAATACACCATCACCCCTTCACTGCAAGCCACACTTATGCAGTGATAAATGCTATAGCGTCTCCTCATGGCACAATCCTCACATCACGACACCCTGGAGACTTGGCACTCCAATCCAGAGCAATATAAACGATCCACCACCCAACTGGTACCCCTGCTCAGCCCCTTCAAATCAACAAGCGTGAATTACCCTAGAATACCGTCCGTCTGTCTGTCACGAAGACGGATGGCCGTTTGTCCGGTCGGGTTTCGGACACCGGCCGGTGCAGTGATCAATAACGGACCATGGACACTGCCTAGCCCTTTGTTGACGGCATTTAAGTAATCATGTCTTTGTTAAAGGATTGCCGCCATTAAGAGCTCTTGAATGGTATGTAATCATAGACTATGTTGAAATTATGAGATCAATTTTATTTGATTCAGCCAAGAAGTCGTTTGGAGCGAAGGGTTTTAGTAGCTACTCAAACGTAGGTTCGGTACTCAACATTTTCCTTTGTTCTAATGGTTATTTTATTGTATGTGCATTTAAGGTAGTGGGTAAAACAATTATATGAATTTATTCATAAATAAAGACAAACAACTTTTGGATTTGATTAATAAATAAATAAGTAAAAATGTTTGTGTATATATTTCAATACGAGCCGCTAAACCTAGCTTACATCTACGCTATAATCCGCTTAAAAACCGGCCAAGTGCGAGTCGGACACTCACACGAAGGGTTCCGTACTATAGAAAAACACGCAATTGGAGCCCCTATAATTTTAATTTACTTTTTATTATTTGTTGTTATAGCGGCAGTAGAAATACACACTCTGTGAAAATTTCAACTGTCTACCTTTTACGGTTCTTGAGATGCAGCCCGCTGGCAGACAGACGGACGGACGGCCGTACGGACAGACAGCGGAGGCTTAGTAATAGGGTTCCGTTGGTTACCCTTCGGGTACGGAACCCTAAAAATAAAAGAACTATGTTGAATTATTTAAACTTTACTAGACTAAACAAAATTCATGAAATGTAGAACAAAAATATGAGACATGATATTACAACAAAACACACAATTTCCGCGATTCGCGCAAAAACTCCAAAAAATAAATATCGACAAACATTCACTTTCGTTTGGTAATCTCTCCAGGAGGGGTGTCCACCTTCTCCGAAGTTATCTCGTATTGGGCTTCCAATCTGTGAATAAAATAATTAAATTAATTAAAATAATATTGGATTAACAATCTGTGGGCCGCATTACTTTCGATAGTGTGATAACGAATCTGTGATCATCAGTCTGATTGTCCAAATTGCCCGATATTGCGACTACAGACTAACCAACTATGATTAGAAAACACTAATTAATTTCCTCAGAAACTCAGAACTCCAATAATGTCTGAACCATAAGTGTACAATTATTTATCGCTGTAAACATGTCTTTGATTAAAAACCCCGTCGACCAAGAATATTCATAAAACATTAGGAAGATTATGAAAATTTGAATACTGAGAAGTCTGCACTTTATGATAAACCTGACTTTAGCAGTGCGCTGTAGACACCTGTTTATTTATTTATTTATTAAAAACTTAATGTACAATGTGGTACCTGGGCGAACTTAAGTATCTGTGTATCAAGGCATTCTCTACCAGTCAACCTTTGAGTTAAAAAGACTACGCTGTGGTACAACAAATGTAATAAGTAATAACAAATAAAAAATATAATTTAAAATAGATTTTTTTTTCGGAAAGAATACACATATAAAATATATTATACTAATAAAATACATAAATATGCTAAAATAATAAACTAATAAATATGATATTTAATAATCTTACTGATTAAGAAAATTCATAATAATCATGACGAAGAACAACTAAGAATATCAAGCTTTTAAGTAGTGTTCTCCGATTTTTCGCTTAAAGGATGTACGTATAATGGTATATTTATTATCATAATAACACCTAAAAATGAACATTACCTACTGGTAGATAAAACGAGCACTCTCCGTACCCCTCCTCACCTCATCCCGACCTCATCTGATCTCCAAATACATCAAATATCTCTCCATAAATAAATTATTTTCAGTTTCCCGAGGCAGTAGCAGCATGGCAATATTTAGCAGACAATGACCCCGGGGCGAGAAACCTTGAGCTTGCTTTGAATTGCTAAGTGAATCATAGATTTTCATAGTTTAGTAAAATAGTTGCCATGACAGAGCTATGAGACAGGTACAGTACAGCTCTAGATTTCCATGAAACAAAAATGGCAATGAAATGCCTAGGTTTTATTCTGTAGTTTTTCTAAAATCAACGCATCCGAAAGAACATCCCACTTCGAACGTGGACGCCGCTATAATTTATTTAGGACAACCTACAAAGCATACACCAAAATACATGTTACAGTACTCACAATATTTCTTTTTACATTTTATAGCGTAGCCTTAATTAAAGGCTGCCACGGCATGCATTAAACATAGGAGTAGGAAATGCAGTTATAAAACAGATTTTAATTATTTAGTTAGACAGATTGTCACATAATTATACAGTTTACTGTTGCAAAAATCAGACATACAAATGCAAATGATAACTTACTAATTAAACAATGATTATTTGGGAAATAAATCAGGTAGAAGTTCGGGATTTTAAGCGGAAGCGGAAGCGAACACATCATTGAACAGTCAATGCTGAATAACTAAGTATTAGTAAGACGTTTGAGATGTAGTCGCTGCTGCACACCAACCCTGAAACATGACACCCCCAACCCAACTTAACCTAAGACAATCTCCAAAGCAATACAATAAAAGCATAACCGTACCTTTAACGCAAATGCATTGGGCTGTTCATTGATAGGGAGGTGAACATTCATGTAAATTAATAATAAGCTGTTGAGTTTCCAAATAAATAACTAAAAACAACCTTACATGAAATCCTTGTAACTGAAAAGGACAGCCAATTTTCCTTCAACTTTCATAGTTTAGTAAGAACCAAAAACTTCCCACTCAAGCGAAGCCACTTAGAAACAACAAGCTGCCGACCACACCCATATTATATCCTCCAACCTTCGTTATTCAGCCTGGGGTACCTACAACGTCTCCAACAAAAGTTAACGACCGCTAAATTCGAAGGTGATCTGTAGATGCCTTCGATAGGAATCCGCATGCATAATCCGCCATCTGCATATCTATGCGGCCATAAGGAAAATACTCCAAACTACCCGCCACATCGCATTATTCATGAAACTTGTATGTATAAATAAATAGCTGGATGTATCAGACTACCTAACAAAGGGTTCGATGGGCATGTGTTTCATTAATTGTCAAAGAAAAATACTTGTGCAATAGAGGAAATTTAAATATAAGTACTACACCCTACACTAATGCTGGTGCAAAAATGCATGCCAAGCTTTGTGATTTTAACCTTATGTGAACTTAAATCTCAGCCAAGAGCCAAGACTGGTATCCTCGACTAGGAATTCATGTAGTAAATTGGATGTTTCCCAGATCGACAAAAAATATCCTTCCCGACGGTGAATCGAACCCCGATCTCCCGCGTGATAGGCGAAGAACTCACCACTATACTACCTGGGATCAGATCTTAAAGCACAGAATTCCACGTCAATATCAACTATAAATGAATATCTTTGACTCGTGTGTCATGGGGCTTTTGGTAACCCATAGGAACACCCTTCATGTATTTTGTGAGGGGTGACTAGGAGCCAAATATGTGTTCACGGGGTATAATTCAAAGCATTGAACGGCAATCGTTCTGATTTCACACAAAGAAATTTCCTTCAAATTGCTTATAATTCTAATGGAAAATGCCATACCCATACAAATAACGAAAAAAATACTAACATACAGTAACAGAAAGGAATGTTCCCCTATTCCCAGTAACCACCTAAATACATAACAGAAAAAAATCTCAGTACTGAAGAAATACTACAAAAACTTATGAATAAAGTCCAATTATTTATAAACTTTCCGACGCCCACACTCAAATACAACGACGCCAGGTGTTTTTCCGATAAAAACAAGTTATATTTACACAAAGTTAACCTTTCGGTGCCAAACAACAATAGGTGTGGCCCATCAGTGTCGAGTGTCGAGTGTCTGACACAACAAGACCCTGGACATTCGGCAGATAGATTTAGAAAGGGTCTACTTTATCCACTGCACGAAAAACGTCACAAAGAGTAGATGCTTTACAGCTCAGCCTTGCCAACTACCTCCTCAGGACCTTCTTGGAAATCGGCATTTTTTGAAATGTGCACATAATAGGTAATTCTAAACTTAGGCTTTTGGAAATGAAAACTTCTCTTGCGAGAGAGAAGAGAGTTCAATTACTCGGAAACAACTCGATTTAGCCCCCAAGTTTAAGTATATTTTGGACATAATTTGTTCAAAATCGTTACATCTAGCTCACGCAACTCAATTACCAATAATCCTAGACATTCTTGATGAAAATAATAACGACAACTTAGATTGGAGGTTTGATCTCCAAAGTATGTCACTTCGATTTGTTCAAACTTCAAATAAATAATCAAGCTCATGGCCGGAAATTAACCTAAGATAGATGCCATAAGTAGATATAGTAGGCGCCAGATAAATGTGGAATAAAGTACATTGACCTTTCCCTAATAACTGTTCATAGGTACCTGAACAATTAAATATGAATCGTTTTTCATTATTAGACAATGTTAAGGATCACGAGAGATGATGATTCGGGACAGCTTTGTGTCATTAATTCCGTTTTTCAAATTAAAAATGTCAATAATTGTAGGTGGGTCAATGACCGTTATTCCACGATTATCTGGCGCCTACTATAGATACTTTGCCGGTCAAATGGTTTTACCCGCTTTTTTTTAGTTTCCCAGTGAGCTTACTGCCTTCCCTCCCCTGCGCTCCTAATGATCACATAATCTAATAACACCGACATTTAGGCCAGGACAGCACAACGCGGCTGGGCGTGTCCAGACGCAGCGACACAGCGCCTGTAATTGTTCTCTGGAAGAACAACATCAAGTAGGCTAATGGATAGTTAATCCAATAAAAAGCACATTTACGAAAAGAGCTGACAACGAGGGACTGTTTAAACGTGACGACACGACTGCGAAGCGACGTCCACAATCTTACTTCTAAGTATTTTATTTATGCGTAAGTTAAGATGTATGGATGTGTGATTTAAATGAAATTTGGCACAGAGATACATAAAAGTCTGAAATAGTACATAAGCTACGGGCGAAGCCGCTGGCCGAAGATAGTTCTCCTTAAATTAATCTTAGATTTTTTTATGTCGTCGAGATAGGCTTGCGAAACCTTATCAATGGAAATAAACAGCACCCCTGTGCAAATTTCCTAGTAATTTTCGTCTAATCTTTGTATTCTATTGCATGTGTGTACATACAACGCTAAACAAACGATTAAATTACCTTTCAAACAAAAAAAAACTAAATCAAAATCGGTTCAGCCGTTTAGGAGCAACGATGCCACAGACAGATACACACGTCAAACTTATAACACCCCTCTTTTTGGTCGGGGGTTTAAAAACAAATTCAATCCATCACCATCAAGATCTCTCCATTCATGGAAAACTCCTTCGATTTTGGTTAGAATAAGTCAAGACAAGGACTCTTTAAAAATAACTTTGCTAAAATTGATAGCATGGAAATCAGACTGAAAAAAAATAACGCCATGTACACATAGAATTAAGTCTAAGTAAAAAAATCGCCTAACTATTTTTGGTGTACAATAAAGAAATTCATAATTATATTTCCTTTACAACAAGGACAACCCATTTTTTCTTTCATGTAGGAAGTTAAATACTTATAATAAGCATTTGGGAACACAAAAGCACCCCTAAATATTAGTTCGGAACATGAGTCCACACCACACGGCTCAACTTAATGAATAGTATGTTAAACAGTAACAAAAAACCCAGCAGGTATTGTTTATTTATTATTCATTGATCAATTGACCAGCCAATGTATATGTCGTGGCCAGATCATAGAATTGATCACTTCATGATGTGGCCGACCATTTCATGAAATGGAAAATCGGCTGCCCACATCGTGATATGGTCTGGCCAGATCAATCAGCGTTTAGTGATATCAACAGCTACACACGGCTTCTTCATAATATAGTCAAACATTAGTGACCATGTCGTAAAATAGTTACATTATCCAACGTCAAAGGCGCTGATATCGTTCTGTTTTTGTGATGCATGAAGCTGAAGAAAAAACCATTTCATGATGTGGCCGAGGTTAGTTCAGGTTAGGTTTGATGCCGGACGCTCGATGCCACCACTGCGTCGACTGTCGGGAGGACACGGCGCGGCATACGCTTGCAGAGTGTGCAGCTTGGGAGGAGCCGCGCCGTGCCCTCATCTCTGTTGTAGGCGGTGACCTCTCGCTGCCGGCCGTGGTCCATGCTATGGTCGGCGGTGAGGAGTCCTGGGACGCGGTGGTCTCCTTCTGCGAGACAGTTATCGCGCAGAAGGAGGCTGCGGAAAGGGAGAGGGAGATCACAACCGCTCTCCCTGCCCGCAGCAGGCGCATCGGGCGTCGGAGGAGGGCTTACGCTGCCCTCTTCCGGCCCCCCTAACTGGGTCCAGGGGCGGCGGACTTGGGGATGTCCGTCGCCCCCCATTCATCCGGACCCGAGGTGGCGGCGCGTGGTGTTCCCGTGCGCCCCTCTTTGACGTAGCGAGGGGAGTTAAACACCTCACTCCCCTCGCCGACGCGAGGTGGCCCGCAGAGGCGGGCCGGCACCAGCCGGGGATTGCGGAAGTCGCATACGTTCCCGCGACCCCCGGCGTAGGTGGAAGATGGAACACCGGGGTGGTTTTAGTCAGTAAGAGTCTGACAGACCCCTCCACCCGCCCCAGGGTGGAGGATTTCCATGAGGATTTCCCCCCGAGATCAAAAAAAAAAAAAAAGGTTAGGTTTGATGGAACTTAGGGCACCCCGACACGGATAAATTAGGTTCGAATGGCATGACCGCCATGCCATTCATGTTAGGAGCCCCGCGTAGCGAGGCTCCGTCGCCTAAATTACGTTTGAAATTATCATTTTATGATGTGGCCAGGCATTTCATGATGTGGCCAAACGTGGATTGAAATATCATAAAACGTTGAAGTTTAAACGATATTGTCAGTGTGCGCTGGCCATTTCATGAAGTTTTCAGCCACATCATGAAATGTTCAATTCTATGATATGGCCACGATATATATTATCATGGTAATATCATATGATGATATTAGATAAATAAATAAATAAGTACCTACTAATCGATGCTATCTAAGTACGGTTATCATCATATTCATCAAATCGAAGTCCTTTTGTAAAAACTGCATTAAAACTTTCAAAAAGCCTTGTTTTTGCCAACGAATTATCTATTTAACGAATATTTATTGGCATGTCGCCAAACAAAAAAGAAAACGACACA
The DNA here is from genome assembly GCA_905163435.1 of Mamestra brassicae. Lineage (NCBI taxonomy): Eukaryota > Metazoa > Arthropoda > Insecta > Lepidoptera > Noctuidae > Mamestra > Mamestra brassicae. The sequence goes on along the minus strand of LR991003.1, from coordinate 17,986,219 downwards.
GTAGCGTCGAAATTTCGTGTAACATCACGTAAAGGTAACCACGTTTTATCTAGAAATGACGTACCAAGAACCCACTCCTGAAATTTAATGCATTTTATCTTTGTCAATTATTATTGATTAATTAATTGATAAAGCAAAAAATACGTTGTAGCGAAATCAATACCAACACAATAAGAAAAATCTATACCGTCACCAACGGGCATAATATCAAAAAAAACTGCATCAGGTATCAGAGTTTTCCGTGCAATTTGAACATATTATACAACAGTCCAAATATCAACTATCGGGCAGTTGCTCACCCGACACAACAACCATCCGGTCGGAGGATCCTCCCTTTTCTGTGGAGGTTTGCGGGACTTTAAACCCTGTCCCACACATACACCTCTATAACGTGTTTGATATTTTTTGATTATCCAACTGACAGAGTAAATAGAATCATATTATTTTTATCCAGGTAAAGCACCCTTCAAAAAGCTTTTCTATCACAAAGACTGGATCGATCGTCCCGTACCGTCACCTCTAAAGACCCTTACAGCCTAAAAACATGCTATATTTATCTTAATTCCCTATTCCTTCCACTGCCTACCTCCACGCACGTGTCACACAACAACAGACCTTATCATAACGTTATAGGAAATATATTTGTTGTGCAGTAGGGTGTGTAAGTGTTTGCTAGAATTACTTGTAACAGGGCCGCCGACAAACTGCTCCTGAGTGACTTGTGTTTTGTCATGATCTTATTGACTTTAATGACGAATTGTTTTTCTGGGTAAGTGTGATTAAATATTAATGTAATATTATACTGTTTAGTGTGGCACACTGAAACTGCGTTTTACTTTCTAACCTATTAAACTATTCCTTAACTAATCTATACTTAATATTATAAAAGTTGTAGTTGTATTTTTGTATTTAGTATGTAACGATTAAACTTAAAAACTGCTGGACCGATTTGAATAATTCTTTCAGCAATGGATAGCTATATTATCAGCGAGTAACGTAGGCTATATTTTATCCCCGTACTCCTACGGGAACGGGAACTACGCGCGTGAAACCGAGTGACGTCCGCTAGTTTTCAACATATAATTATTACAAATGTGAAAGTTTGTTTGATACACTATCCCGCTGATTGCTGAACCTTAAATCGCAGAACCGATTATGATGAATTTTGGTACAAAGATAGAAGGAACCCTGGAGTCATGAACGCGAGCGAAGCCGGTGGCTAAGGCTAAGCAGAGGAAACTTCAATGCAATGGTTCCTCAACAAAGGAACCTGCGCTTTGTCTCGATAGAATTCTCTACAGGAATAGCTGCCCATCTAACTGGTTCTGATTAAGATTCAGTTGTTAAACAATGCTCAAAAGCTAGATCAAGTTAACATAAAAATGCGTGAACATTGCAACTTCACGACACATTTAACAAAGAATACAAAATATTTCAATATAACATTTAAAATACAGTGATGCTCCAGAGTTCAGGAGTTCAGTCCCCCGGCCAGTTGCCAATACGGAAAGCCAGACGAAGGACCCAACGACCGCGCAGACCGTTCATAACATAATACAGTGACCAGCACTAAACAGCACAGCACAGCACAAAATTCATCGAATCAAGTTACCGACATGGAAAAACATTCAAATATACTAATTTTTGTAGTATAATTCCGTCACTTTATACGGGAATCGAACCTGGGTCCGCGACCTGGGAGGCCGATCACCTACGGCATTGACTCTGTAAGGTAATCTTCTGGACGCTTTAAAATGGATGGGAAGGAAATATGACTGACGTCAGAGATATGAATATTGTAGCTAACTGTGGTAGCTGCAGATTTAGAGATCATTGTGCTGTTCAAGTCACACCAGATTCAGTTGAAAATACTGACTAAGCATTTTTTTTTTCACAATCATGTAGCCCATGTAGGCTGTAGACCAAAAACAAAATACTATAACTGCTTCGTTGTAGCATGGCTATAGAAGCCATAGTCCTCTCTCTAGTCCTCTGTCTTCGTTAAAAAAGTATAAAATAACTTTAATTTCGGAAGTCAGTGTTTTTGGTTGTTTCGTATTTTTACAAATACTTCTTTTTTTTTCTTTTGTCTTTGACGGGGACCACTCGCAGTTCAGCACGCTAGGGCTGGTTACTGCTTAACCGGACTATCCTGTGGTGGCCTCAAATGAATTTAAGGCCCCCAACCAGGGACATCACAACGGCTTTTAAAATTAAAGTTATTTTATACTTTGTTGTTTTTTTATTTTTTATTTGGAAGACGGTTGTATTTTTTTGTAAAAAGTTTTTAATACTACACTTTCTTTTTGTGGTACACACCCACATGCACCTAACAACAACCACTGGAAAGTCACAGGAAAGCAAAACACGCAATTTCGTTTACTTGGATGATATATTTTCTATTTCCTCCAGCTATTTTAATTTAAAAACCAAATTACTGAACCGATTTTTATAAAATTTCTATGGAACCAATCGGAACGTATATCTTTTGAATTTTCAAATCTGTTCATAAATGACGGAGTTATGAGGTAATGAAGGTGAATTGAGAACCATTTTTTGAAGTCGGTTAAAAATGTTGAGGATCACGATAGATGTCGATTCAGGGCGGCTTATGACCTCATGTACGTTTTGGAAATTAGATTTCTAAGACATGTTTTTGGGTCAACGACCGCTGATGCAAAAACGATAAGGGTTTTATTAGTCATAGTATGCAATCAATATTCGCCTTTTCTATTTCATTCACCGTATATTATCTTAAAATGCATAATAGCGGTTTATCTATACAGAAAATGACAAGCATAAAGTTGACAGCGGAAGTTAAAATTAACAAAATAAATCCTGTAGAAAGGAAGTTGTCAATAGAAACAAAAAGAAACTTCATCAAATTAAATCCTTATAAAAATCAACAGGAAGTTACAATATTTTTAAATAATTAGAACGGAAGTTGAAAAATTAAATCTATACAAATTCAACAGGTTAAGTATATAAATTAAACAGAAGTGAACGAATTAAATCCGTATAAAAACTAAACACGATGTTACAATATTTTTAAGCAATTAGAAAAGAAGTAACTAGCAATATTTAAAAGAAAAAAAAGGAAGTGATCAAGTTAAATCCTTTTCCGACTGAACACTTAAATTAATCTTATTCACACGGAAGTCAAATTAAATACAAGATAATCAAAATAAACACAATAATGCTTATGCCCATAAATACAACCTTAACAAGCAGCCCAATAACCTCTTCAATATAAACATGACTCCGCCAACCTCATTATGGGTATTTTTTTTTATAAGTATTTCTACTAACCTACTCTTTGTTTTTCAGACCCAAGTTGGCTGAAATGCATGCTCATAACAGAGCCCCTTAAGTAAACAAGACTGTATAATGTGCCCATACACATAATTTAATACCATGGCAACACTGGCAACGTATGGTTCCCTTCGGGCTGCAAAAAATTAAGACTCAAGGAGGCGGAAAAACAAATTCAGAAACAACATATTACTATGTACATACATATCCACGGTTTTCCCATATCAGAAGGAGGCAGGGTTCCACGAAATACTTATTACAGCGTCGTAATCATATGCTGAGCGATTTACAAAGAATATACAACCCTTCCCAAGGGTGCTGCTCGACGATTAAGGGGTTATTCCACGTGGGGAGGCAGTATCAGACGCCTGTTAACGGTAACATAATTGTACTCAGATAAACTGATTGCTTTGATGAGAAAAATGAGCTTTGAACTGTGGATAATGTTTGGAAAAAAGGACCGTGGAAATTTGAAATTGAACTTAGAAAACAATCTTCTCATTATTCTGTTAGGACCCTTGCCCGATAAAACCCCTCAACGCAAATAATAATGCAGGAATTAAAGCCCAAAGAAACCACTACAATAATGACGTGCCTGTTAAGAATAGTCTTTACAAATCGACAATCAAAACCCTACAGGCTTCACGAACACAAACATTATATCAATTACATCAATGGTGCACGTGTACGTGACTAACTTAGGGCTGCGACACACACACGCGATTTACAACCCTGTAGCCAATAACCGATGAAGCAAAATGGAGTTCCTGAAGCACCCAAGATAGTGAGCTATTCGGAAATTAGGGCACGGAGTGAATAGCCTTCATTGTCGCGTCTTCGCCTTTTGATTAAAACGCGTTTGCGATCGCGGACTCGAGTGGGTCTCGAGCATTGTGGGCTCTTCGGGTTGTCAGCGATAATTTAATAGAGCCCATCGTCACAATGTGTTACAAAACATCCCTTTGTGCTCGTCCCGTTCCGGTGGGAACGTCTTTGTATCTCAAGTAATTGCTAAATTAAAATAAATGAGTTAAATGTGGTCGGTAAATGTTTTAAGCAATCTGTATTACGTTTTCGGGATGCGATTATATGACATGATGTAGGTAAGCCACAATTACATAACTTGATTTACACAACTGTGCCAGTTTAATAAACGACGTTATTTAAAGAGCGTTTTCAATTAATTTCGTTCCCTATTCTTCCGAGAGCAATTTCGAAATCTTTCAGAAAAGAAAGCCTTTATTTCTCGGTAGCAACGCTTGCTGAAATCTCAAAAAAAGTATTGTAAAATTGTTACCCAATTCGGCTTGAACAAAGTTACGTTTATGCATTGTTTCGCAAAATGAATCCTGACAATAACGACGGCGGCCACATAACACGCGGTTGGCAGAATACAATTTTTCCTCGAAAGAGTTACAACATCAATGTAAGGACGACGCAATACACTCGCAATCCTCACAAATTCACTGCGAACACATTTCGTATTGTCGCCAACGAAAAAAGCAACAAAAAGAAATAATTTCGCGATACATGTTAGCGAATGAAAAAAACTCTCCTGTCGGCCATCCATCATGGCAGTTACGAACAAAAGCTTTTAGTAGTACCGCGCGCAAGTCGCGGGCCGCGCCGCAAGCCGCGCCAAGCCGCGCGGGTCGCGCGTCGACATGTGTGCAATCAGCCTTATTGCATGCTCCATATTTCGTCACGGGATTATATGAAACGGGAATTTTAAACAAGAGTATGTTGTGTAACCTGATTTAGTTAAGTATTAGCTGCATGGGGTGCTGTGGGAAAACATCCCATCAAGATTATATACACGCCACACAAAGGACATTGCTGTGGAATACTTGATTTGATTCTCAACTCTCTTTGTGGTTCCAGTTTCTTTACCCAGTGCTTAAAATGGTTTTCACAGAACGTTTTCTGTAGTACTTACATTGAATTTAACTGGACACGTTAAGGTTTTTGAAGTAGGAAGATACCTCATCCTCATCATCAGCCGAACGACGTCCACTGGCTGGACATAGGCCTCCCCCGATGGGGGGCGGGTTGGCGATCGCAGTGTAGCTGTTGCAATGCACAGCACAGAGAATGCTGCTGCCCATTATCTGGTGAGTCCCTTAAGTCGCCTCTTACGACAACCACGGGAAGTGATGGGATGGTGCTATTCTTTTACGTCCGACACCATACAGAGCTGAACTGAAGATACCGAATTAGGTACTATGTCAGTCTTGAATATCGGAAAACGGGTCGTCTGGCTTAAAATTTGTGTGGAAATCGAATGTCATGGTATGGCATGTGCGGAGGAATAAGTAACACGACAACACAAGATCACGACTGACAAAGGAGTGGGGAAGACGCAGACACGTCGTTGTTGGGCTGACCTCAAATAAATGTGCAGAAGACAAAGAGAATGATGCTGACAATCAAATCATTAGGTAATTATTTATGATGCGGCCGATGATGGCTTCGTTAGGTTTGAGATGACCATTTCATGAAGTTCACAACAATTATGTTTAATGCCATTAAGTCCGCCTTTTATAACGTTTTAACTAGTAAATAAAGTTTTCATAAATAAACAAATGGCAGACCACTTCAAAAAAATTCCGAATGTATTGGCTACGACAGATGAAATAAAGAAGCTTTTGATAGTTTAACAGTATGTATTTCAAAACAAATGTCAATAATACTTCCGAATGAATTACTTCTTTCAATATAATCACGTAAAAACATAAGCAAACTTGGCATAATATTTTCACTTGAAATATCCCATGCTTCCATTGCTTCGAACAAATGCGATGACCACTTAAATATTTTCTTAATTATCGAACTAAGATTATAGCATTGCTAGCGAAGCGTTTGCCAGCTCTTCCCTTAGAACGTCTGTTGATGAAATTCTTCTACCTGTCACAAATCCTTGTCCAATCCCGAGGTCCAATAACAATTAACAACAAATTAATTAATAGTAAAGCATTCCTCGCTTCAAGCGGCTCCAGTGCTACATCAAAGCGATGTCAGCGCTGTGTTGTCTATGGCAATCGAGTTGTTATTACACAAAGCGCTCGTCAAGCTCGCACTTATTCATTACGACACAATTCTAATCTCCACGGTTTACAGATAATTAAATGTGGTTTGCGATGGTTTCAAGAATTCGGTATAGACACCTACATAGCTAGTAAGTATCTACGTATAACGAATTGTTTTCGTAGATTAATGGATGGCTCATCCTAAAATAGAAAATTTTGTTAAAATTCTGAAAATTCGTTTCTAATAGTGTATAGTATGTTTTCCAACATAATAGGATACTGTATTATGAGTAAACCAGCAACCCTAGATGCATTTAAATATTCTGACCTGAATTACTAGTTACCAGGTATCTAATTAGAAATTAGAGGAGAACCCAGATCTAAACGTAAAAAGTATAAATTTTATCCAAACCCCTCGTTAATAAGGTGTATTTTGAAAATCCGCCCTATTTATTTCTTGCCAGTAATAGAAGACTTAAGTTCCCCATTGTCCCCCTGGTCCGGCTAATAAATCGGCCGCTAATCCCGTGCCCAGCACATAAATACATAAATAAAGTGGACGACAATAAGCCATAAACTGCATCGAGCACATGATACATAGATGTAAAGCCATAACGAAACGTGGTGAGGAGCGAACGTTGACCCGAGCGCACCTGGGACACTCGCGCTTTTGTAGGGCTGCCACAAAAAAATATAAAAAAACATCTATGGTTGCCAATTTAAAGGATTTTGCAACTATATGGAAAAACTGGAATTTCGTGCATTTCTGTTAAATTAACAAATGGAAAATTGAACTGCGCTGTAAAATTTGTCATTTTCAAAAGTCTAACTAACAATGAGTTAGGTTTCTGCTTATAATATAAGTCGCACGATAATGGGGAAGACTTTAATTTTACTCTAAAAAAAAACACATAAATAGAGAAGCATAAAGAAGATTTAAAAACAATATTCTAGAACCTTCAATGGAAGAGGGTTTTACAGACATCTGGAGTTTAATATTCGGATTGGTAATGTAAATGTCAGCGTCTCAAATGTCATATTCGTGAGTGATTTCGGCGAGAATGAGCACATCGTATTTGTGATTATTATAGGAAGCCATTTACACAAGCGAATTGGGGCAGGCTTTCAAAACGGCAGCCATCGACTCCTGGTTAAGAAATCCAAAGAAAACATGTTGCAGACTCGAAAAGTCTTTTTCTGCCGTAACTATTCACTTATTTAGGTTACCTAAAGGACCTAAGTATGCCTGCAAAAGGACCTGCAACTCGTGCGAGTTAACTACTCGCACGAGTAGTAGGTAGGTATCTCTGTAGACACCTAACTGCTGATCCGATTACGAATTTCTTTTACTAACAGAAAGCCACACTCGCTGAGTGACATACATACACCACTCAATTCAATCTCGACTCAGCCTAATTTTGACTGGTTATTTATTGACATTTACGTCCTCGATTAGAGAGATTATTCTGTTTTCAAGGCGACTAACTCAAAGACATGGAGTGGAAGATCTTCCTCAAAAAACTTGGAATATGAGTGACAGGATATTTTTTACCCTTGTAAAGCGCAAGTTCCTGTGGAATTAGGTCTGAGGGATAAGCTAAAGCTAGGAGTAAATTGAAGGCAAGCAAGCGACGGCTGTCTTAAAATAACATCCAAGTGCGAATGACATTTAAACGAACCCGCGGCAATTTTTCCAACGACATGAGCTATCCCTAATTAGTTTTTATTTTCTTCATCTCAGATCAGAATCGCCAACCCTATCGTTCACAAGTGTCCACGTTATCAACAAACCGTGTTCATAATAAAACGCATTGATTATCAACTAGTTTTCCCCTCGAGGATTAATTCAAAGCGTTCATGTCATTCAAATTGCTTCGCTTTGTGCAAGACAAAGGAGCTTGACTTGCGACAGTTCAACGACTCGCTTCTACTTTATATACAGTGGGTTACTTGTCCAAAACACACATTTTCGCTTTTGTGGACGAATACGGGTCAAGTGTCAGTTAGTGTACGGTTAAATGATGTTGGATTGTACAATGAATTAGCTAGTCTTGTTGACAAAGCTCTGAATCCTTGCATTATTAAAAGATCAGTTTGTTCAGCAATATTGCTCTCTCATGCATAGAAAAACGTCTCAAACAACAACATTGACAAAAAAAACATCGCATTGTCCTTATTTACTCAAACTCAAAGCCCTTACAAAAAACATAAAGCATTAATCCGAGAGCGCAGGTCAATATAAAGGAAAGGCATAAAGGGACGGTAGCTCCCACTTGTTAACAGCCCATATAACTTGCCCCCATTTCGAATAAAATCACACTGTAAAACGTGAACCTATTGACAACGAACCTATTATTATTTTGCACGTGGCAACACTGGCAACTCGACTACTTTTTCCCATGGCAACCCTTTATTTTCACTCGCCTCGCGGTATTTAAAAGCCATTTAAAGTATTTCAGTCGTAATAATTACATGCTTACTTTATAATAAAATCGTGCGCTATTGTAATTTTTCTTTTTCTTCTTTTTATTACAAGTTCTATAATAAAAAGAACAAAAATTATCGAAATTGAAAGTTTATCGTTCTTGGACACTCAACGAAAGCGTTTATTGTTATTTATTTATGACAAACAAGGTACTTGTATAACAAACCTGAGGTTTCTCAAACGGCAGTCAGAAATTATGCTGATTCTAGAGCGCGAGTCACCCAGGTCGAGGGGCGGCAGCGTTGCTTTGGACTTGCCACTGAAACAAAACATGAAAACCGATATACCTAGGCATTACACAAAGGTAGGTATAACTAGGATTCCTAATCTCTAGGTTCAGGGTATTCCGGAAAAGAAACTCTATATCTTTCTGTCGGTAGTCGGCCGGAACACAACTGTCTCTCCCAAGTCCTTGGAGGTCAGGTGCCTTATTTTAAAATGTAGTCAAATATAAAAGCCTCGATTTTTCGAGATCCGAGGCTTTTCTGCGATAATAGGTATGTCCAAAATTGATAGAAATATAAAAGCCTCGATTTTTCGAGATCCGAGGCTTTTCTGCGATAATAGGTATGTCCAAAATTGATAGACTTTAAGAACTTGAACTCACTACACTATTAAAATCATCTAGATCAAAGATTAAGATGTCTCTTACCCCGGCTTGATGAAGCTGCTCTTACTCTTATCCATGAAGCGCCTCTTGGGCCGCACCGTGACGGTGGAGTCCCCAGCGCCATGCAGGGGACCCTGCACAGACTCGTCCACACACACAGGGGTCGTTGTCTTCAGCTCGCCGTACGAAGATGAAGACTCCTGACGGAAAGCATTAGCCACAATTAACTACAAAGTGACTCATGACCACAGAAATCTCTCAACACTTCCAAAATCAATACGCTGTAAACCAAGTGACTCGTATCTATTCTTCGATTTTTTTACCAAGTTCTATTTTGATTTCAGTTTTTGTGGAGTACTTTGAATAGCAGAGCAGATGGTGTGCACTTGTGTAGGTAAGTTCAAATATTACCTCATGCAATAACATACAGTTGCGCTGGGAAAATCTACCATAATCAATAATACCTACAGTGGGTAATAGTCAGGGTAGAGACAGTTTACAATTATCGGTAAGTAATACAAAGTTGAGAAATTAAGTAGTCAATCGATACGAGAAGAAAAGAAGATGCTGAATCGCATGACAATTCGCTTTTCGTCTGTAGCTAATCAAAGCTATCACCAGCTCCTCCGACTCCACATAAACTCATCAAAGACATAAATATGGAATAATGAAATTAGTACCTTTTCGGACAGTCCATCAGTGCTGTAGTCGGTGACCTTCTGCAGCACCTCACTCTCGGTGTTGAGGTCCTCCGACGTGGCGCGGCTACCGCTGTACGAGTCCTGCACATAGTCCCATACCCCGCCCTTCTTCGTATCATTAACCATGTGACGTTTCTTTGGCAACATCGAAGAATACACTAGACGGACTCGCCCGTAAGCAATCACTAATTTATTTTTACTCCTGATAGTCCGCTGGATCTCGCCTAGTGGCAAGCGATAGAACGAGGTCTACGATGGAACGAGCGAGCCCAGATGATGCCTATTCACTCTTCCTTTTAGGTTGGTGTGATGTAAACATAGATGCTGACAGCGAGTTCCACACTTTGGCTGGTCTGTCCCATATATATATTCAGAGTGTGACCGTCGCAGGCAGGCAGACCTAAGTAGCGAGTACTAGCCAGCTCCGTAAGACATGGCCTGCAGGCATGACCTAGGCCCAGTCCGACTAGTGAATCCCGACTTATCAACAACCCTAGCAAAACTGATCACTGTTTCACGACAATTCCATTTAGTAAGATGGTAACAGCTATGTATTAGTATAACTTAAAACACCGCAATCCTTAATAACTGCAGGTACGTTTTTAAAGTTGATAAAGTTAAACGTCATAAAATACCCAGTAAGCAAGCGATATTTTTTTATAGGAGTTCCTACCTAAGGAGTAAAAGTGTATTCCTGGCAGCAAGTGAAAATAAATACAAGACTGATTTCTACCCAGTTCACTATGCTTAGAGAAATTCTCCTTACTAAACATCTAGTAGGTGCAACTGACAACATTTTACTTACATCATAACGTATCTTATCCCGCTGCATGTACGATGGCACGTTGATCTTGCCAGGGAACCTGGTAACAGTAACAAACCGTTTAGGAAGAATAACGCTTAAACCTAGCATGACCTACTCCTATAACTACTGTATTGTACTATCAACAAGTTAGCAAACCCATCAGATTACCTCGTGCTCTACCACGACTGCAATCTTTTCTTGAATAGTCACTTAGCCAGAAATTCCTGCCCAAAAGTTGAATACCCATATTCAACGTTGAGAGCACCTATAACCAGTTTCGATTACACCTTATTATAGTGCAGCTTATCTGTCCGGTGGCTTTAATTGAAATTACTGAAATCACTGCGAAAATTGTCAGGACCATCAATTTTGTGTCCGGATAGCGCCTAAGCGATAACTACACCTAAAGATATTATATTTCTCCGTCGACTGACACAACCAGAGGGACAGTCAGGCTGCAAGTAAAAATAAACGTAGCAAAACCATAATTCTCATTACCAATACTCAGAAGGTATTTCTTCAACGACCGGGAGATCCAAGGAGGATGAGCTCGGCCACTTCTGCAAGACAGGATCAGGCGTGTCTTCCACCACGTGAAGAGTTTGCTTGCCCCACGTGTCTTTAGGAGACGGGTAGGGCCTTTCGTCAGGGATCCAAGACTCCTCGCGTTTAGGGATGTAGCAGGGAGGATACGCGCTGGTTTCTTCGCCAGGATCGTGGCGGTAAAAGTGCCTATAAGACAGTTTTGATTTTTTAAACGATACCTTAACAGTTCTCAAGGGTAATACAATCATGATTAATAAAAACTAAAACCCGCCTACTGAAAAACGACGCTCAAAAAATATGAAACAAGAAAATGTTCATAGTTATGTTCAGAGGACAGCCGTGTTCGTATGCCAATTTGCCCTAAAGCGTATGATAGCTTACTACTGATGTATTGTTTTGTTGGGGTAGGTGGCATACGACCACGGCTATCCTTTTGCATCGGGCATAAAACAAACCGGTCTCGTGTTCATGATTTTTTTTAAACGAAAATTTTGTTCAGTCTAAGGTAAATTAGAAACAGTCACATGTGGCGGTGGATTCTTGCCTCAGATTATATTGTTGAACAAGAACCACAGGGATCAGGGTAAATATGAAACTAACGCTTTAAAGACATTACCAATCGATCAGCTTCAACCAAGCTTCAGTAGCACAATACACCGAGAACACGGCAGTCTGCCTTTCCATGTATTCTACGTAGCCAATCTTAAGAACAGTCTCAACGAGCTCCTCTCTGATATCAAACACTAGTAGCTCGTTTTCCTCTTTTTGAAGGATTTCCGCCCTGTTATACAGGACCACAATAAAAAGTATTTTGAGATACAGTGAAAAATTGCATTGTTTGTATTCTAAATAATAACATGATAGAAGACAAAGATACAGGTAATACAGGTGATTACTAAATAGGAGTTTCATTCTTCCCGAACCAATAGCGTTACTTCTTGGTGGAGAGCCCTGGGGTGAGGAATTTGAAGGCATCATCTACATCTCGTTTTTTGTTTTATTCATAAAACTATAAATACGCAAACTGAACGTACTTTTTTTGCTTTATTAAAATAATAATTAACTTATTGTTGAAGAGTCCTTCTGAACATTTTTGGGCCATCTTCTGAGTCTACTGTTACCTACCAGTTCTAACAAAAATAAGAGAGCCAATGTTAACCATGTCCGTTCAGGAACATCCTTCGGCAAAGCGAATAGGGTTCTTTGATCATCAGCTAGTTGGAGCTTGCGTCCCCTTCGGGATATTTTAAATTTACTTTGTGACTGCGCCCAATTAGCCATGATTGGAGCTGGCTAGATATATATGGATGATCACTAAAATAAAAAAATAGTGATTTTCTTCAGCTAAAACGAAAAATATCAAAAATATAAACAAGCTTTCTAAATAATAAGAAATATTGCACGTTCACGTATTGATGTCACTGATAGTGATTGAATTTGTCAGGATGGAACTGAAATGTATTTTTTTTTCTCCAACTGTCTATTCAATTAAACCTACAGAAAAAACTATTTAGAAATTTTGTGACAAATAATACAAGAAGAACATACTTAACACTAACTCTACAAGGGGAGAAGGGGCAATCAAATCTGGCACTCGTTGTTCCTGAGATTAATAAAATAATTGCTGCCAGCTTCGCTATCACCACCGCTTTGCCCGCCATTCTCGTAAAACTCGATATCACATTTATATGTACCTAATAACTTGGTTCAGCCATTTATTTAACAATTCGTCATATTTCATGAGTGTTTTATCATATTTTATCTGATAGTTAAGGGATTATTCACCAAGGTAAATATCAAGAAGCCAATTTATGTGCTATTTCGTTTGATTTCACGTTAGTGAAAGTTGATGTTGATATTTTGTTTAATAGTGATCAAGTTGTAAATGAAAACAAAAAGTGGCCAGAAACAAAACTTAACCATAGATAAAATTGATGACAGTTGTTTGAAAAAGTGACAAAAACCGAGCGCAAATTACAAAAAATCATTGAATTATTTTTTATCTCGAAAATATATAAAGTGCAGAAGGATGAACATTTACATCAACTAGGAAAGTGTGCTTTATATCGAACGCTAAATAATGAGTGTATATTTTCTTTGTTTAGATTTTGTTAACGTTTGATAATAACAATGTATACCTTGAAGGGTATCTTCCCCGAACCAAGTTAGTAGTTCCGTTACATTTGATTTTTGCTCTAAATACGTTGTCATGGCCATCAGTTTTATTTGTTGTGAATTTGTGACGTCGCCAATGTTAATTTTATGAAATTACCGAGTTACTTCATTTACACAAACTGTCATGGCTATCAGTCAACAGCACAACATTTTAAATTGATAATGTGAAGTCGTCGTCTTAGTAGGGTGTATTAAAATTTAGCGTAGCAAAAATATACAATACCTAGAACTATTTTTTTTGCTTCACTAAATTTCATTCTAATTCAAGTATGCATGACCAATATCTACAGGCTGTGCTGTGAATTGACACCATTTCTAAGATGTCGAATTACTTTTTAGAGAAAGAACAAAAAAAGAACTTCATCAGAGAAAACATGAAACAACTGAAATATATACAGAGCCAGAAATCTCCTAAAGAACCAAAATATAATACAAAAAATGTCCACCCGCCCCGGTTGACCAACCCCGTCGCAACCGGGAGCTCCCTCGGCCAAGTGAAGTCTTCGATTTCGAATAGGAGCGGGAAGGTCACACTTAATGTTGCAAAGACAAGCTCTACCAACACTCGCAAAAAAGTGGCAGACATAAAAATCAAAAAGGGAGACATGGCAGAGTTTCTTAAGAGAAAAGAGTTGCGACACGTAAAAGCAGTAGTGGAAGACTGCACTGACGAGGATGTCAAGTCAACAGATTCATCCGGCCGTCTCCGAGACATTGGCTGTCAAACTATAGAGAGTAATCTCTCACAGAAACTGGCTGATAGCACAAAGTTGACTATGTTATATCCTAAAAAAGAGAGTGATGATTCTGAAGCAAACTTGAAGGCCAGTGGAGACACAGGACTTCACAGAAGTCCTCCTTCTTCCACTGCTCCCCGCCGTGCTGGTGATGATCTAATAGAGATTGATAGAAACCGCAGCCGGTTAAATGCCATTTTGGAGAGAAAGGACACCAGGGACCCCTACTTACCATCAGGTAAATATTATAATGGAAGGGTTGAAAATCTGAAGGGTTACACAACTTTAAAATTTTCAGATATAACAAAAAAATATAGCACAAATACATTGGCTCTTGCAGTGGTGAAAGCCAAAATGGAAATAAAAGAATGGGTACTACGCGGGTGAAACCTTGTGACGTCTGCTAGTTAGTATCTGCTGGAATACCAGCAGAGGTAAAATGAATATATTTAGCAAACTTATTAATTTGAACTCTGCTGCTATCTGGTGGTCAGGGACATAGTACTCACATATTTACAAATATTGAAATCATTGATTTATATAATTAACAACAATGGATCAGTTAAATCAGTGATCAGTGAGTTAAATTAAATAAATCAAAATCAAAAGTCATTTATTCAAATTAGGCTGAGTGCCAGCACTTTTTGAACGTCAAAGTTCTACATAAAGACAGTCCCCCAAAACGCCTGCCCGTCACCACTGCCTAGTGTTATAGCTGGGAAGAAGAATATAAGAATATATAAAAGAGTAGGTACACCTTTATAGTAAATATATTAACACATACAAATCAACAAGTTTAACTTTGTCAACTACACCCTAGATTGTCCTATGGAGCAAGACCAGCATGTTTCCAAGCATTTTATCTTGAATATCTAGTTTGTAATATGCTTGTTTATCAAGTGTGCTTTTAACATAAGTTTAAAACTTTTTTTCATTTTATTCTAATATGTCCCAAGGTATTTGTTGTATCCTTTAACACAGTACCCCATGAAAGATGTTCGTACTTTGGCTAATCTATAAAATGGTTGGTCTAATTTATTTCTATTTCTAGTATTAAAATTGTCTATTGTGTATTTCAAATGTAAAGGAAATAGATGCTTGGGTCCTTTTGAGTATTGTAAGATTTAGCACCTAGATTTTATTTTTATAAATTACTGGATTTTAAAATTTAAACACTTTAGTCCCTTTACTTTTACAACCCTTCAGTACCTAGGTTATCTATTAACGTTTCATTTGTTATATATAGGTTACCAGAAGGGTGTGGTACCTAAATACCTGCGCGAGCGCAAGGAACAAGGACCGAAGGAGGCAGAGGGCATCAGGGCAGATGATGACCACTCCATGTGTCCCAACGGACACGTGACGCTGCCGGACACCGAGCGCAAGGAGACGCTGCGGATGCTTAGGAATAGTAAGCATAACCAATTTTTTTTTTTTAAGGATGGGAACTCATCAAATACTGACTAAAACCCATCCGTGTTCCTTCTAAAGCCCTTTGCATTCCAGGGCCGCGGTGACTCTTTCGAACAAATCCCGCAACCCTGGCAGAAGCATAACCACTACCATACTTATATTCGACCCTAGTTTTTGGCAACATGAAAGGGAATCAACTCCATTTAGATGTAAAAACCCGTCATACATAACCACACATTAATTTGTGTACTTGGTACCTGCTAACTTTTTTTCATTTTATTTTAGGGTTCCTTAGGGTTTCTTAGTCAACAAGGAACCCTTATAGTTTCGCCATGTTCGTCTGTCTGTCTGTCCGTCCGCGGTTTAGCTCAGAGACGCTTCTGTCCGTCCGCGGTTTAGCTCAGAGACGCTTAGCGCCAGAAAGTTGAAATTTGGTACATATTAATCACGCCGACAAAGTGGTAACATAAAACTTTTTTTTTTTATTGTTTTTTTATTGTCGTTGGATAGACCGTTTAAAAATATTGAGGGATCCGTTTGCGAGTGTGCTAATTTTTGTTACGGGTCAAGTGTCCTGCCAGCTAAACGGTTGTTTTTGGAAACGTGAAAAAATCGGGTCCCCTATGTTGTTTCGAACGCCGCTGTTGCGACGCACGCTGTAGCGAATTATTTTTCCACTGCCTCACAGGTTCGAAAGCTCATGGACTCGAATGAAGTAGTCGCGAAAGACGCTGTTTCGATAAACATTTTCACTGCCTCATACGCTCGAATGCTTGTGATTTCGATTTATTTAGTCATAAAGTGTACAGAAAAATATTTAAGCAGTAATTAAATAAAATCAACAAATTCGGTGTCAACATCATCATTTAATATTATTATTAACGTACTGTTTTACGTTTGTTGTTTACATCGTACATCAAAAATTATTTAGGTACCTATTCGTGAGTCTCGCGTCATATAGGTATTTATAGGTTTTATAATTGCGCAGTTTTGCTTTCCTGCCTAGATAATAATAATGCATAGAATAAACACAACATGTGGAATTGATTAATTTCTGAAAAATACCACTAATAATTAAAACCACTAAGGTACCTAGACAATTTTTTATAAAGATCAGTCTTAGAATTTGTGTTCAGTACTCATAGAAAAAAATGTACAGTTGAGGTACTAATATTTTTGATTGTTACTTTGTTAATAATAATATTAAATGATGATGTTGACACCGAATTTGTTGATTTTATTTAATTACTGCTTAAATATTTTTCTGTACACTTTATGACTAAATAAATCGAAATCACAAGCATTCGAGCGTATGAGGCAGTGAAAATGTTTATCGAAACAGCGTCTTTCGCGACTACTTCATTCGAGTCCATGAGCTTTCGAACCTGTGAGGCAGTGGAAAAATAATTCGCTACAGCGTGCGTCGCAACAGCGGCGTTCGAAACAACATAGGGGACCCGAAAAAATCATAGTAGTAGCATATATAACGAATTTAAAAGGATAATTATCACCGCTGCCCAGGCTTAACGAGTTTGTGTAAAAGTCGACCAACTTATAAAATGGAACTAGGTAAGAAAAAATCCTAATAATTCCATAGAAAATGACTTAAAACCAAGTGCATTTGCAAGTCAAAGTCAAAACGTTTATTTCAATTAGGCCATTAAACGACATTGTTGAACGTCATCATTTACAGTTCAGTAAAATAATAGTATTATTTGTAATGTAATAAATAGTAATAATAGTTTAGTACTTTTACTATTTTTCTAGCATGGTTTAGGAGACGGTTAACTACGGAACCCTACACTGTGCGTGGTCCGTCACGCACTTGGCCGTTTTTTTTATTTTTTAGGTATTTTTATTGTCTGATCTCACCACACTTAGTATTGCTATCGCAATCGACCTCACTTTTTAATTTCCTTCCTTTGCTCCTTTTTTCAGGTTTTGCAGAGTTAGTAAGTGAACTAAACAAATTACCCGTAAAAACGGACACGCTGAAAATGCGTAACAGAAAAATGGAACTAGAAAAGCAGTTAGCAAAGCTTGAGGAAGGAATTAAAGTATTTTCCCGACCCAAGGTGTTTGTAAAAATAGGAGAGTGAGTTGCCATTGCTTGCTCAGAATTAGGCCTGCAACTTGTAAATTTGTGGTGATCCATTGGGGCAGTTTAGTGCAGCCAGATTTGTTAATACCTACCTAAAACAAACTGTTTAGAAATATGAAACACTAATTAAGCAATTATTGTGAACATATTTTTTACTTTTCATTATGAAGAGAAATTTTCTACACTCAGTTGTTTGCAGCAGTTGCAAAAATAAATACTTATCAATTAAGCATACACCAACTTTTTAGAAAAATCGGTTTCTGAAAAAAATATTCGAATATGAGGTGTCTAGTTTATGATCCTTGCTTGTTCTAGTATTATAGATAGATCTGCAAAGTTAACCGTCGATGATCGTAATTAGGTGAACGCAATCTGAGAAACTGAGTCTACCTAAATTATTATTAGTTCATAAAATGGAGGTAGGTAAGTGTACATACTTATATTATGAACTAATAATTTGAAGTTGAGTATTTGTCAATCTCTACTTTAGCCTTAAAACCTTCCACACTTTGGCATTGAAGAAGGGTTTAACACATTCTTAACTCCAAATTATCAATTCAGAAATCGAACCTTTTTGAATAGTTAATGCACAGTGCAACAACTAAGTTATTTAAATTCCATTTTATTTTTAATATCCGATTCTGAAAGATCAGAATCTTTGAGGTATCTATGATCACTCAAGACATCACCTATGCTGCCGAACACAAAATAGTCTATACTTTGTGGGTTGATAGATCTGACTGCACAAGCCCAGTATCCGATTCCGTCCGAGCCAAATCTAAATTATATGTTGTATGTCTCGAAATTATTGTGATGTGCTCCGATAAGTTAATATCCGACGTTAGCGTTATGTTAGTGTTAATTATATATATTATATGTTATTCATTGTTGTAACTAATATAATTAGATATGGTTGTATGATTTACAGTGTTTCTATAACTTTTTTTTGGTGATTTTAATACAATAATTATTTGTGTTTTTTCGTCCATTTCTTTGAAAATGAAATAACTAGGTTGTAGCAAATAGATATTTTATTTTCGAACTTGAAAAGATGACATGGCGTCATCATTATTTGGTTCATAAAATAAATTAAACTAAAGCTATTTCAGGATTTTAAATCATACACAACGTTTTAAAACAAATCACAATTACTATGATACAGTCACTACAGGATTGTAGTCATGACGACTCATGATATTTGGGTATAGCACAAGCTCAATAATATATCTTTCATTAAAAAGTCACAAATATTTAAAAATAAACAGCAATACACTGAGGGCCTATTTTTCAAGTGACAGATAACTTTTAGCTGCAAGAATAATACAGTGGTTAGGTAGTCTCACCGCCGACGAGAAAGCGATTAGCTATCGACAAAAGATATATAGATCCTAATATTATAATTATAGTCTATAGCTGGCTGTTCACACTGCCAGCGAGAACTCTCCTTACCACTAGTGTGTCGTTGCGACAAGAGGTATCAAAGACCATACTCGCTCGGCGATGCTCGTTTGGCGGTCAGAACTCACACCGAGTGACCCGACCGGCTAACATAATATTATGAATTTAGCGCATCGTAGCGCGAGCAGGTTTGCGCTGGAATGTACCTCTCGAGCAGCCGGAGCGAGCGCTGCGATCACGCGCTCGTCGCACAAGAGCACTCGCGTAGAGCCGAGCTACAAAACTATCGGAACTACACTTGTTTCTCGCTGCTCGCCAACTCGTATCTTGTTTCTAGCTTTACTCGCTTCTCGCTGATCGTCGGCGGTGAGACAAATTCTTAAAACCGCCAAAATTCTGAGTTACCTGATTATTGAAAAATCAGCATAAAAAAATTATGCTGGTAATTCCTTCATCCAAACCTAGTAGAGATATATGTAGTAGTGTGGTCACACCATTTACTTAAATATGTGTCTTGGGGTACACACACCTTCCTGGTAAAACATTATGATGAAACATAGTCCAATGGTATTATGGTTAGCATTTGCGCTTCTCTTTTTAATTGACTTATGAGGTGAGAGCTGCTTTGATAGTGAACTTACGAGGCATCCGGCTGACTTTACTGCTAGTCTGGGTCGTTACTCGCTTGGTCTGTTACTTAGGTACTACTCTGCTTACAGCAGGCATCAATCATTTTCCTTCAATTATTCATGGTTAGTTTAAATTATCACAGAACCTTATTGACTATGTAAAATAAGTTTATTAACCTTTTGAACGCCATTGTCACGTATACATGACAATCAAGCGCGTGCCCTGTACGCCAAACGTCACAAATATGTGACAAAATGTACGGCGAATTTGTGGGTTGGCGTCGGGGGCACGTCGATGCGTTTAAGCTCTGGCGTTCAAAAGGTTAAAGAAATAATAAAAACAATTACTAAGCAATTCTATACCTAACATGTTTCTATTCCATACATAGACATAATGTTCTATTTTGCATTGTAGAAAACACTCTTCTAGACAAATGGGCAAATGGGATTGAATTTGTCTTTCAGATACATTAACTAGTACTTCACTAGAGGTGGTGTAACAAGCCACTACTCTTTGGTCTATCTAAATTATGATCTAACATGGATATAGAGAAAATAAGATAACTCAAGCTGTTTCCAACTCTGTGCCAAGTTTATCACATCCAACAGTTTGCCAACAAGTTATTTTTAATACCATGTTGAAACCTTCACCCATTAATTTCATAAATTAATGTTCTATTATGTGTGTCTATCACAAAGATCATGACAAAGTAGCATCCATGAATTTATGCATCAAATATTAACTAAGTCAAGCTAGTTTCTTGACATGTTGGAAGAAGTGGTCATTGAACATGATGGGGCCCTTTCTGAACCATTCTTCGTCGTCCAAACGCCAGTGGTAGAAGGAAAATTCAGGGAAGAAGAACTTTATCTCCCTCTCGGCTGAATCTTGAGAATCTGAAATGCAGAAAGTTTTTATTTTATAACCTTATCTAAGCAGTTTTATTTTCAAGGATTTTCTATGACTGAATACATTAATATGGGAAACAACTGCCAAACTTAGAAATAAGATGAAATAAGATTATTGCCTGAGCTCATTGGAGAGCTACTACTTACTGGCAGAATTGTGAATTTATATATGAGGTGCAAAAGTATTTTGTATTTATTCAGTTAAGGAAATTGACTGACTATATCAGTCAAAGCATGTTCACTGCTAGATATAGGGCTTCCCTCTAATAATTTTGTTCATTGTGGTCAAGAATTACAAAATAGTTTCAAGTCATTATTGTCATAAATAATTTTACTCTTACCTGATCCATGAGCTACATTCCTAGTGTCGGATATTCCAAACATGCCTCTCAAACAGTATGGGTCCTGGAACTGTCCTTTGTACACACTGGTGGGTCCCAAGAACCTCCTCCACAGTTGAATTGCATTGATGTGGCCCAGCACATGCAGGTCTATGCAGCCACTGAAATTTAAAATTTCAAACATTTAGACGGTATTATGATAAGGTACTGTAAACATACTATGCATATTCTCTGAGAGGTAGGCAGAGGTCTATTAGTCCAGCCATGTATTAGAAGTGACTTCCATACTATGAAGATAAATCCAGTTTTTAGGCCACCACAGAAATTCCTAATAGGCAAAAATTGTAATAAACCAAACCAAATGCTTAGAATCATGCTTTGGCAAAGAGAATGAAACCCCATGATTCTATGCATAGTAGTAGGTTTATGACCACCCATAAGACTTGAGATAGGCACATGACAGTCAGCAGCTATAAAGCATGTCTCAGAAGGACCTTGAAACCAGCTACTCAGGTATCCCTTTACCCTGCACGTGTTTCGTCAAAAACTCGATTTATTTGTGGTTCTAACTTAAAAATACTTACCTAGACATAAAGGTAGTAAGGCGGTTAAAGAAGAATTTGCCTACATGCTCCTGATAAAATCTACAAGCTGTATCTGTATCCAAAGTAATCCTTTTCGTTTTCACAACAATGAACTTATTCTTCAAAATATTTCTGATGAATGTTCGCACTACAGGGTTCGATACTGCGTGCGGTTTTATTATAGCTAGCGTCAGTTCCAGCTTCTGCATTGCGTGAAAAGTTATCTAAATTATTTCATAACTTCTTATAATTTTAAATTATGTAAAGTTTTCCCTTCCGCTTTTCCTGGCATTTCCCGAATCAAAGCTTCAAACTTCAAAGCACTATAATGTCAAAAACATGTGTGAACGAAAACGATGTTGCCAGTACGATCAACTAAGTAGTGTAGTGAGGTTGGTCACAACAACGCAAATGTGTTAGCGCCTTTATAACCATAAACCAGCTGCTTGCGTCAAACGGGAAAATAACAAGAAAAAATGAAACCTATCATAGACTAGCGTCATACAACAATAAATAACAGTTTAGGTTAGAAATTGAGTATTTCTAACAAAAATGCCTGAAATTGAAGCAAAACGAAAAGCGGACGACTTGGCCATCGTTCCATCAAAACGCACACGGACTGAAATATCTGTTGTCGGCACTCGAGAGAAAGCAGTCGTCACTTCATCCGTAAGTTGTTTCTTCTTCTCTGATTAGCTTTTCTTGAAGATAACGAAAACTATACAAGTATATTTTCCAGGTGCCTCGTACTTCAAGCCTTTATGCGCCTATAATGTTATTGGAAGGCCACCAGGGTGAGGTCTTCACGTCTAAATTCCACCCTGAAGGTAAACACTTGGCCTCGGGAGGATTCGACCGACAAATATGTAAGTTTACTCAGTTTTAACTATCTTTTATCTTAAAGTGCAGTGGTGGATCCAGGATTGTCGTTTGGGAACTTGACCCCGCTGAGGGAACGTTTTAGCAAAGTAAACACTAAAAAAGCACATAACAATTTATTTTGCAAACAAGCCTCTTGATAAGTTTTCGTAAACTTCTTAATGACTTCAATAGTTTGTAGACTATCAAAGATTTTTCGGTCTTTGGGTTTAGCTCCTTAGCCCTCCCCCTGGATACAAGTGTTATTCAAATAAATTGCAGTCTAAGTAAAATTATTAACTTTGTAACAATCAAAAACAACCATTAATAATTAGTAATCTGCACTGCTATAATTGAAAATATTATTTATGTTTTCAGTCTTATGGAATGTTTATGGCCAATGTGAAAATGTGATGGTGATGAAAGGCCACACGGGTGCCGTGATGGAGCTGTCCTTCTCTCCGGACGGTGCCCACCTGTACTCCTGTGCTACTGACAACACAGTGGCCGTGTGGGATGTACCAACTGGCACCAGGATCAAGAAACTTAAAGGACATGCTAGTTTTGTTAATTCTGTCTCAGGTACATTACCACAATTATATTTTATTTTAAAGAAACCTCAATTCATGTACCCGGCTGTCAACCTCCTATCCTTCCATTTAGAATTGACATACCAGATATGTTTTTGAATTAATGATTAAAACAAGAACAAACCATATTACAATGATACAATAATGCTATTTGTAAGAACTGGCTTTTTACCTGTGACAAACAATACACTGTCACTGACTGTGTTCCAACTATTACTTTACAGGTGCAAGGAGAGGTCCAGAACTGCTAGCGTCAGCGTCAGATGACAACACAATAAAACTATGGGATGCTAGGAAACGCAACCCTATAGCTTCCTTTGACAGCGGGTACCCTGTCACCTCGGTACTGTTCAATGACACGGCAGAGAAGATCATCTCAGGAGGCATTGACAATGTTGTCAAAGTATGGGACATCAGGAACAATCAGATTTCATACAAAATTAAAGGGCATACAGATACTATAACAGGTATTGTATAATAATTAGCTGCCGCCTGCTTGTAATTACTATATCTCCCCTTTCTTCTTACTTCCTCATAGTTTTTCATTTATAATATTAAGAAGGATAGGTTAATGTTTTGCCACACCAGAGATACTGATTCTATCTCTATAAGACCCAAATTGCACAGACATTGCTATACATTTGGTACACCATTCCTCATTCATAGTTGTTTTGCCTTAACTTCATCTTAATCATCACTATGCACTCTAGTATACTTAGATTCAAACTTAATGGCGATTCGGAACACTCCACTGCGCACTGCGTAGTAGCAATTTCATGTAACAGCAGGAGTGTGGAGTGAGATACTGCACAGTGAATTGATGTCTGAAGTTCACAGCCATAAACTGAGTATTTAAATTTTTTCCAACATATCCGTTTACGTGTTCCAGGCATGGCGTTATCGTACGACGGCTCGTACCTGCTGTCCAACTCGATGGACAACACGCTGCGCATCTGGGACGTGCGTCCCTTCGCGCCGTCGGAGCGCTGCGTCAAGCTCATGTCCGGCCACCAGCACAACTTCGAGAAGAACCTGCTGCGCTGCGCCTGGTCACATGATGGCTCGAAGGTATGTTCATTCTATTATAGTATGAGTCAACGTTTTTTCATGTTTTTATTGACTCATCTTGACAATTCAAAGGTGCCTGTAATTAGTTTATTTGAATCTTGAATGAATACCTAACATTATTCAGAAATTGCGAGAAGTACAGGTTCTTAAGGATTTCGGGCTATTTTAAAAATATTCTGTCTAACGTCGCATAGATGCGACGCCTGGACGTCGTGGTCGTATTGGGTCTTGATTAGGGTTAATAGGGCATCAAAAGAAGGGCCATATGTAGCATTTAAATGTAATGATTCATTATCCTTTATTTAGCTGTGGAAGGTCGTGTAACGCGTCCGCTAAGACGCTAAGAGAGTATACGAACTGAAGAAAAATATCAGGAATCTCTCAAGTGGATGCAGAGGGCTGGAATCGTTCTCACACATAATATTTACAAGTTAGAAATATTAGCGCGTTGGTTCAGATTTATTTTTGTTAATATTCCAACACAAAAAGCGTGAGTTGTTGGGCACTGTGCAGCGCGGTGCACCATGAAGCCACGGACCGTATTCGAATCGAGCTTGAAATGTGGCCCTCTTGCGTTCGAAACAAAGTTCTTTTTCGCGAACTGAAAAAGTGTGCCATCTTGGAATGTTTGGTTCCCATCTATTTCTGTACCAAAATTCATCAAAGTTGGTGTAGTGCAACATATAAATAAAGAAGTGTTTATAGATTCCCCAATGTTGTTCTGCTAGTGACATTCCCTGTTCCGTCCGCCAGGTGGCGGCCGGCTCGTCAGACCGCTTCCTGTACGTGTGGGACACGACGTCGCGCCGCGTGCTGTACAAGCTGCCCGGACACAACGGCTCTGTCAACGATGTGGACTTCCACCGGACAGAGCCCATCGTTCTCTCCGCCTCTAGTGATAAACAGCTCTACCTCGGCGAAATTGACAATTAAGTGAAGTGATTGTGGATTGTCTCTTCTCATGAATATTACTGATGAATATTATGCAAAGTGGATCTTAGAACTCGAAAAGGGGGGGGCTCCGGAACTTTTCCTTTCAAGGGGGGAGTACCTCCCCCTCCCCCTCCCCCCTCAAATCGACGGCAGACAATGGAAAGTCGTACCGGATCTTATTATGCAGTACATTATGATGACACTAACCTTTCCTTGCAAGTCACGTGGCGTGTAGTAGTGAAACAAACGCGCTTGGCGGCTTCGCGATTCGCTTAGCTAGTTTGTATCAATGCGGCCCTATCAGGTGACTCGATAGATTTTAGGCGCTAAACAAGCGGCTATCGGAGTGGCAAACCGAGCATTCTTGGCGCCATTTCATAGAATAAAAATGTTTTGTAAAGATATTTCTGTGTACTCTTGACTGAATTGTGTTGCGTTGGCAAGAAGGAAATGCTAGGTAGGTCTAGCAGCATCTTAAGATAAAAGCAATGTGAAGTAATGTTCACATTGCCACCAAAACAAATTGTCAGAAATATTTGTAAGAAAACTTGCGTAGGATAATAAAATTATTTTTAAGAAAATTTTCATTTATTACAAATATCACATGAAAAACTACAAGTTTAATTTCAACTGCTTAAGTTCAAATAGTCAGACCAATTTGAATAATTATACTGTATACTCTGCACCTCACATAAAAATAATTACATTTCAGATAATATACATTTATTCTTACAGTTATTAATAAAGCTTTTCATCCAAGAATCCACAGCAACAAAATATCAATTCTTTAAGCAGTTTTGAAATTTCTTTCCACAGCATTGCACTTTAGCAAAGAAGTTCAACTTCTGCATTAAATCCTAACATTTTGGTTGATCATATAAAAAAATTCTAATATTGTGGTAAAAATAAAGGATAACAAAATTGACCAGTCACAATAAGTTTATATAACATTGAGTGGGAACATGCTTATATTAAAAAAAAAAAACAACAATTTCTTATAAAACAAGCCTAATTAAACAACTGTGTTCTTGATTGTGCACACAATTCATGAGGGGGAGGAAGTTCAGGAATGTAACCTAAATGAAAACTATCACTTTTGAAAGCTTCCAAGTCTATGTCACTCAGCTCTTCCATCTTGCTGTACACACTAGGGTCATCTACTGTTTGCGGTTTGGTGTTCACTTGCCCAAATATAGATGAAGGATTCTGAGCAGGCTGAAAAATATTCCCCTGAACAAATGGAGATTGATTTTGACTTTGACTGGGCTCTCTAGCAAAAATATTTTGATTTGCAGTGGCAAATATGTCAGTAGGGTTGGTTTGGTTAAAATTATTTTGAGTTGCTGAAGCAAATATTGATTTAGCATCAGTATTTTGGTTCTGTGGTGCAAATATGCTCTGAGGTTGGCTTTGGCCAAATGGATCATTGGCTTGAGCAAACAGTTGTTTTGCTGGATCATTTGCTTGAGCAAACAACTGCTTTGCTGGATCTACAGGCTGTGGATTGAAAATGCTGTGACCTGGACTAAATATAGATGGAGTATTATTTACATTCTGATTAATTACTGGAGCAGTTTGGACTGCACTGCGAAATACAGAAGCTGCTGCATCGTTGGAGTTGTTGAAACCACTCTGTGCCTCACTTGAGAATGGCGACGAAATTAACTCTCCTTTGTAGAGACTCCTTAATACTTTGATTATGTTAACATTTGGTTGTAGAAGTTGTTCATATTTCAGTCTTGTTTCTTTGAAGATATTGTTTATGTAAATTACCTGGGAGAGACAATTATTTGATTAAACATAAGATTTTATTAAGAAAGAAAATGTTATTTTACAAGAATAATAAGAAAGTTGTACTCACTGCTTGTTCTAGATTATTAGTGTTTTTTGCTTCATAAATAAACAGTCTAGCTTCCTCTGGTGATAAGTCAGTAATTCCAGGAAAAATAGGTTTTTCTTTAAAGGGTGAGTAACAGGAGAGGATCCACTGTCCTCCTCGGAGAGCTG
Organism: Mamestra brassicae; assembly: GCA_905163435.1. Lineage (NCBI taxonomy): Eukaryota > Metazoa > Arthropoda > Insecta > Lepidoptera > Noctuidae > Mamestra > Mamestra brassicae. Next base: position 17,958,991 of record LR991003.1, on the reverse strand, counting down.
CCTCCACGTCTGACTGGACTTGTTTAACTAGCTGCTCATCTGTCACACCGGCAGGCTGTGTGGCAGGTTCTGGTGCCGGCTGTGCTGGTGGCATTTGTGGATTTGCTGACAAACAGACATTGATCAGAATCAAATTATAATGAAACTATTAACCTAAAAAAATTTGGTGCTAACCTTTTGAAGGCCAGAGCATAAACCCATTGGTGTACCCCGGATGCCAAGCGACAAATTCTTTGTACCTGTTTAGTTTAATATTTGTGACATTTGACATACAGGGTAAGATTTCGTTAGTCACATATATGTAACAATGGCATTCAGTATATTGTGATAGTCTTTTATAAGAAACAATTTTGATAAGTCTTGTGTCTGTGACTATTGTTGGCTGTTGATGTAATATTAGTTAAATAGTAGGTAGTAAAAATTAAGTACATGTTTTGATTTCAAATTTTTTGAGGTTCTGACAAAAAGAAGGTAATAAACAATACTCAAATTAATAAAAATTTAAACATTACCATACCATTTCATAAGGTAAGCATACAATATAGGCAAAACATGCATTTTCTCCCTAGAAAAGCCACTCGAAAGTGAAATAAAATATGTGATCTGTATAAGTTTATTTTATTTTATTTATTTGGCTCACCAACAATTGAGTACACTCATACAATTATGGGTTACATACAATCAAGTTGTTGTAAACTTACCGTGATAGGTATATTTGGACCCGTAGACATGTTCAAATCTACAGTTCTTTCCATAGCGACAGTATCCTGCTTGGAAAAATTTACAAACAACCATGTTATAAAAATCTTCGAAAAATAAAAATCGAAAAGTATTTTGTTGACTCTTGTGTTGTGACTTTGTGGCCAGTTTTCATTCAGTGACACTGACGCTAACTTACGTCTGACAATTTCTGTCTGACAGTGACAATTGGTTGGATGTTGGTTTGTAATCAGCCTAATCCCGTATTTCTTAAGGTGGGTTTACATTGCCGTATTGTGTCGGGTTTCTTTCTGACACACAGACACACAATTGATTGGCCACAACTGCTATAAAAATCGTGTGTAATTCGTAATATATATGACGTAGATTTGGAAAGATTCTATTGATTGGCACAACACAACACGACACAGTTTTGTGCCCATTGATTTAGAAAACGGACTCTTCTCTTTTCCGTGTCAGGAAACGTTTTTTTTCTTTCAACCTTTCTTATCAGGCCTCTTTCAAAAACCGTACTTTTCCAATAAGAACAGGACAGCTCTACAAGTCACAACACACATTTAGAAATACATCTGCAATCTGTGGCAAAACAGTCAATGTCAAAGTCATTAAAAAGTGTTGTTGACTCATTTGTTGTGATTTATTTAGGCATTATTGTTACCTACGGCCTGAGTAATGTATCAGCAAGGAGGTTTAGTTATTTTTGATTAGGCGCCGTTATTTTAGCGTTATCATGACTTTATTGTTTCCAACTTGAGTACTAATAAGCTTTATAGTTTGATTTTATTGTAACTTTATCTTTGAAATTTTAATTTCTCGTTATCTCTTTGTTGTAAACATTGTGATTGAAAGGAGGTTAGTTTTAAATTAGTTGAAATTTAATTAATAGAAGATAAATTGCACAGCTATGATTGATATTGTAATTATTAACTACTTACTACAGATCTTATATTCTTTTAGATAAAAATGGATCAAATCCACATCTATATAATGTATGTGTTACTTGCTGTTGGTGTTACATTTGGTAAGTTTAGCTTCCAAAGATAAACTACATAAATTTCTGTTATTTGGCAACTTTTGATCATAACAGACCCTTTTTGATGTAAAATTACTCAACATTTGGTCATGTTATGGCGTACTTATACTGCTTACATGATTCATCATCTTTCTGCCCTTATCCCATGTTACTTGGGGTCGGCGCAACACGGTTTTTTTTCTATTCTGTCCTATCAGTCGTCACACTATCACTAACTCCCTTTTCTTTCATATCACTCCTAACACAATCCATCCTTTGGCCTCCATCTCCATGTCCATCCATCCACATTTAAATTCATAACTCTTTTAGTTACATGCATTTCATCCCTCCTCTTCACATGACCATACCAAGATAAGCGGTTCCCTTTTAAATTTTCCGTCACTGGCGCCACTTTTAAACTACCTCTAATGAATTCATTCCTCACCATTCTTGAAACTCTACACATCCATCTAAACATTCTCATGTCCACTACATGCAATTTTCATCTTGTACCTAGTTTAATTCGCCAGAAGCAAACAAACTATGTTTGGCCTAATTTCTCGCATTAATCATCACTAAAGCTTATCTGATACATAATATCAGCCACACTAGCACTTAGCATCCTTTTAAATATATCAAACTAACTAATAACTAATTTTATAATTGGGAATGTTTGGATGGATGTTCGTTATTCAATCACAGTAGAACTTACCCCAGGAGTATGTTGCCTTAGGATAATTTTCGACATAAACACAGGCAAAGCTGCTGATAGCATCTTCATCGAAAATTATTTACGTTATTTATTTCTTTTTTTGCAATTTCTCTTTGTTTTTCCAAACTAAGCAATGACACATCCATAGAAATATATAGGGTACATTCTTATCACATAGGTACCTACATTGTAGAAATGATGGCATCATACCTATTTCTTTTGAGTAATTGAATGGAGCAGTGAGTCACTATTGGTATTAAGCCCTACTAAGAAAACTATTAGTGCAAAAAGTAATTAGGTAAATATGTTTGCACACCTAAAGCAGTAATAAAGCAACCTGGACTCTTAATTACTGCTCAGTAATTATGACTGTAAACTGTACCATATTTTACATAGTAATTTCAAATAACACAGCAAAGTACAGGCAGCAAAAAAGATCGTTTTACAGTAAAAAAAATGTCCAGTTAGATTTTGTTGTTTTTGACCAGCTCAAGTACCCAACTTTCGACACTACTCTTTTTGTGTCGCTGCACAGTTATTCAGTTTGTATGATGAAGTTCAATTATAATAAGGTCCAATAATAAGGCCTAAATCCCATTTATCAGCATTCATTCTGGTTTTAATTTAATTAATGGTTCCAATGTTTGTAAATATGTGAGTACTATTTACCTAAATTTCTTTAGGAAATTAATAAGTTTACCTCTGCTGGTGATACTTTGTTCTAATAAGAATCATACTCTGGGTGCATCGTCCTCATATAATATTAAATTAATTTTTGTATACCAAATATTGTAAAATCATTATTTGAAAAGAGTAACTATGGAGTTTCTTGTCTGTTCTTCTCCATAAGATTCTACCTTTCCGAATGGACAGTAGAGTCACTTTATTAATGTAACATTATTATTTTACTGAACTGTAAACAATGACGTTCAAAAGTGCCGTTTAATGGCCTAATTGAAATAAACGTTTTGACTTTGACTTTGACTATCAATGGAAAATAGCTACTTTGTATGAAGATGCATCCATATAAATGTGAATGGCTGCAAATAAAATGTTTTCATTTAAATAGAGGTAGAGGCAGTTAATATTGAGATACCACTCAGCTGTCGACTTGTCCTAAAAAGACAAGTCGCCATTGTTTTACTATCGTGTTTGCTAATTAGCCATTCTACTTGATTAAGGTAACTTCTTAGGAATCTTAATCCTAAATGACATACCTACTTAATAGCAGTGTATTATTTTGTGTTCACATGCAAATCTCATTTTGTTGCTGACCATGTTTTGACTTGTTAAGTTGTTATGTTTATTTGCTTTAAATGTAGAGTCCGTGCCACAGAGTACTACAAATACTGGAGCCTTTGCCTTGGTCATGACCAAACATGTTGCCTAAAAATATTTATCATTGCACTTTAAGCTTCAACAGTGAACAGTCTCTCCATTGTTTGTTGTAAAACTAAATAATATTATTGTCTGTGTAACAGTAATGTTATTGTTACTTTATTATTTTCTTTAAGGATCATCTGCCTTGTACTTAGATGATAAGTACCAATGGATGTTAAATATTGGTGAGTACTTATGTGATAATATTACAGTACCTACTTTATCTTTAAAAAAAATATAATAACATGTATTTAGAATAGAATAGAATACTCTTTACTATGTACTTCATATAAATTACAGAAAAGATTAAGAAAACATTGTGATGTATGTGTGTGGGGGGAGGGGGGGTATGTGCTGTACGATTGACTTCAACCAGCTATCGCAGTGTGTGTGCAGACTGAGGGTTCACTTTTAAATTATATGCAAATGCGCTCCGATGCATTGCACGGCGCGGACGTTGCAAATAGTAGCTAGATACATTACTTCTTTCGATCAGGATTTCAATGAAATGTATTCATTTTCAGTTCGCTACATCGTTTATATCTTAACAATACAAGGAGCCAGAGGTTTATGCACAATGTGTTATGACATGCTATACAAAAGGTGGAAAACTGAGCAGCTAAAAAATACCAACTGGCTCCAAATAATGTACATTGCTTGTATAGCCATTTTAATAAGCAACAATCAGAGGTTTTATGCTGAAGATTTTCCTTTGATTTTCATCGCCTTCTTGATTGTGGAATATCCAGAAATTGTAAGTTTATTTCTTTATTTATTTAAACTTTATGTACAGACGCCAGCACATCAAGCTACCCGAAACTGTCAAGTTTTCCCAATCAACCTTGAACCGAATATTGTAGCGATAAGGTTGAAAATATTTTTTTTTTTAAACTGGTTATTGTAGCATGATGTGCTTGCGTCTGTACAGTAGTGGTCCATGGGCGGACTTAATACAACATGGCATCCTCTACCAGTCAAGCTTTTGACTGTTTGTGTTTAAAGTGGAAGTTGATGCCTAGACCTAGTTGGTGTTACGGTTCCAATGTATTTGCCCTGCCTGTCACAGTGAATTTGGAACTTCCGGTGACGTCTATTCATGGGCATGGGTGTGTCTGCAAGGGGGTGCACTCACATCTCCCTGCCTTTCAATAATATATACGAAAACATGAAGAAAATAAAAAAAATCATAGGTATACCGGAATGTAGTAAAAGAGAACTTAGCAAATCCGAGGCGTGGTAAGTACTTCCAAGTTCCCTTCGCTCGGCATTGCAGTGTCTTCTTTAGTTTTATCTCTGTGTGAATGGGCAACAGAAAATTTATCCTATTTGAGACGGGGTTTGGAAGATGCACCACCCTGGAAATAGCCCTGCCGGCGCTCATGCGTCTATATCAGCTACACATGCATTTTTGAGAATCTTATCTCAGGCGAAACAAGACGTCAGTTTTAAGAATTAATACAGCTATCGCTATTTCAGATGGCGAAATCCGATGCCCCTATTAACTATGGGGTGGGGATGGCTTGCAACTTTTACGAAGGCTACCTCATGAACGTAATACCGTCGGACGGCGGGAAGTTCGGGGGCTTCGTGCAGAATATCCACGCGTTCGAGTCCCGCGAGGGCGTCGTTGTGCCCGTCAAGAAGCTCTTCATCGTCATCACCAAGTCGCTATACAGTCCCCCGGACCTGGAGCTGTTCAATAAAACAAACAGAGACGACCTGCCGAAGTTAGAAGCCTGCTCGGTGAGAATTGGTGATTTTTCACAGGTTCGGAAAAAAGTGTAATAGACCTGAATGTTTCACTCGCTTCTCAGTCAAAACTTAGCACTTGAAAATGGGTTGAATCGGCATCATACTTTTCTTTCATATTATAAGAGTGGTGTTGGGCATGTTATCTTATTTCATGCATTTGTATTGGTCTTCAGCTGTCACCCCTGTCTATCCTTGTCAGTTTCTTTCCCTCAATGCGTCTATTGTTTGTTTTTCTTTCCCCCTCCGACAGCCGTTTGTAGTCCAAAATTTCCCCACTCGTTTCTTCACATCACATTCCCCTTAGCAACCGATTACCACAATTTAATTTCTTTGCTTTGCAGCTTTGGGTTACTTTTAAGTAATATGTAATAACCCCAAGGAGTAACTGATATATTTGCGTGAAGCGCCGGCCCCACACCCATCAAACACTGTTTGGATAGGCGGTTACGATAACGGGCAAAACTGCGTGCCGTTGTAACTTTTGCATAAAGGCGCACTTCATCTACGTAGATATTTCCCCAACTTTGTCGCGGTCTACATCCAGTCTTATCGGATTGCAGCTGTATACACATGTAACTGCTATCTGACCTCCAAAACTCAGTAACTGGGGAACACGATACTCCTTGGTAAGCTTACTGGGCAATATAATACCCCTTGGCGGGACTGTTATCAGATTTACTTGTAGACCCAAATTCCTCCTTGGCAAGGAGCACGGTAACACATTACCCCTTAGTGGGACCAGTGTCAGATTTATGAACCTTGAAGATCGACCCGCTCACAATCATCCACACTAACAGTTTAACTTCACTTAGAAGGAAAAACTCTAATTCCCAGGAGCCTACCCCGTGTGAGGTGGCTGCTGACGATGCTCTGTTCCAGTCGCTGGATGACGTGGAGAAGGACATCGCGGGCGTGAAGAGCCGCAGCTACAAGAACTCGGCGTACCGCATCTACCGGCCGCGCGGCCTGCCCGTGTCGCTCGTGGCCGAGTGCGCCACGCCGCTGCACACCCTGTACAAGGTCATTGAGAACCAGGAGCTGTATGAAGGTCTGTAAATAAACCATACTAATATTATAAATGTGAGTGTTATCTTATCCTTTGTGCTATTTTATCCTTTCAAGTCTTAACGGCTGAACAGATTTTAAGGAAACTTGGCATACGTCTAGACCACATCCTGGACATAAGATATTTTTCATCCCGGCAGTAATCCTTGGGATGATTTCAGAGCCCGACTTGCGCGTGATGCCGATTCTTAATTTCTTGTTTCACGCATTAATTTTGTTAATGTCAATTTGAACTATAGTTTCGGGCGGCCGGTAGCAGATTCGTTGATTTAGCCGTTTGAAGTATGATTTATAGAATCTTTTCCTTTGCTTTATAGTGTTTATATATTGATTCCCGCCACGTATATGAAGTTTCGCCATAATTAGTTGAATTCAGTACAAAACAATTGACTGTCGTATTGCGAATGTCAGTTCTTTTTTATTTCCAGTCATGACTCCGATCCTAGTCAATTTTATGTATTTCTCGCAGATTTAGCCATGAGAGTCAGTCAGTCAAAAATGTATATAAAAACCCTTGTATTTCAGACTTGGCCGACGTGAATGTGGAGGAAGTATGTCATGACTTCTGCACGACCCTGAAGAACATCCTAGCACGAAGCTCTGAGTGTAGAGACCGAGTCGAATTAGTCTTCTATGATGGTAAGTCGCGCTATCGCGTTGTACCATCCACAATAGAGAATGGACTGCGCCACTTACCCTCACAAAATTGATTACTCTCACAGTTTTGTAGCCCTAACCCCTACCCCTAACCCTATCGAAGCATGAAGAGAAGTGAGTTTTCGCTTAGTACATTCTGTGTGTCGTACAGTCAGCAAAAAAACTAATTTCATGTTTGTAACAGATTATTTTCGTCTTTTCCATTACAGATAAAGACCCGGAATCGAACTTAGCCGATGTGCTTCTGGATAGAATTCGTCAACTTGAGCCTAAATTTGAAGAGATAATAAGTGTCAGGAGATAAAATTACAAACAAACAATCTATTGTGTCGTTCGGTTTTAAATGTTGACAAAAAAATTATCAGTAATTTTTGTATGCCTACTTTATAAATCAGTGTAAATAGTTATTCTAAGTGTAATGCTTAACGATGAAATGTATGTGCCTGCTGTGCTAAACTGAATACCTCAACCTGCATCTTATGACCACAGAATGATATTCTGTCGCGACCTAAATAAATAATAGTAAGTAAGTACCAAAAATTACCATGTTACTTGTGTTAAAAAAATATATTGACAATTGGTTTTTATCAAATCAATACTTAGTAATAATTTATCTTTGACTCCTTGACATCCAAAATCATTATTATGTAGGTACAGTATGTGTACCTACAGTTTTTGTTATATTTATTATGACTACGTGATTTATGGTTAGGTACCTACCTATTATTTATTATCTAAGTAGAACGTACGTCAAATTTTCTAGTTTTTATACAATGATAATTTTATATAAAATATTTTAATAAAAAACTAAAAGATGTGCCTTTTATTAATAAAAGTTCCAGACGTCTTCTCTAGAACAATTGCACTTTTTTACCTAACTGCGGCGAAGCCCTAAAGGAGGGTTATGAGTTTTAAGGCAGGTAGATGAAGATCGCAGCCATTCTAAAACCCACTTAGGATTATCCATACAATAAAAATAAATAAATACTCTCGTGGACTCGGAAGTGCCGTACTACAGGTATGTGCCCGACCCAGTTCTCGATAATGGCAATATCACATTGTACTGGGATCGGTCCATCATCACTGACAGGACTATTGTGGTGAATAAGCCTGATATAGTGGTGGTGGACCGAATTGAGAGGCGTGCAATGATTGTAGACATAACCGTTCAGCATGAAGAGAACCTCGTGAAAGCCGAGAAAGATAAACAAATCAAATATATTGACTTGGCTCACGAGGTTGTCGACATGTGGGATGTGAACTCTGCAATGATTGTACCGATAATCGTGTCAGCCAACGGCTTAATAGCCACGAGCCTCGACCAACACCTCAGGAGGCTCCCGTTAGGCAGCTGGATCAAGGGCTTGATTCAGAAAGCAGTACTTGTGGACACGGTTCGCATTGTTAAGAAGTTCCTCTCTCTGGAGCCCTGACCGCCGGTAGCTTGGACCGTGTTTCCGATACCGGTGGGCTACTATTTTTTTATATTTTTAAATGTTTTTTTTTTTGTATTTATTTAAATTGCAAACTCCCGATAAAATGACAACTGAACATTTGGAATACCTACATTTTTACGCATCAAAATTTGATAAGTAGTCTATAATATCTCGAAGTCATTCCGACAAAATTGTGGACTGACATAAAATTGCGACCAATCAGAGCACAAGTCTACAATTTATCCGTTTTCGTGTGATAGTAAACCTGTAAACAAGGCTCTCATTGGTCTGTTCAAATGTGAACTCACACCAACAAAGACGAATGAGAAACAGATAAATGGTAGACCACAGTGCTGATTGGTCGCCTGTTTAGGTCAATCCACAATTTCTCTAGCCGACACGGAGATATTATAGACTATCAAATTTTTGATGCGTTAAAAAGTATTCCAAATATTTAGTTGACAATTTATCGAGAGTTTACAATCTCTCAAGTTATTTTATAATCTTACGGAGTTTGCCATTTTCCGGTGACTGATAGTTATCGCCAAGGTAGCCACAAGACGTACCAAGACGTAGACCTTTGATTGACCTAAGTTTGCCGGACTGAAATTAGGGTTTCTGATTTTTTTATTAAAATTTGTTATTTCTCTGTATTTTTTATTATGTTATAATAATACGAAATTTTCTTCTTTCTACAACAAACAACAACCAAAAAACTTACATTACGCGATTTATTCTTTGGTTTTTCCTAAAAATATTGTCTGGTCACACTATATCGTCAGTTTGTCATTGACACTATTGACAGCCGTGAGCCGATGTCAAAATCGGTTTTCAACGAAGAACGGAAGAAGGTTATTGTTTACGAATTAGAGCAGATTTTTTTTGAAAATTCCAAAACTATGACGACATATTTTATTAAGTGCGTGCTGCACACCGGAAGTAACTGCTTCACTTTTGTTCCACATGTAATTAATTAATTAGTGGTAGGTAATTGGTGTTCATTAGTTAACTTTTAGCAGTCAAAAAGTTTGTGGTCATCGTCAAGTTACTGGTCATCCTATAACAAATAAATAAATCATGTGCGTTTTGTGTTAACTGTTACAAGTAAAAGTTTTGTTGTTATTATTTATTTGGTGATAAATGAAACCAGGTTAGTAAGTATTTCGTTTGTACATAGTCTAGTAAAGTTTATCTCTACCAATATATTATGCTTTGCAATTTATAATTTTTTGAAGGACATCACACAATTTTTATGAAGGCAAGGCAACAAAGCATTGAAGACAGTAAAGTATTTTTGTTCTATCTCATCTCCCATTATCCTACTGGTTAGCCATCAAATTCTTGGGGTTGAATTTTTCTATGGTCCATGTCATAGCTGATTTAGTGAATACTAAAAATGACTTATTTTGAAACCTTTCCGAAATTGATCCTTATTGGAGTGAGCTTTGAGTTTTACTTACTACATGCATTGAATCCATATTAATATTATATGCAAATGGAACTCTGTCTGTCTGTTACCTTTCCCTGGTTTTATGGACTCATATTCATATCAATACTTAGCACAGATGTGGACCTGGACCTGGGTTGGCTGGGTAAGGCCCTAGAATAGAATACTTTAATTCCATTAGTGTTTCCAAAATTGATGAAACCCTCAAAATTTATATTAAAATAATTAAAAATACATTACCATTTCATTTTTGTTGAACATGTGTGTGTGTGGGTATTTTTTAGGAATAGGCCTGATTATTTTGACGATAATAATAATTCACCTCTGTAATCTAAAGGTAATGTGATTGCTATCTAAGCACAAAAATAAACTTGTCAACAGATCATTTTTATATCTTCACTCTTTTAATAATTAATAAATGTATTTTTTTTACTTTATAGAAACCAAAAATGGATCAAAACAAACAAATTTACTATTTTAAAGTTTTGTTGGTTGGCGGGATTGCATTTGGTAAGTTATTAACTTTCAATAAAATATTTTAAATTCACTCATTCTTTTTGTGATAGAGTCACTGTAATATTTGTGTTGTTAAATCGAATGACTTGAGTGAATAAACAGTTGCACAAACAGTCTCTCGATTGTACATATATTTTATAAATAAAGCATCAAAAACATTCAAGTAAAGGCACATAGGCTAGCTAGCAACCACTGCTTACCATAAAATGAAGGAATGAAATCTGAAAGTACAATAAAACAATACAAGTTGTATTGTTTGTAAACATTTAAGAGAATAGGGGGCAACTTTGTGTTCTCTTAAATGTTTACAAAGTTATTCGCTTCAGATTACAACTTGAAAGCATTATTGTTTCTTGTATATAAATATAAAAGTAAACAATGTATAATATCCTAACCCTACTGCCCAGGACCATAGCTCATGAGTCATGTTACATGGAAGTACAGTCAAAAGAAACAATTTTTCAACTTTCTTCTTTAGAAAATTTAATTACTTTAAAATAATTGGTTAAATAAATTACTCAATATTAAAGTGCTTATTTTTCAACAGTCAAATAATATTTTTTAACTGAAGATTGAAAATGGCACTTGACTTATTTTTTATATAAAACCTGTCACACCGCCATTATTTTAGGGTGCCAACCCCAAATTCCAAAAACTTGGATTTGTAGTTGGAGAAACAGGATGCAGTAATAAATGAGCAATATTTAATTAATATGACTTTATAATATGACTCATGTTTTTTACAAAAAATATTGGAATTAAATTAAGAATTTCTTAGGTATTTTTTTCCGACCTCATTAATCATAGTCATAATATGTCAGTCAATTTACAAAACCTTAACAAATTATTCATATAACCCTTCCTCTTTTTATCTAAAAAAAAGTCCACGATTGCATAATAATAGTTATGTCTATCTTTTAATTTTGGCTCAGACCAATCATTTTTGAAGATACTTACTCAAATTTGGTATAAAATACTGCTTTATTAGTGTTATGTATGTGTGTGTACCGAGCATAGGTAGGCGAGCGGGCTGCGTCCCGCCTCCCCGCGCCGGGGCATGTTCGGGAATAAATCAGTGTGCAAAATACTAGCGAGCGTGTTTGACGTATTCCCCAGTACCTACATACTTAACACGTGGCGACGAGCGAACTCACATTTTTATTGTTAAAATGTCTACGGGAGCGACGTATGGTGTTCTCACTAGCTTTGATCACCTGTCCCAAGAGTGGGACAGTTATAAATCGCGATTACATCAATGGTTTATTGCTAACAACATAACCGCGGAAACGGACAAAGCGTCAATCCGACGGAGGGCCATACTGTTGACGTCGTTATGCGAATCGACATTCAAACTCGCAAGGGACCTGGCGTTGCCGAACAAGGTGGAAGAACAAGAGTACGAGGTGATAGTGAAACTCCTCGACGATCACTTCACACCGAAAAGGTTTGGGTTTGCAGAAAAGTCGAATTTCTATGCTGCAACACAACGGCCAGGAGAAACGCACACTCAATGGGCGGCTAGGCTCAGAGGATTAGCCACTCACTGTGCTTTTAAGAACTTGGAGGAAGCCTTGCTGGATAGATTTATCATGGGCATGGCGGCAGGACGAGAGCGGGACAAATTGTTCGTGCAGGACCAGCGGGAGCTGACCCTCGCGAAGGCCATCGACTTGGCGGAGAGCGTGCGTTGCGCGCGCCTTGCCTCGTCGCAGGCAGCGCCGGGCGCCAGCAGCGCCGGCGCAGTGGGCCCGGACGGCGTCTTCACCATATCCAAGAAGGAAAAGTGTAGTGTGTGTGGGTACAATAATCACAAGTCTGAGCAGTGCCGTTATAAAAATCTTAAGTGTAAAAAGTGCAATAACAAAGGACACCTACGTAAAATGTGTCCTAACGCGGACAAAGTAAAGTACGTGGATGAGGCTGCGGTCGTGGACGACGACGACGGTGAGTGTTTTTATAATATTCGATGCGTGCGCGGGAAACCAATGTCAGAGCGCGTGATGATCGGTGGTCTATCTTTGGAGTTCGAAATCGATAGTGGCTCAGCGGTGAGTGTAATATCAAAAGAAATCTATAATTCGAAGTTTAACGGATTGCCATTGTCAGACACCAACAAAAGATTGTATAGCTATACGGGGGAAAATATCAAAACAATAGGAGTCGTTATATTGCCGGTATCATATCTCGGACGTACACATACACTGAATGTTTACGTGGTGAACGCAAGCGGCCCGCCGTTGCTCGGTCGCGATTTTATTCGAGAATTTGACTTGGAATTAGCGCCGGCGCGATCAGCTGTGCAGGTACACGCCGTCACCCAAGGTACATCAATACGCGAGTGTAGTATCGGTGAACGATTTACTAATATGTTTCCGAAAGTTTTCTCAGGCAATCTAGGAGCATTTAACAAATATAAAATTGATTTACATTTAAAAACCGATGCGAAGCCTATTTTTTTCAAAGCGAGACCAGTACCCTACGCACTCAAAGATAGAATAGATAAGGAACTAGACCGGTTATTGTCACTAGGGATCTTACAACCTGTCCAACACTCGGAGTACGCATCGCCCGTCGTGCCGGTTTTAAAAAAAGATGGCAGCATTAGACTTTGTGCCGACTACTCAGTAACTATCAACAAACAGCTGATCATAGAACAGTACCCCTTGCCAACGGTGAACGATTTGTTAGCGAAATTGCATGGCGGCCTACAATTCAGTAAAATTGATCTATCCATGGCATATAATCAGTTTATTTTGAATAATGAGTCACAAAAAGTTACATGTATAAACACACACCGTGGGTTATTCAATTTTACACGATTAGTTTTCGGGTTGTCGAGCGCGCCCGCTATATTTCAACGCGCGATGGAATGCTTGCTCGCCGGAATAGAGGGTATTATCTTCCTTCTGGACGACATCCTTATCACGGGAGCAAACAAAGAACAGCACATGCAAAGGCTCATTACTGTTTTACAACGGCTAGATGACGCCGAATTGACCGTACAGATGAGTAAATGCGAATTTTATAAAGACGAGATCTCATACCTAGGGCACGTCATAGATAGGCACGGAGTAAGGAAGTCGCCCGATAAAGTAAAAGCTATTTTGCAAGCACCTACTCCAACAAACGTGTCACAATTGCAGTCATTTATAGGTCTCACTAATTATTATCGGAACTTCGTGCCAGACGCGTCGTCCATACTTAGTCCATTGTATAATTTATTAAATAAAAACACTAAGTGGCAATGGACCCACGAACATAATAAAGCGTTCGAAGAAATTAAAAACATTTTAGCATCCGATAAAACCTTAGCGCATTACAATCCGCAAGCTAAACTAATATTAACGGTAGACGCGTCACCAACAGGGTTAGGAGCTGTTCTATCTCAAAAAGGGGATGACGGGTTAGAAAGACCGATATCATACGCTTCGCGGACGCTATCAGCAGCGGAAAAAAATTACGCGCAAATTCAAAAAGAAGCCACCGCGATAATTTTTGGCGTAAAACGTTATCATCAGTACCTTTATGGACGGGCGGAACCATTTGTATTAAGAACGGATCACAAACCACTATTAGCTATATTCGGCCCACATAAAGGCATCCCGGAGGTATCCGCTAATCGGCTACAAAGATATGCCATATTCCTAATGGCCTATAACTACTGCATTGAGTATATCAGTAGCAAACTTAATAGTGCGGACTATTTATCGCGGGCGTGTGTCGACAACATAACAAAAGCGCGGAACGACGAGCTTGTTGATAGTATGTGCGATCGCGCTAGCTACGTCAACTTTGTAGTGGAGGGAGACTTACCGGTGACAGTAAGCCATTTGCGTAGCGAGACGGAGCGCGACAGCATTTTAACTACGGTCAAGCGTTATGTTTTAAACGGGTGGCCTAGGAAGGTGAATGACATAGGCCTAAAACCATTTTTCAATTGTCGAACGCAATTATCATACGAAAGCGGTATCTTAATGCGTGGGCATAAGGTCGTAGTTCCCGCGACATTACAGGATAGTATATGTAGGGAATTACATAGCTCGCATTTCGGTGTGGTGAAAATGAAAGCGGAGGCTCGCAAGCGGTTGTGGTTCCCCGGCGTGGACGCCGCGCTGGAGCGAGTAGCGGGCGCTTGTGACGTGTGCTGCGCGCTGCGGCCCGCGCCGCCGCACGCCCCTCTCGCGCCTTGGCCGTTACCGCCGCAACCTTTTTACCGGGTACACGTGGACTTTTGTGGGCCAATTCACAATTACATGTTTTTAATAATTGTGGATGCATACAGCAAATGGGTCGAATGTTACGATGTATCGTCGACGTATAATTCAAAAGCCGTTATAAATAAACTATACGATTTAATGTCGCGATTCGGAATCCCGCATACGTTGGTGAGTGACAATGGCACATCCTTCACATCATCGGAATTCAATAATTTCTGTAAACTTAACGGCATTGAACACGTTTTGTCACCTGTATATCACCCGGCTAGCAACGGGCAAGCAGAAAGCATGGTAAAAGTGGTAAAAAAGGGACTTAAGGTTATATTACTGGAGGGTTGTAATAAAAAAACAATTAACGAAAAGATCGCAAAATTACTATTCGATTACAGGAACTCTAAAAATAGTACCACCGAAAAATCACCCGCGGAAATAGTATTTGGGCGCTCGTTGCGCTCACGGCTGGACTTATTGAATCCAAGCACGCCTTCGTCCTCGTCCAAAGACCTCACTAAAACCGTCGAACGAAATCAGTCCTTACAGGCTAAATATTATAGAGGGATACACAGAACAGACTTTAAAAACAATGAAAAAGTGTGGATTACAAAAAATACGGACAGTAAAAAATTCAGCTGGATACAAGGTATCATAAGGAAGAGAACAGGCACGGTAACGTATGCGGTATACATACCACAGCTACAATGCGAAGTCATCAGACACACAGACCAAATAAGGAGAAGGGTGAGCTCCACACCAGAGGACGACCCAGACTGGGCCCTAGACGTGATTCCTGATGTGGCGCCGCTCACTGCCACACAACCGGAGAGGGTGGCTCCGGCGGGAGGAGAGGAAGGGCTGGAAGCGGGAACCATGGAGGAGGACACTCCGGCGACACCGCCACGAGCCACTGGCATTAATCAGCGGCGCCAAGAAATTAGCCCAATCTTCTCGACCCCAACAAACCAGGGGACCAGTAGCTAAGGGGGAGGGATGTTATGTATGTGTGTGTACCGAGCATAGGTAGGCGAGCGGGCTGCGTCCCGCCTCCCCGCGCCGGGGCATGTTCGGGAATAAATCAGTGTGCAAAATACTAGCGAGCGTGTTTGACGTATTCCCCAGTACCTACATACTTAACAATTAGCAAAGGTGTTTTCACAAATATAGTATAAATCCTTATCTAAATAAATATGCTAGTCATCTTGAGTGTTCAATTTAGAGCAAAATTGCCATTCACACCACTTTATTTGGCTGAATACCTTAAGAGATATCTAAAAATTATAAGCGCAACCAAATACAGTAGTCTCACTAAAACAACACTTTAATACTCCGGCACATGCAGCACCCTCTGCCCACGGCTACTCCACCACTTCATACACTATATTTTTATTAAATAAGTGCATTCTGAAATGAATGCTTTTTTAACAATCCAGTAATCCGAATATTCCAATAATCCGGCACCCTTTGGTTTTTATTAGTGTCGGATTAGTGAAGCTCTACTCACTACGTCGAAGACGGACATCACGTGATCACGGAGTGAGCTATCATTCCATCTTGATTATATGGATTGACAGCTCACCTCGTGATCACTTCACCCAAGCCTTCACTTCGATATGTTTATAGAATCGACCGGCTGTTATTATAAGCGCGAGCGGCGGGCGCGGCGATGTTGCCGGTAGCTATGTTTATAGTGTATCATCTATGGCTGCCGGCAAGCAATGGGGAGCTAGCGTGAGGCACGCGACGCAGCCGTTGACAGTTGTTTTAAAATGGCAATTTTTAGTTCGCCCGATATCATATTTTTATAGATTCAAATTTGAGGTTTGTTACTCAGATGTAGTTAACTTTGTTATGTTGGGTCCTCACGATACAGGCTTTGAACTCTGAATAAAAAACATCTATTACATCGACTTCAGAATTTTGTCTGTGCAACAAAACAATGCAAAACTGTAACGTTACGGCTCACCCGACTTGATAATGCCAGTATGAATAGCAACGCACAAATTATGGAGGAGTTCCTCATATCCTTGTTTTGATATCTTCGTATCTTGATATCCAGTATCCTGGGATCCTAGTATTTTGACGAACTCCTTCACCATAAAGCAGGCAGTTCAAAGTTCCTACTTCAAGCCAACAATTGGTTTGCATTGCTTTGTTGCACAGACAAAACTCAATAGAAGTTTATGGAAGTCTGTATCGTGTGATTCGTGTGGACCCACCATTGGTTTGAGTGGAATAAATAATTACACCCGTGCGAAGCTGGAGCGGTTCGCTAGTTACAAAATAATCGTAAAGATGAAGATTGCAGCTACTGTTGTTGGCAGTAAATTATTTATTTCTTTCTTTCTTTCGACCACTGTGGGACCACAGGACGCTACTTAAAATGTAACCATGACATCCCAGAACACTCATGTCCTGGTAAAACAGGATTAATGCAGCATTTTTTTACTTCGGGTAAAAGTTATGTGACTATTGAAAAATATGTTTTTATTGTAGGTATTTAATCTAATTCACAAAACCGGTTCAGCCAAATCCGATTTGACTGGAAGCCGACCCCAATATAGTTGGGAAAAGGCTAGGCAGATGATGATGAATCTAATCTAATTCACAAAACATGCATTAGACTAGCTTTTATTAAACCATTTCAGTCCATAGTAATAAAAGCTGATTTAGCAATGCTTTGCTTCCTTCAGAATTTACAAAAATCATCTAAAAATAACATACCGAAAACGGTTGTGTAACTATTTTGGTGTACAATAAAGAATGTTCTACTCTAGGTACCTGCTTGTTTTGTGGACTGTACGGTGTGCGTGCGATAAACCAAAAGCGCCTACTACAAAGAGTATAATAATGCCTACTATGTTAGTGTGGCACAAGAGGCATTATTTTGTGCATATTTACAGTGGGCGTGTAGCCTTCATAGTGAGTGAACATGGTGTCTAAAAAGGTTCTCGTTGCTAATGCAGTAATCCTCACGTTGGTTGCAGGGTCCCGGAGCTTGGACTTTAATAACAAGCACATTTGGATGTACAGTATAGGTGAGTAATATTTTCATTTTTAAATTCTTGTCTATATGTTTATCTCAGCTTTTAAAAAGCTCATACCTACAGAAGTAAGCTTAGTTGAGCTTTTTCTTTTTTCTTCTTATGGGAGGGTAAACCGCTTCGTAACGTAATGAACGCGTAACGGCGCCAGTCTGTGTCTGGCTTCCTTTTCTCTCTTGCATACGGCAGCGGTAGGCAGCCTCTTCCTCTCTCACTCTAGCCCACAGCGCTAGTCGTATTTCGGACAGACGCTTCCCATATTAAATAGTTCAACTTTGAACTTAGATTAGTTTAAGTTATCACTTCTGTCGGGCGTCTCGAGACGCACACGTTTTTTTTCTGCACGCCTTGTTTTTACTTGGTTTATCAGTTGATTACGTTTTACAACTTGCTATTATTTAATGTAACAGCAGCTCTTTACATGGATAATATTGGTTAAACTTCCAAAATTCGGAAGTAAATGTAAGGACTGACTTCTGCACTTCTTATATTATTATTCTCTTTATTTATTTTACTTACATTACAAACTATAGTAGGCGCCAGATAATCGTGGAATAACGGTCATTGGGGTCAATGACCGTTATTCCCTAGACCTACAATTATTGACATTTTTAATTTGAAAAACGGAATTAATGACACAAAGCTGTCCCGAATCATCATCTCTCGTGATCCTTAACTTTGTCTGATAATGAAAAACGATTCATATTTAATTGTTCAGGTACCTATGAACAGTTATTAGGGAAAGGTCAATGTACTTTATTCCACATTTATCTGGCGCCTACTATAATTTATTATTATTACCCCTTTGAGATAAGTTTTATACGTCATTAACTTTCCGGCGGCGGCCCTGCTGTGGCCTATCCACCTGAACCCTGATTTCTTGCAGATTAAAAGCCGTTCTCAACAACGTATCTAAATTTGACCAACCGTCAAATTAGCTACCAACAGTATCTGAAACGTCATTTACGCCTTTCAAACATGACGTTTCAGCTACTGTTCGTAGCTAATTTAACAGTTGGTTAAAGGTACATAGGTTATTGAAACCCGCCGTTAAAAGTATCGTATGGCCCTCGGCGATAGTACCTACAGTTTTCTATTAGCTACAATTGTCTTATGGGATCAGCACTTCGGCTTTAAACTGAATTCAAGTAATTCATATTTATCAAATTTTACGGGAGAAGTAAAAACTGTTTTTTGTCTTTATTTTTAAATGTCTCCCACATTAATCCTACTAGTATATTATAAACTAGCTTCTGCCCGCAACTTCGTCTGCGCTGACTTCAGAATTTGACCCGGAGAGAAACCAAAAAGTTCTCCATTACTAATATTGTAAACTAGCACTTCGCCCGCGTGAATTTAGTACCTACTTTCGTCTACGAACTTCAACGCCCCTTCTACCCCCTTTAAACGGTAGTTTGAGATTTTTTTTTAACAATTTTCGAGTAAATAAAAGCAAGCAGTAAAATCCTCTCCTTAATACTTTATCACCCCATTTTACCCGTTTAGGGGTTGATTTTCGAAAAATCTAAATAGTCGTTCTTAATTCTTATTTTTTATCATAATCACTAACTTCAAACATCAAATTCATCGGACTAAGCGTTCAGATTCTTCCATACAAACTTTAACACCCCCTAAAAACCCATTGGGGGTTAGTTTTGAAAAATGTGTTATGACATTATTTGTTATTCATTTAGGTGAGTATTCGTGCCAAGTTTCAAGTTTATAAACCTACAAACAAACTTGAACACGTCTTTTGAGCGTAGTTTTCTAAAATCCTTCAGACGTCTCCTGCTCATAATCTACCTCCATGCCAAATTTCATCTTTATACGTAAAGTAGTTTTTCGAGATCTCGTGATTAATTAGTACGCGAATGAATGAATGACCTTTCGCTTTTTTATGTCTGGTATCCTGGTAATGTGTGAATCTTTACCGCTCTCAATTACAGCCCAAAAAATACTTTTATGGTCTCCTGGTACTTGTGGATCTTTAGCGCTCACAATTTCAACCCTAGAAATACTTCGCAATGTTTCTGGTCTCCTGGTACTTGTGAATCTTTAGAGCTCAGCCAGCAGCGGCTCTGAATATCTACTTCCTCCACTCACTCATCGGGTGGTGTCCCAGCGAGCTGCCGAGATGCCACTACAATCAGTACGATTTAAACACATTTTTAATTTCTCTCTGGAGCCAGCTTAAAGTTCACGCCGACAAAATCGCTGGCAGAAGCTATACCTAAATGTAATATTTTGTCATGTTATATAAATAGATATTGAAGAACTTCATCATAATATATTTTTTTTGTTGTGGTACTTGTAAACTCAGTTTTTACGTCTGTTTTGAGATACCTACTTGAAAACTTCTTTTGAGAATAGCTCAAAACTAAAAGCAAATAGAAATATGTGTTTTATTTAGGATTCGAAAAGGAATTCAACGATGTAAAAATAATAAAATATCGAGATACTGAAATTTGGGTAGGTACTCCCTTACTTCTCCTAAAATTGTTTGTCCGAAAATCATTATCCATAACACCTTTGCTATAAACTTCAGTAACCATAATGTTCAAAATCCCGAAATTTTGTTTGACAGAATTATCTTTAGTTCTAAAAGTATTCTGTCATAATATCGAGTACTATAATAATTGAATCTCCTAATTTTACATGAGCTAAAGTCATATGTCCTAAGTATTGTGTTAAATAACGTGTATTATTCCGAATGTTCATTTATAATAATTTTTTTAGTCCTAAAACATTTGCTAATAAATAGGTTTTAGTGACAGAAACGAATCGCTGTAAATCCGACTCCACGCAGTCTTGTCTACCCTACCCCTAGAGTGTAATTTAAAATTGCGTAGGCGCGAAGGGGCGAGGCGGGCCGCGAGTTGAGGAGCAGGTGGTTGTAACACCGCAGCTTCGGCTTGCTGGCCGGCTTCGCCGGCCAGCCTCAGCCGCGGCGGTGAGCTTTACAATTAATCTGCGACGATAAACTCGCATGGGACCGCCGGAGCCCCGCAGCGCCGGAGCCGTGACAGAAACCATGCCTGCTGCATGTTGCATGCTTGCTTGTATGCTGAATGATTGCTTGCTTGCTGCATGCTTGCTTGCATGCTGAATGCTTGCTTGCATGCTGTATGCTTGCTTGCATTCTGCGTGCTTGCTTGCTGCATCCTGAATGCTTGCTTGCTTGCTGCATGCTTGCTTGCATGCTGAATGCTTGCTTGCATGCTGCATGCTTGCTTGCATGCTGTATGCTTGCTTGCATTCTGCGTGCTTGCTTGCTGCATCCTGAATGCTTGCTTGCATGCTGCATGCTTGCTTGCATGCTGCATGCTTGCTTGCATGCTGCATGCTTGCTTGCATGCTGAATGCTTGCTTGCATGCTGCATGCTTGCTTGCATGCTGCATGCTTGCTTGCATGCTGCTAAGAATATTTTTATTATAAATAAACATTATGTAATTTGAAGTTAGGACTTATAACTTTTATTGAAAACAGTTTTATGTCTTTTGTATATTATTGATTGTAATTTTTATGACAAACGAATTTAGGACATATAATATTTAGGGATTTCAATGTTATGGCATGTGATATTATGTGATATTAAGTTGGGGTAAGTTATCATTCGGACAAATGATGATTAGGACAAAAAAAGTTATGGCACTTTAAATTATGGATAAAAAAGTTAGGTGACACAATAGAGAACCGAAATTTGGCTTTCTACATACAAGCAACCAATTTCAACTCTATTAGCTAAAAACAATATTTGCAATTGTAGCGCGATACGTGCTCTACATACTGACTGTGCGCGCAATGTACGGTGCTTGCGCGGTGGCTTACGACGTGGTTCACAAAAAGCGCGCCGTAGACGCTCAGCTGCTGAACAAACTCAACTGGCACCATGTCATGATATTCGCCGCGGCCGTCGGCTTCCTCCTGTTCAACGACCAGACTTTGCTCGATAAAAGCTTCTGTTTTATTCTGATCGCGACCGTGGTTGCGAAGTATCCGGAAATTGTAAGTGTAAGTACCTTTTTTTTATTTTTTTTTATTGGCCCACACTTGTGTCCCACTGCTGGGCAAAGGCCTCCCCTTTCTCCTTCCAAATCTCTCTCTTGGGCGATCTCTGGCCAAGTCTGCCCAGCAAATATGATGAGATCGTCTCACCACCTTCGCCGCGGTCGACCTCGACGACGACGACCTTCCTCAGGCGACCAGTGAGTGACGACCTTTTATTATTTATCAATAAAGAGTGACGACCTTTTATTATTTATCAATAAAGCTACATTCTCACCATGTGGACTATGATAGATGCTTGCTTTGCCTAGACGTAATCTAAACCCTCTTTACTTAAAGACCCTCAGGCTGTAGATATCAGGAAACACGGTCCCTTTTTTTTCGTTTAGTAGCCAATCTAATAGATCAAATAATTTATTTCATGAAAGATATCTATTCTTCAGTTCGATGCTTGATTTCCTCAGTTAAAATATTTTAGAAAGCAAGTGTTCTCAATTTTGTTGGTCATTAAAATTTGAAAATAGTTCAAGCACTTCTTTTACTTTCTGTGGTGTACACAATTGAATGTAGCGTACAAGTCACTGGTGGCGCCTAGGCCTACACTATATTATAAACCTGTACACACAGATAAATAAGGGCAGAGTTCATCTACGATGTAAGAACGTCCATAGATCACCTCATTAATTATGTGCACCTCAAATTACAGGAGAAAAAGAGAAAGATATCAGTGAACTACGCAGTGGGGATGGCCTGCAGCTACTTCGAGGGCTACCTGGTTCACATCCTACCGTCGGACGGCGCCAAGTTCTTCGGCTTCCTTAACAACATGCGCGTGTACGAGGACCGCCAGGGAGTGGTGTTCCCCGTCAAGAAGCTGTTCATCGTGGCCACCAAGTCGCTGTATAGTCCGCCCGCGCTCGAGGACCTGAACCCGCCTGACAGAGATGATGTTGCTAAGTTGGAAGCTTGTAGTGTAAGTACTGGTGATATTGATGACTTTGTTTTAATAAAAAAAATCCAGAATGTTTTTTTTATCGCGTATGACTACTGTCTCACCCAATGGTAAGCGATGATGTGGTCAACGATGGAGCACGCTTGCCCAAAAGTAAATTATTTACTCTTGATTTAAAGATCCCAGGCTAACGCAGCAGGAAACAGACTCCAGGAATTCCATTTCTCACTGTACAATGAAAGTGTTTCCAAAATGTTTTGAGCAATTAATTTGGACCGGCCAAATTAAACATCGTGGCAAGTTGTGAGTGTAGGTGGGCCACAACTCACCATTTAATTTAAGACATGACATGATTACCATTCCATTTCAGTCCCTCAGCGAGATAGAGAAGGACGTGGCCGGCGTAAAGAACCGCATCTACAAGAACTTCGCGTACAAGATCTACCGCCCCAACAGTCTGCCCGTCTGCGTGTCTGCCGTGGGAGGCACGCCCATGCACACGCTCTTCAGGGTGCTGAAGAACAGGGACCTTAGCGAAGGTGAGAGATAGATAGAATATACTGTAGTGTACACCAACCGTCTGCCCGTCTGCGTGTCTGCCGTGGGAGGCACGCCCATGCACACGCTCTTCAGGGTGCTGAAGAACAGGGACCTTAGCGAAGGTGAGAGATAGATAGAATATACTGTAGTGTACACCAACCGTCTGCCCGTCTGCGTGTCTGCCGTGGGAAGCAAGACGAAACTCAAGAGCAAACCCATCACAAAAAAAAAACTGGTTACGTTTCTTTCAATGTTTCTTCTAAAATGAAATGTGATAAGTAGTATGAAACTTGGCACACGGGGAGACTATCACCTGCATGGGGACAAAGGATACATAATTAATATACCGTTAGTACGCTCCCTTGGGATGAGTTAAAAATTTCACACGGATGAAGCTAAACACAAAATACTAACTTCTGCGAGCGACTTAGCCTTCGTGAAATTCGAAAATTGTTCAAAGGGTGTCCCAAGTTTCGTTCAAATTCTTTCAGCCGTTAATACGTGAAGAGGTGACAAACAGACAGATTTTTGCATTTATAATATTAGTTCTAAGAAACAGTATACTTCGTTCCAAAACTCAAATCGCAGACGTAGGCAACTCAGCTGCCAATCTAAAATGGAACTGGGCTGGCCACATCTGCCGCATGACGCAACAAAACTGGGCTAAAGTGGCCACTGATTGGGGTACAAACAACAAGAACCAGCGACGCGCTAGGCCAGGAGGAGATGGCGGGACGAGTTACACTCCTACCGAAAGGATTGGCCAGATGTGGCACAGAACAGAGAACAGTGGAAGAAAGGAAGGGAGGCCTTTGCCGGGCAATGGGACACTATAGGCTCATAATAATAATAATAGTTCGCATAGATCCTATATGTATAATGTTCATAATAAGATCCAGCAGTTATCCCATCAGCCAACCCAGGCAGTATTAGAGAACTAAGTAGAAATATGTGCTTGAAGCTGTATCTGCCGAATTTTATTAAACTAGGTTCAGTATTTGTGAAACTTATCCATCCAAAGGTTGTCTGTAAGAGATTGCCTTGTGCGATAATACCGCCCATTGTGCACTTGTTTAAAAAAGTTTTTCCTGTGTTTAAAATTATTAGGTGTACAATAACGTAAATAATCTACACGCGGTGCCATTTTAGTCGTCTTACAACGATTCACGCCACCCAATGCACAATTACAGCTTAGTGTCCCTAAGACTAAGAAGCCGAAGAAGTTTTCTTGGATGCGTGAGTCCATCTACCAGCAACACCTCGGAAAGATGTGAGCTTTGACGAGAGAAGCTCAAACCTCCTAATTATTTCATCGGGCCCTTGGAGGCCCCCCCCCCCCGAATGCGCTGCCGTGGCCGACCTGGAAAACCCTAAATAGACTCCACACCCAGGTCGGTCGCACTAAAGATAATCTCCTCAAGTTTCTCCTCAAGGTTCTCGGATGGCTCCGATCTTCAGTGTTTGTGTGGCGTCGCTCCGCAGTCTGTGGTCTAACTCTTGTGTTGCGCCCACGGAGCAAATACAAAGAGGAGATGTTGTAATTTAATTTCCCTATGAAAAAACGCGTGACACTTTGCGGGGTGAGGGGGTGTTAGATCCCGCCCACTTCTTTATTTTCCATCTACCGGTCAATAGCTAAAACTACTCGCTAGTTCCATCGATTTTACTTTGTAGTTACGCAACTATCTCACACTAGATGTCACTAAAAGTGCAGGATGCAACAGGGTCGTACTCAGGATTTTCGATGCAGGGAGTAGGTAATCTGTTTTTTTTTTTAATTCATTTTGCGAACCATCTTGATACATTATTGAATTGCCTATTGATACTTTTATGAAAAAAAAAACATGTTTGAATAAAAAGGTTTTTGATGAATGACGAAAGAAGATTAGTTTTTTATCTTATATTTTTAAATTACTTATTTTGTTAATAATACTTATCAAGATTGTTTAAGTACAAAGCTAGTCTTCTTAGAAAAAAAAGACCTCCCATTTACGTGACAATCTATCCGAAACCATTAATGTCAAATAAATAAGTAATGAGTGACTAAATAAAAAAATCATGACGCGAAAGAAGCTTCCTAGTAGCATGACCCTTTTAATATGGTCAATTAGGTAAGATCGTGGGTAAGATTAATTAATCAAAGGCTGAATAAATAATAGACAAATTACAACGAAATAAATTTATTAGCAAAATTCAATTTCCTGCAAAAATAACTGATTTGGTTAGTTGTTGTCGGTTGGTTACTCTATCGTTTTCAATGGTTGCAAAATATCTATATATTTTTCAGCTGATTTAGTCAGAAGAAAAATATGATTATCAGTCGGTGATTCTAATTCCGGCCCTGTATTTTTGACATTTTCATGATTAATGTTCATAATTGACGATAGATGGCCTGTTTACAAAATGATATTAAAACTACAAAAACAATATTTTGGCGATTAAAGGATCTTTAGGAATGAAAGTTGAAGAAATTTCAGTACATATGATTATTAAAATATATAAATACTGAGCTCTACATACCTAAATATTCTTAGTTCCCATGACACAAAGTGTCGCCATCTAATGTCGGGTAGAATTATATTTGAAAACACCAAAGCTAAGAGATTTTTCTAGAACTATTTTAATAAATTACGCGTAAAATTACTTACAAATGAAATGTGATGCCGTCCATAGCATCAGAACGTCCATCCGAATAGTTATTACAAGATAAAACACAAAACTTCATCTTTTTTTTCTTTTAACGCGAATGTAATGCTGTAAAAAGGGAACGTTTACGAAGTGCACAGGACGAACGCCAACAATACACTGACTAAGGCCACGCCCACGTGATGACGTCAGGACCTAGTTGAAAATCACAGTGCACAGTTGTTTAGGCCGTCTCCTCTCTGTATTTGCTCCGTGGTTGCGCCGCATGCCAATGTTGCCGTTGCTGAGTACTGGGCCAAGCATAAAATTTGATAACTGTATTTGCCACCGATACGCTAAGAAGAAGAACGACAGCCCACTTTATCTATCCAATGAATACTACACATTCATTAGAAAAAAGAAAAAAATATATATATAAAAAAAAAAAAAATATCCTGACGCATGACATAATTAGAAACATCCTGTAGCGAGCGCAGTCCGAGCCTTGTGTTCCAAGGACGGCGCAGAATGGAGCGGCGACATTGTTTTGATACGTTAACATTATTAACAGGTTGTTTCATAATTCTAATGCATTATTTATTTTTATCGTAATAAATTATCATTTTAAAATGATCGCGCCTACATGTAGTTTTTGTCGGGTACATTAAGTGGGCCGCCTTTGTAAGACGACTAAAAATGCGCCGTGTATAAATAAACGTAACTGTCGGAAAAGCAAAAACACTTTCACATTAATTATATATTTATTTGGCCGACCAATGAAGGATCTTATAAGTCTACACTTACTAATAATACAATTATGGTCCGTTTCAGTACTGACTGGTATCAACCGGGAGGTGATAGTGGCTGACTTCTTCATGGCTCTGCGCAAGATCATAGCTAAGAGCCCGGAGTGCAGGGACAAATGTGAACTCATTTACTTTGACGGTAAGGTTTTTTTTCGTACGAACCATACCACTAATTATATAGTGCCGTTTAACATTGATAGCACATACGATTTTCGTAGTTTAAGAGCCTGTTTCACGATGTCCGAATACTTGTGGACTTACTGAATGAATTCAAAATTGGACTATTCAAGTCCAATTTTGAATTCATTCAGTAAGTGTATGAAATGATCTGCCAAGTAAGTTAACGGGAACTTAATCAAAGGTGGTGAAAGGGACCCTAAATGCCGCTGACTGTATCACCAACCTGTCAACAGAAATTAGCGTTGTTGTCAACAGTTCTGGCGGAACGCTATCCTGAATCGCATTTGTTCGTTTTTCATCCATTTAGTATCTTAAAAATGGAATGTCGCATAAAATTCATTAAATTTTTTTAACCGACTTCAAAAAAAAGGAGGAGGTTATATGTTTGACTGTGTATTTTTTTTTATGGATGTTCACCGATTTTCATTGGTGTTAATAATTACCTACCACTACTGTTCATAATTACACTTATTTGTACAAGCTGATTTGTTGTGTAAGGTTAACCTGAAGACTTGTGAGTAATATCTAGGTGCGTATGTAAAAGAGAACAAAAAAAAAAATTAAAAAAAAAAAAAATTAAAAAAAGTTAAAATATAAATTACAAAAAATATTGTTTATATAATTTACATTTCTTGTTCTGCCCCTGTTCCCTTCAAGTGACTTCATCATAAAACTACAATATACTGAATGTTTCCAGATACAGATCGGGACCTGAACTTAGCTGACGTGTTGTTGGACAGGATTCGTGAGCTGGAACCGAACTTCGAAGAAATAATCGCACAGAGGAGGTAGACACTAAAATGACATCTAAGTGCTGAATATGAGCTCTAAACGTGACTTTTGATAAAACTCATGTGCCATACAAAAGACAGGGTAGGTACTGTTCAAAGTTTAGAATAAAAACGATTATACTGCGTTTTAGAGCTACATACATAGTACGTTTAGTGCAAACCTGGGAATGAAAGAAAAAACAATTTAGTTAAGTTTATTTTTATTGGTATTGTTAGATCGTCAAGAAACCTAGTCAGTTCGACGGGGACATGTTTTATAAGATTTTCGAATTATCATTTTAAAACGGACTTTATTGTCATAGTTTTCCATATGACAAATTAAAGTGATTAGTTGTGTGAATCTTTTTTTTTAAATTTTATTTTACAAATGTTTTGTTTTTAAGTAAACATCGATCTAAATATGTTACTTTCTATTTAAAATCAGAATTAAATTCTAAATTTCTTGTTTTGTTTTGTCCATTGGTTGACTTTAAAGTTGTAAACTTAAAAAATACATTATATCCGTGCTTAGCGCATACCGAGCTACCTGCATGCATAAGTTATCGTCTTTATGGTAATAAGTTAAACCAATTTTGGGGATTATAATAATTTCAATGCATAATTTGGCAGATTATGGGATTGCTTGTTGTTAAGAACATCAAATATTTATTTTTTTGCTTACAATACATTGTTATTTTGTTCAGTTATGAATGTATGTAATGATTTGATCATTTGCATTTTTAACCTTATGAACGCCAGAGCATAAACGCATCGGCGTGCCCCCGACGCCATGCCACAAATTTGCCGTACTTTTTGTCACATATTTGCGACGTTTGGCGTACAGGGCACGCGTTTGCTTGTCATGTATACGCGACAATGGCGTTCAAAAGGTTAACTGGCTTTCTTGCAGACTGTACTATGCTCAAGACTGTTATACTTAGTGCCTTATTCCTGTTAAGCCAGAAGATTCTAGTAAATTAACCTAATCCTTTGCAGTTCTAGTGCCTTATTGTGTAAGCTATGTACATAAAGGACCAATTATTAAGCAGATTCTTAAATTAAGTCATCTGTAGAAAATTTTACTTATAGAAGAGCTTGTGGCAAAATAATAACAGCTGCACGGGCCGATCTTGTGCCTCTAGGTGCCATTGCGGTTTTGTATGCATTAATTTTTTTAATAGGCAATGGTTACCAACTTTTTTTTTAATTAGTGTACTTTTGATTCTCTGGTTTACTAATTCCCAGTGGGTAGTAGGCAATTAGGCGAGAAACTCGTAGATAAATAACCCTGAGTCCAGAATTCCATGGTTAAGCAATATTTGCTGAGTTCGGTCTACCGAGACTCTTCCGCGCCTCGACAAGCACGTTAAGCTTTAGGTATTGAGAAGCCAGACAATTTTACACTAGTCTTGCCAATGATAACCCAGTTACTTGGTTGAGGAGATCAGTTACTCAATTGCTCCTTGAAAAATACTGGTTATAGACTACCCCCACATAGTTTGGAACAAGCAGATTGATGCATATAAAATTTTAATTATGAATGTTTTTAATTTTGAATAAACTGTTCTGGCTCAAATACCGAAAGCTGTTAGTTGTTAAATTGTAATAAACAAATCAAAAATTAATAATGGTTACCCCTTTCGACATTTTATTTACAATATGACATGATCGTACATTAAGTACTTTAAATAAAGCTTTATTTTATATAGTCCATGGTTGTTTTATTACATTTAATTGCTTCTGGTAATTCTGGAAATACTGGCTACCTATCCCTTACGTATCTGAGAAGGGAATGAATGTGTCTCAATAAGCTCACACAAAGATACGTATAAACATCTCATGAGATGTATTAGATCATCTTCATATTTTAAAAAACAATTTGGAAAGTAGTCACTCCTAAAACACCGGCCAAGTGCGTGTCGGGCCACGCAGAAGGGTTCCGTAGTTACCCGTCCCGTATGCCATGACAAAAAATACATAATTTTACCCCTACGACGTCTTACCGCTCAGTTCAATAAAATTTTCCAGGGTATTGAGTTCTTTGCTGTTTCGGCTGGGAAATTTCGAAGTATTGCTCTTAAAACCATAGCAGAATTAAGTACATAACCATTTAAAACCATAATTTACTATTCTTTTTCTTTTTAAATTTTTTTGTGTGTATAACTTTCAGTTTAGTTTTATTATTATTAGAGGTTAACAGTTATCCATAATCTATGTACTTTTACATCGCACGATATTCATTTTAGTTTAACTTTTTTATATTATGTGGAAAATGTTGTTGGTTGTACATTTATAATACCATTCTAGTTTTAAGTTCTTAGCGATATTGTAATGTGTAACCGTTTATTTTCCCAAATAAAATAAAATAAAAGTTCTAGTTCGCGCGGCTAGGTCACCTATGTAAAGGACTGATCAAGTTAAATCCGCACTAGGAAGCCGCGTATCTGATTGCGCCAGTCAGTCTGCCAACAGGGAGAGATGGCGCCAGATCGTGCGGAGAGCTGTGTCTGCCTCTACCACCGACGTGACGCCTCGACGTCACCACGACCGCTCTGTCAACAGTGAAACGACAGAGAAGAAGTACAAAGTTACAAATCCACCGGCCTATTCCGCGATCTATTATGATCCTGTTTAATTCAATACTCATCATCATATGCCCAGCCTTTTCCCAACGATATTGGGTTCGGCTCCCAGTCAAACCGGATTCAGCTGAATACCAGTGTTTAATTCAATACTATTTAATAATAATAAACTGGCCTAGTGCGTGTCGGGCCACGCGCAGTGAAAGGTTGATATACAAAGCACCCCGGGCGCGCGGACAGGGCGCAATGATAATAATGTATGGCGTCTGTCAGCGCGCGCCCGCGACGCTAAGTATATTTCGTTCCTTTGCTGCCGTACATTGTATCTTAGGAGCGCATTGGCCGTGCGCCCTGTCCGCTTTGTATATCAAGTCCCTAAGAATGCAAAGTTACAAGTGCATGTAGTTTTAGGTAATTTTCTATGGAATTATTACGAAGTTTTAACTTCTCCAGTTTCATTTTATAAGTTGGTCGACTATTACTCATTAATGTTTTTAGCCTAGTGAGCTGTGATAGTTTTCCTTTTGAATTCGTTAGTATGCCACTACCATGACTTTTTTTCACGTCTCCAAAAACAAACGTTTAGCTGGCAGAAGGAGGATACACTTGAATCTAACAAAAATTTGCACTTTAAGCTTAATATTTCGCAAACGTATCCTTGGATGGAAATGGAAAAATGGTTTTCGTACACCCTTAATATTTTTAAGCGACCTATCTAACGACACCCCACACCATGGGATCGATGATAAAAAAATCATCGCCGCTTAGTTAAAGTTCCCGTATCTTCAAAGAGAGAATACGAACCACATCATAGAGTATACAGTTTTTCTAGTTCACAGTGGAAATAGTAGACGAATCTTATACGTCTCAGGCTTGTTCATCATGTAATCAGAAAACGGGCGCATTCATCAAAATCGTCAATAACAAGCTTCGTTGGGGGGTTTGCCCAAACTGCCATAGCGAGTTTTATTTATTTATTTATTTATAACAATCTTACCTACACTATCATTACAGATCTATGATCCAATGCGACAGAGTGGCCTTACTTAAAAAATCTTAAATCTACATCTTATACCTAGTTAAAAAATATCTTAATCTAAATAACTTATTACATATAGTGTAACTTTTGCGAATTCACTCAAGTTGCACCACAATACATCAACCCTCTCGTGAACCTCATTCACCACGCGTATGGCTCTAGTGAGAGGAGTTCTCGCCAGTAGGTTGGTCCTGGCTGCAGGCACAGCGAGCAGGGGCGGGCGTAGCCGCCTCCACACGTACCGGTCGGGCACGTACAGCTGTAGGTGTCGCAGCACTCCCGGGTTATGCGCCACGCCACGTAGTAGTTTCACTACATACGCTACGAGCGAAAACTCCCGTCGCGTCGTACTCTTAGAGTGTTATACCCTACCATACCCAGAACAAAATTAGTGTAGGGTACATCAATGGGTATAATGGATATACCCCATACAGCTTGTAATACAAGTGTCTCGTGAACTTATTTTGGATACGTTCCAACATAACACTATATTTCGCCTCATGAGGAGCCCAAATGACCGCGCTATGTTTGAGGTGACTTCTGACTAATGCGTCATATAGAACCCTTAGTGTCATGATGTTGGTGAATCCTTGGGACTGCCTGAGTACGAAACCTAGGTTTCTGTATGCCTTCTTACATATCTTATTGATATGCTCACGGAAGGTTAGTTCCTGAGAGAAAACTACCCCTAAGTCTCGTACCTGAGACACTCGTTGCATCGGCACATCCTCAACCTTGTACCTACTGATAACTCAAGGGAGTTCGCGCGCGAGTGAACGACATCACCGAACATTTAGCAGCATTAAAATGCAGTTTGTTGTCATTGCTCCATTCGACCACTCTGCTAATGTCTTCCTGGGGCCCAAGTCTGCTAATTTAAGAATGGCTCAATTGAATATCAATTGGATCTCAGTAGCAGATTTAACTACATTTGGTATTCCGCTACTAATTTAAGACCAATGGTATTCCAGTGACATTCCATTGAACTGCTATCAGAATAATTGCTAGTCTGCTCTTCAATCGTGTTACAATTGTAAATCGATTGTGGACTTAATCGGTATTCTACACTTATTTGACGTATGTTTGACATTTAGATCAATTGACACTCAATTGAATCTTAGTGTCAATTTTACTATTGAAGTACGATTGTGCAACAATAGATAATCTTAGGATTTTACAAGCCACTCAACGAAAAATATTAAAAAAGATACTGAAAAGATGCTGCGGTATTCTAGCATTAGCTAATGCGCAAGATCGCCGCCGTCACCTTTTGACTCAGCGCCGTAAAAAGCGGGCCTCGATGAGGGAAACGGTGGATGCCGTGGAAGATTTACCCTATGCGGAATTTATTAAAACATTCCGCCCTGGAAAAGCGGAAGTGAGGGCCCTGACAATTAAGCTCACACCTTTGCTACCACGACAACGGAGGAAAGATGCAATATCACCTAATTTGAAGGTTAGTAAAGTGCTATAATATTTCTTGTATTTTGTATATATACTTTACTAGCTTCCGCCAGCGACTTCGTCCGCGTAAATAAAATCCCCCGATTTCGAAACATTCTTCATTGGTGCTCCGCTCCTATTGGTCTTAGCGTGATGATATATAGCCTATAGCCTTCCTCAATAAATGGGCTATCTAACACTGAAAGATATGTATATATATATATATCTAACGATATGCTGTTAAGAACTCCGGCGCACTCTTGCCAAAGCCTTTTCGACAGACTGCGCCCCTCTTTGGACCGTGAGCAGCGTCCAAGGGCTAGCTCCTTCTGCCCTTCTAAATATTCGATCAGAGCTTCAATTTGTTGGACGCTCATATTATTAGCCTAAAATATAAAAGAAAACAGTAAATATGCTGTAAGCGCAGTATACAATATTCATACAATAAAATGGACATTTTACAATAGGTACCTATTGTAAAATGTTTTTACAAAGTTCTATAGATGTTAAAATATAATTTGGCGAGTACTTACCGATTAGAAATTTACTGTAGATATCCAACATCCAATAAACCAATTAAATAATAAGATGTAAGTATTTTGTTGATTTTGTTTTCAGACGGAACTTCAAACAAAACCGACACCGGTAAGGCGGTAACAATAAATTTGTCGTGACATTGACATTGACGTGCAAGATGACAGGTGTTTTTTTTTGATTTTCAACCTGGTCATAGATAATTATGTAATACAGCCACCGTATTTGAAATAAAGTCTTTCTAACATCGTTTAAGTCATGTTTTATCGACAAGGCGATTCATTGCAGACAATATAGTTCGTAATTGAATCACAGAAAATGATAAAAACGTATATATAAATCAAACCAATAGTTCATTCACTCATTCAGCTTCTTGGTAGATTTTGAATGGCAACACCTATAACTGTTCAACTGAGAGTCAATCACACTTACACTACGATTCCATTACGACTCCATTGAGCTTACGTACAAGTTTTTGCAGAATACCAAATTTGTTCTAATCGTAATGGAGTCGTGATTGACTCTCAATTGAATTTCAATAGCATGTGAGTTAAATATAATTAGCAGACTTGGGCCCCTGTAGGCGTTCACAATCCGAGTGATCCCGAACCTCGAGCAGCAATTTCAGGTCATCCGCAAACAATAAACAAGTCCCATGTCTGACGACTTCCGGCAAGTCATTTATCATTATAATAAACTCGAGAGGCCCTACATTGCTGCCCTGGCTCACGCCCGATCTCGTGTAATACGGTTGAGATACACAGCCATTGTAGTCGACATATTGCTGGCGATCCAGGTCGGAACCCATGTTGCGCATCTGACAGACGCGCCCGCATTTGTTCCTGAACGGAGCGCTGAATAGCCGACTCGAGTACTTTAGCAGGCGTGGAGAGTACAGCCACCGGTCTATAATTACAGGTATCTGAGCTTGGTTTATCTTTAGGAACCGGAACAACGCGCGTGATCTTCCACCTTTGAGGGAACGTGGTTTGTTGTAAACAACGAATCTGGGCCAGACGAACGTTTTGGCTTGAGACTCCCCAGCGCCTGCTGAACTTCCGCGAGACTCAGCGTCTCAATGTGTACCCGTGCACTGGTAGCGCCGACCTCCGAGTTTGATCGGGAAGCTAATGCAGACAAGAACATTCTTATCAACTATACTCGGGATGCCATCTGCAGGCCAGGATGCTCCTCAAACGGGGCATCGTATCCTCCGAAGAAAAATAAAACTTAATGGCAATAAGGTTGAAATTACCATTCAACCGAAATGCTAGTTGGGAATTAGGAGGATAAGCTAACTAAAGGCTTAATCTGTTCAAAGGTTTTTTCAACACTGACCGCTAATATGTAACCCGAATAAAGAAAAAAATTGCATTCATTAAAAAAAAAAAAACTAGAAATGAAGTAAAAAGTTGTAGTGCTATGTAAACCATTTATTAAAAACCGATACTACTCAAAGGGCAAGATGCCATTTTACAGCACCAGTTTGTTGTTTTGTTAACTGTCAAAACATTAAAAAATACACATGTCAAAACATATTCACGTGCGCGGTGTGGTGCTTTTTATTTAAAAAATATACATGAACCAATAAATTAGTAAAAATGGGTAAACGTAAATTCGATAGTGAAAAGGATAAGTCGCCTAAAAAGGCGAAAAAGAGCGAATCTGAGGACGTTGACAATGTGGACGAAGTACAACCTCAAAATGAACTGGTGGAGACCGATAATAAACAAGCATTTGTTTCGAAAAAAGATAGTTTTGATGTTAAATATTTCCGCAAAGAGCTAGCAGCTAAGCAGGGCCAGACAATGGGTAAGTTTAAATTCTACATTTCTGCTAAATTACAATATTTTAGAGGCCGAACTGAGCAATGTGCCAATGTGCGATATTTACCATTTTGTAAGTTGCATAGATTAGTCAAGAGTAGAGTCAATAACTCACCATGTTTTAATTACAGCTAAGGGCTGCTGACGGTCAACTTGGCCAACCGAGTGTACCAACATTTCTTTCATACGTCTTGTATTTGGCTCAGAATGCTGAAATATAAAACACTAGTTGCCGACCGCGGCTCCGCCCGCGTGGTGGTTGAAAATTATCCCAAGGGAACATATTCCCGGGATTAAAAGTATCCTATGTGTTATTCCAGACCACCTACCACTACCAAATTTCATCAAAATCCATTCAGTAGTTTTTGCGTGAAAGAGTAACAAACATCCATCCATCCATCCATCCATATTTACAAACTTTTGCGTTTATAATATTAGTAAGGATAAATTGTAACTCTTTAACAGCAAATATCTTGAGATTTTGACATAACGGTTCAAATTAATTTTCATCAAAGGCTAAAATAGGCAATGCCAAGTTAAGCTGTTGAATATACAATTAAACTTGTTATCTTTTGTGTTCACAGCTCTTACACAGTTCCTGCAAGTCTGCCTTAACCCTGACAGCCCAGCGGACTATTTACTGGAGTACCTCAAATGTGGCGGCAACTCACATGAAATACTACGGCAGATCACTCCAGACAGTAAGAAAAACCTCACTATAGCCACACCAGTCTTTCACATCTTCCACCTGATCATTATCAAAGTGCAGTCCTCTCTGCCTCACATGATAACAATCACAGAGGAAGCTTGTCGCTACTTCCTGAACACATTCATGTCAACTATTGAGATTATGATCAGTGAGAGTTCTGGTCCTCGCCACAGGAAAGTAGTCCTTAAACTGCTAACTTCAATGGTCACATTGAATTCAGATTTAGGAGTTGAAGTGCTCAACCAGGCGCCCTTAACTCCCAAGCATTTGCAGCATGTTGTTGAGAAGCCCAACTTCAAGGAAAAAGATAATGTGAGAACTTCATTTGTTCACTTTATGACATCTTTCTTGATAGAAGGTCACCTGCCTTTGATAAAAGCTCTGTTGGAGAAGCAAGGCTTGCTTGCCCTGGTTATACCTGGCTTGATCAATGATGAACCAGAGGCGGTGCTAATATTCTTAAATATTTTGAAAAAGAATGTGGTTGATAATGCATTGATATCAAAGAGTCTAAAGTTGAAGACTTTCAGTCATCAAGTCCTGCATAATTTGTTTAAAGTGTTTTCATGGAAGGGACCTCCAGAAATGAGCCAGGAAGTGAGAAATGAACTGCGTCCCGAGGTCATGAATTTACTGAGTGAAATAATTCAGACATTGTTCACATCACACAAAACAGGTCTTTACTTCATCGACAATTCGTTAGGAACTGTTGATGCAAACAAGAATCAAAATCTTTACAAAGCTCTGCTCACTCTGAAGAGACCCTGGGAGAATGATCATGAAAGAGAAGTTATCCTGAATATTATCTATAAGTGTCCTGATCTCCACAGGGCCATATTCACTGTGATGGAACACAGCTTTGAACCCCAACATTCTCCAATATGGGAGAGAACCACAGATTTTACCATCAAGTTACTGAGTAAACTTAAACCGGAGGACATGGTGTCAAGAATGACTAATCTCAATCCTGTTCAAATTGCAAACTTTGTAAGATTTATAACTTTACCAGTCCCATTATTAAAGTTTATTAACATGAACCTTGGGAAAGACCAAACAGTATCTTTGTATTGTGTCAAAGTTCTAGTAAAAATGTTGCAATCTCTAAAGAGATACTTACAAATTCTGGAAACCAAAGAAACAGCACAGATTGCTGATTTGCAAAATAAGCTGGAGTATTTCATTCCAAAGCATTTGCCCACTCCTGCTGCAATAGTTTCGTTAATCGAAAATGTGACATCAGGTAAAACTGATGCTGATACCACTAAGGATTACAGACTTCCAAAAATTAGTGACACTGATGCTCTGATATCTCTAGTTGATTTACTGCTACTGTACAATGATATCCACCCAGCATATTTTGAGACCTTAGAAGGGAGTATAGATATGAAAAAGATACTAGATTTCTCTAAAACACTGGACACTGGACATGTAGCTCTCTTGAAGTTTAAAGTTGTGTCTCTTTGGCTAACACTAGATGGTTCGGCAATATCTCTGAAGAACCCAATGTTTAAAGAACTATTCTTAATTATGCTAGATGTGTACATGAGTGATGATGGTGATACGTGGATCGAAGCTAAAGATACTTTACGCTCTTTCTTCAAAAACACGTCAATATTCGAAGGAGATGAAGATGAGATACATTTAATACTATACACCCTCAGAAACGCTAAAGTAAATCCTTCCTCAGTGATAAGCGATATTGTGGAATATGTCTTAGAAAATATTACAGATCTCACAGAATATGTTAGAAATCAGTTAGTTCACTTCGAAATATCTTCAGAAAACACTGAAGACAGTTTGAAAAAGTTATTCAATGACTTAATGGAGAACAAAAACACAGAAGATAATGTATTTCTAGAAAGTAAGATGCCATCGCCTTTCATTGTCGGTTGTGTGCAGTATCTACAATTACACAAGGATGCTAAAAAGAATCTGAAACATTTCTTGTCTCTATACATTGCTAACTTACTTCACAGCAACTATACTCCAGAGTTAACTGAAGTTTTAATTGGAGATTGTAAGTTAGATGCTAGGAATTATGTCGGCAGTTGGATTGGACAGCCAGTGTCTATCTCAGATACAATTGTAGGCCAAGATACTGTTCTAAAGGTGATATCAAATTCTATAATCGATAACGAAGATGTCTCTTTGAAAGACGTGTTTCCCTTTTTAGAAGAGGTCACAGAAGATGGTGACTTTATCATCAATAATGTTCAATACAAAATTGACAATACAAAGATAGTGGACAATTCGGAAATGTTGATATGGGCGAAATATCTTATATTCTGCACCATAAGGCTAACGAATATGAGACAGTTGAATGAAGAACAGCAGAAGAAAATAACGGACTACTTCCAATGCATCATCGAAGTTGGAAAGAAGCTTCTTTTGGTAGATGTATGTCGGACAATAATACTGACGCTCTTCAAAAATCCGCAGTTCCTCAAGATCTATAAACCTCTTAATCTTGGTAAAGATTCGTCAAGTTTACACGCTACGGAATTTCTTTTGCAAGTTTTGACACAACACAAAGACATTATTAACTATTTAAATAATAAACACAAACTTTTAAAATCTTATCAACAAAAGAATTATAACGAAATCGTGAAAGCGTTCATTAAAATTAATAAGAGGAAGAACGTAGACAGTCAATACACGATCCACGTTTTAGAAGTCGTTGGACTGTGCAGTGAAGATGATATAAAGTTGTTCAATCTAATATTTAGTGCAGACACCGATGCTAGCTTGAGAGACGACAAAGAACCTAGTTTAGTGCTGGAGTTACTAAGATATCTGATAGAGAAATATTCCGAAACAATCAGCTTGGAGTTACAACCTAATGTGTTGAAGAAGAGCATCTTTTTGTACACAATTTTACTGTCAAATAAAGACGTGAATCCGAATCTAACAAACTTGGAGACAGCATTAACGAAATACTTCGAAAACAAACCGCATCAAGCATTACGTATTACAGATGAAGATTTCAAAAAGTTCTTCGATGTCAACAACATAAGGAAATCTACCGCTAATCTTGCAGTGGTGCTACTGAAGTTTAATGTTAAACTTTGTAAGATTTTCAAAGAAGAAATCGCCAGACCCGAGATTTTAACCCAAAGAGAAATAACGTTGCCTTTAGGCAATGCAGTAATAAACCACAACCAATTCTTGCTGGATGATAAGGAGTTCTTAGCAACTGTGTATAATGAGTATAAATCTAATATCATAAAAATGCTGGAAAAACCTCACAAAGCAGGACAAATCTATGTAACATGTTGGCAATTTATTAGAAAGTTGGTTATAGAATGCATGGATGTGCAAGATTGCCTCAAATTGTTTAATAAAATCCACAAATTCGAAGCTGTAGAGTGCAGCCACATTCAAATATTACAAAGTATATTCCTGAAAATATGTGATAATGTTGCTAAAAAGGATCACCTTATCAACTATTTCTTGTCTGTATTGAATTTGACAACGATAGCACTAAAAGAAACAAAGGTTGATGCATTAAACGAAATTGTCACCAGCATGCATACCGTTGTTCAAGTATGCAAAGTGGTCGAAGGATTAGAAACGGAACAAAAAGATGATTTCAAGAAAATGATCGAGAGCGCAATATGGCAGAATTTCTGCAAGGCTACATTAAAGGATTCTTTGAAAGTAAAGACGGCTGATCAGGGCTACACGATAGGTCCTAAACTTCTCGCATTGCTCACGGAATTGATCAAACTCTTGTATCCCGACAGTCATGATGATATAACCACATTATTTGACATGGTGACGTCACACTCAGAATTTTTGAATGTGATGCTCAGTCTCTACAGCTCGGATATCAAATCTAGGCTGATAGAGTTTCTATACACGTTAATATTGAAGAACAAATCTGTCATGAAAACGCAACATATTCCTGTGTACTTAAGCGCGTATCATGCCACGAGAAGTCCATGTGATAGGCTTATTGTAGCTATTCTGCATTTCTACGAAACAAATGGTCAGCCTGTCAACGAGTACAAACCTTACGTGTGGGGTGATTCAGCTGCTAACTATTACTCCGTCCGCAAGAACAGGTCGTCATCGTTATGGTCCCATCCAACGCCCAACCAAGTTCTGAACCTATTTGACAAAGAAGTTATTGAGAGAACGGTGAGGAACTTCCCTGTGAACCAAAAATTCGATTACCATTACGAGTTAAATCCAAATATCGGTGTGGCGAGTGAAGTGACAGATTCAGTGAGATCTGTATTAAATGAGATGTTTGAAGATGGAGTGCTGAAGCCTTGTGTGACTAAAGATGGGGAAGGGGCAGTGAGGAATTTGACAGTGAAAGGAAAATATGAAGGAATAATCTCTCAGTATATTGGAGGAGATTTGCTTCATGTGTCGAATGTAGATCAAGACGAAGGGATATATGATCCAGTGTTCGTGTTTCCGCTCTTGAGTCACCTGCTGGCGCCAGGGTCCGTGGCCTCGTGCTTCAAGATGCTGCGGAGTAGTCTGCTGTCGGTGCCGGTGATGGCGCTCAGTTCCCACTGTCCAACCATGAGGGCGGCGGCCTACCACGTGCTGCATCGCTTCTGTATGCTGCTGGAGACTGAAACGTAAGTACTTTTGTTTTGAAGACTTGTCAGTAGTCAATTTGATTTTTGATATTTTAGGTACATAATATCCGTGACAATATAAGAAATCAGATTTGACGCCAGGATACAACATTGCTTTAATAATAGTAAGTATGAAAGAGACATGAAAATAAATATCTTTCGCACATAGCAGTAAAGCGATCTTCTATCCCTCTCTACTCAGCTGTCAAATCCGACTTTTGAGATTGTCACGAATATTATAGTAAAAATGAGCAATTTGCACGATGATTGTTCTTATAAAAACTTTTTCATCCATTCCAGACGACACAAGAACGACAAGTTATTCCTGACAGACTTCATCAACACTTTACGTCGCAGTCTCACATCTGCCATCACCAGCTCAGAAAACTTTGATGGTCAAGACATGAAGAACCCTAAACTACCAGCTATCGACGCCCTGTACCTTGCTAGAGCCCTCATGGTGTCTACAGCACCCTTCGACCCCTTATACAAACCCGTCAATAACTTCCTCATAGCCAAAAATTTCGTCGACTGCACTTTGGTCCCTGACTTCCTCAGTCTCTTCCACGATAGTGATGTTGAATCTATCGATAGACGACTTTGGATACTCGATATCATTAGGGACGGGACAAAAACTATGACAGATATCGATGTCGTGTTCAAAACTATGTGCCTGAAGATGATTATGGACTTCTACTCTTCAGTTTTGAGCGATAGAAAAGTTAAGGAAAGAATTCTAGGCGTCATGAGTTCTATTGTTGCTGTGCCGAGAGCTTTTGAGATATTAATCGAAGGATACGGGTTGCTGTCATGGCTGCATTCAGTAGTACGGCAGACGAATGATAAGCTTTTAATCAAAGGAGTTTTTGGACTCATCCAGAATATGATATACAGTATGAATATCGCTGCTTTCTCCAGAAACATTGCAGCTAAGAATGGAAAAGTAAACGAATTCATTGAATTGCGAACTAACAAAGACGTTGAACAAGAGATTTTAGTGATACACTACGATTTACTGAAGCATTTAGATGATTTAGAAATTGAAGATGTAGTTGAATATGTTAAGATATGTAGGCTTATGTCAAAGAGGACGATTAAGAGTTTATCGAAGAAACAACTGTTAAGTTTAGTGAATAAGGTAGGTTTTTGGTTGAAGGATAGTGAAGTGATACGGTTGCTATCGAAAGCGTTACTCGCTAACGATTCTCTTGTTTTAAGAAGCCATAACATGAGTGTGAGTTTAGATTGTGAACATAAATCTAGTTTAGTGAACACATTGAGAGAAGTTGTACAGACGTATGTTTTTTAAGAGAGAATATTTTTGTTATGGAATAATAAATATAGATATAATAAAAATATGGTTACTTTATTTCCTGCAAAGTTCAAACCTCTGATTTGTTATCATTAAGGTTATTTCAGCCCGAGGCGTACATGGGACATAGGACCGATGTTCCTTAAATTCAATTTTTTATTATATTTATCGGAGTAAATATAACTTTTTTTCCCCAACATTTTTTAGGATTAGATAAGTTAAAAATAGACGTATCTGCCCATTTAATTTAGGATATTGTTAGAGAGTACCTAGTGCTACAATTTTGCTGTACAATAAAGTACGTATGCATATGTCGTTGCCTTGTAGATTTGGCCATTTCGTGATTTGGCCGAGATTAAGTTTGCGGTGGCCATATCATGAAGTGACCAACCATTTCATGAAATCGCCGAATACTTCATGAAAAAGCCAAATTTACGTATCTGACTTATTTTCGTATCTGCATTTCTACATATTACCTGAAATGGATTAACTACAAGTGTCCCTATGTTGCATTGCGTGTCTTAATGTTTATAGCGGCCATTTGACACCATGCGCGTCGCGTGTGCAGCTCTCTTACAGATCCATCTTATCAGATCACTGATGCTGATTCACTGCAGCATCTCCTTAGTTATGCGCCACGTTACACTGATTTACGCGAATACTTTTATTAGGATCCGAGTCGGGTATTTAATTTGTTGACTAATTGAGGCGATGTTCGATTTTATCTAATTTTTATGGTTATTTCA
The DNA here is from genome assembly GCA_905163435.1 of Mamestra brassicae. NCBI lineage: Eukaryota > Metazoa > Arthropoda > Insecta > Lepidoptera > Noctuidae > Mamestra > Mamestra brassicae. Next base: position 17,916,374 of record LR991003.1, on the reverse strand, counting down.
TGTTGTGTTGTAAGTTGTCCGAGTCTCCTTTAAAAGAAACGGCTTCGACGAATTAATGGGTTCCTACCTAGGTATTTAAGATGGGATTTATGCTATTTAGGTAGCGATTTAACTATTCAAATTTAAATTCATTTATTTCAATCAATTTTAGATCATAACATTCACATTAAATTTCAATTAAAATAAATATACATAAAAACAATCGAATGAATTACTTCATAAAATTTAAAATACAATGTTGGAAACAAGTCATAAAATTAAATTAAAATCACATTTATATATAAATTAAAATTCACAAGATCACACGAACACAAAAACAATATACATAATTAGACAAAAGCCTGAGTCAGTTGTCTGTTTGTCATTAAATTAATCATATAACAATGATTAATGTAATGACAATCAAACCTGTCAATGCACTCAGGATGCCATTGTGTGTGTGGCCCGGAGCCCGCCCCAGAGATGCACACCGCTTTCGCATCGTCGTGTAGAAACAGTCGACACGGGCGTCGGCGAACATCCCCGACGCGCTGCAGTGCCGGGGCAACCCCAACAACACTATGAACTGGTGTCGGAGCCTAAATATAATTATGTGTTTACTATATCTTAGTAGGTAATGTTTTGTGAGCTACAGCAGCTTGTTGAAAGGGTAATAAATACAGCACTCCAGATAATTACCAACACCATTTAGAGGCTGGTTTCTTCAGATAGAGTACTAGGTACAATTTGCCGCCACACCTGTCGACCAAACTCCTCATTTTTTCCGTTCAAGCGAGATAAATTAACTGTCTGCAGACTTGCAAAAGAAACGTGAGCCTGAAGCTTCGTAGGTAATCAATATAACAACTGTCACGTAATAACTTTTCCAATTAACAGCTACTAGATAAATGGACGTGTAATGTATCTCGCGTTATCGGCCGGGCTCGGACGCGGTGATTTTCTTGTCCGTGCTCACCCGACACTTGTATGAGAGCGGTCCGCAATGGGACAAGTCGCAAGTCGGACAACTTGATTCCGTGCGCCGGAACGCCATCTAATTATAATTGTATTTAAATATGTTCCCGTGTTATTTATCGGTCGGGTCGGTTTGTTTATTTTCCGTTTACACGGGTATTTGCGAGGTATGCTGCTTTGAGGTGACCGAACCTTGGTTTGGTTGGGACATGCTATATTGAAGAAGTGAGTTAAATACGAATCATGAAACCATTGAAACCATCATAATCCTCTGTTAGTTGTAGGAAACTGGTATCTAGTACTCTCCCAAGTTGAGCCACACCATCATCATCATCTTACTACCTTTGTCCAATGTTACTTGGGTTCAGTGTAACACGTTTCCCTCTTCCATTCTCCTTTGTCAACCGTCATGCTCATTCACTCCCAGTTGCGCCACACCAAAACCCATTTTTTTTAACATACCTATTGAGGTCAATTCCCTTACCTGACGACCTTGCGGGAATTCTACAATGCTTTCAATCACCAGCCGAAAATGAATTTGCATATCACGTCATCTAATTAGGATCACAATGTACAATTCAGTTCGCGTGCAAGTAACACAGCGTGTTTTCAAAACGATTTTTGGCTGATTTTTTTAAGCAGGCAACCTGCCTTCTACATGTTGGTACCGGGGTCGCCCTATCTACCTAGTTCGGCTATGTTTCATAATGGTATCATTAGTTCCTCTTATTTGTCATCTCTTGGGTTGCTTTAACGAGAAACGAAACTGGTAATCTGAACATCACGACAAGCTGTACCTACGTGCTCTAGGTTTTTATCTAAGCTCTAAGTATGATCTTTTTGATATTCAGCATGCAACGGCGGCGTTGCTTTTTAATGAGGTCTTGTCTCCTTTACTGTTACATTCTTAACGTTTGCTTTCTTTCCAACAAAAGAAGAAACTGCCGTTCTTTCACGAGTTTCTCAATTGTGTGGATGGAAAATACTGGTATATTTTTAACATCAAATATTATGTTTGTTCCAGCATTACAGTAACACCGTTCGCCGACGCAACATGTCATGTGTTGATCTCCTAAAATTGGTCGATTTTCACAGTTTTTTGAACCCGCTGTATACTTCGCGACATGACCGATCTTTGTGGCTTATTTATCGTTCCCACGGCGCCGGCGCCGCCTCCAATTTATGCATTGTTACCAATACCTACTGATGTTACTGCTATCTGTCGGTATGCGGTTTTTGTCAATTTAGGTGTGGTTTTGCTCTTAAATGTAGGTACCTTAACCTGTTGGCTTTGCACCATTAGATGTGGGTGTGTGTGAGATCAAATCTGATGGGTCGAATACTTATGGTCGGAACAAACAGTAGCCGAAACGTCATGTTTGCCTTTGTAACATGACGTTTCAGCTACTGTTGGTAGCTAATTTGCCAGTTGGTTAAAGGTAATTAATACGTTATTGAAACCGGCCGTTAGTCAGATATGGAAAAATTGTATGATTGAGTAGATACAAGCTGTCTGACAAAAAATAGAATATTCAGAATTTTGGCAAAGGCCTCCCCCAACTTCCAGAAAGTCTTGCACCAGTTCACCTAATCCTATTCCTGCCCAAGCATTTGTGTGGTCTTCATCTACCGGCTTATAACCGCAATGCATTATTCTTAGAAACCAAGTTGATCTAATAAACAAGCAAGGATTGCCCAACCCTCTATTGACATATCTGCTCTAATCTGAGCATTAGAAGGTGTTTAAGACCCAACAAACCTGTCCAATGGGTCTGTTTGACTGCCTGTCGGATTAGCATCACTTGTCGCGGTGTCGGGTTCAAACGATTTAAGATAAGGATGTGGAAATTGTGTTTTTTTAAACCTACGAGTGTGAATTACTTCTTAGTCCGATTAGTCTTTTAGGAATTTTCCTACAATTAAAAGCGGTTTGATATTAATGTCTCAATGAGGTTCATGTAGTGTCTCGAATCTCACGTTTCCCAACTTCAAAATAGGTGGTTAGGTTCAAGTGAAAAAATCGAGTGCCGAGCCTTTTCCAACTTAGTTGGGGTCGGCTTCCAGTCTGTTTGGATGCAGCTGAATACCAGTATTAAGTCTGACCTCTACAACCCATTAACTGGTAGGTGGTTTAAAGTTTGTGAAAATACACAAAAATCTTAACGTGCTTACCTAATATAGGCCTACCTGTCATGGTGGAGGTTCTTATAAATATCAGTAATTATAACGAAAAGCGTAATCACCATGAATCTATGAACACTTTGTGTTTGAGTGAGACGTGCAAAAGCTCAAAGTGAACAGATAAAATATTTCCAACCCGTAATACATTTGTGCATAATATGCAAAGCAAAGGTTTCATCGGAACTCCTCGTAGGGTGACTACACTGCTTCCCCATGTTTTTGATTTACCTACATACATACAGTTGAGGTTACCGCTCCACTTGCTATCATTAATTTATCATCAAAAACATACGGCTTTAAATATGCGCTTACACAGGATGGCCTGTGTAATTAATGGTATTTGCGCAATTTTCGGCAACACCGATCAATTCACGGAAGTGTCAGATTCGTATTGAAATTGCCAAAAATTGAACAATTTCAGTTGCCCCTTTAAGCGAACCTGATTGATGATGCATGAAAATTATCCTAGAAATAAATAGGTTAGTAAGACGCGTTCACCGCCAGTGGTACAATTAGTACCAAACACTTACCAAAGTATCATAGATACTTGTTTTATTATAGACAGTAATGTGTTTTTCGAAAGGCCTCTGGCCTTATCTGGCAGGAGTGTAGTCACGTAAGATGATTCTTCTTATCCCATTAGAATAAGAAGCTGCATCCTGCATCTTATATTTTCAATTACCAGAAACATATTTAATTCATGGTCCCACTACATCTTCATCCCTGATTCGCTTCTCATTAGTTCCTTTGTGTATCAGATGGACGACGGCCATTTTCCAAGATGGCTGCCTTCTTATATTGCCGCCAATACCCATGTTAACGTCGAACGCACAATATCGTGCTGATCTTAGTATTCTTTTATTTATCGGCAAAAAGAACAAAGATATAATTGACGGTATCTTTTACTGTGGATTGTAGCGGAGTTATTATATTTTAGCTTGTTGTTTGGTGAAATATTCACCTAAGTATAACAGCTTCCTCCATCGTTAGGGGTTTTATATATATATGATTGTGCTGATATTCTGTCAAGCAATTAATGGATAAAGTAGTAGGACTCTATCTAGTTTTTATAGCGAAATCAGCAAAAACTAGGTAGGTAAGTACCAAGATTTGAGCGAAAAGTGATTTGCGTTATTTGTAATCTAGCTTTAATCAAATACCAAAAATGCGTTTTCTTAATTAAGGAAACGAATTTCTACGAACCTAGGTATCTGTAATACCTACGTGTTGTTAATTAAATGGTGAAATACTTTATCAATGTACTTAGGTAGGTACATAATATCTTCATTATGATTATAATACGAGCTCGCTTTTAATCTAGAGGGTTACTCATGCCCGTGCATTATCGCCATCTCACGCAAGTGATGAGTGATCCGATTTGCTGCTATGTAGCCTGCTCCGAAAATAAAGAACCTGTCGATCAACGTCGAAGACAGTGTAATGGCTTCAAACACCAGCTCTCGTTTTATTTATGATCCTTTTCAATATGAAATAACTGGTCGGACCACTTGTAAGGTTCCTAGGTTTTTAGGTCCATGCGAACTGTCTGGTAAGCAAAAGATGCGTCATACCTGTGTAGTTCTTGTGCCTATACAGGGCGTTTCAGAAGTACGGGATCATATTTGGAGGTGATGGCTCTGTATCTGAAATATGGTACAGATACAATTTGCCTACTGTATTCAGGGTTTTTTTTTTAAGTATGGGAAATCATCAAATGACTTCTTCCGCTCTGGGTGGAGCGGAGCGCTTTGAGGCGCGCGTGAAACACAACGCGCCATCGACCCGGGCCTAGTGGTGATCGGACAGCGAGCCACCCAACGCTCGCCGTCCGCAGGCCCGCGCCAACGGTGGCCGGGGATCGCCCTGCGACTCCCGACGCCCGGGGCGTCTTCTCCTGTTGCGGCGGTTGGGGCGAAGGCCTTGCCTTTCCCTCGCGCGGCCCGCCTCCTCCTTCGCTAGCATTACTGCTTCGCAGAAGGAGGTGACCGCTTCCCAAGCCTCCTCGCTCTGGACCATGGATTCAACCAGGGCCGGACGCGAGAGGTTACCGCCGCCGATCGCCTCGGCGGTGCTCAGCCTAAGCAGGGCAGATCTCCACCGTATGCTCCACCGTGTCCTCCGGGCGATCCTCACAGTGCTGACACCCGGGCGAGTCCTCCCGCTTAATCCGAAACAGGTACCTCCCGAAACAGCCGTGTCCGGTGAGTACCTGCGTCAGGCGGAAGGTGAGGACGCCGTAGCGCCTCTCCAGCCACTCCTCAAAGAGGGGTCTTATCGCCGCAATTGTGGCGTGCCCAGCGCTGGGTTGCGACAGTCGCTGTTTCCATATCGCCATGGTATCCTGCCGGAGCTCCGTCCGCCGCGATGCAATTTCGCCCCGGCGAAGCGCCTCCACGCGCCACGCGTAAACGTGCGCGAGGGCTCTCGCTTCCAGATCCCATGGCGTTAATCCGGCAAGAAGGCTCGACGCCTCGCCGGAGACCGTGCGGTATCCCCGGGCCAACCAGATGGCCATGACCTTTTGGGACGCATTGAGCTGGCGACTGTATTCAGGGTTACCACGCACTTCTGTAATACTAGAAAATTACAGATTTATTCCAGCTGCTTTTTTTAACACGTTTTTATTATTATCTCGACTCTTCATTGAGTAATTAGTAGATTACTATTTGCTAAGGCATAATATGGTGTTAAAGAGCAGGTATTTCTACTTTAATAATAATAATAGATGCTTAATTTCAGGAAACTAACGCCCAAACAAAATACATATATTAGTATAAAAGCAATAACTATAAACTAATACATATTTGAGAAACAAAACTTAAAAACTATCTACTGCACACGAAGTGACGGCATCGTGTTACGCTGCGAGGTCGCATAACCGGCCGCGGAACGCCGATACAGCACACCTTTCGGCCAAAACTCTTCCTTGAGGAAGGTCACCAAATGATGAGTCGGAACGCGCACCAATTTGAAATGGCGCGCCTCCAAGTTCTCCACCCTCAAGGTCCAGTTGGTCTTCACCCGTATGTACTCTACGATGTCCTCAGTCTTCGTATTGTGGTGCAAGGTACAGCTGAGTCATCGGTACTGCAGGACATTTAATCTCCCACTTAGTTGCAATTACTACTTCTAAGTGGCCATACCCTAATCTACTGGTTTAATCACACTCTGCACCTTAAGCCGCAAACCTAAATGTAACGTAGGCATGTATCTGCACTAAACTGAAATCGGAATTCCTACAAAGACTAGTACTAGGAACTTTCTACAGATCACGTTTGACGTGTACAACTTTATACTAACGAGCAATTTGTTAGTTGATCTGTCACGTCGCCATCGAGACAACTTTGTAAAGCCGAGTTCCTAGCGGCCTCCCACATTTTCTTGTTTGCCGGTTTTTATAGGCAGGGCCGTTAAATGTTTAACTAATATAGTCTACGAATATTATATGCAAAAAATAACATCGATCGAGAACAACGATATTGTAAAAAAAAAATTGGTTGTCTGTAAAGTCGGTTTACGGACGATAGTTTAACGTGATAACGTCATATAAACAAAACATTGATGAAATGATCGTAATGTTACAATGAGCGTAACGTTACAATGAGTCATCCTTTTTCGTGCGTGCAGCCGGCGTTCATCGATGTATTAGACGTTGTCACGTCAATATATTTTTTTAGAAACGGTAAATACCAGCCAAACCGTAGGTACTTGGTCAAACCTCTCCTAGAACTCCATAACTTCATGCTATTGTCAAAAGCCAGTGGAAAATTGAATTTCATCTATCTATTCTCGTTCTGAATTAAACGTATGAAGTATAGACGCCAGCACACCAAGGTGCAACAATCTGTCAAATTTCATTAATAGATTTTCAACTTTATTGCCTACTCATTAGATTCAAGGTTGATTGGTAAAATTTGACAGTTTCGGGTAGCTTCATGTGCTGGCGCTTGTACATTTTCAAGTCAGGTTATCTTTAAAGTAAAATAAAATCTTTAATTCGGATAAGCAACATCCATATGGGTTAGTAAACAAAAAGATAACGTACTCCTATGTTAGTAAACTTATAATCTATTAAGAAACTAGGCTGTTGTTGGAAATGCATCTCCGAACAACATCACCTAACAATGGAGAATCATACCTCCCCGCTATGGTTTTGAGGATGGAGTTGGAGCTGACCCGCACTCTGCAGAGCTAAGAGGCAGATTTATGTCTGACAATGGCTTGGAAGCCATCGACGTGTGCTTGTGCAAATATACCTGATGCACTATAGAAACGGGGCAGCCCCATCAACATCCTGAACCCGTTATTATACTGAACCCGTACCTAGGCCGCTTACCTTTGACTTTGACATTCTAACATCCTGCTTTTTCTAGAAGTGGGAGGTTTCCAGTTGCCCAAATGTGACCGCAGCCTTTGAATTAATGTCATCAGTTAACTTTAACGTATTAAACTTAATGTGAACTAATTACGTGAGTCTGCATGACTTAATAACTGCTCGCGACATATTGCTACGTGGTTTCTTAGCAGCTTAATGCGTGTGGTCTCTGGCTCACTACAGACTAGGTCTTACTAAGGTGCTCAGTATAATTGTGGCAAGTTATCATTAAATTTGCATCAAAGGAGTAAGTAATAAGAGCTGACTGTTGTGGATTATAATAGATTTAGCTTTTACTTGAAGTAGTTAAAGTAGCCTACACCCGTCCCCAGGGTGCCATCTATCTTTGTACCAAAATTCATCAAAATCGGTTCGGCGATTTAGGCGTGAAAGCGTAACAAACAAACATACTTTTGCATTTATATTATTAGAAGCTTCTGCCTACGACTTTGTACGCGCATATCCCGTATATTTTCGTTCCCGTATAGCTTATAGCCTTCCTCATTAATGTAGCTATCATAAACAATAATAATTGGCCAAATCCGACTGGTAGTTCCAGAGATTAGCGCGTTCAAACAAACAATTTTTTCAGCTTTAGATATTATATTAAGTATAAGTAGATTAGTTAGAATTAACAACAAGTTATTAACCTAATGGCAATATGATTGAGTCATTGTTATGTCTTTCTACTATCTCGTTACTAAGGCAACGCAAAGGAATGCGTCCATAACATTAACAGTCATTGATCTCGACATTCAAATCTTAATAAACACAATGAACAACAATAAAAACTTCAGGGAAAAGCGCTTGAGAAACACGAAAAGCTGCATTTTTTGCAGTCCTATCAAGTTCTGAAGAATACATTTCCTATCCCTTTCTATATAACTGCAATTTCTCATTGTGGGAATGTGACAGCATGTTTCGCCACTGCGAAGCCTCGCGGTTGTATTCCCGCGGAGTTCGCCGGAGACGCACGAACGCTTACGAATGTAAAAAAAATCGTTATATTTTTTATTCGCTTTTGAAAAATGTCACGTAGGCTATAGTATTTCGGTTTGGTAACAAATAAGCAGTGCTGTGTTTGTGGTGACAGTGAGGTGTGATGGTGTGAAAATATTTAGTGAAGGTGATAGTGGCTGGCAGAAAGTTCATGTAAGTTTTTCAGGGTTCCGTACCCAAAGGGTAAAAACGGGACCCTATTACTAAGACTCCTCTCGTCTGTCTGTCACCAGGCTGTATCTCACGAATCGTGATATCTAGACAGTTGGAATTTTCACAAATTATGTGTTTCTGTTGCCGCTGTAACAACACATACTAAAAAATTAATTTAATTAAAAATTGAAGGGCCCATACAAAAAACGTGTTTTTTTTTCGAAATATGGTACGGAACCCTTCGTGTGAGAGTACGACTCACACTTGGCCAGTTTTTTAATATATTTTTCGAGGTTTTAGAGTCGTATACTGCCCTCCTGGACCTAAAGTGCAGTAACAGCAAAAAATCTAAAAGTTGGAACTCAAAAATAAATTCTCTAATCACTGAAGACCCTTATGAAATATGACCACCCAGAACTAGTTTCCAAGAAAATGTAAAGCTGGTTCAAAGTTAATGAAGTTTAGATAACATTTCTACGTAAAAGGCTATATGGAGATAATTCGCTACTACCCGAGTGGTAACCATTCCAGGAATTATTATTTACTTTTATCGCAGTGAGAGAAAATTATAGTGCTTAATTTTTCAACGCTGGGAAAGATAGAGGAAGCCAAAGCGTAATCTCTACGATTTTATAGATCCAAGTAGTCAACTTGTAATAATCATAACACAAAATATAAATGCCAAAGTCTGTTTGTTTGCTTTCACGCTTAAATCGGTGAACCGATTTTTGTAGAATTCTGGTACAGAGATAGCCCATCTATCTCTGTACCAAAATTCCCTGGAGACGGTTATTTTTTTTTTTTGACTTAATCTATATTAACGCGAGCAAAGCTGCTGGCAAAAGCTTTATAACCATAAACTAATGATGTACATTGGTGCCGCTAACCTTTAATAGAAAAAAATAAAACTGTATTGATAGTACATTATCTGACCCTAAATTGTCTGTGGACCTTGCCTGCGGAAACGTAACACCCTCTACCGGCAAGATTTCAATAACGAAAATAATTCCCTTGAAATGAAATGCATAAAACCATTAAGTCGGAAATTTAGCTTACCCCAAGCCAAAAAGCCGTGGAAAGCCCATAAGGCCTGAAGCACACGATCGATACAGACTGCGGTAATGTCACGAAGGTCTATGTAGGGTGTAAGTTGATCACGACTGTCTGTTTATAGCTTTATTTGCGCACAAAATATGAGATTGCACCTTAAATGGTGCCTTGAAAGGTTACGGTTGTGATGTGTCAACCGCTTTTTATTGTTTCAATGGTCTTAAACCCTCTAACGACCGGTCTCAATAACGTATCCTTAACCAACTGTCAAATTAGCTACCAACAATAGCTGAAACGTCATCTTTGCCTTTGTAACAAGACGTTTCAGCTACTGTTGGTAGCTAATTTGACAGTTGGTTAATGGTAGATACGTTATTGAAGCCGGCCTTTAATGGTACAATATTTCCACCTTAGCGTTCTAATCGGTGCTCTTAACTCGGTCTTACCTATACCTACCTAGGTACCTACCGCATAAGATTCAGTCGAGATAAAACACCATGCACAACAAAACCATATTTATTAATTTGTATACCCGGCTATACGAGTTAATAAATAATATCCAAAGCCATAAGAGCCCTTTTGGAAAGATTTTTTATCAGAACTTCCAAACTTTGGCCTGATTGTGGCCAAAATTAATTGAATTTAGAAGCTCTAGATAAGATCATATAAATAGGAGTCTCTCTTAATAGGAATTTAAGATATTTTCATGTCTTTCATCTTAACTTCATCACAAATCATTGGTTGTTCAGTTGACATCGCTCCGCTCTGCTTGATACTGCCTTAGGCTAGCTTTAGCTCAGAAAAACTGGATCAATTTCTTGTAATAGTTTGTCCTGCTTTCTTTTACGATAAATCCATCATCGACACTTGTGAATGTATCCCTGTTTACAGAATAACAGTTAGTATTCTAATAACTATCGCATGGTGTATAGTAGGCGCCAGATAAATGTGGAATAAAGTACATTGACCTTTCCCTAATAACTGTTCATAGGTACCTGAACAATTAAATATGAATCGTTTTTCATTATTAGACAATGTTAAGGATCACGAGAGATGATGATTCGGGACAGCTTTGTGTCATTAATTCCGTTTTTCAAATTAAAAATGTCAATAATTGTAGGTGGGTCAATGACCGTTATTCCACGATTATCTGGCGCCTACTATAGTAATTTTCACAATAACAACCGCGGACGTGGTAAATGCCGCCAATTTAACAGCAATCAGTCCTCCTCACCACCGCCCGAAGGCCGCGTCGTGAACAGTGTCTATACACTGTTATAAAGATTAGCTGTAAATAAGGTTGACTAAGTAAGGTGAAAATGGCTGAAAAGCGGAGGCTTCAAAGGCTTTTAAAGAATATTTGTATATTTTAGGCGCCACATCCACGAGTTATAACAACTCTATGAACGTGACTTCACACGACGATATCATCCGGGTGATTTGTCGAGTAACATTGACGAGCAAAATGTCAACTCAGTTCTCTTTAAGACCAAGCTTAACTTGTTAAAGTTTAAGTCTTCAAACTTTGGACCTATACTATTAAATACTACAATATTACTAAATAGATATTGGAATTTCGGTAAGAGATGCCTAGATGGGACAGTGGAGGCGGTTCTAGGCTACGAATTATTTTGCGAAAATCTACAACGTGTAACAAATTAAACGCAATACCTCTTAAGGGGTCATTTTACTCATCATTATGATCAATTTTCAATATATTCCCACAGTAAAAGTTGTTCATAATGATGAGTACAATTACCCCTTAAGAGGTATTGCGTTTATTCGGTTACACATTGTATATTAAAGAAAGAAGCGAAGCCGTGCTCAAAAGCTAGGAGTTGAATAAATCTGTTCAGCAGCTTTACTATAAGCTTTTAGAACTAAACATCCATAGGTATTGCTTGGTATTATTATAATAAGTTCTGTGGCTTGATAAACGCGGGAACACGACAGATGCGCTGTCATGGCCGCCGTATATCAGCATTATTGAGACGTCTGTACAGCTTCACGTCGATATATTCATATTAGCTGGGAGTTTGAGACGTTTTTATCGATTATTGTGTGATTTTCTTTTTGGATTTAGTTATGAGGCAATACATAGTTTAGTGAGAAATGAGCTGAAAACACAACCGATTGAAATTCCTTATTCATTGATACAATTTTTTTTTAATTCTTCTGATGTAAAACACGCTTGCACACGCATGTTCTGAACTTGAAGTTTTGCCTTTGAAATTGTATGTATAATAATTTTTCGCTGGCCATCGACAAACTTTTTGTAATTGTACTTCTTGCCAATGGTTGGCAGCAATTCCAAAGTTTGTCACATTATATATCGCTAACTTTTCACTTCATTTTAGGTAATAAACAATTTCTTATTAGCATCTAAAGTACCCATAAACATTCCTTCATCGGTTGCATGTTCAACTGAAGCAAATGCCTGTGCGTGACGCAGAGCCATGTTCCAACTGATACAAAGTGGTGCTGAGTGAGCCCGCGGCGAGAATTAGACGGATGCTGTGCTCCGTCTCTTGGCTAGTACCCCAGTATCTCAGCTGTAGGGCTGTGTGCGAAGATATCATTAGAAAGCGGAATAAATTAGACTAGGGAATAGGCTTGCGTTTGACCACCATCTCACCTGATGGAAATTAATGAAGTGTGTGACAATGGAGTTCGCCTGCCTAGAAGTAACCTATTCACTCATTCATGACTTACATACCCCCAGGTCGTAAGCTATCAGGAAACACAGTCTGAAAGCACTTTACGCACGATGAAAGCATTCTCAGAACGATTTGTGCGTATGGGTAGCCGTAAGAAATGAAAATAAAAAAGGTAAAAGAAAAGAAAGAATCGAAAAAACAATTATTATTTGACTACAGTCCAAAATAAAAAGTGACAATCATTAAAAATATGTACATAGGTATTGTGTGCCTCACGGCTGCTCATCCTCAAAAGGGTCATGTCAGCAATGTTGTCAGACAGATGTTGTTTGACGCTGGTCTTCCAACCAATGAACCTAAAAAGACGAGTGATGGAGCGCCGTTCTTGTCTTCCTTGATCTTTGGTCGAAATTCAATAGAATTAATAGAAATGAGTTAGGTCCTTATTATTTTTTTTTAATTCTTCTGTTCTGGGTGGAGCGGAAGGGCGTCTCAGACTCTTACTGACTAAAACCCATCTGTGTTCCTTCTAAAGCCCTGAGTTCCAGGACCGCGGTTACTCTTTCGAACAAATTCCGCAACCCTGGCAGGCTCTGGCCGTAGCGGGCCCCGTCTTCTATGTTGACATTCAGCTTCTTTAAACTTAATGTGAAAACAAAATTTTATCATGATCTAATCGCTTTTTATAGTGACGAGTCGTTTAAACAAATAGAAATTAGAAAGCTCTTTCCAAGAACTCTCTGCAGACTTTTTTGTTGACCGTCAAAAGAACATTTAAAATGAAACGACATGCATTTTCAATGCGCATGTGCATGTGTTACTTGTGCCTCAATTGTAATGTAGTTTTTCTATGTACCTATACTACCTATAGACCTATTATAGCAGGGATGGCCAACCGGTCGATCGCGATCGACCGGTCGATCACGGCTATATGTCCAGTCGATCGCGGCAAAGCAAAAAATATAAATTCGTATAACAGACTGCGCAACGATATAAAGAGGTTAGGTTAATAAAATTAAAAATACAAAAAAAATCTGAACTAAGTATACTGTTTCATTTAAAATTTTACTTGAAAAGAAATGTGTATTTGGTAGATCGCACAGGGTCTCGTCAGTATAAAGTAGATCATGGGTCGAATCAAGTTGGCCACCCCTGTACTATAGGTTCCTCATATGTTCATTCATACATTCTTATAGAGTGTTACTGACTAACATTGTTTCTGCATTCTACTAAAATATCAATAACATTTACCGTAGTAGCCTAGCTATGTTATGACTACGGATCGATAGGCCACGGGTTCAGGTCCTACCTTGTTGAACTATTGTGACCCCATTCTCAAAAGGCTAGACTGAATAACTTAAGAGAGGCACTTGAAAATATGCTTTGATACAGAAACTCAAGGATTTCCTATAGAGGAAAGTAGAAACTGCAACAAGCCACTCGCAACGATCCTTCATGCTCCTTTTTCTTCGTTTAAGTTTATACATCAGCTAATATACCTATTCTTTAAATATGACCACGAGAAAACTTAGATGGAGGGAGCTTGAAGTGAACTTTCTTTCCACAGCACTTCATGCTCACTTCACCTAAGTTTTGACGGTGAGACGTTAACAGAATAGCACTGCTGGACGGACGCACACACCGCGCCGGTTATGATGTGAGTACTACGTAGGTACCTGACCTGTGCCTGAAAAACTTCACCAACAAGGTCTGTGTACGTCCTTTGCTAGCGTCACCTCGTGGTGTTTCCTCATTGAGGTTCATGAAATCCTTTCTACAAGAAACTGTTATAAATGTCTGTTTGACTTGGTGTGAAGCTACTTCTTCTACTTTTCGTGTCCATGGTACCAAATTTACATACCTATCTATAGTATCTTAGTAAGTGGCATTTATTAGATGATCGTGTGTACAAGTGAGTGGACATTTGGGACACTCCAACAGATGGGAGATAGTTTGATCACAAGTCACGAAGATCATAAATTCATCACCTCTGAAAGAAATCTTTCCGACATGTCACCAAGACTTGCATCTTCCTGACAGCCCTAAGATAAGTTAGATTGCACTGGAGACGTGCCAATGATCTCCACGACGCCTTTAATTGGAACGCATATGTTTTCTAAGAGATCATTTTAATTCCTGTTTTAAATTGGCTCAAGTTATGAAGCCAAGCATCTTCTTGAATATAGCATTTAGCTGCGCAGTTGATTAGCCCATCTATCGCTGCAGGGTCAACCTGGAAATCCTAAAGCCTAAAAGCGGTGGGGGTAGGAATCAGTTTTCGAGTTAGTGTGTTGATAAACGTCGTTTAAAACACGTGGGTATTTGTCATTGCAGTTGCTCGGCGTTATAACGGTCGAGAGCAAAAGTAAAGTCCACCCACTTGAATCAAACTGTACTATTGTGATACTAATTTAGTTTTCAAATAATATGAAGTCGCCCCAAGTGAAAAAAAACGTGTGATAACTTAATTAAACTAATAAGTTGAACTGTTTAATATGGGAAGAGTCTGAAATACGACTAGCGCTGTAGGTTAGGATGAGAGAGGAAGAAACTGCCAACCGCTGCCGTATGCGTGAGAGAAAGGGAAGCCGTAACGCGTTACGTTACGAAGCGGTTTACCCTCCCTCAAGAAGTTATCACTTCAAAAAAACACGATTCCACGAAACCTAATGAAAGGGTTATGGTGTAGCTTTATTGTATATCCGTAGTAAATGAACATGATCGGTTTTGACATTATATTTATTCTAGCTAAAACTGATACTTAATAACTCAGCAACCATACACCAAGCAATACAGATAATAACATAAGTTCCATGTTCACACCTGCATAATGCCTGCGTATAAGCACATAAGCTGATATGGCGTTACAGAATGTGGCGGTCGAGGGAAGCCCTCGCTTCGCCACCGCGTAACCGATACCGAGCCGTAGGAGTTACTGATACCGACGCGTTACTCTTTCATGCATAACTTTGTTGCCATGCTGATACTTGAGGTTATCATTAAAAGTTATTTCAGCAAGAGGATAGTTTTTCGTTTGACGGTGCAATTGTAATTTGAAACTGCAATGTTTCTGGAAAACATTTGACAGAGGTATTTGAGGTGACGATGACTTTTGCGGTCATCTTTTGAATGAAATAAGCATGGGCTAAGAATTTATCAAATATTTTGACATCGGTAAACACAAAGCTTCAATCCTTACTAATATTATAAATGCGAATGTGTTTGTTTGTTACTCTTTCACGCCTACCTAAACTGCAGATTCGACTTTAGTGAATTTTGTTACAGAGGTAGATGGGACCCTGGAGAAGGTCAGGGTGCGTTTCCACCAGATATGTGCGAGCAAAATGAGTGGCGCGAGGATGCGTAACGAAGCTCTGAAACGATGTGAGCGTCTCCACAAGAGATGTGCGAGGAAAATGAGTGGGGCGAAGATGCGTAACGAAGCTGTGAAACGATGTGAGCGTTTCCACAAGAGATGTGCGAGGAAAATGAGTGGCGCGAGGATGCGTAACGAAGCTGTGAAACGATATGAGCGTTTCCACAAGAGATGTGCGAGGAAAATGAGTGGCGCGAGGATGCGTCGTGAACTACGATGCTAGCAGTTTCTCGCTCGCTTCCATCCCTCGCACACATTTCTCGCACACATTCCTCACATCCATCCTTCACTTTGTTCTGTACGTACAAAAACCTCGCACCGCTTAGCCGTTTCCACCGGAGCTGCGAAGAGCGAGGCTGTTAAAGTAAGCGATTCTATTGGTTCTTAAAAAACTCATACCTCGCTACGCATCCTCGCACATCTCAGGTGGAAACGCTACTTTTCATGCAAAAATCTATAATATTGACGTGAGCGAATCCGCAAGCAAAAGCCAGTTACTTACATTTTAATCTCAAAAAATTTCCCCCCTATCGTGCCTACATCTCACTACCCGTAAAGGGCCTACGTACATATTGTACATGCTTTACATACTTCATCCCATAAAAATCCCACGGTCACCAACAAAACAAACATCAATAGTCGAGTAATCCCACAAGACTTCATTAGTGAATACCGCGGATACTTTAAACCACGATATTTCACCTCCCCAGTTTTATGGTGGTCTTTAACCATTAAGCGTAGCGTATTATCGGACGACCGGTATTGAGAAATCATCGCGGATTATGATCTTAAAGCGAGCGATATTTTATACTTTATAGCTCCTTAAACGAGTTCGAAATTAGATGTTTGGGAAGAATGGGCTTTATTACGATTGTATATTTTATTTATTACAAAGTTTTTAATTGTGATATTTTAAATGGTTTGAATTTAAATCTTTAAGCATACGGGAGAGAAGAGTTAACAGTCAGGGTTTACTATTTTAAGAAGGCTACGACAGCGCAATATCTGCTTGATGAGAGATACACAAGGCCGATCAAGTCATCAAAAGCATACTGGTGACACTTGAGGTAGGTGAATGTATATGTCCAACAGTGGGCGTCTTTCGGCTGAAACACAACAAATCAACAAAAAATATTGCTTATTATTAGGTGCATATCCATTGTGCTAGTGCCTACATAGCTCCCACCCGTTTCATCATTCCGTCCATTCCATCAGCTGTTTATGAATAAGAAGCTATAAGGTTGCTGATTTTCTTAAGTTTTAGAAATATCGCAAACAGTAGCATTACAGACTTCCTCACAGTCATAATACTCCCAACTTTTCCTTTTGAAACTAAAGCAAAAGCTGACACCTGCTTCTTAACCCACTTCAGATAATTTTCTCAACAATTTGAATACAAAACTACGGTATTACCACCTTCCGCGGTACCTACTTACTGTCGATAATGTTCCGGAACAATGGCGGCAGTAATGGCGGGTGTCATCCATCGATTACGGAGAGAGCTGTCATTTGGCGCTAACTGCTCCGAGTCAACGATCTACATGACAGGTGACAGCTATGCCATAGACTACGCAAATGGTTTAACGGGATTCGGTGTGACCACTTTACTGTTTAATGTAACAAACATACTTAGATATTATAAATGTCCAGATACTGCCTGCCTACACCAAAGTTAAAAAAAAAAATCTGGGTCCGCGGTTTGGCGCACGTTTTTCAAAACTGCGCTCGTCAAAGGAACTGTCAGCGGTTCGAAGAAAATGAATGCTTTGTATTGTTTTTGAAATAAAATAGGCACCATTTTGAGGTGACACAATATCTGTGGAAATCTCCTTACTACTATTATAAAAGCAAAAGTTCGGGTGGATGTTTGTTTGTTACTTAATCAATCTAGAACGGCTGAACACAATATCTGGCTGAAATTTACGACAGAGATAGATTATAGTGTAGAATATAGGCTACTTTTCATCCCGGCAGTATAAGTAGTAGTAATAATTTCCGACATTCACACTGGCGAAGCCGTTAGCAGAAGCTATTACATTATAATCCTAGCCAACACACATTAGGTCGGGAATTCAGCCTAGAATTTCACAGCAAGGCTTTTAAAATATGACGGGCATTTTTGAGTGTCTTTTTTTGTTATGGAACTATATGCTCCCGTCATATTACACGGTCGGCTATATGAGAGAACTAGCTTTTCCACTTGCCTTCGCTCTCGTTAATATATGTAGATTTTCCGCCCTACTATCTATTTACATATCTCTGTACCAAAATTCATCAAAATCGGTTCAGCGATTTATGGATGAAAGCGTGACATACAAACTTATTTTCGCATTAGGAGTAGGTAGTAAGGATAATCCTTAATCGCCTTTTACTTCATCCTCAATAAACTACACAACAATGTGCATAAGCTGATTTACGTATAGTAGGTGCCAGATAAATGTGGAATAAAGTACATTGACCTTTCCCTAATAACTGTTCATAGGTACCTGAACAATTAAATATGAATAGTTTTTCATTATTAGACAATGTTAAGGATCACGAGAGATGATGATTCGGGACAGCTTTGTGTCATTAATTCCGTTTTTCAAATTAAAAATGTCAATAATTGTAGGTGGGTCAATGACCATTATTCCACGATTATCTGGCGCCTACTATAGTAGAAATCACCCGCACATAAATCTGATTTAGTGCCCATAGATCATGTTAACGCATTGCGTTACGTCCCGCGTCGCTCCACTTCGAGTGTTACCCTCAGAATACGTTGAGAAATCGCTCAGAACGCGCCGACGATTCTGTGTCAGTAGTCTCAATAGATTCTCGTAACGAGGCAAATGGAAGCGGGTCTGTTAGCTGTGTAATTAAAAGTAAACAGTAGACGTCTATGTACAAAACTGGAGCCATCGGGAAACTTGCTCGAAGAAAAGAGAGCAATCAGAGCTTTCTTACAAAGCGAGTTATGAAGGTTTTATACTAGTTTTTTGTAAAACTTAACGCTACAATCGTAAAAGCGGAATACATGCATGCCCACGGCAATTTGGAATAACCTACATTACTAAAACAACAGGCATGTATGCACATGTGTATGTTGTGTGTGTGTGTGTGTTGTGTTGCATGACAAGTGGAAGTGCGGGGTCTCCTAATACAAGCAATTCCTTGCTTAAAAGGTGATCTCCAATACTTAATATGTATCAAAATGCCTATTTTATTTGAAATAAACATTATTTTTTTATGTATTGCCCGTAGGGATTGGCAGAGCCAACTTTAGTAAGTTGAGTTTTAAGTCCCTTGTTTATCGGTGAGCCTATTACGTTGAACCGGGCTCAAGTTCTGACTCTGGATCGCTATTGAAAGATTCCTTAGGCGTACGAAAATCATAGGGATCGAATCCAAAACTCTGCGAAAACCTACAACTGTAGTGTAGTAACATCGTTGGTATTACTTTGGGCCTTGGTTATAATTTTGTCCAAACTCGTTAACCAATAGGAACTACCAAAATCTATCATCCAAAAGGCAGTCGAGCGCTCTCGAGGAATTGACCTCTTTTTTTAGAGTACGGAACTACTATTACTAAGCCTCCGCCGTCCGTCCGTCTGTCTGTCTGTCAGCGGGCTATATCTCAAGAACGGTAATAGGTAGACCCTTGTTCACAGAGTGTGTATTTGTATTGCCGGTATAACAACAAATATAAATAAAAATTAAAGGAGGCTCTCATACAAGAAACTTGTATTTTTCGGTTTATGGTACGGAACCTTCGTGTGCGAGTCCAACTCGCACTTGGCCGGTTTTATAAAACCCTCCGAGCTACTGAACTGAATCCCTAGCCTCAAAACACCAAGCCTGCAGAACTCATGTTAGCATAACAGGCATCTTGAAGGTCTGAAACACATCAATTTTCTTCCACTTTCTAAACCATCGTGATTGGTGGAGCTGATGAGGAAGGGCGGAAGGTTTCGGCGTGCGTCGCGAATTTATGACTGTCATGGCGTCGGTACCGTTCAGTGCCGCTCGTGCTAAGGTAATGCCGATAAATTAGCTGGAACCATGACACACGGTGGTAACGACAGCGGTGACATTTTGCAATGTAGGCCGAAAAGTTTGGTGGACGGAAAATAATGATTATTAATAATAAATCATTCATTATGGCCCAAACATTTTATACACCCACCAAACTGCGTTACAGCTTGTCGGCGGGAAATGTTGAGGAAGTCAAGAGGGAGTAGTTTAATAACAACAGAAGGCCCATTCTTGTACTAAAAAAACGTTGATTCAAGTCAATATTACCTATGGGTCAGTTCTATATTAAAAATCAATTAAGAAGGAGCCCCTTTGATCGTAAAATGTTTTCCGCGAGCACTCTCTTTTTAGTTGTCCATTAAAACTAGGATTTAAAACGATATTAGCGAGACACTTGATTTGTGTGGGCATGTCATTGGGAGCACTTAGTAGGTGCATCATCTGCATCGTTACGGTTATATCCTGGCAGTACAAATTGTCAGTTACGGTCGGATGTCAGTCGCAATCTTTCAAAAATGTAGATATGGAAATTGAAACTTTTTTGACAGATGGCGACTGAGATACGAATGCAAACTTTGCATAAAATTAGTAGAATTTTCCCTTAGAACTATGCAGATATTCATTGTAGGAAACCGATTTATCTCTCGTAACGGGCAAAAGAAGAAAATAAAGAAATTAAAATGCAATATGATAATCTAACAATCTTGTAAGCTTAGGGGTAGTAAGTACTTGGGCACGCCACAATTGCGGCGGTAAGGCCCCTCTTTGAGGAGTGGCTGGAGAGGCGCCACGGCATCCTCACCTTCCGCCTGACGCAGGTACTTACCGGACACGGCTGTTTCGGGAGGTACCTGTTTCGGATTAAGCGGGAGGACACGCCCGGGTGTCAGCACTGTGAGGATCGCCCGGAGGACACGGTGGAGCATACGGTGGAGGTCTGCCCTGCTTGGGCTGAGCACCGCCGTGTCCTCGTCGAGGCGATCGGCGGCGGCAACCTCTCGCGTCCGGCCCTGGTTGAATCCATGGTCCGGAGCGAGGAGGCTTGGGAAGCGGTCACCTCCTTCTGCGAAGCAGTAATGCTAGCGAAGGAGGAGGCGGGCCGCGCGAGGGAAAGGCAAGGCCTTCGTCCCAACCGCCGCTACAGAAGAAGACGCCCCGGGCGTCGGGAGTCGCAGGGCGATCCCCGGCCACCGTAGGCGCGGGCCTGCGGACGGCGAGCGTTGGGTGGCTCGCTGTCCGATCACCACCAGGCCCGGGTCGATGGCGCGTTGTGTTTCACGCGCGCCTCAAAGAGATGTCAGCAAAGAGGACGGGGCCCGCTAGGGCCAGAGCCTGCCAGGGTTGCGGAATTTGTTCGAAAGAGTCACCGCGGCCCTGGAACGCAAAGGGCTTTAGAAGGAACACGGATGGGTTTTAGTCAGTAAGAGTCTGACACGCCCTTCCGCTCCACCCAGAGCGGAAGAAGTCATTTTGATGATTTCCCATCCTTAAAAAAAAAAAAAAAGGGGTAGTAAGTACTTAAACGGCGACTGTCGCAACGCAGCGCTGGGCACGCCACAATTGCGGCGATAAGGAGGATCTTTGAGGAGTGGCTGGGGAGGCGCTACGGCGTCCTCAACTTCCGCCTGATGCAGGTACCTACTCACCGGACACGGCTGTTTCGGGAGGTACCTGTTTCGGATTAAGTGGGAAGACACGCCCGGGTGTCAGCACTGTGAGGATCGCCCGGAGGACACGGTGGAGATCTGCCCTGCTTGGGCTGAGCACCACCGTGTCCTCGTCGAGGCGATCGGCGGCGGCGACCTCTCGCGTCCGGCCCTGGTTGAATCCATGGTCCGGAGCGAGGAGGCTTGGGAAGCGGTCACCTCCTTCTGCGAAGCAGTAATGCTAGCAAAGGAGGAGGCGGGCCGCGCGAGGGAAAGGCAAGGCCTTCGCCCCAACCGCCGCAACAAGAGAAGACGCCCCGGACGTCGGGTGTCCCAGGGCGATCCCCTGACACCGTGGGCGCGGGCCTGCGGACGGCGAGCATTGGGTGGCTCGCTGTGCGATCACCACCAGGCCCGGGTCGATGGCGCGTTGTGTTTCACGCGCGCCTCAAAGAGATGTCAGCATAAAAGACGGGGCCCGCTAGGGCCAGGGCCTGCCAGGGTTCTGAATTTGTACGAAAGAGTCACCGCGGCCCTGGAACGCAAAGGGCTTTAGAAGGAACACGGATGGGTTTTAGTCAGTAAGACTGTATCACGCCCTTCTGCTCCACCCAGAGCGAAAGAAGTCATTTGATGATTTCCCATCCTAAAAAAAATAATAAAGTGCTTATTGTAGAAAATCAAGCATCATTAACAGGAGAGCACGTACCCCATCCACTCAAATAATGACTATCTTTATCACCTCCCTTTAACATTTAAAGTTTAACATCAGAATAAAATCAAAACGTTGCAATTCTTAAGACTTATTCCGTCATAAAAATCAGCAATCGTGATGTTTCGCGTTCCACACAAAAGGGCCTGCAGTGCTTGCTCCCCGCGGTGAGCGTTGCAAATTTATTGTTACGAGTATATCCTCGGTACCGCGATACCGTGCCGTACCGTGCTGTACCGTCCGCGTACACTTTAAATTAGGGCTGTGTTACCTCACTGAGGTATTATGTAAGACTTTTAATTTGATTAGGTAATCGTTTTACTTCAATGCGTAACTACATAGGAACATTTTTTTGGGTTTTATTGGCTACAACCATGAGTCCATGTAAATCTACATCCAGGAGTGTTTAGCTGCATCCTACTTTGGCTTAGACTGATCGTCGACCCCAATATACTCGTAGTTGCCGACAGGCTCGGCAGATGTATGTTGAAGGGGTCCAATCTAGGAATAATCAAGACATAGAGATAAATTACAGCATTTGGTTGGTTCTGTGCCATTATTGTTACGTCATAAGGTCACATAACTTACAAAATGTTGGTAAATGCCATGCCCCTCATGACCGAAAGGTTAAGGTTAGGGCCTGGAAATGTGTTGTCAGTAGATGGATAGACAAAATAAAGATAGACCTACCGATCTACGTTCTCTACTGTAGGGGCTGTAATTTGATTGATTAATTTATATTAAATAATTTATTTTCTTGTAATTAAAGAGTAAACTACATGTGTATGTAAATGCTGCGCACACCTTTAAGTGATAAGTTCATTGTAATATTATAAACTATGAGATTAATTTGCTGTAAATGTTTCTGTGAACTATTCGTTGGAGTGTAATAAATAATAATTTAAAAAAAAAAAACTAAAAACTAACCCTAACATCCATACACTTAATTGTGACTGGCAAATAAATACAAAGTTTTGAGCAAAGTATAAGAGTCCACTAGGCTCTTTGTAACACAAAATTCAAACAGCAGACAGTGTCGTGATTAAAAATATAAAATCACGATTAAACCACGTTCCAAAATCAAGTGTTTACAGAATAAATATAAAACGCAAAGAAGCAAAATAATCGATATTTGTCGCGTGACCGATATGTTTCGATCGCGATTGCCTCGCTCGACGGAGTCGTCCCTTCACCGGGAGGTTCGGCTAAAAATAAACAAATTAACTGATAATAATAAATTTTGGAGTTCAACAGCGGGTTAGTAAAACTGGGTTAGTGGGAAATTATGTCTTTGGTTTTGGTTTAGAGAACGAACCAATCAATGGGGATCATAATGACTTTGTTGGCCTTGAAGCTGGTGTCCTAGTTTAAAGGATCTACCGATTGACACATAATATAGATGTTCAGGTTGAGGATGACAATATGCTATCCAATGATAATAGGGAATATTATTAAAAATTCCGAATAAGTCCGTGAGATAGATTTCCAAAAGATCCAATAGAGACGTCACGTCGCTGGTAAAAATTGTGGACGTCACGCGTGTTTTCAACGCCCTGTATCATCTTCATTAATTGTTTACGTGAAAAATGAAAAAATACGTGTCTAATATTTTTTGTAAATCTATTCAGTAAAATACCCTGTTCAAAGAAAGGTCCTAAGTTAACGTGACCTTCAAGGTATTGTAGATATAGTCGATGTGCCCTAAGATCAAATGGTAAGATCATCCAACTGAAAACAAAAGAAGATCACTCGCCCCTCGTAAAAGGTAAGCACCAGTGTGTAGAAAACGTGTCCTATAAATAGTAGCCCATAAAGGGTTTGTAGAAAATAAAAGTGTAGCGTGCTCCCAGTTCCCAGTGTCCAGTGCCGACATGGCAGTCGGTACGAGTGTAATTGGCCTAATAGTCGCGAGTCACCAGTGTGCACCGCCCTTAAATAACTGCCAGTGCGCCAGGATTCTTGGCCACTATTATTTACTTATAATTTATAAATAGCACGACGTGTACTTTTATATTTACTGACCAAAGTTTGGAGAAATAACATTAGGAGAGCATGTCCAAAAATGGGTACATACCAACCTAACGATATTATGAGTAGAACGTCTTGCATAGTTAAAAACAAATAAAATAATGACCGTAGGTAATAATCATAATCAATTAAAGACCCAATAGATTAAGCTAACGTTATGTGGCGATATGATAGTAGCGTTAGCTGAACTAACTTCTGGGTAATTTTGTGCAGTTCAGTGTAGCACAAGACATTAATTTCCTAATTCTCAAAACCTATTTTCAATGTAACAAAAAATCAATCGCCCACTTCGTCGGCTGCAGCTACCTAAACGCCTTACATAACAAGCGGGAGTCTGTCCACCGACCAATAAATCTATTCCAACATAAATCGCTTGGAAGTCGATCGGTATCGGGAAATAAATACCTTTTTACGGAAAACCGGCTTCGGGCGTGGCGCGCCTTAAACGGAGCTCAGTCGGGTTCGAACCCACGGCCCTCGGTTAGAACAGTCGGCTTGTTCTGCTAATTGAACCGGCGGAGAAAAAGTGCGTGGCGATAGGACTCGGAAAAACTGACGTTTTATTAAAGATGTTGTGATGTGTTGGGATTTTCAATCAGGGGGCTGCCTGGTATGAACCTTATCCGTAGTCGATGAAAGGTTTAATAAAGCTTTAATAAAAATATTTTTTAGCATCAGGTCATCATCCGAACGCATAGAACCCTAATCTCTTCAAAATTAGAGTGAACAGGCTTCTTCTGGGTAAGCTCGCTCCATCGTCGACTTTGTCTCTGTCGTCTATGACCTAGACTGGAGTCAAGAGCAAACCCATAATAAATAAAAATTAAAAAAAAATATGAGCAACCAAGGGGTACTTGACCTGAATCTCTAAATAACCAGGTTGGGTCCTGATTGGAATCCAACAACTCTTATTACAACCATTAAATCACTATGATAGATAATAACCGCCAATCTTTTGGGTACACTTCCAGTCGACAGCAATGCGAATGAATTTTTTGACGCCATATTTTAGGGTTAATTTAGTTAGGAGTTTTATTTTTATTTCTGGTGTATATAGTTAGTTAATTATTTATTAAAACAGTTGGTCTATGATAGAGAAAGATATTTTTTTTATTTTGTTCACGTTGCAAACATCGCCTTAAATTGGGCCTAAGTAAATTCCCAGTTTCTTTCTTGAAGGAGAACTTCTAATGACATTTCATTTACACAATTTATAATTTCGTTTCATTTTAAACTAGTGGCCCGATATGGCTTCATACAAACCTGGCCCTGACAATTATGAACACAACAAAAAAAAAAAAAATTGTTCCCAAGTTATGCTCGTACATACATTTCGGCGATTCATATTTATTTATATAGATATCAAATGGGCAGTTGGACCGATGAGATACCTGCCTAATTAAAACATACCTATAGAGCACATAAACGCAACCCTAAAAAAAACGTACTAACACCCACTTACATTTAATAAATCAGCTTACGTAGAAAGTCTTTAAAAACTAAGGCTTCCCTTCGTTTACTTGAAAATCCTTTTCCAGTCCTCAAGGATTTTATTAACTTGAAGACACTTGATACGAGAAGCCTACAAACATCGAATATAAGACTTGTGCATGAACCTGCCTGCAGAACAGACGAGTGTGGTCAGGGGGTGATATTACACACGGCTTGAAGTGTGAGGTAAGGTAAAAGATATGGACATACATTATATTGAGCTGGGGATTTAAAATGGACGACGAAAGTTATGTACTTTTGACGTCAGAAAATGCTTGAGATCTTTTTCGCTTGCGTGGAAAATACCAGTTGCTGAGAAAATAGTAATGTTACGAGCTTGGGGTTCGTGACAATAAAAACCTCCGATTAAATAACCAAAATGACACTTAAATTTAACAACAGTAATTACAACTTTAAACTCACTAATTATAAAACACAACTTCACCACTGATCACTTTAATCGCACTTGAAGTTCGCTTCCGAAGTATTCGCTTGTATCGCAAGTCCAATACTGACTACGCGCTCCTTATATAGGTCAGTTAATTCTAGAAACTTTTATTCTCGACACATCTGGAAAGTACTCGTAGCTGCCGCCTGACCAGATATCGAGAAGTGTAGAATGTTCTGGCAGAGAAATGTCTAGAAGGTACTTGACTTTACTTGTTCTGCTACTCGCTACTAGATGGCGCTAGTAGTAACTTAATGTACCCGACATTAATTCTGGCGCGTAACAGTAATAATGCACTAGTAGCTCAATTTGTATAAAGTTCACTGGATCGTTTACATCACACAGAATCGATAGTACCAACCTACTCGATGTAATTTAGTGATATATGATGCCTAGACAGATAATAAAACACATTGTTGCTCTTTAACTCTCCAAATTCCAACTGATTCGCACCATGCATTTCACGACGACGCTTTTTATTTGATTTTGGGTATATTTTGCAGGGTAGTATCGAAATGACCCCGAATTAAGAAATTATTAAGTATAGTCTTTTCTGACTTTAGCGGTTTAAACCATGCTCTCTTAATCCTCATAATCAATTACTGGAACTACACTGGTCATTTGTTAATTACGATAATTTTACGGACTAACACTGTATTTTTGATCGATTTTGTTTGAAAATTATGGATACTACTGAAGCCGAGGCTGCTCAAGTTGTAGTCCTACTGCAACAAGGCTTAAGTCAACGTGTTGTGGCCCACAGTTTAAATCTGAGCCGATCAGTGGTTGGGCGAGTATCGGAGAAGACCAGGATCAGGAAGACAAAGGGTCACAAATAAGAGAGATGATCGATTTATAGTGACATCAGCTCTCAGAAATCGTCACCTTTCCGGTGTTGACCTTCAGCGACGCTTACGTGAAGTGCGCGGGGTGGCAATAAGTGACAGTACTGTGAGACGGAGACTTCGTGAACAGAATTTAAGACCACATAAGCCAGCAACTGGACCACAACTGACCACAGCTCATCGACAAGTGAGACTTCAATTTGCGCGGAATCACCTCAACTGGACTATAGACCAATGGGTTCCAGTTCTCTTCTCTGATGAGAGCCGCATGACTTTATACGGTTCTGATGGGCGTCGCAATGTCATGAGACGACCAAGAGAGCGTTATGCCCAGTGCTGCATACAAGAAACCGTCAGTTACGGTGGAGGCTCGGTAATGTTTTGGGGTGGTATTTCTTTGACTGGGCGCACCGAGCTTGTTTTTAACAGCAGGGGTGCTCTAACTTCTGCACGTTACATAACGGAGACCCTGGAAGATCATGTGATGCCTTATGCTGGTTATATCGGAGAAGAATTTGAGTTAATGCACGGCCACACGTAGCGCACATTGTCACTCAGTACTTAAATGATGTCGGCATTAGGGTTATGCAGTGGCCAGCCAGAAGTCCGGAATCTCCGAAATCTCAATCCCATAGAGCACATGTGGGACACGCTAAAACAGAAGGTGAGAGCTAGAGATCCAGCCCCCACAACCTTAGGAGATCTGGAAACGGCTATTAAGGAAGAATGGGACCGAATTCCTCAAGGGACCGTTAAAATTTTAATCAGATCCCTAACACGGCGAATGCAGGCTGTCATAAGGGCAAGAGGAGGAAATACAGAATATTAAAGTGAAAGATTTATCCCCATAAGTTTTAAGAATTACAAATTACAGTGACTTGAAAACCAGTGTAAAAATCGGGTAAAAAATATCGATTTTAATTTTATTGCTGAAATTGTTAAGTTTCATCTTGTTATTAGCTTTTTTATGCGTAAATTGTAAAAATAAACAAAATTAATCATAAAACGGTTGTAAGACAATTATTTCATTCAAAATTAAAAAAGTGGGAATATCGAAAAACATTCGGGTGGGTCGATTTTTGTTATGACCAGTGTATAATCACTGTGACCAATCGCTAAATCACTTCCTCATATTTTAAAATCAACCATCGCGTCGCTACGCGTAGCGTCTGTCTGTATAAACTCAAAAACTACCTAAGGGTGTATGGTAGAATGAATTGGTCGACGTCGATCGATAGTTTCTACTTCTTTCTTCGATCAGCCAAAGCAACACACCAATCGATCAACGTCGAACGATGGTATC
The DNA here is from genome assembly GCA_905163435.1 of Mamestra brassicae. Classification (NCBI taxonomy): domain Eukaryota; kingdom Metazoa; phylum Arthropoda; class Insecta; order Lepidoptera; family Noctuidae; genus Mamestra; species Mamestra brassicae. The sequence goes on along the minus strand of LR991003.1, from coordinate 17,888,142 downwards.
GATTGGCAGTCGTTCAATTGTTAGTTTCTACTACACCAATCGCTCGATCGTCGATCGATGCCATCAATCGATTTTAGAATGAATTAGTCGACGTCGATCGATAGTTTCTACTTCTTTCTTCGATCAGCCAAAGCAAACACCAATCGATCAACGTCGATCGATGGTATCGATCGGCAGTCGTTCAATTGTTTATCACCCGGTATCCGTCGATCAGCTAAAGCTATATAACTTATACAGGTTGTCCCAAAACTCAACGTCAAGCCGAAACGGGGTGACAGGATTGATCATAACCATCACGAGAAAAATCTGAAAAAAAATCTATCCCATGCAGTTTAAAAATTATGGGCATTTTAAGAAAAACCTAGAAATTTGATCAAACTGTACCATTTTTCGGTTATTGTGGTTATTCTTTTTTATTTTTGTTCATTTGAACTTTGGAAACGTAATCCTAAATAACATTTCTAGAATCCCAATAAAAAATAATGACACAATTGCCTCAAGTTTCCGAGAATTGAGACTATTTGTTAAACTACGAATTTAAAATTTTCAAGATTCGTCGACTTTGACAGGCCCTCCTATAAAAAAAATGTACTAGAGTGCCTTGGCAAGTGGCATTAAAAGTTGGCGCATTTAATCAGAATTCTAAAATGGTACAATACTTGTTAGTTCCATACAATAGAAAAGAGTAAAAAAATTAAAACCTCAAGTAACCCGATTTTTGCTATCTCATTTTACTCAGTTAAAATGTTTTTAATTCACACAAGCTCTAGGTAGGTTCTTAATTTTAAGACAAAATGATGAGAGAGATGGATAATGGGTATGTTCGCCATGAGTGAGCGAGACAGATAGTGACGCCACTTTTACCAAAGTGAAAAAAAGTTAGTAAAATTAGTAAAATAATTAATACGAATACGAACGTGCGCAGTAGACGAATGAGCGAAACGTACTAACTGGTTGGTGTCGGACTGGTAGCGTAGCCATTTGCTTGGCTGAAACTAGTGCGAATGAAACAGATAGATGCCATATCATCTATCTGTTTCATTCGCACTCGTTTAAACGACGCATCTCCGTCTCAATGCGTGGCGTCACTATCTGTCTCGCTCACTCATGGCAAACATACCCATTATCCATCTCTCTCATCATTTTGCCTTAAAATTAAGAACCTACCTAGAGCTTGTGCGAATTAAAAACATTTTAACTGAGTAAAATCTGATAGCAAAAATCGGGTTACTTGAGGTTTTAATTTTTTACTCTTTTCTATTGTATGGAACTAACAAGTATTGTACCATTTTAGAATTCTGATTAAATGCGCCAACTTTTAATGCTACTTGCCAAGGCACTCTAGTACATTTTTTTTTATAGGAGGGCCTGTCAAAGTCGACGAATCTTGAAAATTTTAAATTCGTAGTTTAACAAATAGTCTCAATTCTCGGGAACTTGAGGCAATTGTGTCATTATTTTTTATTGGGATTCTAGAAATGTTATTTAGGATTACGTTTCTAAAGTTCAAATGAACAAAAATAAAAAATAATAACCACAATAACCGAAAAATGGTACAGTTTGATCAAATTTCTAGGTTTTTCTTAAAATGCCCATAATTTTCAAACTGCATGGGATAGATTTTTTTTCAGATCTTTCTCGTGATGGTTATGATCAATCCTGTCACCCCGTTTCGGCTTGACGTTGAGTTTTGGGACACCCTGTATAAGCTATATACCAATCGCTCAACGTCGATCGATGTCGATCGACAATCGATTGATTGGTGTGGTAACACCCTTACGAATTTTCATACGGTTTTCACCAATGGACAGAGTGATTAATGAGGACTGTTTAAGTGCAAAATTCCGGTCAACCGGCCTGAATTCTGTTAGTCTATGCTAGTCATAAATAAGTCAAGTATTTTATGTATAAACACGTTGTAGAACCACCTCATTAAACTACAAACCGTAAAGCAATAAATCAGCAATCAATCCAAGACCTGTATTACTAACTAACGGCAGTTTATTAAACTGCACTTCAACTGACTTCATAGTTAACTTATGAGTTAAAGACTTGAAGCAATAAACCCATGGTTAGACATCCAGAGACACTTGAATAGAAGGACGGATGTGGCAACACTGACATGGTTGATATTAGAAACGGTCCATGTTTGTGCTTTAAAATCATTCATGCAGATTATCATTAATTTATAGACCATTGATCGCTGGATCTTTAAGGGAGTACCTACATTACGATTTTTTTTTAAAAAGGTGCTTAATTTTGATTCAGCAGTTGATTATTTGGAATTGTTCATCGTCAAATCTTTATCGATAGATTTATTCTTCACAAATTTTTGGCCGGGGCTTTGCTCCCGTTTATATAGATTTTTTTTAAGTGGTCTATTACTGTCTCCAGAGTCCCTATGGCATCTTTTCGTCAAAATTGGTTCAGCGATTTAGACGTGAAAGCGTAACAAACCAACAAACCCACATTCGCCTTTATAATAAATAAATATTACTAGCGTCCCGCCCCGGCTTCGCACGGCTAATATTTACTGATGTGCTCCCAAAATATCGACCTTTTACACTATTTATAATTGTGCATATAATTTAAGGTTTAAATGTAGGTACATATAAAACCCTCCGGAAGAAATTCTCTAAATGATAGTGAAAACCGCAATAAATTCCATTACGTAGTTTAAAAGATATAAGCGTGCAGATGGACAGACGGCGGGAAGCAACTTTGTTTTATACTATTTAGATATAAGGATACGCAGTTAGGATTTCTACTTCGCAAAATCCCTAGATGACCCACTTCGAAACCTAACCAGAAAAAAGCCACAAGCTTGTATCGCATCGAGTGAACCAAGAACGGTCGTAGGAACCGCCCACTCATAAATATCCAGACAAAAAACTCCATCGACATACTAACGCAGGGAACCACTCGTCTAGAGTTCTAGACCAGTAACATAATCTAGACTCGCCACTATTAAGGTATCCGTTATTCAGACTAATGTCTGCAATAAATTATTCATTGACAATTGTCTCCTTTATCTTTAAACAGTAAATACAGATAACTAAAGTACTCGTATTTAGTCGTGACCAGTAAGGCAAAGTCGAACTGGGAGCTGAGAGCTAGAACTTCAAAAATTAAAAGCTCTAAGTCTACTTATACGATACTAGCACTTCGCTCGCGACTTCTTACGCGCATATCTCGTTTTTTCCCGTTCCAGTATTTTTTCCGTAATAGCTTATAGCCGTACCTATTAGTATATAAGTGTGTGCTGTATATTAGTGTAATGTTGGGTGTCATAATATAATCATTTGATCAATGTACCTATGTATACAAAATATTGTAAAACTTATATTTGAAAAGAGTAACTATGCTATTTTCTTGTTCGTTCTTCTCCATAAGAATCTACTTTTTGCGAATGGACAACCAGAGTCACTTATATTTTAATTTTATACTGTAAATTTGACGTTCAAAGTGCCTTTTAATGGTCTAGTTGAAATAAATGAATTGACTTTGACTTTGACCGTCCTCACGTTCTTCCAAATCCGACTGGTAGTCCCAGATATTAACGCGTTCAAACAAACAAACTCTTCAGCTTTATTATATTAGTATAGATATGGAGGTATGCAGAACATGGTTTACCGTAATCTCCATTGAAAAGGGAGGATCCTCCTACAAGATGGGTGTTGTGTCTGGTAGGGGGATCGGGGTTGTTGTTGTATGTGTTCAAATCGCGCCGATTTTTTTATAGCGCGATGTGGGTCTATTTTTGTAGTTCGTATTTGGCGTTATAGATGCCGCTACATACATCACATCTATCGGTTCCACTTTCCAACCAAACAATCTAGAATCTGTTTTCTTTTTTGATTTTCAATGCTTAGTAGTTTCAAAGCCGCTAGGCATTATACAGGTAGTCATTATGGCCAGCATCAAAGCTTACATCTGTACTTGCAGTAACAGCGCAATGACATTATAATATCCATACTTTTCTGGACTTGTCTCCAGAGAAACCCTCAATCATTGTTTCTTGTTACCCCCTCATCACAGAATGATTAACCTAAAAGAGAATGTAGATGAATACTTCGTCAACAGCCTGCACCAATGCGCACTAGGAATCGAAGAAAGTGTGTCAGACACTCTAAAGATTCCTTACCCAGCACATTGCGTGGTACTAGGCCTCTAGTCGAGATCTAACGGCTTGCAGCATTCCAATTAAAGAGCTTTATCTACTCCTCCTTAATTAATTGACTTCTACTCGCCAAGTGAATGTGTACTGTTGATTGCTTTCTTAATTTACTTGTTGTCGGATACGCAGGAAGTACTTGAGAGTGCTTAAAAAACTATTTAGTTGATTACCAATTTATTTTTTGTTCGTCATGTTAATCAAATTATCTTGATGGTATCTTAATATCTTCGGAGTAGGTATCTAGAGTAATCTAATTAAAATTGTTAGTTTGGGACCCCAACTTTACGTCTCTTTTTGACTGGCCTGTTGGTCGAGTGGTTAGTGACCCTGACTGCTAAACCGGAGGTCGTGGGTTTGATTCCCACCCAGGACAAATCTTTGTGTGATGAGCATGATCATTTGTTCTGTGTCTGGGTGTAATTTGTCTATAATATGTATGTATTTAGAAATATATAAGTATGTTTATCAGTTGTCTGGTTGCCATAGCTCTACCTAGTTTGGGATCGGATGACCGTGTGTGAGTTGTCCCAAGATTTTATTTATTTATTTATAATCAAATCTCCTCTCGTAGGTACGTAAGGTCCGTTTTTCTATTGTTTTCGATCTAATCGTGCCTACATAAACTGTTTAGTTTAAAAAATATTAGTTAGACAATATTATTTTACTGAGCCAAAGAACTACAGGTATTTCCTCAAAAACACCTACACATAAGTCAAATTCCCCATATAGTCTGCCTATAGTCTGGTTTGGTTTGACTGGGGGTCGACTTGCGACTTGCGAGACGTGCGCAGACGCAGCCGCGGGACGGCGCGGGTCTCGGGTCGACGACCGCGTGCAATTCGTCAACGAGTGTCACTGCACCCCGCCTTCGCGAAAATACGCACGTTATTCAATAACCGTCTGGAACCACTTTAACTGTCGCAAGAAAATGTGGCGTAATAAAGTGTACTAAGTAACTGTTTCGGCTTATTTTTGGCCCAATATGGGCAAAAGGAATTATAATTCCCAGTTTTGGCAGTCTCGACAATTAATGCGACCCATTAAGGAGGATGCTCTCTGACTTGTCATTTAAGCAGTTATGTAATTACTTCTTCAACAATTTTCTACATTTCTATTGGCGAACCAATTTTTTTTTTTTTTTTTAATTTAGTGGCTCTAGTCTAGGTCATAGATAACAGAGACTAAGTCATTTTCATTTTCTCCCTGTACCAAATTAACTTTGCGATGTTCTGATCTGTCTCATCGATCCCCGTGCTATAGTAGGCGCCAGATAATCGTGGAATAACGGTCATTGACCCACCTACAATTATTGACATTTTTAATTTGAAAAACGGAATTAATGACACAAAGCTGTCCCGAATCATCATCTCTCGTGATCCTTAACATTGTCTAATAATGAAAAACGATTCATATTTAATTGTTCAGGTACCTATGAACAGTTATTAGGGAAAGGTCAATATACTTTATTCCACATTTATCTGGCGCCTACTATAGCATATTTACCTTGTCCATAAACACTGTTGAATATTTTTGTACGTATTGAATGCGTGGGAGTAGGCACATAGCTCATAGGTACAAATATAATGCCTTGGCCCTTGGTACTGTAATACGGGACGTCTTGCTTGGTAAGCTCTTCCTGGGTCGACACACGTGCAGTTTATTTAGAAAAGACACTACGTGCCACATAATAATATCTCCTTTGAGATATTGTCGCTTTATGTACCTATCGTGCAATGCAACAATACATAAGAATGAGACGCATAATGAATTATTCTGCGTTAATATATAATAGACTGAAGTGACTTGTCTGGCCTGACAATTTATTAAAAGACAGTTAAGGCTCGGTCAATCAGCCATCGTAATTTATGATTTTAATTCTTACCATTCATTTTTTTAACGATCAGCAAGGCTGGTGTCCGTTTTCCTGGGTTCTGATTACCTATTACGACTCTCAAAGATGATCTAGTGAAAGCTTTTACTGCCCTTTAAAGATCATTCAAGCCATTAAAAGATACACATTTCGCTGTAAACTGAATAATTTTCATAGCTCTTTGAAACAGATTTTTTTTTGTTGTTTAAGCGGAGAAACAGACACAGACATCCATCTATAATGTTTTATTTTAGGTACTTGAAGATTATAGATAGACAAGGGAAGATTAATAACAGATTGGTAGACATTTGTAGAAATCTGTGATATTTTGTGGAAGGAACAGGCAACGGTTTTCCCAAAACAATAACGATAATAATTGTGCCGAGAACGCAGTATCTCCAAATGTGATGAAGAAAATGTCTTCCGATCATTTCCGAGAAGCCGTATTGAGTGCACATCGCATGCCGTCGTGTATCCCTATTTAAAACTTAATTAAGTAATATGGTACCGCAATTAGTGCCTCGGTACACGGGTCGAAGTCCGACTTCGTTTTTTTGCTGTGGTAAATACTTGGTATTGCACTCAATCAGCACTTTGTAGATTGAAAAGATAGGTGTGGTAGGTTTAATAATATTAAAAGAACTGACTATACAATTGAAGAAATCAAATTCTTAGCCGCGAGGCTAGCTTCGGGCTATGGTGGATATAAATGCGATACTCCAGAGCAGCGATCAAGAATTATGAGTTCGAATTATTTTTGAAAACTCTGCTGAGAGAGAAATAATACCAGCTGCACGGGTCGATCTTCAAGGGTTAGGTTAGTCCGATGATGGGAGACCATCTTAACATACCGAGACTTCGCTTGGAAAGTAGGTACGTTAAGTCGTTTTTCCCGGCTACATAATGACTGTCTCTCTGTGATCGCTTTGTCTGTCGTTTCATTATTACTTTACTGTCAAACGACTGTCAAAGATCTATGTGACAGTCGTTACGGGTAGTCAGAACCAACATATCCAACACCAGTCTTGTCCACGGGTATCGTGTATCCAGTTACTGGGTTGTGGAGGTCAGAAAGGCAGTCGCTACATGTAAAATACTGGTACTCAGCATAGTTAGGAAAAGGCTAGGCAGAATGATATTGTACTGAGAAAAACTCTGACAGTAGATATATAGTTTTTTCACTCATTATCTCTGAACATAATCCCTAATACGTGGGAATAGCAAAAACTCAACGTTCATTAAAGTTAATATTTGTATTCGGTTCACCGCTGTGAAGCCGCGGCCTTACAAAAGGCGGGCATCAGATAAAATCTACATTGATACAATTCTTTTATTCCCATCCCATATCAACACTCGACCAAAATAAAAAGCTGTAAACGATAATGCCTTATCTTAATGCAATGTATCTTTTTAACATCGGCTTTCTGAGATCGACTTCGACAGTCGACTTAAACATGGACGTGTGTCGGGGCACTTATACTTAAACAAGTCTACCTTTATATTTAAGCATTTTGTATGAAAAACCTGTTGTAAAGGCTCCTATTGTTTTACTTTCCTTCCTTGAAATATAACTGCTACCAAACGAGTTTATCTTTTAATGTTATTCGTTTATACTTGTCATAGTATCGTCCATTGCTGGGTGTGTATTGATGTTCTTGTGTGTGGTTGAGATGTAATGAGCAATGTATGGGGAATAGATCGATACATAGTTGCTGCAGAGCGTCACGGTGCAAGTTATAGCCGGAGGCTACGTTCTCTGGTCCATAGTACCTGAGACAGGTATTGACTGTGGTCTAAGCCATAAAATTGTAAAGATTTTTGTTTCACGGGTAACCACCAACCAACACTCAAAGAATTATTGTTTAGCCATAAGTCTATTGAAAGACACTAACTTCAATAAGGAATACGTAACGAATTAAATACTGAACAATAAAAGGTCTTTTTTATATGTCTTCAAGCAAAATTGCCGTATCCTTTGAAGTTGTCAGACGATGACTGCCATGAAACATGTATGTACCTAATGCCCAATTTCTAGAACGAAAATTATCACAATCTTAATGCGATAAATTGACAAACACGCGTTCGGAGCTGTGGTATTAAAATAAATTTGTGACGCGTAGATAATTTATTTCTGGAAGCTGGGTGGAAGTTTCGTTCGTCTACGATATGCGTATTCCGTGGATTAAACGCATATTTTCCTAATCTGTTACTTAATTTTGTTACTTTTTACCCGTCTTCTGCAAAGCCAATACGAAGGTTTATTATATATTTTTATGGTATGCGTCATACTTGGCGTAAATTTATTCTTCTTTTTGTTTCTATGACTAAAAATCGCGATATTTCGCACCTTGCACCACCAACGTAATAGCTTATTAAGAACGTTCCTGGGATGTTTCCCGATGGTTAGCCGTGGCTTGCCCCGCACCGGCGCGGGCGCAAGAATGTATTAATTCTCTATAGCCAACCGGGCAGTGTAGCGTGTAGCGTCCAACTCGTCATGTCATGCTATGCGCTACGCCGATTGTGTTTCAAGACTTTTTAGTGTCTTGCGACTCTTGGGTGCTCGTTTTTTCGCTTTTAAGGCCCAGAACTTAAGTAAAATCGAATCTAGGGTGCGTTTTTGTGCACAGGGAAGTCGGCTTTTTTGTGTCGGGGTTTTTGTTAAGTCGCATCTACCTACATGTGGAACTTCATTTAATTCTGAATCTATATCTATAATTTAGAAAGACAAGCATGCATTGAGTACAGTACAGTAGCATCATCGGTGATACTTTGACCTTAAGCTGGTCCAGTAGTACGAAGTTTCACTGACGTAGAGGTGCCCACGTATAATTAAAACCCTCATAAACATTAAAGTAATCATGTATTCAACAAATTAATTATATAATTTAATTAATTAATTGCTATTAAGTACGCCATTTTTGTAGCAGGAAGTACGATCACAAAACGCTCAATTTTCTTCTCAGTAAACTTCTCAGCAAGTGCACGATTACTGGCCGATACCGGCAGTAAGTTGGCTTCTTATGTCACCTGTTGATCAGGTCCAAGGGTTCGACAAATCACTATAGATCAGTGTTCCGGTGTAATTGGCGTCGCTTTCTATCGACACGTACATGGGCGGGGCGCGGGCGTGTCACTAGCTATGGAGAGACTCTTGCGCACACATACACAATAATATTTCATTAAAAGTATAGGGTCTGGGGTAAATCCGAGGATAGGGTTCTGTTGGGTTTTAAGTAGGTTTGTTTCAGCTAAATCCGGTTTGACTGGAAGCCGATTCGAATATAGTTGGGAAAAGGCTAGCCAGATGATGAAGTAGTTTTGTTTTTTTTAAATTGCTGAGGAGTATTTTTACTGTGACAGCTTATATTTATCCTTGCTTCAGCCTTGAAAATTTATTTTAAGGGATAAGTATCAAAGAGGTAAAGAAAAAAATGATTGATGTAGTTTTTGTCGAACTGTGAATGATGATAGCCGTATAATTTCGACGAAATAACTAAAATAACTCCATATTGCTGACCCTCATTACAGAAGGGTAAAATTACTGGGTACCCCTAGGGTGATAATGGGTGAATATAGAGACAAATTATGAATGAAAATAATTCTAATCTTCACATAAACAGGGTAAGATTCTCAGAGTAAGAAATACTTTAAAGGAAATACTTTAAATTTGCAATAATTTCTTGTTATGATTAAAATATTTTCACTACCTGCTTATCTATTGCTAGATACTTGTACTCGTTTTCCTCAGGATCTTATTTTAAGTAACAGTGTAGCTTACCCATTCTGGCTGCCAATTGCAAACCCTGGTCATGTTCCAGTTAGCTCGTTATGGTTGAGCACAGGTCAGTGTTAACTAGTCACCACGTCATAGTTGAGCACACGTCAGTGTTAACTGGTCACCACGTCATAGTTGAGCACACGTCAGTGTTAGAGAATACAATTCCGGGATCCCGAGCGTTTTCTGGTCCCGAAAGTACTTGGGACTGTACTTGGCTAATCCCGGGATTTTCGGGATTGCCACAAACAAATCTAGTTCGTATACCGTAGTCCGTTGCACCTTGAAAACTTTGCCTAGATGATATTAATAGCATTTATTACGTAACGACAAATTTACAATCCTGATACGAGTGCGCCGTCGTACGATACGTACCTACTATACTCCACTCCACAAGACACAGGTACAGGCCCAATAATATGTTTTCATCATAGTTGAGCGCACGTCAGTGTTAACTGGTCACCACGTCATAGTTGAGCGCACGTCAGTGTTAACTGGTCACCACGTCATAGTTGAGCGCACGTCAGTGTTAACTGGTCTAGCGGGCCTACTCTCTAAGCCCGAGTAGAGAAGTCCGTAGTTTCGGGCTTAGTTGCTGTATTCTAGTCCGTATCAGCTGCGGACTTACGATTAGTTCCGAACCCGAACTAAGAATGAATGACAACACGATTTGATATTAGCTATCAAACAGTGTAAACAGAAACTGTCATTAATTCTTAGTGGTTAGGTGATACGGCCTAGAATACGCACGCAACAAAGCCCGAAACTACGGACTTCGGGCTTAGAGAGTAGCCCCCCTGGCCCGGGTCGACGACGACGCGTTGCGTTCCACGTGCGCCTCAAAGAGATCAGCATAATAGACGGGGCCGCGAGGGCCAGAGCGAAAGAGTCACCGCGGCCCTGAAACGCAAAGGGCATTTGTAGGAACACGGATGGGTTTTAGATAGTAAGAGTAGAAGAAGGAGAAGGAGACATTTGATGATTTTCCATCCTAAATCTAGCATCAATCAATAAACATAATATCTTAACGTTTAGTGTCCAGATTCCAGACAAGGTAACTGCGACATATTTTAACTTTGTTTATGTGTATGTATTTGTCTATATATTTTTTTTCTTCTCTCTATTTCATTTCTTTAAGTTGCGCCTGCCATGTTGTCTCTGCACCACCCTAAGGTCCACTGGTAGAAAATGCCTAAGGCATTAAGTCAGCCTTTGTACAGTGTTTTTGCTAGTGCATAAAGTTTTATTAAATAAATATTTTTTTTTTAAATTAACTAAATTTCTCTGTAACGGCCACCCCACACAAAGTACATTATTATTAACAATAGTTCCCGCATACCTCAGTAATAAGTGTTAATACCATCACAGAGTTAATAGCCCGGGAACCGAACCCGTGATTTGTGCTCAATTACAAGATAATATAATACCCTCTTTGGGCAGAAGAATGGTCGCAATATGGACAGTCATGGACTCTAATACGAGAACTTTAGACCATACCGGAAGTTAACTTTAGTTAATAATTCAATCAAATGTGTTTTTTAAATGAGTCTGGACGCATTTCAATTTCTCTTTTTTGCTAATACAGAAAGTACATAAGGTATGAGAGCTTATTTATGTGTTCACGTAACGTGGTGCACATATGAGAACTTTTTGTAATGGATTCTGTACAAAATGTGATGCCCTTATTCCTAAAACACTAAACCACAGATGGAGACTCCATTCGAGAAACACAGAAGGCAATTAGTTTTAATTATGATTCGAAATCTTTTGCCACTTAGTCACGTGAGGTATCAAAATAAAAGGCTTATTGAGACGATTTTCAAATGTGTAAGTCACATTATTGGTGAAAAAAAAACCCGTTTCAAAAGGTGATTTTAATGCTTAATCGAAATATTTAAGGATTTGTTTTTATCTAATTGTAATGCAACTTTGAACTGTGTTTGACTTCAATGTTAAGTGATTAGATTGTATGTTCAGTTAACATGACTAATCATGAATATTTGGACCGAAATGGGTTTTGTGAAGAACACTTTACAAACTTCCTCGGGCAAAAGAAATAATAGCCACCTGATAGAGAGATAGGTTATCATCTGCCTAGCCTTTTCCCAACTACATATATTGGGGTTGGCTTACGGTCAAACTGGTTTCAGCTGAATACCAGTATTTTACGTGGAGCGGCTGCTTACTAGACCTCCAAAACCCATTAAATGGGTAACACGGTAGTTCTTGGCAAGACTGGAGTCAGAGGTTCTCGCTTCTGACAATCCGTAACGACTGCCAAATATAGACAAATAACAGCCGGGATCAAAGGCTTAACGTGCTTTCCGTTTTCACAGACCAACCTTGGCAAGCGTAACTTAACTTTGATCGACCCGTGCGGCTGTTATTCTTTAGCCACGAGCTCCTTCTGATCGAGAGATAGTGGTAGTAGTACTAGTCTTCCTACTCTACAATCTGAGATATAAATCATAAGCCGGGCTGGGTAAATTTTGTACCTCGTCCTTTATCATGTGGTTAGTTTATCATAAAGGCTTGAACTTTAACTTAACCACTTCAGCTTTTCTGATGAGACTTCATAACATAAAAAGGTACTTAACTTTTGGAGAATTTAGCAAAGATTCAGACTATGTTCTTGATACCTTTTTTTTTAAGGATGGGAAATCATCAAATGACTTCTTCCGCTCTGGGTGGAGCGGAAGGGCGTGTCAGACTCTTACTGACTAAAACCCATCCGTGTTCCTTCTAAAGCCCTTTGCCCTGGCAGATTCTGGCCCTAGCGGGCCCCGTCTCCTATGCTGACATCTCTTTGAGGCGCGCGTGGAACACAACGCGCCATCGACCTGAGCCGGGTGGTAATCGGACAGCGAGCCATCCAACGCTCGCCGTCCGCAGGCCTGAGCCTACGGTGGCCGGGAATCGCCCTGCGACTCCATACGCCCGGGGCGTCTTCTCCTGTAGCGGCAGTTGGGGCGAAGGCCTTGCATTTCCCTCGCACGGCCCGCCTCCTCCTTCGCTAACATTACTGCTTCGCAGAAGGAGGTGACCGCTTCCCAAGCCTCCTCGCTCCGGACCATGGATTCAACCAGGGCCAGACGCGAAAGGTCGCTGTCGCCGATCGCCTCGAATGTTCTTGATACCTACCCTCATTTTGCCACATTGTAGCCTCATGTCCGAGTCCTTTGCCATCAACCGCGCACTAATGAAGACTCCCAGAAAAATATATTCCTAATGGAAAGACACAGTTAAACTAAGTCCGACCCGAGAATAGAACTCGGCATTAGCGTTTGCCACCAACGACCGTTTCACCAACGAGGCAGTGAATGAGAGTTCCTTATTGTTTTCACTTTCTCAGTTCAACACTCTCTTATTAACTCTCAAGTCAGCCATGTGTTTATTTAAATACATTTTACTTGTAAATTCGTACGTAAGACCGAGCAACATCGTAAACAGTTCACAGGCGCGAGGCGGGGCCGCCATTAATAAAATTATGCTATATCACCGCTTTCTTCATCGGCTAACGATTTCCATATTAATTGATAGTGGAGTGCACTGGACAGTGGCGCCACCTGGTTCCAGGTTATTAAGTAATTACTTTATATTTGTTAACGTTGGTGGAATATTTATGAGGATATGTATGTTTACTGGTGGACAGTTGAGGAAGTCTGATAGTAGGTAATGGAAAGTGGAAATCACACTCTGTGGAGCTGGTGAAAATGCCAAGGAGTTTGACCATGCGTTACTGAATTTAGTTAGAAAGTTTAATAGTTGACTGTCTCATTTTCAAGAAATCCAAACCCTTTTAACTAATATATCGCATAGAAAGGCTATGCAGGTGAAATGTGTAGATATTAGCTGCCTATACTTAGTCCTAATCTATGACATGGTCTACCGGTGTGACAAGTTTCATCGAAATCCATTCAGCCGTTAAGACATAAAGAGGTAACACAAAGAAACAAACTCACTTTACTCTAAACTCACAATATTAGATAAAATCATAATATGTAGTATTGTTCGAGACATAAAAATCTAATCTAAACTAATATAATAAAGCTGAAAAGTTTGTTTGTTTGTACGCGCTAATCTCTGGAACTACCAGTCGAATTTGGAAAATTCTTTTTGTAAATGATAGCCACATTCATGAGAAATACTTTATGCTATACGGGAACGGGATATGCGCGTACGAAGTCGCGGGCAAAAGCTAGGCTCTAAAGTATATTTTGCGGACAGTTAGCTAGTTATCTCGTATTTCAGATCTAGCAACCATTAACCTCCAGCTCTACTTCTAACAAGGAAATACACTCGACTAGCGTGCCATTAGGCGTAATTTGTGGAAACGTACAGAAATTCGCGTGCGACGATGTTACGTCTCTGCTTACCCTCGGGGTAGCGATGCGCTGGCGTCGTAATTGTCGCTCCGAGCTTACATGCGCGTGCGCCGACGACTTATGGTGGGTGCACACGAGACAGATTTCTATAAACTTCCATAGTATTTTGTCTGTACAACAGAGCAATGGAGGCAAATGTTGGTGTGATATAAAAGTCGGAGTATGCATGGCTGTGTATGTATCGCAGCTAAAAACTGATTGACAAATAACTGAATGAATTAACTAATTAATGAAAAATATTAATTTTCGCAAACTGCAGGTTTTGAAAAATCTAAGTCTGAAGTTATTTTTGCGTATTTTTTTTATTTAGACTTCATAGGCTGTACATAAAAATGTCTGTATCGTTTGTACCCACCATTAGATCTGCCTCCACGAATGCTTGAGATATGTATCGCAGGAAAAATGCTACGCTTTTTGCTGATGCTGGAGATGTGTCTAGCATATAGATGTGGTTTAGTGTTAATTAACAGATAATGTTTAGTTAAATCGATAAGTCAATTAGGTAGGCTGAGATTGATTGGGTTTAGGAAAGGCTGGAAGGTTGCTAGTGAAAAATTCGTTCGTTAGTTGATAGTGTTAGATATTCATCTATACTAATATTATAAAGAGGAAAGATTTGTATTTTTGTATGTAACGAATAAACTTAAAAACTACTGGACCGATTTGAAAAATTCTTTCAGCAATGGATAGCTACACTATCAGCGAGTAACATAGGCTATATTTTATCCCCGTACTCCCACGGGAACGGGCACTACGAAACTTTGAAAAATCGCTCTTCCTAGCCAGAAATCGAACCGGTTGATTTTGAAAAAAAAAACACTGCATTATTACATCATCCGAAAATAGATCTAATTCTGGGAAGTAATAACACATGGGAAACTTAGGGAAATGCTCTAATGTTTAACAAAGTTCTTAATATAACTATTTTTTTTTCAAAAATCTTAGATATGCCGTTTTGGTTTTCATCAACATCGGACCCGATGATCTACAACTACATCATTGGATTTTAGAAAAAAAATATCAGTTACGATTTAGGTAGGTGGGTTTGGTCAGAAATTTCAAAACTATTTTTGAAAATAATTAGAGCTCTAGCTGTCTCAAAGACAAAAGTCTTCAGATTGTGCTAAATACTTCAAACCTGAGTGATGTATACGTACCATGGCTAACACAAACGTGCGAACACTCCACACAATACCGTTGCACTTACCCGATTGAGATGCAAACAAACGGAGCACAGAACAGTTGCAAGTCGTAGTGAACGGGCACACACGCTGTGAATGAAGCATCACTTACGGACCATTCAGTCGGAATTAATTCGCCTAGTGCGTGTATACGCGAGTCTACACTGATACAGTGAGGAGGGACTGTGATAACGTGGATTGCGAGGGTTATAATGTGTGACTTAATAGGGATGTTGCCTGGATTAAAAAAATATTATTCTATTTAGTCCGTCAGTTAGATTATCGAAAACTATAGCTTTTTTTATTTTATCAAATCAATAAAAAAAGACTAAGACAAGGAGTGGGGCATAGATATAATAAACAAAGAGATATGTGACAAATGAAAAAATACGTGTCTAATATCTTTTGGAAATCTATCTGACGGACTAATTAATTTTTTTAGTCAAATACCCTATTAGTCTCAAGGTGCCTTTCCGTAGTTTACGTAGTGTTGGGATGATTTCAAGTTTTGTGTTCGTCGTCTTTCCAAAGGGTATCGTAGTACCCACTGACTGGGTTGTGGAGATCAGATGGGCAGTAGTCGCTCCATGTAAAATACTGGTACTCAGCT
Source organism: Mamestra brassicae (assembly GCA_905163435.1). Lineage (NCBI taxonomy): Eukaryota > Metazoa > Arthropoda > Insecta > Lepidoptera > Noctuidae > Mamestra > Mamestra brassicae. The sequence goes on along the minus strand of LR991003.1, from coordinate 17,872,141 downwards.
GCGTTAGGCTGGGCTGGAAGCCGACCCCGAAATAGTTTGGAAAAGGCTAGGCAGAATGATTGATGGGTTCCCGTTTAACCACTATCGCACTTAAGTAATGTGGTTGACGATGGAGTACACTTGCCTAGACGTCAATTGATAAATTAATTGATAAATGATAATAATTATGCTTATCTCTGCAACTACTGAATCTTAAATATTGGAAAAATACAGATAATATCTATTTGTTTATAGATTACAGGAAAACCTATAAGAAGTCTATGGTTTGAAAGCAACATGTTACTAAAATGAGATTCGTTCGGAACCCTTTGCATGCGAGTCCGACTCGCAGTTGGCCGGTTTTTTTTAGATTTTAAATTGAATTTTATGTCAATTATCTATCCAATATCCTCTTTTTTCAATCAACACTCGATTCATTCAATCCTACCAATCAACCAAACAAAAAACCTAAAAACAAACCAACGAAGCTATTTCACAGCTCTCAATCGCGTGGCACAAACGCGCCGCCATTAATAGGGCAACACTTAAACGAAGGCACGGTCATTACACTAAACAACCAATTAGCGTTAAATGTTATAATAAAACTAATTCTGTTGGTTTTGACCATTTCCGCGTCAGTCACGGCTTCATTACGACCATAGACACCGAAAGTGTTAAGTCATTAAACCTGCTGAATGGTAAGGTTTAGTGGAGTATTGTTATGTGTTTTTGCGGCTTGGGCTTGTCTATATTTGAAGCGATTAAGGGATTATTATAACTTAAAGTAATGAAAAAAAAGATAGAAAACATATTTGTTTGGTACACGATACGCACAATTTAGGAACAAAAATCATCATCATCATATCAGTCGAAAGACGTCTACTGCAGGACATAGGCCTTCCCCAAGGCCCTAATCGCCACGCTTGGCGATCGCAGTGTAGCTGTTGCAACGCACAGAACCACAGAGAATGCTGCTGCCCATTCTCTGGTGAGTCCCCTAGTCGACTCTTACGACACCCACGGGAAGTGATAGGATGGTGCTATTCTTTTACGTCCGACACCATATAGAACAAAAATAATTAGACATTACATATTTTTTAAATAATAACATTGTATGTCTTAAGGCTACACCAAATAGGTCCAAATCAGCAAAATGCCAGACAACTAGTGGTTGCCTGATGTTTCGAGTGCTTTCAGTATTATGACGGAAAGAACACACTTTAGGAAATATATGAACGTGAACGAAACCAAAGAAGTACCCAAATTAGGATCGCAACAGGAAGCATTCGATAGTTTGTGACTGTCTGAATGCCATGGGATAAGGCATGAGTTTATGTATCCTAAGTAAGTAGAATTTCATATTTATATTCATATTTAGGTGATTAGTGTTAGATAACACACGAATACCCTCTCTACTTGGAATTCCAAACATTAAAACGATGGAATCGAATCCAGGAAATCACAATCAGTCTGCAAAAGACGATAACCCTTACATTTATAATTCTCTAATCCTCTCCTTCCTGAGTAAAAGCCAAGTTTTATAAATTTCCGCTGTTTAATTCCCATTCGTACTGCGATGGTTGCAGAGCTATAAATACTCGATGGAGTAACGTTGCAGGGAGGCAGTTGGTAGATAAGAGCCGACATATATCTGTTACACGATCGACGTGCTCGGTTTAGAGATTTATCTTACCGTTTTACCAGCAAATGAGAAAATGGAGAAGGTTTATAATGCATCTCAGAATGACGCGAGTAGGTATAATCAGCCTATAGGCATATCATGTCCCCACAGCTGGGACAATCCCACTGCAACCCTTGAGAGCCAGACGCCAAGTCAATGAAACTCGACGAGTCCCGGAATCAGAAAGAACAGCCTTTCCTCGTTCATTGGTGCCTAGTGGCCTAGCTCTATTCTATCTCCTGTTTGATAAGAAGAGAACTAGAAATCATGTTTTTTCTTACTTCTTTGTCGTAAGCCCGCATTTTCCCGGACTACCATTACATAGATAAATGAATACTTAGATCATTTTCCTTCAAGTATAACTTCTGTACTTCGCTTTAGAAGCAACTTTCCGATATCGAGTGCGCTCGCTATCGACATCAACACATCTACGACTACGCTGGCGCAGGTTTTATAACACACTAGATACAGTCGTTTCGATACGTTTATAGGCAAATTCACGATTTGAAATAACCCTATGTCTATTTTTCTGGATCTGTCAGAGAGATTTCATTGAAAACCATTTAGGGACATTGCCTGTTATAAAGAGAAAGACGCAACTGAAAATAACACACCGCTGCCACCACTCTTCCTTTTGTAAAACAAATAAAATGGAAAGAAAAATGTTTATGTAGCACACACAGATGCGGCTGCTCCAATTAGGTTAGGCGCCAGCAGTGCGATTCTTTAAACAACTCGCCTTGTCAATTTAGGTGTAGTGAACATGAAGTGACCTGTCAATCCATACAAAAAGTTGAAATGACAGTTCACTTCATGCTCACTCCACCTAAGTTTACACGGTGAGACGTTGAATAGACCGACTGTTCAGCAAAATGCCAGACAACAAGAAGTTAACTGGCGCTCGTTTTCAACTGAACCTAACGTTGAGTGCACGAATGCAAATAAGTGTGAGGTGGAATGAAATATGGTACATGGTGTATACAGGTAAATAAATAAGAAAAACTAGCTTCCATTTTCCAACCGTAAAAGTTTTTATAAATACGATAGCTTGGCCGGTAGCCGCCCGCTTTTATTGCGATGTTTGTCAGCGATAGCCTTCAACTGCTTCAACGTTTATGAGCAGACCCTTCGCTACTGTGCTTAGATTGTTGAAATGAAACTATTTTAGCACATTAAGTTGCAAATGCAAATGGGCCGTCAAAGCTTAAGTACAGAAGGTAGATCCCAATGCCGTCATTAAGAAGTGTTTAAGGGGATGGCTGTCAAAAATTGGAAATCTGGAAGTCTTCATCAATCAATCACGCCTGAATGATTGCAGGGATTTGGATGAAAATAATACACTACTAGACCTCGTCCTACTTGAGGCCATGTGATACTTTTATCCCGGTGGTACCTATGCACGTTCCCTTGCGATAGTCAAGTCACTAACAAAACCTACTTTAGCAATGAATTATTTTCAATTACTGTTCAAAATTAATTCATGAAAGCTCTTATGCTTGCAAGGAAAGAAAGCATTCTATAGATGTGTACCTAAACATGAGAAATTCTTATTAGCCAATGACACGGCCAATAACGCTATAACCACATTAAATATTTACATACATTTTAATCAATTCTTTGTTTTACTCTAAATCAATAACGTGACCGGACCACAAGCTGTCATTTTCACGCCTCACTCCGCCATGACAGTTATGTTCAAAGACACGCACTTGTCTCTGGCCGCAAACCAAAAGCGCGCGCGCAGTGACCGTTATTGAGCCAAATTCGAAAGTTAAACCAGTGGGGTTCGGAAACATACGGGACGGGACACGATTTTTAATCGTGAGGTGTAGTTGCCCATTTATGAATATGTTGGTCCTAAACTGTAATATTGGTGTAAAACTTTCGTTACTAAGCCTACTGAATCTACTCATCACAATTGGAGGACATGATGGGAAGCGGTGAAGCATAGGGTCAATATATTCATATAAACACTCCTATACCAGCTGGCTGCAACAATAACAGTGGTAGATAAAGAAGAAATTGCTTCGACAGTTCTCTTAAAGCATCCATAACTTGAAATCAAGCTTACCCGTCTTAATATTTTGACGTGTATTCCGAAGAGAGCGCGATATCCGTTAAATTGGGAACTAATCGAGCATGCTCCGGTGTTAACGTTGCGCGCGCGCCGGTCTCGTGTTACAATCTCTGTTGACGTATCCAGGTAAAGATGCCATGATGTATGGTGTTTAGATGAGGTTTAAGATTAAAGAGATTGTATGCTTAGCAGCAAGACCAACTTTTAAAGCGCGAGCAGGCTAGTGAGTGGTCTGAAGTACGAGACTTTGAAGTGGACAAAATTGCTACAAATCTTTAAAAATATAAAAGGAAAGGAAGAAAGAAATCTAGTTTATTTGACACACACAGATACGCACAATTTAGGCATAAATAAAAGGAAACTTAATTTTAAAACAATTACAATTATATTGTGAGCCCCGCGGCTGCGCCAAATAGGTCCAGTTCAGCAAAAGGCCAGAAAACTAGGAGCTTCTTGACGCTGGTTTTCAACTGATCCTTACGTTGAAGTGTACGGATGTGAATACGTTTCTTGAGGTGTTAAATATACAGATAAATAGATAAATGTTAATGTGTAGTAAACGATATATTTATATAAATAAAAGGGATTCAAAGAAGCCATAGAACTTGTCGATAGTGTAGCTCAGTCAGTGAAAGAATATTCGAATTCGTATCAGCGATTTTATTTTTACCTACCTCAGTATAATATTACTTAGAAGTTTACAAGAGTTTTTTTCGTTTGCACACATTATTCCACCTAAAGTTAGAACCAAACTCACCAAGTGCCCATAAACTTTGGGGGACTTCACGAATATCACCGATGCTGCAATTACCGTAGCCACCAGTCTCAAACAATCTGTGGCGTCACATATTGTGCATATGTGAACGCACCTTAGATGTAGTGTTGCATGTTTTAATATTTAAGTCGCACCGTTGTTAAGTGGCAACACAAGAGACGATTCGGGGCGCTACCCATAACGACACACTAGTTCATCGTCGCGAGACACGGACTACGTCAGTCCAAAAATAATATTGTCCAATAATATTCTTAACTGTTATGATTAACTATTAGTTAGATTTGCACTTCGTCTCCGAATCATCAACCTCATCTAAGCATCAAGGGGACGGATACCTTCCATCCGCGTCACCAAATATCTAAATAGTTAATCAACGACTCGAAAAGTAGAACCGTTTAGATGACATTTGATGAGGCTTTATAAAAATGACTAGCGGGCATCACGCGGTTTCACCCGCGTAGTTTCCGTTCCCGTGGGAATATGGGGATAAAATATAGCCTATGTTACTCGCTGATAATGTAGCTTTCTAATGGTGAAAGAATTTTTGAAATCGGCACAGTAGTTTTTGAGTTAATTCATTACAAACATACACACACAAAAATATATTTTTTTCCTCTTTATAACTCTTTGTAATATTAGTGTAGATATGCTTAAAGTTTTCCAAATTATGATGAAACGATACTAGTGCACTACCGCTTTACAAGTTAGAAATGACGACTAGACATTTTTCCAATTTGTAGAATTTCTGTTAGCCAGGAAAATGCAATGATTGAAGATGACATTGCCTCTACATCTCGTAGACAAATTGCGCCCTGACTGCAGACCGACAAGCATGACGCATTCAATGGCTTCCATTTTGTTATTACCATATTCCCAAGAGAGGAAGTACTTACTTCGAAACAAACTATACTGGCTTTCTTTTAAGATGGGTGGGCTTCATCCGTGCAGGACAGACTTGACAACGACCCTGTAATATATGACCCTCAGCTTAAAATATCGAAATTCTTATAACCCATATGGACCTACGATAGTATAAAACATTGCGCATAACTTTATGCACATGCTCACACTGGCAGATAATTTTTAACTTTATCTGTCGAATCTTAAAGTTCAAATCAGAAAACACTAAAAAATCCTTGTTATAAGTCCATGAACATGCCATTGTATGAGCAGAGACGTAATAATGCGTTCATCAAGGACCTTATGTGTTCAACAATAAGGCAGTTTATCAAATGGGGTGGCGTTGTAGTTTTGTTGGTGTGTTGTTATTCAAATTCGGCCGGCTGACAACTCTATAGTTTTGCACGGCGGGGCGGGTTTTGTTTTATTTGGATCGTGATAAATGCACAGGCTTTGTGTTCGTATGCTATGGGAAATGGGAATACTTCAGTAAAGTACATCGCATATATTTCTCGTGAAATACCAACGTGGATGGTTATTCCGTGTTTATATGTAAACGAAAAGAAGATGAGAATTTATCAGGTGCTCGGACCAAACATGCTGCAATGCAAGTCGTTGAATTATGTTAAAGGGAAATTTTTAAATATAATGTAGGTTTATGGAGTGTGCTATGAGGACTTACTGCCATCTATTAGTGAAGTAGTAGAGCAATTACTTACAGGAAGGCTTTTAACCCGAAACTGTCAAATTTTCCCACACAACCTTGAACCTAATACTTCGGCGATAAAGTTGTAAATCTATTAAAGAAATTTGACAGATTGCAATAGCTTGTAATTTGCGTCTGTACCGACCAATTAAGACAGTCAACAAAAGCCACAATAATTTGGTTAATTTGTTTAAAGTTACCAACTGGTGAACTAGCAAAAAAAAACAGATAATTTCCCGATTTCCCATAACATTTACGAATAATTACGGAAAGCGTTGGCGCCACTTAAAGTAACAATGGTAATTGATTTTACAGTTGGACAGACAGACAAACGTTCACACGTGTATTACGATAGTTGTACAAACATTTAATAACATTTCTGTTTGAAAGCGTGACCGAAACTTATCTAAGGTTATGCGAATGAGAGATTTATTACCTCGTGTTGGTGAAATCCATAAAACATATAAAGGAACCAGTTTGTATTTAAAAGTTTGACTAGAATGTCTAGACATGGAGCTATTTTTCTTTCTTATCTGGAAACATTTCTGCTATTAAATGTAATAAATTAATGTCTAATGTATTGGCTACAGACGTAGCCGGTCCGAATATTTGGCAGGAAGATTATGACATTACTTTTATACATATTACCAACTTAAATCGTTCCTTTCACGACATTTCGCTAAAAAGATGACAAATGACAGAAAACTCAATTTTACTCTACTTCCTTGGGTCATTTATAGCGATTATAGCATAGCCCTCGCTGTCCTATAACTGGGCAAAGGTCTCCCTTAAGACCTTTCAGATGAACATCTGAAATCTGAAAGGTCTTAAGGGAGAACGAGAGCTGGGTTGAGCCGTAGTACGCCGGCTCAGATGTTCGCGTCCAATCATCTCGCAACCGCATTTAAAACAAATAAAAATCATGAAACAAAGACACCCAAATTAAGATTTTAGCCAAAACTACTCAGACACAATCACACAAAGTACGTATTTATAAATATTTTACTATCCAAAAACCAGTTCCAAAATACCAATATATATTTTATTTGGTCATAAACGTCAATGTTATTATTATTTCTTTAAACTGCAGACATGGGACGTCGTGATATATGGACGCAACGGTTATTTATTTTAATGGTTCCTGAGCTATTGCAATATACATCAAATAATCCGTTTTCATTTTGGCTTGGCAATAAAACTTATAAACGAATTTCTCGATGCGGTTACAAAACTTGTAGAGAGCTTTTATTTGATATCGTTTGGCATCTCAAGATTCATATGTAAACGTATAATATTCGCAGTAGGTAATGGACGATCCACAAGATACAGACTTCCATAAACGTCAAAAGAATTTTGTGTGTGCAACAAAGCAATGCAGTCGGTGTGATAGAATTTTGTCAAGTAGGAACATCAATATCACTGCACGCATATCAATAGAGTAAGCAACATCAATATGGTATTTCCGTAGGTACCAAAGACTCAGTCAGAGCTGCAAACATAAGAAAAGGGGTATTTATCAATCCACCCAACACACAGTACGGGAGGAGTGTGGTGTGCTTGTGGTGTCCTAAATGTCTACTCGAACCAACGATAATCGCAAAAGTACTGTAGCGGCATCTATACCGCTCGATAAGAACTAAAGACCTGACATCATACAAATCCTGCATTGCGGTATCAGAGTTTTCCGTGCGATTTAATATCAACTATCGGGCAGATGCTCACCAGACACAACACCCGTCTGGTCGGAGGATCCTCCTTTTTCAATGGAGGTTTGCGGGAGTTTACATTGTTCCGCATATCTCTAAAATGCTTATGTGCGTTAGAAAGAAAAAAAAAGTGAATACAAAGTTTTTATTTCAGACCGGAGTAGGGTTAGTAACAATTTTTACTTTTATTTTAAAAAAAAAACGTGTCTCCACACTAGGAATTTCTCCTGTATCGTGGGTGCGTTTACAAACATACAAAGTCACATACACAAACAGCCAGACCCGGGACAACTATCTGTAGGCCATACAAATAATTGTTCCAGCGCAACAGTCAATCGCTCAATCTCTGCGCCAACCGTGCTGCCAAATTTTTTGTTGCCAATATTTTACTTAAGTTAGATGTTAGTAGGTTACAGACACAGATGAAAATGTACAATCACAATTCAGCATGGAGCCGTACCCACCCCCGCAACATCGGGGAAAGCCTTATGTACCATCGACACGAAGAAGAAGAGTCATATGTTACCTATATTTAAGCTTCAATATTATCGGTAAACTTGATGACCTACCAATAAGAATTTTGATCATATATAAAAATATTCAGCATAGGATTTTGATATAACATCCTTCGTAGAGCATTGAGTCCTGTAACGTGGACGACGTATTTCCAATAAATTAAGTACCTACTAGATAGATACCTACTTACTCAACAGTTTTTGCTGGGGAGTTTGTTGCGCCACTTCTTCTTCCCAGCTAAAACACTAGGAAGTGGTGACGGGCGGGCGTTTTGGGGGACTGTCTTTAACTTTGACGTTAAAAATGCGGGCACTAAGCCTAATTTGAATAAATGACTTTTGATTTGATTTGAGTAAATCAGTGGCTCCAAAAACTAACATAAAAGAATCCGAAAACTTAAGCTTTTGCGTTTCATAAATAAACCAAACCAAAAACGGAGATAATATCGTGTCGCAATTAATTGTGAGTGTTGTTAAGTGCGCCGGCCATCAGGCAGACCTCCTCGCTGCGCCCGCGCAGGTGTGAAGCCTCTCACTCCATACGTCTTGCAGATTAGCACACTTTAATATGCAAAGCTTGAGATAAAAAGTGTTGTGTTGACATGCCTGTATTAACGACGGCGGCGACGACGGGGATTAGTATGACATGGGTATTTGTAATGTTTGTTTTTTCTTTGGTTTTGGGTCAGAAAAGGTGATAAGTTATGAGGTTTTATCATAACGATACTGGCAGTATGCGATTGTAGATTTAGAAACCGTGGAGCTTCTTGCCAGTTCCTCGTCATAGAAAACCTCCATTTGGAACAGGACACTAGCTTCTAATGTTTCTTGAGTGCCAATGGAGGCCTTTGTGAAATATGATATTTTGAATTGAACTCGCAGCGTTTGAAAACATACAACATAGCTTTTTATAAATCTTCCATATTAACCTCAAATCTAAAGTTAAAGCTGAAATCAAACAGTAAGTCGAGATTTTGGTTTCGTCGAACAATTTAAAACTAACCCTTTTTTTATTTGAGATGAGTTTGGTCTAGCGAGCTTACCCAGAAGAAGCCTGTTCACTCTAATTTTGAAGAGATTAGGGTTGTATGCGTTCGGAAACACAGACGCAGGCAGAGAGTTCCACTCCTTTGCTGTGCGCATTATAAAAGACGTTTGGAAACGTTTAGTGCGAATTGGTGGAATTGCAACAAGGTAGGGATGGTAACTTGCAGTGCGTCTAGATGTCCGATGGTAGAATGGGTAGATGGGCCTCATCTAGATTTAAAATTGTGGTCTATTTAAGATTTAAAAACTTTTGAAATAGACATGTAGCAGTGAATTGATCTAGCAACGATGTCTATGAAGGTAGGTTTATATCAGAGGTACCTAATTGGGTAAAGTTTGTACTATACCATCTACAACTACTACTAGAAAACAAATCAGCTAGTAATATTTCCACGTAGCAATAAAAAAACATATATCCATAATCGAAGCCTATTCTTATGCTAAACATAATATCATATTAGCATAATGGTACTTCCCGTTCTTATAAAAATATTTTTACATAGACATTCTCTGAAGATGGTGGGCGTCAAACAGCAATAATTTTTTCTTTCTTCCACAGCGATAAAAGATTCAGTGAGGAATTAGAATATAATATCTACCATTTAAATACATACTAGATTTGAGTGCCGCGCCGTAGCGATTTTTGACAGCGGCGGCGCGGGCGGCGCGGAGTGAATTTTTTCGCGTCATCGCGTTCATCGCGGTCTTGTGGCATGAAGTTAAAAAAAGAACCAAAATCAACTTTTTACAAATAAAACCACTACAACTTTCAAAATAACTGTTTCTGGTGTGGTTTCTTCGTTTTTTGACACCGAAATCCAAAGTTAAAGTTATTTGGACTTTGTAGTGGGTTGTATTTGGAAGTCGGTAGTATTACTTGGTAAAAAGTAGTTATTTGTTTTTCAAATTTCAGTCCATATCTATTTACTCGTCTATCTCCGAAATTCTTCATCAGGTCTTCACGAAATTTGAATGGGACCATTTCGGAATAATCATCTATCGAACAAAAAATAACTTTGAAAATCCGTCGAATTTTCAAAACGTTTTTACAAGGGAAAATATAGCCCCCTCATATTCCACTTGAGAGAGTAATTACACTTTAAAATTTCAAAGCCTTTTTGGGTTCAGTCCGCTCATCAGCATCGCCACGTCAGCCTACAGCAGGCAATTGCTGAACATTGGCGTCCCCAATCTCGTGTCATTCATCTCGACTCTCATTTTTGTGTGCTTCGAAAACAATGGTTCTCTGCGGGATCAATTTGTTCTTCCCATTACAGAATCTCAAGTGTGAGATCTACTCGCCGTTTATGATAATGATGTGTATCTCCCAGTTTGTTTTGTTTTCAACATTATCCAGTGCGTTTGTCGACCATTTCGAGTGACTAACGTCCAGCTGACTCACTACTCGACGCAGCATGCAATGTTATGTTCAGTTTGCTGATCCTGGGTTTGGTAGTTCACTGTCGCCTATTCATTTGTACGCACATCTCAGTACTTGAATGTATGGTCAATCGATTTGGCATCGCGGCGGAGAGAAAACAAACCGGTCAGGGCTATGAAAAACCAATTCCATCATGATTCTGTTGTAAGAGAAGGACGGAGCTACTCAGGACGATGTAAGCGTGCCATATAAATAAAAGTTATAAACATTATAAGCAAAGGCTCATATTAGTTTGAAACGCTTGCTCATTTTCGCTATTACGTAGAAGCACCGTTACGAAATACAAAAAAAAAATCGCGGCGGCGGCGCGCCGTTTCTTTCCAACGGCGACGGCGCGCCATTGACAATCCACGGCGACGAGGGTACGCCGGCGCGGCTCTCATAGTCATAGCTAATACCTACATGCATAGAGTCATGCCGTTTTCTCATAGGGTTGCCGGAAACTACATAATCGTCACCTGCAACGAACCTTATACACTCATTATGCTTCGTTGACGTTGATACATCTACCAGTCTACTCTGTCAATATCTCACCGTGTATACTCAGCTGGAGTGAGCATGAAGTGAACTGGCATTCCATCTTGTTTGTAGTGATTGAGCTCACTTGCTGTTCACTTCACCTAAGTTTACACGGTGAGATATTAACAGAATCGCACTGGTGGTCATACACGCACGCCTGTTGCTAGTACTTCGCGCTTGACCTTTCTGAATAACCAATCTTTGACCCGAATGTTCTGAAAAATAAAAATACAAATAAGTCTCTATAAATTGTGTCGAAAACACAATTGTGTTGTTTATGGTTGTACGCCTTGACCTTTGTAACCTGCAAGGCCATTGCTTAATAAACGTCGCCATCAGATAAGTTCGGCCTCAAATCTACCTGTAGAAAAACCGGTCAAGTGTGAGTCGGACTCGCGTGTTTGGGTCACAAACGTTCATACGAGTATATGTATGTACCAAATTTCAACAGAATTACTGATTCTGAGGTACAGAATGGTCAGCAGATTCGGTGAAAAATTAGCTTTGACAGATAGACAACTAACCAGCCAGCCAGACAGACAGCTAGCCAGCCAGCCAAACATACCCTCACACAAGGTGGATGGATGACCTGGACCTGCGAGAGTCCACTGAAGACGAAAGCATACGACCCTATAGAATATAATTATATGGGACGGATGCCTTTGCCTATAGATTTGTAGAAGAATAATAAGTTCAGTAAGATTCCGTTCTCGCAAGTAAATCTTCCTAGTTATTTACACCCACAGGCGGCATGCGCGTGCAGTAGGCTACAGTAAGGGTAGGCCAGCCCTTACATAAAGGCCAAAAAAAAATTCGAATCGTCAGTATCGTGATTTTAACCTTGAATAATGTGGTGAGTTTTTTTTTTGGGCATTATGTAAGGACTGGCCTACCCTTACTGTAGCCTACTGCACGCCCATGACAGGCGGCTTTAATAAAACACATCAAAGGCTAACCAACGATCAATTAAACGGAATTAATGATGTAAAACATACCATAAAGATTAGAAGAACAGACAACGTCGTACCATAAATAGAAATGTTGAAGAAGCCCATAAAACACTTTCCTTTAGAAAGTTACGTCACCTACAGAGACAGGCGTCAAATTATTTTCGTATAACAATCAGGATATTAATAAAATTTAGAAAATTAAATGTTTTTATCCATGTCTAAATATCGTCGATTTAACGCCAAGTTATTGCAAATCAGTCGTAAATAAGCCTAGTAAAGACAATATAGTTAACATTGCGATATTACTCTCTGAAATTTAATTCTGCCATAACAAAAGGTTTTTTGAAATGAAAACTTCTTTAGGCGTGTTGAGCACCTTTTGGGTGAACAAAAATTATGGAACTCGCGTCATCGTCACCGAACGCTTTCCAAATTCAAAAATAATAAGCTAATAGCTCGACGATACAATTAACAAGTTACTTAGTTTTCACTTCTATCGGCAGTCCCCAAAGACTGTTTTTTTTTTAACAGTTCACTGCCTGCACAGCGACACAATAGTTTAACAATACGCGAACACCACAATTTGTGGTTAGTGAGCAGGTTAAAATTCAGACTCTATCGTTAAAACTTCTTTAAATACTTTGTTATTTTTTTTTGCGATGGGTTTGCTCTCGACTCTAGTCTAGGTCATAGATGACAGAGAAAAAGTCGACAATGGAGCGAGCTTACCCAGAAGAAGCCTGTTCACTCTAATTTTGAAGATATTAGGGTTGCATGCGTTCGGAAACACAGACGCAGGCAGAGAGTTCCACTCCTTTGCTGTGCGCATTATAAAAGACGTTCGGAAACGCTTAGTGCGAATTGGTGGAATAGCAACAAGGTAGGGATGGACTTTACACCAAGAACCGTAACAGCTGGTATCAACAGTTAAAAAACTACTATTCACTTCGATATCAGATTACTGTAAAAAATTACTTCACTGGTACAGATAAGGGTCTACAAGCATCTTGGCATTTTAATCTCCGCAGCAATAGGTTTCGTTCGAATTCAGAACTTTTACCCTAAAATCTCGTAACACCATGTCGCCGAAAAACAAAAACATCGAAGTTGATAAACAACCCATTAACTTCATTATCAGATTACTAATCTGGCCCCCCGGGTGGTCGGGGCATCATTAGACACCTCTCAGGTTACACTCTGTCGAGGGCTTCCCTTCCCCTGCCACTGTTGACAGTAGCTGTCAAATTAAATATCAGCATAGTTACAAGGGTACGCAGAGATTAAGGACTTAGGGAATTGTAATGACAGGCGTGTAAGTCAGGTAAGCGAAGTGGTAGCCCACCGAGACGTCGCGTCGGGAGGGTCACGGCTACCGGTGCACGGTCCCCAGAAATAGATGACTGTCAATAAGGAGTTGACAGTAAACTTTGCGGTCCTGTTATCTTCTGTTTCGTTGTGGAATCCAAGACAATGAATAGTTTCTCCGAGATTTGTCTAGCTTCATTGTCTTGAGTTCGTTTCGGTGTTTCTTCTTAGAGCCGGCCTCATCTAGTTTAAACAGACCAAAAAATATTGACATGTAAAAGCGTTATTTATGACCTATTAAAAAAAAGGCATTAATTATATAGGCTCGTTCTTTGCTCAAAGAATTAGCATTGCGATTCAATGTGGCAATGCTGCCAGTCTTCTGGGCACGTTTCTGGATGACAGCGATGCGGAGGAATACTTTTACACCTGAGTGTACTTTGTTTTTGTATATGTACATACCATACTTAGGTTCAGTAGTTGTAAATAGTAAATAGTTTTAAGATAGTTATGTACATACATTCATGGGATTTATTGAATAACTTCAAAACTATTTATAGTACATGCCATCACAGAAATATTGGACAGCTAACAAGGTGTTGGTGGAACTGCCAGCCCAGGAAGCATCGGACATACATTTAAGTACCGCCATCTTTGAATAATCCACACCAATAATCCCATACACTGCAGGCCCGTGATACCACACCAATGTACGCTGAGGGCGTGCCAAGCTAGCCCTTGATCAGTTCCCTGCAATTTGCATGCACTACAGTGTAATGTACGTGCTGCTCGCAGTTGTAATTGTTAAGTAATAATAGATCGGCAGATATCTGGATGTGCCTGTTATGGGCCCGGTTCGTTGGTGCCTGATATTGTTTGTATTGTCGTAAATTGGTAACTGAAGTAAGTGGCGTAGGAAGGAATTGTTTTACAACCAATTCAGATTCTTGTATAATCTGTCATTGGGGACTTAGGAAGGCACATGATGCGTTGGGTGGCTCGCTGTCCGGTCACAACCAGGCCCGGGTCGATGGCGCGTTGTGTTCCACGTGCGCCTCAAAGAAATCTCTAGCGGGCCCCGATTCCTATGTCAGCATTGCTAGAGCCAGAGCCTGCCAGGGTTGCAGAATTTGTTCGAAAGAGTCACCGCAGCCCTGGAACGCAAAGGGCTTTAGAACGAACACGGATGGGTTTTAGTCAGTAAAAGTCTGACACTCCCTTCCGCTCCACCCAGAGCGGAAGAAGTCATTTGATGTTTTCCCATCCTTAAAAAAAGGAAGAGACATGATAAAACTACAATTAAATAACAACATAGAGAAATTGGCCCTGAAGAAAGATTTCGCAATTTATCACCACCGGAATCACCTTAATGATTTAATTTTATTTGCACAAGTGAACAGAAGAATATATCTTAACAATTAATTAAAACTTACAATATCAACCAAATGTTGTCAACACGAGAATATGCTATATCAACCGGTATTTTACTCCATTTAAATGTAAATGCCATTAAATTACGAATATGCTTCGAAAAGCAATTGAATCATTTTATCTTTGTAAACAGCATGAAATTCCGCTTAGTAATAATGCTGTTTAAGAAATCACTGCAAGCGTAAAGCTTTGTGCAGATGTATCTACTTTTACAATAGACATCAACAACAACTGATTACTCCCGAGCCGTTACTAGTAAAATATTAGAACAAGGATTAGACGATAGATTCTGATATCGGCTAATTATTTGTTCGACCTAGCCCGTCCCTAGCTGTTCTCCGCCCATCAGAGCCCTTTTTTAACGATTGGAAATCCTTATGGATGTTTGTCAGACTCTTACTGACTAAAACCACCCCAGACTGTGTTCCATCTCCCACCTAACGCCGGGGATCATGGGAACGTATACGACATCCGTAATCCCCGGCTGGTGCCGGCCCGCCACTGCGGGCCGGCGGGGTAGTGTGGTGTTTGACTCCCCTCGCGACTTCAAAGAGGGGCGTACGGGAACACCACTCGCCGCCACCTCGAAGCCGAGTTCTGTGTCCACAGAGGGTGCCCGCAGCGTGTAGTCGCTTAGTTTGTAAGTTTTTAGTAAACCCTGACTGGATGCAGATGACTGAGGTTAAGCAAATGACAACCACCTAGGTTGACTTGTGAAAGTCTATGTCATGCAAAAAAAAAATGCCAGCGGATTAGCCCGCATGATAGTCAAAAATTGTCCGAAGGTTTCCATTGGGCTTCCCCAAGGCACAATCCATCTCTATTCCAAAAATCCTCAATATTAGTTCAGCGGTTAAGGTGTTACGTTTCCACGAAACAAACAGTTATTTTAACTAACCACTTAATTTTGGAATAAAGCTTCATAAGCACTGACTTGTTCCTACCGACGTTTATGCCAGCCTGTTATTATCTGGGCCCTATACTTATTAAAGATTACCACATAAACCCCTTCTCTTAGTGGACTTGCGAAAATGCGTGGGAGTAGTCATATCTCGAAATAACAATAGCATATTAAGCCAAAAGTGGAACAACACATAAATTGCCAATATTGAGCCATAATTATTACTTTTGCTGCCATAAGTGTCTGATATATGATATTAGCTATCTTTGCAATCAATTTTGATTTGGCAAGCTTACGAACTATTCTTAGGCTGGGGAACCGCTAATTGCCTGAAATGACATAAATCACAATATTTATTTGCATCATACAGGTTAATAAGTTGTTAGAAATATGTAGCAGGTTAACTGTTTACTTTATGAGGTGTGCAAAAACGGAATATTGGAACCACAAAACACTGTAATTAAATTCCATCAAAAACAATTAACCTACCCTTTTCCTAACTATGCTGGAAAATGGAGCAACTGCTATCTGACCTCCACAACCCAGGCACTGTTGCAGTTAATTTCATTCAAAATATCCATTCATAATGCCCCCGATCCTGCAATTATCGCAACCACCTATTGGGGCCAAATAATCTAGAGAGTGAACCATCATCACGAAAAGAAGAAAATTCTATACATCCGCAACTTACAAAACAGCACCTTCTGAACCCAACCTTACTGCAATGCTCAAAGCCACCGCAGAGTCCCACTAATTGAGCTAACGCAGATTATGTCTGAATTAATTAAACGTTCGTATTAATGAGATAATTAGTAGGCTTATGAGCCGCCATCAGAACGCCGCGGGAGACCATGACTTTATCCCCGGCCTGCGATGTTTTTTCATGTTATTGGATTACGATGTTATTCCGAGAATGTTGGAGGAAGTTGATTTGGAATTTTAATCATTTGATGCTTATTTTGTAATTAAGCAATTAATTAAAGTTGTCAGAAGCTACTTAACCTTTAAAGAGCTGACTGATACTTTTTACTAGGATCTACCAACATATAATATTATGCCGTTCTATCTGGGTAGGTACCATACTGACTTTCTCACCCCAGGTGCTCCATAAAATCAGTTCTGCCTGCTAATACTAGAGTAGAGTAGGGACTGCATTTTCCGCACTTAGACTCCTATTCGGTCCGTTTTGCGTAGGTGTCCTGGGTCTGCCCAGAAGCTCAGAAGTTTCCTGGGAGCTTCACAGGCTTCGCGGAGCGACCTCACCGTTCCGAGGATTTGTTCACGTTGGGTAGCCACAGCCTCGCATTCCAGGATGACATGGGCGGCTGTTTCTTCGGCATCAAAGCAGCCTGCTAATTCTAATAAAATACAACATAGAGTGATAATATTCTCATTTACCTTTTTAAGGGTCATTCTCCATACGTGAAGATAAAAACTCGAGAAACAGCAACAAAGTCAACAAAATCTTGCTGCTTTTCACTGAGGATCGTAAAGTTGACCTAAACAAGCACCCCGACACCCGACACTTAATATTACTATCACGCGTATCGGCTTGCTTAGAACGATACTATTACTCTGAACATATTTTTTGTCACGCCTCCATCGGCCGAGCTACTTGATCACGTAAACCGACATACGTGACGACGTCGGTGATATATTATCAGCTAAAAGAGATTGCATCCTGCACTTGATTACGTAATCCGATATTTTGAGTCCACCCTCATAGAACCCCTATCGTTGGGGTGTGGTTTCTTGTACGATGATCCAGGAGAGTGTTTGAATGCCTCGTAGGCTACCAAATTGGTTTTTCTTTAACCTAAACCTGTTGAGGGCTCAGTGTACTCAACATGTATTCAGATTTTAAAGGAAAATAGATCATTTTAGCAACAGACTTAACTCTTTAAACAAACGGAGCTAGAGCTTCGAAAAAAGCAAGGTTCGAATAGGAGCAGAAAATACATTGTTTATTCTGAAATATCAGACTGTTTCTTTGGTTTTAGGGTTTGAGACTATTGTCCTGTTAATTTGATCACTTGTTCTTTTGTATGTTGTCCATAAGAGGCGACTTAAACCTACACGCTATTAGTAGTTAGAGAACATTAGCTAGATAACTGGCAACATATTTCCGTAAAAGGCTTTGGAAAGCATCGCAGCGGCAGTGTTAACTCGATCGCAGAAAGACATGTCGTGTGTTTGCGGAATGGCGGCCATTGGCGACCCCCAATGCAGCGGACCATTAGCCGTGAACCAAGAGATGCCGTGAATACCTGCTAGGACTGAAATGAGACCTGATTGATTTCTACAAGCTTTAGTTTATATCTCGTTTATCTTTAAATCTAGCATACGATGCACTGTTTCCGCGCGGTGTGCGTCAGTCAAAGTAAAGTTCCTAATTTACGACCACCAAATCGGGGACTATTGTATAGTTGCTCACATAGGTAAAAAACTATGAATTTGGAACTTTGGTTTAGAAGAATGTGGTTCTCAAATATAGTGTTGTGAGCTCTTAACCATGCATTACCAACGAGTGACAATTCTTTTATACATGCGAGTTGTTTTCCATAGATATTGTCCTCAACCATACATTGACAAGGATTTCTTTTTAGTTCTTCATATATATTTATTATCACCGGACTACACAACGTGTCAGAATCATCAATTTATATAAAACTCTTGCGTTTCCAAGTGACTGAGTGACGGACAGACAACGCACAGCCGAAACTACTGGTTGTAGAAAGCTGAAAATTGGCATGTAGGTTCCTTGGGGTGTGTAGGAGAGCACTAAGAGAGGATATCCCGAAATCCTTAAGGGAACGGGATAAAATGAGATATGCGCGTATGAAGTCACGGGCTAAAGCTAGTAAATAATAAAATAATAATGAGACCAGCACAAGCACATACTTATGTCAGTAAACATTAGGTTCTTTCATTATGATACCAAAAATCATCTCTTGAACATGTTGGACTGTTGGAGTTTGTTATGATTAGTTAATTAAATTCAAGTGAGTTTGCGAGTCTCGGCGTTAAATTATTAGCCCATATACTCGTATTTCTGTGCGCGTAGCTCAACAAAATGTACTGAACGGGTGAATTTCTTTTCGGGATTTCGGGGTTGGTCCCATAGTAAAAGTTATTTATAATGATGAGTACAATGACCCCTTTTCAGGTATTGCGTTTATTCGGTTACACGTTGTATGTCCATTCACTGCTGGACATAAGCCTCCTCCAATTACAAGCACTTCAACTTGATCATCGTAACTCAAATCCAGACAATTTATAGATTTGTACACTAGACAGTTAAACTTTAACACGGCTATTTAAATATCAAAGCCTTCTCACTTAAATCTGAAATACGACGAACTATTAGAACTAACAAACTATTGTTGGAAACTTCAAACAATAACGTTCAAACATTTCCTTAGAAGACTTGAAACGCGCCGACCGACTCCTGCGCATACAGAGAGCTTTTAATAAGTTTACTACGAACTTTAGCTTCGCCTGCGGTTTTGCTCGCATCGCATCATTATTGTGTAAAGTCTATTTCATTTTGATAGCAATTCAAACAAACTTGCCATAGCAACAATATTAAGGGGACAAAATTTCCCAAAAGTTACATAATATTATTCATTCAAATTAAAGAGTTATCATTATGGTGTAATTTTATTTTTTTTAAACATGTACATTTAAGTTAAAATTAAATTAAATGTATTATTTCAATGTATTAAACGTTTTCCAACAATTAATGATGAATTTGCATAATGAAGTTGTAACTTTACAAATGAAAAATATCTGTAAGGTGATTTCTAATTAGGTTTTGAGGATTAAATAATCAAATCTCTCAATTTCCAGTACATTTGACGATCCAGTCGTTTTTATGACCTGTTTTTTATGCATTTGATTATAACAGACCCCAGGAACAAGTACAACATAGATAAGCCTGCGGTTTTGCCCGCATCATGTTATAATGTCTGCGTTTCCCATCGAGTTTATGGTCAGAGTCGGTGAGCGGGTCTGAGTATGTGGTCGAGGACCTTACGATAGATGTAAAGCGGAGCGAAAATAGCTCAGTTTTTTGTGGAGAAATACTTCTTAGAAGTTCATGATAGTTACTGTTTTTCGTTCTCAAAAGAAGCTGTGTGGTTGATCTAGGATTTTATGAGGAGTATCCTATCTAGGCACATATTGGTGTTTATTAAATTTTTCGTTCTAAAATTGAAGGACGTAGTCTTTACTAAGTGATAATAATTATTATTTATTTACAAACGCGCATAAAATGCATAAAAAATCTTCTTGTCACGTTGAATGGCAATACTAATTCTTTGGCCGAAGTTTACTTCGGCCAAAGAATTAGTATTGCCAGTCATTAGTATTGCATCATATTATATTATATAATATAATGTATAATGCAATACTTTCATTATATTATATTATATTGAGACCTTCACGTGGGCTAAAGCTCACGTTAAGGTCTCAATATATTTGTGGTGATTTGGGCACCGAAGCTTGCTTGCTTAGACCAATTCACTCTTAAATTACGAACCCTCGTAGGTCCCCCTCTGGAAACCAAGAACTGACGCTAAATAAGAAAGAGACATCACGAGAAAAACACAGTCCGCAGATTAAGCCTAGATTATTATTCATACGTTTCTATCATCTATTAGAAACTACACAAGCCTTGTTTGGTAAGAGTTAAATTAGTATGCATTCAACACTTAGCAGAAGTCCGCGGTGTTATGCGGCGTCGTTATCTGAGATTATTTTCAAGCGCGCGCGCACGTGCCCTCTATCGCGCAGGCTTTTTACTGAACCCCGATAGAGTCGAGGGAAGTGCTACTTGTTCGGAGATACGTTTATTTTCACATAAATTACATTGCTAAAGATAACTTCCGAGATAAGGTGGGTGGTTACAATAGAAGACCGTATCGGCTGGGAATCGCTTCTTCGAACATGTTATGAAAGTTTAAATAGGTAGAAAATCGAGTTAAATACGACAGATCTCCCTTATTCAATTTATTGGCTTATTCCTACTGTTAATATTTTATATTTCAAGTGGTATAATGAATTTGATGGGTGATTTTTGCTGACCCTCTCTGTCTCAAAATACGCAGCCAGAGACACCTGCGCTTATAGAGGTATGCGGAACAGAGAGTAAAGTCCCGCACACCTCAACTGAAAATGGGAGGATCCTCCTACCAGGCGGTTGTTGTGTCTGGTGGGCAATTGCTAGATTGTTAATATTCGGACTGTTGTATATGTTCAAATCGCACGGAGAACTTTGCTTGCGCGATGCAGGATTTCGTTGGTAGCTCATCGCTGATATGATAGATGGCGTTGCGGTTCTTTTTGTTGCCGTATAAATTTCTCTTCTTAGTTTTTCGTGTGGCGGCATTGATGCTGCTACACGCTCCCACTTACGATGTCGGGAAAGTGAAGAAATAAAGGGCCAAAATAACGTAAATTACTATCGTGCCAGCGACTGTACCTATATTGATAAGAATAGGCATAAGATCTGAAAAACGCCTTTTCTAGTTTACATTAGTCTCAAATAGAGGCTAAACAATCTGACATTCATGAATACGAATAAAACGAAAGTTTTATATAAAAGCATACTGTTTTACTGGAGTGTAACAACAGAGATTATTCGATGATAAGTTAGTACGATAAGCCGAAGCCTACGTACAAGTAAGATACCTTATTACGATTCACAACATGTGCGGAATCGATTCTGTGCGGCAATAAAATATCAGGGCAGCCTTCTGCGATATTGACTTCATATGGCACTCGAGCATATCAAGTTATTGTTATACATAGCCCAGTTTAAGCCTTAACAATAGATGCTTGAATCATAATGGTCTTATTTAACAGTTCAATATGGTCAATTTGTATTAAAATCGAAGACTCATTCACCAGAGAAAGATAATGTCGGACAAGAATATTTAAACCTCAAGTATAAGGTCCATTTGAAAGGCAATCACAATTATTGTACTGGTTGGAACGGCGGCAGCGGTTCACACTTTTATGAAAATACTTTGTTTGCTATAAAAGAAAAAACCGGACAAGTGCGAGTTAGCGCACCGAGGGTTCCGATCGAGTCTTGATTTCGAGGATATAAGTACTATAGTAGGCGCCAGATAAATGTGGAATAAAGTACATTGACCTTTCCTTAATAACTGTTCATAGGTACCTGAACAATTAAATATGAATCGTTTTTCATTATTAGACAATGTTAAGGATCACGAGAGATGATGATTCGGGACTGCTTTGTGTCATTAATTCCGTTTTTCAAATTAAAAATGTCAATAATTGTAGGTGGGTCAATGACCGTTATTCCACGATTATCTGGCGCCTACTATAACATATTTTTAGGTATTTTGTTTGTTGTTGTTTGTGTGTGAATGGACTATGTTGTCTGAAATAAATAATAATAATTACCTACGGATACGTCACAATCATTTCTTCAACCAAAAATATAATTTTGTATTCGCATTTTTTGTTTTTTGTATTTTATAAAAGAACAAATTCCTTATTTTCGGACTTTTTCCTGTACTTATACTGTAAGATCTATCTTCTTGGAAAATTTCAGGACTTTGGGTCAACGGGAAGTACCCTATAGGTTTTGATTCCCTCGCGAGCGTCAAATAATGCGCCATAAACGGAGCTTAAGCCTTATCGTTATATTGCGTTGACTTAGAAGTTTCGTTTACCATCACCCAGATTCAAGAGAGCCGTAGTGAAACCAGCACTCTTCGAAAACATACACGACACAGACCGCGTTCCGTTTTCCGGCCCCGCCGCCGGGGCCCGTCGCGACGTCCCAGTAATAACCCTCCCCGACCTTTGATTACCGAGCCAGCCCGCGTCGTTGAGCCAGTAGTTTTAAATTCCCCAAATAATGCTACGACCCAGCCTGTCCCTTGCTGTTCCTCCCAAATGACGCCGCTAGCCGAGGTCCTTATCCCGCAGGGGATGCCCTAGCGAGCGGTCATTTAGTTTAGTTTTATTTAGTTTGTAAGCCCTGGCTGGGGGCCTTAGAGTCATTTAAGGCCACCACAGGATAGTCCGGTTAAGCAGTAACCAGCCTTAGTGTGCTGAACTGCGAGTGGTCATCGTAAAAAAAAAAAAAAAAAAAAAAAAAAAAAAAAAAAAAAAAAAAAAAAAAAAAAAAAAAAAAAAAAAAAAAAAAAGTTTCGTTTATTCACTGCTCCAAGAGGTAGCTGTTTTGAATACTTAGCGTTAATTTCAGCTTGATTCCTTTACGCGTTCCTGAGAAAAAAGGTCTTGACAGACAGACAGACGGACAACAAAGTGATCCTATAAGGGTTCCATTTTTGCCGACTGAGGTACGAAACCCTAAAAACAATAAAACATCCACACCTGGAAGGCACTGGTATCTTTGACGTTTGAATATTTTTTAATCAATCATGCCTCAATGGCTAAACGGGTTTCACGGTACGCTCCCCTGAGATAATTTTCGACTTTCACGTGAGCAGACCAGCTGGCGAAAAATACTGAGTTTCGAGTAATTTTCACATACCTGTGAATCCATTTATGATCCCACTAACATGAACACTTAAGTCTAAGTAGACGCAACCCATTCGCAAATTACCTCCCCAGCAATTTCCAAAGAATGTATTCAAAGAAGGAGTCAAAAAACTATAGAACACTGCACCCCGTCACAGCTGCTTACCATTGAATGATTTAGCAGTGACACAGGCGGCCATTATCATAACAGTTTGTGGTCGGTTTTTACCGCCTTCGATGTAATGGTACCCTGGTGGCTGATGGTGGCTATTACCGTTCTTGCTAACAACGGCTTTCAGATGGTCTATTAATCTTAGGATGGTTGATGATGGTGATAGATCGTTATAAGGTATAATTTGTACTGTTTTTTCGGGTTTGGTCATTGGTGCTTGGTTCTCAGGGTTTGGGTTTTCTCATGAGAATTTATTTAGCATTTTTCTGGCGTCACATGTTAATATGAAGTTGTATGGGATGAGATACGGTTAAGATGGTATTTTCGTTACAAACATGAACGAGCGAGTGAACTAGATTATCAAAAGTTTCACAAAGTATCTGGAAAAAATACATGTCGAGCTTTTAATGGAAAAAAGGTATTTAATGAGAATCATGCTATTTCTGTCAACGCAACTTGGAACAAAAGTCGATGAGCACATATAATTATAGTTTCTTGGCCAAAAAACAAGTGTTTATGAGGCTCATACGACACACACACTCGACTGGAACTAGCAAGACCCGATTGTCTCCATCGCGAACCTTCATAAAATTACAAATCAACTTTTTTACCAAAAGCTTTCGCTCGTCATCAAAGTTGTGTGCATTAATCATACCTGTCTGTCTGTTTCAGCTGCTTATGCGGGAGCTGGTGAGAGGGAAAGAGAAAGAGCAATAACGCGAGAGGTGCGCGCGCGCCGCGTCCGCAGCGCCGCGCCGCGTCAGTCGACGGAAACCTCCGCACGGAGCAGTCACGTCCAGTGATTCTAAATATTTTTTATTAAATCATTTCTTATACAAAGTTGATTCTTATACTGAAGTGTTGAAGTGTGTGTCGCCAGGGTGTGTGGTGTTCGGATGTGTACCCGTGTACTAAGAGTGCAGTTCTGTGTTTGATTGTGTTTCATCTGTCGTGTTGCTTCACGCTGATGATTATTGGATTTGCTCGAGGTATAGTATTTTTGTTTTATTGTTTATGTTGGGTTATTTTATGTGAGAACCACCCCTACACCAATAGTTTTATCGACACTTCCATAATGGGAAAATCTTTAGATTTTCATCTCTACCAAGAGACTTTAATGGGAATTCCAGTAACAAGCCACGATAAATAAAAAAATACACGATAAAAACTCCATACAGAAAAACAGTCATTAGGAAATACATAGGTGTATTCTACGCCTTACATCACCCGAAACGGTTGAACCGAAAAAATCTCTCACATCAGCGTTGTATTAATAATACAGATCATTAATCAAAACTACGATAAAATCGTTAGCGACAATAGATCGTTAAGTCGAACGAAACGAAGAAATATGAACTTGAAAATACTACATTTGGAATATGCTAAGACAGTTGAGTATCTAAGATGTTATCTAAGAAAAGACATCAACGCGCTCGCTTTGTAAAGGTGCAATTTATTTTCACACAGAATTGTCACGATGGAATCTTTTTAATGCTATGTGTTATCTTAGTATGTTTCTAAATAATCAATTGTTTTGTTTTGGGTGTTATAAGTTTTTGTGGCGTCGAATGAAATACATAAGGAAAATAAATTAATAAAGATATTATTATCATATCCATTACTTAAATTGGTATGCAATCATTGAAATGTCAAAAACTTTTTAACGCCGAACCTTCGACAGATTTTAGTGCTATTGAAATGTTTATTGAGCTATAAATTTGCCCAAAATGATGTTTTCCTGCTATCATTGAAGCAAATCTTCAATAATCTCTTAAACGTCTTATTTTAAACTCGAGAATACTTAAAAGTGGTTATTTGCATACCTCCGGCGTTTCATGAAGCCATGAAAACGTCAATGTCGCCAATATATGCGATAACGATACAAATACAGCCTTATTATAAACACAAACTAAAATCAGCAATAAGTCTCACTGAATAAGGATAAAAATCTTTCAAACTGGCTATGGAAGAATTTGAATGCAAGTCAGGTTCAGCGAAATTGATATTAAAATTCGAAATTATAGTAATTCGGACTTTGTTTCTTTAGCTTTAAAGTCCAAATGCTGTTATTAACAAGTTATAGTCGTAGGAGAGATTGCGTTTAGTTTTTACAATTTTATTTGTTTTAACAAATGCTGCGATGTATCTGATGCGATCTATCTCGAGTTGTCTCTACCGCTTGAAAGGAATTATTGTGCACAGATTAAACTGATCTTAGCGTAATAGTAGATGATAATAATACACAGACTAACATACCTATTGTAATCGTGTATAGTTCGCAATTCGCGCTTTGATTTACGGCCGGTCTCAATAACGGATGTACCTTTAACCAACTGTCAAATTAGCTACCAACAGTAGCTGAAACGTCATGTTTGCCTTTGTAATATAACGTTTCAGCTGAAACTGTCAAGCTAGCTACTTACAAGTAGCTACTGTTGGTAACTAATTTGACAGTTGGTTAAAGGTAGATACGTTATTGAAGCCGGCCATTAGAAGAGAGTTTCAGCCAACTTTTATATTTTACGAGAATGAGTGGTATCAATAACTATTTTGTTTTGTTTTCCTTAGCCTATTGTGTCCCACTGCTGGGCAAAGGCCTCCCCATATCCTTCCAGACATTCTTTACTTGCGCCACCTCGAATCAGCCGCGGTGTGCATCCAGATCATCTCGCCACCGCTTTCTGAGCCGGCTTCGGCGAGTCCATCCTCTGGCACCCATTGCGTGGAGATTTTTGCCCAGCGGTCACTATGCATGCGGCTGGTGTGACCCGCCCAGTCCCATTTCAGCCTGGCAGCTTTTTTGCCCACGTCAATGATACCTGTTTTGGAGCGCAGTGACTATTTAAATTAGAATTTTCTAGTGTCTGAAAGGATCTCAATGGAATCATTCAAGGACTTGAAGTGCTTTCGTTGTATGTAGTTATTCTATGCTTGATTTGACAATGCGGGTATACCCTGCCTGAAAACAACTCCCAAATAATCCGTACTTTTTGCGGGTATACCTTGCCTGAAAACGACTCCAAAATGTTCCGTGGTATTAAGACTCTAATTATACCCAAATCTATTGAACAGGCATCATTATTAAGCAACTGACTTAAAACTTTCACTAATTCTTATGAGCATACTATTAATTCCTCAGACATCTTATCCATTACAAATACATTAACTAACTTAACTTCAACTTCCGTACGTTCCACAGAAGCATTCCTAATCTCAAGTGAGTCTTAAGTTCATTAAGTTAACAGTGAATAGCCAATCAGGCGCCTGCTTGCCAAGAGACCGCCCACGTCGGCCGCCTTCCCATCATTTACATAACATATCACAAACATATATATACATACGATGTTATCAATATTCTTATGTACATAAGTGACAGTATTACACAACACCTTGTTTTGATAGTAAAGACATCCGATTGGAAATCTACTGCCGATGGCGGTTTCATGGGAAATCATTTGGGAGTGCTAGGGTGTGGTTGCGTGATAAAAAGTCGTTTGATTTAGTAAGATGTCACGTGCTTGATAGAATTATATTACAATAGGGTATTTGACTAAAATATCTAATAAGTCCGTCAGATATTGTTGTCATTGTAAAAATAATATGTTGTCAGTTTTTAAAGTGTAATTGTACGTGTAAATAGGAGTATTTTTAATGTTTATTTTATATAATTATTTCAAACATAATGTGAATTGTTAATGAATAAATTGAATTGAATTGAGATAGATATCCAATAAAAATTGGAAACAACGGCCAAGTACGAGTCGGGCTCGCGCATCAAAAGTTCCGTACCATCTATAAAAACGGCAAAAAAAACACGTTCTTAGTATTTGTTGTTATAGCAGCAACAGAAATACATCATCTGTGAAAATTTCAACCGTCTAACTAGCACGGTTCATGAAATAAAGCCTGCTGACAGACGGACAGACAGACAAACGGACGGACAAGCCCACTTACCTTATCTTTGATGCGTTTTATCTTCGCAATTTTTTATTGAAAAAAATACGTGTCCAATATTTTTCGATAATCTAACTGACTGACTAAAGAGAATCGTATTTTTTTTAACCCAGGCAACATCCCTATTAAGACTAGTCGTAATATTAGAATTGGATATATTTCCCGCACCCCTGTTTTTTTTTTAAGGAAGAGAAATCACCAAATGACTTCTGCCGCTCTGGGTGCAGCGGAAGGGCGACTAAAACCCATCCGTGTTCCTTCTAAAGCCCTTTGCGTTCCAGGGCCGCGTGACTCTTTCGAACAAATTCCGCAACCCGCCCCCTGTTACCGACACGATACTTATACGAATACTAATCTGGCTCTTTACCTAAAAACTTCAATGTGGTTCAACATGATTGTTTCGTTACGTTATCGAACTATTTGAATGAATACCCCTATCCACAAACAAAAACCGTATAAATCCTATACCCCTCTGCTGCACTATATTAAAGAGTGAAAACTGTTAAAGGAAATCAATAACACATTATTAGTAAACACATCTATGCATCCCGAAAGCCCGTAGAAAAATCACATTTAAAGCAGTAAAACACCAATGGCCCACGGGTCCCTGTTCCGGCCTATCTCCGGAAACGAACTTCCTCTGAGGATTACTGTGACTCAAACCAGAGATTGGCTCAATTGATTCTAGATATATTTCAAGCAGGAGCTCTTCAGTGTCGTATTGGACTCTATTTGGAGGTATGCCTGGCTTTGCTATAAGTTCAATGTGTTAAAAAAAATGAACTCTAGATATTTTGATTGAAATACTATTTGAGCACAATGCTTGCACCAATTTGATAGTTATTTTAGGAACCCAAATAAAGCCTAGAATCCGCAAATTTATCTATTTCATTATTATATATAGTAGGTATATCTAGGTGACGTGGATGCACTTCTGTCGTCGAAGTACACATGTAATTGTTCCGTTCGGAAACTGTCGATACTTTAGCCCCACCAACCTTTAATCATTATTAATTTATTATCTCCATAAAATTCACCAAAGAACAAGTCTCACAACAAGATACCACTTTCTCTATCAACTATGCAAGTTGTAACAGCCACTAAGCTATGCTTATTGCTGTACGTGTTGGTACTTCGGTACTTTTTCTGCTGCCGAGAGGTATGCGTTCGTTACACAAGTGCAGAGGGGATGTAAAGGGCACACGCCGGCTGACAGTGCACCTGCGTCCTCTCTGAGATACTTGTGAGTTGTGAAGACGGTGCGAGGTATGTATGTGTGCGCTTGTTTTATGTGGGAAGATGAGCAGAGTGGTTTATGATGTAGAGAACGGTAGCTGTTAAATATAATGTATAATGAATATTCAAATTGCAATTCAGAGGGCATTGAATACTGAAATAACATGAATATTTAAAGCCAGATACCAGCCTCGGATAAGTTCCTTCTAAATTTTTGGGCAGATAATATCATAAGGCCAAAATAATACGGCTTTATCTTAAACTAGCTGACCCGCCCAACTTCGTCTGCGTCTCATTTTTCATTAATGCTCCGCTCCTATTGGTCACAGCGTGATGTTAAAGAATTTTTCAATTCGAACCAGTAGTTTCTGAAATAAGCGCGATCAGCCAAACAAACAAACTCCTCAGCTTTATATTGTTATTTTTTTAATTTTGTATTTTTCTTGTAAGTCATCGTAGTCCTATCAGAGCACTTTACTTGAGAATACATGACTTGTTTCCATGTCATTTTATCCTAAAAATAAAGAAGTCTGTACTACACTGGTTTGCATGGTTCTCATATAACCTTTCTTTTTTTTGATAAACTCTGCCCCACACTAGGAATTTCTCCTGTAACGTGGGTGCGTTCACAAACATACAAATTCACATACACAAACAGCCAGACCCGGAAAAACTATCTGTAGGCCATACAAATATTTGTTCCGTGCGGGAATCGAACCTGCGACACGCAGCGCAGCAGTCAATCGCCCAACCACTGCGCCAACCGTGTCGTCGTATTGTGAATGTGAGGACACGGTTGGCGTTGGGATTAAGGTTTCATTTGAGTTAGTCTGGCAGTTTGAGTTATTTATGCGGCCTACCCAAATGTCCTTACTTTGGTATTGTTCATCAAATCGTTGAGCTCCTTAAAGTTCTAAGTATGAGCTACACGATAACTGACAAATGCTTGCACTGTCTGGACAGGTCCACTCAAATCTGTGTGGCACTTTCCTAAAAAGGCCACCTCAGACATTAACCTACACGGTTCTCGTATGATTTGACCAGTACAGATTGTATGGACTTTAAAAGAGACTTTGACCTCTCTCTCTTTGTTTCGGTGTTTCTTCCCAGGGTAGTCAGCTAGGAAACACCGGCCTCATCTAGTTTAAAATGACCAAAAAAGATTGACGTGTAAAAGTGTTATGTCTAACCTACTTGCAAAATAAATATCATTTATCATTATAATTTTCAACACACATTATTTTACTTGTATCCAGAAAGTTATTCAACTCAATTAAAAGATAAACCTCTTACAAACACAAGCAAACGGCATGTAAATATATCTCAATTTACAGATCCATCCGATAGCAGCCCACAATAGACGAATATTGTTTAGTCAGACGTTTCTACAAACACAGCCTGCCAAGCTCGAGCATTGGGTTTCACTCACGGAATAAATAACAGATGGATGGCTAATCAGCATATCTCTTGGGTCAAACGCTCTGAACTTTTGGCCTCAACAGATTTCTAAGGGGCGTTAACGATATTGTTATGGCTTGAAAGATTAGCATAACTATTTAATGGCTTTTTTCGCTCACGAAGTAGAAAAACGGTTAGTTATCGCACTCACACGTGTTATGTTTTCTAAGGCAGTGGTTCCCAATATTTTTTTACGGCGACTCCCATTGAGTGTTATATGTATATAATGTTTTTGCGACGCCCGAAAAAAGATACCTACGGAAGCTCAGTTTGAGAAAACGAAAAGATACGGAGAATCAATGACACGGATGAATATGCTTTTCTGATTAAGATACACTGAAAAATATTTATAAAATGTGTGCATAAGGTCGACAAATCTTCGACAGTATAATATCTACTATAAACTTAGCTTAAACATTTTTTTTTTGCATAATACCTATTAAAATAACACAGTATTTCTTTGCTTCATTTCTGTTGGTTGCGACGCCCCTGGGAAAGCACCGCGGCGCCCCGGGGAGTCGCGTCGCACAGTTTAGAAACCTCTGATCTAAGCAATATTACCTATGTCTTGATTTGTTCATTTAGGAATGTGTTCAACAGATTTAACAGAACAGTAAACAACTTACACTGTTGTCAGCAGCCAGAAGCCGAGCTTTCTTCATAAATACTATTACAAATATTTTCCTCTCACAAAAGCATTGCCTCTCCATTTTCTAATTATCTTTGTTTCCACTATTAATTTCACTTCAAACTTAGGTTTTAAGATCAAACAAACGAACCTCCTAGAAAACTGTAATTTAAAGCAACTCATTAAAGTCCAAAGTCGTGTAATAAAGACCATATTAGCTCAATCATTTGAAAGTTCCATTGTGTGGAGTTTGTTCGTTAAAGTCGTGTGCGCCTCTGTTTGGTTTAGAGAGAGCGGCCCTGCGGCTCTGCTATCATACATTTGCATACATTATCATACATGTGGATAGAAATGTTATGAGAAATCGAGAGCACCGATTGATAATGAAATAACTTAAAGATGCAGCAATTTTATCGGTGGGAGAGTGTTGGCCTTGCGGTCATCGACCTGGTAGACGAAGGTTGTCTATGGAAATTACGTTTGTTTCCAGTTTTAGCTTGTTTTCCAGGTTTTTCTAGACAAGCCAGTGTTTATCTAGTTTTTTTTGCCAGAGAATACTAGAATCTTATTCACGCTTTTACTAATTCAACAACACTATTAACCGTATTAATAGTCTCACGTCACGCTCACGTCCAGACAAATTATTCAAAGATTTTATTTTCAAAAAGTTTAATTGTTTTTAATTTTTCGTTCCTGCTTTCCAAAATTGAACAGCTAAAATTCGAACTAAACTACACAAAACACGGCTGATTTAACCTCTCTAAAAATAAAATGTAAAATCTCCCTTCATCTAGTTCTTAGACAGCACGAGCGGACTGAATTGCATGCATTATCCACCCTTCAAACTCCTGACAGACCACTCAAACAACACATTAATTGTCAGCCTCACGTCTACTTCCTTCCAGAGTCAAGTTTTAGATTTCACTTCCTCTTAATTCTCTCTATTCACAATCGTCAAGCCCCCAATTACTTAGAGCCATTGAATTAATAATTCATTTGTTTTCTCCAATCATTTGGAACCCGCTGCGATCAACCCATGCCTACACTGTACCGCCAATTAATTCAAACGTTAAAACAAAAGCCTTTTATTTTGAAGTCGTTTGTCCGGCCTTTTGTTTTGAAGTCGTTTGTTCGACTTTCACTTTTGTTCAGCGTGTTTTGTTTTGCATGCATGTAAGTTATGCGTACTTGAGTACCTACTATTGATAGTTATGGTCTTTATAATTTAGTGCTATGCAGGTTTTTATTGCTGTAATGGACACCTCGGTATCTTGGTATGTTGCTTACAGCTCTGAGGCTAGGGTTGCCAACTTATTTTTGCTTAAGGCGGCACGTTGACAGGTTTTCAGGCTAAAGTAGAGTTTGACAATCACTCGCACATAGAATGAGCATTCTATTATATATTCTAAAATTGTTGTTTGTAGCAGGTAATCTTGAAATACTGATTCCATTACGAATATTCTTTAACTTATAGAAAGCAACGCTATCTCTATGTAGGCACCACATGTTACTTTACATCCCAGAACAACGCTCAGCTCCTGTCAAATTTTTAACGGATGCAAAATCTCTAGCTTACTAGCTATATATCTTTATATTAGGAAATGGGCAATAATTGAAACGATTTATTTCTTTAAATAACTATTAGTTTATATGTTTATTTTTTAATTAAACACAAAGCCTATATGTAAAAAGCCGATACGTCAACCATCCAACTTAGTAACTTTAAACGTAACGGGCAGAGAGGCATAGACAAGGTCGGTACCGTCAGGACCTCCTTGGCTGCAGGTCACTGGCAGACAAGGTAGAACTTTGGAAGCGTCTAGAAAAAATAAAAGAGTATTTGAATTAGGAATTAAAAAATATGTTTTGTTTTTATACGGGACTCTTGTACCAGCTCTCTTCTAAGGCAGATACCGAATGAAATTTTAATATTAGATATTCTTAATTGGTGCTAGCGTGGGGTCCGCTAGTGCTACAGTACTACAGATATAAAATTAGGGATGACATTCTCGGAAAAGTGGTTGTGTAACATTATTCTATGTTGAACTAGAACAAACATATTTTTGCTTAGAAAATCAACACTCTAGATTAGAGTAAGGTCGACAACCCTAAGGCTGGCGCTAAAAAGAAAGGCGTGTTAAGATAAGGTCTGTAGGCGTTGCACAGATAACATAACACTTGTATCTTTATTTATTGAAAGTTTAATTTTGTATGGTCTTTGGCTAGCTGTAATTCATTTTGTATAATGGTTCTGATATTTGAGCTTTTGTGAGAAATTTTGCAACATCATCACATCGCATTATATCCCTAGAGTCAACAACATTATTATCATGAACGACTTGGATATGCTACAAATATACTAATAATAAAAGTATCTTATCATACACAAATTGACCAATAAATCTGCCTAGGCTTTTCCCAACTATATTGGGGTCAGCTCCCAGTCTGGATGCAACTGAGTACGAGTATTTTGCATCGAGTTGCGGTTACCGCCACAACTCATTAACTGGGTAACACAGTACCCCTTGACAAGACTGCTGTTACATTTTCTAGCTCCTGACTATCCGTAACCGCTGTCAAAGATGTTCAAATGACAGCCAGGATCAACAGCTTAACGTGCTTTCCGAGGCACAGATAATCTCGGTATGTATCGGATGGTCACACATCTACGGTCCGACCTCGTCATTGCTTTACAAACCCATCGGGCTATTGTATAGTAACTAAGTGATCCTACTAATATTATAAACGCGAAAGTTTGTAAGTATGGATGGATGGTTGGATGTTTGTTAGTCTTTCACGCAAAAACTACTGAATGGATTTTGATGAAATTTGGCAAGTGGTAGATTATAGTCTGGAATAACACATAGGATTTTTTATCCCGGGAATATGTTCCCTTGGGATAATTTTCGACAATCACGCGGGCGGCAACTATTTACAATATTACCGTTGCTTATTAAACCATAAAACAACGTAGTCTCCTGAACTGCCTGAAGTGTGCGAGACACAGACACCATCCACATGCTCACAATCGCCCATAACCCCGTGTTCCCATAGAACGCGATCGGAGCGATAGCCGCGTGGCAATTAACCCGTGACCCCGTCCCCCGTGCCCCGTCCCCCGTGCCCCGTCCCCCGTCCCGCGCCGCTGGCCTGCTATCAGACAATGGCGATCAGGTTTATGAAGCATTGCCTAGGCTTTGCTTGATTGTAGGGGAGTAGGTTCGTTGGAGGTTTGTGTAATTTGATGTAGGAAGTATAGTATTATTTGTAACCCAACATTATCTGGTCTTCTAATCCAAATATGAATTAGAAGACCAGACAATGGGTACATGGTGGACATTTCACCTGTTAACACGTAAAATGTTTAGGGAATACTTTCATTGTGTTTACCGCTAAAGGGTGGAATTCCCTGTCGGAGTCTGTGTTTCCTGTCAGCTATAACCTGGGAGTCTTTAAGTCAAGATTGAATAGATTACTTCTAGGCAAGTGTGCTTCGCCGTTAACCACATCATCATCCTAATCATCAAAAATAATATAAAAAATTGAGGGCCGTGCAATAAATTTCTTCTTCTTCAATACATCTTTATTCATCGTTACAATCTGTGAAGTTATATTAACTTTCACACAGTCCATTTCATATTTAGTATTTGTTATTATGGTTGGTTGAAATTATTGTAACAACAATTCATCATCTGCCTAGCCTTTTCTCAATTATATTGGGGTCGGCTTCCAGTCAAACCGGATTCAGCTGAATACCAGTATTTTACGTGGAGCGGCTGCCTACCAGACCTCCACAACCCATTAACTGGGTAACACGGTACTCCTTGGCAAGGCTAGTGTCAGATTATCTGGCTTCTGACTATCCGTAACGACTGCCAAAGATCTACAAATGACAGCCGGGACCAACGGCTTAACGTGCTTTCCGAGGCACGGAGGAGTCTCGGTATGTTAAGATGGTCACCCATCCACAGACCAACCTCGGCAAGCATTGCTTAACCTTAAAGATCGACCCCGTGCGGCTGTTATTATTTAGCCACGAGCTCACAATAATTACAGTGGATAAATATATCTACTTTATACTTGTGTGACCAGCTATAGCAGCTATTATTTATTAGTATTTTTGTACTGCTCCGGGCCTCTACCCTCGACATACTGGGCAATTAACGCGTTCTTCTCCCCTTAATTTTCAAATGTCACTAGAGGTCAATCTACCAGTATTATAAATAGTTATTGACTTCGCAATTAATTATTATTGACAAAAATAGATCAACACGAAGCCGGACTCTACTGTTACCTGATATGTAGCGCTTAAAAATGTAGATTATAAATACTGAAGAATTAAATAACAAGCCCATTTGTAAAGAATGATATTAATTGAAAATTCAACCTCACTTATCTCCTTCCAAATTGCTTACCATTGTATCAGTAGACACTAGCCAGCCATGTAGCATCACTCACAAATACTCCGCCGACCTCGACGCGGCCTCACGTGACCTCGCACACCATTCACACCAGATTACACCACAATGTTTACTTACCCACTAATACCTATTATTTACGATAATATAAATTGCAAACTTCAATTAGTTTCGGTAAAAAATCAACAAAAATAATATTTACGTAATTACAGCATGACCAAAATAATTTTGCAGTTTATAGTGGCGCTGCTTGTCAAGGCAAAATGCAGCGAAGCGACATATTGAGTACATTTCATTTTGGTTAACGGTTTTGCCACCTGCAAAGATAAGTTGGGCGCTTTGTTTAATTGAATGTAACATGCAACTCGCCATGTCCGGTGACCATGTAATTGAATGTGAATTAAAATTATAATAAATTATTTCTTTTTGGTAGTGTTTGTTTCTAGTATGAAGCAATGCATGCTCTTTCTCATTAAGTGCTTGAATTTGATTTATTACTGTTGTAGGTAGTTTTTTTAATGCATATTAGGGTGTGCACACAATAACGCAAGCCTAGCGCACGCATGGCGCATTCTAATGCGCGTCTGAAATGTTCGCTCAATGCCCGCCGGGTAAG
The DNA here is from genome assembly GCA_905163435.1 of Mamestra brassicae. Lineage (NCBI taxonomy): Eukaryota > Metazoa > Arthropoda > Insecta > Lepidoptera > Noctuidae > Mamestra > Mamestra brassicae. Next base: position 17,836,205 of record LR991003.1, on the reverse strand, counting down.
GAAAACGTGCGCGTTTACAATTCAGAGATTACCTTTAAATGTCATACAGTCTTAAAGGGGATTATAAGATTTAAGACCACGCCTTATTACACTTTTTATTGCAGCTTTGAACGCCTATAAAAATGTTATAGCTTATATTTCAAGACTTAAAAGTTCTCTCTTACAAGGAAGTTTCTATTAAGGACCATTCTGACCGCGAGCGTTCGTAACATGATTTTCTTTCACAAACATGAGGTGGGTGAGTATACGCAATTAACAGTCGTAGGTATTTGTGACAATAAACACGACAAAAAAATCTTGTTTTGTATATGGGTGCCAATACTAGGTAGTATTGGCTAACTTTTAAGATACTTTAGCAGTTGCAATCTAACAAAAATGTATGAAAATTGAGGCTTTTTTGACAGATTGCGACTGAGATCAGATTGCGAACAAATGTTCGTTATGTAACAAATGCTCGCGCAGCGAATATTTACGAGAGCTCAGTCTTAAGGTGGAAGCGCAAGGGTAGCCCGCGAAATTCAAATTTTCTTATGAACCTATTCTTTTGCAATTTGCAGGTCAGTGTCAGGCTATGTTGAACAAAATATGATTCGTGACCGTAAAACGTATTTATTTACAGAATCTTCATCATCTACCTAGCGTTTTCTCAACTATATTGGGCTCGGCTTCCAGCCAAACCGGATTCAGCTGAATACCAGTATTTTACGTGGAGCGGCTGCCTACTAGACCTCCACAACCCGTTAACTAACCAGACTATTTACAGAATTATAATCATTATTAAAGTCATCGATTTCGCGGGCTATCAGTATAATGTGTTTTAACAAAAGCTCCCTATGGCGCACCTTTACGTGAGCGTAGCAAATGGAAAGTCAATACATTGCCCAGTAGCGGTCAGACGTAATATCCGTTTAGTTATGTGTGTGTAAAAACAATGGGTTAACTTACTGAGTGAGGCTTTTTGTGGCGTAACCTTTTGGTTTGAGGTGGTCCGAGGTTTTGTAACAATAAACATGGTCATAAAATGCCGAGAGGTGATCCGGTGTTCTTAATTTTCTTTGAGAGCAGTTCTCATAGTTTGAAATAAAATATTTATGATCGATGCGTAAAATTCTCGTTGAGCATCGTAGTCGCATTATCTACGGCAGCCTCAAATTGTTTCGGAATTAAACTGAATTTCTAAAGAAGTGAGGTATACTACAAATGTCAACGAGTCCCGTAATGAGCCGTTTTCATGAACCGAGTTCCCAACTTATGACTTTTATATTATAATCGTAGGTAATTCGTTCTCATTATGTGTGTAGCCTTTAACCAAACAATATTACATTGACTGAAAGTTTTCTACCGGAAAAACAAAACTCGAATCTACACGAAATAATCCGTTTGTGACTCTAATGGTCGCACATTAGTACCACAAAGTCGTTTATATGTCATCTAAAACCTCATTCAAATAGCACTAAAACTCCAAAATAGTGTCGCGATAAATCTGTGAGACAATGCCGTTCGCCCACGGAGCGAGTGAGCTTCGGCGCAGGCGCATGGTTGCCGGTCGGCGCTTACCGCTTACGTACGAGGCGGTTACCGGTAGGTTACCAGTGGTAATGCACCGTTACGAGCCGTAAGTTGGGTTACATGTGGTTGTGTCATTTGGGCTCGCGTGTGGTCGAATACACGAATGTTTTTGGATATTTTGATAGTTAAGTGAAGTTGTTGGGACTAAAATGGGTGTTTATGTGCGATGACTGTGATTAAATCGATTAATGAAAGCAAGCAGACGGAACACTTAATTTACTTTTATTTCTCTTGTCCACTCACTCTTATAATGGTATAAAAAACACATATAAAAAATCTAATTTCCGGCCAGTGTGCATCCATGGAGATATGAGTATAATAAATTGATCAGTGCGTACAGCTAAAGAGTAGAATTCCTTGCCGGAGCCTCTGTTTCCTGATAGCTACAACTTGGAGTCTTTATGTCAAAAGTGACTAAGTTACTTCTAGGCAAGCGTGTTCCGTCGGCGACCACATCATCGCTTTCAATCAAGTGAGATTCTGGTTTAACGCAAGCCTATTAATATATATTTTTAAAGTTTTTTTTTTTTATATATCACTGTTAATGCCAGCCAGAAAGATAAATTCTCGTAACATCATAATGAATACGTCCAAAAGAATAAAATCTAACGTCGCTATATAATAACCGATCATAACAGACATTAAGCTTATTTATAATTATAAAATATTTGAGTCATTAATATCTGGGCCACATTCCGAAACACAAAAACGATTAAATCTCATCCCATTCTAAGTGGAGGATTAGGGCTGGCCCAAGATTATTTGGTTCTTGACAACATTTTCGAATTAAACCTTCTTAATGAGCGAGAGCAGCTATTAAGAGCTGTCGCATTTTGAAACGAAAAATTAAGACAGTTTTAAATGCCAATTGAAAGTTAAGAAACCTTTCTTTTCGTCGTGTCCACAGAAACACAATAAGGAAGGCTACCAGTAGCCAGTTTATTTTATTGTCACAAAGTTCGTAAGTTCAACAATTGCCATTTATGAATTTCAAATTTTTCACTTTTTCTTTTTTAATATAGGAACCCCACTCTAAGAATTTCTCCTGTATCGTGGGTGCGTTTACAAACACATAAACTCACATACACAAACAGCCAGCCCGGTACAACTATCTGTAGGCCTTTAAATTATAATAATTTGTTTATTTCAATTCCATAATACCGTTAGTTAGTAGGTTCCATTACAACTTATAAAAGTATATTAATGACTTAAGTACCAGATAAAAGGACAACCCAATTAGTCGGCAAAGACAGGAGTCATGCTGGCATTTGCCAAACCAAACGTTATAAAAAACATTTCTGCGCAAAAATGTCGCCTGGGGCCGCGTTCCCACTATGTCGCGACGACAGATTATCGTGTCGTTTAAAGCGTCGTGGCTTGTGTATTTAAATGGAAGTGTTCACATATAGGACGACACGATCAACCGTCGTCCACGACTTTTTACATACAAAATGTATGGCAGTCGTCCAAAATGAAAAAATCGTCGCGACATAGTGGGAACGCGCCCTGACTCTTTTCACTCTGTATCTCTTGTAAAATGGTTTTCAAAAGCCTGTAAAGTAAGTGTAACATTTTATTTTATAACCAACGTAAGCTGTGTCTCTGCCAGCCCTGGTTAGGACTCGGCCAGTAATTAACGAACGGTGCAGTGAGCGATGGAGTGATACTTCACGTTAATGGTAGGCTCTCATAACCGGCGAGGGACTGACTCTTCACAATGTGCACCACCAGCATCCCGGGTTTATAATGTCGTCTAATTGAGGGGGTAAGAGGATTGGGGAGATTGGGTTTTAAAAGCTGTAAGTTTATGTAGAGCTTTATCCTATTTCCCATTGGAATGGGTTGTCTCTTTTTATCCCAATCGGTTTTAACTACCCAGCAGTTAAAACCGATTGGGATAAAAAAGGGGGTAAGAGGATTGGGGAGGTTGAATTTTAAAAGCTGTAAGTTTATGTATAGTTTTATCCTATTCCCCATTGGAATGGGTTCCCTTTGTATCCCAATCGGTTGTACCTGCTAGGTAAATGAGTGAAAGAATAAAGTTAATAATTTAATGTTTTACGTTATTATCATTGTTCTTATATGAATCACGCTCATCTCGGCTCTCGTAATAACTGCTAAATTGAGTAAAAATAAAAAGTTTTATTTTTTTATTTTGCTATAAGTTTTCGTACATGGATCACGACTTCACCGTCATTAAATTAGCTTTAAAACTGTTAATTAGTTAAAACATATTTGCTTGCCTATTTGCAACCTTTCAAAATGCCACGGTCCAATTTGTTGGGGCTGACCAAAGTTGGCAAGCGCAAATGGGTGAAACCACAATTTGCCCTTCAAGCAATGTCTGTCGCAACCAACTAGAAATCAGCCCATTCATTAAAATACTAGCCTTTTCATTGAACTGCGCCGATTAATCTATTTGGCTGCGACATGTCCATCAATTACAAAAAAAAAAAAAAAAAGAAAAAAAAAATAGACAGCACGGTTGGCGCAGTGGTTGAGTGATTGACTGCTGCGATACGTGTCGCGGGTTCGATTCCCGCACGAAACAATCATTTATATGGCCTACAGATAGTTGTTCCGGGTCTGGCTGTTTGTGTATGTGAATATTATATGTTTGTAAACGCACCCACGATACAGGAGAAATTCCTAGTGTGGGGCAACGTTATTTAAAAAAAAAAAAAAAATTGTTCGAAAATTTTGCTCTCGCCTTGACACGATTGTTTAATGTAAACAAACCAAATGTTCGAATCAAGAAATCACTCGGCTTTAAGAGCTATTAATGTCAGTGAGATATGGATACATTTAAGTGCCCATATCACTAAAACACCAAAGTTAAGCTATAACTTTAATGTTATTTAAACACAGACGTTGTAATTGATACCGTATCGTAAAAGCAATTAAGTTGTAAACTATCATGTGAAACATTTTATTTGTTTGGTCTAATATTACGGACGGCGGCCATTTTATTATGCTTTGTCAGAAATAGTCTCAATGTTGCGTGACCGATACTGATGGAGATATTAAACTAATTTATAGCTTAATCTTAATATGGGATGCTTAATTTGTTTGCATAAGATAAAATACAGGCTGTAATAAAAGTCAAACTATTAATTCTTGTTTATTAGGTAAATAAAACATGAAAATAGTGGAAAATAACTCGAAATCAGTTACGACTCTCTTGTGTTTGTTTTTAGTGAAGTTCCTAACGAAAGATTAGAAAGCTGAGGAGTCCAATTTCCTACCGGAGTCAGATTCTGAGGCTATAACCCAGAAGTGCTAGACAACGTGCCATTCTAAAATCGAATACGATTGTCGGAATGCCAAAATACAAGGGATTGATGACGTGACATTCCGACAGCGTTTGTCAATCCCGTACATTGTTGACGTTTCGACCATCGCCTTCACCACGCTACCGCTGTCTGGATGTCACTTGTCTGAAACCTCTGGGGGTCTTAAATCAGGCGTGAACAGCCGGTCGATTCTGTAAACATGTCGAATTGAAGGCTAGCGTGAAGTGATCACGAGGTGAGCTGCCTTCACTTCGACATGTTTGCAGATTCGGCCGGCTGGTTATTTCTAGCCAAGTGAGCTTTCCATTAGGTGTGATTGTGGCCAAACGCCAATCAATATTAATAAAAAAAAAACAATTTTACCATTTTATAATATTAGTTCAGAATACTCTTTCAACGCCTGCCAATTAATGGCCTTTTACGAGTATATATCGTGAGATTATGGTTCATTAAGTTAAATGTATACTTAAGAGCAGGTGCAGACTGTTGCACTGCATAGCACAACTACACCGCACCAATACTGATTACTAGTTATTTATTTACAAACTAGTTGATGCCCGTGACTTCGTCCGCGTAAATGTCGATAACCGTTGATGCAGACGAAGTCGAAGCCGAATTTGGGACTAAGTAGCCTATGAATAAATCCGACCATCAAGAATTATCGTTTCTAACTTCAAAAAACAAAGACTTTAATACAAAATGACTTTCTAATTTCCTCCCTTTAAAGTTGAAATTTCCTGTAGCATGTCTTAAATAAACCTATTTTCTAAATTTCAGTCTAGACTTAGTAGTTTTGGCTGTGCGTTGTTAGTAGTCAGGAAAAACGATTATAATATTTATTTATTTTATAATATTAATTTTATTATTGTAATATAATCTATCAATAATGTATACAGGTATGACGCACCCGTTATTAATTCACATACACGTACACATTCCAGTCGTGGTTTGTATAACAAAAAGTATTTTAGCATAACTATTTATTTCAAATCGTAAACTTTTAACCGAGGCGCATAAAAGATTCATCGGTGACCATAATATATATATTCAATACATATTTATAGGCTTCTCATAAGGTCAAAGTATGTAGTTTGAGCATATGTATATGGCGTCAAAAATGTAGTAAATATGGTAATAATTAAGATAAGAATGTGTGACTTTTTGAACATTGGAATCTAATGTTACCTACGGGTGATAATTTATAGGTTGTTTTTTGGGATAAAGAGGCTCTAATTTAACAAAAAAATATTAAATTTGAATCCGAAATATATGACCTGTACAATGTGAGTATAGTATATTATTGTAAATATGTGAGTAACATGTCTCTTGCTAGCAAACTTAGTTTTATCTCTGCTGGTATTGCTTTGTTGTACCTATTAGTATATAAGTGTGTGCTGTATATTAGGGTAATGTTGGGTGCATTGTGCTCACATAATATAATCAATTTATCAATGTATGTACACAAAATATTGTAAAACTTATATTTGAAAAGAGTAACTATGGAATTTCTTGACCGTTCTTCTCCATAAGAATCTACTTTTTGCGAATGGACAACTACAGTCACTAATATTTTAATTTCAAACTGTAAATTTGACGTTCAAAAGTGCCTTTTAATAGTCTAGTTGAAATAAATGAATTGACTTTGAATGTATTCGACTTCTTCTGATCGTCTGTCTGTTTTCTATAGCCGTGTTTCTTACTACTTAAAACTATATTTTTGTACTAAAATCAGTTTTCATTAACCCTCTACTAATTCTTAACTGCGGTTCATCTTCATCGTCCTTTCGCTTTCTTTCCATTAGAATGACACGACTTCCGACTTCGAACCTGTATTTATAAGTTAAAGTGTCTATTTACATTGGTACCTGCTGAAGATCGTTTAGCTGGTCAGTGGGTGCCACTAGAGGCCTACCCAAACGTTGTACAGTCAACAAAATAGATAAGTAAGCAGCGAGCTTAAGTTTTAGCTTCTTTAAAACACATGTGAAGCGCGTATTTAATAATATGTAGGTATGCAAGTCTATGGCATGGTTTGTCTGAGTGTGTTTTATGTTTAAAATGCGTACTTTGGTTTAGTAAATGGAACAAAATATAATGAATGATGGAAGTTAGAACGCTGTGTTCAGAGCGTTGTAAAATTACCTTTTACTAATTTGTTTTACAAATCGTTTTTACTTACATTCTCAAGATTATTTTGTTTAGAAGTTTTTTTCGCTGATGGGGTTATTTTGTTTAGCAGACTATTGTTGATCCTACATCCGCCTGTGATGGCGTCATATTTTTGCTAAAGATTAGTTACTAGAAAAGTTTGTTGCATTGCCAATAAGTACCTGTTTTTTTTTGGTAAACTTTTTCAAAAACTAAAACCTAGTTAGATCGATTTATCGCCCCCGAAACGCCCTGCATACTAAATTTCATGAAAAAAGTTCGAACCGTTTACGAGATTCATATTATAAATATACTTACCTATACAAGAATTGCTTGTTTAAAGGTAATAGATAGATCTTTAACCCTACCAACAAATATGCTTATGCCATAGTCGGGATTCGAACTAACGACCTCTCGTGCACCAGTTCGCTTCTTAACCGTTAAGCCATAGCGACTTATTTTCTCACTAACTCACGAAGTGATGTTAAAGCATAAATATAAAGCGAAAGCCTCACGTGGTCATGACACTGTTTTCTAACCAGAACAGCATTAAATAAGATAAACTGTGCGGTAACCAGCAGTAACCTTAGAAACTGGCTCTAAAGGTGCGTCTACCATGATGTGCGAGGATGCGTAGCGACGGATAATGTGTAAGATATCCACCAATAAATGGTTACTGTTTTTTTGTTATAATTGATGGGTCACGCGATGGTGGAAAGCGATGATGTGGTCGAAGGTGGAAACTGGTGGAAAAGAGCTTTAAGGAGGCGTGATCTTGTGGAAAAACAAAAAATTGAGATTGAGGCTTGACTGTGACCGTATGCTAGGGATGTATGCGCCATATCTTGATTTGTACGTAAAAGACTGATTCGTCGCACAGCAGATTTTGCTACGAATCCATGCACCACTTAGCTTCCTATTTCAGCTTTGATAGGAAGAGTCACGCCGTTTGAGACTCTCAAACGATTATATATTGCGATATTGCATGCCCTACTTGAGAGTACCTAAACCGTCTATTTTGTTGCTAAAGTGGACCAGTCGACGTGGGTCAACAGTTCCTACTAGAGATAGACCAAATCAAAATCAAAGCCACACCAATCGACCGACGGCGAACAAATTCGATTCAATTGGTGCAGTAACACCCTAACACAGCTTCGCTACGTCTCCTCGCACATCTCCTGTGGAACCACACCCTTAAGCTAAAAGAACTATGTATGTGACTATAGAACGTTGTAACGGTCCCTTGTATCTCGCAGATAGAACATTGTTCTCTTGTTCCTACGCACACTTTCTGACGAGTTTACTTTACAAACAATGGATGAAATGCGAACCATTAACATAGGACTAAGATAGCTGTCGTTTTACGTCTTGGAAAATTGTGATGTTGGATGAAATGGTTTCTTAGGCAGGTGGAAAATTTTTGCTTCAGTTTAGACTCCTCTTAACTTTAGAGGAATGTGTCCTGAGCTTGTCTTGTAAAACATAGTAGACGTAAATAGTAAGAGTGTTTACGTTTACATTGTCTTCTTAATAGAATGGTTATTGTTATTTTTGTTTACCAATCATAACGACAAACAAAACAGTCCATACGACTAATATTAATCGCAATGTCAATGAACGTAAAATAAAGAGTTCAAATGAGCACACCCTTAGGCGTCGGCCCCACTGCGCGCGGTCAGCGGTCAGAGTTCCGAGTTCACTGTAATCTATGCGGTGACTCAGAATCCTGCACAAACAAAAGCAGTCAGACCGCGACAGTCAAAGTGAACGCGCGTTCTGTCGGAGTTCCATTTTTTTCAAAAGCTGGAAGGTCACGATGTCCGACGAGATCGAAAAGTTTGTTGAATTAGTGAAAGACAAACGTTTTCTTTATGATTTGCGAGACATTTGGTTGAGAGTGACATTTGGTTTTCAGTAAACAGAGCGTGTGACGTGTTATCACTGCTCAAGATGACTGAACTCCTGATTTGTAGACCGCTATGTGCGAATGTGTGAAAGCGGAACGCACAACTCGACCGCATGACGCAGACCGCCTTGGCGTTGTGTTGGGCCTCCGCCAGTAGTTACTAGTTTGCCTTAATCATTGATAGAAACGGTTAGGTATCGAAATCTAAAAAACTGTTAGCTTTAGTAAGGACAAAACTCCCAAACTCATTATGATTTTCAAGGATTCGATCCTTGTTATTTTACACCACCTCAGAGTACATTAGGCCTCCTGAGGCTTACTTCCCAGCTGTTACCTCATGCTATCTGCAGTCCAGTCCAACTAATTTCACCATCAGCGCCAAGTTTCACTTTTAGTGCAACAACAGTGAATCCCTCGTGTTTCTTATATACTTTTAATTAGATACTGTTTATATGTGCTACTGGTCGTTATCAGAGCATAACGCTGCGCTGAGAAACACGCCAAGAATTACAATGAACTGGTTTTGGGTCAAACTGTAGGTACAAGACATAACTTCACGCATTTTATTGCTAAAAGAATTTATTAGGTTAAAGGCTTGTTCTCAAGATTGTGGTATCAAAGTACCTACCAACATTTTATACGAAGGGGCAAAAAAAAGGAATTTTCATTGTGCACACAGATTTTTCTCTGGTTTGTTTCTCTAGTAAGTACGTACGTAGTAAGTTTGTAGAGCAAGCCTGTTGCGATGAATCAGGTATAATTTCTCCAACCAAGGTCTTCCTAAGGAATAACAAAACTGCCAAAATATGGGTTTAAGAACTAACGTTGCAAGTACTTACGATCGCTTTTCCATTCCGGGATTATGGCATTATCCTATATTATATGTACCTATTTAGCAGAATTTCACAGTGTTGCATTTACTTAGGTAAGTTAGCCCCATAATTACCGAATATAAGTTTTTATTGAACCGGTTGGACGCTCTGAATCTCTGAAGCACTTAAGTATGTAACTTGAGTTAAAAGTAGTACGGTAGGTTTAGGTCTAGTCTTAAAATTTACATTAAGTTAAGTACTGCAACAAAGTAATTTTGCACTTAATAACGCCTCATAGTCGTACTCATAATGATAACTACCGAGAATCTTAACACTTTATAGCACACTCGCGTTTTATAATTCCATTCTACAGCCAATAAACTATTATTTTATTGCTGTGAGGATCACCTGGATACTGTACGGAATCGGCCGACAATTTCAGAGTCCCCAGTTGTCAGTCAACAACTGAGAACTCCCCTTAGCAGAAAGGAACTTTCTAAGTTTGTGTCATTTTTTTCTTACTTAAAAAGATCGACTGGCGACAGGTGAAAATCGAGTATAATTTTTTTGTGCATTTCTTTCAATACATATTCTGCTTTATTAAATTTCACCTTAGCGACAATTACCACCTATGTAGTTTTTTGACAAATACATCGCTTTGTCAGTTGTATCTAGTGGCTCTAGACAATGTGCAAATTGTCTAGAGCCAGATACCAGCGATGGCAATTATTGTCGAAAAGCCAAAATATAAGAGATTGATCACGTGACATTTCCACAGTGTTTGTCAATCCCATTCATATTTCACGTTTTGACATCGGATTAGCCACGCTTCCGCTGATAGAATGCCACTTGTCTAGAGCCCCAGGTCCGTATGTCTGTATCATGTGACGCACAGGTGATTTTCAGTACATATCACAAGTACTTAAGCTACATTATAATTTGTATCCACTAATTTCAACTTAGTCTACTTTCATAAGTATCCTTCCGACGGAAAACTAATGCACGGAGCTGCCACAACACCAACTTCTAAACTTCAGGCTGCCACTGAGAAATACCGAATGAAAAAATTAATAACTCTTGCCCAACCTTAATCAAGAACCAAACTCTTGATCAAGAAATCGCACAACAACCACGAGACGAATAGATACTAATCTTGAAGTCATTAGCTAGTCGTTTACTGTGCAAAATGACGACGACTCTTCATAAACTCGCTAGAAATCTAATAAAACAGACGTACGCATGTAAACTAAAGAAAACCTTGCATTTATTACTAAAAAAGCAGTACTTAAATAACTTAATTACATGCAGTGCCACGTCTCCTCTGCCAGCATTGTATGAGCTCTATGCCAAACAACAGCTGAGCCAAGCATAAACTGAAGAACAACTTGTAAGTTGCAGCACTTTGTTCAAGCTGCGAGCATTCCGAGATGGGCTTTGTTTATGTTAACTTTCCAGAGGCGTAATGGACAAAGTTGTATAAGTTGTATTGTGTTATAACTGAAAGTATTACCCAGCTAGCTTCGAAGTCTGTGAAGTTTGTAACCGTGTGATGGTTTAAATGGCTGAATAAACTATTACATATGTACTTCGACATAGTAACTAATTGAGTTTGAAACTCTATTGTTTTTTATATTTCTATGGGTAGTAACCAACCGACCGACTGACTTCCAAAAAGGAGGAGGTTCTCAATTCGACTGTATGTTTTTTTTGTATGTTTATTATGCGATCATTCCGTCAATTGATTTTGATTTTGATTTTTTTATTCGAAAGCCTATAATCCTGAGGTGGTCCCACCCAAAAGAAAAATTGAGGATAAAGTTTTATTAAGTAATATACATAATCTTAAAGTAATGTAATAATCTCTATTTCGGGTTGTATTATATCACCGCCATATTTGCAACCTTTTCGAATCGTTTTTGTAATATACCTACTTATAACGTGATTTAAAAGAGTGCCCATGGAGTTTCTTTCACATTCTTCTCCATACAAATCTACGCTTTGTATATATCCTTGAACTTTCTAACTCTTTGACAGTTCACAATTGCCAGTAAGTGGTTTTTTATTCAGCCTGTAATGTCCAACTGTTTTGAGCAAAGTCCTCCAAATCCTTTCAGGTATCTTTCCCCGAGCCACCTCAAACTAAAAATGTTATAATTTAAATAATTAAACCATTATACAGGTCGTATTTGTCAATCTATGTCGTCAAATGATGTGTGAAAAGACCAGTTTCAAACGCCATAACGCAAGTTTTAACTCATACGCAGCTCAGTTGGAATAAATAGTTCCCCACTATTATTCAAACGAGATTAATAACTTTTCTATAAGATATACTACAATGAGAATGATACAGTTTTACATAAATCATAACGATATGTGATCATAAACATCGCCATTCCTCTCAATAGAACAATGACACTAAGATCATCAATCTACACTTCAAACTGCTGCATAACGCGTCAGTAAACTGCTCGATAAAATGACGTGAAGTTAAAAAACTCATTAAAATGCCGGCGCGCGCGCAACGCGGAAGCCTCTGAGATTGTCTATGGTGCGTAAAAACAATGATGCGCTATTTAAATTGACACCTTTGATGTGAGTGAAGAGTGATGAAATTCTTGATGTTGAGTGATATACTTATACGGTATTGTGAAGGTTTGAATGACTCTTAGGGAAGCAGTACTTTCAGACTATATTTTGTAGTTCTGCATTAATCATACCTTATTCATTTTCACCCATATCTTTGGGTTAAATAAGTGACATCCCAATAGCAAAACTATCAAGAAGTTCAAAATGACAGGCACGACCGAAATGTCAATTGACCCTTTCAATTTGACATTTCGACAATCGCAATCGCTGTTACAATTCCACTTTGTTTGGAGCCTCAAATTCTTTAGTTAAAATCACACTAATATTATAAAGGTGAAAGTTTGTGAGTGTGTGTATATTTGTTACTTCTTAACGGCTGGACCCATTTAGATGAAATTTGGTATAGAGACTGTTTGAGTCCCGGGAAAGGACATAGGATAGGATTTTATCCCGGGAGTATGTTCCCTTGGGATAATTTTCGACAATCACGCGGGCGTAGCCGCGGTCTCTAATCTTCTCAACCCCATTTCGGTCAACGAAGATTAACCTAGTACGCAGAATATATTACACAAATTTTTAAACACAGCTGCACCCTCTATTCGTTTACTCTAATATAGATTTTTTCTCATCTAACTCTTCTCAATATAGAACTACTAAACTCCTTTCTTCTAAAATCTATTTTCCTTGCTTGGCTCTTCAATTAAACATTCTCATCTCGTCTAATTTCACAGTAATATTATCTTTTGTAATTACACAAGTTGTATAACCCATCAGAATTGTATTATAACCATTGAGCCCTCTTAATAAAGGAAAAAGGAAATTTAGACCGGATGCGCAGTTATCCTTGGCATCTTAAAAAGCTAGACGTATCGTATCCAGAGCTATGGTTTTCCGGAAGCCATAGCCGCCATAGCGCGCTATGAATAATGTATCTGTGACAATTAGCGCAGGAGGAATGCCGGTTAAGGCTGGATTGTTCCCCGCTGAGCTGGGGATTGTAGTCCTATGGTGTGAGATGGTACCACCCTTGTTTATGGTAGTTATGTTTGTTATTTAATTACTTACTCCTTTCGCCATTCGTTAAGCTGGCCACATTCCAGGTACGTAAGTTAACTCATGCACGAAAATACTTCGTTGATTATTACGTTAGTCTCCGATATAACCAATTTACAGTACTCGTATTTGTATAATTTCATTTCATTACATAGGGATGATTCTTTGCAGTTTTTGACATTAATCAGTCGAATATTTATTTATTTATTTAAACTTCATGTACAATAGTGGTACATGGGCAGACTTAATTCATCAAGGCATTCTCTACCAGTCAGTCAGTCAATATTCTGTGATTGGAACAGTTAATAGAAATTACATATACAACCTTAATTTATTAAGATGCTGGTATCTAGTGCTTATTGCTCAAATGTCACTATCACCGATTCGTTTCATTTTAACTTAGTTTCTCGTGGAAATACACCTCACTTATTTGCTCACTAACTAAATACATAAATATGTGGGATAGAGTAGTGTTAGTATGTACTTTTAACAATCGCAGCTTGGGCCACCGGCCAATATATATATATTTTTTTTTGTGATGTATCTATATAGGCATTTCAGTAGTCAAGAAGGTAGTTTTGCTTCCTCCCTAATCCTAGCAGACTTTAGCTTTCGTTTTTTGCACCTACTAAATAAACTATGCCTAAATTTCAGCCTTGTGAATAGGATCTCACTCGAGGTGGCGACCAGCTCTTAGATGATTACCATGACTAATTAGTCGTTAAAATATTATGAAATTACCAATTATTTGAAAATATTCTATTAAAAATACATTAAACCAGCACCCAGACTTAAAAAAGTGATTTAATGGCTTTTGCACCTGATACCTGGACATCGGCCGTCGGCCCAAGCTAGCAAATATGCGTATGTTAAAAAACATACTAACAGTACCTACTCTATCATCATCTGCCTAGCCTTTTCCCAGCTATATTGGGGTCGGCTTCCAGTCAAACCGGATTCAGCTGAATACCAGTATTTTACGTGGAGCGGCTGCCTACCAGACCTCCACATCCCATTAACTGGGTAACACGGTACTCCTTGGCAAGACTGGTGTCAGATTTTCTGGCACTAACACTACTCTATCCCACACATTTAATGAGAGAGAAATAAGGAAGTTTTGGCAGCTCTAGGATCTTAGTCCATAACAACAACAGTTAACCGACATTTTTCCCACGCATAATTTTATCGAATTAATAGCTAGTGAGGGTTGAACTAGAAACTTCAGGAACCGGGCATTACTGTGCTAAAATAACAATTTTAAAAATACCTAAGTCTTAATTTAAAATGTAACACCCAGGTGATTTGTGTACATGTTGCCACACTTCGTACACCGCACACTTATTTGCGGCTTAAATAAGGCAATATTTACTTTAACACCCACGTAATAAGGTACGGATAGGTTTTTTTTGTGGCGTGTGGTTCAAGTGAAAGGAGGTGGCGATTTATAAAAAAAAATGTTCTGCAGTGCTCACTGCTTGATGCATCAGCATTGTGACGATCTAAATAGTAATTATTGACACAGATTTCCTAGCTGAAGCAATCTTGTGAGCGTCTTTAGAAGCTTTTGGAGGACAGGTCTGTCATATACTTAGGCCAAATGTTTAACATAATATACCTAATTAGGACTAAAATCCTTAAAAACTGTGTCTTCTTTTTCACGCCAAACAGACACAATGCTTTTCTGTAATTTCGGGGAAAAAACCGGTTAGTACTTTATATTTCCAATACTGCCCTTGCATACCCTAGAGTTGTCCCATTTCCTCTCCCTAAAACAATCCAGATGTAATCGCCCACGCTTCCGCGTATACCTCGCACCAGCCACAACAAAGCAATACGGTTGTAAATCAGCGACAGATGCGAATGTAGGTGAGCAGAGAGGTAGGTACCTACAGCGCAGTGCGCAGTGGGCGTGACACACGGAAGTGACGCGCGTGGCGACATCCGGGTCTGTTGCTCTAACTAGTGTGAGGGAGGTAGGCAGGAGCATAAGGGGCTTCTTGGGCATGTTTACCTTTAGTGCGAAGGTCAAACCGAGCTCCGCGGGTAGGTGACTTATGTTTACATTCAGAGATTCCTCCTGGCCTCGGAAAGAGCACTAAGCCATTGGTCCCGGCTGTCGTTTGCAGATCTTTGACTGGTGTTACAGGTAGACGGAAACCAGGAATTCTGACACCAGTCTTACCAAGTGTTACTGGGTTGTGGAGGTCATATAGGCAATCGCGCCATGTCAAATACTGGTATTCAGTTGTATCCAGTTAGACTGGAAGCCGACCCAACATAGTTGGAAAAGGCTGGCAGATTAATTGGTCGAACTGAATTTCGATAGAAAAAGACAGGAACGAATAATGTTGTCACAAGCCCAATAGAGAGGAGTTCAAGAGAATCTTTCTTTCAAAACAATATTTCCGAAGCTTTAGCGGCACTCTATGTCTAGTTTGACATCTCATTAGAGTTCTATCTTAGTGGTTTTAATAATATTGTGGCAGAAAATTGGGCAAACATTTTTAAATTAACGGCACAAGGCAGAGGTTTTATACTCCCTCTGAAATTATGCTGTTTACTTATCGTTTGTTACTTGAACGTCCAATAACTAAAGGCAGCTTTTTTCATTTGCATAAAACATTTTAAATAATCGCTATCCCCCCTTTCTCTGCCACCCACGACACACGCCTGACCATAGACTATAGACCACACGGCATCGCGTATTATTACATGCCAATAGTAATGTAATCGCGTAATATATTCCTGTATATTACGACTGAGGAGCGAGGGACACTGTAATAAGTTTAATAACGTAAATATCTGTCTAATATGGCGGCACCTCGCGGCTGTGTCAGGTACGGACATTATGACTGGTAGGGCTGTACGAGAGCTTTTGTGAAATCTTTTGACTTCGAAAAGTACAGAAATTATGATTTTGGAATCGTTTGCAAATATGAACTGCTGTGATCCAGATAATCCATGTTAGGTACTAAATGATAAATGATATTTATTTTGTGAGTAGGTTAAACAACACTTTTACACGTCAATCTTTTTCGGTCATTTTTAAACTAGATGAGACCGGTGTTTCCTAGCTGAACCTGAACCCTGAGAAGAAACACCGAAACAAACTCAGAGGTCAAAGTCTCTTTTGAAGTCCATACAATCGTACTGGTCAAATCATATGAGAACCATGTAGTTTAATGTCTGAAATGGTCTTTTGAGGCAAGTACCACACAGATTTGAGTGGACCTGCCCAGACAGTGCAAGCATTTGTCAGTCTTCGTGTAGCTCAAACTTAGAACTTTAAAGAGATCAACGATTTGACGAACAAAACCAAAGTAAGCACATTTGGATAGGCCGCATAAAGAACTCAATCTGCCAGACTAACATGAAATGAACCCCTATTGCGATCTACATGGTCCTCACATTCACAATACGTTATATGAGGATCATGCAAATCAGTGAATTATTGAGTAATTACTGCGTCACGGCGTATTATGGTTTTAAAGAATCAAGAATGAAAAACTAACTTCTTTCCAATTACTCGTAGTATTTGATAGTTATTGACTAACGGCTAATGGAAGAAACGTCCTCAGCCCTAGCAGTAACTTGTAATATAATAACAAGGCACTATCGAGTTGCGGACAGGCACACACACACACCGACACACGGGCCGACACGGTTGCTCTACCGTGTTGTCACTTGTCGTGTCGCAATTAACTGCCAATGTAGCTGATAAATAACGAGGAGTTATTCATGAAACTATGTACCTATTAGTTACATACGTAAAAAATATGTAAAAGAAGTATTTATTAAGTATTTATTTATTTAAACTTTATCTGTACAAAGGCGGATTTAATGCCTTAGGCATTTTCTACCAGTCGACCTTAGAGTGGTGCAGAGACAGCACGGCAGGTGCAACTTAAAGAAAAACTAAAAATAGAGAGAAAAAAATAAATAAAAAATAAAAATATTATAAATACATAGAAACATACACATAAACAAAATTATTAAGAAAAAACGAATCCAACGAATTAACGCTGTGATGATTCTACCAACCTCTTGCGAATGTGCTCACGTGCCTTCACCTTAAAGGACAACCGACTTGTTGCCGTCCTGATGTTCAGAGGGAGCGCATTTCAAAGGAAAATCGCTTGAACAAAGAAAGAGGAGCGGATAAACCCAGAGAACCTTTTGACCCCATCGACCATGTGTTCTGCAAGCATTATGCTCTACCCACTGCACTGCCACTTAAGTATTGCGATAGTTCAGAATATGTCAGTAAGTTTCTGGAGTTGCGACCAAGTGGTCCTGGTCGCAACTCCAGAAACTCCGGTGGATCCAAGAGCTGGTGATGGCCGCGGGAATCCAGTGGTTGCCTGACGCACAGTACAGGTGGATCTTGCGAATCTTCGGGGAGGCACAGTGGTCTTCTTTCGGCTGAAATGCTGATAATTCTTCATCATGTAAGTGTAGACTACGCATTGCGCAACGGAAAATTTGGCTCAGAGCAGAGAACTTATCTACGTCACGTAAGAAAGTCGCTATAAGTGTTCATTTCAGGCCCTAGAATTCTATAACAGCTGGACTATGGCAACCCCTTAATTCATCCTTCGTTTAACACTAATCATAGCAATTTGATAAAACATCTGTCATTCCGTTTCGCGCCATTGCTTTTGCGTTGGTTCGACATCATTTCCCTGTATCAAGCAAGCCATAACATTACTAACACCAATTTGCGTATAAATGCCTTAATTGATTATATACGAACCTCGAACAAACCTTGACGAAACAATGCCTTGGGTCTTGGGAGTAAAATTCCTTGCAATTGTTTGTTAACAAGATAATATGCTTTCTCGCAACACTTCCCATGCAGCGAAGGTTAATCACTCGTCTACGGAGCAGAGGTGGCCCAATGAAACGACCGCGATTTACAAGTTGTAGGCAATGACGTACTATACATACATAGATGCGACATGTACCAACATCACAGTTCTAAAAACTGAGCAAGCACTATCGGCAGTTCGGTACTAAGCACATATATGTAGATACACGTGCGGGTTATACGGTCGCGATATTTGCCATCTTTTATGTAGCCATTTCAGAGAGCAGGCAATGCATCTATAGTTTATATATCATTGATAATGTTGTCGATATCTGTTTACCGCTGCTCTCAAAACGTTGAAGGGAAAACATCGCGAAGAAACCGACAAAGTCTAAAAACGATCCACTATCCCTCACTGGGCCTGCGAGTGTATTGGGTCTGACCCACTGACAAAGTGTTTTCCATTATTGAGAAAATTAGGTATAAGTTGATTATGCCATAAGTATATCTGTACAAACGCCTCGAAAAAACGTTGCTAAAGTCAAATTATACATTTACAGTGCAGTTGACTGTACGAGTAGTTCACAATCAAAACAAAGGCAATAAAGCCTGCATACTAAGTAGCATCAAGTAGGAACACGGAGTACTTACAAACGAACAAGCTGGCTATAAAGTGCTTGACTGATGGGTCCATCCTCAAGACGTTTAGCGGCGGAAGGGCTGGGCACTTGGGCAGCCACTGGAGCGATCGTAATTGCTTATTGTTTACTGCTGAAGGGTGAGTGCTGCCCGGAGCGGGAGCGATTAGCGATTTTGATTCTTTATGGCTGATTAATTTCCGTGTTTTCTTGTTACCCTTTCAAAGTTTAGTGCAGCTAAGTGGGTAACTATTTTTTGGGTCGACTATCGTATTTAACCTAATTAGTGAAACACTTTCGCCGAAGATTTCCGATCCAATTTTGATTAGTTAGGAATGCTGACTGGAAAAGATTAGTTCTATTTTTAAATATAATAATTCGTTCCATCTCTGTATGAATAGAGTCTTTTGGCCTGATAAAAGACTTCTTCATTATCTTAGCAATCTACAAATAAAGTGCATTTCACAAAAAAGTTTTTGGTTGTTTCTGCATATTTTAACACCGACTTCCAAAATTAAAGTTATTTTGAAGAAATTTATATGGGACCAACCGGAAAGTATATCCGTTCACTTAAAAATTTAATTTTTAAAATCCGGTCATAAATGACTGAGTTATGAAGTAACAAACCTGAAAAAAAAACCTACAACCAAATAAAGAGCCTTTTTTGAAGTCGGTTAATAACTAGCCCATAATATTGTCCCATTCGAGGCTAAAGTCCAAGCTTAATCACTAATTGTTTCTGCCTAAAGATTATTAAACGTGATAACTAAGTAGGTACATTATGTATGTTTTGTCAAAGAACAATAGTAGGTATGTTTTAAATTAGCACACAATTAAATCGTAAGTCCACTGCACCACTCAACTTAAAGCTCAAATCGATATGATCTCCCAATATAATTTAACTTACAACCGTAGTTTAGTTGGCGGTGACATTATCTATGCTAAAACAAACGACAAGTAGTTTGTTTCTCTCATAATTATTGCCTTTATCTTTTCTATTGAGCATTAATTTATTTTAATATTTATTAGCAAAGTAATTAATGTTAGAGATTTGATTTGATTAGAATACCGCTACGTAAAGTAACGATGTGAAGCTATAATAATTTTTCATAGATATGTTTACCTACTTTACCAAACGGATTGGTGATTTCATTTTTTTTGTGGTGTGGCCCACAGAGGTGATCCTTTTTGAGATAATCCCTTTCTGATACCCACAGAATCGTCCCATTGTGCTTATTGGCCAAGCTCCGTTCTGTCTCCTATATGAAATGGATATATGAATATTCTTTTCGTATTCATTGTGTACAACAACATTTTTTTGTGATTAATTCCGGAATCGAAGACAGTTGAATGGTTTACCTAAAAATCGTCGAGCTTCATTGCCTCAGCGCTTTTCTAATGGTTGCTACTGGTGGGAATAATGTGGCTTGGCGCTTAAAGAAGATGCTTAGAAAGTCTAAGAATTGATGATTTATTTATTATAGAGTGATCGATAAATAAAGGTGCTACTGTGAATACTAAAATAAGGGTTTTTAATTTACTTCGATTTTATATTTCTAATATAGATTAGAAATATAAAATCGCAGACAGATGGCAGTCAATCTAGAGAGACGCAACGCAAATGAATGAGGACGCATGAGAACCAAACGGTTACCACATTTTTCCTCATAAACTTTTCAATTAGGTATTTCTTTTAATCCCGCTCACACACATTCCGCTTTCCGCCCACAGCGTGTCACAGGCGATATAATCTGTTACGATCGACATCCATCTATGTAAAACAAGTATGTTGACGGTCGAGTATTAGTGTTTAGTGCCGATCTAAACGCACGCGATGTCTCGCGTGCCAGTGCAGTGTTGCCAGTGATTACTTTACTAGCTCACGTGTCAACTTGAACTTGCCAGTTTTATTGCACGCGGAGCAAGTAAGTTAAAAAAGTTGGAAGTTAATAGTGGTCCTTGGCAATTAAACGATTCTGGCCAGTAGATGTGCATACTAAATAAAAAATAAAAGAAAATAAAAACATAAAAAAAAATGGCTTTTGTCTTTTTAACACGCTTTTCTCAGCTTCACCTGTATGTTTGTATGTCTGTTTGTATGTCTTTCTGTAACCGACCCTTTTGAGCTTGATTTTGCCCTACTTTAAATGATCAGATTTAGTTCAAACTTTGCACACCTGTCAAGGATCTATGACAATGCAAGAATTCAATTAAAATATCCGATTATCCTAATTAGATTCGCAAGGATTAATTAATTAAAATTAAAAAATATTCTAACAAAGCAAAACATTATCCATAAATACTCACTTTTTTACTGTTCACAAAAACACACAGTCATATTCTATTTAACAAACCTTTAACAAAGAAAAAAAAAAATTGTGCACCCCACGCTTTTTAACAATAATGTACATTCATTTCTTTTTTACACTATTCTTAATCAAATTTATTAAATTTTATTTTCTGTTTTTTAGTTGGATTTTTCTATAAAAGCGTGTTTTTTTTAGTTTTTTTAAACTATTTTTTTTCTTTTCAAGTTGTAAAATGTAACTGCATAGGTGCTTCCCTCATAGTTGACATCTGTTTGTACAGGAAACTTTTATGGTTGCTACTACACTAAATAAGTAGGTACCTCTGTCTGTTCTATGCTTTAAATATTGTGTAGCGGTTATGATACTATACTCACTTAACTATACTTAACTGCTTCTGTGTATAAAACGTTTTAAAACCAATAAAGTGTAGGGGTTTTCTTAATTTACGACTAATTTATGTGCTAGGTACGTGTAAAATCATGAGAAAGGAAACTAACTCTACGGAACTCACAGATAATTATACTAATTAAAACACTATACCCAATGATGCGTATCTGATTTTAAACAATTTTCTTCGGTTTAATTACACAAGAAAAACGTGTAGTAGATAACTATTCCATTTTTTAAATAATTATTAGTGTCTATTACCCTATTGACCAATTAATAATTTTCTATGTAAATCATGGAATTAATATCTAATGAATAATTGGCCGTAGAAATTAATATAAGGGGCAATTAATACAGATTAAGTTAATTGATTATCTTGTAAAATTATAAAAACATGTTCATTAATAAATATAACCCACACGGTCATAATATTTAATATTATGTCCACAGAAATAAGAAGCTAAGTAGGAAGCAAGTTTTCAAACACGATTAAGTATTATATTCATTAATTATATAAGGTATAATAAGGTATCTTCATAATTTTATTAAAACCAACTAACAAAAATACTACCAAATTAAATAAAACAACAGAAAATCGAAATAAGTGATAATCAACTGACAGGGAGTCAAACACCACCCATGTTCTAATAAAAACCTTTTTCCCCACCAACCATAGACAATTTAATGCATTCAAAACCGCAATGGCGCCAAAGCAGGCACGTATCATCAACAATTTTATTCTTCACACCTTTTTATTTTAAATTCTTGGTTGAGTATGCACGATGCTCATCGTTAGCAAAACTGAATTGAATAGCCTGTATGCATAATGAAACGCATAATGATATAATACAAAGCAAAATGCAGTTAATTGAAACGATTGAGATAGCCTTCGATGGCTTCATATTTTATTAAAATGGAAGCCGTTACATGCAAAGGAACATGCGACTCCATTCTTGTCGCGATAATGTGGCCATTAACCATAATTCTATATTATCTGGTAATAAGATGACGGGACAAAACCTGTGTTGTAAATCGAATGAGCGTTATTATGGATTGTAAAATTGAAATAGTTTAAGAAATAGGAATAATAAAGTAATTTTCAATATTACTGCGAGCAATTGATGCTCCGCTAGGAGCTGAATACTAAACAATTATTCCACGTTTCTGTATTTTAATTGAATATTACTTGTAATGCAACCTGAAGTTACCATCAATAAAGAATGTAATAAAACTGATGATAAAATATATTTTCCCTTTTTACAAATGCCGTATGCTTACACAAAATAAAAACATTCACAACACACTCCATTTCGTAATATCAGTAAGAAAAATCAATAAAACGTAACCACACAAATTTGTATAGACGTTATAAAATTACAGGCTATGATCTAACCCTCCCAACGCCAACGCGGGTAGTTACACAAAATAGGCAGGCCTCCCCACTCCAATGCAAGGCTGACAGGCTCGAATTATGGCAACATTGCTAGTTAGATGCTGAGCCTTTTAAAATACTACTTTTAAGTCTTACTCCATTACATTTTAAACCCTACCGTCTTCAAGCTAAGGTTTCAAACCCTGTTTTTTTTCTATTTAAATGTATATTATTTGTTTTGTGGTTTCTGAATGGAAGTCGTCTGTAAAGGGGATTGGTATCTTATTGCAGTGTTATTTGACTTGAGTCGGCTTAATGATACTCTTTTATGAAGACACTGCGCTTTGATCCAAATGAGGATGCCTATGTTATCATTTTCATAAGACAGGTATTACAGACATCCTTTAGAAATGTAGAGATTTCCAAAGAATTTTACCTTTGTTTATTGTGTTCAATCATAGTATGAAGTATGTGGGTACTTTCCTAAAATGATGGTGTCCTCGTATCTAATTGAAAATACAGTAATTTCACTGAAGTTCCTGAATTTACAATTAGATAACCTTATTAACTGAAGTAACTGCAGTTAGTAAGGTTACTGTGTTTTCAAAATCAAAGTCAATCCATTTATTACAACCAGACCATTAAAAGGAACGTCAAATTTACAGTTAAAAATTAAAATATTAATGACTTGGCCAATTACGAGGTAAGTGTGTGCCAAGAAAGTTATTTTATGAAATAACCCAAATAATTTTATTTTATACTAGATTTTTCCTTCGATTTCGCTCCCATGCAAGTTGAACTTACATTAAGTACCTTTATTTTTCGCTAGAGTGATTGCTTCCTTTTTTTTTAAAGGGAAATCATCAATTGATTCGTTCCGCTCTGGGCGGAATGGAAAGGAGTGTCAGACTCTTACTGACTGAAACCCACCCGTGTTCCTCCAAATGTCCGTTGCATTCCAGAGCCGCGGTAACTCTTTCGAACAAAATCCGCAACCCTGGCAACAGAGATTGCTTGCTACAAACATCTTCAATTTGACTTCTTGTCAATACTTATTTATGGACAACCAACAATTGTATACACTGATAATATATTAACTTAAAAGAAAAATACGTGGAGAAGAGTTTCCTATCTTTCAAAACGACCGCATTTTCCTGGGTTCACTATCGTAGTTCTTCCCAATGACTTTGTATGGACCCTTAGCTCCTGGTTTCCCCAGACGTTAACACAGTCAGGTTACGTTAATTACCAGAGATTGTCATCGCCGCATGACGCAATTAACACCTTTTACAACGCACAGGAGATGGAACCTGCTCCTCCAGATATAAAACCGAGATTGTTACGAGAATCAAATGCCTTTCATTATTGACCAGGATTTCTGATGCGGTTAATTGATAAAACTAGCTTGTGGTGCTATTAAACATCTCACTGTGAAAACGTAGGTGAAGTGAACATGAAGTGAGCTGTGAGTACGTCCAATCAAGACAGAATGACAGTTCACTTCAAGCTCAATCACTACCAAAGCTTTCGTGGTGAGATGTTCACAGCAGTGCGATTGTGTAAACGTCTCACCATGAACTCTTGGGTGAAGGGATCATGAGGTGAGCTGCCAAGCCATGTAACAAATATGGTATGACAGTTCACTTCAAGCTCTCTTCATCTAAGCTTTCACGGTGAGATGTTTTCAAAGTAGACCGGCTGTTCTCTTCTATACACATTTAATTAACTAATAACTAGGCGAGGCAGTGAAAGGTGGGCGTCACTACTATGTCCAAAAATATTAAAATGAGAATTTTGAATACCTCATCATCAATTTTAGACCGTTAACTATAGATTACTTTACCGTATCCATTGATTAGTTCAGTTGTCTTGTGGACTTGTGATATGTTTTACCAGCTTCATCTAAAGTTTACACGCTGTTCTCATAGTAAACCGGTCAAACTGAATAAAGGCTAAGCATGTTTGTTTAAATATAACAACCATTTGCGATAAATAAAACAGCAAGAGTCCCGGTACTAAAACGCGAGAATACGATGGAAATAATTTATGTTAACTACTGATCTACTATTATTACTTTTTTAACATAATTATTCTTAATAAATATATTGAGGTTCGTGTCATCTCGCTCTAGGGTTTTATGAACACTGTCACGTACATTTGGCTTATTTGCCAAGTCACTTTCAAATATCTCGCCAAATTGTAAAGTAGATTGGTATTCATTAATTTTATACAGCTAAAGGACACTCTCAACAATTTTACCTTCAATCTATCGAATGACGAAGCATTTTTCGAACAGTAAATACTTACTGAAATTAGGAGCGTAATTTGTACGCTTGTAATGTAACAATTCAAATTTGATTGCGAGCCTGTAGCAATATTAATTCGTTTTGTTATTTACGCAAAAAAAACAGAGGAACAGAGATTGATGGTTCAAGACTACAAGTTGTATCAAATAGTAACAGATTGTGTCATTACAGGTTGCGCACAGGCTCAGTTCTCCTCAATCTTCATATACTAATATTATAAAGAGGAAAGATTTGTATTTTTGTATGTAACGAATAAATTTAAAAAGTCCTACTAGACCGATTTTAAAAATTCTTTGAGCAATGGATACCTACATTATCAGCGAGTAACATAGGCTATATTTATGAAACAGCGTGACATCGCTAGTCACTGACAAAATGCTTAACTCTGTACTGTTAAGTTACTGCCGAATGCTCCCGGTAAGAGAGCACCCTAGAACTCTGATCACTTAAAATCAAAAGCCAAAAGACTTACTCCTTCTCTCTTTTGTTCCAGTGATGGTGTGAGACCGTATGGGTCTGGCCGCGGCGCTGCTGGAGGCGGCTGCGCGCGGCGATGCGGCCCGGCTGGCGAGCTTGCTGACCGCCGACGCTCGAGATATCAACGTCACTGACGAGGTAAGCACGCGGGGGTTACTATGGCGCAAAGCCACCACTATGCTGCGGCCCGGCTGGCGAGCTTACTGACACCGCCTTTTTTTTTTTTTTTTGATCTCGGGGGGAAATCCTCATGGAAATCCTCCACCCTGGGGCGGGTGGAGGGGTCTGTCAGACTCTTACTGACTAAAACCACCCCGGTGTTCCATCTTCCACCTACGCCGGGGATCGCGGGAACGTATGCGACATCCGCAATCCCCGGCTGGTGCCGGCCCGCCACTGCGGGCCACCTCGCGTCGGCGAGGGGAGTGAGGTGTTTGACTCCCCTCGCTACGTCAAAGAGGGGCGCACGGGAACACCACGCGCCGCCACCTCGGGTCCGGATGAATGGGGGCGACGGACAGCCCCAAGTCCGCCGCCCCTGGACCCAGTTAGGGGGGCCGGAAGAGGGCAGCGTATGCCCTCCTCCGACGCCCGATGCGCCTACTGCGGGCAGGGAGAGCGGTTGTGATCTCCCTCTCCCTTTCCGCAGCCTCCTTCTGCGCGATAACTGTCTCGCAGAAGGAGACCACCGCGTCCCAGGACTCCTCACCGCCGACCATAGCATGGACTACGGCCGGCAGCGAGAGGTCACCGCCTACAACAGAGATGAGGGCACGGCGCGGCTCCTCCCAAGCTGCACACTCTGCAAGCGTATGCCGCGCCGTGTCCTCCCGACAGTCGACGCAGTGGTGGCATCGAGCGTCCGGCTCCCTGCCTATGCGACACAAGAACCTCCCGAAGCAGCCATGCCCCGAGAGGACCTGCGTCGCACGAAACGTCAGAGAGCCGTGCCTTCTCCCGAGCCAGAGGTCGAGCACTGGCCGGATGGCCTCGATGGTGATGAGGCCGGCGGAAGGGCTCGAAAGCCTGTCCCGCCATTCCGCCACCAGGACCTCGCGCAGCTGCGACCGACGCAACTCCAGGTGTCGCTGCGTCAGTCGCTCGCCGCGCGCCCGCGCGTCCTCGCGCCACCTGTGTAGTGACGCGAGCACTTTCGCCTCCAGGTCCCACGGCGGAGATCCGTACTGACACCGCCTACGCCAGGGACATCAACCTCACGGCGCGTAGCCACCACTATGATGCGAGCGAGTAAGTTTATGGTATCGGCGTGCGGTGGACGGGTTTGACCTCGTTGTTGTCTTGCTTGGTTAAGATAGGGAATGCTAACAAACAGCGGTAGTGACTGTTAACTCCTTAGATTGTTTGGGTCCAGTAGTATCACAGTAGCTCATGTTTTGAACAGAGGCAACGCATTCACATGGGATAAACACTCCTACGTTTTCAGGTACCTACTCTTCCACTGTATTGCTTCATGGAGTTCAGACCAATACCACCAGAGGGTGGAAATATAGTATGCCTCTCCAAATACAAAGGTCTATATATCGACCTACCTGATATCGGAAAACAGTGTTAATCGTACCAGAGATTCTTCAAATTGCAAAGAGACTTCGCTTTATAAATCATTTAGTGCCAGTTGATAAGACTAATGACCGCCCATCGCCAGGGTAATTTATAGCTACTTAAAAGTGTGAATTCTACAGCCTGTTTAATTGGAATTTCATCACAACATATTTCTTTTAGTTTTATTTGTTTTACTCACTTTAATGTGGAGCACGACTTAGACGGATCGCTTTACTCAACTATAGCAGGAAACGCGATAGTAAAAAAAAATCTGACCGAGATTTATCTTCTTTGTCAGAATAAATAAATGGATTAGCTGTCTCGAGAAACATAAAACATGTTTCTTGCTTTTTTTTTCCACTCGTATCGGATGCGCACCGCCCACGCGCTAATACGAATAAAGAGCTTCACTTTTTGTATTATTTTTATTAACAGGCAACACAACGAAAGTGTTACCATAACAAAAAGTAACAACTTCACAATAAAACCTTCTTACAAAAGTACAAAAGGATTTATATATTATACAAAAGGCAATAAATTGTATTTATGATAAATGGCAGGAGCATAATAAACGTTGGCGCGCTATTTCTCCCAACAATGTCAGCTGCGTTCCATTCCACGCAGTAGCATCGTTCAACATCGGGCTGGCACCCAACCGCGAACAAATTAATACCTCGCGAAATTAATGTAGCTATCAAGCAAGCCAATTTAAGTCCTAAATCATCTCAATAAAGTTTGTAATTCAACGGCATGTTAATTGATTCTATAAAGCGTTTTATTTATGGCCAGTGTGTTCCCTTCGTCCACATAGTTGTCCCTTTCGGAATCGATTAATAAATAATTAAAATGCATCGATATATCGTGCGTCGGTGCCGATTTATCTACTCCTGTCGCTACAGGCTGGGATATTGTAATTTGTATGCTCGGTTTATAAAGAAATAAAAATCTTGAGGCAGCTGTGCAGATTCTCTTCGACAGACAATGTTTTCAGCATCCATCGATCCATTCGTCATAGCAGAGGCCCGCCTCATAGTTAATAAATAATTAATTTAATTAATGGACATGGAGTGTAATCGACTACGCGGGGCATAAGATGCATTTGCAAGCAAAGCTGATTAGTTGCTGGCTGGATTTATTGGAAATTAATGTGTGAACTTGTATGAGTTTGTAAAAGAAAAAACATGGCATGATTTTGTAGAAAGTTTATATACTTATTGTGCTTGATCACAATATTATTTACACACATTACCTAGATAATTTTGTTAACAGTAATAATGTTTCTTGTGTTAAATCCGTAATCACCTCGATTTTGTTAAGTTATTGTGCCAAAATAGCAGCTATCAACAAGTTCTTGCAACAAGTTAAAAAGTAAACAATCGTAATTGTCCATCTATGGATATTACAAGAGAGCTAATTGGATCCCACGGCGCAACATCATCAATCAAGGTACCTAGACCCAGTTTTTCTAACACAACCATAGACCATTTATTTTTTCTTATTGCTATAAAAAATGACCGTTGAGAACAGCGCACAGGTAATTAAAAATAAAACACGGTTATAACGTAATGTTTCTTAACATTTTTATTTGAAATAGAGATTTACCGTTAATTACAATGATAACTGACAATGCAGTAATTAAAAGTGATGTCGTTGCTCCCGTACACGCGTTAAATTAAATAATTAAGGTGTTAAAGCTTTTATTGTCAGTAATTTTTTATACTTTAGCTGGTTACTGGCGGCATTTAAGAAGTACGTTTTAAATATTTCATTTGGTATAATAGGTCCCATATCTAATAGGTTCTTGCATTGAGTTCTTGTGCTGCTTTTTGCAATGATACTGACCACCGTTTTTTCAACTTCTCTACCTCGAGTCTATATCTAGATAATTATATGTCCGCATTAAACCTCGACTAGACCATTGATGTCTCCCGTAAGGCACGAGTGTAATAATAGGCACAAAACTGCAATTGTTCTATCGGCAGTAAGCAAAGCCAAAGGTCAGCTACTGCATCGCGTTGGCATCGCGATTCGCGACCTCTTTGCCACCCTATCGCAGCTACATCGCAGACATTCGTGCCGAGCAAGCCTTAATTCACAGGAAATATACAAATCTAACTCAACAGGACGTATTACATTATTTCGTTTGATTTTATATCTCATAAATAACGTGTTGCTTCGAAACAGGTGACACCAGTCCCTCGTTAAAATACAAATCCAGTAGTCGGCCGCCATTTCAAATTGTTGACATAACACGATTCGTGCGGAAACTAATCATTTCGTGTTCGTCTACGGAAATGATTGATCATGGCATGTGTTTATTCAGCCTTGTATGGCAGTGTGTTTGACTTGAGTAAGCGTTTGACATAATCAGGGATCTTGACAGTATTTTAATGCTCACCAGTTACAGTGTTGCGAGGCTCGCGAGTTATATTGCTCGGCTCAAGATTCTAGCTCGTTTATTTGACACTTAACAGAAAGTTGTTCGACCGTAAATTGTGAATTTTGTTTTATAGTCTCTGGTCTTCTGCGGAGAAAAATATGAAGTCAGTTTTGAAAGCGCTGGTTTATTTTATGATTTTACTTAAGTACTAGGAATTTCGAATTGACAAGTCGTAGTATTTTTATATGAAATACTTATTTATTTTCAATGAAATTTTATGCCCTTACAAGTATTAGGTTCTTATTACAACAATATTATAGTAATGCTATTTTATTACGGTTCAGAAATATAAACCTTATGACCCACTAATAAAACTGTATTTGATTATTATCATCGATCCCATGCAGTCTTATTTTACGCTTTCCGATAGGTTGTAAAATTTTATTATTGAAATTTAATAATCTGTTACCTACATACATAATTTCTACATTAAGAAAAACCTACGACTTTATTCATGATAACCCAACTACTATCATTCTTAGGTAGTCAGGAGTCATTCTAAGTTTCCATTTTATCTTCCTAGATGCTAAGGTAAGATGCAAAAACTTGAGGAAACATTATCTCCCAGTACTAACAAATAAAAAAGACAGACCTAAACAGAAAAACTTAAAACAGTTGCAGGTAATTTCAAATTTTTTATCGTAGTTTAACTAATCGGTAGTAAAAATCTCATGTAGAAACCAAGCCATAAATATCGACTCGTAGACAACCAGACGCTGTCACATGGAAGCAAAGAAATAAAAGTGAAGCGTGAAGATAAATAATTTGTAAAACCAGCCAGTGACTTACTAAACCAGTTTCAACTAGAGCGGCGTTTACTTCACTAACTTGATCCAAAGAGGTGGCCGCCTTAAAGTTTCCAAACAATTAATGTATTCACAATCAGCATCGTTATCTCCTGTCATCTTTGAGCAAGCGAGACTCCCTCACCGGGTGCCCGAGATCATTAAAAAACTAGTCCGCGATGTGGACCGGTCCCGGTTGTTACGCACTCTATTTTATTCTGTTGGACCCCACTTTATCTTTTCTGCATCTGTGGTGTCAAAATAACTTTGTTCTGGACGTTACGTCGTGGGATGGAAAATAAGTTCAGAACATAGTGGCCGAGATTGAAGTGACATGAAAATGTAGGTTCTTTGACGGACTTCTGCATGAATGCAGTTATGTATTAGTCAGTTATCTTTGGCATTCAATTGCTTAGCTTGTAACTGCCAAAGTCGCAATTTGAAATGCAATGTATTTAATAATAACAAACCATTTCACAATCCATATTGCAATCTCTATTACCTAGCTATAGAATTAGGTAAGACTTACCTATAGACAGACGTTGAATAAGGTTAAAATCACATTAAGGAATCCGTTTGCTGACTCTTCTTTGAATTAAGATATTGGATTGGTATCTCTATCCCCCCCTGCCCAAAAGACAAAATATCTTCTCATAAGTAGGTACCTAGGTACTTTTTGGTACCGACAGGCTTCTCTTTCTCTGATGTTGAAAATTTCTGAAGGCTACTTGCTCCTCAGTTCTTAGATGATTACAACAATAAATAACCCTAAATTTAAAACATAAAACAGTTAAACCAATATTGCCGCTAACCCTGACTGCTGTCAAGTTCAAGCCGTACTTATGTCAAAGCTAATAAGTCATTGGCCACGTCTTGAGATGCGCGGTCACGTCGCAGACTCTCGGCGACGGCGACTCATTTAAATTGACGTGAGATGGCAAAAGAGATTTATACATACTGCCAGTAGAGGTAGGTGGCCACACAGCATTGCAGCTAGCAAGACGAAAGCGCAAAGCAAAATTTAGATAAAATTAATGGATTTGTGACGGAAAGAAATTTGCAACATCCTATTGCAATCTGATATTATAAATCAATATCATCTTAAAAAAATGTGTGAAAACTAACACCTTAATCAATTTAGTTATTATATAGACAAAGTTAGAAGATAGATTTAAATCTTTATGATTGGAAGCTATTAGATTATTATCAGAGTGTAAAATTGATATGGCTTTTTGGCTATGAAGAGGGTGATAACTGGGATATTTGATGAAGACTAAGTACCTAATAGAAAAATATGGAAGAATTCATCGTTGCTACCATCCCAGCCCCATCAAGATATATCACTGAGTTGCCTTACTCTACATAGAAATGGTCTACTAGTTCGACTATTTTTACGCAAACTAGTAGCATTATTGAGGTCTACATTATGCTTATACAACTGCGAATGATTAAAAATACCCTGGCCAATTATACAGTTAGTTATTTAAAAATGCAAAGCGTAATTTTATGTTCCAATAATTTAAATTATAATTTTGTTATTAAGGATTTAGAGATGAAACTAGCAATCGGTCGATAGGTGTGTAGAATTTAATATTTTACGACATTTAGATAAGTAGCTAAAATTATGTTATAAATTCTTCTTTAATAAAGATATTAACATAGAATTTATTGGAATTGAGATATAAGACCGTATTAATTTATAGCAATTTTATTTTTATTTTATTTATTTCAAGGAGTTAATTGGGACTGTTATGCTTATTTCTCAGCATAAAAAGTAAGGCAGATTAACAAGAGTAAAATCGACGAGTTTTTTTTAACAATGTTATGTATGTCCCCATTGCGTTCTCATATAGACCGTACTATGAGATCTCTACAAGTCTTCATACCATACCTATACCTACGCCTTGCCTGGTCTCGTAAAAAAATATCTTAAACTGTCTATGTCCACTTTTATAATCCACCTGTAGAATGTAGCTGGCCGCCTACTATGGCCAATCATTTGAAACTTGTTTAAATACTTTCCTAAGTACTATAAGCAACTTGTTAGTGTTACATTGGTAGCTGAATGATAAATGATAAGTGAATAATTAAATAAAATAAATGTGATAGTCGGTAGTGATCTAAATGTACCTTCTAAATACGAAGAGGTGTAACTCAAGTGACATTCTGTCAGGCGCTAGCGATTGTCTAAAGGCCCTCTAGATAAGATGTCAATCGACTGACGCTAACGCCAATCGAAAAGTCCAAAATGTATGGGAATGACATTTTGAATCGAAAAGTCACGTGGTCGATCAAAAGTGGCTAGACAAAGTGTCGTTAATCACAATTCGCTAAGCGAAACGATAGCGCCAGGCCTAGACAAAGCAACAGTCAGCCGTCGAAAACGCCTGTCAAAATTCGCCTAGAATGGTACGTTTTGGTGGATATCCACTATGTTCACGCACCTCTTGCGCTCCGCGCTCCAGCAACTATTACACATAGTGGATGTGTTTGCGAACTTGGTTCGCACTTAATTCGCAAACGTATCCGCGATGTGGAGCAGTTGCAGGAAGGAGCGCGGAGCGCAAGAGGCTCGCGAACATAGTGGATATCCACCAAAACGTACCATTCTAGGCGAGCATGTAACATTAAGCCGTGTCCTAAAATCCGTGCAACATGCTCGTTTCAAACTCTTTGCTCGCCCATGCTCATGATTCGCAAGACACTGGCAATCACGATGTTTGGCGAAGAGGTTGTTGGGATCTTTGATTCTACTAAATTATTGTTGAATTTTTCTTTGTCCTACTCTGTAATTTACAAGAAATAAACACAATGTAGCCAAATATCGATGCGTGTGGCTCAAGTTGCACTCGTCACGACTTGTCGCAGTGTACTGACTAAACAACATAACACTTCGCCTAGAATGGTACGTTTTGGTGGATATCCACTATGTTCACGCACCTCTTGCGCTCCGCGCTCCAGCAACTATTACACATAGTGGATGTGTTTGCGAACTTGGTTCGCACTTAATTCGCAAACGTATCCGCGATGTGGAGCAGTTGCAGGAAGGAGCGCGGAGCGCAAGAGGCTCGCGAACATAGTGGATATCCACCAAAACGTACCATTCTAGGCGAGCATGTAACATTAAGCCGTGTCCTAAAATCCGTGCAACATGCTCGTTTCAAACTCTTTGCTCGCCCATGCTCATGATTCGCAAGACACTGGCAATCACGATGTTTGGCGAAGAGGTTGTTGGGATCTTTGATTCTACTAAATTATTGTTGAATTTTTCTTTGTCCTACTCTGTAATTTACAAGAAATAAACACAATGTAGCCAAATATCGATGCGTGTGGCTCAAGTTGCACTCGTCACGACTTGTCGCAGTGTACTGACTAAACCACGTAACACTCGAAGAGATTTGCCAAAAAATCGACAATAGGCGGAGCACTCAAAACGAGCCACGATCGGCTCTTTGCTCGCATGTTCTTGCTCGTTTCCACGAACTGACCTCACAAATGCTCTCTTTGTAACATATGCATTACATTACGCCCCGTAAGACTGGTCAGTACCCACCTTTACATATTGTTGACGTATGGATAACGTTTGACGTATGTCACCGGAAAATGGTAAACTCCGTAATATTATAAAATAACTTGAGAGGTTGCAAACTCTCGATAAATTGTCAACTGAAAATTTGGAATCCTTTTTTTACGCATCAAAATTTGATAGTCTATATTATTTCCGTGCCGGTCCGAGAAATTTTGGACTGACATAAACTGGCGACCAATCAGCACTCTGGTCTACAATTTATTTGTTTTGGTTAGTAGTAAAACTGGAAACTTGGCGCCACATTGGTCTTTGTTGGTGTGAGCTTATATCTGAACAGACCAATGAAAGCCTTGTTTTCAGGTTTACTATCACACCAAAACAGATAAATTACGAGACTCAAATTTTGATGCGTAAAAAATTACTTCAAATGTTCAGTTGACAATTTATCGAGACTTTACATTTCTCAAGTTATTTTAAAATCTTACGGAGTTTGCCATTTTCCGGTGACATGGACATTCACTGACATTTATGGGATGTGGGTTTTTGTACGTCGTGGCCATATCGAAGAATTGGCCACTTTATTGTATGGCCGAAGTTAGTTTAGGTTACGTTTGAGGGAACTTAGGGCACCCCGACACGGATAGGTTAAATAGCTTCAAATTGGATGGCATCATACAATTCGTGTTAGGTTCCTTTAAACCCTGTGTTCCAAGTTAGGATTGAAGCGGTCACATCATGAAATTGTCAAATTCTACGATATGGCGACGACAATTAATATCGATATTTGTTGTCGCCATATCGTAGAATTTGGCCAAGTTTGTGGACCGCTGTGTTCTAACACAGCGGTCCACAAACTTTGTTGTCGCATTGTACGCTTGGAGAATTTTCTATTTTGAGTGGACCCCTCCCCGCTGTTTTAATGTTAATTTTACTTACATATTGTTTAATTCGGTTCTATACTTCTAAACAAATACATATATAGGGTAAAACCAGGATAGTTGCGCCAGGGGTATAGTAGCCTCGATTTTAATTACTCTAGTTTCGCGGATGAATAACATGTTATTTTATTTATCAATCGTGACACTCTACAACAACCACTAAGTAGACCGTGTTGCATGTGTCTGTGCGATGGCATGGGAAGGCAAGGTGCGATCAAAGTTTTTGCGCGTTAAAAGTCTTCTTTCTCGGCGGGGCACCTATCCTAAACGTAATTTATATGGATTATGCAACTATTCCCCATATGGGATAGATGTCACAAAATTTAGAGGTCGACAAAAATCGCCAATATTCTGGAAATATGAAAAATAATGTTCTTTACTTTCACAAATTTGAAGATAATAAACCAAAGTACCTACCCGTTTTATGAATAAAGTGACAACTAACTAAATATATAATAATTATATATTTTTACAAAAAGTGTGGCAACTATCCGGCTTTTACCCTATAAGAATATTATTAAGTGAGTGTCGAACTGCATAAATGGGATCCAGTATCGTGGCCCCCATTTATCTGTCACGCACTCCGATGCAAATCTGTGTAGACCCCTAGAGGTCCATGTAGACTATTAACCTTTTGCGTGTCTTAAGTTACACAGTTCGACATAAGAAAAAATGCTCCAAATGTCTTAAGTCGGACAGTTACACTTAAGGGCTTGGTCAGGATTGGACGATAAAAATCTGTGGTAGACACGCAAAAGGTTAAGGAATGACTGAACTAGATTGAATGTTGAATGGAATGATTTTTTTATGGACATTACAAATAACTATGCAGCATGAATAAAATTAAAAATTAAATTTTTTATATTTATTTACAAAATAATAATTAAAAGGTATATAAAGTAAACCCTTAATATCGAGGTTTTCTTAAAGTATCCACTTCAAATGCATTGTATGAAAAAGATTAGGTTTCCAGGAATGAGAAACCTGTAGTTTCTATTAGAGGTTATTCTTGCTGTCATTAATAAATGTTTTTTCCCGATATTTGTAATAGCACTAGTGTCAGTTACTGACTGGTTGGTGTACTTATGGTAGAGATGGTTGGCACGATTGGTTCAGGTGATGGTGGCGTACACCTGAAAAACAATACAATTTTACAAAGGTTCTTCATGTTCAAGGTTTTTCGGGAAAATGGTTCTGAGATGCATAGCTGCAACACGGAAGGAAAGACAGAAACGGTTACAATTCGGAAGAATGGGATTCCTGACTTTGCAATTAATCTAATCTTTAAAACTAGCACCATTTTACAACTTGTTTAAATAGTAGTTACGAAGATAACGGAACGCAACCGTTATTAACTTACCTTTCCCCGAAGGGATCATCATCATCATCAGCAGTGTACCAATAGCACGCTTTACACGTACCTACTATGCGAATCAACACTGAATATACGATGGACTATTGCGTTTATAAAATTCACTTACATATATTGGGATAGAACCAGCAACTTAAACGTTTTACCTTCCAGGCTTCAGTGAAAAGACGAAACCAGGCTCCAGTAGATTAATTTTACGAATAGCTGGCGCGTACTTTATATTCCTTTTCTTTCTATAAATAAACAGGCAGAAACTAAAAAATTGGTTTCACAATAAAAGTTTAAGCACATGTACCGCTTTTAAATTATGCACAAACGATTCACTTACCTAGATTATTATATTTAGTATAGGATTTTGTAGACAGTCGGTTCAATTTTGCCAGTAAAATTATCAATTTCGCAATATAAAATAATCTTTTGAACCATGTTTGACATGTCCGTCATCGAAAACCATAAACTAGAACAATAGTTTTTATTGAACAAGCGCAATCGCCAAAATATTGACAAGCGGCATCGAATCGAAGTCGAAGCGATCCTTCGTCACGCCAACGCTATCGAAATCGAAACGCTTCGTAGCGATTGACACTTGTCTAGAGCCCAAGGTCAAAAATGTATGGGATTGGCAAGCGCTATCTAATTTTACTTCTTCAACAATCTTCTTCTTACTTCTAACGCTTTCAATCTTTTACATTTTGGCTTGTCGACAATCGCTATCGTTTAGAATAGCACTTTGTCTAGAGCCTTCGCTAGTACCTAAGTACATGCAAAAATCAATCATCCACGTCGTTATTCATGCGATGACGTGAATCGCGTTTTTTCTAGTAGATAGTGGGACACTCAAATTCGTTTAAAAAGCGATTCAATTTTTGAATTCACCGGAACGGATTGGGTTTCGTCATTCTCGATGCGTTCACTAATCGGCATTGGCACTAAATCCTCCATTGATTATCTTGTTGGTTTATTTTACAAGCACAATGATTAGCCGGACACAATCCTGTTACACATCAAAATTGATTAACTTTACAACTATTTTTGAAGCTTCAACCTCGTTAAATATAGGAAGCTATAATTTGGTGTGGTCGTTACGGGCTTGCTAGCTTTAATTTCAGTTATTTGGGAGATTTACGAGGCTACACCGTTTGTCAGAGCACCGTTGTGGCGTAGAATGGAGGTCACATTCCGTTGGTGTGTGAGGCTGATTTCTGACAGGTGGGGTGATGGAGCGAAGTGTCGGGCCTATTGATAATTCACAGAAAAATTAGCGAGCAAGCGGAATTTGGAAATTGATCTAAATTCGGTCCATTTAAGCTCTAAAAAACACCTACGTATCTATATTTTGACATGGCAAAAGCTGAGTTTTTTTAGACTTAAGTTTTAGCGAAACATCATTATGACTTGGTAGGTATCGTCGTTCTGTAGCAGCATCAATGCCGCCATAAGAAAAACTAACGAAGCGAAATATGTTCTGCATCAAAAAGAACCACAACGCCATCTAGCACGCCAACAGCGAACTACTAACAAAATCCTGCATCGCGGTGTCAGTTTTCCGTGCGATGTGAACATATACCTACAACGGTCCGAAATTCCGAATATCAACTATCGATCGGGCAGTTAATAATAATATCTTAATATAATAATATCTTGGGACAACTCACACACGGTTATCTGATCCCAAACTAGGCAGAGCCTGTGCTATGGCAACCAGACAACTGATAAACATACTTATATATTTCTAAATACATACATATTATAGACAAATTACACCCAGACACAGAACAAATGATCATGCTCATCACACAAAGATTTGTCCTGAGTGGGAATCGAACCCACGACCTCCGGTTTAGCAGTCAGGGTCACTAACCACTCGACCAACAGGCCAGTCAAAAAGTTGCCCACCAGACACAACAACCGTCTGCCCTTTTCTATGGAGGCTTGTGGGACTTTACACTCTGTACCGCATAGGTACCCTCTATAGTGAAAACTGATAAACGGAAGTGGACTCCTCAATTCACACATCCATGGTAATTTCTAAAACATCAGAAGCCTGTTTCATAGGCTTTGTTGGAACCTAGTGTGGGCGGCTAACAACTATGGCGGC
This sequence comes from Mamestra brassicae, assembly GCA_905163435.1. Taxonomy (NCBI): domain Eukaryota; kingdom Metazoa; phylum Arthropoda; class Insecta; order Lepidoptera; family Noctuidae; genus Mamestra; species Mamestra brassicae. The sequence continues at coordinate 17,797,820 of LR991003.1, read as the reverse complement.
ACTCAACTGTCAATGTCAAGATAGGCCCTTTACGCCTTTACAGCGTGTTGTCATTCGTTATTCCTTGTTTATGGCTGGTTTATGCCTGCTTGTTCGTGCCAGCTTCCGTTATCACAGCATTTGTTACCAAGCATGCTTTACGGCGTCATTAAACACGTAAACTGGTAGCAATCGCAGCTTCTCCACGAACATTAGTAAACGTCTAAAGTTATAAATTCGTTATTAATTTAACAACGTTTAAACTGGATCAATTAATAACGGTAAGTGGTAGGCGATTAAACCATTTTATCGTCCAATTACATAACAAATCTCTTTGCGATAAAACGTCATGAGATCATAAATTACGACAGCTTTCCTCAAAGATGTCGTGTTATTTTCTAATTGTGTTTGAAAACATTTTAAATTAGCTCGGAATTTTTACACGTAATTAAACAAACTTCGTTTGGCCGTGGAACATTCTCCCTTTTTTGTGAAGCTACTTAATTAACGCGGACCGTGTCACTTACAGGGCATTTTACCACGAAAAAAAGAGCGCGCAAAAGCCGCCATTTTGTTAGTGATGCGAGGCAAAGGCGATACCTACGCAGTATGAAATGCCAATAAGGTTCTCATACCTACGTGATAAAAATGATATACGATAGAGGTGTTGACATGTTCGTGCGATGTAGAGGTATTTTTTCATGATTTATCGCAAAGAACGAGTCAATCATTAGTTTTATGAAAAATTTATACGCGACGGGTTGGAAAGTGGAAACGGTTGCTTCTGATCGGATTGGACTAAGATCTGTTACAATGAAATTTATGATTGAGACAAAAGCGTTAAGCGTACAGAAGCAATTGAACTATAAAAGAAGGTATCTTCTGACTTTCCACAAAATAACTCATAAAAAGCGCAAAAGGTAGTTAACTGCTAACAAAAGCTTAGAATATGCAGTCAATCACTTGAAATGAAGGCTGAAGCATACCTTTCCATTGGTAATAGTTTGCCCTCTTACTCAAACAGAGCCAAATAGACCGTCCAGCACCCGCAGTAAATACGACCACAGCAGCCGAAGCAACAATACTGTAAATCGAAAGTCAGACATCGACTATTTATCGACATTTTCACATCACCAGCTAGAGTTGTATCGCTGGCACGACGCCTCGGGCCGCGAATCGTTTGCGTAACAATCGTCCCTTGTCCGGGCATTCCTTCGCGCACGACTCCCAGCCATTCTGTCGTGTCCATTCGGCGCTGTACAACCACGTTCCGAGACAATTGCTTCGAGGAAACTGCAATGTATAATGAACACTGAACCAAAGACGTCCAAGGTACAGTATCGCCTGTGCAGTCGTCATTATTCTCCGGTGCGGAGTTGTAGACTGCAGTCACAGTTCAAAAGCGGCGATCGTAAGAATAGGTGGAATTGCAAAAACAAACTGTGCTTACTGAAATGCAAAAGTCTTAAAAGCTCGAGGAAAGGAAATAAACTCGGAATAATACCTTAAAATACACAGAACTTCGACGCGACAACCAGAGGAGGACCGTGTCCCTGTTAGGTTCTATGTTCTTTAGCCAGTCGGTTCACGGGGTGTCTCAGCATTAAAATAAATTACCTACGACATTAAGGTTTTAGATTTACCACGCTATGTGCGTTTATTCTGGAAAGAGGGAGAAAATACCAGACGTTTTCTTGAGTTTATTTCTCGTGTAAAGATCACAATTTTACTACATTTCTTAAGAATCATTGTCAAAAGATTGAGGAACCCATAACTATCGCTATACCATAACGCCATGACTATAGTCCTAACTCCCCAAAAACGAAATAAAAAGAACAAGATGCCCAAATCTTTACTTTCCATCAGCCTTTTCCAATATTCCTAGTCTTTAAGGCCATGCAGAATAGTAGCAGCCACTTCCTTTGATGCAGCATTTGAAAAAAATCGACTGCTCAAGCATTTCTGTGCGCATCTCGACAAAAAATACTGAACTGATAAAAATCTTTAATATAATCCCCCAACTTATAATATGCTTGCCTGTATATTGTGCGTTTAATACAAGATTTAAATTTTGACTCATTTAGTTCTAATATATGGGGAGGTATTTCATTATAACATTTTTAACTGTTCCCCATTCCGTTTATTCTGTTTCACGTTGTGTATTATATTGGCTTAGATTGCCCAAGATCGACAAAAATAATGAAAAAGACAAAATGGAAAGAAGGAAGGGAAACCTTTATCCTGCAATGGGCTTTAAATAATAATAGTACCTCATAATCTTATTCTAACGGGGCCTCTGCTATTTGGGTTTGGCCCCTCGTACGCCTTCCAAAGGTCCGGGACCCCTGGGTCCCAAGATATGTCCAACAAATTGAACTTTTTCCACCACCGCACATTTCTTAGCAAATATGTAGCATGATTGTCGCCATCGTGTAACGGTATTTGATGACCGCGCATCAGCGTCAAGTCATGATTGCCTGGTCATTACGCTGCGCCTGCGCCGATGAGTTGCAAGAAAGACGTGGTCGGTATGTAAATGTATTTGTGAAGTTTTTGGTGGGAAACTGTTCATTGATTCGGTTATGTGAAAGTTGTTACGAATTTGTTAGTAGTGGTAGAATTTTCAGGTGAATAATAGTTCAGAAATCTTCTTCTTTTTCAAGTCGTTGTTAAACTCTTTAGATTGTTCCGCCTGGGGGCATTAATTTAGTCCCTCAAGGCACTTGGGGCGATCCAAAGTGTAGCTCACCAAGACGTGACGCCCCCGTTCAGCAACAGCGTCACGTCTTGGTGGTAGATGTTCCAGAGGTTTTAAGTTGTTAGGTGGTGTGATGGTAGGTGACGTTATTCCCACAGCTTAGTTCTCACAATAGGTGGATGTTCCTTGGATGGCCTATGTACAATGAAAAAATCTATTTCGGCTTAGTCTACCCCGGTTGTTTTACCTTGCATTAGCAGACACTAACCAAACTAAATATGTGCTTAGTCTACACACACTTATTTCTTACACGGTGGTAGCCCTTATGTTTTCTTCTTCCTCTTTTCTCAAGTTGGACATAGGGCAGGACGTCTAGCCTATGGCTGTATCATGAATTCATCGCAGAGCGCTTTAATTACCTACCAATTATTATTTCAGTATTATGGCCTGAGCTGAGACGATTAAATGTTTATTACTCATTGAATTCAATTGGTAACAGACACCGTAGTTACTGCTGTAGTTAATATTTTATACATTTGACTCAATATTGCTGGAATGAAGCAATTAAATTTACGCGAGCACTCTACATTCGTAATCTTAATATTCGACTTTTATGTAGAACTGGCCTTTACCAGAATCCAATTTTCAAAAGAAGTGTACCTAAGTGAAATCACTCCCTTAAAGAAGTAGTTAGGTTGTATAGAAAATTCATTCTTCAATCGTCTAGCAATAGACAGCGATAAGCTGAGAATTGCTTGCTGTCTATTGCTAGATATACATAGGTCTCTCCTACTACTTGATATAGGACTGCTTTGTTGAGGAAAAGTGTTTTTGGTATGGCACCGGCAATTTTTAACCACATTCCTAATTCCATAAAAGAGGAACCAATAACAAGTTTCAAAAAGAAACTAACTGTACTTTTAACAAATAAATGTTATTACTCCGTATCGGATTTTCTAGCTGATAAGTTTTAGTTGTGTATCAATGTTTTTGTGTCTTTGATGATGAACTGCATCAATGTTTGCATGCCGAAGTGGTAGAATGTACAAAGATTCTTTAATACTATTGTAACCACCTCACTGTAAATACCTACATTCTGAGCTAATAAATAAATATTCTATTCTATTCTCCCTGCGCCACAACACCCGGCTGCGTAATGACAAACTGAGTATAGGTACTATTACCACAGACACGGGTTGCTCTGTGCTCACCGGTAGTTTGCTTTAATGAATGAAGAGCATAGTACATACATACATATCAGCGCAGGAATAAATATTGATATAGTATATCATCTGCATTAGTGACGACTAAAGCAACGAGGCAACAAAAGTCACTTGCTCTTGAGAATGGCCGAGAGAGATTTACGAGTGCTTTCACTTTATCTTCTGTTACAAGAAACATGTTGTTATCCAGAATAACCTTATAATAATGTGTATTGCTAAGATAGAATATCGCACAGAACAAGATTAAACTCGTGCCACGGACAATAACTAATGCGATCGAAAATGCCGTAAAATCACTAGTTTACTGAGAAATGTACGCGCTGCACTAAATCGTATGTCAGATACGGAGAGAACTCGGCGTGGGTTTCGTATTTCAATTCCAAATCGGTATTGTACCTTTACTGAAAGTTCACATAGTCCTTTCTAGGAAGAGAATATCAGAACTGGATTAATTCTAGTACCTATCTATCTTTTGAGACCGTTTAAGAAAATTGTATTATTTCTGTATCCGTTGTTTTCTGCATCCCCCTTCAAAATTCTAAAATAATCGGTGATTTTTTTACTTTCATATTTCCATGATTACCAAAAATGTATTTCGATTTTCGAGATTTCGCTCTTGAAGCTTTTCGTCTTGAATTTCCACACTGTAAATCCTCTGCATATCAACTCCTTTCAGTAGCTAGGTACCTACTCTACTAAAATAAAATATAGGTACCTATTGCCAAGACAAGATCCCACTTTCCGACCGAACTGAAAACTCATAAAAAGAACCAACTTTAATAACTCCATGAATTAATAGTACGTTAAAAACCTGCGAAACGCAATTTATTTCAACCCGTTATTAGTGCTGACAGTCTTATCAATCTCCCACAACATGCTCGGTTTCAATAATTACTAATAAAAATGGCTGCGATGACATTTTTATACGCACAGGAGTTGATTAAAATCGCTGAGGGTACACGTCCTGCCCATCTTATGAGTAAAGTATCATAAAAAGGGCATAGACATAGGAGGAAGTCACATGGTTGATACCTTGATTTACTCATTAAGAGAGCCTATTCATAGATTTCTTTGCCTTTCCAGCAGTTTGACACGCGGAAGCCGCCCGAAGAATTTCATCTTATTAGGTGCGTGCCTCAAGCAGGTGTAATTTACTACTACCAAAGAAAGTTGATCAGGCGTCAACTATGTGTTTTGAACCTTATGTTAATATTCACACTTATTTTTAACCGACTTCAAACAAAGGTGGTTATATGTTCGACTGTGAATTTTAGGTTTTTTTTTATTTATGTTCACCGATTTTAACCATCTAGGAAGGTCTCGATACCTCTATAGTAGGCGCCAGATAATCGTGGAATAACGGTCATTGACCCACCTACAGTTATTGACATTTTTAATTTGAAAAACGGAATTAATGACACGAAGCTGTCCCGAATCATCATCTCTCGTGATCCTTAACATTGTCTAATAATGAAAAACGATTCATATGTAATTGTTCAGGTACCTATGAACAGTTATTAGGGAAAGGTCAATATACTTTATTCCACATTTATCTGGCGCCTACTCTAGGTTTAAGGTTCTTACAAAAAAAACTGGCCAAGTGCGAGTCGGACTCGCGTGCAAAGGGTTCCGAACGAATTTCATTTTTGTAACATGTTATTTTAACATTATAGACTTCTTATAGGTTTTCCTGTTATCGGTAAAGAAATTATCTGTATTTTTTTTTCAAATATTTTGAGTGCACTAGTTTCGGAGATAGGTAGGTAAGGGGGGAATGGTCATGTTCTGTCTAATTTCTTGAATAACTTCAAAGCTTTTAAAATTACGTAAAACTTTTTTTTTAAATTATCTAGTTTGGCCCCCCAACGTGGATCTATGTGACGCGTTCGTGTTTGGGTCACAGATGTTCATATGTGTAGGTACGAAATTTCAACATAATTGGTTCAGTAGATTCGGAAACAATTAGCTGTGACAGATGGACACACTCACAGACAAACACTCGAGTGATCCTATAAGGGTTCCGTTTCTTACGGATTTTCGGAACCCTAAAAAGTTTGGACGATTCGGCTTAACAGAACAGTTACTTACTGTTCTGAAAACTCGAAGTTCTGAATGACCTGAAGCACAAAACTAGATAATTGCGCGACGCTTGTTGGCGACATAGGTATTTACAGTCGTGGACGTATTTCGACTAAAATGAAAATGATGTCAATTTATGAAAATTTAAAGCCCCTTCTTTCAGTACATTCTTGGTAAAAAAATATAGTTTATGCGTCCAATCAAGCAGTCTGGTGGTAAAACAGTGACAACATTCATACTTCGTTCTCGGGCTCCTTAAAAAACATGGCGGCGACCGGTCCGGGGGCACGTTGAATGCGGCAGATGAGCCCGCTTCTAGATTCATTAATACCTACTACGGTTATTGGAAGACGGGCGGGAAAGTGTCTGTTTCAAATATATTGGAATAATGGAACTTCTTTTTTTTATTGCATTGCAATTCTGAGAGGTGAAAATTGTGCTTAGCGCCCATTGCGCCGTCACGAATAAGTATTACTACTTGAGGTAGGTTTCAAATCGCTGCCGGAGGAGGCGATTAAAGAAAGAAAGAAAAGAAAGATAGAAAGAAAATTTTGTTTATTGGCATTATAAAAAAACACCTTAAAATAAAAAAAAATAAAAACCAACAATGCCAAAAGCCAATGCCAAAAGGGCCTCAGCTCAGCATAATGCCAGATGGCAACACAAGGTATACCTGACGCTGATTTTTTCGATTCTGTGCCTTATTGTACAAATAAATACCTAGTCGAAATAATAGGAACGACGTCTTTGAACTCTTTAGATACTGATGAAATTCTGCGAAGTAATTTAACACTATCTATATAATCTTTCCACTCTATGACAAAAAGCTTAATCGTGACAATATCTTTGAATATCACAAAGCTCTGACAGCAATAACCTCATTTGAGCAAACAGGTGCCGAGCATTATTCTTGTTGTATTATAAACCTTATGCCAATGAAATAAGAAGCTTTGAAATTGCAGATAATATTTTTGTAATAAGTATTGTCGTTCGGTATACAAGGCGAACGTTAGGTTTAGAACGATTTAGTATCCAATTAGGTGCGTTGGTCGCAAATCTTATGAATGGACAGATAAATATTAAACTAAGGACGAAGAGATTTTTAAAACCGTATCTTAAAACTAGAATAATTTACAAGCTTTAAGTTTTAATTACTTGTTTAAAAGGAGCAATAAAAAATATCAGAGTCCACTCCCTACAACGCAAAGCATTGGTTTGAACACATTAATTATAATGAAGGATAGTGATGGTTTTTAAATTAATAGAATAATTAAAAAAGTTTTATATATACTTACACCGAAGTATTTAGGTATGTGTGGGTAGCAGAAAAGCTCCTACCCTGTTCCCTGTTCGTAATGGTCACTTCCAACTGGACATCTGGATGACGCCACGTTTCCACCTGCATCTAGCTCGCATGCAAGTTGCATTACATTGCGGGCTTTTGAGATATAATGTTATTAATCGCTCGATCGTGCCCCGCAATGTAAATTAACTTGCATACGAGCTGCTTGCAGATGAAACGCGGCCTTATCAAAATTAATCGTTCTAAAACAAGAACCATTCTCAAATCTTGGATTTTTAAAGGTATTATACTTGTCTTGTTGGTATGGCAATAGTTATAGGGTTGCAGTTTCTTAAAAGGCAGTCAATTTTCGCCGTTTTGTAAATTTTCATTTCTTTAGGCCATGTAGTAATTGGAGCAAGTTATGTACCTACGGTTTTATCTAATTAAATGTTTTGCGTCTGCATTTCCTAGTAGGAATGGCAAACCTCATTTAATTGAAGTAGCGAAACCTGGGTAGGTTCAAATGCGCTGGCGCCACTGATATAGCGATTACTTAGTTAATTGCTCGATTTCATAAGTTGATATGTCGCAAACTGTAGTTTAGTTCAGTCTCAATGTTGGGACACTGTGTTTGATATTAGATACAAAAATCTGAGTGTCTGAGGACCGTTTGAAATATCCCATCAAAGTCAAAAGTCTAGGAGGATCTAGGTATGCAAACGGTGACTGGACGTTTTTCTGGTATTCGCCGCTGCTGGTTCTGGCTCTCAGGAGTTGCAGTGGTTGGGAATAGTGCGGCGAGCCTGCAAAGCGTGGCTTCAACTTACTTACTACAAGTCTACAACAGAAGTAACATTTTCTGACAAAAGTCGTCTGCGCCCCGCGGTTGGTTTAGTCAACTCAGTATAAATACTAGGCAGAGCAGACCTGCCAGGGTTGCGGAATCTGTTCGAAAGAGTCACCGCGGCCCTGGAACGCAAAGGGCTTTAGAAGGAACACGGATGGGTTTTAGTCAGTAAGAGTCTGACACGCCCTTCCGCTCCACCCAGAGCGGAAGAAGTCATTTGATGATTTCCCATCTTTAAAAAAAAAAAAAAAAAAGGCAGAGCAGACCTAGAGTAAATACACTGGATCGTTAAACCACTTCACCTGCATGTGTTATCGTTCTTGTTTACATGAACCTTTATTTACGGGAACCAACACCCCAACGCCTAGATGCCATTTAATTCTAAGAATACATCGTTAAAATTCGCATTACCAACTTCCTGCAATGTTGCCAGTTTCACATCGTATAAAAATAACGCACCTTGTCTATTGGAGCAGAAAATGATCCGAGTCCCCATTATGGTCGCCGGCCGTTGGTTACCTCACTAGTTATTAAAAATGTCGCAACTTCAGCTATGCGTTAATTAAAATCGCCCAGGCCCTTACACTAGTCTAATTGATCCTAGCTATATAAAAGTGATAATTTATCAGTCAGGTTTATCTAATGCTTATGAATTATTTATTAATTTTCTGATGCAGGTTTTTCTGCAAAAAAAAAACTTGAGAAGATAGCAAAAATATGGATAGCTATTTATTCTATTTTATGTCAACTCGTAAACTTGTTAGAACGAGCTATGCGAAACTAATGAAAATCTTCAAAAGCGTTTAACATTATGATACCTACGTTAAGGCCAGGATATTCGAGTGCAGTAGGCACTTAGCGTTACTTTCCTCCGCGCGCAGGATGCAACGCGAACGCCCAGTTCAAATGAACTCGCTGACCCCGCTTTGCAAAAAATTTGCGTCCCAGTATAAAATTGTAACAGTAGGTTAACTTCGTTTTGGAATTCATGTTAATTTATTTTTGTCTGTTTTTTGTTCGTTTGTATGTTTGGTAGGTTTGGTAGTTTGGATGCTTCTAGGGTAAAAAAATAATACTTCTATTTACTTCGTAAGTTAGATTATCAAACGTCGTGTCGTTTTAGACACGTATTTTTTTCTTTATAAAATCAACAACACTTAAAAGCTTGTCGTTCTTAGTTGTTCTTCGTCATGATTATTATGAATTCTTTTAATCAGTAAGATTTTTAAATATCATAATTATTAGTTTATTATTTTAACATTTCTATGTATTTTATTAGTATAATATATATTATTTGTGTATTCTTTCCGAAACAAAATTCTATTTTAAATTTAAATTTATATTTGTTGTAAACCTACCACAGTGTAGTCTTTTTAACCCAAAGGTTGACTGGTAGAGAATGCCTTAATGCATTAAGTCCACCCATGTACCACTATTGTACATTAAGTTTAAATAAATAAAAATTACACACCCCCACTACTGAACTTTTACGTCACTTTTGACTAAAATGTGGTACAATTTTAACTCATGTGTAACGTCATGCGAAATTTTACCGCACTGCATCGTCTTCATTTTTTGTTTACGTGACAAAACGAAAAATACGTGTCCAATATTTTTTGATAATGTAATTGACAAAATAATTAGATATTTTAGTTATCAACCCAATTTAATTGCAAAAATGAATTGATTGTCCTGTGTATTGACACATGACAATCAATTCCTTATTAGAAATAAGAAGTACTACAATATATAATTAAAGATATAATAATTCAAGCACGGCAAAAAAAAAAGTAAGAAAGAAGTATAAAAATATAAGCAAAAATCACGAATATTAATAATCAAGCTCGTGCTCGGACCTCGTTGCTGCAAATCTGGTTGAGGCAGAGAGTGTGTACTGGATGTGCACTTATCGGGCTGCTCATTTTCTTTATTTTGCAAAACATGGTGTCTTATTGGCATGCCACTTTAATTTCTACTGTCTACGATTTCTGGCAGTAAGCATTTGAAGTAAAACTGTACCAGCTTTGGCTCCATATTTGTTAGCTTGAAATTGTCATCTCTTTCTATACGTTCTGTGAACAAAGGCTCATTCTCACCTGCCCAGATTCCAAGAAGACATACCTACCGTCCTGTGAATTGCTCTTTTTATTTATGGAGCAGGTCTTCGTATTTTTGCTGTATTTTAATATTTGGTTTTTATTTTCGTCTATTGCGTTGGCGTTGGCCATTCCTTTTTACAAGATTTTTTTGTTGTTGTAGTTGTCCTACTGTTATTGTCTGCATATTGTAATATTAAAAACGAAAATGTCAACTAGTTTGTATTAACGTTATTACTATAATTATAAATTACTATTATTATTACCTGCTACTGCTATAACTGTGACGAAAGCAAGTAGGTACCTAATTTTACCTATATGTGCAACTTCCTTACGGGGGATCGCAGCGAGCCAGCAAAAGCGACACAGGTCCTACCTCAAATAACCAAGAATGTTTATTAAACTACAACATATATTTTAATCAGATCGAAACAAAGAATATTTGATTGTTTAATGTTGAATTAAAAATAGGCCCTTTCTGAGAGTCCTGGCCTTAACATAAATTCATCATTAAGTTTTATGCAGATGAGTGTTGAAAACATATAAACTTAATAATCCGCGAAGTAATTTGCCACGATACCTAACAAACGTAAATGAAATGAAGAAAGTTATTGCAGTTGATGCACCTCAGCATAAATGCTCAAGTACCTATCTACTTGAATCCATAAAATTAAGACGCGGTGTTTAAGCCGATATTCTGAAGATACCTATACCTAGTTTTGCATTCCTTTTTACAGAATGGATGCACAGCGTTGCAGCGTGCGGCAGCGGACGGCCACGTCGAGGTCGTGCAACTGTTGCTGCAACACGGCGCCGATCCCAACAAGCAGGACAATGTGGTAACGCTTTATTCGTTTATCGTTAAGAACTTATTAAATAAACTCTGTCGGTTTAGCTTAGCCAAGACCAATGAATGGGAACACAATTCATCATCAATTGTTCAGTGACCCTTGGAGGGCCTTCGCGCACCCATCTTTTTATGACATTTACGTAGCGGATCTACAAATTCAATACAAATTCTCCCTTAATAACCCTATTCATCTACAACCCAACCCGCCGTCTCCCAACTTTTTTGGGGTAGGCTTCCAATTAAATCGAATTGATTGAATACAAATCATCTTCTGCCTCGCCTTTTCCCAACTATATTAGGGTCAGCTTTCAGTCAAACTGGATTCAGCTGAGTACCAGTATTTTATGTGGAGCGGCTGCGTACCACACTCGCACCAGGGCAAAAGTCCCTTTTTTCTCCCGGGTTTGGGCAAGTGTGCCATCTACAGCTACATAAACCATTATTATTTTCAGCACGGCAACACCGCGGCTCACGAGGCTGCGTGGAAGGGCTACTCGCGCTGCGTGGCACTGCTGGCGCACGCGGGCGCCGAGCTGCGCGCGCGCAACGCCGCAGGCTTCGCAGCGCTCCACCTTGCGTGCCAGAACGGACATAACCAGTCTTGTAGGGAGATACTGCTGGCTGGGGCGCCGCCGGATTTGCAAAACAATGTACATAGAATCATCTATTCATACTCATAATAAATTATAATAAATTAGAAATTTTAAATTTGCATGTACTATCATGCTTTGATTAATAAAACAATAAAATTCATTATCGCGCTGAGCAACCCTCTGGAGGCCAACGCGCACTAAAATACTTTAAACCCTGCAGACTGATGATAAGTAACTGACTCTATGCTTGTGGATTATCCATTTTGAATACTTTTCCTAGCAGGTATTTGTCCAAGCTTCTTCGTAGTAACAATAAAAACAAATGCATCATTAATTTGCCACCTCTTTCTTTCCAGTATGGCGACACATCGCTCCACACGGCAGCACGGTACGGGCACGCCGGCGTCACTCGCATCCTCATCTCCGCGCAGTGCAGAGTCTCCGAACAGAACAAGAACGGAGACACAGCGCTACACATCGCCGCAGCTATGGGCCGGCGAAAATTAACCAGGATACTCCTCGAGGCGGGCTGCGACAAGTCCATACGCAACCACCAAGGAGAGACAGCAAGAGACATAGCCACCAGAAAAGGTCTAGAAGAAATCATCAGCATACTTAACACGCCAGTAGCCAAACAAGCCAAGAAGAAGCACAGAGATAAGAGCAAGGAAAGAACACTTGACGAACCAGACGCGGGTAAAAAGAAGGAAAAGGAAAAAGACAAAGTCAAGGACAAGGATAAAAAGAAGAAAAACGTGCACTTCGAAACGCCCCCACAAGTCCAGTGGTCCCCCTACGGCTGTCATTACTACCCCGACCCAAAGTTCTTCCCCAAACCGAAACTAAGCTCGCTACCCACCGAACCACTTAGAAAAGGCGAGCAGTACTATTTAGATTTGGCTGGGAACATTAAAAAGGGTCCAATTGGTGCTGGATACACCTGTTACTGCGCACCGTTCTTCAAACACATGGAAGATAAATTGAATGAAGACAAGAAGGACTTGAAAAAGCATATAGACAGAGCTCACGACAGGCTAGATCAAAAGGTAACAGATTTGGAAATGAAAACGCAAGGTCAAATATCAGAATTGACGAGATTCGTAGCAGCTGAAAGAGCCATGTGTAAGGAAAGGCATAAACATCTGGAGCATTGGTTGACAAGAGGCATGATGTTCAGAGCGTCTGAACGAGTGAAAAAATTAGACTTCAGCCCTAAAGGCTCCTTAGATATACCTCCACTCAAACGTACTAGAAGCTTAGAATTACTAGATGCTGATACAGAAGAGTGGAACAAAGTGCACAGTATAATAAAGAGCTTCAATAAAAACGCTGAACACTACGAAACTAATGCCAAAGACCTGAACGATAGCAAAGCCACGTCTAAGAGCACAGAGATCTTGGACAGTAGAGAGCCACCCAGTCCTAGACGAAGGTATCTACTGAAGAACTCCAAGAGCAGTGACCAATTAGACGCTGGACCCAGCAGGCTTTCAATACCTCCGTTTTCTAAGAATAACCAAGAAAGCCATCATCAGAATGTCACAGCCGAAATTCATGTTAAAGCGAACAAAATGTCAATTTCACAATCACCAATGTCAATGGAAATAGAAAGCTATCACAATCAAAGGTATCGCTCTCCCAGTCGACATTCTACCACGCATTCTGATGCTAAGTCACCGAGCAGTAGTCACAAACAGCCCAGCGACTTAGAAGAAGACGTCAGGAGCCCGAAAGACCAAAATGTGCCTTTATGGAAGAGTCAGGTGCTACAGAGAACAGCAGATGACATGAGAAAGCGGGTGGCTTTTGAGAAGGAAATGGCTGAAGTTATGTCCAGAACAAATAAGTCTTTAGATATATCACAAGATGGCTACGTGAAACTTAGAAAGCAAGGCAACTATCAGAACGCAAATGAAGTAGAAAGAGAGCAGAGGAAATCTGTTCAAGAGTTAGTAGCGCAAGTGGAACAACAGAGATGTGTATCGCCAGATCCTGAACTCATGACTAGGAAAGTACAGCCCACCGAAAACATAGAAACTGTACCGTCCACAAGCCAACAGAACCCCGGCATTCTGAAGATGCCACAACAACCCCAAAGACCAGCTCCCGTTCTAAAAGAGAAACCACCGAAGAGCAAACGGTTCAGCTTACACAATCTAATACCTTTTCCTACCAGAAAAACCTTTCAGAACCCACCGAAGGAAAATGGCAACAACTCGGAGAGTAGTGACGAGGAAGACAATCCAATTAGAAGCTCCATGCAGCCAGGACCGATGAGAAACACCAACCTGCTGCAAACATTACCAATGCCAAATTTTGAGACCGTGTCAAAATCTCCATCGCCAGCTCAAATGTCAAATCCGAACCCGTACCCCCAGGACTTACGAGCTATGATACCTAAAGACGCTTACTTCCACGACATCTCGAACAGGCAAATGCCATACATGGACAGCGGTCTACCAGTACCTCAGTTCCCTTGTCCGCAGTACGACTACAATCAGTCAGGGTTGCCGAACCAAATACAACCGCGGAATAGGAACCCTTTGTACCACCATCAGACCGGAGTGTTCGATGCGATGATGCAAGACCACATAATGAGAGAGATGGAGCGGATACCACACTGCTACAGTGACCACTTGGATCAGAATACAGAAGTGGAGATCGCGAATCAGAATGACTTTCGGATGTGCTACGACCCGATGTATCCGAATTTTAGGGGGAACCCGCATGGAATGACCAGGAAACCGAATCCTGACCACAGTTTACTTCACAGTCGGCTGCAGTCTTTGGCGATCAACACTCATCTAACGGAGACCCAGAGTCAGGCAGATAGAGAGTCGCATAACGATTCGGGTTATAGTACAAAGGTGTACGGGAGCTCTCAGGGGCCGTCACCAAGCTTGTCAGGCCATGCGGAGGGCTCGGATAACTTGTCTGGGCAAAGAGTTAATATTGTGCCCAACGGTAAGATTATGGGAGGGCAGATAGGAGCGTCCAGCTTAGTTTGAGACGGAGAGATAAATGAGGAACAACTGAGCTTGCCTTCTACAGTTTTAAAATCAATTAAAAAGACCATTTTATTCGTGTTTAGAATTCTGAAATTTAACAATAGTAATGAATAGGATTATCCTTGAAATAAAAAATGCTGTAACAAAACAAAACGTAATGATTAGAAAATCAAAGTTTAAAATGGGGTGAGGCAAAGAATTGTCAGCCGCTAGAAATGTTTTGTATAAAATACCTCTTTGACGTAATATAGTTTGTATGCTATAATAACAGCAGTTGTTGAAGGTTGTATAACAATAAATTGCCTTTTCTATTGTATTGTGTTCAAATTTTGTACCTAGATAAAAATATCTGTTAAATAATATTAACGTAATGAATATTAAAATGTTGCAAAATTTTTGTAAAAAAAAATCACGTAACACGTTAACCGTGTTAATCTTAGTCACTTTTATCACAAACACACAAACTGACGAACATGTAACTCAATAATAAAATTGCAAAAAGTACAAACTTAATGTAGGGTTTAACGATGCCATGTATCACAGTAATTTTAATTAATATTAAGTAATTTTAAGTCTTGTTGTTTTTCTTTTAATTTTAATTTGTAAAATACTCACTCTGTTTGTTTTTCAGTCAGGTTTTAAAGTAGATTTTTTGTTGTGTTTTTAAGGGTGGAACTGTTGATTAAACCTTTTAGGGTACATTCCTCGAAAAAACATATTTGGGCCGTCAATGAGATTACAAAAAGTTTTGGCATATAGTTTTCCTTTCTCTCGTAAACAAAAAGAAACTCACAAACATACACACACACACACACCTGAACATTTAACACTCCTTTTTTTGGGCAGTCGTGTAAAAAGAAGACGATACGTGATGTCACGCCTTGGTACACTTTTTGCCTAGAAGTGACGTCAACAAGCGCCCCCCACTCCTGGACTTTCATGCGTTTAATCTTCGTACTTTTCTTATTAAAGCATAAAATAATGTCTAATATTTTTTCATAATCTAACTGACGGACTTGAGAATTATTATTTTTATCTAGAAAACATCCCTATTATTATTCCCATTAAAATCACTGGTAGCTTGCAAAAGTACTGCACCTAAAATACTCACTACTTTAGAAGTTATAATATATCTCTACTAGATTTAGGAAAACGTACACACCCGATAACCACACGTTCCACCCTGTTTCGTGTGCTGAATATGAAATTATTGAGAAAATGTACTTTTATACACACAATGTATAATGTAAATTAAGCATAATATAAAATGGAGCCTTATTTTATTTAGAAATAAAGTCACAAATTGTGTAGTCTGTGTAATATAATCTATATTTATTGTGTTGCATATTGTATCTGATTGATAACTTTGTACTGATAGATTGACTCTAATAAAATGCACTTTTGAAGTGTCACGAACTAACATCTTGTATTATTTGCAGTGGTGGTTACAGTGGGATACACCACGGGGGTGAAGCTGCGGGAAGAAGCTAGTTACAAATAACCAGAGGTCGGAATTAGGTAGAGTTATTTATGTACTTGCATCGAAATGTTGATATTAATATGGATCTTCCCGGGACTTCTAATAGACAATCCCGTGCGGTTTCACCCGCATAACTCTCGATCCCGTGGGAATATCAGGGTAAAAAGTATATTATCAATATCCTATGTGTTAATCCAGGTCATAAACTATATGTGTGCTAAATTTCATCCAAATCCATTCAGTAGTTTTTACGTGAAAGAGTAACAAACATCCATCCATCCATCCATACTTACAAACTTTCGCGTTTATAATATTAGTAGGATAATAATCATAATTAATCTTTTGTTCTCACAAGCTATGTTGTGCGAACTACAAATGTGGCAACATCGCGCGTGTGCGCATTGGAATTTTGCAACTTCGGACATCCGATGTCGTTGATGTAAATTTGGCGCCGGCAGTGGTTTAAATTGTGTAAAAGTAAATAAGTTTTTTTATTTTATAAATCACGGAAATTTCTGCTCTTTAAAATTAATCTCGGGATTTGAGGCATACCCTCTTTATTCTTTCGCTGTATGAAATCAGTATAGGTACATAAATAACTCTACCTAATTCCGACCTCTGGTTATTTGTAACTAGCTTCTTCCCGCGGCTTTACCCCCGTGGTGTATCCCACTGTAACCACGCATTTTGCCAGGATAATAAAAACCTGTAACATCCGAGTGTACAGAAATTCGCCCCTTCATCAGTCTTCATAAACATCAAAATGTTACCATGTGAATATAAATACTCTCAGGAAAGATCAGTCGATTATTGGCTAGCTATAACACTAGGAAGTGGTGACGGGCGGGCGTTTTGGGGGACTGTATTTATGTAGAACTTTGACGTTCAAAAAGTGCTGGCACTCAGCCTAATTTGAATAAATCACTTTTGATCCCAAAAACCTACGGACAATGCCAGCACAGGTTACACCTAGCAACTGTCTTCTTTGCACCTTAAGTAATAGATATAATGTTCAGTATGCTTTACACAAAATCGATTTAAAAACTTGCATTCCGTGGCAATGTAAATTGAGCCTTAAATATTGTTAGTTTCCATATTTCTCTCCACTCCATATAAATTGGGTAAACTTTAGGCTAAATGAGAACAAAAACAACAACAAACGATCAATATCTGTACTTTAATACTTATCAACAAAATTCTATTATTCTAATTAACAGCCCGCCTCACTCCCCACTGGGTATCTCTATAAAAATCACTCAAACTTGTATGATACAGCGGAACTCCTTTCAAAGTCGCAGACCGTGCTCCCACAATCTTCACAGCTACATAATCACCCGGCTTCGCCTGCCTCTTCCCTCCATCTTCAGCCGGAATCTCCGTTTGTTCAAAAACCACTCGTATATACAGCTCATTCCTTCCTAAAATGTTGCCCGACTTTTTCGCAGTTCCTTCGACTAGTACTAGGTGAGTGTTGCCAATTTCTGCGTCGTTGAGTATTTGGCATTTCCGTCTGTACAGTTCTAGCATTCGGTTGTGTCGTTCTTTTTTTATGAGGTCGGGCACATCGTCTTTGTAGCGGCGGTAGGCGGTAGTTTTCTGTGAGAAATATCATAAAATTTATTTATATCAGTTTGCAACGATAATTATCACATAAACGAATATCGACTGAACAAGTAGGTATTATTGTAAGGCTACAATTTAAATGCGTACCAAGTAAAATATGGTAACTTCAAATAAAATAAACCCACTCTATACCGAGGTGCCTAAAGAACAATGTTTTAAGTTCTAAAATATCTAATTATACACTCATCAGAATAATTGTACGTGTTGTATTTATATTTTTTTTGCTTACCAAAATGGATAAATGCTCACCAAATCTTGTTTTCCTGAAATACTGAACCTGATTACTTCTGTTACTAAGAAAACTTGGATGCAAGAGCGAGCTATGCGAACTCGGGACTTGGGACCGCTATTCATGGTTGTTTTTTTTTAAACATAGCGACTTCGCCTTTTGGTGAGCTATCCATTCTGGCAGGTATTTCGAATTGTTTGGTAGTAAAATAGGTACTTTTCTGGTAGGCGTTTAAAGGCGCCTTATTGAAATAGTCTAAAAATTTTTGAACATATAGCGTAAACATTATGAGTAGACTAGCGTCCCGCTCCGGCTTCAAATGAGTGCTAATTATATTCACAAACCTTTCTCGTTTGCTAGTACAAAACTGTATTAAAATCCGTTGCGCGATTTAGAAGGGGAGAAACAGCCAGAGACAGACAGCGACTTCGGTTCATGCGATTAAAAGTTTATACTATTGAATAGTGAGAGATGTTAAAGGTGTTCCAAAAACAAATCGCACCCTTAGAATTAAAGTGACCTATTCAAAATTACTGTTACTTGAAATTTTGATATATAACTGATCTTAAAAAACATACTCTAAAACCCTGTGGTGAAAAAGAGTCCAAATTATGAGTGGGAAAGGGCAGCTTATACATAGGTCATGGGAGAGATTTTGTTTTACATAACTACTTTTAACTACCGGAGCATAAACGCATCGGCGGTCCCCCGACGCCAAGCCACAAATTCGCCGTACTTGTTGTCACATATTTGTGACGTTTGACACGCGCTAGCTTGTCATTTATACGTGACAATGGCGTTCAAAAGATTAAGATTTTCTTGCTTGTCGCTCGCAATTTTTGCGTTTTTCATTCTAAGGGTGCGAAATATTTGTTTACATATTTCGAAACTAAACAATCGCGAACTAGTTTTGCGCTAAACTCGGTAGATAGTAGTGATTTGTTTCGAGGTAAGCATTTCAGTTTGCAGATATAACAGCTACACAACAATCTTACCTCTCGCATGCTGTAGGGGAACAAGAACGCGATGTGGTAGTCGACGACCTCCATGAGGGAGAGTGTCTCCTGGAACTCCTCCTCCGTCTCGCCGCAGAAGCCGCATATCATGTCTGTAGATAAACCCACTGGAAAACAACAACACATGTCAACCTTAAGGTTATTAAGATAGCGCCTAGTTTTGCTTGTTCACTTATACCATCAATTTACGTTTGCCTTTGTAGGAAAAATATAAAATAAACTTCAAGAGGAATTTCAGACTTATTACAATGATTCTAAAGTTGAGTCTCAATCGTCTCTAACACATTAGACACCTTCACGTAGTGTTACTCATCTCTTCGACGAGGTGCGATAGGTTGCCGACAGGTGCATTAGCTTGCAATGTCAACCTTATGCTATAGAAACTAGAGTCGAGTTTCAGTTGTTACCTCCAGGTATAGTTCTCTTGACGTCTTCCACGAGCTGCAGATAGGCCTCCCTGGTGTACCCGCGACGCATTCTCTCCAGCACAGCGGAGGAGCCCGACTGTGCGGGCAGATGGAGCAGCTTACAGATATTAGGACGCTCTGAGATTATTTGTAGCACCTGGACAATAGAATCGAAGATATGGTACTCAACAAACACACTTATTAATTAATTTCCGAAGCACCAGAGCCTGTAGAGTTACCAACACTGAGTTCTTGTACCGAATAGGTTACGAGGAGTTAGCAGGACCACGTGTGGCAAATAAGACGTGTACACTGGACTGTTAACGTGTAATACTTTTTTTTTAAGGATGGGAATTCATCAAATGACTTCTTCCGCTCTGGGTGGAGCGGAAGGGCGTGTCAGACTTTTACTGACTAAAACCCATCCGTGTTCCTTCTAAAGCCCTTTGCGTTCCAGGGCCGCGGTGACTCTTTCGAACTAATTCCGCAACCCTGACAGGAACGTGTAATGCTTGCACTTCACTTAGCGTAGTTGTCAAAATATTCGGGTCACTTGGATAATAGAAAATTTACCCTAATTCATCGAGATAAAGTATATTTTTTTTAACGAATAAGTAAGGCGAATGTTTGCGCAAATACGCCAAGTGAAGTGCCACCTTAACTTTTTAACGAAGATAGAAAACGACATCTGTGTGCAGTCAACCGCACAGCATTAACAATGTGAAATTGCCTTTTTGTCGTAGTAATAAAGACGATTTTCGTTGTGAAAGTGTGTGTGACCACTGATGATGACTGTACGACAAGTTTGTAATACTTTAAAAGATAAGCAGACTGTAGAAGTGAATTGTTTATTTATTTATTTATATAACAGATTATGTACACGCATTTAACAAATAGATAAGAAGAAGGGAACAGTCAAATAGTTACAAAGGTGATGCTTATTTCTAAAGAAATCTCTTCCAGCATACCTGCGAAAGGAGAGTCGAATAAAAGAGATGTAGACATCGTGTGTAAAAGTTATGCTTACAGAAAAAGACAAAAAAAAAACTTTAAATATAACATACTATACATAAATATGACTAAAATGAATATCATACTAATACATACTACTTAAATAATAATATAAGATAAATAATAATATATACCTACTTTAAATATGCAACTATGATGGTACCGAAATGTAGTGTTCTTTCACTCTTCTTTTAAAATCTGGAAGAGTTTTGCATTCCCTAATGTCGAAATTGTTGTATTCCAGTAACCAGGAAATTTGAGTTTCACTGACTCAGACTTCACTGATTTGAACATGGCTAAGCCTGGTGAAATGGAACAGATAGGCTTTTGCCCTGCAGTGGACCAAGCTGCGCAGTTTGAACTTACGAGCTGTCTTTAAAGAACTTACCTCTTCGGGAAAGTCCTTGGGATGTGCAGCAGTAAACCGTATCCTCATCTCTGGATCCACTGCCGACACCTTGTCCAGGAGATCAGCGAACCTCATTCCACCTTTCTTTGTTTTATATACCGTTTTAAATCCTGTAAAAATATTGTTATTAGGAATTGGTCACACTGGCATAGGATATAAACTTTCATACAAGAATGAACACCTGACGTATTAGACGCCCTGAAAATCTTCTTCGAAATGGGACCTTCGACAGTAATCGCAGTACGAGCGACGCTGTAAAACTCATAAGACTACACACGTTCACAGCTCGCAGTACTAAGAATACGTGGCGTCGAATCTTCCCATTCAAAACCGTCAGTTTCTTCACGACAGCGTGAACAATCGTCGAACACGTTTGGTTTGTATGGAAACTCATGACAACGACACTAACAGCGGCCGTCTTGGTAGGCCACGTTTTTGCCCATATCATGGCCGACCAGGGAAACTTTAAACAGACTCCCAACAGCTCAGCCGCAATAAAGACAACATCAACAGGGGTACTCAGATGGCTCTGGGGGCCCTACTATGAAGTCTTAAAACGATCATGATTCGGCTCTAAGAAAGAGACGGAGCTATACATAGCAAATAGCACTATCCCTTTTACATCATCGGAATTGAATGGCATTCAAAGTCAAAGTCAAAGCATTTATTTCAAATAAACCATTAACAGGTACTTTTGAATTGTCAAAGTCAGTCCGTCAAAAACATGAAGCTATTTGCACGTTCGAAAGCGTAGATCTCTATGGAGAAGAACGTGCAAGAAACTCCACGGACACTCTCATTAGCACGTGATAGTAGGTAGGCTGATCTTTAAGTGTTCATTTTGCGTCTCTGTGCAGTCCACGAAAGAGTGGGCCCTTTCGTCTTGCACTGCACGCCCTGTCACCTGTACATGTAAGGACTGCGTCAGCAAATAATGTTGCCGTAACTGAATAACTAACACGGAATTTTGCTAATATGATGTTTTTAAGATGTAGATATGTGGTGGTATGTGAGAGAACCAAGGTTACCGACATAGCCCGAAGAATCGCCAAACTGAAGTGGCAGTGGGCAGGGCACATTGCTCGCAAAACAGATGGTCGATGGGACCGAAAAGTTCTGGAGTGGCAAGCGCGTACCGGAAGACGTAGCGTTGCTAGGTCTCCCACAAGGTGGAGCGTGCAGCTGCTGAGGGTCGCGGGTAGCCGATGGATGCGAGACGCACAGGACCGGCTGTTGTGGCGACACATAGGGGAGGCCTATGTCCAGCAGTGGACGTCTTTCCTCTGATATGATGATGATGATGAGGTGTGTAGTACCTTCAAGGGACTGAAAAGGGGGAAAATCGTTTGTACTAAATATGCGCAAACGAAGTCGCGACCTAAGTGCTAGTCTGCTAATAAACTTCTTACCTTTCGCCATGTGCGTGTCGACCTTCTCCGTGGCCTGCGTTACATCCCTGTAACTGTTGACGTTCTGCCCCAGCAGCGTGACTTCCTTCACGCCCTGGCCTGCTAGTTGGCGCACCTCGTCCACGATGGAGGTCAGTGGCCGCGACCGCTCGCGGCCGCGGGTGAACGGCACGATGCAGTACGTGCACATGTTGTCGCAGCCACGCATTATTGAACTGGGGATTCAGTGTTGGATTTTTTTTAAGCGTCACACTAGGAATTTCCCCTGTATCGTGGTTGCGTTTACAAACACATACACAAACAGCCAGACCCGGAACAACTATCTGTAGGCCATACAAATAGTTGTTCCGTGCGGGAATCCAACCGGTGACATGTAGCGCATCAGCCATCCCTCAACCACTGCGCCAACCGTGTCTTCGAATAATATAATAATATAGTATAGTTCAGTTATATAATAATATAGTATAATAAATCATATAGTTTTAATCTGTACATACAAAGCCCACTTTAAGGACCAAGTGTGAAACCCAATCCCAATAACACAGAACAAAGTTTAAAAAATCACCAAATGCATTACCTCCCCCTGTTTTTAAACTGGTTTAAATACAGAACAATGCTTGGTTATTTAATATGTCCAGCATTGGACGCCTGACAGCCAATTGTTGGCAATGTTGATGAATTAATAGAATATCTGTAGTAAATTGGGGTTTGTATACCACTAACTTCCAAACTACGGGCAGCAACTCAATAATACTCTTTGACTGGGTATTGAACCCAAGATGCCACGCTCAGCAGTACAACCACAAGACCAATAAGGCAGTTTGCCCTAAATGTTTATAAAATCAGATGCAATCATGGTAATGATGATTCAACCTAGAATTGGAAGCATTGCACCTATTTTATCATTACTTGTAAGTTTACTTACATAAAAGCTGAAATACTATCTTCATTCAGCCTGACCGGCACTACATCAGCATATGTCTCATCTAGGGATAGTAGAACGTTTACAGCTGGATGACCGTTCTCTGTGAGTGCTAATAGTCGAGGCAAGTCTCTGTAGCTGTCGGGGCCTGCCACTGAAATAAGTTTTAATACTTCATGGTATTTTTAAAAAATATTTATGTTTCAATTAGCTTTCCAATTCACGAGTACAATAAATAGAAAATATAATGGCTTTTTTAATTTAGTTTTTCTGTAGATATTGTGATCTAGATTAATAATTATATCTTACCAACATCAACAGCTTTTTCTTTTTCAATAAGTTTTTCCTTAAGCCTCTCGGCCATACACCCCAGAATGCCGATCTTTACAGAGCGATCCTTCGCACGCCTTTTATACCCTCTGAGATGATCCAAACGGTGCCAGATCTTAGTTTCAGCACCTTCTCGTATTGCACATGTCATCACCAGAAATATGTCAGCGTCCTCTTCGACCAGCGTCTTCTCAAAGCCTTCCTTTTTTAAAATAGACCAAACGATATCTGTGTCGTTCAAGTTCATTTGGCAACCGTAAACATCAAAGAAAACTTTCCTCTTCGTCTTTATTTTAGCATTTTCCAGCAAATAAGGTATGTAAGGACGATCTGTGAGAACAGGTTCAGAACTTTCAGTTATAAAATCCTTTAAGCCTGGCCCCTGCTTTATTTTTTCTTTGATTGAAGTTACTCGAGGTGTATCCGAATAACAACGGCAATTACTCGAGGAAGCATTATTGATCAGCTTTGTTAAACGCTTCATGCGTCTTATATACAACATTATGGTGATTTTTCAATAAACGAAACATATCACAACAGGGTACGATAATAAAATAAACATTATAAAATCACATAACCTATAAATTTCACTGTGATTCTGTCATAAGATTCTGTCTGACAGCCTACCTCGAACTGTCAGCTGAAACCATAGAGGAAAGTAATATATCGGGTATAGAGAGCCCCCTCGCAGAATTTATTGAAGACCGCTAATGTCATTTGATCGGATAAATAACGCCATCTATTATCTCCATCCACAAACTTGTGACATGTATAGCTATAGCTAGCTATAGGTACTAACGCAATAGGTGCCTATACTTAGGCTTCCTTTATCCAGTATACTATACAATAGTGGATAAATCTTTGGCTTCCTTACATTTTACTTGTATTCAAGTTGATAAATTTTACTTATTTTTTATCTTAAGTAACAAAAAGTAAAACTTTATCAAATTAAAAACAAGCAAATTAGTAAGAAAGCATCAATTCAATTCATCAATCAAATTCAACCGGTTATTCCGATTCCTATCCCTGTCTGTAAAATGGATATCACAGATGACCTTCTTCCTATAAAGTTCATAATCAGCAGGAATTTCTAACTTCCCTCCAGCTCAGAACGAAAACTACAAAGAGCAGTCGCCATATTTGTGAATTTGACATTTAACAATCAATATGAAATCAATAATTCACTGTGTTGCTATCGTAATTATTACGCAGCTTTTATTTTAGACAAATATTTACAAATAATCTTAATACGTGTTAATTAAATGATAAGGTAATGAAATTAATATTTAAATGTTTTTTTTTTGTCACAAATCATTTTTGTGTAGATGGTGTCGCCATCTGCGGTGCTTAAAGTAACTTATTGTTTCGGATGGCGATAGCAGATGTCGCCTTTCGAAAAAAAATATCCCAAATCTGACAATATATGGAATTGTCCTACCCCTGGCTGAAACTATTCATGTATTCATGCCTCTAAATAAGGAGGCGTGTTTATAAATTAGAATAGAAAGAAATTTGTAAGAAAACGATTTACGTCAAGGCCTTTCATATTTGGTCGCACAACATCCTTGTCAAAACGTTTTGTGTCGAATGGAATAACTAAACGTGTTCTTTTGTGAGCACGCTACTTTTATTTAAAGTTTCCTAAAATACAACAAATTTTCCATAGATCACCATATTTTTTATTAAATTAAAATGACACATTATTATTCGCCATTTTTGGGAACGCAAAGTCAACAGTTCCTTTTTGTAATTTGCACCACGAACCAATAACAAAACGTTTTGATCGAAATCAAGAAAAAAGCAATAAAAAGAAAATGGCCGTCTTTTTGTCGTGGTAATTTACCGAATGAAAAAATAACAATTTTGTGAATTTCCTGAACGATTTCAATGTCTGAAGAGCATTAAAATAAAACAACCATGAGCGGGCGTTATCGGGATTACGACACAGGTATTAGAATGTCATGAAGTGAATAGATATTTCACAAAATCTTGCTGATTGATCACTCATTTGAGCAAAACTCACTTTTAGTATTAGTTTACTCAGATAAGTATTTTTATTTATCTTTGCCAGTGTTTTCGCATTGGCAGGGTCGTCTCGATCCACGCGCGATGATTCTAGGCCGTACAAGGAAAGGCGGGAAGATCGAGAAAGGGCTGAGCGAAGACGTTCGAGGTCTCGTTCTCCGAGACAATGGTCGCCACCAGCGCGGAGCAGTGACCAGTCTCCCGGCAGATCCTCAAATAGCAGAGAACGAGATAGGAGGGATTATGAAGGTAGGAACCTATGATTTCATGTAAACAATATTCTATAGGTACTTACTAAACATTTGTGCATACTGATCTACATTGACTGACCTAAATTGTGCAACAGTAATCAACATGTTATTTTCCATGAGATCATCAAGCTCTTCTTCAAAGTATGTGTAACATGTTAAATAAATGGCAGCCAATTACTGCACTGACTTCACCTATACTGTAAAGATTTATTTTCAATATTACAGATAGGAGTCGCAAACACGCACCGGAATGGGATGAACCTGAAGAAGTGCCAGCACCACCTCCACCTCCTCGCATCACTAAGATCTCCATCGGGTTCAACAAACCAAAGGCTCCGATCAAAATGAACATGGGCAGTTCAGCCAAGCCCGTGGCCAAACCTACTATAGCATCGGTATTCAATGCTGATGATGACGACGAGCCAGAAGAGATGCCTGCAGAAGCTCGCATGAGGATGAGGAATATTGGAAGGTGAGCATATAAAAGAAGTTTTAATAAATCAATAAGCTATTGGAAGTTTAACTTGCAATCATTTCAATAAAATATTCATGTTGACCTTGAATAATGCTTGCTACTAAAGTCTCAAAATACCATTTATACCTATTGCATAGAAATATATCAATAAAACAATTGTTATCATATTACTGCACAACATGAAGAAAACAAAGTCAAACTCAAATAACATTTAATTTAACTTTTTGTAATGTTTTTTTTTGCAGAGAAACACCAACTTCAGCGGGACCAAACTCCTTCGGGAAAACAAAACAAGGATTCTGTGATGCAAAGAAAGTATTTGAGAAGAACCTGAAGCACGCGCTCGAAATGGCTGACAAGCCTGTCATGCCAAAGTTGCCACAAACCATTTATAAGATAGCCGGCCCTTGAGGTTGAAGGACTCCGGGGAATTTACTGCAAACATGTTACTGTAGACAGCCAAGAGAGAGATGCCACGGACAAAAGTATCAACACAGAGAAAATGAAGATGAATGATGGGAATATTTATCCAAATTGCCTGTTCAGAGGAAATAAACTCAACATTTGATTCTAAATACAAATGTATAGTGATGAATATTGTCATGTGCTAAGTTGAGCATGCCTGTCCCCATAAAGTTTATGGATTTTCATTAGACAATTTTGCAACCAACATAGCTGGGACAAAACAATACCTACAGAACAAGTGGCTGTCTCCTGTAGCCTGTTAGCAAGTGCTCTAAAATGTAACATGAAAATGTTAATCTTGCTTATATTTAGTTTAATTTAGGGGCGATTTTTGAATTGTCAAAAACTGCAACACATGTTTAATAGCTCAAAACAAAAGAAAACTTACACAATTGAAAAATTGATCCTAAATCTTGTAATAATGTAGCTTGATTTAAATGAATATGCCTTTTAAATCAGATTCGTAGTTCAAATCTTTGGGAATTGATTCAGAATACATTAATATTTTATTAGCCTTACACAGCATATACTATGATAGCCAGTAGCCTGCTGTGGGTGCCTTTTTACTCGCAGAACATAAACTTAGATTGTGAACAAATATGTGGGCCATACAAATACTCCCTGTGGCAGGAATTGACCCTGCAAAGCACTGGTGACTCGCCGCACCTTTGTTATAGCTGATGTTGATTCCATATAAATAGTCAAATATATTGTCTTTTTCTTCTTTTTACTTCAAAACCATGTTTATGTAATCCGAGTAACTTGATCGCAAAACTACTGTATAGTCGTGAAATGAAACCTTATGTCTTTACTATAAGGTTTTATTTGCAATAATTGACGGTCGCTTGTGAGATAAAACTATACTAGACATCTTAGCTTGTACCTTTTTCTGCTTTGGGTGGAGCGGAAGAGAGTGTCAGACTTACTGACTAAAACCCATCCATGTTCCTCCTAATGCCCTTGGCGTTCCAGTGCCGCGGCGACTCTTTCGACCAAACCCTGGCAACATATTGCTGCCTACACTGAACATGTACAACATGATATCCACTACTAATACTTCGGTCTAATGTCCAGTGTTACAGCAAGTGTGTCTAGGCGTGCAAGTAGACTTTCCCAACGTTTTTGTCAGTCAATGACCAAACTAAGATTATACTAAGATTTGACTTCATAGCTGCGTGCAAGTTACTTGCGAAACAGTAATTCTTATTTACATTCAATCCTGAATTCCAAACTAGTATATTATAATGGAATGTTCTCAAGTTTTCTGCTAGCTAATCATTTTAAAGAATAGTTTTACTTCATCAATACTATAGCAATAATGTAGTTCTTGTAAACACGTATTTCGTTAATCAATTATTATCCTAGCTCGTACTTCAAGATAGTTTTTCTATTATAAAATTGTAATCAGTTAAGGATCACAGGATTCACAGGCATTGCTCATTATAAATATAACGGCTTTTATTCCTTGATTATCCAGTTGTAACAGTATAGTATTTTCTCACACTGAAAATAAAATTTTTATCTGTAACTTTGTGTATTGTACTTATAGAAAAATAAAATTGACAATTTACTGAAATGCTTTCTATTTTTGAAAAATAATTTGTTTAAACCTGTTGGGAGTGATTTTATTTGAAAGCAAAATATGTATTTTGTTTACATAAATCTTATCAGGGGCACTAATATCCCTCAGAGATAAAGTCACTTAAGACTGGAAGCAGACCCTAAGATAGAGAGGAAAAAGGGTAGGATGGGTAGTGATATTAATTTCTTCAGCAAAATAAAAAAAAATATCTAAAAAATAATTCATTATTTGTTTACAATAACATCATTTAACGTGGATATAAACTTGCAACATGATTCTCAACAACAGACATACATTTATTTCTTTTCATACTTGTAGAAGCCCTCACCGGCCTTAACTCCAAGCTTGCCTTCAGCCACCAGCTTGTCTAACAGCGGGATGGGCTTGAACAGGGGCTGGTTGGGGTACTTGTTGTGCCAGCCGTCCAGGATGAACTTGTTGGTGTCCAGGCCCACGTAGTCGGCTAGCTCGAGGGGACCCATGGGGTAGCCGGCGCCGAGCTTCATGGCAGTGTCGATGTCGCGGGCTGATGCGTCTCCTGAGGAAGTTACATTTTGTTAGTGGATAAGCTTTTAAAAGATCGTGAGCGTAATTTTCAGAAATACTATTCAAATAAGATCCCTCACCGTGACTATAGAAACATATATTATTATACAAGTGAGCATAAACTATAGCTCTAAATGTGTGTGTTTAAACTAAAATAAAGGTACAAGTTCTTAGCCAACTGCAGACAGCAGCAGGTGACGTCGCCGCGCAGCACTGGTTTCTTTGAATTTCTATAAAAAAGCGGTATGCGACGTGTCGCTGGCTACGAAAGGTATTTCATTGAAATACATAGAAACGTGCCGATCGATTCTGTAAACATGTTGAAGTGAAAGCTTGGGTGAAGTGATCACGAGGTGAGCTGTCAATCCATATTCACTTATCCAGTTCGTGATTACGTGACATCTTGATTATATGGATTGACAGCTCACCTCGTGATCACTTCACCCAAGCCTTTACTTCGACATGTTTACAGAATCGACCGGCAGTAGTGTCCCAGCGACATCTCTGCTGCTGGTGTCTGTAGTCGGCTATGAACTCTTACCTTTATTTTACACACATTTAGAGTTATAGTTAGAGCAATAGTTTATGCTCACTTGTACATGTATTTGTATAGCCACGGTGAGGGGGGCAAGTACATACCTACTAAATGCGAAAAAGGTATAGGTGCATAGGTTGGTACACTGATTTAATACTGACCTCTTTCAAACAATCTGATAGCCTCACAGATGTAGGGCACCAGAAGTCTGTTGACGACGAAGCCGGGCGTGTCCTTGCATGTGATGCAGGTCTTGCCCACGGCCTTGCCCCACTCCATCATGGTCTTGTAGGTGGCGTCTGACGTATCAGCTCCACGCACCACCTCCAGAAGACGCATCACCGGCACCGGGTTGAAGAAGTGCAGACCGCCGAATCTGAAAACCGAAGTTGTTTGGACTGTGTTACGAACTTGTGAGTTATGTAATTTACCTATTATGCCTAAAAAGAGAGTAAATATAAATATGTTGATCTTCAAGATAGTAATTAGCCCATGGACCTTGAACGGACAACAAAAATTGAACGGAAATTTTAAAATGCAACTTTGTTTACCGCACACTTAATTTTGAACTCTTAGCTTAGCACAGAAAGGTGGAATATCAATGGTGCGCATTCCGGGATTTTACAGGAGGTATTATCAACTCGTATGTTACTTACTTCCACGAACATTAGGTAAATATAGTCTACCTATTCCGATCCCTGGTGATAACATTACCTGTCTTTCCTCTTGACTACGGAGCAGATTTCATTGATAGATAGGGAGGAGGTGTTGGACGCAAAGATTGTGTGGTTAGGTGCAACCTGCAACAGAGAAATATAAAATTTAAGAATAAATAATTTTGACTTTTTGCACTTTTTAACCATTTTTTAAGGTACAGGGAATTTGGTACAAAGCTTTGTGGTCTAATGCTATTTTAATTATTTATTTGGCATTTTAGTAATTTCTGATACTTATATTTCACGGGTGGTGAAATATAAGTATCAGAAATTACCCTTTTAATTTTCATTTCCTTTTTCTTTTTTTATATAAAATCTCAGTTACTTATAAATTTTATAGCAATCTAGTTTGTGTACTAATTAGTGTCACCAATAACTAAAATATTGTTTGCCTTACTTGAGAAGAGACCCCACGACACAGGGAATCCTAGTGTGGGATTATTGTAAAATGTGTTATTGAACAGAATATTTTTTTTATTATTACTATAATTGACTGAATAAATTGTTAATAAATTATTAACTACATATTTGTATCAGAAAAGAAAGCCTTACCCCATCAAGTTGAGTGAACAGCTTATGTTTAACACTCATATTCTCAATAATAGCCTCAACAACAAGGTCCGCTGACTTGGCAGCCTCCGCAGGGTCAGTGCTGGTCTTGATTCTTGCCATAGACTCAGACACAAACTTCTCCCCCTCCTGTGGCTTGTCTTTGTACATCTTCTTGGCGACCCTGCCAAGGTTGGCACCAATGGACTTCTGGGACTTGGCCAGGACATCAGAGCTCAAGTCTACAAGGATTACATTTTGACCAGCTTGGGCAGACACCTTAAAAAAAATGTTTTATGTTTAAGCAATATTTTTGTGTAGGTACATGTGGAATTGTGTATTAAGGACTTAACCAGCAGACAAATAACGATTGGGTCCAGCAATCCAAAAAAAAATCTTGTTGCTTACAAAGTCGATCAAGTAGGTATCAGTAAAAGTCAAAAACAAACCTGGGCGATGCCGGAGCCCATTAGACCTCCGCCGATAACTGTAACATTCTTGATTGCAGCTTGCATAGCTGAAGAACTGGAGAAGTTCCTGGCAATAACGCCAAATTGAACCAATTTGGTCATTTTTAATTAGCTATTTACAATTTTACAAGAATTATATCACAGTTGACGGTCTGTAAACTTTTTCGAAAGTTATAAAATTTTAACTCCAAAGTTCAACCCGGCTGTCAGATAAAAAATACTTGTTGTCCGCTGTTCGCTACTATCGTTATCTCATAAACTCACTACTTTCTCTAATCACTTTTAGTCTTCTCCTTTATCACAAAGTTATACTTTTAGTCTTCTCCTTTATCACAAAGTTATTTAACTCAAGAGATGAGTTAAATCATCAACTCTAAATAAAAACAGCTAGCATTGTAAGTTTCGTTAGATTTCTAAAAAAATAGTTCTTATGAAAACTATTTACATACATGAAAACTGAGTTTTTTCTTTGTTTTGAAGAAGTGAAAAGCGAGTGAGAAAATGCATAGTAGCTTTGCGCTTCGAAACGTTGTTTAGAAGACACGTTATGAAACTAAACATGGTTTCCGAACGGATATAAGGTTGTCAAATGTCAAATTCAACATGTGGTTTTGATGTGTTCCATTATACGGGGTAATCTAAACATTTTTTTATCAGATTCATTGATTTTTCCATATTTTAATCAAATTTAGTACTTTGTTGTTTTCTTGCATTATTTTTTGCATACTGGAATGTTGAAAATTTCTTAAAATGCAGTCACTCAAAAGACCGGCAGGAATGGTGAATCAAGAAACTACATCTTGCCTCTTGGTCTTAGAAAAGAACGGGGAAAAGGAACGTTGTCACAAAAATAAACATTCTCATTTTCATAAATAATCTTTATTTTTTTCATATCTCTATTTACAAATCATCAAAATGTGTTGTGTTATCATATCAAGCAGCAGATCCCTTTATGGCAGGTATGTAAGATTACAGTAGGTAATAAGAGGCAAGGAGATATTTGATAAGGCTTCATATTTTATCAGTATTTGCACTTTGTCCTGGCAATGTTCGAATACCTACAATAATTCAGCGATAATGTATTTGACAAACAAACCGGTTACATTTTACGCATCATTTTGTATGAAATTTAAGCTGTACTTTTAAGTTTGAGTGCAAAGTTCTGCGGCTTGAAGACTCGCGAGTTGTTTATTTCAATACGTCATTGCGCGGTCGGCTTTCGCTCGAATAACACATACAAATCATTCAAAATGAACAAGTTAATCGGTGTAACGAGAAATTTCTCGTCTTCCACGTCTTTAAATGCTATTAAAACGGTAACCGTCGTCGGCGGAGGCCTTATGGGCTCTGGAATCGCCCAGGTAAGTGAAATTCTAAACTTATAAATATGTAAACCACTTTAGAAACTTTCTCCTGAATACATACATACATAGCTCTGGGAAGTGTTAGTCAACCATTAGGTAGTCAACTACTTGTGTGGTAATTTGTACAGAGTTCTGTACTATGTTAGTTACTAATAAAAAAAAAAACATACAGTTGAATTGATAACCTCCTTCTTTTGGAAGTTGGTTGAAAATTATTCTCTTAAAACTACAAAAATGAATGATACAATAGGTTAGCTGTACAGTTATTTATAGCACATTCTAACACTATCACCCAGGCACTGCATTAATTGGCTGATATTAACATAGAATACTGTTGAGTAAATACTGTTACTAGAGTTTTCTTAAAAAGTTTAACCGATAAGTAAAACAAATATTAATTTCTTTTGCTGGATACTCAAATATGAAACCCATACTCACAGACAATTGAGTATGTAAAACAGTTAATTGAATATTGTAATTAAACTGACAATGTACAACAAGGCATAACAATGGTCATTGTCATCTGTGAGTATGCCCTCTGTGTTGGTCACATAGAAGGGAGGGTCTCAGTTTTTATCTCTGAACAACAGAATGAATTGGCTAATTAATATTATTTTAACCAAAATAACTTCTTGTCAAAGATATGTTTTGAAGGAGAGGAGAACTTATATTTGTGTAATATAGGTAATATTATAAGAAGTTAAATGTAGTTTAGAAGTTTTCTTTTGAAGCTTGAACCCTTTTTCTTTCAATCTAAAATATTTTTCATTAGTTTGGGATAAAATTTTGCTCAAGACAGAAAATGATCTAGTAAAGTTTTTTTATTACAATTACTCGCTGAAACATTTGATTTTGACCCAATTACATCTTTCAATAGAATTGGCATCATTAACAAGTATCGCTGAAACATTTGATTTTTACCCAATCAGTATAACACTAAACTAAACTACTAAGGAATGATTATTCTACACTATTGTACTTCAGTCCTACTTCCAGTATTTTGTACCTTAAACATGTCACTGCTTGTTAAGTTTATCTTTAATCCACTCAGATAAATAGTTATTGATAACAACTGTAATTTATCATTTCGTAATAATACTTTGACATACTAAACATCACAAGGAGGTCTTATGTAGAGACGGAAATCAAACAATAGCAGCCTTACTTGATATTATACTTAATTTATTTTTCTCTTGTGAGTATAAGGCAGAAACTAAGTTTAGAGAATCACTGAGAACAAATGACTTAACTTAAAATACGTATTACTTCAAAATACACATATTTTATTCCAAATGCCAATAGACTAGGCCTGCATGGTGGATTAAGGCTTACTCTCAATAGAGAGTAGGCCACCCAGAGAACACTGAGCCTACTCTCAATAGAGAGTAGGCCACCCAGAGAACACTGAGCCTACTCTCAATAGAGAGTAGGCCACCCAGAGAACACTGAGCCTACTCTCAATAGAGAGTAGGCCACCCAGAGAACACAGATCCTACTCTCAATAGAGAGTAGGCCACCCAGAGAACACTGAGCCTACTCTCAATAGAGAGTAGGCCACCCAGAGAACACAGATCCTACTCTCAATAGAGAGTAGGCCACCCAGAGAACACAGATCCTACTCTCAATAGAGAGTAGGATCTGTGTTCCAGCAATGGCAATCTTTTATCATATATGAATATATTATTAATATATATTAATCTTTATTCATTTTTTTATTTTTATAATTTTTTATTATTGTTTAAGATAATTTTGTGTATTTTATCTATGGGCCTCAGTTGCCTGATAATGTGATATGATTATTATATTATTATTATTAAATCTTAAGGTTGCAGCACAAGCCGGCCAGAGTGTCACAATCATAGACATCAATGCTGACCTTCTCAACAAAGCCCAAAAGTCAATTCACACGAACCTGACCAGGGTCGGTAAGAAGCTGTACAAGGGCGATGAAGCCAAGATCAATAGTTTCGTGAAGGAATCCGCTGAGAGGATCCGAGTGTCCACCAAGCTGGAAGATGGAGCCGATGTAGACTTGATTGTAGAGGCTATTGTGGAGAAGTTGGATGTTAAGCAGGAGCTGTTCAATAAGCTTGATCTGGTAAGATTTGATTAATTAATAACAAGTTGACAAGTCTGAAGATATTTTATAGACTCATCTACCTACTCTTATAGACTCATTTACCAACTACATAATTATTGGGGTCACTTCCAGTCAAACCGCTGCATACCATTATTTTACGTGAAGCCACTACCTTTACCCAGAATTTCACAACCCAGTAACACGGTACTTCTTGACAGGACTGATGTCAGATTTCTGGCTTCTGACTGTCTGTTACGACTGCCAAAGATCTACAATTGACTGCCAGGACCAACGGCATAACGTACTTTTCGAAGCACAGAGGAATCACGGTATGTTAAGATGGTCACCCATCCACAGACCGACCTCGGGAATCGTTGCTTAACCTTGAAGATCGACCTGTGCGGTTGTTATATGTTAGTCACGAGCTCTTACCGACGTCTATTACCTGAAAATTAACGAATAGCTTATTTAATCATTTTCGTTATATAATTTCAGTTGTCGCCAGGTCGCACGATCTTCGCGACCAACACTTCCTGTATCTCAGTCAATGCCATTGGCTCTGGACTCAAAAGGAAGGACAAGTAAGTTGGCTTTGAAATTCTCTTTTACTAATTTACTATGTATCTCTTTTACAATAAGCCTTAAAGACACTGGCGGATCCAGGGTGGGGGGCTAAGGAGCTCAAGCCCACCCCAAAAGAACCAGATATCTTTGGTAGACTACAACCTGACGAAGTCATTCAGGAATTTACGAAAAGGAGTCAAAGGAGGCTTGATATGCGTTAAGCAATGTAAAAATTTATGCATTTTTTTGTGTATGCTTTGCTATAACTAACCCTCGGCGAGGTCGAGCCCTCCCGCCCCTAAACGACAATCCTGGATCCGCCGCTGCTTAAAATAAATATGTATGGCAGTAACTTATTAAAGCACAATACGTCCATACATACTCCTTTTGCTTCGTTATTGATCAATATAAAGCCTGTTCCAAATGACGCTACATTTCCAATCCTTTATCCATTTCTGTAGCAGACTAACTTTGTTTCACTTTATAATCCTAAACTCCAGTAACCAATTCATCATCTGCCTAGCCTTTTCCCAACTGACTGGCCTGTCGGTCGAGTGGTTAGTGACCCTGACTGCTAAACCGGAGGTCGTGGCTTCGATTCCCACCCAGAACAAATCTTTGTGTGATGAGCATGATCATTTGTTCTGTGTCTGGGTGTAATTTGTCTATAATACATATGTATTTAGAAATATTTAAGTATGTTTATCAGTTGTCTGGTTGCCATAGCACAGGCTCTGCCTAGTTTGGGATCGGATGACCGTGTGTGAGTTCTCCCAAGATATTATTATTATTATATTATAACTATATTAGTGTCAGCTCCCAGTCAAACCGGATTCAGTAACCAATTGACAGGGTTGGGCAGTATTTGAATTACTTGTAATTAAAATACGTAATTGAAATACCAATTCGTATTTGGTATTTGTATTTCAATTACTTTTAAAAAATGTAATTTGTAATGGTTCATTGGGGGCCCGAATAACATGAAGAAAAAAATAATCCGTACAATAATCTTACAATGTTTGCTATGTTGACGATCCTAATCAATAAATGAATAATCCCTAGAGTCAAATGGTCAAATAATCTCAACGTTTACAAAAAGTCATTATTTCTCAACAAAACTAAAACCCTCTGTAAAACCCTTCCAGATATGGCGGTCTCCACTTCTTCAACCCTGTCCCAGTGATGCGTCTGCTCGAGGTGATCAAATGTGATGCCACCTCGGAGGAGACCTACCAGGCTATGATGGAGTGGGGCAAGGCCGTGGGCAAGACCTGCATCACCTGCAAGGATACGCCCGGCTTCGTCGTCAACCGGCTACTGGGGCCCTACTCCGCTGAGGCTATCAGGTTGCTGGAAAGAGGTTGGTGCGCCTTTGGGTCTATGGTGTGGCTTTGTTCGTGCTGGGTTTTGATTAATTTTCACTGTGGGTGGCTTGGTGAATACTTCGGCTTTTGGAAAATGAAGAGGAATCTCAACCTCTGTGCTTTGGTGAAACTGGGCTGGTGATAGAGTTGTAACTTTTACAACTTTTTATGGTGTTCAGGCTATTGAAGAATAGGATAAAGTTAAACGAACTGCAGCCTTATCCAAAAATTGAATTACAATATTGTTCTACAGCGCCGTGTATGCTAGGCTTGTTTGTTTTGAAATATGGTATTATTACTAGCTTTTCCCTGTTTAGAATAGCCCGCGGATCCGCTCGCATAAATATTGTTTTAAAAGAGTAGCCTATAACTGTCTCGAGCATCCCATCTTTCTATAACTAGCATTTCGCCCGCGACTTTGTACGCGCATATAATCCCAATATTTTCTTGTTTCCGTATTTTTTTCCCGTTCCCGTCCAAATCCGACTGGCAGTTCCAGAGATTAGCGCGTTCAAACAAACAAGCAAACAAACTCTTCAGCTTTATTATATTACTAGTTTTGGCCCGTCTTTTCTCGTTACAGTAGGAATCTCCCGTTACCGTATAGCCTTTCTCATGAATATCACTATCATATAGGTACCAAAAGAATTTTCCAAATCCGAGTGGTAGGTAGTTCCAGAGATTAGCGCGTTTAAACAAACAAACGAACTCTTCAGCTTTATTATATTAATTGGTTTTAAGCGTAATTTAGCGATGTAGGCGTTGAAAGCGTAACAGACAAACTCACTATCTCACACACAAATATTAGTTTGGATAAGGATTTTATTAAAATAAGAAAGGCAATGGGGGCTGGCTTTATTGTTGGTGATTTCTTGAAATCAATCTTCGATTTAAAATACTTCATGTTTTGTCAACGTACGGTTTTGGCTGATTTTGTTGCATGAGAGGATGGGTTTGAATAGTACCATGTATTATTATGTAAGTATCTATTATACCTATTATATTTTAGTGTACAAATTACATTTACTTCTTGACTTGATTCCTCTTGAAACTGAAAGAGTGACAGCGGGACGCGACGCTGATTGTACTCTTTAAGATAGCGATACAATATAGTTTTTTTTGTGTAGCAAATAACTAAACAAAGTTAAATAAAACCGGACAAGTGCGAGTCTGACTCGTGCATCGAGGGTTCCGTAAAAACTCGTACCTATGTAGTAGGTAGTTCTTCTATTATGGGTATTGTGTCTCGATGTTTTCCGAGCATATATTACCTGTTGAAGTTTATAAACCATTAAAACACTCTCCTTACTCCGATGGTACGATAACTACGATTGAAGGAAAACTTAACTTTGTAGTTGAAAAAAATATTCTCCCGTACATCGATGTACGCCACGGTCATTTCTTCAACTGTATGTATGTGTATCCTTTGCTGGAGATCCAAATAAATGAATATATGAACCGGAAATATTTATAAGCTTGTAATCGCAAAAAAATGATTTTTTAATGTGATAACACTACATTTTTTTTGGGACAAGCCCGTCACACATTCCCAACCACTGGAACTCCTAAAAGCCAGAATCAACAGTGGTGTCCACAAGAAAAACGCCGTGTCAATTAAACTACAAATTATAAATTTTCAGACTTTTTTCATTACTTGTACTGTAAGACCTTGTTTCATGGCAAATTTCATGATTCTAGGTCAACGGGAAGTATCCCATAGGTTTTGATTTACTTGCGAGTACATATGTCGCAAAAATGATGCATAAATATGATGCATAAATAGCCGTATCTTTTTGTTGCGTTGACTTATAACCTTGATCTTTTTGGAGCTGTAAGGTACCATCGACCTACGTATTTGAACATGATACCTCCACGAGTACCCGAGAAAAAGGTGCGTGACAGCCCGACAAAAGGACAACGAAGTGATCCTATACGGGTTCCATTTTTTTCCTTTTGAGGTGCGGAACCCTAAAAATGGCTTGTATCAAAAAATCCGACCGCAAAGACTGCTAAAAAGTTCCGAACAAGTCTTTTTTCAAGCAATCTGATGCAGTTGGTGAAATTAAACATTCGAATGGTGGGCCTTTTTGTTTAGTAAAAAAAGTTCGATATTGTATCGCCCAGTTACTGGGTTGCGGAGTCAGATAAGCAATCGCTCCATTTATAATACTAGTCCTTAACAGCATCCGGTATGACTGGAAGCCGGCAGAGCTGGGAAAATGCTAGGCAGATTAATTAATCGTATCGCCATCTTAAAAAGTGCACGAAGCGTCGCGTCCCGTCTTGTCTGTGTGAGCCGACCCTAAGACTACACCCTTTTTAATATAATTTTAAATTAATTTCCGCTTTATGCTCGCACAAATAATGTTACTAACTTATTTTTTAAATTATTACTTCACTTGCTAAAAATGTTCTTTACCACATAATTTGTCACCACAGGCGACGCCACAAAGGAAGACATAGACATCGGTATGAAGCTCGGCGCCGGCCTGCCCATGGGCCCCTTCGAACTGGCCGACTACACTGGGTTGGACACCAACCGGTTGGCCCAACAAGCCCTGTACTCCATGACCAACAACCCAGTGTTTGAGCCAATCGAGCTGCTCGAAAAGATGGTGCAAGAGGGAAAATACGGAATTAAGTCCGGAGAAGGGTTCTATAAGTATAATAAGAAGTAATTGTTATGAGTTATTTATTGGTGCTGTTACAATAAATATTTTTTAATTATTGTTGTTTTTAATTTTCTTGTTGTATGTTCGTTATTATTATTACATACATCTGAACAAAAAATATTAAAAAGTGATCTCTGGAAGTAGGTACTGATCCGATTACAAAAAACTTTGACTGAAACGATTACGATTTACGGACACTTTGACTGATAGAAAACCACAGTATTGCCAAATGTCAAAGAGTATGTTTTCCATTGAAGTTGACTTTCACGACGAAGTCGCAGCCTGTAGCTAGCGAATTACTAAATCAAACTTGTCATTTTAACCTTTTGAACGCCATTGTCACGTATACATGACAAGCAGGCGCGTGCCTTGTACGCCAAACGTCACAAATACGTGACAAAAAGTACGGCGAATTTGTGGCTTGGCGTCGGGGGCACGCCGATGCGTTTATGCTCTGGCGTTCAAAAGGTTAATCACTGGCGGATTGATTCAGGTTGGGGGGGCTAAGGGGCTCAGCCAACCCAAAGAACAATATATCTTTGGTAGTTTACAACCTAACGAAGTTATTGAAGATTTTCCAAAAAAATATCCAAGGAGATGCGTTAAGCAAAATAAAATGTTATGTGGATCTCCTGGATCCGCCACTAATTTTAATGACCTCTCAGGACTACAACACAAGGTTAAGAAAAACTATGACAAATAATAAATGATATTTACTTTGTACGTACTTAGGTAAAACATAACACTACACGTCAATATTTTTTGGTCATTCAGTCAGTACAAGCCTTGGTCAGTAGTCGAGTAGCTCAACTTAGAACCAGTAAGGAGCTCAACGACTCGACGAAAAAGGCCAATGAAAGGACATTTGGGTAGACCACATATAAATCTATCTCAAGGATATTGCAATTCTGTCGAACTTAACTAGAAATTATCGCAGCATGATTATTACAAAACCGCAATATTTATGAGTAAGTACCTACTGCAATATTATTATTGTTGTTTTTATTGTGGCTTTTCGCAATGTTTAGTCATCCCACTGCGTAACTGCGTCACACAGAAGTAATATCTCACCAAATCAATTAAATAATTGCATTCAATCCATGAACTTAACTGATTAACGTTATCTAACATATATACGTGATACTAACATAGTGCGGTGATAGTGACCAGTAGTGACGTCATTATGTACGGTTAGCATAATGAGCAGTGATCGGATAATCGGGCGCTTTTATACCTAAACTTCTTCCCGTGAGAGAATAATATGAACATTCCTTTCTGAATAAATAAGTAATCCCGGGTTCCCGGGATTGAACAATTTTGTAAAAACAACTATAACAAACCTAATGAAATAAGAGAAGTGGTTATTTTGAGTTAGTATCTTCAAAACAAATGGTATACCTATAACAAATTATAATGAGAGTTCACAACGAATTCTAACTATATTTTTAGTAATCTCAGGAATTTCGAACGATTCCGGGATCCGGGATTCTGAAAAGTATGTCCGTATTATATTAGATATTAGATTAGATTATCCGATCACTGATAATAAGTCATTTATAAATATAATTATAAAATAAAACACTTATCCTCATGATTGTGCCATATTAAAATTGTATCGTCTTTATCCTACTAATATTATAAACGCGAAAGTTTGTAAGTATGGATGGATGGATGGATGTTTGTTACTCTTTCACACAAAAACTACTGAATGGATTTTGATGGAATTTGACACAGTGGTAGATTATAGTCTCAAATAACACATAGGATACTTTTTATCCCGGGAATATGTTCCCTTGGGATAATTTTCGACAATCACGCGGGCGGCAACTTGTATTACCATAATATGTAAAGATCACATAGTAATTAATTAATATTTTAAGAAGTTTTTATAGCTGTTTGTAGAATCATAATTTCTATGCTGACCGTATATTATGTGTAGCTTTTACGTAATATTATGTTATCGTGCCGTGTTTATACATGTGTTTTGATAAAATAGTGTAATGTAAGTACATTGTTATGTATTGTAATTTTTTGTCCGTATCTGAGATTTAAGTCACCATTTTTTATATATTTTTCCTGTTAGTCTTATGTATGCCATTGATTTAAACAATGCTTAAGGAAAAATATTAATAAATAAATATTATGCACTAAGCACTGTTTTTTTAATCGTCAGATAACTTTTATTCGTAGTATTTGACAATATGCAAAAGTTGCTAAACTGTCATATTTTATTATTTCGAGTAAAATTGTGTGACCATTGAAAAATCAAACCTTAACACGTTCAATGCCACTACGATTTTCATGATCTCTTCGAGAATGCCGCATACATTTCATGTTATAAATATTACGGAAACCCACTGAACTCCGGCACTGGAATAAAATTAACATGAACTCACAGGGTGAGTCGGTAGCAATGAATTCGTTACAAGTATGTATTTATTATATGGCACTGACACTGAATGGTATGTTTTTCAAGCAAGACCTGTAATTGATTTGTTTTTTTTGCTCGACTTTTGAGTTCCACTCTTTTGTTTATTTGCTGTGCATTCCATATTACTAAAGGACTTTCTAGTTCTGACTTCTGACGCTTATTGATCTTTCTTGCTTCCTTCTAACTCTATCTGGGATGAAGAGATTTTGCAGTTTCCGGCAGATAACAGCAAAACATTATCCAAGTACACGTGTAATATTATCTCATAATAACGTCGATCGAACTAAACAAGTACCGAACTTCAAATTTTTTTTCCCTAAAATAACGCCATAAACTAACTAACACAACAAGGGCCATTGTGGCGAAGGGCTGCCCCCAAGGGGGGGTCCTTTCACCGTTACTATGGAACCTCGTCGCAGATAATCTAGTTAAAAGACTCAATGATAAAGGATACTTTACCGTTGGCTACGCAGATGACATAACCATAATAATAAACGGAAAACACGAAAACACGATATGCAACCTCATGCGCCAAGCCTTGAAAATAGTAGAGGACTGGTGCAAAGAATATCAGCTAGCAGTGAACCCTGCCAAAACCGAACTAGTCCTCTTCACCAAGAAGAGGAAGTTACCAACACTAGAATTGCCACGGTTCTTCGGAACCACCCTCAGCCTTTCGACTGAAACCAAATACCTGGGTATATATCTGGACAAGCAGTTGAATTGGGCGAAGCACACTGAACACACCACCACAAAAGCCAGTATATGCATGTGGCAATGCAAACGCATGCTAGGTAGGAACTGGGGTATTAGCCCCAATACAACCCACTGGTTATACACCACAGTTATCAGACCGATAATCACGTATGGTGCCTTAGTCTGGTGGCCCAGGACCGACTTGAGCACAGCACAGAAAGACCTTGAGAAGCTGCAACGGCTTGCCTGTGTGGCAATCACTGGCAGTATGAGAACGGCACCCACTGCGGCCCTGCAGGCTATGCTGGGACTGCCACCACTGCACCTTATAGTGCAGGAGGAAGCGGCCCTAGCGGCCTTCAGGCTCAGCACAGCTGGCACTTTAGGTAAAGACTCTAGAATCAAACATACACGCATCATGGAAGATGCCGTAAAACGACAACCCATGATGTCATCACCCAATGACAAAGCTCAAAAGATGCACCATTTCCAAAAGCACTATAACATAGTGCTAACACAAGAATTGGATGACCACTCAGGTCCTAAAGAGCTGAGAATCTACACTGATGGATCAAAGACAAGTACCGGAACCGGAGTTGGAGTTTACTCCAGCGACCTCAACATTAAAATATCCAGACCACTAGGAAAGCTCAACACCGTTTACCAGGCGGAATGCATGGGCATTATCCTAGCGATCCATGCCATAGAAGCCAGGGGAGTCACGGACACTCATATTCGTATACTCTCCGACAGCGCCTCAGTTCTCCAATCCCTAAATAGAAACTACACCACCTCGAAACAAATACAAGAATGCCACAATGCACTAGAACGCGTCACGGTGACAAACCGCAACACCATAACGCTGCAGTGGATAAAAGGTCACAGCGGATCACTAGGAAATGACGCGGCCGATGAACTGGCCAGGAGGGGGTCTGGTACGATGGCTGTTGGACCCGAACCCATAGTACCACTCCCTTTCACCCAGCTACGCACGTGGCTACGAGAACATACCCACACACAAGCAGAACGCTGGTGGACCTCGGCACCAGGCTGCAGGCAGTCCAAGGAGGCTATACCACTCCTAAACAATAAACTCACCAAGCGCCTTCTGCGACTGGATAGGAGCAGCCTGCGAATGGTGGCGGGGACCACCACCGGACACTGCTCACTGAATAAGCATTTCCACACACTAGGTATAACAGACAGTCCTCTGTGCAGAGCATGCATGGAGGAGGAGGAAACGGTGTCGCACGTGCTCCTTGAGTGCACAGGCGTCGCCGATATACGTAGACAAACGATAGGAACAC
Source organism: Mamestra brassicae (assembly GCA_905163435.1). Lineage (NCBI taxonomy): Eukaryota > Metazoa > Arthropoda > Insecta > Lepidoptera > Noctuidae > Mamestra > Mamestra brassicae. The sequence continues at coordinate 17,754,234 of LR991003.1, read as the reverse complement.
CAAATTCACTCACAGACACCCTGAACTCTTTAGGAGGACTGATCTGCTTCTGGAGGGAGGTCGGCTGGTTGGAATGACGGCCGCCATGGCCCACGCACAATGGTCCAACATCAGGACTAAGTGCGGAAACCATACCCCAATAGATAGATAGAAGGGGTATCCTCTAGTACTTTCTTTCTAGTACGCCATAAACTATGATAATAAGACATAATATACCCCTTACCCCTAATACAACGCTTTATTGGCTTATTATTTCATAGTAACAACCAAAATTCACCACACAAAACCTTACATAACTCCTACTTACTCATTCCTCTTTAGTCTATATCTCCCTCAATCAATCTATAAACAGCACGATTCATTGCTTTTACAATGAAATGAAGATTATTTCATAAATATATATATTTTAATAAGGATATCGATATCAATCGCTTTGCAGGTGACGCATCAGCCGAAGACATCGATATAGCGATGAAACTCGGCGCTGGGTACCCGATGGGTCCTCTAGAGCTGGCTGACTTCACAGGCCTGGATACCAAGAAGTTTGTCCTGGGCATCATGTATGAGAAGACTGGCCAGCCAGTGTTTAGGCCTATACCGCTTTTAGACAAGCTGGTGGAAGAAGGCAAGTTTGGCAGGAAGAGTGGGGAGGGTTTCTATAAGTATGATACGTGATGTTTGTATAAGTGGCTGTCATGTGGAAATCGAATAATAAACTTAATTTTTTTGCTCACAAAGTTTTATTTTATTCCATGTGCGATTTTTAATGTTCCTCAATGCAAGCAAAGTGGTTTTAAATGCTTATCCGTGTAAGTTTTATAAAATATGAACGATTTGGTCTAAAACCTATATTTTTTTAACTCCTGCGCAAGCGCACTAGTAACTTTAATTTTCTCTTAAGAGCAAGTAAATGTATTAGGAAAGTTTTATTTGTCCTGCAGTACGACAATAATATTGTGCTGGCTGTTATTTTACATAATATGAATCCAATTCCTAAATACCTATCAATCATTCACGTTTAAAGAATGCAACGTTTTATGAATCAAATTGACATAGGTACCTACAGACTGTTGAGTGGTCTAACTAGATGATGAATCACTTCAAAACATAGTACCTACACTACGTACCGATTCTGTAAGTGCAATTGTACTTATTTTAAAAGTAAGTACCAGAAATGAGTATTCACCCTAGTAGAGTAGGCAATGGCCCGTTAGTTGTTTTGTTAGTCGTGGGTGTACACTCGGCGTTGCCATTTTTGACTGCCTGCAGTCTGTAGCCCGTGACCATTTGTTGTTATGCAGTTCAGTGGATCTCTGACAAATCCATATACGAAACTGTGAGAAAGGTAGAGGAAGGAGTGGGTACGGGCCTAGCACTGCTATCTCGGAACCTCTCTTTGCAAGTTCGTCTGCGGCGTCATTGCCTAGGGATCCACTGTGCCCCTTGATCCACTGGAGGGTGATTCTGTTAGACAGCGATATACTCTCCAGGGCGAGGTGACACTCAGAGATTAATTTACTGTTTGTTTGTTTTCTAGGGCTTTGAGCACAGCAAGGCTGTCAGACACGAATTGCGTAGTTGTGTATCCCTAGGTGCTTTACGGCCGTTGCGGCTTGTGTTAAGGCGACACACTCGCATTGGAATAAGTTGAGGAAAGTTGATGTTGAGGTCTAGGGAGTGTACGCCAGCCCCTGAACCCTTCTGAGTTTTTGAGCCATCCGTGTAGATGCGTACTTCATCTACTCCTGACTGATCCCTTTCTTCCTCTGTTGTTTGTATGTTGTAGCTTTTGTTGAACATGGGTTTATTTGGTGTTCTGGCACACGCGGCAGCGATGAGAGGTTGGTACTCAATCGCCCGGTCCAGGATGCCTGCGTGCGGGCTAGTATGGTTCTTACCCCATATGCCTATAAGCCTGATAGCTATTATGATGAGTATTCACCCTATCAAACAGACATCGATTCTGTAAATAAACTCACCGTGGAAACTTAGGTGAAGTGAGCTGTCAGTCCAATTGATCAAACTCACTTAACTTGTGTAAGTTATCAAGGTGAGATCGTTAAAGAATCACTCTACTGCCCGCTATTCTGTTAAAATATCACTGTAAAAACTTATGTGAAGTGAGCGTGAAGTGAACTGTCCTTCCACCTGGAAGCTATAGATTGATAGCTTACTGCACCTTAATTTTCACGGTGAGATGTTTACTGGATAACACTGCAGTTTACTTGGTGAAGTGGATGAGTGGAACTTATATAGGTATAGGACGGGTGGCCGACTGAATAAATTACCTATCCCTTCTTCGCTTTGTCATTTGATCAATTTTAATGCAAGAGCACAAAAGTAATTATAACAGGAGCGTAAAAATAAATTAGGTTTTAGCATAAAGTCAATCACTGCTAGTACTAGGGTTGCCAACCATACTGTTAATAACAGTATTGTAATTCGCCCGTTAATACTTTTTACTGTTCTATAAAAAAAAAGTATACAAAATGCTGTTTTTATGACCGCTGGTATTCGCTAACCAAAATAAAACCTAAAACTATTGGTTCTATTGATGCAACAAAAAATGAGGTCTTTATTTATATTTATACTAACTTAAATAGTCGAGAAGCTTATGAAAATTTAAAAAATGAAAACAAATTGTTCAAGAAGCTCCAAAAACATTTGTTTTTTTTTCTAGTACAAAAAGTTCGAAACCCTTGCTATAGTAGGCGCCAGATAAATGTGGAATAAAGTACATTGACCTTTCCCTAATAACTGTTCATAGGTACCTGAACAATTAAATATGAATCGTTTTTCATTATTAGACAATGTTAAGGATCACGAGATGATGATTCGGGACAGCTTTGTGTCATTAATTCCGTTTTTCAAATTAAAAATTATGTCAATAATTGTAGGTGGGTCAGTGACCCACCTACAATTATCTTCCACGATTATCTGGCGCCTACTATAGTACCTACCTACTGTGTGCACAAAATTAGGTGCTCAAGATCACGTAGATATAACTGCACTCCATATATATTGAAGCTGTAAGTAGGTAGGTACAACGAAAACAATATCTAAGTACGTTCTAAACTACTATACTAATATTATGAAGACATTTGTTTGTTTGTACGAGGTAATCTCTCGAAGTACTGATCTAATTAAACAATACGTTATCGAATTTATTCTTTGTACACTTGTAGAAAGCTGCACTGTATATCTAAAGGCAAAATGCACAGTTTAGTTTGTGTCCTTGAGATCGAATGATTTTTTTTTTCAGCCTGCTCTGTCCCACCACATGACGAAGGCCTCCCTTTCTTTCTTCCATTCCTTTCTGCTTAGGACAAACGTGGACGAATACTGTCGATAGGCGTCGAGCTCGTTCCGCCGTCTCATCAGCCGCAAAGCCGCGGGAAAAACTAGTTTCATTTTATAATAATATTATCAACATCATAGACGTTGTCGTAAAAATATCAATTGATAAATATAAGTCAATCTTGATTTATAAGTTGATTAGATAAACAAAAGTAAAATCCCTGAATGTGCTTCAATGTCGCGAATATTTTTAGTTACCTTTTGTGTTTCTTCTGTACCGCCGTGTTTTGCCGTTAATAGGTACCCTATCTTCAGTAAAGTTCCAGTCGTTAGTGGCTTATTTTAGAATCATTTTGTGCTTCGTCATTCATCGATCATCAGTTCATCACATTGTTTGGTTGTTGTCATTTTAATATTTTTTCCTATTCAGTTTGCTGTGTTGTGTGATTTGTTTTCTGTTATTTTTGTTCCTTTCAACATGGATAAACGAGGTAATGTGTTTGGTCTTGTATAATTAAATTGTGATCTTAATTAGGTTACAATTGCTAGACAAAAGAAAAGGAATTTAACGATAAAAACCATTGAAAAAACCTAGTTGATTCATTCACAATGTTAAAGATATAAAATATAGATAGATATCAGTGATTATATTTCCTACCTCTCACGGCCGGAGCATATTCGAATAACATACTTATAAGTAAACTGACAAAATAAATATCATCATTCAAATAACTTACATTTCTACTTAGCAGTGAATAACATAACGTAAAGTAAACAATTTATGTAAAAACCTGTGAATCATGAACTCATGAGTTCGACAGCTATTCGAATTAGAAAACACCCGCATAGTCTCCTTCAATTTGTGAAATAAACTAGTGCAAAACGGTGGCAATTTCGAAACTCCTGCGAGAAAATCAATTGGTACCTACTTAGTGTTTTTATTAACAATATTTTATTAGTGGATGTTTGTGACTCGATTACTCGGTAACGGCTGAACGGATTTGCATGAATTTTCGCACAAACCTGCCTGCCACAAATCAATCTAGCTAAGATTGATTGATTTTGTAGCTAACCTCGATTGATTGATAGATATTTGTTGTGGTATACAATAGTATTATTAAATATTAATATATCCAATGAAGAGAGGTACAGCAGCCCTACAATGACGTACTAATGCCATCCAATTCCGATAATAAAAACGGGATAGTGCTATTCGCTATGTATAGCTCCTTCTCCCTCTTAGAGCGGAATCAAGATCGTTATAATACTTCATAGTAGGGCCCCTGATAAATATCCACGTACCTACCTACATGTAACAGTTTTCCCGGAATGCAAGTAAAACCGCAGGCTGTTTAATTACTTCTACAATTTAGAACATAATGAGGTTCCATCAACATGGTTGAGTGATAAAGCGACTAATTTACAGATAGGTCACTGTAAATTGTTGGTAATTGCCTTGACGATTTATTGAGGAAACGATTAAGTAAAAGGCTAAATGGAGGCTAGTGCGGTTTATGCGCTAAAATTACTGAGGTACCTACCTTTATTTTCTTTTTGTGAACTGGGCTGAGGTCGTCGTCTATTCTGACAGTTTCATGTGGTGATTGCAGCTTTCACGGTAGACTTTTATTTTGGTTAGCAACAGTAGTTATTATCCGTAAGGAAAGAATTAATAAAGTGTTATTTTGCTATAATTTCCTCATAATTATTGATTGAATTATTTTGTATTTGAGGAAATATTGGGGACATCCGAAACAGATGTGGTTGCAAAATCAAGCAAATTAGAATTATACCTTCTTTTATCTTGGATACTATACAAGTCAACCATTAATCAATTGATATAATCATTAATAAAATATTATTTAATTTATCTCTAAACTTTGACATCTCATACCACGTTTTTCGACATACTACTGACTACTGTTATAATTGTGATTTAATCAATATATTTGTGAGCTGGTTTAATTTGACATGCCATATCCAATTCTATTGTAATTATTTATTGTGTGATTTTAAAGTGTATTCATGTGATAATTATGGGCTATGCCTGAAATAAATTTATTTTATTTTATTTATTTATTATGGCACATTTTGGTACGTATGTCTTATGTGGTGTAGGTATATTTGTATGTTCTAAATACATTTTCGTATAGCCGTCACAGTTTTCTCAGTGCTGCATAGGTATTAGCACGAATCCCAGGTTGATCTTCTATGTTACGGCTATTAGGACACATCTCTAGGAAGACTCAACTAAATCTTAGGCCCACTTACACAAACCAGAGTTATCTTTGAACTTTGAGTTATTGCTATCCCGAGGCCATTACGCTATGACATATTTGTTACTAGCTGTCACCCGCAGCTCCACCCGCGTGAATGTCGAAAATAATCCCAAGGGAACTTACTCCCGGGATAAAAACTATCCTATGTCCTTTCCCGGGACTATCAACAATCTCTATACCAAATTTTATCTAAATCGGTCCAGCCGTTTGCGCGTGACGCACTTACAAACTTTTGCCTTTATACATAGTATCAGTGTGATAGTGTGATTTAAACTCGTGCCATCAAGTTCTAACTCTGGTTTGTGCAAGTAGGCTTTAACTACTGTTTTCTTTGTTTGCTAAAAGAAATATCTCCTACTTTCCAGGCACTCAACTAAATGAGCGATGTGTCGGTCACCCCCGCGCGGCGTAGCACCCGTCGGCAGCGCTCCATCTACCAGGTACACTACAACATCCAGCGGCGAGACGCGGAGATGACGGCCAAGCCCCTGCTGCCGCCCACCAGTCCCCTGCAGATACAGGCCTACGCCCTGCAGGTGGCGGGCCACAGGAGCACGGAGGACACCAAGTATTTAGGTGAGTTGTGTGTAGTATAGCATTGTATCATCAAAGATTGACTGCAAAGATTTGACTACTGCCTCCTTTTAATGCAGTCTTTTAGAAGCACAAGTAAGTCCATCCTCAGATTTGTCTGATGGCAACCGTAAAAATATGTGCGCATACGCAATTTGTCAACGAAATCAAAATTACTCACTTTTTTCTTTCTTTAGTTTATAGTTAAATATTTATCTTAATTTTGTCTATACTCTACGTTATTAAAGTAGGTACTCTTTAAGGATTTCAAGTTTAAGTACTTACATAATTTACAGGTACTTACAGTATTTATAGGTGTCACTCCTATGACAAATTATACTTTTTCTTTGCTTTCTTTCTAACTACGCGCTCGTGACAGTTTACAAATCATATTATTCGAAAATAATAGTTTAACGTTACCAATTTTAGTACTTCATGTAACGCCTGCAGTCTTTAGAAGTCATCCACACCAATCTCTACGGAGATAAGCCAAGTACTCATTCCTTAACTCTCAGAGTCCGATGGGAGGACAGTCCCACACGACCGGGCAGAGATCAGGCCCAGGACCAACAGCTTCACGTGCTCTCCGAGGCACGGGGGTGTTAACCTCCAACTTCCAAACTCCGGGTTGTTACTAAGAGATTCCTAATGGAAAAACACAATGTCATTTTTTACCAGACTTGGGCATTAAACCCAGGGCCCCACGCTCGACAGTCGCGCTTGCGACCACGACACATACGGGGCGGAGGAAAAATAATACGTCGCGTTGGGGGATCGCTTCAAATCATTTATTATCTACGATTTGTTTTCATAAGTATCACATGCCTACCTATTTTGGTCCCCCAACGCAATGTATTTTTTTAAAATTATTAATACATATTTAGGTTACTTTAAGATTGAGTTTTTTTTAAATTATTTTTTACTTTTTAAAGGGAACTTTAGTTACGCTACTAGTGGCCCGCCCCGGCTTCGCCCAGATGTTTTTTTTTCCCAAAATTTTCTTTCATAAGAACCTTCTCCTGACAATAACAAACACAACAAAAAAGAATTAGCGAAATTGCTCCAGCCGTTCACGCGTGATGCGGTGACCGAGGGAAATAGGGATTAATTTTTATATATTAGGCTATTAAGCTTAGAACACTCTCGATTAAGTCATCAATATTCTCTTTCAGTGCGCTTTCATTTGAGACCCCACTCGAGTATATTTGCACATATTCGGTTATTCTTCCCCACTTCCAACCCCCACAACTTTTAAACGGCTCAACCGATTTTCATCAAACATGTCTAAGAACACTCGCACATAAGTCACCTTTAATACAAAAGATACTATTTTTAAAGATATTATTAAAGATACTAATTGAAATCGGTTCATCCGTTCGGGAGCTATGATGCCATAGACAGACAGACACACACACATATAGACACGTCAAACTTATAACACCCCTCTTTATGCGTCGGGGGTCAAAAAACACAGAACTCCAAACAACAGACCTAAAACCCTCACTTTCCTTCCAGGCCTACTCCAATGCAACAACGGCACAATAATGAAGCCGATCATCAAGGAGGCTCAGAAGCGCGAGGTCCACTTCTACTCGCGCCTGGCTTCCAGTGCTGATCCAGAGCTGCTGGAGCTGCTGGGGCTCGTGCCCAAGTACTTCGGCTGCCGCAAGTACACCTACAACGGCTTCGAGCAGGACTACATCATACTTGAGGACCTTACTGAGAGGATGCTGGAGCCGTGTATCATGGATGTTAAGATTGGTGAGTAAATAAAATGGTGACGGGGTCTTTATGTCAAATTTTGATGCTGAAAAAGTACTAGCTCTCAGTCATATTTAAAAAAAATATTTTTTGTTTTTTGCTGTAAGTTATATAAAAAGCCCCTCAATTTTAGTTCTTCATGTATCGCCTGCAGTCTTCAGAAGTCATCACACCAATCTCTACGGAGATTGCTAGACCCTTGGGTCTAGCTTTCTATATTACAGCAGGGTACAACTGCTTAACGCTGTTTCCCGAGACATGGGGGAATCTCGGTTAGGATCGTCACAGACATGGGCAAACGTTGCCTAACTACTGACCAAGGCTTGCACTGTCTGGACAGGTCCACTCAAATCTGTGTGGTTCTTTCCTCAAAAGACCATTTCAGACACTGATCTGCATGGTCCTCACATAAATTATTGTGAATGTGAGGACCATGTACATCGCAATATTAGGGGTTCATTTCATTTCATGTTAGTCTGGCAGTTTGAGTTCTTTATGCGGCCTGCCCAAATGTCCTTACTTTGGTATCGTTCGTCAAGTCGTTGAGCTCTATAAAGTTTTAAGTTTGAGCTACACGAAACCTGACAAATGCTTGCACTGTCTGGACAGGTCCACTCAAATCTGTGTGGTATTTTCCTCAAAATACCACTTCAGACATTAACCTACATGGTTCTCATATGTTTGACCAGTACGATTGTATGGATTTTAAAAGAGACTTTGACCTCTGAGTTTGTTTCGGTGTTTCTTCTCAGGGTAGTCAGCTAGGAAACACCGGCCTCATCTAGTTTAAAATTACCCAAAAATATTGACGTGTAAAAGTGTTATGTTTATCCTACTTAAAAAATAAATATCATTTATCATTTAACCTTGAAGATGCAACCCGTGCGGCTGTTAATATTTAGCCACGTGGCTAAAATTATCCGCAATGTTTAACCAATGCATTATGTCAACCTTCCAGGCAAGAGAACCTGGGACCCGCTGGCCTCGGAGCAGAAGATCGCGAATGAGCAGATCAAGTACCAGCTGTCGAAGCAGCAGTACAGCTTCTGCATCCCGGGCTTCCAGGTGTACAAGCTCAGCACCGGCAAGCTGCACAAGTACGGCAAGGACTACGGCAAGCGGATACACGGCCAGGCCGTCAAAGATGGTGAGGAAATATGCAATACTAGTGACAGCCCCGCGGTTTCACCCGCGTAAGTCACGATGCCGTGGGAATATCGGGATAAAAAGTATCATATGTGTTAATCCAGGTCATAAACTATATGTGTGCTAAATTTCATCCAAATCCGTTCAGTAGATTTTGCGTGAAAGAGTAACAAACATCCATCCATCCATACTTACAAACTTTCGCGTTTATTATATTAAGTAGGAAGTAGGATAGGACTAGTACTTCATCAGCGCAGATTTGATACTAACGTTTCAAAAAATCCCATCTTTGTGCTCACCCACATTATAAAGAAGAATGAATGAAGATTTGGGCAAAATTAAAATGGGGTTTGTTATGTCTCTAACGCCACATGCTATGTGGGGAAAATTAATTATCATGATTTCCTTTAATAACTGACTTTGAATTAAGTATACGGGAAACGTTGATTAAGTAGAAGTTTATTTGATATCATCACTTTTGTTAACAAAACTTCAAAAGCAGGCGATTCTTAATTATATAAAAGAACCACAAAAAAACCAATTGTATAAAAGAAAGATTTGTGTAAAATGTCATGTTCTTAGTTCTTGTTTCGGCTGTACGTTGATATGTCGGTCAATCAGTTTCCTTTTTATATAAATAACTAGCTTTTGCCCGCGACTTCGTACGCTCATATGCCGTTTTTTCACGTTGTCGTAGGAATTTCGGGAAATTATCCTCTCTTAGTGCTCCCCATTTTTATATTTCTGTGGTGCTCCGCTTTTTTTTTAAGGATGGGAAAACATCAAATGACTTCTTCCGCTCTGGGTGGAGTGGAAGGGCGTGTCAGACTCTTACTGACTAAAACCCATCCGTGTTCCTTCTAAAGCCCTTTGCTTTCCAGGGCCGCGGTGACTCTTTCGAACAATTCCGCAACCCTGGCAGGCTCTGGCCCTAGCGGGCCCCGTCCTCTATGCTGACATCTCTTTGAGGCGCGCGTGAAACACAACGCGCCATCGACCCGGGCCTGGTGGTGATCGGACAGCGAGCCACCCAACGCTCGCCGTCCGCAGGCCCGCGCAGTAGGTGGCCGGGGTTCGCCCTGCGACTCCCGACGCCCGGGGCGTCTTCTCCTATTGCGGCGGTTGGGGCGAAAGCCTTGCCTTTCCCTCGCGCGGTCCGCCTCCTCCTTCGCTAGTATTATTGCTTCGCGGAAGGAGGTGACCGCTCCCCGCGCGTCCTCGCTCCGGACCATGGATTCAACCAGGGCCGGTCGCGAGAGGTCGCCGCCGCTGATCACCTCGACGAGGACACGGCGTTGCTCAGCCCAAGCAGAGCGGACCTCCACCGTATGCTCCACCGTGTCTTCCGGGCGAGTGGTGCTCCCCTACGGAGTGTAGGGAAGCTACATTCCAAATTTCAACATTCTACAACGAGTAATTTCGGCTGCGCGTTGTCTGTCAGTCAGACAATGAGGGAAGAATTTTATATATTAAGATTATAAAAAAAACTGGCCTATATACTTAAAATGCACGAAAATAAGTATTATTTATGGTTAAGGAAATTTATTTCTCAATAACAAAATACTAAGATTCCACTTACATGAGAAAAATTGATAAACTTAAAAAATATTGTATTAGGTACCTATATAATACTTTGACACTTAAACTAAGCAGCTATTGTTTTTCTTTGCAAAACATCATTTATGTACGCAATAATATTAAATTTCATTCTCAAATTTCAAAGGTTTTCATTCCCTATTTACATAACTAAATGATGCACAATGAGTCGTCACCAGGTGCCACATCACAGTAGCTACTATCTACTCTGTTGCAGGGATGTAACGGAGGTAGTTTTATCGGAACCGACGTCGGACGGAACGTGTCGTGTGCGTAACAAATTAACAACAAGTGAAAAAATAATTGACGATTGAGTGCACGTAGCGGGGGTCGGCGAGATTCCCCGCGCGACATGTATGAACCTGTTCATAACAGTCGACACAGGCCGCCGTCGGTCGCCGACTATGTTATGCTTCGACCTCCGATTAAAACCTCCGATTTAAAAGTGTCGGAGCCGAAGTCGCAACCGAAGGTGTAATAATAATCGGAAGTTCCGACTTAACAAAACCGGAGTCGAAGCTCCGTAACATCCCTGCTCTGTTGTGCTAATCAGTGGCAGTGTAAACGTAGCTAACTGTTTCAGAAGTGTTCAAAGTTCACCTTAATTCTGGATTTTGGTTGCGAAATGAAAAAGTGACAACTCTTGCAAGACGCAAGTATGCTAATTAAATTGACAATGTGTCTAAACCTTTTAAACGCCAGAGCCTAAACGCATCGGTGTGCCCCAGACGCCAAACCAAAAATTCGCCGTTTTTTTGTCGCGGTCAAAAGGTTAAATCAACACATTTAGTAGTACATATTTATTTATTTAAATAGATACAATAGAAAATTTTGAACAGTGCTGGGGAGTATGTTGCGCCACTTCTTCTTCCCAACTATAACACTAGGAAGTGGTGACGGGCGGGCGTTTTGGGGGACTATCTTTATGTAGAACTTTGACGTTCAAAAAGTGCTGGCACTCAGCCTAATTTGAATAAATGACTTTTGATTTTGGATTTTGATTTCGATTTATTTAAGTAAATTTACGATAAGAATGTTTATCTTTCCAGCTATACGCAACTACTTAAACGGCATCGGCACAAGTCTGTGCCGCGCACTGCTCCTGCAGTTCCTGTCGGAGCTGTGGAAGATACAGAAGTGGGCGCGGCGCCAGTGTGCCGTGCGCCTGTACTCCGCCTCGCTGCTGCTGGTGTACGACGCCGCCAGGCTGCGCGACTGCTGCCAGAACAAGGAGTTCACGTGAGTTCTCATGACAATGTCACCGGGCAATCGCAAATGCCGTAACATTATAAAATATCGCGTGAAATTGATAACTATTTTTTCTTTATAAGACATGGATAAAGACACGGATGTATTGGAAACTATTGAATTAGAATGGGATTTATTGTATACAAAACCATTTTTTTCATAATATATCAGTAAGTTATAATACAACAAAGATTTATTACAATCTTACGGAGTCTACAATTTTCCGGTGACAACAACAACACACACAAGTGCAGTGTGCCCTGCGCCTGTACTTTCATGTGTGCTGCTTGAGAACAAGGTCACGAAAGAAAAATTGTACTATCGAATGGTTTATGAGTACCTGGCGCTACCAAGCGGACACCACGGCCAGCGCCCACGTGGAGCCGAGCTTGTGTCCAGCGGTCAAAACATTCTACCACGGCGACCGACTACTACACAGTCTTTCAGATAGGTATATAATAATAGTAGGATTAACAAAAAAAAAATCAAAGAAAATTACATAATTCAGACGAGAAATTATTCAATTGAATGTTTAGGTACATAGCTAAATTATTAGCTTTAGCAAATTCTGGCACTTTTGACTCCAAATATCCGATCTTAAAATAATAAGTCCGCAAGGTCGCGACGAGTAAGTTCAAACACGCGTCCTACAAGGAACAATTAATACCGAGCATACCGACCGACCGACCGAGAAAATTGGTATAGAAAGTTACGGAAAACACTTACCTGCTAATAGCCTTGTGAATTTTTATTTCAGTTGTATTTTTGGTCGTTCATGGGAACTGTCTATAAATATACACAATGTTTATATTTCAAGATCATAATATCATATCTAAAACACAATACCTTGAACTTCAGAATCCATGTTGTTTATTATGCAAATAACAATAAATATCAAAACTGTATTTGCTTGAATTTCGCTTCTTGAAACCGTAGTGATATCTTGTCATTTTTAACCCTTCATTTTTTGGATTCCTATAACATATATATTCTATTTGCAAGTCCGGTAAGTAATTGTTTTCCATCTACCTTCAACTTTAAAAATTTGGTTTGTGTCCGGCCTCGGCAACACAGTGCGCTGGTCTGCTTCCGCTACAAATAACATTATTGCACGGTTATATTGAAATCAATCAAGCTATAGCCCGGTCAAGTAAGACATGAAAGATTACAAAAAATCGCATAGAGCTGAGAATTTGTACCAATGTTCGGAACACCATTATAAATGGTATGTGAAAAGTCCCCATTAGATCCCACATTTGCAAAAAATATTCAAAGCCAAAGATCGCAAATATTGTTTTTTTTTTGCGTTTCAGCCAAACGGTAAGTTTTATCATAAAAATAAGTCAGATTAAAATTGTAGATCATGCATTTATCTATAAAATTGTCTTTTCACTTTTTCACCTAAGAGTCACCGTTTCTCTAACTCAAATCTCAGCCATCATTAATTACGAAGAAATTAAATTATCTCGTTTCTTAAAAACTACGAAAAAGCCTGCGATAAAAATCACTGCTTTATCCCCTCGTTGCATAATCTATTATTATTCTTAGGTATAACTAACATGTTACATTACAAAATAATAAACTAAGATATTTTTTTTTTACTATTGATAGGCACGCGATTGACCAGTATCTCACCTGATGGTAAGCGATGACGTGGTCCAAGAAAATACAAACAAAATGTATTTTAAATGTAGGTACTCTAAATAAAATTTAACACATTTCGTCCGAGCATTCTTACGTCTTTCAAACAAAAATAGTCCCAAACTAGCTCAACAGATGGCGTTGTTAGTTGAGAACCCGATCCTGAATCGCGCTATGGTTTCGTTACGCGCGGAACGATATATACCGTCGGCGACGACGCTAGATCAAAAAGGGTGTTTGTCGCTTCTATGGCACATGCGCCGCAAGGCGTGTGGGGTATGGTTATCAAGACATACCCAACACATAATTTTTGTGTCAGGGAGGCTGTTGGTACCTATAAATACCGGCGTCTCCTCTGCATAATTACTTTGAATGAAAACTGCACTGAGTTGTGAGAGGTACGAAATATTTAAGTTTAATGTCTGGAAGTTTGAATGCGACTGTTTTTTTTATTAACGTGTTGCAGTTTTGTATAGAAATGTAACGTTGCCACATTGTTGTAGGAATAGGAATATTGGACTAATCTACTAAAAAATGCAATTTTTTTTTATCTTAAAAAAATACTTATTTTTAAGTAGATACTATTTAGGATACATTGTGGTGTACGAGGATTTAAGGGGGGCCACTTTTACGTAGGCTTTAGTAAAAAATTAAAAATAATTGTGGGAGTATGATTAAGATTTTGTGCTAATAAAAAACGGCCAAGTGCGTGTCGGGCCACGTACAGTGTAGGGTAGTAGTCGTCCCATAAGCCATATAAAAATAATTTATAGCCAATGGCACTCGGGAATAATTTAGCTTTCTACCAGTGAAAAAAAAATAGAATAGGATCATTAGTTCCAGAGATTACCCCCTACATATGTATATACTTTACCTCTTTATAATATTAGTATAGATTGATTTGTTTATTATTTTAGCATATATATGTATTTTATTAGTATTATATATACATATTATTTTTATATTCCTTCCGAAACGTTAAAATTCTATTTTAAATTTTATTTTTATTTATTGTACACCTACCACAGTATAGTCCTTATAACCCAAAAGTTGACTGGTAGAGAATGCCTTGATGCATTAAGTCCGCCCATGTACCACTATTGCACATAAAGTTTAAATTAATAAATTATTGTAGGAATATTGGACTAATCTACATAAAAATGTAATATTGTATCTTTTAAAAATACTTATTTTTAAGTTGATACTTTTGAATTGATTGTAAGATACATAAAAGTGGTGTGCGAGGATTTTAGGGGCCCATTTTTATGCATTAAATTTTTTTTTTTATTCAAAAATAATTGTGTGAGTTGGAATAAGATTTATTAAGATATAAGAAACGGCCAAGTGCGTGTCGGGCCACGCACAGTGTAGGGGTACGTAGTCGTCCCATAAGCTATGACAAAAAATAGCAAATTTTACTAAGTATGACATTGCAAAGTTACAAATACTCACTTTGTTTTAAGTCATTTTCTTCGAATTTTTTACGTAATCAGTTACTTTTCATAAGATGGTCGACTATTACTCGTTAACTTAAGCCTACTTAGCTGTGATAGTTTTCCTTTTAACGTTTTTCCGTTATATATGCTATGACTTTTTCACGTCTCTAAAAAACCGTTTACCTGGCAGAGGGACACTTGACTGTAACAAAAATTCGCTTAATATTTCGCAAACGGATCCTTGGATGTAAAAATAGTTTTCGCTCACCCTCAATATTTAAACGACCTATCCAACGACACCCCACACCATGGGGTAGACGGTAAAAAAATAATTATCGCCACTTTACGTGTAGGTACATCAAAAAATGTTTTTTCAAGATTTTATTGTACAGTACAGTACATTTTATTGTTTGGCGGCGTGATTAATCCTACTACTATTATAAAGGCGAAAGTTTGTAAGTATGGATGTATGTATGGATGTTTGTTACTCTTTCACGTAAAAACTACTGAATGGATTTTGATGAAATTTGGCACAGAGGTAGATTATAGTCTGGAATAACACATAGGATACTTTTTATCCCGGGAATATGTTCCCTTAGGATAGTTTTCGACAATCACGCGGGCGGAGCCGCGGGCGGCAACTAGTATTTAATATGTATACAAAATTCCAACTTTCTAATGCTAAGCTTCTCTGAGCTCGGACAGACAGACGGACATGGCGAAACTGTAAGGGTTCCTTGTTGACTACGGACCCCAATATAGTTTGGAAAAGGCTAGGCAGATGATGATGACCGTCAAAACGGGGTAAAAAGGTACCGAGGGGTTGAATCGAAACAAAAAAACTTAGATAGGGATTTTCACTGTAGGTATTATTGGTTTTCTAAGAAAGCAACGTATTTGGCTTAAATTTCAATTTAATTCAAATTCAAAATTCAAAAGTCATTTATTCAAATTAGGCTGAGTGCCAGCACTTTTTGAACGTCAAAGTTCTACATAAAGACAGTCCCCCAAAACGCCCGCCCGTCACCACTTCCTAGTGTTTTAGCTGGGAAGAAGAAGTGGCGCAACAAACTCCCCAGCAACACATCTGTCTGTTGAGTTATAAGAACTATCACTTATACAAAGGTATGTAAGTAGTCAGTATTCTTACAAAGAAAACAATACAACAAAGGTAACACGTAAAAACATAAAACTTAATAATTCGCTACTTGTAAGCTAGCACACTAATAAAATTAGAGACCGTACATGCTGCTTTAAGTGAAAATCCCGTTCAAAGTTCTGTTTCGATTCACTCCAGCGATACTCACATACTCCAAAAATGCTATATATTTATTATTTAAAAAATTTGGAAAAAGTTGTGAAACCAAAAGCTTTCCCCTTTTTCTTATATCAAAACTCATCACACACACACTCCATAATATTTGTATTCAAAATAATCAATTATTGTCCCATTTAACATTACAATAAATAACCAATAAAAATGTTCATGTATGATGTACCTTTCATATCAGTTGAAGGAATTCCGTCACAGTATGAATACTTAGCACGTACTTACCATTTGGTCCGCAGAGCCCGCGCGAGCTGCCGGCCCGCGAGCGTGCCGCGGCGGCGCCACTCGCTGCACGGCGTCGGCAACAGCGGCTCCAACTTCAGCGGACAGCTCAGCTCCAAGGGGCCCGTGTACAAGAAGCTGCAAGCCGTCCCTATCACCCCCATGACGCTGTCCCACTCCAGCTTCTCCACCCCACCGCCTGTGTCGTCCCCATGGACCGACGCGCTAGCCAGCTTCAACCACAACCACTCCTTCGAACATAACTACGAAAACAAACTGTCCAAGATCAAAATGAACTACAGAGCCATGCTGGACCAGCTGTCGTACGACTCTCCTACTCCTAACCCGTGGGGCTCGGTGAAGATCATAGACTTTGCTCATGCCTTCTTCAATGAGGAGGAGGAAAGAGGTATCGATGACAACTTTAGAGACGGCATCGACAACTTTGTTGAGATCTTCGAGTGCTTTCTGAGAGAAACTGATGATCAAATCATTTGATAATTGCTGTGAGTTTTTTTGAGTCAATAAGCGACAGTATTAAGCTTGTAAAAGACATTTTATAGTTGTTTTTTTTCGAATTTGTGTGAGCTGTTTGAACTTTGAAGACTTAGAAGAAATGCAATATTTATCAAGAGGCGACGCTAGCTATTCGATTTCGATCGTGGATGCAGTATGAGCAAAAGATAGATATTCTGGAGATGTTTGTGCTATTCAAAAGAAAAGCTAGCGATTGAAATATTACTCTGTATCTACTTAACTTTGATGTACTTATTATAACGAGATCTCCCACTTTAATGGATGTTCTTTATTTAACTATTCTATTGCGGTATTCAATGTGTCAAATAAGGTATTGTAAACTATGCTAGCAATGTGTTTAAATAGGTTTTGGACCTATCTAGCTGAAAATGTAGGTACTCTTTTATGATCATTTATTGTTGTAAAATGAAGTATTTAAAACAATGTAATATTGTTATTAAGACCTAGTTTGTTATAGTTCTTGTATAATAATCCAGTCTTGTGTAACTCAACGTAATGCTCAATTTTGTAAACAATTCCATTCGTTAGGTGTTCCTACTCGGGACATGCTAAGTCAAAATATTTTAGTACTTAAATAGATTTTATTATTCCAAATAATAGTTTATATTTGTATAAGTGTGAAAAATGTAAATAAATTGTGACGCTCTCGCGTTATAAATATTTATTATCGAAATCAGCCAAAATTATTTCTCCCAAATAAACATTAACTATAAACTTAAATTATACAATCAAATACGAAAAGTTGGCAAACCCAGCCGACAATGATTAATGAGTGGCCCGACGTGCAATGACCGTACAAAACTATATCTGTGACGTCACGCCGCGCCCGCGCACTCCGCCCGCTGCAGACGCATGGAAACCAAATATACCTAACAGCTCTAATCCTTATTAGAACTCCAATATTTACAGTAGGCCATTAAACAGTACTCTGCTCATAGAAAAACGTTTGTGACGCACTCTGTTATTGCAGTGTTAGACTTTAAAATTGGTTAGTAACTACTACTGATACATATTACTTATTATTAATTTGGAACGTTAGCGTAGTTGAGGAGTGACGTCACGCGCGCTCTCCCGCGGACAGGCAGACAGGCAGACAGGCAGACACAACGCGGAGTACGCCGGCGTCGCGCAGTACATATAGTGGCATTCCAGAGCAGGCAAGTAAGATATTCATAAAAAATAATATGTTTTAAGCATTAATTAATCTAGTGTTATACAATGTATTATACAACAACAAATTAGGCCGAGTGCTCACCGACGACAACAATGTAACACGTTGTAACTCCAGCACAAGCATCGCGTCACCTGAATCATTATAACATCGTATTATTTTACAATCGCAGTCTTTTGTTTACAATACAGATACTTTCCTGTACCGCGAGTACTAGATCATGAAAGTATTTACAAAAGACACGTAACAAGGGCTCCAATAGGAGCCGCATTATAACAACAAGGGAAGGGCTATCGACAGGCGAACCTCTCACATCCTTGTACTGGACTTACTTATTTATATAACTTGCTTTCTAACAATTTCTATTCATTTGTACTGGATACTCGGTTCTGTCGTAATAAAATATAACAATTTGAGGCGGAAGGCGTCGCCCCGGCGGCTCGGAACTACCGCCGCCTAGCACGGACTCAAGCACCTCGATGTTAACTACAGCGAATATACATTATATTTTTTTTTTGCAATTTTTCCACAACGATTTCATTAGAAAAAGAAAACAAACACACACGTGGCTTCGGATTTTTGAACATTTTTATCTTAGGGTAAGGCGGGCTAGATGCGCGGCAGCTTGGGCGCCAGCACGGGCTCGTCCCGCGCGGGCAGCGAGCCGCGGTAGTCGTACGCGCAGCCGTGCACCTCCGCGTAGCGGTGCGGCGCGCAGTAGCTGGCGCCGCAGCGGCACACGTGCAGCGTCGCGATGCTCAGCCGCTTGCGGCACCACGCGCAGCGCGCGCGCGAGCGTCGCGGCGCCGGCGCCTCCGCCTCCGCGCCCGGCGCCGGCGCCGCCTGCATCGGCGCAGGCGAGCGGCGCCGCGGCGGCGGGCCGGGCGCCGGCTCGTCGCTGAGGTGCAGCTGCGAGCGCGGCCGGTGGCGGGACAGCGCGGGCAGGATGCGGCTGCGGACATTAGTACGACATACTTCAGCTTATCTGACACTCGATCGGCGCGAGTCACTGCGTCGTACAGTAATCATGACGAGGGGCGCAGAAATGGAAATAAAAAAAACAAAGATTAGTTTTTTTTCACCAATATACCATCAAAACTACTGAAGCTTTAAATTCTACACCCGAGGTCTCATTTAATTCATTAAGAGCAAACGTTCCAGGTTGTATCGTTGAATTTCAATTCAAACATATCAACCCTATGACAGTTATAAAAGCTTTCCGGCAAATCAAAATCAAATTGACCGAAGACATATGGGGAATATCTATCAAAGTGTGCAAGTCCATAATTGAGACCATAGCACCATACTTGGCTGTAATATTCAATTTATGTGTGGACCAAGGTGTCTTTCCGGATATACCACAAATACGGCGAAAGTAAAGACACCAATAATTATAGACCTGTATCCGTATTGCCAGTTTTCAGCAAAGTGTTTGAAAAAGTGATGCTCAATCAAATGCTCATTCATTTTAACATCAATAAAATCTTACACGATCAACAGTATGGCTTTACTAAAGGTCGTACGACTGACGCTGCTGTCACGTAGTTAAAACACATATATACAGCGTGGGAAAAGGCGAGATGCCATACGAATATTTTGTGACCTTTCCAAGGCATTTGATTGCGTAAATCACGAAACCTTGCTCCTAAAACTAGAACATTACGGACTAGATAAACTTGCTCTCAGTTTAGTGAAGTCTTATTTAAATGACAGACAGCAGCAAGTTCAAATAAACGGTGTCAATTCAAGGGGTTTAAAAGTCAAAATGGGGGTACCACAAGGCTCAATATTGGGTCCTTTCCTCTTTTTAGTAAACATTTATCTCTATCTATCGACCTCTCGATCTACTTTATCTTTTAAAAATCAACCATAAACGGTGTTAGTTGCTGACGATACGTCCTTAATTTTTAAGATACTTAGACGTTCTACAAATCTTGACGACGTAAATAACGCGTCACAGCCGGGTCACAGCTAATAATTTATTATTCAATGGAAAAAAATTAACAATCTTATTCATAAAAAAAACCCTTAAAATAGGTTTATAACGTTCATTACTTAATATGCTCATAAGTACTAATAAACGTGTTATACAGTTCTTTATTCATAAACGTTCAATAAATCTGTTATAGCTTATTTGACGTTATGAGATATTTTAGCGTTATTATGTTGTTGTTCGACGATTCTACAGTAAATTACGATTTTTAAAAAAGGTTTGATAAGTGTAATGTAACCAGGATTTTTGTAAACCATAAAATGGTTTAAAAGAGTGGAGTTTCTTGCAAATTCTTCTCTCCAAAGAGATCTACGTTTTGAAATGTGCAAATAGCTTCATGTTTTTGACTCACTGATTTTGATAATTCAAAAGTAACTGTAAATGGTTTATTTGAAATAAATGCTTTGACTTTGTAAACTGTCAACGAGTTGCTAGCTTGAATCCAGAAATAAAAATGCAAGTTGGCCGACCCAAACCACGCCTATTAGAACACTAAATTAAATTTTGATACAAAATGCACCAACTATGCTCTGCAAGCTGTTGTATGATTGTCATACTTTCTAATGTAGGTCGCGCGAGTAAGTGTAAAGATACGAGCCTACTTATTGCGCAACTCGTTACTTATTAAACAATTTAAAAAACCATGAATGTGCACCGTCGTGCAGTCTTTATTAACATTTTATATAGAGAATTCGAATTTTGAATAACTTCACCAGTTTACAAAATAATCCCAGGTTTTTTTTTATTAATGGGGCCTTTGGCCTCTGATTCTAATAGAGTCAAACGTGAAGTAGTGTGAAAGCAAAATGAAAATCCTACCTATTCCTCTTGAGCTTCTCCAGGTCGGAGGTGGAGGAGGAGAACAGCGCGTCGCACAGCGGCGCGGCGCGGCGCGGGGGCGGCGCCGCGCGGTGCAGCGACGACGCCGAGTGCGAGTGGCAGCCGCGCGCCGCGCCCGCGCCGTAGCACACCCAGCCGCGCGGAGAGCACACCAGCGGACCTGCCGCCGACCACACAGCTTAGTATCAACCTCTCTACATGCTCCATCCAAGTCGCAGGACCAGGCAGATGACTCACCGTACTCCGCCTGTATGGGCGCCAAGTTCTTAGCGGCCAGCGGCGGCGAGTCCTGCCGCAGATGACACTCCTCGCTGTCCAGGCACTCCTCGAGGATGGCCTGCTCGTCGCTGGTTTCGCGGCGACCCTGCACGAGGATAGAGCCGGCCAGCGCGTCCGACAGCTTCACGCGTTCGCTATCGGCGCCCGCATCCGCAACGGACTGCTCGGACTCCGCGCGAGTGCCGATCGGCGGCAGAAGGGTGTACCTGGAGCAGAAGGTTACGTTTATAATAACGTTACATTTTAATGACAGCGACGCAAAGTGTATGTGTGTGTGTTAGTTACCGGTCGGTGAAGGAGCAGTCGTAGTCATAGCGCGTGTAGTTGCCGTCGTAGAGCGGCGCGGAGTGTATGTATGTGTGTGTGTTAGTTACCGGTCGGTGAAGGAGCAGTCGTAGTCATAGCGCGTGTAGTTGCCGTCGTAGAGCGGCGCGGAGTGTATGTATGTGTGTGTGTTAGTTACCGGTCGGTGAAGGAGCAGTCGTAGTCATAGCGCGTGTAGTTGCCGTCGTAGAGCGGCGCGAAGGCGTCGTCGTCGCCGAAGGGCGCGTAGGACGCAGCGCGTTGCTTCAGCCCCTCCGAGCTGTCATCTAACAAACTAGGGACGGAAAGAGTTTCCTCGCTGCGAGTCTTCTGGATCTCTACTTTATCTGGAAAGAAGAAATACTCATTTTATTAACCACACATTTGCAAATGGACTTCTTCTTCGCCATCGGCAGCCAGCACTCCAGACAACAATTACAGTATCATGATGTTAAGTCTCTTCATGAGACTAATAATTGTACGCTGGCTTTCTTGCCACCATCTTAGCTTGTCAATCGACTTATATCCCAGCCACATTTGGAATGCTGAAGCCAGTTCGGAACATTACAAGCTCTATCTCCATGTCATCAGTCTGCAAGTACAAGTGGTGCGGCAGTTACCGCTAGTGTCGGGCCGGGCGGGCGGGCCGCGCTGCACGGACAGGCTCTCCATGCGGCGCCGCAGCTCCAGCATCTTGCCCATGGTGACGGCGTTGTCGTGCAGCGAGCCCGCGCCGGAGCCCGAGCGCGCGGAGCGTGCGCCCACCTCGGAGCCGCCCTCGCGCTCGCCCAGCGCACTCAGCGACGAGGACGTTGACGAGTCTGGGTGAGAAAGGCAGGTATGAATAATCAGCATGTACTAGGATACGGTGCTTTCCTGATCTCTGCCTGCGCCTGTGTTTCCGAACGTACTTATACAAAGATTCATGGTTTAATCCATACTAATATTATAAATGGAAAGTGTCTGTCCGTCTGACAAAATATAGTTAGAACTCGTTGTGAACTCTCATTGTATATTTTTTTTATTTCAAAAGCCTAATTGGCATATATATTAGAATATTACCATAAGACTCAATGTATCTGAGTCCATATATGTGCTGTGGGTGAACCTTATAAATAAATAAATAAGCCGATTCTAATGTAACTTTTAATTTACAATTAAAGTTTTTTTATGATTTTCTATTTGTTTTGAATAAAATAAAGATACAAAATCAAAATAACCACTGCAGAAGACAGAAGATACTGCGGTATTCATCTGGATCCAGTTTGAAAGCCGACATCAAGCGGTGGGAAAAGAGCAGGCAGGATTGATAGAAATAAAGACAGTTTCTTTTTTGTGGATGGGAAATGGGAAATCATCAAACGACTCCTCCTTCTGCTCTGGGCGGAGCGGAAGAGTGTCAGACTTTCACTGACTAAAACCCACCCGTGTTCCTCTAAATACCCTTTGAGTTTCAAAGGGGCTACTCTCTAAGCCTGAAGTACGGACTTACGATTAGTTCCGAACCCGGTTAGGTGATACGGACTAGGATACGCCCGCAACTAAGCACGAAACTACGGACTTCGGGTTAAGAGAGTAGCCCCCAGGGCCGCGGAAACTCTTTCAAACAAATTCCGCAACCGTGGCAGAAGTAAAGACAGTAGAAGACGTACATTTGTTGTGGTCCAGCGGCGAGTAGGTGCCGTCGTGGTTCTCCTTGACGCGCAGCATGTTGACGCGCTCGCCGTCGCGGAACACCAGCACCGTCACCTTGCAGCCGCTGCCGCCCCACTCCGCGTCGTCTCTGCTGGCAACACCGCCTTATTAATGTGTGAATACGGAACGTGCACAGCGCCATCTAGCGTTGCCAATTCGAAACTTTTACCATAAAGAGTAGAATAATATAATAATATCTTGGGAGAACTCACACACGGTCATCCGATCCCAAACTAGGCAGAGCCTGTGCTATGGCAACCAGACAACTGATAAACATACTTATATATTTCTAAATACATACATTACACAAACAACATTAACATTTTTTCTTTCTTTTTTTTTTCTTTTAATTATAGACAAATTACACCCAGACACAGAACAAATGATCATGCTCATCACACAAAGATTTGTCCTGGGTGGGAATCGAACCCACGACCTCCGGTTAAGCAGTCAGGGTCACTAACCACTCGACCAACAGGCCAGTCATCAATACTCTTTATTATGTACACAATTTAAGTTACAGAAAAGATAGATAAGGAAAAATATTACATAGGGTGACACAATGGCCGGCCTTATCGCTGAAAGCGATCTTTTCAAGACAACCTTTGGATGGATTTTAGAGAGAAAAGGTACACGGTAAGGTACATATAGGTGCGCTAACACGGGCAATCTATCTATCTATTGGGTATCTGCACTCAGTCCCTATGTTGGACCATTGTGCGTGAGCCATGGCGACCGTACACGGGCAATGGAATTGATCAATTATAATGAGCAATACTGGTCGATTGTGACGTCAGAAAATATCAAGCAATTTACGGTAAAGGGTGAAAGCATCAATTTGGTGAAATGTTTTGCAATGACAATATTGAGATTTGAGCGATATGTAGAAACTACAAGAAACTAGGCAATAATTTCATACACGAGAAAAACAAATATAAAACACAGAGAAAACAATCTAACATAATAGATATATATAATATAATAAAGCTGAAGAGTTTGTTTGTTTGAACGCGCTAATTTGGAAAATTATTTGTGTATATGATAGCCACATTCATGAGCTTACGAGAACAGGTACGGAATATGAGCCTACAAAATCGCGGGCAAAAGCTAGTATGGAATAAGTATATGGAGCAATTAAAGACAAAGTTGATGAAAAAAATGTCGCATTTTATTGAAGTTGCTGCAGTTTACTCCAGTAATTGCTCCAAATTAATCCATATTGTGTTGCCGAGCAATAATTGTTTAAATAAAACAAAATCGAAATCGGTACATCTGTTCGGGAGCTACGATGCCACAGACAGACACACACACACAGACACGTCAAACTTATAACACCCCGTCGTTTTTGCGTCCGGGGTTAAAAATTGCCCTTGTAAACGCACCTTAGCTATGACGCTTCTGTAATGCCACCAATAGTCCCTACACGCTTCCATTCGGGGAAAGTGCTGGGCGTGGACAGCACCATTGTATTGGCGAACTCGAAACTTTCACGTTTTAAATACTTGATAGTGACCTTTCTTTGTTGCCACCTATAGTTCCTATCCAACACCCTCACCCACCCATTAGGGGAACGTGTTGGGCGTGGACAGTGCCATCTAGTGTTACAAATTCGTAACTTTTACCCTAAAAATACTTAACATTGACACTCCCGCACCCTATGATCGGTTCCACCATACCTGTTAGTGTCGAGCAGCCTCTCGATGTCCCTCCAGGGCTCCTGGTTAGGCGGCGGCGGCAGGCGGCGTGAGGAGATGGGGCCGCCACGCATGCCCAGCACCAGGCGCAGCCGAGCGCCATCGCTGATGCTGTGCTCGTGCAGAGAGGACGCGTCGTCCAGCTCCACCAGGTTGTACAGCAAGTGCTGCTGGGACACCGGGATGCCTGGAATGTTTAAAGAATGTGTTATTAATGACCGGCTTCTGCCAGAGGCTTCGCTCGTGTGAATGTCGGAAATTATCCCAAGGAAACATACTCCCGGATATAAAAGTATAATTTATCTCTGTGCCAAATTTCATCCAGATCCGTTAAGCCGTTCTGGCATGATTGAATAATAAAAATCCATCCACCCATCGTAAATTTCGCAGTTGTGAAAGATAGTAATTAACTAACGTCGCGAAATCGATCGATACCGACACAAAAAATAACGCAGCAACAAACTACGTCAAAAAAATCCTGCATCGCGCTATCAGTTTTCAGTGCGACTGGTCGGAGGATCCTCCCTTTTCTTTTTGATGAATGTATGTTGAAATATATATTTTAGATTTTTTTTTAAGTGAAACTTCTATAAATGTAGACGAGGATATTAGGATTTTTTCTATCACGAAAAAGCGTTACGGCCGCGTGGAGGAGGTAGACGATATATCGTGGTGATGTATATCCGTTGAACTTTCAATTCTTCTACTTTGTGTCCCAACCCACATTTCGTTTTTTTTATTGATGTTTGCGGGACCTTACATACACATACCTATACTATAGCTTTGTTTAGAAGACCGCATTGGTTTGGGTTTATCTTAAAAACCAAACTAAACTATGGTGCCGCCGCATCTGGCTTTGTTTGACAGCGCATACTAACCTAGTAGCCTTCGTTACCTATGCTTAATTATTATTATAATAACTAATTAAGGATTTTATACAAGAACTTCATATTGCAAAAAGCCATAGAAATCGTCTACGTCGATCTTAATCTTACTGGTTACCATATTACCAGCTCACAGTACCTACTTGACACTCAAACATTTTAAATATTTTTCTTGAACACAGAGAATAAAGTCGTATGAACATTGAGGAAACAACAGCCGCTAAACTGTTTCTTCTTTAAATTTATATGTAACCGGAATTACAGACTTCGTATGATTGTAATAAATCTTGATGAAATTATAATTTTTCGATTCATTATGAAAATAAATCATTTTGTAAGGTACAATTCTCATCGAAATCGAAATCATTCCATTGAAATTAAATAGTTTCCAACATATGCGTGTCTTATGTTTTAGAAATTTGGTTTACAATTTCACGCGATATTTCACAATCTTAAGGCGTTTGCCATTTTCCGGTGACATATACATATACATTTAGAAAAGAAATAGTTTAGTTACATAACCTGCATACTATTTTCTCATAATCTAGATCTTCGATGTCCTTGGTGAGCAGTCAACTCGTGTTCGGATTGTAACGCGAAAACAAACGTTATTTATTTACATCAAGATGCCAAGAGATACAAGAACGAACTGCTTAATTTTTATTTTGGTATTCAAAAAAAATAAAACGTATCTTATTCTCCTATATTCCTAGAATTCCGTAGTAACAGTAGGTCATCATCATCATCTTTATCTTTGCCCTAATCCCATGTTACTTGGGGTCGGCGCAACACGTTTTTATCTTCCACTAGCTTTTGCCCGCGACGTCGTACGTTATCGCACCAAGTAAAGGGGTGCTTTAGGACAGTTATTACATATTTAACTCATTATTGTAATTTTTGCATAAGTGACAGTGTCGCACCGGGGGTGCCTGAATCATTCTATCTGTTGCTGAAAACTGCATTAAAGTCCGTTGAGGAGTTTAAAAGATCTAAGCGAACAGACAGCGAAAACGACTTCAATTTATACTATGTAAAAGAAGGTTCTTTCCTATCAGCCGTCACGCTATCACTAACTCCCTTTTCTTTCATATAACTCCTAAAACAATTCATCCATCTTTTCTTTGGCCTCCCTCTCCCTATCCCTATCCATCCATCCACATTTATATTCATAACTCTTTTAGTTACGTGCATTTTATCCCTCCTCTTCACATGACCATACCAAGATAATCTATATTATGGATGGAACTGTAAATCTAGGCTGACATAGCAACGTTTAGGTACGAGACTGAAAACCCACGCAATTATTCATACGTTAACAAAACAACACCGTTCATAACCGTAACACCGTTTCAAATGACGTCACATGTAAAACCGACACGTGCCTTCTAGATGCGACATAACAGCGCCTAACGAATTTGGCAATGAGTTCATAAAAGTAAAACATCTGATAAGTGGCTGATGCGTGTGCGCCGGGTTCGTGAAATATAGTATTTTTGTGGCTGGAGGACCGCCAAACAAATCCTGTCACCAGGGAAACTTACTTTCTTTTAAAACAACGATTACATCATGCCCAGTTGATGGCTGTAGACTGGCAAGCGATGCCATGTAACACGCGAACAAGTACCTATATTATCTGCCTATCACAGAAGAACACATGCGTGGTGTTATGATCGTGACACTGCCAGGGAACCTTACTTGAAAGCGATTTGCGGCTGGCTATTGAAGAATCGTGCACACGGTAGATCATGGGTGGATCGAATGCAAAAGCAGTTTGACTTGATCTGCCGACCAAACTTTCACAAGTGTCGTCGAGGGTTTCGTGAAGACAGAATAGAGAACTATTCCGTCGCAGATCAGAAGAGTTTTTAGAAAACATCTTGTTCGGTGTTGCTTTAGGTTTAAAAAAAAAACTATTATTTTCCTTAATGTTGGACTCAGAACAATAGCGGCTGACGCACTTCTGAAGCAGTATACAAACACATATTGAATTGATCAATCTCCCTTAAAAAATCAGACAGTTCTATCATTCGAATAGGCTGTCAAGATTCGATATTAAACAACGAATTTGCCATACCAATATTTTATAAAGAAAACATTCCACAGATTATTCTAGAACGAACCGAATCCGTGAACGTTCTACACAAGAGAGATTAATGAAGTGACGCGGCGGCGACGACACGGTTTGCGTCACACGTTCGATACACGTGCGGTTACGTCGCATTTTATTCGTCACGTTAGCAGTTAGCTTGAAGAAAATACAGGGTTAGTACATAGTAGAAGCATAATAATTCTGAACAATTCAGACTGAGGAGGGCTTTGTTGACGTTGAAAAGAGTGATGGAAGGTATTTAGTCTGTGGCAGCATCACGTTTGAGCAGGTTCCCGGTTCGATTTCGATCTAAGCTAAGCCTTCGCAATCAGTTCCTCCAAGAACCTTGCCAACTACCTCATGCTCAGATCGTGAGCCCCGACAAGCGAGTGAAGCGTGGAAAGCCCTGGCAATACCACCTCGGCAAGAATCAGAATCAAATCATCGCGTACAGCGCGGCACCGCGGAGTAAACTATACCTCAGTATATTCACATCGCAAAACAAACACCAACACAGGTGCCTCGATCCAAACAAATATTATTTTCGAATCGGCAACCATTAAACCGATTCCACACAAATTCTGAATGCGTATAGCAATAAATCAATCGCGATAAAACGATATGAGTGCGGGCAACATAACATATCTCAGACGAGCGTTCTGGCACGACATCAAACGTCGTAACGAGACGTAAACCTCAATGACCCGCGCGTCCAACGGACGATGTGAACACACCTTTATACCTTAAAATAACATTCAGCTGTTTGGGTAAACTTGTAATTAAACAGTCCGTCATTTTACAAGGACTCTTCATATTTAATAAACATATTAAACTGAATTTCAACTGAAAATCAAGTTTGTTTATCATAACATCCTTTATTATTAAGTTTCATTTGATAAGGTCGCGCTGGGAGCAATGAGCGAATAAAAGTTTATTTTCGAGAATTGTTGAGATTTTGAAGCTGTTGTCTTTAATTCGTATTATTAGCTTTTGCTCATTGGTAACATTGCTTCCCAGACTCGCAGTGTGGGAGGTAAAGAGATTGATGTTAATAGAAATTGACATTTAAGATGTAAAAAAATGTCCTCGACTTTATCTGCAATCAGAACTGATTCAGTGGCCTTGTCAAGAAACTGTTTACTTTCGGATAAAAGTATCTGGTTTAAAGTGTGGCTTGCTGCCTCTTGAAAGTTTCAGGGGCAAAATAAGGTCAAACTTAATTTCCTAACACTGTTAGAAAACTTACAAAATTTTACACTACACAACTTCAATATGCTCATTGTAGACAGGATGATGAATTATGAAAAGAATAGCAACATTCCATCACTTTCCGTGGGTGTCATAAGAGGCGACTAAGGGACTAGACGACCAGAGAATGGGCAGCAGCATTCTCTGTATATTCCAACAGCTACACTGCAATCGCCAATCTGCCTGCCGACGCGTGGCAATTATGGCAAGCCCCCCCCCCCCACTTCGGGTGCACTTCGGGTGCTTCGGGTCCCCCAGCAGTGGACGTCATTTGGCTGATGATGATGATTGTACATTTTTATTCTAAGGTTATTTATTGTATTGAGTTACATTAAAATCAGATATTAATTTACTGATACTTGGCCAAAGACAATTTCTGAGAGTTACAATACAAATCAATATGTGTGATAATTAACCTTAGCTTAGCCCTTATCAGCAGGGCAAGAGACCAAAACATTTCTTTCTACAATTAGCATTTTAACCAATCTGTTTAATGCATGGCAAACTTAAAAACAAGTGACTCAGTCACCAATCCAATATAACAGTGAATGTCCTTCTAATGAAGAAGGAAGCAAGATTACAAAGCCATTTCATTGAAACAGATAAAAACAATTTATGAGTTGTCAACTTTTTTCCTCACAAGGTGAAGATGTCTTTGTCCATACAACTGTTCATGCTGAACACACTTACCTTGTATTGTCAATTTGTCATAAGCAGGACTGAAGTCCATTCATATGCAATTCTTTCCTATTAGCAGAAATCTTTTTCTGGGTATTTGCTTATTTATTTTCACTGTCCCATGTTACATATTTTTTTTATATAGTTTTTTTTTGTTTATTTAAGTATCAAGCTAGTAATTCAAAAAATAATTATTTAAATTGGTCAAGTCATTCTCGAGTTATGCCCTTAGCAACACATTTGGTGATTCATATTTATTTATATACTAGTGGACCGCCCCACCTTCAACTGGATGTAATGTTCTTTAATAATTTTTTTTTGATAAAAACCTTTTCCTGGCAATAACAAACACAACAAAAAAAGAATAAGCGAAATTGGTTGAGCCGTTCTCGAGTTTTGCTCTAAGCAACAAATTTAGCAATTTATTTTTATTTATATAGATATAGATGTGAATGTTCTTATGTTTAAACAATGTTATTCAATCGTACCTAAACAGCTGAACAGATTTGCAAAATATCATAGTATTATAATGAAAAAAACCCATGCTAAAATGCTTAATTTATGTTGTAAACGCGATGTTACGAACCAAGCTATTGCACCAAGTACTGCAATATTTAGAAACATTATCAGCATAACTCGTTATACAACTCTCTAAGCATGCATTTGGTTTAACTAACAGTATTCCTGAGGCATTGCCATATTGTTTACGACTTTATACCTGAGTCATGGTTTGGAACTTGAAGCTTTGTTTTTTTTATTTATTTTCAGATCACCCAATGGAATGAATCATCAAGATCAACTGCATTTCTCAAGTTATATAAAAATAAAAGGAAGGTTAGTAAGGGGAGTAGAAGTAAATATAGGGGAATGGATGTGCTTACAATCATGAGCTTTCTAGCTGATGATTGCAAATGCTCTCAATGAATAATAATTCATTCAGAAGATACAGCTTAGTGAATTTCATTCAAATATTGAATGAACAAAGCATTAAATTTAATTCGTGAGCATTGTTTCAATATGATAATTCATCATTCAAATGCATTTAATATTAAAATTGACAAACATGAACTAAGGATTCAGATTCTTAGAAATAGCATAACCTTGACTGAATCAGTAGACAAGTTAGTGGGTCACTTATCCAGGTTATGGACTTAATTAGTGTTAGGACACAAACTTATCTACATAATTACCCTGTACTACAAATATTTAATCAGAAAGTTATTCCTCTATGTAATATTTAAAAAAAAAAACAGTAAAACAAGACTCCAAACATCCAGTCCAATTGAACAGAACCTTGAAAACTAAAGACAAAACAATAGTATTCAATGAATGCTCATAAGAATCATTTATTCTATAAATAGTACATCAAGTAGGTACAATGAATCTTGATTACTGTAAAGAACATGATTACATATATTAACAAGAATTATTATTTTTACTGGAAACTAAATATCCATAGATAAATTAGTATTATTTTTTCAAACAAGCACCAGTAACAGCTGGAAAAAGCATGCAACAAAAAAAAGGCCAGGTGATAGATAGGTACCAAAGCAAAAAATCCCTTTGTCCATGGTCTGGCATGCATGCATGCTTATATTTTGGAAAGAGTACATAAATAAGCTGTTATAGATACCATAAAATACTCAGAAGCCATAAGAATCTGTAGGGCAAATATAGCTCAATGTCACTTTTATATTATGTGACCATAACCTACCCCAATATCATTTTTTTTTGTTTGACTTTTTTGGTATTCTGCCAGACAGGGCTGTACTGAGAATAGGGAAGGCTAAAACATTGCATATTGGCCCAAAAATAGACTGAATACATAACTTTTTAATTAGAAAGTAGGAGGGAAGTCAGTATACAGGTTTGTCTGACATTTGTTAGCCAAATGAATGACTGATTCAATAAAAGTTTGTGCACATTGTGTATCTACACAAGTATTGTGCAGATTCAAGCTGCACTCAACAATACACCTACATGCAATATTGTTTACATTGACACTGGACTTAGCTCTTACACAATACTTTAATTAAATTACTTCTATTTATTCAACCTTCCTCTTTCCAATGTGTATGGTATATAGTCTTTGTGTACAGTGGTTTCTCATTCCCAACATAGGTTATCAGCAAAGTATCGTCGTTTGCGACGCACTAACACCACAACATCCTTTGTCGAGCGTGGATGACGCACGATCAAGCCTACCCTGTCAAATAACACATAAATAGTTGTGTAATGCACAATCAGACACACGACTCACCTTCGACCCTGAATATCTTCGATTTAATGGCAAATATGGTGTCCGTGGGCAACACGGTCATTTCAAATGCGGTTCCAGTGAGGGTCTCCACAAGAACCTCCATCGTAGACTGACTCGGGCCGTCATCCTGGAAACCTTTGGATCTATTCGACAGTCTCTCAGGGCATCCATGTTGTGACATTTCACACGCGGTACACAACAATTGACTATCTGCACAGCATCGCAATTCACAGAAATGTTTTCACAAAAATTAAATAAGACACGGAGCACTCGGGACAATCGCACAATGACGGAGTAAAAGTAATTTCACTGTTACGGACAGATATCGAACATGGTTGCAATTATTTATGAATCACGCGATATAGGAAAACAAAGAAATTTTTTACTAATCTATTATTATTTTGCAACAAAAATAATATTACAGCGAAATAAATTCTTCGTGACAGTCGATTATTTTTTTTCTGTTGATTGATGATGGTGAATGGAATGAGTGAGTCATTTGACCGTTCGGAACGTGGAACTTTACATTGTCAATGGATTTATTTAATTTTCTTTTTTCACCTATCTTTATGATTGACAGCATTGCAGCAGCTAATTATTTAATTATTTTTGTCCACATACAATTTGTTAGGTCATCTTGTGTTTTGTTTTCTTTTCTGTTAAGCCAAAAATGCCTTTGGTTAGTTGTTGCAAAGGGTAGAGCTTTTTTGGTGATTTTGAAAACATAAACTTATTTTTTTACATGGTAGCATTACAACTGAATGAAAGGAAGTCGTTCAATGTCATCATTGACCGAGTCAATTGTCTATGCTGACAAATTCTTTTCCATCGGTTTCTGTTCACAGATTCGGAGGTTAGAAACATGGTGCGTAAACTTTTTTAAATAAATGTGAACAAAATAGTGGAAATAACCTGTAATCAACCGGAACAGAACCTAGAGTGTTATTATTTAACAAGTCTCAGTTAATGTGGCCTGTTTCTGCTTTGTCTGAACTTTGAAATACACGCGTCGCCTCTGTCAAGTCGAGCATGTGGCTTCATGTGCGGATGGTTTTTCTTTCCAGACTCGCAAACGCCGTAATGGAGGACGGGCCAAGCACGGCCGCGGCCACGTGAAGGCTGTGAGATGTACCAACTGCGCGCGTTGCGTGCCCAAGGACAAGGCTATCAAAAAGTTTGTGATTAGGAACATTGTCGAAGCGGCCGCCGTCAGGGATATCAACGAAGCTTCCGTATATGCGTGTAAGTGTCTTATCTTAGTTCTGTCTTATAAAATACTCCTAATTGTCATAGAATGGTCGATGCTGACTATCAACAAAACATTATTTCTAACCTATAACTTGAAGTAAATGCTGCTGGCTCTATCCAGACGACTGTCATGAACATGGCACCCCCATACGGTCTTTTAGATCCACAGTGTCAGCCTGCCTTAGCTCTTAGCAGCCTCCCAGTATCATGTCAAGCCTGATGTTGCATCCTCCTTGACCAGTTAACATGGTGCTGATAGCGCTTATTAATGTTTATATTTAACGCTATGAACTTCACTCAGTTGCCTTTTTTCTGCTCATCAGACTAAAAAATGGCCCTTTGTATTTCAGTCCAAATTGGATGTATTGTCGATTTATTCTAAATATGAAACCCAAACACTTATCTGGTAATGTTTGCTTAACCCTTTCTAATGCCACTGCCGTTTAACATGACCAACGAATGCTTGGCCTGAACACCATCAAAAATATGTGCTGAATAGAACTCTATGAATGAGTTCTCTTAATCGGTATGATTATTATATATCATATTTATTAGTTTATTATTTTAGCATATATATGTATTTTATTAGTATTATATATATATATTATCTGTATATTCTTTCCGAATTGTTAAAATTCAATTTTGAATCTTATTTTTATTTATTGTACACCTACCACAGTATAGTCTTTATAACCCAAAGGTTGACTGGTAGAGAATGCCTTGATGCATTAAGTCCGCCCATGTACCACTATTGTACATAAAGTTTAAATAAATAAATAAATTTGTTGGTGGTTTGTGGTGTGGTTGGTTTGATGGTGGATATGTTAACACCCTGGTGTTCAAAAGGTTTAAAGATCTTTTGATTTAAGCTAAGTTTACAAACCTATACCATTATATTTCTAACAACAACTCTGTATCTCGTCCACAGCATTCCAGCTGCCCAAGCTGTATGCAAAGCTCCACTACTGCGTGTCCTGCGCCATCCACAGCAAGGTTGTGCGCAACAGGTCTAAGAAGGACAGGAGGATCCGTACGCCACCCAAGAGCAACTTCCCTAGGGACATGCAGCGCCCACAGAATGTGCAGAGGAAGTGAAGTGGTTATCAATAAAATATAAGAAAACCCATCTTATTCTTTTACTTTTACATAGTTTTATTATTTTTTCTCAAATACAATAGGCTTGTTCTCCTATCAGTACACCACCACTGCCTAGCCCTCTTTCTGTAATCAAAATCAATGTAAAAATACTACCTACTTAAGTAACTTCTTTTCTATTTCGGCTTTGTCAGTGGTGGATGTTCCCCACAGAACATAACTACACTCAAATAATATAATAATAATAATATCTTGGGACAACTCACACACGGTCATCTGATCCCAAACTAGGCAGAGCCTGTGCTATGGCAACCAGACAACTGATAAACATATTTATATATTTCTAAATACATACATATTATAGACAAATTAGACAACAAATAATCATGCTCATTACATAAAGATTTGTCCTGAGTGGGAATCAAACCCACGACTTCCGTTTAGCAGTCAGGGTCACTAACCATTCGACCAATAGGCCAGTCCCTACCTAGTTATACTTTTATAAAGGGACAACTACATGGACCAGGGAATACTCAAATTAAATAATTTTCACCTATTTATGTCAATAAAACAAGTCCCATTAAAAATCAATTATATTAACATGAGGTTTGTTTGTCACAAACCTGCTACGTGTCGCCGATAACTGCGCGATGATAATGTCCGGGACCACCAACGCTAATCGCTTCCATCGTAGTCACGAATTACACTGGGTTCTCTGCACTGCCGACTACTGCCGAATTAGGCGTACCGAGATGAACTCGGGTAAAGCATTGCTGACACAAACTGCCACCTTCGCCTTCCTCTTGAATTGTTCCAGTTCTTCCTTCGCGAACAAAGCCGTCAGATGACTAGACATTTATACTGTGGTGTCGACCAACTGAACTATTATGTCCATAAATACAAAAACAGTAAGTTTGTGACTACCGCAGGACCACCACTCCCAATCGCTTCCATATTTTGTAAAAAACTAGTACTCAATTGGAACTAATTAGTACTCTAACAACAGAATTGGTACCTTAGTAGTTTTCGAGAAAATCGACTTTGAAGGTGGTCACGGACGTAAAGCAGTATGCGATATGAACCCTCGTCGCCAAAATAGTTTAAAAAGGGAACTTAATTGGAGTGGTAGTTAGGGTTGCCAACCGTACTATAAAATATAGTATTGTACTGTATTTTCGGGTCTGCGTACTATATACTGTTGAACAAATATATATTATACGCAAAAATACTATATTTTCAACACCGAAATCTAACAATCAACCTAACTTTACATGAACTTCTGACTGATGCGGTAGCATGTATAGTCGAACCGGAGGAAGAGTCGTCGTCCCACCACGTAGATTTCCCATAACAACGGTGTGAGTGGTGGGGAACATAGTCCCCACCACTCGATAGAAAACGACTCTCTCTAGTCTGACTCTAGTCATCTAGTGTATCCGAACCGAACGTCTCTCCGACGCACTGCATTCCGAACTTGTCAATGTCAAACGAATGTTTGTTCATTTGTCTGCTTTATTTTTGTTTTGGGAATTTGTTCCAATCAGACATTGTTCTTTTTTTGAGAAGTTGAAGTCCTAAACAAATATAGTTTTTATAGAAATAAATAAGTAAGAAATATATCTTTGGCTATTTATTGCTTTTTCTATGAAATACTATATTTTTTGAAGTGTACTATTTTTTTTATAGCTTAATTTTAAAAATACTATATTTCGTCGAAGAAATGTTGGCAACCCTAGTGGTAGTGGACTGGCCATCTCTTCCGACAAACCAATTTCTGTTGACGCAAATATAGATAATACATCATAGCGTAGTCAAACAAAAGGTACATCTCGACACCTCCATGCAATAACATCGTAACTCACTTTTTGTGATTTTACAGGAGAGCGATTTTAAAGTTTGAAAAATTATAGCAAACTCAAAACACCCCGTACAATATTTGAAGCTGGCTCTATTCAATATAGTTTAGGCGGACTATAAATAGGTATGGTTAAGTTGTAAAAGAAAAATTGTTTTCATGGGTTTTCATGACTTACGTGAAAAACAAAACAGTGAAAATTAAATGACATATACGTTACGAGGACAAACATTGTATGTCTGAGTTACAATTTAGTTTTTTTGTAGTTTAATTTATTTTTGTGGTCAGATAATAACTACAAGGTGTTAAGTTACATAAAATGTTTTTATATAGTAAAAATTAAGTTAATTCATGCAATCCAAAACAAATCTGTAAATACACATCTCATAATGCGATAATGTATTATTATTATACCTATTTTTGTGTTTGTTATTATGTTGTCTTATTAATTTGAAAGATAAAAGAAACATTTTGTAGTACTTACTTAAATATTATTTAATGAGATCACAAAATCAGAATAACAAATTACAAAATAGCAGAACTTAACTGAATACCTTCTTATATTATTCAACATAAAATTAAGACACTAAGTATGTATC
The DNA here is from genome assembly GCA_905163435.1 of Mamestra brassicae. Taxonomy (NCBI): domain Eukaryota; kingdom Metazoa; phylum Arthropoda; class Insecta; order Lepidoptera; family Noctuidae; genus Mamestra; species Mamestra brassicae. The sequence goes on along the minus strand of LR991003.1, from coordinate 17,717,237 downwards.
TTTTAAACGTAAGTAACAATTTTTTAAACATATAAAAAAAAAAACATTAAAAATATTAATTTTCTTCATCACTGTCATTGTCTGTAGCTAGCTGAGTGGAATGTGGTAGATTCAAATAAAAACTATGATAAATATCTGGTATTGCCTTACATTGTCACAAGCTTACAAGGTTCTTATACTTTGCTGTTGATATTGGGAGCACTTTATTGTACAATAAAGGAATACTTTGTCTTTCGTTTAACCGTTCATCATCCGCCTTGGACGAAGTCGAAGCTTCCTCTTGATCTAAAATTTAAAATAAGTACAGATTATAATAACGTTCATTCAACATTTCAACTTAAATAGCACCAGCACCCATCTGAATAGCACCAGCTCGAATAGTTTGGTGCTATAACAAAATACCAAGCTATTCGAGCTACCAAGTTATTCGAATACCTCATCGTGTCGGAACGTAAAGCCTCAGTCAAACTGATGCGATTCTGTTGTACGACAGTATAGTTCAATCAAGTTTTGACCAAAACATGAATGAATTCCGTCGCACGTGCGGCGAAATCGCATCTGTTTGGGCTTTGGCCGAGGCTTAAAGCAATCATGTAGTAGGTTTAAACGCGTTTTCGCGCCAAACCTGCATAAACTTGAACGGAGTTAACTCGACAAAGTACCTACTTGACTCGGTTAAAAGCAATAACAAAAATCCAAGTAAAACTCTGTATTCAGTTATTTGGTACAAGTTGAATTCAGGACATCTTTAATTTGAATTGACTGAACAACTCCGATGCGCATGCCAAAACTTAAATAGGTATTATTATGCTAACACTGAGAATTTATAATTCAAATACAACTCACCAGTTGAAATTCCACTTAATGATAATGCCAAATTTAAGATATTTTGGTTACGCTTCATTTTATTATGGTTTCACACTATAAACACCGCAATAGTCACTTTGTACACCTTCTCACTTCTATTTACCAAGCAACGTAACAACACCGAAATTCTATGGGCGGGAGTAAACTACTAAATAGAACATCGCAACTCGTCTTAACTTGTCGTAATGCACTAAAAACTAACGTAAAGATCCGTGCCACATCATAGTAACTCAACTTACAATGCAGTAACAGTACATTTTATGATCATAAACCGTAATTTTATCATGTACATAGATTGTATCTAATGTTACAATTTTGTTGTACTTGATAAACAAGCTACTCATAATATTTTCTATAAATTGTAAATCAAGTTGCAATTATATTGTTGACAAAATATATTTTTTGGATTAAGTAGTTACAATACTTACTTTGACGTTGGTTTATTTTAGAAACGAAAGGGAATAGAATTACAATGAAAGTACAGAAAAAATGCATTTTTTTTTTACATAACAATGTCGTTGTAACTCAATTTTTTGAAAAAAGTGAGTTACGATGTTATTGCATGGAGGTGTCGACTAATCTAACAGTCCGAAAGGGATGTCACAAGAGAGGTAACGTATTACTGTTAGATGGATCAACTAACTAAAAAGGCGCCAGTATTAGAATGGATGCTGAATGAGATGTTTTGACGTAACTTGAGAGGTCCTATATCCAGCAGTTACCCACAGCGGGCCGATTCGATTGATGTAATAAAATAACAAAAAAATGTAGAATACCACTATATAATAAAAATACAATAATCAACCTTAACTCATAGAATTAGAACTTAAATTACGTTTCGTAGTCATCATCTTCGCGCTTCCGTTTCTGGGCCCCCTGCTCGTCGAGCTCCATTTTGACGGGCGTGTGCGCCGATGGACCGGCGGTTACTCTGACGGCGGGCTTGGCTACCACCTGGAATGATAGAGTTTTGCTTTAGAAAGAGAGGATATCGCCAAGTAATATGCATGAGTCGATTTTCATGGTTAAATAACGCTTACCGAGGTATGGATGACAGTAAATTACCTACATACTGCGCTTTTGATCCCGGCTGTCATTTCTAGATATTTCTAGAAATGACAGTCGGTACCGGCAGTGAGAAGCCAGAAGATCTGACATCAGCTACGAGGGTATTCTGTTCAAGGGTTCTGGAGGTCAGACAGGAAGTTGCTCTATGTCAGCCGTACCAACCTTGTTTCTCTCAGGGCCACATTGCGCTTCAACTATTGTCATGATGGGCCGTAATAACCTACAGTAAAATAAAATTCTACATTTTTAATAGTGGTATCTACATGAATGGAACTTTTGGATTTGTGACAAAAGGATATGGCAAAGTTGTCATAATTATGGCATAGGCCAACTTTTTCACGTTAATACTGGGTGAGGAATAGCCTTAGCACATCGCCAAGGAGTGAATCAGTACAGTACACATACACATTGATACACTGACTCAATAATATAGTACCCATAATATAATGTGCAGGGCCACACGGTAACGCTTGGGGGGCCACATTCGGGCCGCGGGCCGCAGGTTGAGTACAGCTGCTCTTATGTAGAATACTCATAGTTGGAGAAGGCTAGGAAGGTTGCTTATTTTAGAACAGGAGTGGAATTCCCTGCCAGAGTCTGTGTTTCCTGATACCTACTACCTGGGACTCTTTGAAGTCAAGAGTGAATAGGTTACTTCTAGGCAAGCATGCTCCATCTTCAACCACATCATCGCTTACCATCAGGTGAGATGGACTGCCTATCAATAGTAAGAAAAAGGGACAAAAACTAGCCACTGACTTTTCAAGATTGGCCAGAGAGCAAAAGATAAGTGGAAAAAGGGAAGGAATGTCTTTGTTATGCACTGCAGTTAGATGCTGATACAATGCTTAGTGCTGAGGCTTTTCATTTGTGAATCATGTGAATAGGAAGCAGCACAAGAGTATGTTTTTGAGTTTTTTGTTCAAGACTTCCAAAATCTCTACTTCACAGGTAAAGCCGCGTATCCACTAGGCAACATTTGACGCGCGACATGATGTACAACATTTTGCTCTACATGTTGAATGGCAATGAGGAACAATTTTTTAGTAACATAGTCAATGTTGCGTGTCTGCTGACAACGTCGAGCTTTGTTGTGCACATTGCTGAACATGTTAGGCGTCACCTGTTGCTTTAAAACCAAACCAGGTCAAACAGGCATGGTGGCTATTTTTTATTTAATATGGGTTTGCTCTTGACTCTAGTCTAGGTCATAGATGACAGAGACAAAGTCGACGATGGAATTCGCGTGACAGAGGATTACGAGTAAGAAAAGCAAACTTCAAGGACTTCATTAAGTTTGAATCAACCTACAATACAATATATATAAATATATTCATGTTCTGCTAAATCTGTCTCACTAATAATAAGCTATAGTAGGCGCCAGATAATCGTGGAATAACGGTCATTGACCCACCTACAATTATTGACATTTTTAATTTGAAAAACGGAATTAATGACACAAAGCTGTCCCGAATCATCATCTCTCGTGATCCTTAACATTGTCTAATAATGTAAAACGATTCATATTTAATTTTTCAGGTACCTATGAACAGTTATTAGGGAAAGGTCAATGTACTTTATTCCACATTTATCTGGCGCCTACTATAGCTTAGCTAACAATTATCTAGGCAATTCATATCTTATGATAAAACGATTGAGAAATACTTTAATCCTTTCTAAGGCAGAGGGAATATTTTTACCACAATATTTCACAGTTCATGAATCGATGATAACATTGCCATTAGTTATTCCATTGTATTAAAATGGTATTTTCAAGACATATCAATTGTTCATTAAATATTCATTTCGGATAAAAAATAAAATGGATTATCCATAATGCCTACCAAATTATGCTGATTCTTGGCATATTTTTTCGATTTCCAAATTATTATGCCTGTTAAAGGGTTAACTGCATTATCATAAACAAGCCAGGAATCAGTGATAAGAGTCATTGGCACACTCACATGCTAGTTAGTTTTTAGGAACCTAAGCACTACCCACATGGAGGAGGCGTGTGCCCCAGTAGCAGTAGGGATAGACTGCTAATGTGGTGAAGAAAATCTTCTCTTACTTATGCAAACCTTACCTTAGTACCGGAAGTGAATTTGAGAACAGGCTTAGGAACGACAGTAGGTTTGGGTGTGGCAACATTGACGATGGCACCTGGCGGTCTCTTCACCACCACATTCTGTGCAGGAGGCTTGGAGCTGGTGACTGTCTTCAGGGAGGGTACCGCTGAGATCATGGGCTTGGGTGCAGCTTTCTTGACTGCTGGCTTGAGGCGGTAGTTGCAGGCTGATAGACAGTAACTGAAATGAGAGTAAAGAATCATACATAACTAATTTAGTTATTTGAATTTATGAAATTGGAAACAAGCACGTGTAACTCTTCTGCGTGTTTTACCAATTCCATAAGCGAATGATGGAACAATACTTTGTTTGCAATTGTGTCAAAGGTCTTTATATTTTGTCCTAACTTCTGCCCCAGCTTTGCCTGCATGAAAATTGTTTCATGTTAGGTATTTCTCACAAATTAAAACACTTGCCAGTAAAACTCATAATTTAATCAGATTTTGTTCACAATTTCATGGGTAATGTTTTTGTGCAGAACCCTGATTCTTTTTGTAAAAGGAAAGCCTGCTTTTCATTACAAGAAGGATATAAGTTACTCTATAGAACATCAGCCATTTGCCAAAGAGCCACATCAAAACGGACCGAGAAATAGACAAAAAAAAAAGATTTTTTAGTGGACTTAATTTTTGAAAAAAAAATGCTTATTTAATCATTAGAAACAGACACTTAAATTTTATTTATTTGTTTGAATGGGTTTGAGAACACCAACCTACTCGAAATATTTATGCATGAAAGAAAAGTAAACACCTGTTTCATTTTTATATTGATTAAACTCTAATGCTTGGTCTTCAACAGTGTGGAAATGTTGATTTCTATATCAAGGGTAATAGCAGCTACTCGGACGTTGTAGGCCTTAGAAATCATAGAAAGAAGAAAAGAAAGAAAAAGAGTTTATTTGCGACAAACATAACAAGGACCGTTTCACTTACCGATCTGGCGGCAGCCGTAGTCCACAGTGTGGTTTGATCATCGGCAGAGGATTTACATTCTTGACTCTTGATATCTCCAACAACACCTCCCGTGGGGGAGGGCTTGTGAACGACTTCTCCAACTGCATCTGTACAGCCAGTCTTACATCTTCTAGGTCAATTGTTTTCTTCTTCGAATGAGTCGCAAACACTCGCGCGTCGTCTAGCACCGAAGTTACATATCGGTACGTGAACTCAAGCAACTGGTTCACGACCCGAGGCTCATAGTCTGTGATGCCCACCTCCTTCATAATCGTCATGATAACTTGCGCGTCCTTTGGTATGTGTTTTGTTTGGACGTTCAGTTTCGATTTGTCTTTTTCCGACATTTTTGAGGTTTGGTGTTATACTAAGCAGATAATTAATATTTTCAGATATTACCTGCAATTGAAGGATGTATCTTAATAAAACTCTAATACCGTCTTTATTATTTTTTCCGGACTAATGATCACATTGCTGGTACGACTACGATAAGTACGATACGATTTTCGACATTATTTTTTGGTTCTACGCAGAGTATACCTGTTTTACGTCAGTTGAAGTTGACATGACCCTAAACGTTCAAAAACATAGACGAATTATTCTATTTTTTTTTTTAAATGAAGAACTTAACGAGTTAAATAATTTTATGTACGGAGTGATACTTATATATTTTTAGTTTCAAAGACATACAAGTAGAAACAAACAAGTCAAGCTTTAAATAAAACTGGATAACTTTTGGACAAAGTGAATTGGTTGCCTCCTGTGGTATACCAACCAAACTCTATAGGGATGTGATCATAATAGCATCTCTATATTGTTATGTCACTATTTTATCAAATTGCTTATCGTCTATTTTGTTGACTAAAACCGTTATTATAAAGGTTTATCTTATTACAGTTTAATCAATATAATGTTTTAAAACTTTTGCGACCATGGAAAAATACCTACTTAAAACCCGAACGTTTGGATATTGATCTCGTTGATAGTTCCGCATCAAAGAAATGGAAACATTGGAAGAAAACATTTGAATACTTTCTTATGGCTTCGGAAGGCGTCTTGACAGGAGAGAAGGTACCAACTTCCTGGAAACTAGATCTCATAAATCACGTTTCATCAAACGTTTTCACGTATATCAGCGTGTGTACTACTTTTCCACCCGCCATCGATACTCTGGGAAAATTATTCATAAAGCCTAAAAATATCATGTCGCACTCGCATCTAGGAAATAGCTGGGCGACGAAACAATAGACATCTACTAACAAGCATTTAAGCAGTTAGCCAAAGACTGCGACTTCAAAGCTATAGATGCTGAAACAAATAGGAACGACAATATACGTGATGCATTCATCTCTGGAATAAAAGTAGATACCATAAGACAAAGGTTACTAGAAAAGGTAACACTAGAAGAAACACGCAATCAGGCGCTGTCACTAGAAATGGCGGATATACCAGTGCCGGATTAAGCAAGCGCGGGGCCTGTAGCAAAGTTTACTGAGTGGCCCCCTAAAATACCAAATTTAAACTTCTGTGAACGGGTAAGGGGGAGTTTGCACGGTTTTTGAACAACCATTTAGAGGTCGAGAGGTATCAACATCTTGACCAGCAATCAAATGATCAAATCAATATGAATGACTCTGATGATCCTACTAATATTATAAACGCGAAAGTTTGTAAGAATGTATTAGATGGATGTATGTTTGTTACTCTTCTACGCAAAAACTACTGAATAGATTTTGATGAAATTTTGCACAGAGGTAGATTATAGTCTGGAATGACATATAAGATATTTTTCATCAGGGAGTAGGTTCCCTTGGGATAATTAACGCGGGCGGTAGCTAGTACTATAATATGCCCTTTTTGGAAATCTGAAAGTGGGCACCTCACCACTGCGCTCGTCTGAGCCCGTACTGAGCTATCAACTTTTCGCACTCAATATGATTGCTCAAATACCGTGCCATCTCCCCCTCTATCATTTGTCACGCCCCGCGGGGTCCTTAAGAAGCGCCTGAGCACATAGATTTTGCTGCTTAGATTTCATATGGTATGATCGCTTGAATGAAAAGAAAGAAAAAGAGTTTACGTACGCAAAGTAAGACCGTAAAAAATAAACAAAATTAGAGGCTTATACAGTTTGGGGAAATATGCGTCATAGCCGCGCTAAAACGGCTAACGCAGAGTATGGTAGGACTTAGGACTCGCGTGTGAGACAGAGCCTTGATGCTTGTTTTTTAGCGAAATGTTCTTGTAAGAGCGGGGCCCCCCAATGCGCGGGGCCCGTAGCATTTGCTACTCTTGCTAAATGGCTAATCCGGCACTGGGATATACATAAACTTTAAATCTTCAAATGTAAATACTGCTGCTGCCATCGCCACCACATCCAAACAAAAGGAATCTGGAAAATCTGTTGTACTTAAACAATCACAAGAACCTACTAGTACATTAGAAATGACGCCAACTTACCAGAGACGCAAATGCTTCTTTTGTGGTGGGTCTGTCCATCCTCGTAAACACTGTCCCGCTGCAGACTTTATCTGTCAATTTTGTAACAAGAAGGGTCACTACGCTGTTATATGTCGAAGCAGAACCATATCAATGCCGCTATTCTCGAAGGAAATAATAGCCTTTGTGGTTGTATTCTAGCTGCATCGCCGACTTCTTGAAGAAAACTACAGTTCCAGATTACATTAAAGGGATAAAAGCCTTAGCTTTATATAATAGATACTGGTAGCTCTATAAGCTTCATCAATGAAATTTTTTTTTCAATTACCTTCGTCAATTAAAGAAAAGACCTTGCAAGCAAACTATATCAATGGCTTCAATCAGTCATATGGCACAAGTCGAAAGTCCAACATGTGTATCAGTTCGTATTGGAGACCATGATTATATAAACGTGAATTTACTCACTGTGAAAAATCTCTGTGCTGACTTAGCGTTCCTGCACACGATGCCGTCACCGCGCCGTCGGCGCGGCTACGGCGCGGTGACGGCGCGGTGACGGCATCGTAAAATAAATAAAAAATAAAAAGTTTTTATTGTTTCTCACACAATTGTTCTACAGCACAAAATTGAGGCAACCCCAGTAAGTTATAAGGATACTTGTGATGGGGTTACCTCGCAACTTCCCATGGGTAATAATTTATACTGTTGAGACATAATTAAAAGGAAATGAAACATAAAATAAACAAATTTAGAATTCTAGGATGATTACAAAATTGCTGTAGCAAGTTCAGGTATGTGTAGGGTTTGTGTGTGTGTGTGTGTGTGTGTGTGTGTGTGTGTGTGTTTGTGTGTGTGTGGGAGGTGGGTGTGAGTGGTGTATGGGTGTGAGTACATGTACCTATGTGTTAATGATTGATCTGGTGATGTATGTTAAGATTGGGTGCAGGTAAACTTTAACATATTCTGGTATATAATATAATAATAGTTCAATTTCATCGTATTTTTGTAATTTTAACCATTCCGATAGAGTATTTTTGCATTCATACCGCAACATGGGGTAAATATTCAATATGTGGTTCAACTTATTATAAATATAGGTAGATTGAGTGTTATACTGACGCCTGGCAAATACCGTACGGACCAGAGTGGAACGGGACACAATGTCTTTACGTCTTTTATCGAGCTTAGATGGATCAAAAGAAAGGGTCTTGTGCAGTTGGATGGTTATGTTCAATACGTATAATTTCCTTACAGAGAGAAGATTACTTACCTTGTAAAGGTTGTCTGTAGAGTAACGAAAGGGTTTAAAGTACATACATTTAATGAGAGACCTTTGAGCCCTTTCTAGGTCTAGAAATTTGGTCTTGGTGGCCCCTCCCCAGATCGGTATACAATATGTGATGACCGATTGTGCTAAAGCAATATATATTTTGTTGAGTAGCAACGTTGGCATCACATGCCGTAACGTTTTAAAAATCCATATAAGTTTTCTGACCCTGGCCATGGTATTTTCAATATGGGTGTGCCAGGACAGTCTTTGGTCTACAGTTATACCAAGATATTTAGTGGAATTAACTCGCTGTATGCTTTGACAATTACAAGGATAGTGAGAGGTTGCACACTCATGGATCACGATCCCAAAATCAGCACCTGGCTGTGTCCTCTGATTAGGAGTAAAGCAGATGAAGTTAGTTTTAGCAACGTTGAGGGTTAGAAGATTAGCATTCAACCAACTTGCTATTACCGCTAGTCCACGTTCAGCAACAGCACGCACGGTTGCCCAAGATTCACCAGAGAAAACTACCGCTGTATCATCTGCGTATGAAAAAATTCGTCCGCCACTGTTCTTTATATTACACAACTCGTTTATATAAATCAGGAACAGCGTCGGGGCAAGCACACTTCCCTGAGGTACTCCAAAACATACAATTTCTACGTCACTAGTGAGGTTTCCGACCCTAACTTGCTGTTTTCAGTTAGATAGGTAACTACCAAAAAGAGAAAGAGCCGTACCTCTTATGCCAATTGTTTCGAGTCTGTGCAGAAGGATGGGGACAGAAACGGTGTCGAATGCCTTTTTTAGGTCTAAGAAAACTGTAAGACATTTCAGTCCTTGATCAACATTATTGACTATATCGCCAGTTAATGCCTTCACAGCGTCTTGTGTAGATAGACCCCGTCTGAATCCATATTGCGAGGAAGATAAAATATGATGTTTATTAAGTTTAAGTCGTATACGAATTCATTTAAGAAGAACTGGGTGTGCCTGGAATGTATTTGCTCAAAACCTAAAAGAGGAAACAGTGAAACTCCAGTCCGAATAAATACAACGCACTTTAAGTTCAGCAACACTAATACACGTATGAATAACGTAAACATTCAGCACGGGAGCCAGGCCAATTTCTCACTTACCATGGATAATGATCCTGTATTACTCGAGGAACTAAGAGAGTTTAGGACAGATTTATGATTGCTCGCATGGACAGTCAGGCAACAGCGATAACACTATGTTAAATCAAATTTCTCAATCGAAAACAGAGTTGGACAACATAGTTAAGATTTTGCGGGTACTTGAAGAAATAGTGGATTCAAAGCTGTCTCAGGATAGGCAAACCCAAAACCTACATGACGTACCGGACAACCCTCCTTCTACTTCTACATGGACTTTTGCAGAAGTGGTTAGTCAACCACTCTTGAAGACATAACTGATCACGTAAAAAGTATATTTTATGTGGCCCTATGCAATGGGTCACTGAGGTACGGGATTTGGGGGTTGCTGTCACTCCTGAACTGTCGTTTCGCGATCATATTACGGGGATCTGTAAAAAGGCTTTTAGAAAGTTGGGATTCGTTCTGAGGCAGACAAGGCACTTCACTAACATCGCAACAGTCAGAGTCCTGTATAACGCACTTGTCAGGAGTGCTGTCCGCATGGGCTCCGCATGAAGCCAAGTACTCGGTAATGCTGGAGCGCGTAGGTACAGAACAAGTTCACGCGCCACTTGTACAGGAAATTATATGGGGTATCCCCTTTTTACCCGTTGATGTACCCCACTCTGTTTGTGCTCGGTATGGTCGGGTACAACCAACTGAGGGTGCGACGTGAATTCACTCTTGTTGCGTATTTGGTTAGGTTACTTCGTGGCATTGAGCATAACCCAGGAGTATTGCAGTGCCTGAGTTTATGTGGACCAGACCGCTATGTGTGGACGGCGCCGCCCGCCGCTGTTGGCCGTGCCTGTTGCCAGGACCAACCTTCTCGCCAAAGACCATTGACCCGCGCAATTCGGGTTATTAACGATCTTCACATCAAGATCGATGTATTTACATGCCATTTGAGTGAATTCGCAAAAATACTGCTGTTTATTTTATGTTATAGTGCAGATTAGGGTAGGCTATATGTTTTATTTTAAATTTTAAATATTGTGTGTCAGGAACTTAGCAGGGTTGGAAAAAACATGATTTAAAAAAATCGAATAAAGCACGATTTAAAAAAAAAATCCTTTTTAATCGAGATTTTTTTGATTTTATTATTTAATTTAACTATGTTTTTCCCTCAAGGGATTGCGCGGACACAACGCGGGGATTTGGATGTGAATGCCAAGCAATAAGGAAATCCCCGTGTAGTGTTTTGTACATTTCGCGTACAATTACGGTCTTACTTTCGTTCTAACAAGCATTCATTCGTTCAGTTTTGTTTACTATTGTTATTGCTGTGATGCGAGGGTGACCAATTTATTATAAATCAAATGCCTCTCCAAAGAGATGGAATTTGAATATAGATTTCTCAGTTTTAAACGACTCTAGTTTGTAAAATTGGTCCCTGGACCCTGGTTGTGTTTGTATAATATCTAAATCTGTTTTTTTTTAATGTTGATTGATCACGTTCAATCCGTCCTGAACGAATGTTCAAGGGAGGTTCCAGTGGTGGAAGACCACCGCTGGAAAATGCCGGACGATGTGCGGAATCTGATAACCGAGAAGAACGCAGCCATTCGTGCGTACAGCGCTTTTCCCTGCGACGCGAACAAAGCTCACATGCGCAACTTACAGCGAGCTGTGAGGAAACGCACTGCTGAGCTGCGTACCGCACGCTGGGACAAGACGCTCAGCGAGCTCGAGCCCACCCATCTCGCCTTTTGGCACCTTCAGAGGAAATTACGATCCAAAGAAGAGGCCACAATGCCCCCTCTCATCCGCCCCGACAAGAGTGTCGCCTTTGACAACTCTGACAAAGCGGAATGTCTAGCCGACAGTCTAGAGGCCCAATGCTCTCCTAGCTCTCAACCAGTAGACCAAGCTCACCTCGACATGGTGAATGCTGAAGTCGAACGTAGAGCTTCCCTCCCACCAGTCGAAGATCCTGATGATCCTCTGCCCCCCGTCACGCCCGACGAGGTACAGGAGATCATCAAAAGGCTCCAACCTAGGAAAGCCCCAGGCTCCGACGGCATCACCAACAAGGTGTTTAAACTCTTCCCCGCCCAACTAATAGTGCTTATGACTGCCATCTTCAATGGCGCATTAAGCAATAACATGTTCCCCCGAGCATGGAAACAGGCCACCGTTAACGGTATCCCCAAACCAGGCAAGCCCAAGTCTGATCCCGCCAGTTACCGTCCCATCAGTCTACTCAACGTTCTCGGTAAAATCTACGAGAGGCTTATTTATAAGCGGCTCAAGGATTATGCCGAAGCAAAGAGTCTTATCCCCGACGAGCAGTTTGGTTTTCGAACCGAACACTCGTCCATCCAACAAGTTCACCGCATCGTCGAGCATCTAAGCGCTGGTTTCCAGCGTGGCTCGATGACGGGTGCCTTGTTCTTCGACATAGCGAAAGCATTCGACAAAGTCTGGCACAATGGCTTAATTTACAAGCTCTACCAACTCGGCGTGCCAGACCGTCTCGTGCTCATCTTGCGAGACTTTTTGTCGAACCGCACCTTCCGCTACCGCATCGAGGGTGCACTCTCGTCCCCTCACCCCATCCGAGCAGGAGTCCCCCAGGGCTCAGTGCTATCCCCCATAGTCTTTACGCTGTTCACCAGCGATATCCCCAAAAGTAAAAAGGCGCAGTTGGCCCTATTCGCCGACGACACCGCCATTTACTACACCGGTCGCGAACCTGACGCTATCGCTCGCACTCTCCAAACATCTGTAAACATCTTGGGCAGATGGTTCAGGAAATGGAGAATCGAGGTTAACCCCGACAAGAGTCAGGCGGTTCTGTTTACGAAACCGCGGCACAAACCCCCTCCCCCTCGTCCGATTACCATGTATGGCAAGCCGATTCCCTGGGAGAAGCAAGCCAAATACCTGGGGGTCATACTGGACAGCCACCTCACCTTTGCTGAGCACATAAGGCAGGCCCGTTCTCGCGCCGCCTTCGCTCAGGGAAGGCTCCATTATATCACGACCGCCCGTAGCAAATTGTCACTCAAGTGCAAATTGCGACTCTTCACCGCGGTCATCCGTCCCATCATGACGTACGCTTGCGCCGTCTTTGCACACGCAAAGCCACGTCATCTCCACAGGATGCAGACGCTCCAAAACCGTTTCCTGCGCAAAATCACGGGTGCCCCCTTCTACGTCCGAAATGAGACTCTACATTTAGATCTCAAATTGCCCACCATACAGCAGTTCATGAAACGCATAGCCAAACGTTTCTTCGACACTGCTGTAAATCACCGTAACCCCCTTATCGCATCGGCCGCCCGATACGAACCCTCCCGCATCACCAAGGTACGCCGACCGAGGCATACCCTCGTCACGCCCGACGACTCTACCACTCTCCTCCAAGAGAGTCGCAAAGAGACCAGCACTCTTCGCAAACCACGACCGCCGTCCTTTCGCCCTCGCCGCCGAGGCCCGCCGCGACGTCCCTGTCAAAATCCGCCCCGACCCTTGCTCGAGCCAGCCCGCGCCGCTGAGCCTGTAGTCTTAAATTCGCCCCTAAATAATAATTCCAGTTCGATCCAGCCCGTCCCTAGCTGTCCTCTCCCCAGCGACGCCCTAAGCCGAGGCCTGTACCCCACAGGGGGTGCCCTTAGCGTGTAGTCGCTTAGTTTGTAAGATTTTTATAAGCCCTGGCTGGAGGCTTTAATATTATATTAAGGCCACCACAGGCAAGCCCGGTTAAGCAGTCGACAACCTTATAGGTTGAACTGCGAGAAGCCACACAAAAAAAAAAAAAAAAAACCTTGGGAGGCAGTTACAATCTGGCTATCGAGCTGTGCGGACCTTGACTAAAAACAAGGTGTGGTGAAATAAGTGACCAAATAGGGTTTTTGTGAGGAGTTTTTGTTGGAGAATAAATAAAGTTAAGTAAAAATTTTATTACCATCTATAAATTTACTTATTTATCTGATGAATCTGGCTTTGAATTTGAATAAACGATTTTCATAATCATGTTGGTATTAGTATTAGTTGGTATAGTTTTTATTTTCCCAGGGTCCAATGTAGCTTCTAAATCTACCAAAAGAAATGGTGGCTTTTCTTTTTAAAGGTAAAAGCGTAATGCTTTTACCTTTAAAAGGAAAAGCCACCATTTTTGAAAGGAAAGTAAATAATAACTTGCATTTAATATCAAATGAATTTTATAAACAATTAATAATAATATAATAAATAATAATAAATTTATTTCTCAAAATATAACATCAGAATTTGTATACCAACAATAAATGGCTACTAGAAGACTTTAATAAAAAACCCTGACTTCTAAACTAGGTTTATGTACCTGTATCTTAGAAGCCAGTGCACCTTCGAATTTTGAGTACAGTATAAGCTTCTTACGTTATGCCTGGATAGGACACGAGTACGTACAATAATCCATCATGTCAAGTAATTGTACATATTTTAAACTGGCATTAAAATGTAGCTTGATTTAGATACTTATCCATAATATATAAATATATGTATGTCGACGCAAGGCTAATCTAAACTTTAAAATAAACTATTACTTAATGTTGTTTAACAGTTAAATATTACAGGTTAGGTTTAAATAAGTTTTGATTTAATTATTGTAGTCCGTTTGCTACTTTTCAAAGTAAAAAGCCGTGTTATGACTTGCTGTTACTATAACAGCAAACCATAACTGTAGGTTTATAAAAGCTTAGGTTTAAAAACAAGTTAACGATTGCGAAATTCATTTATTAATTAAAAAGAAATAGGCAATAGTTTTATAATGATTTTTGATTGATTTTTGTTTATTCCAACAGTTGATTGAATTACTGTTGGTCATGTTAAAAAGATGGCGCGCAATTAAAGTTTGAAGCAAAGTTTTAAGTAATGTAAAATTATTCCAATGTTAAAATCAAGAGCTAAAAATAGTGAAATGAATTAACAAATCATCATTTGTTACTTAAATCAATTTTACGCGCAATTTGTGATAAAAAATAAGTGTAATGACTTCGCAACGACGACGCCATGTTTTGATATTGAAAAGGCGAGCCGCTGCGAAGCCACTTTTGAAGCAGGACTTGGAGAAGACAGGTCGAGTTGTGTCTTGTGAGTACAATTCTTGCTGATTTGAATTTTAAGGTTGTTTTTGGTGTGCTTTACTTGTATTACGAATAAAACGTGATTGGTTAAATTGTGTGTTTCGTTATTTGCAATGAGTGAGCCCGTTAATGGAGATGGTGACGTCAGCTCTGCTGACGTCACTATTTCTAAAAACCCGAATGGTCCCGATACTCCGTTATGTACATATACATATATATAAAATAATATATACATAAAATATAGACACTACTCTCTGTCTAATTAGATATAGCTATTATAAGAAGTGGGATACCTGACACACAAAATCAATCAATCAATGTGAATACACATTGATTATTTATTTTTTTATTAATTGGTTTTTTATTATTTTTTTTTAGCGCTTGCAATGGATCCAGCAACCGTGGAGGGTTTGCTGAAAGCCATACGGGATGCCATATCAGTGAAACAACGAGGCGAAGATGTCGTACTGCCGCCATTTGATCCCGCCAAGAATGATAACGGCGCGGATAACTGGTGTTCTACTATTGATTCTATCGCAAAAGACCTGGAATGGAGCAGCATTTGTACAGTGGTGAAAGCAGGTAAGGCCTTAAAAGGCTCTGCTTTGTTATGGTATGAGACCTTTTTTTTTTTTTTTTTTAAGGTCTTTAGAAGGAACACGGATGGGTTTTAGTCAGTAAGAGTCTGACACGCCCTTCCGCTCCACCCAGAGCGGAAGAAGTCATTTGATGATTTCCCATCCTTAAAAAAAAAAAAAAAAAAATGGTATGAGACCTGGGATCCTGAGGAGGGAAGATCTTGGGAAAATTTCAAGACTTCTATTAAATTCTTGTATCCGGAAAAAATGAACATTGACTGAAAAACTTACCAAAGTCGTACTACTTACTTCAGAATCATTTGATTCATATTGTGAATATGCCAGAGAAAAGCTTAGGTTACTTAAAAACAGTAAGGTTTCTTTTACTGGACAATAATTAGTAGAACTTGTATGTGGGGGCATCCACGACACCAATGTTAAAATGGCATCTCACAACAGTCGTACTAAAACTACTGCTGAACTAATCTCTCTCTTCACAACATATGTCTAAATATCTAGAAAGCGTCCATTGGATACTGACAGTAAGTCCATTGACAAACGTGACGGTGAAATGCCTAGCAAACATATTAAATCCAATGACCTTCCGGAAAAATGTTATAAATTAAAGAATCAAGAAGCCCGTTCCAATTCAAAGACTGCGGTTGCAACTGATGGTCCTGGAACCTCTACAAACCCAATTCAATGTACGGCCCCCTTCTACCATCGGACATCTAGACGCACTGCAAGTTATCATCCCTACCGTGTTGCTATTCCACCAATTCGCACTAAACGTTTCCAAACGTCTTTTATAATGCGCACAGCAAAGAAGTGGAACTCTCTGCCTGCGTCTGTGTTTCCGAACGCATACAACCCCAATCTCTTCAAAATTAGAGTGAACAGGCTTCTTCTGGGTAAGCTCGCTCCATCGCCGACTTTGTCTCTGGTATCTATGACCTATACTAGAGTCAAGAGCAAACCCATTTAAATAAATAAAAAAAAAAAAAAGTACTGTAAATTATTGGCCATAGTGAGTGAAGACAGCAAATCTACTACTAAAGAAAATAACATTAACTGTCTTGCAAAATTTAATCTGAAGTAAATATTAAGGGAAAGACAATTAAAGCACTTATAGATACCGAGGCAAGCTGTAGGGTTATAAAAGATTCCATTGCTAGACAATTAGGTTGTAACTTTGTACCATATTCATCCGTGCTTGAAGGTATTAGGTAATGGTAAATTGCATATATTCGCTCAGGTTTATAGCTCCTGTAAAATTTGATGATATCTGTCTCGAAATTGAATTTCATGTAGCAAGAGATGGAGACTTTTACTATGATTGTTTAATTGGTAGGAATGCTATTCTATACAGGCTGACCCGAACTTGCTTACCTAAATCTACATGTGTTATTAATCATGTTTCAAATAGTCTTGATAGTGAAATGGCGCAGTTGAATGAATCAGTAAGTCACTTAGACAATCAATTGAAGGGTTTAAATATATTTTGTTGATAATAGACGGTTTTACCAAATTTTGTATTCTTAGACCACTTAAGAGTTTAAATGGCCAGGAATTACTCTTTGTTCTAAGAGAAAATCTTACGCTTTTTGGTACCCCAAGTCTTGTAGTTACAGGTACGAATTTTACCTCCAATTAAGTACAATCATTATTTCCAGAAATGCAAATCGAGCATCATATGATAGCCACCGGTACTCCACGTAGTAATGGGCAAGTAGAGAGATACATGGCCACGGTAACAAATATGTTGTCTACAACCGTTAGTGTTTTTCCAGAATGGCCAAACGTACTTTGGAAGGTACAACAGTCCCTTAACACAACTTTTCAAAAAAGCACTGGGTTTGCTCCAATTAGATTATTAATAGGCAGAGAAGGAAATCCCCCTTTTATACAAGCTCAACTGGCTGATGTTGTAGATGCGACAACACAACCAATTATTAATATGCAAGCAGATCGTGAATAAGCTCAACAACGTCTCACGGCCGTTGCAAAAAAATACAAAGAGCGTTTTGATACTACCAGATGAACCAACAAAACTTATAATCTTGGAGACATAGTTTACATTAGTCAAGAACATAGACGCCATGACAAGTTAAGTCCTAAATTCAAAGCCCTTATGAAATAACTGAAATACTACCAGATGACAGATTCTCTTTAAGAGGTCACGGTAATCTAAGAAATATTACTGTTGCTCAGGAAAAATTACGGTTTTGGCCTGGTGAATGGAAAGAGCAAAATGCCTCTTTTGAAAAATCTTTGTAAGCAAAATATACAGGGTGTCCCAAAACTCAACGTCAAGCCGAAACGGGGTGACAGGATTGATCATAACCATCACGAGAAAAATCTGAAAAAAAATCTATCCCATGCAGTTTGAAAATTATGGGCATTTTAAGAAAAACCTAGAAATTTGATCAAACTGTACCATTTTTCGGTTATTGTGGTTATTATTTTTTATTTTTGTTCATTTGAACTTTAGAAACGTAATCCTAAATAACATTTCTAGAATCCCAATAAAAAATAATGACACAATTGCCTCAAGTTCCCGAGAATTGAGACTATTTGTTAAACTACGAATTTAAAATTTTCAAGATTCGTCGACTTTGACAGGCCCTCCTATAAAAAAAATGTACTAGAGTGCCTTGGCAAGTAGCATTAAAAGTTGGCGCATTTAATCAGAATTCTAAAATGGTACAATACTTGTTAGTTCCATACAATAGAAAAGAGTAAAAAAATTAAAACCTCAAGTAACCCGATTTTTGCTATCAGATTTTACTCAGTTAAAATGTTTTTCATTCGCACAAGCTCTAGGTAGGTTCTTAATTTTAAGGCAAAATGATGAGAGAGATGGATAATGGGTATGTTTGCCATGAGTGAGCGAGACAGATAGTGACGCCACGCATTGAGACGGAGATGCGTCGTTTAAACGAGTACGAATGAAACAGATAGATGCTATGGCATCTATCTGTTTCATTCGCACTAGTTTCAGCCAAGCAAATGGCTACGCTACCAGTCCGACACCAACCAGTTAGTACGTTTCGCTCATTCGTCTACTGCGCACGTTCGTATTCGCTTGTGTTGATTTAGTACTGACAACTTTGGCTTCTCTTTTTGGACTTGAATCTTTGTGAATTGGACTTGTTGATAACATACCGGCAACTTTGGCTTCTCTCTGGACTTTTGTGTTGGCATCCTTTTTATCTACCATGCCTACGCGCTACACTTCACAAGAATATGCGAACATGCACCTCATTTATGGGGAATGCAGATGCAACGCAAGTGCTGCCGCTAGACTTTATCGTGAAAGATATCCAAATTTAGAGCGCTACCCGGATCACCGCGTGTTTGTTAATGTGCACCGTTCACTCACAGAGGGCGGCCATTTCCCGAATCAAATACAGGCTGGAGGTAGACCTGTGTTTCCTTTCCAGGAAGAAGTATTGCAAGAGGTCGCACGTGACCGAAGTATTTCCGTACGTGGAATTGAAGAAAGAACGGGAATACCGAAAAGCACTGCTCATCGTATTTTACAAAGAGCCGAAATGCATCCGTTTCACGTACAACGAGTTCAAAGTCTTCTACCTCGAGATTATCAGGAAAGGATTTCTTTTTGTAGAACAATGCTACAGAGGCATAATGAGAATCCCCAATTCATCCAAAAAATTCTCTGGTCAGATGAATCGACATTTAAAAAAGATGGTTACATGAACTTGCACAATTATCACGAGTGGCATGTGGAGAATCCACATTTAATGCGAGAAGATAGATCCCAGTATCGTTTTAAAGTAAACCTGTGGACCGGAATTTTAAACGGTAAAATTATTGGGCCTATTGAACTGCCTGAGAACTTGAATGGAACTAATTACCTACATTTTTTAAGAGAAGATTTACCAACCCTGTTAGAGGACGTACCACTAGCAGATCTTCGCGACATGTGGTTTCAACAAGATGGCTGCCCAGCGCATTTCGCAGTGCAAGTAAGAGATTTCCTTGACCAGGAATATCCGGGAAGGTGGATTGGACGTTCGGGCACTATCTCGTGGCCCGCCCGTTCACCAGATTTAAATCCCCTGGATTTTTTCTATTGGGGAGTTCTCAAAGAAAAAGTTTACTCAAAGCCCATTGAGAACGTAGCCGACCTGCGTGAACGCATTTCTCAAGCAGCTGAGGCGATCAACTCTCGAAGATATGCCCGACTAATAAGTAGATCTTTTTTAAGAAGATGTAGGGCTTGTATTGAGGCTGATGGTAAACAATTTGAACATTTATTGTAATAAAAAACGTTATTTCTCTATCATCTGACTTTTATTCCAACAAACCTAATTATTTTACTAATTTTACTAACTTTTTTTCACTTTGGTAAAAGTGGCGTCACTATCTGTCTCGCTCACTCATGGCGAACATACCCATTATCCATCTCTCTCATCATTTTGTCTTAAAATTAAGAACCTACCTAGAGCTTGTGTGAATTAAAAACATTTTAACTGAGTAAAATGAGATAGCAAAAATCGGGTTACTTGAGGTTTTAATTTTTTTACTCTTTTCTATTGTATGGAACTAACAAGTATTGTACCATTTTAGAATTCTGATTAAATGCGCCAACTTTTAATGCCACTTGCCAAGGCACTCTAGTACATTTTTTTTATAGGAGGGCCTGTCAAAGTCGACGAATCTTGAAAATTTTAAATTCGTAGTTTAACAAATAGTCTCAATTCTCGGAAACTTGAGGCAATTGTGTCATTATTTTTTATTGGGATTCTAGAAATGTTATTTAGGATTACGTTTCCAAAGTTCAAATGAACAAAAATAAAAAAGAATAACCACAATAACCGAAAAATGGTACAGTTTGATCAAATTTCTAGGTTTTTCTTAAAATGCCCATAATTTTTAAACTGCATGGGATAGATTTTTTTTCAGATTTTTCTCGTGATGGTTATGATCAATCCTGTCACCCCGTTTCGGCTTGACGTTGAGTTTTGGGACACCCTGTATATCTATTTACCATTAGTTGACCGTGATAGATTAGGTACTTGCATTAGTTAGTTCATAGTTATTATTACTGTACCTACTGATATTTTCTTTTTGTGATAAATTAAGTACTTACATTTAGGTCATTCTTAATTGCTTTATTTCTTAATATTTTCCTTATGTGATCTTAAAATGTAGGTCTGGTAGGCAGCCGCTCCACGTAAAATACTGATATTCAGCTGAATCCGGTTTGACTGGAAGTCGACCCCAATATAGTTGGGAAAAGGCTAGGCAGATGGATGATCTTAAAAATAAAATAGTTTTGATTATTGTTACTATTTATACGAAAAGTTTAAATCGAACAATGTTATTAGTCTTATAAATTCATTAAGATACAATGTTTATTTTAATGTGCTTATTACATTACAATCGGTTAAAATAGATGATTGATAAATACAAAAGTTTTGATTGAATTATTTGTTCTTTTTTTTGTACTAACCAGCTTAGCTAAAAATAAACTGATTTGAAAAATGGTTAGTTACAATATTATTAAAGGTCACTTTAGTGGTGAAATAAATACAAGATTTTGCTGCTGATCGGTCACTGGCCTGGTGTCAGTTTGGATCTCATGCACAGCAGGTGGGAGCCCTAACACGTCCGCGGTCGCGCGAACGTAAACGTGCTGTGATGAGTAGTGGCTACAAGGGGCTTTTGATAATTTACTGCTGGTTGGTCACTGTGACCACCCAGCAGTGTGTTTTGCCCACCATGACTTACGGTGCTGAGACATGGACGCTTACACAGGAGGCTGTGTACAGACTGAGAGTTGCACAGAGAGCCATGGAGCGTTCCATTCTTGGCATACGTCTATTAGATCGAGTTCGAAACGTCGAGATCCGAAGACGTACGAAGGTTTTCGACGTCGGAAAACGAATTGCGGAACTAAAATGGGGCTGGGCAGGACACCTGGCAACGCGCGGTGATGATAGGTGGAGTAAGGCAGTGACCGAGTGGCGCCCGAGGACTGGAAGAAGAAGTGTTGTGTACAGCAGGTGGGAGCCCTAACATGTCCAAAGTCAAGGCTATTACTACAATATAAAAGTACCTCTTGTTGCTTTTGATACTTGTACTTCGAGAACGAAGTACAGTTCAGTAAGGACGTGATAGATTATTTAAAAATATAATACTATTTTAGTGATTATTTTGGTACATTTATGGTTAGGAATGTAAACTATGCCCTAACAGGAACTTTAAGACGTATCCGTTTAGATACAAATACGATTCTTTGTTATTGCAAAATTTAAGAATAATTTTAAATAATTTCTATTTTATTTTTCTACATTACCTATTTGGGTACAATTCTTTAAAATTATACACTTTTATTTATTTTGTAATATTTACTGTTTAAAAATGAGAGCATTTGGATGTTCATTTGACATCGTAGTTGAGTCATGTCGTCACGAGATCACCCCACCTTGTTTACAAGAGCCGATGACATAAAAGAGGGAGCGTAGTGCAGTGGGAGGCACAACTCAGACAAAGCGGAATGTCTAGCCGACAGTCTAGAGTCCCAATGCTCTCCTAGCTCTCAACCAGTAGACCAAGCTCACCTCGATATGGTAGATGCTGAAGTCGAACGTAGAGCTTCCCGTCCACCAGTCGAAGATCACGTACAGGAGATCATCAAAAGGCTGAAGCCTTTTTGATCTCCTGTACGTGCCTAGGAAAGCCCCAGGCTCCGACGGCATCACCAACAAGGTGTTTAAACTCTTCCCCGCCCAACTAATAGTGCTAATGACTGCCATCTACAATGGCGCATTAAGCAACAACATGTTCCCCCGAGCATGGAAACAGGCCACCGTTATCGGTATTCCCAAACCACGCAAGCCCAAGTCTGATCCCGCCAGTTACCGTCCCATCAGTCTACTCAACGTTCTCGGTAAAATCTACGAGAGGCTTATTTATAAGCGGCTCAAGGATTATGCCGAAGCAAAGAATTACCCCGACGAGCAGTTTGGTTTTCGAACCGAACACTCGTGCATCGAAAGCATCGACAAAGTCTGGCACAATTGCTTAATTTACAAGCTCTACCAACTCGGCATGCCAGACCGTCTCATGCTCATCTTGCGAGATTTTTTGTCGAACCGCACCTTTCGCTACCGCATCGAGGGTGCACTCTCGTCCCCTCACCCCATCCGAACAGGGCTATCCCCCTAGTCTTTACGTTGTTCACCAGCGATATCCCAAAAGTAAAAAGGCGATGACCGATGACACCGCCATTTACTACACCGGTCGCGAACCTGACGCTATCGCTCGCACTCTCCAAACATCTGCAAACATCTTGGGCAGATGGTTCAGGAAATGGAGAATCGAGGTTAACCCCGACAAGAGTCAGGCGGTTCTCTTTACGAAACCGCGGCACAAACCCCCTCCCCCTCGTCCGATCACCATGTATGGCAAGCCGATCCCCTGGGAGAAGCAAGCCAAATACCTGGGAGTCATCCTGGACAGCCACTTCACCTTCGCTGAGTACATAAGGCAGGCCCGTTCTCGCGCCGCCTTCGCTCAGGGAAGGCTTCATTATATCACGACCGCCCGTAGCAAATATGAATACATAAAATATAGACACTACTTTCTGACCCTCTAATTAGATATAGCTATCACCCGCGACTTCGGTCGTGTGTATGTTTGAAAATAAAAAGCTGTCGCTAAGATAAGATAAACTAACAGTCAACATCCTGCATTACCTGACCCCTCTTAGAATTAGGAATTTAGAAGAGTGTTATGCAGGACACTGACTGTATCATCTCTTCCATTGAAAATGCCGACCAGTACTGGTATTTATTGGAAATTAGAAAATAATGGTTTTCGCACTCTTTCAATATTTTAAACGGCCTATTCAACGACATCTACTATGAGAAAGACGATAATAAATCTTCGCCACTTTACGTGTAGGGTGCCCTAAAAAAATTTTTTTTTACTTTTTATTTTACCACTTTGTCGGCGTGATTAATTTGTACACCCATTCCAAATTCCAACTTTCCAGTGCTTAGCGTCCCTGAGCTTTACCGGATAACGTATATCATTTTCTTCCATGGCCGTGTTCACGGAAATAAATTCCCTACTTCCCCAAAAACTTTGATAATTTTTTTTTGGGTAGGGTTGTTGCCGCTTGGTCGTTGCGAGGGGTCAAAATAGTTCAATGGATAAATTAATTAATTCTGTGAAGTAACGGGACAACACAGGCTCTCTACTAAAATAGCCTAACCATCTTTTTGATTGCGGTGTGTGCCGTCACAATTGTAACATTAAATTGTACTATTTCTGCGAGTTGATATTAATTTTTAAACTTTTTTCTGTACTTATAATGTAAGATCTATCTTATTGCCAAATTTCATGACTCTTGATCAAATGTTTATGCTTTGATCCCCTTGCGAGCGTCAAAACATGCACCATAAACGAGCATGAACGGCCTTATCTTTAGATTGCCTGGGTTCAGAAGTTTTTTCACTGTTTCAAGGGGTAGCAGACCTGAGTCAGTCTCAAATTTTCCGAGATATATCTTACTGAAGATCCTAATTTGGCTTATAATGAATTTATCAACACGTTTAAACTGTTCTACGATCTATGCTTCCCGTTCAAGGAAATCAAAATCAACACATTTAATAAACCTAAATAGCTATCAAATGGTGTTAAATTGTGCAGTAAGAAAAAAACAAAACTCTTATGGCAATATAGATTGAATCCTAACCACGAAAATAAAAATAAATTTGCTACTTATACTAAATTATATAATAAAATTATTAAACTAACACAGAAAGCACAGAATAATCACAAAATACAACAATCAGAAAATAAATCAAAGACTACATGGCAAATAATTAATCAGACAAAAAACAATATCCCTAAACAGCAAATTGAAAAACTAAGAATTGGTAATCGTACTATTTACAAACCTTTGGATATCGCTAATGCTTTTAATGACTTTTTTGTTGACAAAATTCATCCAAAATTAGATGCTGAATATAAACCAAAAGCATCCATTACATCAAGAAGTCCTAAATCAATGTTTATGGCACCCAGCACACCACACGACATACATAAAATAATAATGTCATTGAAAAACACTGGTAGTGTAGGTTTTGATGGGATTGCCACTAAGATACTAAAGACAGTGTCAGTCGAGATATGCAGTCATCTGAGTCACTTAATCAATCTCAGTATATGTACGGGTATATATCCAGAAGCATTAAAAATATCCATAATTAAACCTCTATTTAAGAAAGTAGATAAGGAATTGATGGAATATTATAGGCCCATTTCACTCATATCAGTCATCTCAAAGGTATTCGAAAAGTACATTTGCAAACAGTTAGCCAACTTCATTGAAAAGAATAAAATATTATGTGAAGAACAAAAAGGATTTAGGCAGCATAGAACCATCGATATGGCAATTTATGACTTTTTGTTTCCGATTATTAGAAATGTGGATAAACGATTGTCAATATGTGCCATATTTTGTGATATGACGCAGGCTTTCGATTATGTCCATCATAATACAATGTTAAATAAATTAGAAGCCTACGGCATAAGAGGCAACGTGCATGAACTAATGAAATCGTATTTAGAAAACAGAACACAGATAACCGAAATTAGTCGCATCAATGTAATTAATAAACATGAAGAGATAGCTCGATCACGGGAACGTAAAATTACATTCGGTGTTCCACAGGGAAGCGTTGTGGGCCCGTTGGTATATGTCGTTATTATATGTTAACGATATGCCCACGTCCATTGAACACCCTTTAACTATGTTTGCTGATGATAGTACCATTACGATCCCCTGTAAAAACGTAAATACATATGAAACGGACATAAACAATTCTCTTGACAATTTAATTAAATGGCTAGATAAAAATAATTTGAATATAAATTTAAGTAAGACTAAGATAATGCACTTTAGACAACGTATGCCTCGTGTACCTAACCTTCACATACATTACAAAAATGACGATATTGAGGAAGTAACGGATACCAAATTTTTAGGATTACAAATAGACTGCAGTTTAAACTGGAAAGCACATATTGACATATTGTGCAAAAAATTGAGTTCGTCTGCATATGCTTTATATAGATTATCCTCCATAGTAGATACAAAAACACTTCTTGTGGCTTACTACGGTATAGCTGAATCCCACTTACGCTACGGTGTCATCTTCTGGGCGAACTCCACCGATCAAGAGACAGCATTTAAGGCACAAAAACGTTGTCTCCGGTCAATGTTTAAACTAAAAACCACCGACAGTTGCAAGCCGCATTTCAAGCAGTACAACATATTAACACTGCCTTGTATCTATATTCTTGAAGTAGTTATGTTTGTGAAGAACAATCCAAATCGTTTTGAACGTATGGCCGATTTATACCCAAGAAATAGACGTGACAATTCAAAATTATGTAATTTACCGTGTCAAACCACTATGATGCGCAAAAGTATTTACTGCATGGCCCCAGTTGTTTATAATAAATTGCCAAGTACTTGGAAAGACTTGAATACGGTGCTTTTAAAAAGTAGACTTCGTAAATTATTAACAGATAAAGCATACTACAGTGTAACTGAGTTCTTAACGGACAATTTTAATAAATAAATACCACCTCGAATTTTTTAAATTAATGAATTATTGTTATTTATTGAATTGGTGTATTGTCTATGACCTGGAATTTTACTGTTTGTTTGTATAGTTATCTTCGGACCACGATTTTTTATTTCTTACGTACTTTTATTGACAATTTAAATTTACTATATTAAATTTAAGTATAATGTAATAATTAAGCCAATGTTTTAATGAAAATTTGAATTTTAATAATCTGCTTTAATTAGAATGACATGGTAATTAATTTAATGTAATAAGAATTTAATTTTAACGGTGTTATATACTGAAAATGTTTGCATGCCGAATGGTGAAATATGGCAGAACTCTATGTAAACCTACTACTACCCACTTTGTATTACCCGTATTTGCAAATAAATGATATTCTGATTCTGATTCTGAGTATTTAATATTAATTTCAGCTTGATTCCTCTCCGCGTTTCTGAGAAAAAGGGTCTTAACAGACGGACAGACTGACAACAAAGTGATCCTATAAGGGTTCTGTTTTTACCGCCTGAGGTAGGGAACCATAAAACAAACCATCGAACGATTTGTGCTAGTCTTGAGATTACTAAGAAAAGAAACTACTTATTGAATCAAGTTAATTCATAAATTATTTTGAACCAGGAACGCACATCGAAAAAATTTTATAGCGCCGAATACTTAGAACATAGAAAGACTCCCGATCACTGAGTTTACTCAACGTTTTTTGTCTTAGAAGTCGCGCGGCCCCGATAACACAAAGTTGAACTGCCAAAGTATTAGTTCGGGCAAAATAGCTCTAATGTCACATAATACAACATGTAACAGAATGGACGTGATGCCAGAAAATATATTTTTTCGTGATTTCGATATGTGTCTCATAGTAAAAATTGTTCATAATGATGAGTGCAATGACCCCTTTTTAGGTATTGCGTTCATTATGTTACACGTAGTACATAGACGCGTCATGCACCCACATCACAGCAGCTCAAAAGAATAGGGTAAACACTGGGAAGTAATCGGTAGCATGACAGCTACGTATCCTCGCGCGTGGGTAGAAGTAAATGTTATATGTAAAGAAATTATATCAACAGTTGGTATATCTCACGTTGATTATATCTTATGAACGATAATAAAATAAAATTAGACCAAATGAGTTTATACGTTATGAAACGCACCCCTCGCGCGTGGTATAGGGTCGCGGTAGTTTCCTTCTTTTATATTGTCATTTCAGTTGGCGGGCAACGTATCTACAGTTTAGATTTTATTGAGTAACTCACAATTATGTTCGTAAATTTTCTGTTTACTTTCAAAACTTTTCAATTCCCAGTAAGCCTGTGATACGTCATGACCAGTCTATGGCCAGACATTATCCGTTACGGGGGTAAACTTCTCTTCTGGTTGCTTATCCCATGGCCAAATTTATGTAGCTCTATCGCGTGTTCATAACCCCAGCATCTTTATTGTTTGTGTCCGGGTGACACCGCTGCTAACATCATGTCTTTACATGATGCCCGCGGAAATGATAACGCTTCTCTTAAGTAGCGTTATCATTTCAACGTTTCTCATCACGAAAAAATACCAGGACTGGTCGGCATTTCAAACGGAAGACGTGATAAAGTCAGTGCTTTGCATAACACTCTTCCGAATTCCCAATTCAGTTCGCAAATTTTTGCTACAAAGTTGCGGGCAACAGCTAGTAGAATAATATTTTCATTCAGAACTATTTTTTCTAAGGCACTTACATAATTATTCACTTTTCATGTACTTAACAGGTATTTTCACAAATAACTAAACATTGTTCCAAACACATGTTTTGATGGCGCTGTGTGTACCTGCTTCACAGGATCGAATACCCTGTAATTTTTATGCAAAATACCTATTCAATTTACAGAAATTATTTCTTAGTTAAATAGGTGGGTTTAGATGATATATGTTAAAAAAATAACAATGTTGTAAAAGTATTTATAAAAAAAAAGGATTACCATCGAAAAATATGTATTGCAGGAATGTAAAAAGTACAAAAATAACTTCATAATTTTTAAAAAAAATAGCTGCGAGAGTTGGGTTTCAAACCATAGAAATATAAAAAAACCATACAAACTTGTTTATTATATCTATGGTTCAAACCAACAGTGTACATATGTATTGAGAGGCAGTCACTGTACCGCCCGCCGCACAGTGGATCGTCCCCATACAAGAGGTAGGACATAGAATTAAAAATTGAAAAAGTATTTAATTGAAAAAAATTAAATATGCAGTTGCATTACTCTATTAAGGTACTACAAAAAATGTTACTACGATTTTTTTATTCGACCAGTACTTTATGAGCAATTCGATGAAAACTGTTATTTTTGTATGGAAATGGGCACAAAAATGTCTGTATCTCATGATTCCCTCCTTGTTTCGATTTGCGGTTTTCACTACTGTTGTTTACCCATTTTATGCCACATTTTCTTCAAGGACACATGGTGCCCCCAGAGACCCCCTTCCGAGATATTTTGCTTTTAGTATCTATACTTTTTATTTTATAACTGATGAAATGGAGGTACATTAAGTATATTTATTACTGAGAATAAGTCATCCCTAAGTAGTTCCTTAAATAACAGGTGCATTTGTGATTACTTTAATGACTTATGAACGCTTCTGTTGCCATACAACAAAAGCGTTAATGAGTCATTAAGTAAAGATTACCAGTACTTGCTTAATCTAATTAGTTATTGTAATTACTATGTTAACAGCCCTTAATCTCTACATTGTGATTGGCTAATGTCATCATTAGCTTATCAAATACATTGCTAGTTGCATACTTGCTGCCCTATATATTTGAGTGTGTTTAGCAAATGTAATTCAGTTGTAATTATAACTTCTACCAAGTGTTGTCATTATGGCTTTCCGTGGGTTTTCTACTTATCTAGATCTTTACGTTGCTCTTCGTAATCATTAAGATCTTCGTGACTATGACAATTTATTTAACACATTGAAGTCGAATACTAACGTCCAGTTAAGTGAAAGTGATGTGACGGATCTCAAGAACTGGTGTCGACGATTTTGTTATCGGGTTTACACCAAATGGGTGCAATCAAGAAGGACAGTCGATAGGTTCATTAACAAGAACGGAGAGTGGTTAAATTCCGATATCGTATGGCCAGATTGCTTTAAAGAAAATGTTGTAGCCACTGAAGAAGCAAACGAAAATGAGGCAGAAGAGGTAGTCAGTCCATCAAAATCAGATGCATCAACTTCAACATATACATCTCCTCGCAAACGCTTTGAAGATTTATCGAGTAGACACAAAAGAAGACGTGTTGATGACAATGTTGCTAGTTGCAGTCGTCCAGATGAGCTTTTGCATTCTGTTGAAAGTATACTTAAGTCTGCCGGAAAAAATGATATGGCCAGAATTATGAAAAATTTGCTGGAAAATCCTGAACACGTCTCAACAGTTTTAAATGTCCTGGAAACTAAGCAGAATCCTTCGCTTCGTGAAGTTCCTACTCACAAAGCACTTGCTCTTTACGTTTACTTGCAGTTATCCAAGTGGCGTTACATCACACTTCGGGACTTTAGTTTGAAAGAAGGTCATGCGAAATACCCAAGCTACTACTTGTTAGTTAAAGAAAAGCTTAAATGCTACCCGGCAAAAGAAGACATAACTGTGACTGAAACTTCCGCAAAGATACGGATCCAAGCCCTCCTTGATCTCACAGTTAGGAGGTTGATCGATTCACTTGAATCAAATTTTGATGCTGGTGAACAACTTGTGCTTCACAGTAAATGGGGTTTTGATGGAGCTTCAAGTCAAAGCATTTACCATCAAAGGACAACAACAAGTGAACAAGACTTATCCAGTGTATTTATGGCAAGTCTTGTACCGCTTAAGTTAGTGACTTCTAGTGGAAGTATAGTGTGGCAGAATGATCGGCCATCGTCAACCACATATTGTCGCCCGATTTCATTTACATTTATGAAAGAAACGGAAGCGAATGTTAAGGCTGAAATGGAAATATTTGAGACCGAGATTCGTGAACGAAAGCCGACTGATTGCGGCAATGCTACTGTTACGCACAATCTGTGGCTAACCATGATTGATGGTAAGGTGCATTCAATCATATCTGGTACATCGGCAGCAGTGTGTGATTTGTGCAAAGCTCGCCCAAGCGAAATGAATAACTTGGAAGAAGTGAGAGCTAAACCCGTGAATACAGATTTATACAAGCATGGATTTAGTTCATTGCATGCTTGGATTCGGTCTATGGAGTGTTTATTACACATTGCCTACAGAATGGACATAAAATCATGGCAAGCAAGAGGTGACGAAAATAAAAAAAAAGTTAAAGATAAGAAAGAAGCCATTCAAGAAGCTTTCCGAAGAAGCACAGGCTTACTTCTAGATGTTGTTGTGCAGGGTAGTGGCAATACAAACACTGGAAATGCTGCAAGAAGGTTTTTTGCAAACCCTGAAACGACTGCGGAAATTACTAAATTAGACGTTAATTTAATTAGAAGACTCGCCGTTATTTTGCAATGCATTTCCTCAGGCGAAAAAATTCAACTTCAAAAATTTAAATTATATTGTGATGAAACAGCAAATTTATTCGTGGAATTATATCCATGGTATAACATGCCAACAAGTTTACACAAATTGCTAATTCATGGATCACAGATAGTGGACCACTTATCAGTTGTGCCTATAGGTTTTTTGTCTGAAGAAGCATCTGAAGCAAGAAACAAGGATTTTCGTAAATTTCGAGAATGTCATACACGAAAGCATAGTAGCATCGCCACTAATGAAGACATTCTTCATAATCTGCTATTATCTTCCGATCCTCTTCTCACCAGCTTACGACCGAAGATGACAAATAAAGCAAAAAAGTCTTCATTTAGAGAACTAGACGATTTACTCATACGTGATCAGAGTGAATTGGAGTTCGTTGACGTTTCAACTGATACAATTGCTGCATGTAGTGACGTTGAAGAAGATGATGACGATAATAATGATCATGATGTAGTTATTGATGAAGATGAAGAAAATATAGTTTAAGTCTTATAGTAGTATAGTACCTACCTAATATTATTATTAACAAGCAGGTTGTTTGTTAATTTCTTGTTTTTGTGTATTTTTTTTATTCTGTTCTTTTTTTGTTTTGTGTTATGCCAATAAATGTTTTTTTTTCTTTCTTTCTTTCTTTTCTATTATTGTTAGTAACTAAATGGTAGTGTTAATTAATTAATTTCCTATTACAATTTAGTTCTTAGTAGTTGTTTATTTTTTTAGTTTGTCTTATATGTAGTTATTTTCTTTTTTATTTTAATTTATTTATAGGTAGGTACATAGTTGTGTTATTTTTAAATTATTTGTTTTACAGTGTATTATATAAATAAAAAATATATTTATACCTACATATTTTCTTATTGATCATAAAACTCTTTTTCTTTTCGACTTGTTATTGTAAATGCGACTCAACCAATTACTAAGCTAATGATGACATTAGCCAATCACAATGCAGAGATTAAGGGCTGTTAACATAGTAATTACAATAACTAATTAGATTAAGCAAGTACTGGTAATCTTTACTTAATGACTCATTAACGCTTTTGTTGTATGGCAACAGAAGCGTTCATAAGTCATTAAAGTAATCACAAATGCACCTGTTATTTAAGGAACTACTTAGGGATGACTTATTCTCAGTAATAAATATACTTAATGTACCTCCATTTCATCAGTTATAAAATAAAAAGTATAGATACTAAAAGCAAAATATCTCGGAAGGGGGTCTCTGGGGGCACCATGTGTCCTTGAAGAAAATGTGGCATAAAATGGGTAAACAACAGTAGTGAAAACCGCAAATCGAAACAAGGAGGGAATCATGAGATACAGACATTTTTGTGCCCATTTCCATACAAAAATAACAGTTTTCATCGAATTGCTCATAAAGTACTGGTCGAATAAAAAAATCGTAGTAACATTTTTTGTAGTACCTTAATAGAGTAATGCAACTGCATATTTAATTTTTTTCAATTAAATACTTTTTCAATTTTTAATTCTATGTCCTACCTCTTGTATGGGGACGATCCACTGTGCGCCGCCGCGCCAGGCCCATGATTTCTATTGACATTTAATTAATTGAAAATAGCCGATCTTATAATATGATCAAAACGCGTCGAAAAACGTAATTTTAAAGTCTTAAAATGACCTAACTTTTTTCCTGGCCACCAATTTAAATGAAACAAAGACTAAATGTTGCTCTGTGCAGTATCTTCGGAGATTACCTTTAACAGACAGACAGAAAAAGCGACAGAAAAATTAAAAAAAACTTTTTTTGCGTTGTTATTTTCTTTTTTATCGCCCTTAATCCATTTTCGTAAATTTGTTGAATGTACAGACACAACGATTCCTACTGATTTATTATATGTATAGATATGTACCTATAGATTTTGGAACTGTTAGCAGAATTTGAGCTTTTTTGGCTAGTCATATTGAACGATTTGGGAATCAAGGATCAGGTAGTACCAGCTATTTATCAAAGACCGTTTGTAATGAGTTTTTTCTCTTAATGGGTCAAAATGTCTTTAAACAGATTAGAAACGAGAATAAAAAGCGAAATATTTCCCCCTAATTATCGATTCAACACCAGATATTGCACACGTGGACCAACTTACCCTTGTCATCAGATACCACCTGAAAAATAGAACCATGTGAAAGATTTCTTCAGTTCTTGCTCTCAGTGGGACGTAAAGCTAATGAAATGTTTTCTGCCATTATATCAGAACTCAAGACACTGCACATAAATATTGAAGACTGTCGTCCGAATCCTATGACAATGCCGCGAATATGTCATGGCTTAAACAATGGCTTGCAGGCTAAACTTAGAAACCAGGCACCTTTCGCATTGTACGTGCCTTGTGCTGCCCATCTATTAAATTTAGTTGCAACTGCGGCTGCTGAATCGTGTCCTGAAGTTTGTCGATTTTTCATGACGCTACAAGAAATTTTCTTTTTTTTTCTATGCTCGACACAACGCCGGGAAAAACTAACCAATGCAATCGGAAAAGGCAAAACTCTTAAGAGAGTGAATCTGACACGTTGGTCGGCTAGAGAAGAAGCGTGTCAAGCCCACGAGATTCTTGGAACGAAGTTCTCCAACCTTAGGATCAATCAAGGATGAGTTCCAAAAAGCCTGTAACGCGACGCGAAGCGGCATGAATTTGGAAAAACTTGAAACAGCGTTAATGGTTGTACTATGGAATGTTATTACAGAGAATAAACAAAGTGATCATTGAAATCCAGTCGTTCACTGTCGACTTGATTACCGTTACGAGCCTTTATGATTCACTTTCCAAGTTTTTCTAAACAGAAAGAGAGAATTTTAATTATTACGAAGAAAAGGCGAAGGAGTTAAGCGGGTCCGAATACTACACAAAAGACACCGGGAAAAGAAAGCCCAAAAGAAAAAAAAAATTTGACGAAGCACCCGACAAAGTCATTGAAATGACATCAAGTGAACATTTCAGAGTAAATACATTTCTAGTACTAATCGATAGACTAGTGTTAGGGTTAGAAAAGCGACAAGAGGCGTACAACTGCTTTGACAAAAAAAAAATCCTTACCAAAATCAGTGACTTATCCCCGGCGACTCTTATGGAACAACCTACTATTTTGGAAAAAACCTATAATCTGACTTCGTGCAGAAAGTGTACATTTTCAATGTTATCTTAAGTCAGAAAAAAAATTGAATAAACCGGACTCCACATCTTTAATAGGTCCACGTCCTTTTTTTTGATGACTTCTTCCGCTCTGGGTGGAGCGGAAGGGCGTGTCAGACTCTTACTGACTAAAACCCATCCATGTTCCTTCGAAAGCCCTTTGCGTGACTCTTTCGAACAAATTCCGCAACCCTGGCAGGCTCTGGCCCTACTGGGCCCCGTCTCCTATGCTGACATCTCTTCGAGGCGCGCGTGGAACACAACGCGCCATCGACTCGGGCCTGGTTGTGATCGGACAGCGAGTCACCCAACGCTCGCCGTCCACAGGCCTCGCCTACGGTGGCCGGGGATCCCCCTGCGACTCCCGACGCCCGGGGCGTCTTCTCCTGTAACCCGAACTTAGATATAGCTCTTCGAATGGCATTATGCACACCAGCCACCCGTTCTGGTGAGAGAAGCTTTTCTTGCTTAAAGCGGGTAAAAAAATATTTAAGATCCTGTTTAAGCCAGGAAAAATTAAATTCTTTAGCCCTTTTATCCATATAGTCGGAATTAATTAATAGGATTTCGTACGACGATATCCTCGATGATTTTGCTGATTCCAAATCACGGAAGAAAATATAAAGTAACGTTTTTTGAAAATATATTTCATTCAAATGGAGATATTGATAGTGACGGAATATTTTTTTTAAATTTGTGTTAAATTGAGTGCAATAAAAATAATTTAATAACTTTTATCGAATGTGCATTATTTTGATTTAACACTTTTAAGACTATAACCCGACATTGGTAACTGCACCTGGAGCTGTCTAAGTCGTGTCGGTTGGCATGGCAGTACCTACTTGAATTCACCCGCTAGCGTACCTACCTCCTCCGCACCCCGCCGCCCCGCCGACTAAGTGCTGCCAACTTTTGAACAGTGTATCTAATTTTAGAAATTAGTAGGAGCGGCAAAAATGTTATAGCTTTGGGGCGGCAAATATGTAAATCCAGCACTGCGCAATTGAAACGATATGACTCAATGCTCGGTGATCGGCCGAAAACTGCGCCATGATGCTCCGAGGTCGATCACCGAGCATTGAAATATTTACCTTATTTCGATTGCATAACTATTAAATTCAATGGATAAATGAAAAATCCTCTGCCGTAACAATTTCACATTGTTGCAAGGCCATAACAATGTGAAATTGTTTTTTGCCAACTCAAAAGCCCTAAAAACTTAGTTCGATGTATAATTTTATTATACAGACGCCAGCTTTGAACCGACTTTGACTTTGATAAGTTGAAATCAATTAAAGAATTTTGACAGATTATTGTAGCTTGATGTGCTGGCAATACAACAATATATTAATTTAAAATAAAATAATATATTAATTACTTAATATAAAAATATTTACGCAATATGTTCTTTTGGGTTTTAAATTGAAAAAAAACGAGGGGGCAGACTGACTTTCGCACCCCGGATCCGTCATCCGAGAAAAAACTGAACCGAAGAAGCCGAAGATATTTAAATGAACCTATGTCCACTCGACATCCGACGTCCAAGATCCGTCATCCGATCAAGCAAAATCCATCAATCCTCAATACGGAGTACACGTAATAAAAAACACGTATAGACTTGTCCACGGCGTCTGTCTCCGTCAACCGTAATTTATTCAGACTGTTTTACTTGCACACTACATAGGTGCCTAAGCGTAAGTTCATTCTTTGTTCACCTAGTTTTAAGTCATTTTCTATGGGGTCACTACGAAATTTCTAGCTAATCGTAATCAGTTATATTTTATAACATGTTAACTTGTAAAGCCTACTTAGCTGTGATACTTTTCCTTTTAAATTCGTAATATATCTACCTACTACCGTATTTTTTTTACGTTTCCAACAACAAGTTGGAAAGTTTATTTGGCTGCTTTTTAAATTTCACTTTGCAGCTTAATATTTCACAAAATGGATCCTTGGATAGAAAAATAGTTTTCGCACTCCCTCAATATAAACGACCTATCCGACGACACCCCACACCATGGAATAGCGCATAAAAAAACTTTGAAAAGACCCTAATTTTTTTTTTCATGATTTTGTTTTACCGCTTTGTCGGCGTCATTAATATGTATACCTAGATATACCAAATTCCAACTTTTTAGTGCTAAGGGTCTCTAAGCTAAACCGCGAACAGACGGACATGGTGAAACTATAAGGGTTCCTTGTTGACTACGGACGTTAATGTTAAATTCAAGTTTTTATTTTTATTTTGCTATCCACCCATCGCACTTAGCCTCAGAAACTCACCGCTCTGCTACTATGTTAAAGAGAACGAATCAAAGGCATAAATTCATTATTATTAGCATTTAATAATAATTACATTTTATCTTAGACATTTTGGAACAATATAATATTTTGAAGTTGTTTATTTTAATGGTTATTTCATGTTTGGAGGATGGAGGATGAAGTATTCATAGTTTAACCCTTCAAAGAAAAAAAATAATTGATTGATTGATTGAAAGAGTTTCTGATACAAACTTTAACAAGACAAGTTAACACTAGTGTGTCAATAAAGGGGGAAGAGTTGAAACCCGTAGACAACACAGTGTTCTTAGGCATAACTTTAATTGCGAAGCTTCAGTCACCCCATATAGATAAACTGTCCAAATAACTTTTTTTTTTGAGGATGGGAAATCATCAAATGACTTCTTCGCTCTGGGTGGAGCGGAGGGGCGTGTCAGACTCTTACTGACTAAAACCCATCCGTATTCCTTCTAAAGCCCTTTGCGTTCCATCGGCTTGGTGGTGATCGGACAGCGAGCCACCCAACGCTCGCCGTCCGCATGCCCGCGCCTAAGGTGGCCGGGGTTCGCCCTGCGACTCCCGACGCCCGGGGGGTCTTCTCCTGTAGCGGCGGTAGGGGCGAAGGCCTTGCCTTTCCCTCGCGCGGCCCGCCTCCTCCTTCGCTAGCATTACTGCTTCGCAGAAGGAGGTGACCCCTTCCCAAGCCTCATCGCTCCGGACCATGGATTCAACCAGGGCCGGTCGCGAGAGGTTGCCGCCGCTGATCGCCTCGACAAGGACACGGCGTTGCTCTGCCCAAGCAGGGCAGACCTCCACCGTATGCTCCACCGTGTCCTCCGAGCGATCATCACAGCAGAGCTAAGTTATTTGCAAATATCCAAATAACTTAGCTCTGCAGCATATGCAGTTAGAAAAAATCGTAGCTTAACTGATTTAAAGACAACCCGTTTGTATACTTTAGTTATTTTCATAGTGTGATGTCATACGGCATTCTGTTGTGGGGAAATGCCGCCGATACCTACTTAGGGTTGTGCGCTGAACTATATTTTTCTTAAAGCTTGCCTAACAGTCTTGTAGCAGCCCACCACATTGCGATCTATGGCATTCAAGTCAAAGGGCCGTAGGAAGAACACGGATGGGTTTTAGTCAGTAAGAGTCTGACACCGAGTCTGAGTTTTTGGAAATTTTCATTGATACCAATCATTTATCATACTACGACGTCACATCCGAAAGATTTATTTGATTCACTTGGTAGTCCACTTTCTAATGTACTAGGCATCGCACAATTTTTAGAGTTGAATAAATTAAATTTATTTCATCTGCCTAGCCTTTTCCCACCTATATTGGAGTCGGCTTCCAGTCAAACCGGATTCAGCTGAATACCATTATTTTACGTGGAATTTATTCAAAGTATGACCATCCCCCACTATGTCACCTGCGCCCGCGCCGCCAGTACTCATGTCATTCGCTTTTCTCGTGCGGGCATCGCAACATCTTTAATATTCCGTATACAACTCGCGTGTGATTTAGTGAAAACTGATTCCCGGGCTACTATAATTGGCAAACGAAAACACGGGGATAAAGAATCGTGGATTCGGAAGAAAATAAGACGGTTACGAAATCAACTTAACCACCAGCTCTCGGAAACGAGCGAAGGTGAGTCATACTTGTTTATGTTATTGAAGAACTATTCCAAATTACCTTTACGCATGATTCATTCATCTATAGTAGGCGCCAGATAATCGTGGAATAACGGTCATTGACCCACCTACAATTATTGACATTTTTAATTTGAAAAACGGAATTAATGACACAAAGCTGTCCCGAATCATCATCTCTCGTGATCCTTAACATTGTCTAATGATGAAAAACGATTCATATTTAATTGTTCAGGTACCTATGAACAGTTATTAGAGAAAGGTCAATGTACTTTACCGATATGCATAGGTATTTGTTACCGATGTTTAAAAAACACGTTATCGCAATTTAAGTAACTCTACCGTCAATAAGTTTTTTTTTTTCTTCCGTGACACACGCACGCACACTCGCGCACACACACACACACACACAGACACACACCTGACATGTACCTAATTATAAAATGTACCACGTCTTGCGCCATATAGGACCTCCATATTTATATTGTATAATCGGGATCGGTCCTGTCTCTCCTAAGCTCAGGTTGCTTTGTAGCCTATTTAGGAGTACAGTGCTTCACCCGCTTACTAGATTCTTGTTTTACTCATATATGTGCCTATTATATACATTTGTGTAATCTGGTCCTTGTAAACAATAAATAAATTTTATTATTTTATTATTATTAATAAGTTATTTTTTTATAAGGCAACAGCTAATTTACAAAATTAATAATATAAGTTCTCATCGAGGATCGAGGATAAATAAAATAAGCCACTTACAGGCATGCACAACTTACATAGAGCGAGTGGTACATTGTCATAACTAAGAAATAAGAGTAGAAATGGTTCAAACAAAAATAGTAAAATAATTAATAAATTACATTAACACATTGAGAATTAATCAGGAATTAATAGGATTTAAATATATTGAATTTTAAAATTCAATTTATTTAAATACAATACTGCGACATGGAGCACAGAGGTTTCTTTTCGTTTTTCATACGCCATCGACGCGATGGCGCGTAGGTACCTATAACTCGGGCGGGTGGTTGCCACGCGCTCGCGCGCACTCATCGATATCATTACTCCGGTCGTAAATTGTAGTGTTAGTGAAATTGTAGTCTGATCGTAGAACCTACGTTGCGTTGAGTTGAACATTTAATTGTTCCATGCAATGATCTTGTTTTCCGGTAATTATATTATTAACATTATTAACATAATAATTAACATTATTCAAACGTATGGCTTGCGACATAGGGACATTAGAATGAAATGTTTTCAACAAGGAAATTGATTAGTTTACAGGTTGTAATTATGAGTGCGCCAAGAAAAAAGCTATCGGGAGCGGAATATAGGAAAAAGGCTAAATATATAATAAGGAGTTGTAGGGCAAACAATGTGCAAATAATATGAAAAATTGGCTTCGGGGTGACCCGTCAGTATCGGCTGCAACTTCCGAAGTTGATATTCAGTTAGAGGATATTCCTCGCACTTTGCCCGATCAAACGGATCAAGATTGTTCAGTCTGATTTCACAGTGTAAACTACACTATCTTTATCGATGTTCGAAGAGCAACCAGAACAACTTGAAAAAACAAAGCCAGAATACGAAGGATCCAAATGCCCCCAGTCGGATTCGGATTGACCGTCAAATCAAATCCGGTTTTTTGCAGTTCGTCATTTGCCGGGCAATTGGCCAGGGGTGGAAAAAATTACTAAACAATAGCGGTCTTTCTTTAGCAATCAAGCTGTATTATTAACAGAAAATCACCCTGAAAACATTGAATTTAAATCTACTGAACGCAATGGCAGACATTTAACATCTACATATGTGGTACAGGACGTTGGCTAATTGCGAAAGGGTTAAAGGATCTTGGCTTATATATTCTAAGACAAAAAAAAACAATTTTTGGGCGTGCTGCAAGATTTACCAGAAACCGTCTTTTACCGCCACATCTGCATTGTGTTCTACAGGATTTTTTAAATTGGAAAAAAGTTTATTTTTCATTTTTTTTATTTAATACGGGTTTGCTCTTGACTCTAGTCTAGGTCATAGATGACAGAGACAAAGTCGACGATGGAGCGAGCTTACCCAGAAGAAGCCTGTTCACTCTAATTTTGAAGCGATTAGGGTTGTATGTTTTCGGAAACACAGACGCAGGCAAAGAGTTCCACTCCTTTGCTGTGCGCATTATAAAAGACGTTTGGAAACGTTTGAGAAAGATTACCCGAACACGAGGCAATTCAAATGCACAAAGAGTGTATGATCAAGTGGAAAACACGGGTACAACAAATGAAATCATGCCAGGGTATGGATCAAGACATTGAGAGAGTAATTCACTCAGAGAAAGAAACCGCGCGCGTGCACCGCGAGACGCACACAAATTATAGCTCCGTGCAAAAAAAACTATAAATTTTAATTACGTAAATTTATCATTCAAATATAAATAAACCGAAGTGAAAAGTGTCAGTGTAAACTATGGAAAAACCAGAAGCGAACTAAACCAAATGGTGTGTAAATAAACAACAAAATCAACAAGACTCATTGTCATTTAGTGACCTCAGTGTGACTCACCGCGCGCTATGCGTATTCGCTACCATATATGGTCATCTACGACGACCTCAAGGCGATTACTAATTACTCCACGCTAGAAAGCACAGATAATTTTCGAGCTAAGACTATATAGCGCCGTAGCGCAGTGGTTAAGCAAGACGTTTGAAGCTCAAAAGGCAGTGCGTTCAAATCCCGCTAATGGAAGAATCACTTTTTGTTTTGCATTTTTACCATCGAATATAAATTTAAACACTTAAAAAACTGTGAATACTAAAAGAACAGATATTAAAATTAATTAATTTATGCTTTTCAACTATTGGCGATACTACAATGGATTTTGACATAGATAACATTACTTTCCGGAAACCAGTAAGAGCTAACTCACTGGACAATTTCTTCAACAACAATCTAAGAAATAATTCCACAATACTTGACACGACTACGATGAGCTTGCCAAACACCTCGCTGAATGATACCGACGAAATCGAGAGCTATAAGGACACAATCAAAAGACTCACCACTGAATTAGAAAGCGCTCGTCTGGAGATCGACAACTTAAATAGTGAAAATTTTCGACTTAAAATGGATATCGGACAATACCAGAAAGTAATAGAGACCTATAAAAAGGTGAACGTATTAGAAACAAAGTGCCTTACACCGAAGTCTGCACGCAAAAAGAATATTAGAAGAACAAGCTATTTTTCTACTCCGTCCAAGTTGATTCTTCCTCCTACAACGGCTCATCAACCTAACACGGTCGTAGTAGCGCAATCCCCAAGCGAGGTCATTCATATATCATTCAACACAGCCGGCTCAATATGCAGTTTGGAGGGTATACAACCCACTCAATCACAATGCCCACATAAAAGCACGGAAAATGACGCTTTACTACGCTTGATTGACGACCAGTTCCACCAGAAGAACGCAGATTATGACACTGCAACGGATTTCATTGATCAGCAACAATCCCACCATAAGAGCATGAAAGAAATTGCTCCAATCAAAGTGACAGAAAAATATAATAGAATAGTTATTTTCGGAGACCAGCAGGACCGGCTGCGGTCCCAATAAAACTATGACTAATACCAGGCTAGACAAATGGAATGACTACTACAAAATTTCACCTTTTATCAAGCCCAATGCAACAAGTGCTCAGATCCTGGACAGCTGCAATGACGACTTTGTAAAGACATTAACCAGTGACGATATTATAGTTTTAGTAATAGGATCCAATGACAAAAACCCTTACTCTTTTATAACTGAGTTGTGTTACGTCCTTTATAAACTACGAAACAATACTGTTCTAATTACTGACGTACAATATAATCCTTACTTAAACGAAAATAATATTAACTACAACCTAGAATAAATAATACAAAATTACATAAATAGCAGCAACGACAGGTATATAAAATGTTTCCACCAGTAGTATCTATCACATTTATGTTTGAAGTTGAACACAAGAATTGACTACAAGAAGTACCAGACTGAATTACTTAATCGATTTAAAAATAAGCACAAGTCAGAATAGAACAAACACACATATGACACCGCGAAAAAATACACAAACCGTAGATATTATATGTTTTATCTGAAATTTTACTTAAAAGTGGTTGTGAACAAAACCTTAGACTTAATAACTATAAACTGGTATCCTTTTTCTCTCGAACTAACCAACGACGGGGAGGCTCGTGTATATTATTAAAAAATAACCTTCAATATAAAGAAATAAAAAATCTAAATTTCCCCATTCCCTTTCAATTTGAGTGCTGTGCCGTCGAAACAATTAAATTTAACTTAATTATAGTGTGCATATATAGAACACCCACACGTGATGCCACAATGTTTTTTAAAAATTTGGAACTTCTTACAAATAAACTATGTAGAAAAGGGAACAAAAAAATTATCATCTGTGGCTACTGGAATATTGATACACTGAAAACAAATAAAACATCCAATGACTTAAATTCTATACTAAGTAATAATAATTTAATAAACCACATAAAACGGCCTACGAGAAAAAACGCATGTTAGTAACATACACGACGCTAAATCTGCAATTCACTATCTAGCGCTTTTAGATCACGAATCAGCACAATCAATAACGGTTAGCTTGGAAACTGATCTTCAAGTTAAAGACATTCATAGCTTTTGGTTTCAAAATGTAAGGGAGCACAGTGACAAAAATATAATTAAGTTTAATAACTGCCTCTCATCAACTGCCTGCACCATCTCAAGCCTCTCTTTTTCCGAAGTTTACGAAGCTCAAACAACAAATCACGCCTTCGATAGACTACATGATATAATTACCCTTTTCTATAATCTATGCTTTCCTATAGTTAAACTAAGTATTTTTACTTGTAAAAAAAAAACTAGAGGTCTAACTAAGAATATAAAAAGATGCTGCATTAAAAAACGAACATTATATTTAAAATACCATCTCTACAAATATAACAAAATCCAAAACAAAAAAAATATGACGACTCAAATACTTAAAAAATGCATACACAAGGCTCAGCAGATGAATAACTTAGATTACATTAATAAGGCCAAAAATACAAGCAAAGCAGCCTGGAACATGATTAAAACAAAAACAATTAATATGACAAGTAATTCTGAAGTTGACGTAATTAATGCTAATAGTAAAGTTTATGATAATCCAATCCAAATATGTGACTTATTTATTGACTGTTATATATCTCAAACAAAGAGGACCAATAATGCTCATAAAAACATGCAATATGACATGAAAATAACCACTCCTCAAAATCCTAAAAGCATGTTCCTTACACCAGTAGATGAACTAGACGTTTATAAAATAATTCGCAGTCTAAGAAACACAAACTCGACTGGATATGACGACCTGAGCACTAAAGTGTTAAAAATATGTGTAATGAGTTTAGTGTCTCCCTTAACCTACATTATAGACATGTCTCTAACAGAAGGAGTATTCCCAACACGTCTGAAAAGGTCAATTGTCAAACCTCTTTATAAGAAAGGTGTAAAAACTGACATGAGCAATTATCGCCCAATAACCTTAATCCCAGTCTTAATCCAAATCTTTGAGAAAGTTATGTGCATCAAATAGAGAACTTTTTAACAGCATGTGATATTCTTAAAAAAGAACAATTCGGTTTTAGGAAGGGCAGTTCCACTACTTTAGCATGTTTTGCGCTAATTAAATACATAACTGAAAATCTGAATCAAAAATATAAGACAGGTTGTTCCTAGACATGACGAAAGCCTTTGATTTTGTCTGCCATAAAAGCCTACTCTCAAAGCTTGAGCATTACGGAATCCGGGGTAAATCTAACGACTGGATCAATAGTTATCTTTCTGAAAGAGTACAATGCGTGGAAATAACAAAAACTTGTCAAAAGGAAATAAAAACATATAGGTCGGAATATAAACAAAATAATTATGGCACGCCACAGGGAGGTATCGTATCAACGACCTTCCAGAGGCGATAGGCAAAGATTGCATACTATTCGCTGATGATACCACAATAATTATTAAGAGTGACAATCCAATCCGGTTATTTATAATAAATTACCTAAGCAATGGAAAGAACTACCATTAACAATATTCAAAACTAGGCTTAAACGCTTTTTAACGCATAAAGCATATTAGCATATTGTCAGCGAATTCCTTACGGAGAAAGAATTTGTTTGTTCCCCAAATTGATATGCTTTTTTTTTTTTTTTTAGACACTAATTTTGAATATACATGACATTTTAAACGAAATGGTTATTACAATTAATTTAAATTTTTGACATTGTGATTTCTTACATACTTTTATTATTTATTTGTCTACTGAGACTAATTTTGTACGCCATAATGGCAAAACATGTAAGTACTCAATATCAAGACTTGTAAGGCTGTCATCATCACATTCTCTAAAACTGTAATTTTGTATCACGTATCTTAAAAGTCATGTGCTTTTTATCAAAAAAATTAAATCCATTTTTGTAGTAGTGCTCTTCAATGTATCATAATATAATTGGCTTTGTTATTGTTTTAGCGTGAAACTCTTATTTAACTTTTGCATGCCTGTTGGTAAGATATGGCTGAACCTATATGTTTAAAAATTATTACCTTTTACTGTACCCATATTTGCAAAATAAACGACTTACTTACTTACAATAACAAAAACTTAGAAAATGAAATCGTCCACCGCTTTGGATAATGCAATCGATTGGCTGGAAAAAAATAACTTAAAAATAAATATGACGAAAACAGACATAGTACAATTTCAAACATACAATGCAAACAAAAATTTTGTTGTTTTTAAATAAATTGTTCGACAGCTAGAAAATTGCAATGAAGTTAGGATTTCCTTTATAACATCCTTTGCAATTCTTGATGTGAAAGTTTATTCCATAAATACTTAACTAACTATATACACTAGAAATAAAAATAAAATCTCCTAACTAAATAAACCCTAAAATATGGCGTCAAAAAATTCATTCATCCGCATCGCTGTTGACTGGAAGTGTACCCAAAAGACTGGCGGCATTGCCACGTTGTATGGCAATGCTTATTCTTTGACCAAGGTAAAAGCCAGCCCTTGGGTCACGTGAAGTGTCAACTAAGCGCCTTGAGAGATCT
Organism: Mamestra brassicae; assembly: GCA_905163435.1. Classification (NCBI taxonomy): domain Eukaryota; kingdom Metazoa; phylum Arthropoda; class Insecta; order Lepidoptera; family Noctuidae; genus Mamestra; species Mamestra brassicae. The sequence continues at coordinate 17,672,309 of LR991003.1, read as the reverse complement.
TTAAATAAGTTATGTGCACTCGGACCCCAAGACCCGAGAGTTTCAACCCCAAACGGCTCGAAAATATAACTACCAACAAGTCAATTATATTTCCGCCGCTTGAGGTTCTCTGCAGCCGCAGCGGCAGCGCCAGCACAGCACGAAGAGCTAGGAAGATGGGATGGCTTTATTTATGCAAACATAAATAAAGTAGACATTCATAATAAAGATTCTCACTTGACCACTGTCGATACTTGTGTATTCTTGGGTAAAACGGTCGATAAAAATTGCAATTGGAAAACTCACATAGATCAAATTCTTGGGAAAATAGATCGTTTTATATATGTCTTGAAAAAAATTTGACAAACAGTAAACTGTGACACGGCAATGCTGGCTTACCATGGTTATGTATCATCCGTACTTAGTTACGGCATTGTAATATGGGGTAACTCAGTAGATTTTGACAGAGTTTTTAAAGCTCAAAAAAGAAATGTATCCAAGCAATTTGTGGAGCTCACTTTTTAGACAGCTGTAAGCCACTATTTGAAAAACTTAAAATTCTACCTTTGCCATGTCTATATATTTTTGAAATATGTACTTTTGTAAAACCAACTACAATTTATTTGAAAGTAGCACTGACAGCCCAAATAGCCGAACTCGGCATAAATATAGACTTCGGCTGCCACCAATAAAACTAAAATTATTTAAGAAAAATGTAAACTGCATGTCGATTATTATTTACAATCTACTAAATAGTTTTCAAGACCTACCGCTGACAATGTTTAAAAAAATACTTTACTTTACTTTTGCAGTTGATGATTTAGATATTGGACTATGTCGTGGCCAATCTTATGATAATGGGCCCAATATGGCCGGCATCCATAAAGGAGTACAAGCCAGGATTGCAGAAAAGAATGAGCTGGCCGAGTTCGTACCGTGCTTGGCTCACTCCTTAAATCTTGTAGGTTGTGTTCATTCTGCCTCATCATGCCAGGAAGATATTAACCTATTTGGACTGATTCAAAAAGTATATTGTTTTGTTTGTTGGCTCCACTACTAGGTGGGATATAATTAAAAAATACGTTAAAACAAATTTAAAAGGAAGTAGTCAGACGAGATGGTCGGCGAAACATGTTGCTGTGAATGCCCTATTAAATAATTTGCCAGAAATAGCGGAAGCCTTAGAAGAAGTTAAGCAAACTTCTCATGCTCCAGAAGTTAAGTACGAGTCAGGTCATCTCTTAACTGCTATAAAGAATATTAAATTAATTCTTAATTTAACTATTTGGGCGAATATTCTCCGCGAAATCAATCGAGTGAATATAGAAATTCAGAAATAAGATATTATCCTTGCCCGTTCCGTCGCACTAATGGATGGTCTGCTCAAAACTTTGCAAAATATGAGACAAAATCTAATGGAATATTGGATAAAAGCGGCCGGAGAAGTTGCTGAAAAAAGTGGTGTTGACCCTATTTTGCAAAACAAACGAATTCCGAAACGTAAAAAACATTTCGATGAAATGTGTGAAGACGAATTACAAACACTCCAACCTGTTCAACTATTTTCTAAAGAAATAATGATGGTATTTGATCGAATCATATCAGAAATTAAAAACAGGTTTGATTGTGCTACCATGCTGAATTTGAATTTTGCTTTTCTTAATGGTTCTAATATTTTGAAAATGTCAATTGAAGACCTGCAGAAGTATGGAGCAGATCTGGCTCGAAAATACGAGCGAGATTTAAGCGCCGTTGAATTCTGCCAGGAACTCTATGTTTTTAAAGAGCAAGCTCCGCTTTTATTTGGTGACATAGAAAAGGCAAGGTTTCTATCTCTTGCAACAGATCTATGCGCATGATTTTCAGGATTGTTTTCCTAATATTTGTATTGCCCTAGGAATTTACTCTACGCTTCCTACTACCTACATCCGCAAGCTGTGAGCGAAGTTTGAGCAAATTAAAACTAATTAAAAATTATTTGCTGTCTTCTATGAGCCAGGAACGCTTATCGAGTCTTGCAATCTTAGCGATAGAAAATCGAATTACACACGAGTTAAATTATGACAAGGCCATAGATTTATTTGCTGAACATAAAGCTCGAAGTGTAAAATTATTGTAATTTAAATTTAAAAATGCAATTATATATTTAATTTTTATAATATATATTTTTATTTTAAATCCTATCCTGTGCTGTGTATAAAATATATATCCTACACGTTCATGTCATCAGTTAATAACACAGAAAGAACAGCGACGGATGCATTATTTCCGGAAGGCCTATGTCCAAATGTCAATCAATTATTGGACATCTGATATTTGAAATTACAAAGACGATAAAGGTAAAAATAAATATAAGTGAGCGGGGGCGGCATTTTTCAGTTTTTGCTCCGCCTAAATAAAATTGAAGATCCGGGGCTGGCCGAGCGTTGACTCTTACATTAGGCAGGCAGTTAAGTGACGATGATCGGGTTTCCCGGTTCTTTAAGGGAGTATTATAAAAGAACCATATTTTTCCTAAATATCAGGCAACTTGGATCCCAAATCCGGTCCTTGACTATCTCTCAAACTGGTATCCAAACCATTACTACTAGATAAACTTATTAAAAAGCAGCTCTACTTGCGTCGTCGGCTGCACAACGTGTGCATCATTGGTTCAAATGTGTAATGTTAGAGCCAATGGCTCAAACTTTGAAATAATTATACTGATGTTATTAAAACTTCAGCACCAGGACATAACATGCCACGATTAATCTCTATTTTCCCTTATAAAGTCGAAGTTTACCCTGGCAAGACTTTATCTTCATATCAAGAAGCAACTCGGAAATTTAGACATTCTTCACAAACTGATAAACTCGTAACTAACTATTAAAAAACCTGTACACAATGCAAGTGTTGTTGCTATTCCACCAATTCGCACTAAACGTTTCCAAACGTCTTGTATAATGCGCACAGCAAAGGAGTGGAACTCTCTGCCTGCGTCTGTATTTCCGAACGCATACAACCCTAATCTCTTCAAAATTAGAGTGAACAGGCTTCTTCTGGGTAAGCTCGCTCCATCGTCGACTTTGTCTCTGAAGTGGGTATGCGTGTGTGATGAATTACGCTATTCCGGCCCACTTACTGTGCGAGCACTAGCAAGTAGTTAGACAGGCAGGTAGGTACTTGACGGTTGCGAATGAGTTAAATGACAAATGCAATAAGCCAATAGGTACGAATATTATATTGCAGTTAAACAAATAAGCAACAAAGCAGGTGAACAAAAACAGAATGGATAATGAGTGAGTATCGATACAATTAGGACACAGTATTTATAGTAGCCGGTAAACAAATTACGTCACCGTTAGGAACGGTCTCAATGCGAGCGTCATCATCCTAGACAAAAGGATCGCAGGCGCCGTGTGTGCGCTTCACTACGCTCACATAGTTAAAATCCTTATCTCTGAGGCGGAGCTTAAAAGGTGGCGTGATTTCGGTGCTGCGTTCTAGTGTGCGAGTTTACTTGCCTACTCGCCACATCTCTGTCATCTATGACCTAGACTAGAGTCAAGAGCAAACCTATATTAAATAATAAAAAAAAAGTGCGTCTTCTATTAGCCGCTGGATTAAAGTAGTCATTTCTGAAAGCGAGGTAGAGTAGACACACCCATATTTTCCGAGCATAGCATGCGTCACGCGTCTACCATGGCGGCAAAAAGAAAAGGCATTTCTGTAGACCATATTGAAAAGTCAGCGGTTTTGTCTGAGAACTCACTAACGTTTGCAAAGTCTTGTGACAGACCCCTTTATAAATAATGATGACGAGGTTTTTGCAACGGCAAATGCAATTTGTAATAATTGATCTGCCAAATAATCTTAGTAAAATTATATGGTTATAATGATTGTCATAGATTTATAAGTACCTATAACCCACCCAAACCGTATGATTCCAAGATCAATCATAAAGCTCCCCGAATCATGTCGTGAAGTAGGCTCGTCTTCTCTGAAAACAATTCCAAGAGTAATGGCGGGCGCAGGTAACATAGAGGGGGATGGTCAATTTGCAAACTTTAAGTATATTTCATTTTTCTAGCTCAAAAAATTGTGCGATGCCTAGTACATTAGAAAGTGGACTACCAAGTGAGTCAAATAAATCTTTCGGATGTGACGTCGTAGTATGTAATGATAAATGATTATCAATGAAAATTTCCATAAACTCTATGATATTCTCATGCCAATTATAAAACGACATGCTCCAATAACAAAACCACGAGATTAACGCTATCCGGTCTGGTGTTCAACCCGAGCTTTACTAAGAGTCATTAAAGAGAAAGCTAAATATCACAATCTATTAATTTTTCGTATATGGCCTTGATGCTTCATGGTCTATGCAATAACAGGCTCGATTGCACTGATATTACTAATAACTTACGTTACATTGTACCTAGAACAGTGCGTCGGGGGGCGCGCGTGCCTCAGCTGTTCCACACTGCAAGGAGCAGAACTCACGCTGGTGCACGAGCGGCTCTTCGGCGTATCGTAGATACGTATAACAAACACTTTATCGAATTAGATATTTTCGCGCTTACACACTCAAAGTACAAAAGAATGGCTATTGAATCTTTAAAATAGTTACTTTACTTACACTAATATTATCCCTAAAATACCTACGAGTACCTACTTTTCTGTCAAATTAACGCACGCTTTTAATTATATAAGTAATTCGTTACCATTTTTTCGAGGACATTTGTGTGGGTTACACGTTCACCTAGTTTATTATTTTTTTTCAGGCATACCTTTTGTTGTAATGTGTAACTATTTTATGTCCCAATAAAGTGAAAATAATTATGGTCGTACATAATTTAAGGTAGTTTAACTATCAAATATATATAAAACCTACTCCGTTACTGACTGAGTGACTGACAGACAACGCACAGCCGAAATGACTGATCGTACAAAGCTGAAATTTGGCATGGGGAATGTAGGGGAGCACTAAGAGAGGATTTTCCGAAATTCCTACGGAAATGAGGAAAATCGGGATATATGCGTACGAAGTCGCGGGCAAAAGCTGTTAGTAATACAATTACAATATCAGACCCAGAAATTTTCGAAGTTTCAGCGTTGACCATTTCGTAGGTCCTACTCAAAATTAGAAAAAAATTATAACTGCAACTTAACCTGGAAAAAGGGAATTGAAAGTTTTCAAAGCTAGCCAAAACTGCGCGCCGGCTCTTTAGGTTTCACTGGTCTTTTTTTTTAATGATGGGAAATCATCAAATGACTTCTTCCGCTCTGGGTGGAGCGGAAGGGCGTGTCGAGACTCTTTCTAACTAAAACCCATCCGTGTCCCTTTGCGTTCCGAGCCGCGGTGACTCTTTCGAACAAATTCCGCAACCCTGGCAGACTCAGGCCCTAGCGGGCCCCGTCTCCTATGCTGACATCTCTTTGAGGCGCGCGTGGAACACAACGCGCCATCGACCAAGGCCTGGTGGTGATCGGACAGCGAGCCACCCAACGCTCGTCGTCCGCAGACCCGCGTCTACGGTGGCCAGGGATCGCCATGCGAATCCCGACGCCCGGGGCGTCTTCTTCTGTAGCGGCGGTTGGGGCGACGGCCTTATCTCTCCCTCGCGCGGCCCGCCTCATCCTTCGCTAGCATTACTGCTTCGCAGAAGGAGGTGACCGCTTCCAAGCCTCCTCGCTCCGGACCATGGATTTAACCAGGGCCGGACGCGAGAGGTCACTGCCGCCGATTGCCTCGACGGGGAGACGGCGGTGCTCCGCCCAAGCGGGACAACCCTCCACCGTATGCTCCACCGTGTAGGCTTTACTGGTCTGGCTTCGACAAAGCCCTAAGTTCACCCTCACTTATGGGAACCCGAGATGTATGAGCGCCTGATAACCCGGCTGCTCTTTAGGCGCGGGACAAGTGAGAACCATGGTCCCTCTGTTTCCCCGCCTCCTTTGCTTGAATCACTTCCGCGCATAAACGGGCAACGGCATCCCACCAAGTGCCGCAACGAGAGCACCGCGCAGCTGCGCCCACGCTGAGCGCTCCTCTAACTTATCAGTCACGCAGTTATGACAGACTGGTGAAAGACGCGCAACCGCTCTCGAGTTATGCGGCGAAGGTACTTCCTAAAAATTGATTTCATTTAAAAGAATCCGTGCCTGGTAAGCACCTGCGTCAGCCAGAAATTAAGGGCGTCCCTCCAGCCGCTCTGGCCTTACTGCTCCTATTGTAGCATGCCCCCACCTGGGTAGCGCAAGTCACTCCCTCCATTAAACCTTACATTGTCCACCCACACTGGCGCCTCATGTAGGGCCGAGAACCACACGATTCTTGTATAGAGCCTCCAGCAGGAGGCGTTAGGCCCTCCTAAATTGGGTTAAAGACGCGCAAGAGCAGCTGCAATGCTCAGCAACCTGAGGATCAGCGACTGAATTTGCAGCTCGAAATCCCTTCGGTTGTTAAAAACGAGCCTCAGGTCATCGTCGCCTCGAAACCCATGCGAACGCCTCCTACGGCCCATAGAACAGAGGGCCTCAGACTTCTGCATCGCCACCGACGACGCCGGATCCTTTCAAGGACCGCGCAAGCCCTGCCGATGCGTTTACCCCGGGCCGATACCAGTGTATTATCAGCGTACCGTAGCGTATTTTTTAACCAAAAGTTAAAACCAAAGAAAGATATTTCTAAGAATAACAATTATTTAGGAAATTGTATCTCCAAATCTGAATGTAGTCACGGTCGTGGTTATATATTTTATTATTACCTAAACCTATATACAACGTGTAACAGAATAAACGCAATACCTCTTAAGGGGTCATTGTACTCATCATTATGAACAACTTTTACTATGGGACCAACCCCGAAACCACACCCCGCTAAATAAAAATAATAAATTTTGGTAATTTGGATGAATATACAAATGAAACAAACTGTTTATAATAACCATTTCGATTTTATTCAGTTAAAATATGAAATAACTTACGTGTACAGTAAAAATAAGTTGTTCTTAGATAGTCATTGAAGTGTTAACTGTTGTATGTATCGCTAGAAGCCGCGCGGCCGTCAACATGCGACTACCTACTCGTAACACCTTGTCGCCAAGTGTACTAACATACGTTCTAATGATTATATTACTGTAATTTGTAATAGGTACATTAACATATAAATGGACAATTTGGACGTACAGTTGTGGTTTTATTTACTATAGTGATAAAAGAACGTTCTAAGGTTACAGCATGTTTCCTTCACTTTCGTTCCATAGATATTAAGTGTTAATATTTACAGATTTTATACTAGACCTAAAATATTAAATATTATTGTATACTCTCGCAATTTAATTATAATTTCATATTTTTACGTTTTAAACACGGGTGTCTTGTGCTTTCAAGATCTTAATGCCGCCAAGCAGCCCCTTTGACTAGTTTAAATTACAATCCTTCATTTCCAAGGAAACTTCAATGATACGTACAAAATAAAGAATTACTTACAATGTATCGTTCGTTTCACTGAAGTTATATCACATTGGCGAATGTAGATTAATGTCTATGGAAGCCTACTTCAAGGTTTGACAGCGAAATTGACAAAAGCGACGTATTTATATTTTTTTATATTTTACTCTTAATATTCATGTGTACCTATAACGTTATGGAACAAAAGTAAAGCAACATCTCAAGCGAGCGATCCCTTTTATAAACCGTTTAATGAACATCTTGTCGAAAATTAAATCTATTGTCTCGTCCGTGATATGTTTAGAGCCGAAATCATTTAATAATACGAACACTGATGACCGCTCCTGAACGCGAATAGAAAATGATTTATTATTGCTTTCGTAATAACATTATTATTATACAAAATGACGCGCGCATCACAAACATGTTACCGACCTGCTTTTATTTCTATAGCTAATAAATTGTGCTATTTGCTGAAACCATCCGTTAGACTATCATCATTCTTTATTATCCTTATTTATAATTATATCACCTAGTGAGGTTTCAAACAATAACCTACGAATCCCTCACACGTTAAGCCTTTGACGAAGAGTAAACTAAATCGCTTCATGTCAGTGTCATAGAAATAAAATCGGTTACTATTGAAACCTTAGAGGTAGAAGATACCAGAACTATTTCACGACTTAACCATTTAACCCTAACGAGACTTATATTTCTACAAAGCGAACGTTTGGAGGCAAGTGTTCAACGAACTACGTAACGTTTAGTATTACGACAGAGGCGACACCGGCTCGTGAAATGTGACCCATTACTATATCTATGAGAACTCGTCTATTACGTATTTCGAATTCAGTTCTCTTCAGCAACGTGTGAGGTGACCTATATGAGACTAATTAGGTAGAAATGTACTTAACGATCTACTGTCGTACACTCAATACAATATTATCAACAACGTAACTAGGGTCTACTTACGAAAAACCTATGAACATCACAAAATCCCGAGTTACTATCAGACAATGTGTATTGGCTAAGAAACAAATTATAATACACGCTCATGATTCACTCATTACTTACTTCACAATTGCAAATTCTTACAAAACTCACGAGTACTCGAGTACCTTCCTATGGCAATAAGGTTGAGAATGGCATTCTACAATTAATTCGTTTAGTAATTGTTCAAGTTATTGGCAAAGTGGGACAAGAAAAGAAATTTGCAATAGTGATCATTCAAGTTAATTCACATTAAAAAATATTAAAAAAAATCATAATTGCACAATTAAATTGAACATAATATTTTACAACAAAACAAAATAAGCTCAACTATTTATTATTAATATTTACGAATTATTCATACAGTATTATTATAATTATAAATTAAAACAAAAAGTTCATAGATAAAATATTGCATCGTTAAACAAGGAATCACTTAAGTCATTTATTCATTAATGTATTTTATTACAAAAATATTCAAAGATATCAAAGTCAGTCCATACGCAGAACATCACCAACTTTATGTTTTTTGCAATTCGCAAAAGGCACTCCTTAATGCAAATTAATTGTCCAAAGTCGAGAGACACGGAGGTACGAACCGAGCATTCAAACTGTTGAGCTTATTCTAAAAGCATCCCATACTGGTAAATTAAAATTACAGCTTATAACTATTTATATCATAAGAAACAGGAAGAAACTACAAATAGACAAGTCCATAACGGTATATAAACACAAACAAACCAGTACATAAGAGAGTACAAATTTACTTCAGCTACGCTACGGGTTATTTTGTTATGCTGCCTAATTTAATAATCGTAGTGTTTCAATCATTCACTCTCCATACACAAGAAAATGAACGAATCAAATTACTTTTTCCTATACTTTGCACTTATTTCATTCCGTCGAGTATTGCACATAACATTGCCACGATAAATATATACATGAGTTAGTTATTGTATGTATAACGTGTTAATCGGTCACTTGTAGCTAGGTTCCGCCGGATGCGCGCTACTCCGCCAGTAGCCGTCTCACGAACACGTTCGGTCTTACGCGTTGTAAATAGTCCTCGCACTGTGTCCGTGGGTTAGATCTCGGCGGTCAGCTCTGGTGAAGCCTGCAGATAAAAAACCAGGAAATTAGTTATTACAAAAAAAAATCACCTTGTTTTATGCAAATAATATATTCTTGTAACATGTTTTCAATGCCTCGCACTGCAGTATCACCTCTCTGAACACCCTTTTTGTATCACCTTACATTACAACAACAACAAAAAAAAGTATTTTTTGTCACAGTACTGACATGCCTAAAACATTATAAACTTTTTTAGCTAATCGGGCCGTTGGCGTTGGATCAATTCACCTTAAACTGAACATTTCCTTTTAAAAGTGGCACCAGCAGCCCTACTATGACGTGCTAATGCCATCCAATTCCGATGATGTAAACGGGATAGTGCTATTCGCTATGTATAGCTCCGTCTCCCTCTTAGAGCATATCATGATCGTTTTAAGATGTCATGGTAGGGCTTGGGTAGTTCGTTAGTCAGTTCATCTGCATTGCTTTTTTACTCACACCCGGTCGATGACCGACGGTCATTGATCCCAAACTAGGCAGAGCCTGTGCTATGGCAACCAGACAACTGATAAACTTACTTATATATTTCATACATACATATTATAGACAAATTACACCCAGACACAGAACAAATGATCATGCTCATCACACAAAGATTTGTTCCACGACCTCCGGTTTAGCAGTCGGGGTCACTAACCACTCGACCAACAGGCCAGTACTTTAATCGAGCTTAACTCTTTATTAATTACTGTATCATTGGGATTTTATTTAGGTTATTGTTCTTTTGACTTTTGCTCAGCTGTAGTAGCAACGGTTAAAAAAAAACTGTTAATATTAAATCTGTCTCCGTGCATAAAAATTCATATTTATCTTTACGTGATAAATAATATTTATTTGTTTGTTTGTTTCAGACGAGTATATCCAACCAAAGAGAATGTTTAATCCATCACTTTTTAAGGTGACGATTGCGGTGGTGTTCATAATAATATTACTTCCAAGCGTTTGTTTGTAAGTACACCAATTTTATTGTTTTGATTTGACCCACTGCAAAAACAGTAATCCTTAAGGTGGGTACTGACAGGTGTTACGGGGCGTAATGTAACATGTTACAAAGCGAGCATTCGTACAGTCAGTACGTAGATACGAGCACGAACACGCGAGCAACGAGCCGCTCGTTGCTTGTTTCGAGTGCTCCCCTGCTGTCGGTTTTTTGGCGAATCTTTTTGAGTGTAACGCGGTTCAGTCAGTACGCTGCGATAAGTAGTCACGAGCGCACGTGTCACACGCGTCGATTCTCGACTACATTGTGTTTATTTCTTGTAACGACAAACCACCAGATACATCTCTGTTTTTAAATAAGTTTGATGTCCAATAACGTAATAATTAAGTAGAATCAAAAATCCCAGCAAAACCTTGTCTGGCATCCTGACTGGGAGTGTCTTGCGAATCTAGAGCACGGGCCAGCAGAGTTCGAAACGAGCATATTACACGAATTTTAGGACACGGCGTAACATAACATGTTCGCTGCGAATGGTACATTACTGCCCGCAAAACCGGTCAGAGCCCACCTTAAGGATGACTCGCTATTAAAAAACCAAGTTATCTCTGCAGTTGTAACTATCGACTTTATTTTCCGAATGATGATGAAAATATTGTACCTACTAGTGTTTTAGAACTAATATTAATTTATCCCTTTCCAACAGATCAGGCGAAACTCCTATAACATCAATTTCGAGTTCATTGAGGAAATTAAAAAATGAAACCTTTCCATCCGCTGGCGAAAGTCTTCTAAGATCAGTTTTGGTTTTATTGGGGATATTAAAAAATGAATCCGTACAGATACAGGTAACATGACTATATTTGAATAAATAATTTGAGATAGTTTCAATCGACCGCCACCAACACAACTATCGATTTTAGCATTGTGTTAAGTTGATTTTTATGTGATCATTTCATCAAGGCCTCGGAGAACGTATGAGTTGCAAAGGAATTTGAACTTTATCGCAAGGATAAAGAGTTTGTTGTTCCATTTGAAAGTGATCTCGAATTCTTAATTCAAATATAGCGTAATCAAAAAGCTATATTTGAATTAAGAAAGAAGGTCACGAAAGAGTAAACTCTTAAACGATTCCTGCTAATATGAACATTATGGACTGTATCCCCTGTATCAAACATTTTTGGGGTACTTGCTCAGAACTGTCTTGGCAGGCCACGAAGGAGATGACGCGACTAAATGTATAGATTTGCGTCCACACGTCGGGGCCCTTATAACCCGGGGGCCCCGTATATTTTATACGGCTGATACGGCGGTAGCTACGCCCCTGCTGTAGGAACTAGATGTGTCTTTTTCCCAGTATTTTTCAAGTATATTGCTGTGGATATTATGTTTTGCAAGTGTTTATTTTGAAATAATTTTGATTCAATTAGCAATTTCACATTCCAGCTAAACGAAGGACCGAAAACCGAGAGCAACTCAAGCATTCCAACGATTATATCTGTGGTCGTAGCTCATCTAGAAAATGGCACAAATGACCAGAATTCGATCAAGATGACTCCGGACAATGAAATAGATAAAAAGGAATCCTGGATCAATAAGTACTTTACCGCGGTCATTGTTGCGGGCGTTGTTGCGTTCGTGTGTTTATTAGGCATAACATACTCGTATTTATTTAAATTGAAAACCAGAAACGTTCGCAATACACGAATGACGACGCAAGGAGAGGAGGGTGCTGAAACGGAACCTTTAAAGTTTAAGGGTTTGACGCAATAACTATAGGGTTTAAGGCTTAAACCCTATAGTTATTGTGTCGGATTTTACTTGGTCTAATAACCGCAACTCGCAAGGAATGGAAAAGAATGGCAACTTTAACTGCAGTGCAGTTTTTTTTTTTTAAATTTAATATGGGTTTACTCTTGACTCTAGTCTAGGTTATAGATGACAGAGACAAAGTCGACGATGGAGCGAGCTTACCCAGAAGAAACCTGTTCGCAGTTATAATTATGTCTCAAGGAAATGATCAAAATGTAGATTTGATCAAATCTTTCTAATAATATGATATTTTATTTATTTACTTTATTTTATAATTATAAATGTTTTTTTTTTTATAATTGATATTAAATTATTTAAAAATATAATTAACTAGCGGACGTCACGCGGTGTCACCCGCATAGTTCCCGTTCCCGTGGGAGTACGGGGATACAATATAGCATGATTAAAATTAAGATTGTTGTAAAAAAATAAATGCATTTTTTTATTTTTTTCTATTTTTATACTTTAATTATAATGAGTCAAGAAACAAGCTAGTTTTTCATTTAATACTCCATTTTTCCAAAACATTAATAGTAACTTATTTATTTTAATTCATCCTCTTGTTTAATAATTTTTGACTAACTCGAATAAACGAATGAATAAATTAAATTGTATTCACGGACAACACGCACGTTTTTTTTTAATTTTTTAAGTTAAAAAAAATCTTTTAAGGCATGTCAGCCCCATCATAACCCAAGTTAAGTTTACACAACATTACAAACTACTTGCATGCAAGAAAGAAGAGAGATATAATATAAAAGTTTCATTTGCGTTCGATTTTCGCTGAGAGCAGTTGTGTTGCATGCGATCGCGCGCGTACCACAATCGGCTGCATCGCAATAACCTAGTTACTACCTACTGCGTAATGCTGACGATTGACAGCGAATATAATCTATTTTTGTTAAGGCGAAGTTAATACTCGCTAAATCTTACAATGGGCTTGCAAAAGAAAGCTCTGGGCGATACTGGAGTGAATTTAAAAACAGAGACGGAACACCTCCTGTACAAGTATTACTCTGAAGAAAAAATAAGCGTCAAAAGCTCCAAAAAAACTTCAATGACTCAAAAAGTCAAAAAGAAAGCTTCTAGCAACAGCTGAAACTTCAAGCGGAAAAATCAGGAACTACCACCCAAGAGACTTCTTCCCCGCCTGTTAAATATACAATGGACGAAGAGAGCTTGAGAAACAAGGTGGATATGGCAAAAAAAACAGGAAGAAAAGAAAATTGAACATCTCTCTTGCCCAATCCACTCAAAATGAAAATTAACACGGAAGAGAAATGAACAGAGGTAAGGAAAAAAACAATAAAACTCTTTTGCTACCACCTATTATTGTAGATGGTATCCAGAACTACCAGGAATTCTTTGATTTTAAGTGTGAATCAGCTGACGCGTTCAGCATCAAAATGATGAACGGGGATACCGTCAAAGTAAATGCCAAAAACGAAGAATCGCACAGAGCAATTACAAAAACCCTTACAGACAACGATTGCCTTTGGCACTCATATGAAAACAAGCAAGAGAGGCCAACAAGAGTCATGGCTAAAACAAGCAAGAGAGGCCAACAAGAGTCATGGCTAAAACAAGCAAGAGAGGCCAATAAGAGTCATGGCTAAAACATTGCATTTCACTTGCATCCCAGAGAGAGTAGTCGAAGACCTCCGCCGCAAAGGCTACAAAATTCTTCGAAGCAGTCAACAGATTGAGTTGGAAAACCAAAGAGCCACGCAATGTGTTCATGCCGACATTCTTAAATGATGAGTAAACTAGTAAAATATACAACATTAAACATATATTAGGATGTCATGACCACCACTGCACATGATTAAAAAAAAGGACTAGTGGTATTTTTTAATCATGTGCGTGTACGAGCTTTCTAACCTGCCTTGGTAGTTAATTAATCTTGGGAGGTGACTACAATGCTAAAAATACGTATTGGGGCTACAGACTAATTACATTTAAAAAATTACTAAGTGCTATAAAAGAGTTAAATTGTGACGTAATCACTACAGGAAAAGCCACATATTGGCCGCCAACAGACCCAAATAAAATTCCGGACCTAATAGATTTTTCTCATAACTAAGGCCTATCATCTAATTATATTAAAACGGAAGAAAGCTATGACATGAATTCGGATCACTCGTCAATTTACTTAGAAATTAGTCTCACTCACTAAAAAGAGTATATGCTGGTAGAGCTTTAAGGACATGTTGAATGAACGAATAGACCTTCAAGTTCTACTAAAAACACCCGAACATCTTAATATCAAAGTTGAAAAGTTCATAATGCACATCCAGCAAGCAGCGTGGGAAAATACATTCGACTTCAACAAGAGAACGGAAGGAAATACTTACCCCCTCAGAATCAAGCAGCTCATTATGGAGCAAAGAAAACAGTAAAATTTGCATCAATCGAGTCCTGAATACAAACGAAAACTAAATAAACTTACAAAGAGCTGAGAACATTAATCCAGGGCTATAATGACGATTCAACCAAAACCTACCTTCAGAAACTAAGTAATTACCAAAGGACAGACTTCTCCCTTTGGAAGGCTACTAAGCATCTAAAGAGGTCGATTACCCAAATTCCTCCCATCAATTGTGAAAACGGATAATAGGCACTTACTAATGAGCAAAAAGCTAAGAGTTTTGCAGAGCATCTAGAAAACATTTTGGAACCAAACTGATATCCCCCTCGGATATCATAGAGTGATGCCAGAAGATGTAGATGCCATAAAACTAATAACACCGAGAGAATTCGCACGAGAAATAAAACATAATAGTAGCCCACGAAAATCACTAGGTTACGATTTAATGACAGGAGAAATACTTCATAACCTTCCAAAAAAGGATCTATAGTAGGCGCCAGATAAATGTGGAATAAAGTATATTGACCTTTCCCTAATAACTGCTCGTAGGTACCTGAACAATTAAATATGAATCGTTTTTCATTATTAGACCATGTTAAGGATCACGAGAGATGATGATTCGGGACAGTTTTGTGTCATTAATTCCGTTTTTCAAATTAACAATGTCAATAAATGTAGGTGGGTCAATGACCGATATTCCACGATTATCTGGCGCCTACTATAGTTACGTTAACATCCCTTATTAATGCCGCACTGAAGCTTAAACATGTACCAGAGTCATGGGTAGTTGCTGAAGTAATAATGATAGTAAAGCCTGGGAAACCAGCTCACGAAACAATATCATATAGACCGATTTCCCTGATACCAATAATGTCAAAGCTATTTGAAAAGCTAGTACTTAAACGGCTTAACCCAATAATATACAGTAAGAACTTAATACCAGAGCAGCAGTTTGGATTTCGAGAAAAACATTCATTCAAGAAAACGCCTTATAAAATAAGAAAAATTGTTCTACTGTGTTTTTAGACTCGCGTAAGCATTTGACAAAGTATGGCATGAAGGCTTTATACATAAACTGAAGAGCCTGCTACTACATTCTAAACAGAGTCTTAAGAATAAGACAAGAAGACGCCTATTCCTATCTGAAAGCAATAAAAGCTGGCGTACCGCAAGGAAGAGTGTTAGGTCCGGTCCTGTACCTACCATATACTTGCGATATTCCTGAACCAGAGTATAATAAATATCATTAGAACCTTTGCTGATGATACAGCCATAATGGCTGTTGGAAACAGCCATGAAAAAGCAGTAGAAAAGGTCCAAATGGCTGTTAATCAAGTTTGTGACTGGACCAAATCGAGAATTAAATTAAATGAATCCAAATTTGTACACATATTTATTGACTTTACTAACAAAAAGCAACCGCATTTTCCAGTTTATATTAATAACAAATCCCATACGAGAATACAGCCAAGTATCTCGGTATGACCCTTGATGCAAAGCTACGCTGGAAAGCCCACGTCAAGAAGAAAAAAGATAAATTTGAAATATGTACGGTTCAAAAACATGTATTGGCTGCTTGGAAGGAACTCCGTGCTGTCCGTGCAGAACAAATTATTAATTAAATTATACTGACAAGTCCTGATGCCAGTTTGGACTTATGGTATTCAGCTGTGGGGCTGCACCAAACAGACCAATATATTACTCATCTAGCGATTCCAGAACAAAGTACGTCGAGAAATTGTAAATGCAATCTGGTACAAACGAAATGATGATCTCCATCGGAACCTAAAAGTTGAGTTCATCGAAAAAGTGATACAAAAATCTGCAGAAGCTCACGAACAGAGACTTCATCAGCAAGTGAACGTTGAGGTGATCCAGCTTATCGACCACACGGACATAGTGAGAAGACTAAAATGAACAAAGCCGTTCGAGTTAGTGTTAAGTGTCAGTGAATAGTGTAATGCAGCACAGGTGTTACCAAATAAACACAAGAATGAAGTGTATTCGCCTTAATAGAGACAATAAGACAAGTGCTATTGGACACATTCTTAGTAAAGACAATTTAACAGTTTGTATTTGAGCTCCTTCAAATAGATCGACTGCTTCCACTGGTTCACTGTGTGGTGTAGTACATACCTATGTGGTGAGCGCGGGTTGCGCGTGGTCGGGTGGAGGCTGGTGCGTGGTGGGCGGCGGCGGCGCGGCGTACTCCACCACCTCCTGGTAGATCAGCTGCTTCCACTGGTCCACCGTGTGCTCGCGCTCGTCCACCGAGTGGTCGTAGGACGCGGGCGCCGGCTGCAACACAAGCACCAGCCCATCACATATATTTCAAGTGGTATTCAAAAAGTTGACTAGTGTCCTTACACGACCAGATAATGTATTTTTAAAGAAAATATGTGTGAACTTTGGCTAAACACTATTTTACCAACGTCTAAAAAGTAACTTCTATTTAAGTATGAATGGTGCAGCAGCGCCTCGTCCACGGAGATGCGGCGCTCGGGGTCGTTGACCAACACCTGCGACGCCTGCGCACGCGCACACGACACAACACCACATTATATACTACGGTGGGTACGTACCGCGTTGACCTCGCCCTCGTCGTACCACACGTTGATGTAGGGGTGCAGCAGCGCCTCGTCCACGGAGATGCGGCGCTCGGGGTCGATGACCAGCACCTGCGACGCCTGCGCACGCGCACACGACACAACACCACATTATATACTACGGTGGGTACGTACCGCGTTGACCTCGCCCTCGTCGTACCACACGTTGATGTAGGGGTGCAGCAGCGCCTCGTCCACGGAGATGCGGCGCTCGGGGTCGATGACCAGCACCTGCGACGCCTGCGCACGCGCACACGACACAACACCACATTATATACTACGGTGGGTACGTACCGCGTTGACCTCGCCCTCGTCGTACCACACGTTGATGTAGGGGTGCAGCAGCGCCTCGTCCACGGAGATGCGGCGCTCGGGGTCGATGACCAGCACCTGCGACGCCTGCGCACGCGCACACGACACAACACCACATTATATACTACGGTGGGTACGTACCGCGTTGACCTCGCCCTCGTCGTACCACACGTTGATGTAGGGGTGCAGCAGCGCCTCGTCCACGGAGATGCGGCGCTCGGGGTCGATGACCAGCACCTGCGACGCCTGCGCACGCGCACACGACACAACACCACATTATATACTACGGTGGGTACGTACCGCGTTGACCTCGCCCTCGTCGTACCACACGTTGATGTAGGGGTGCAGCAGCGCCTCGTCCACGGAGATGCGGCGCTCGGGGTCGATGACCAGCATGCGCGACAGCAAGTCGCGTGCCTGCGACGCCTGCGCAAGTCACCACAACGTTATGTTCTGCACTACTGCGCACTCGTCACACAGCGAGCGTAGAAAGATTAACTGTTAACTGGCCAAGTGTGATCGGGACTCGCGCTCAAAGGGTTTCGAACCATAGACCTCACATGGGTATCTATATGTAAAGAACTATAATCTGGTTTTTTACATACCCGCCTTTACAATGAGCCCTTTTATTTGATATGTCATACCCCTGTACTTTTGATAAAATTTTCTAATTTGCCCCCATAAGTGACCACATATTCAAAATTTATTTAATTACGATATGTTTACGTGTTTGGGTTAAAGAAGTCTATATGTATTCAAAATTTCAAATCAATCGTTCCGGTAGATTCGGAGCAAATTGAAACAGAGGAAAAGTCAGACAGGCACACGAGTAATCCTATAAGGGTTCCGATCTCCTTGGAGAAAGAAAGAAAAGTATCAGGTTTAATAAATTAAAAAAGGAACCTTAAGCCTGTTGTGCTCATTGCTATCGCTGGGGAACAGTATATCCGGGAAGAGTCGCTCGAAGCTGTAGCCGGTGTACCGCGGACGATTCTCGACGTAATTGCGCACAGTCGGCTGCAGACGAGCCATGAACGCAGCCGACGGCGTTCCCAGTTGCTCTGTCAACACAACAACATGAGCTCAGTCAAGCGTTATAATATGATGGACCATACCAGGCAGATAGATAGTGGATCTCAGTTGGCTACTAGTACATTTGAAAGGTCTTCATTTTAATTGGTAACAAGCGTCAATTGATAATAATATAATAATATAAATTATCAATTGACGCTAATTTACAGCCGCCGAGGGTCCGGAGGCGGCCGGACCGCAGATGTCATATAAATGTCAAGTGGGAGCCGCCGCTCATATGTATAATATCTTGGGACAACTCACACACGGTCATCCGATCCCAAACTAGGCAGAGCCTGTGCTATGGCAACCAGACAACTGATAAACATACTTATATATTTCTAAATACATACATATTATAGACAAATTACAACCAGACACAGAACAAATGACCATGCTCATCACACAAAGATTTGTCCTGGGTGGGAATCGAACCCACGACCTTCGGTTTAGCAGTCAGGGTCACTAACTACTCGATCGTTGATCTCAGTTGGGTACTAGTATGCCCAACGTATTTGGGTTTAATGGAATTGTCTGGATGGCTTTTATTTTTGTTGGTGGTATCAAGGGTGTAAGAATGCTACGAGGGCAAGGAGATCGTCGGCAACAACAAGCATTGCTGTTGAGTATTACATCAAACTGTGAATTTCTTAAAAATAAATAATATTTTTTCATGACATAACTTTCCACTGCAACCATTTAAAGCATTAAATTAAGCATATTTATTGTTAATACAAAATTTTGTTACCAATATTATGCGTTTCATTTTCATGATTCGGCAGAATACCGGATGGTGAAAAAAAGTAGCTGAATAGACCAAATACCGAATATTCGTGGCATCTCTAGAAGCATTCTAGTTGGCATCAAGGATGCAAAAGAGACCAGAAGGGTGGATAGTGGATCTATTAGTTGGCTACTAGTACACTACACCAATTTGGGTTCATTTGAACCTTTGTTCGTTTTCTTTAAAGAATTTTAATTTAACATCTGCTGAGCAGTACTTAAACTAAGCAATCGGTAAGATTTGTTTTTGAATAAGCCTGTATATATTTAAAGCATGTTATTCCTTTTTCATCATTCACGCTTAACAATATCACGAGATAACTGGCCACAGTTAATCTGCCGTTGCCTAACTGTGTTGGGGTCGGTTTCCAGTCAACCCAGTAACTGGGTAATACGATACCCCTTGCAAAGACTGCTGTCAGAGTTTCAGGCTCCTGACTACCCATAACGGCTGTCAAAGATGTTCTTATGACTAACGGCTTAACGTGCTTTCTGAGACATGGAGGAAACTTGAGGTTACCATCTGGATGATGGTCACCGTTTTATTTTTTATCAAAAATTCTCAAACAACTCCTTCCGCTCTGGGCCAACCCACACTTGTTCCTCCAAATGCTCTTTGCGTTCCAGGGCCGCGGTGACTCTTTCGAACAATTCAGCAACTCTGGATGGATGGTCACCTACAGGATCAACCTCGGCAAGCCAAGCTTAACCTGGAACTTCGAGCCGCGCGGCTGTTAAGCTCAACAGTAGCTTATTTTATGTCATTATTTTGTCCCACTGCAGGGCAAAGGCCTCTTTTCTTCCTTCCATTCCTCCCGTCTTTGGGCTAGTGTGGACCAATTCTACCGATAAGCGTCAAACTCGTCCCGCCATCTTCGCCTGGGTCCCCTGCGATGTTGTCAGCCATTTTCTGGAACCTGTGACCTGAGTGTATTGGACAAACAGCTCATGAACTGACCGATAATTTTGTTCCACTGGTCGATGTGGTCCGTCCCCGGGAACAGCACGCCGCCGCGGATCATCTCGCCCATGATGCAGCCCACCGACCAGATGTCCACGTTCTCCGTGTAGCCCATGCCCAGGATCACCTGCCGAACAGAACACATCAATTGTAACCCTACTCGCGATTTAACTTTAATTGGTTCGAATTCAACTGAATGCTTTAACGATTTGTGATTTTATTTTATGTGCGACCTTGCCCGCATGAAAGTCGAAAATTGTCCCAAGGGAATATCTCCCAGGATGAAAAGTATGTCCTATGTCTTATTCCAGGATATGGTCTACCCCTGTGCCAAGTATTATCCAAATTCGTCTAGTCGTCAAGACGGAAAGGGATAACAGATAGACGGACAGAGTTACTTTTGCATTTAATTTATAATTTTAGTTTAGATTTGTTAGGAAGCCTCGCCTACCATTTCTTTGATATCCTAACTAATGTAAAAGATTTCAGAATTGCGAGGTCATATTTGAGGGTAACGTTCTGCATCTGATAAACAGTAAGGAAGCAACAGTAAAAATAATAATGTCGACTTAAAATAAACCGACTCCAATTAATTCTTAACCTTTTGACCACCAGAGCATAAACGCATCGGCGTGCCCCCGACGCCAAGCCACAAATTCGATCTTTTTGTCACATATATGTGACGTTTGGCGTACAGGGCACGCGCTTGCTTGAAATGTATACGTGACAATGGCGTTAAAAGTTCCAAACAAAGCACTTTTCATGCATTTGTTTTAGTTCAATCACATATTTACGGACGATTCTGTAAGCATGTCGAAGTGAAGGCTTGGGTGAAGTGATCACGAAATGAGCTGGCAGTCCATCTTGATTATATGGATTGACAGTCTGCTTGAAAGTATTTTTGTTAACTAACTTATTATTAATTAAAAATGCGTTTTTTTGAAAAAACATTTTTTTTTATATATGTATATATTTTTTGCTATAGTCTCTTTACTTTATTACAAACAGTACGTAACCCTGAAATATGAGCACGCACTTTTGAAAGACCCTGTATAAATGTCAAAGTAAGTTTGTTTGTAACCTTTTCACGTCTTATCGCATTTCGACGAAATTCGGGCACTCGGGTAACCATATACTGGATTAGAACCGAGGATACTTTTTATTCCGGGAATATATGTTTCCTTGGGATGATTTAATACTGACACGCAGACGACGCCGCGGGCGGCTGCTAGTAAGTCTACAGCTATTTATTTAAACTTTATGTACAATAGGGGTATATAGGCGGACTTAATGTAGCAAGGCATTCTCAACCTGTCAACCTTTGGGTGAAATACCCCATTCATCAAAATCGGTTTAGTAGTTTAGGCGCTACGGTGGAACATACATACACAGCTAAAATCGTAACCCTTCTTTTTGACTTTGCCGTAGTCGGGTAAAAGACTTCTGTGTGATACGTGTACAACAAACACATAAAAAAATACAATTTGAGAAGTATAGTGCAGAAGGAGACGAAGGGCGTACCTCAGGCGCGCGGTAGTAGCGCGTGACGACGTAGGGCGTCATCATGAAGGTGGTGCCGGCCGTGCGCGCCAGCCCGAAGTCCAGGATCTTCAGCGTGCAGTCGCTCTTCACCACTATGTTGGACGGCTTCAAGTCCTGACATACAACACAATACATTATACTCTTTACATACTTAATGTTCTTAAAATAGAAGGGTGTACATACGCCAGCACTTCCAAGCTTCAACAATCTGTCAAATTTATTTAATAGATTTTCAACTTTATCGCGAAAGTATTAGGTTCAAGGTTGATTGGGAAAATTTGACAATTCTGGGTAGTTTGATGTGCTGAAGTCTGTACAATAGGTGTCGTCGCTAAAAGGATCTTTTACAGAGAGCCTTTGGATGGATTAGACAGAGAAGCAGAAAATACATATACAGGTGATTTTTTAAAGTGTGAGTGGGAGCTAAAAACACTGAAAGGAGTGTCAAGCCCGATTTTGATGAGAACTAAAACTGCATCATTGGATTTGGTAAAATCGGTTTTCCTGGCCAGGAATCGAACCGGATGATTTTGAAACAAAAAACACAACCTGTATTATTGCACCATTTATTTTTTTATTATTTACCAAATACAAAGTTTATAAAGAATCTTACACAAGACATTTCCCCACAAAACCATTCGAAAGTATCTCTAATAAGTATCAAATTCTGGGTGGCAATTAATGGAAAACTAAATGAATGCGCCCATTTGAGAATAATAAATCCTGCTGTGTTCTAAAAATAATACTATTTTTTGTATTGTAGTTAGCCATAAAGTGCGAAAAGAAACGTAGTACAGACTGTATTAAATGGCAGAAAAATAACTAAGAAACGTCACATGTGGCTGAGTACAAGTACAGACGTTGATAAAGTGGAGTGTGTAACGAGACACGGCAGTGAAGGACGCCATTACATATTTGATCTCCGTACTTAAAATCACTAATAAATACCTCCATTGTTTCAGTCCGAGCTTTATTAAGAATTCCTGTTTTCAAGCAATAATTGATTTTAACACGTAAATCATATGTTAGTACTAGATAACGTATTTTCAACCGGACTACTCTGCTAGGTATATCGAGGGGGAGTCAAAATATCTGCACTATCTCACCCGATGTATAATCCCAGCAAGATGCAGGTGCTTGATGCCGCACAGCATCTGGTAGAGGAGGTAGCTCATGCGCTCGTGGTCCAGGTCCATCTGGATGACCTGGCACAGGTTGGCGTCCATCAGCTCCATCACTAGGTACACGTCCTGGAACTCCTCCAGGCTCTTCTGCGGCGTGAACGCGTTTAGAAGACCGATTATCTGGAAAGTGATTTTAAAAGACGGTTGCGATTATTTCGCAGAGAATGGAAGCCTGGGAGGTAAAGACTCAGTGGAGAGGTAAATATCTGCTATGATATTAATTTGAGTGTGTTCGAAAACATTTTCTGTGACTTTGAATGGACTTCTATAAAAATGGAAGTTTCAATAGGAACGAAAATGAGCCAGCAATAAAGTAGAGAGACATTGGAACTGAAAAATATGCTTTTGTTTAAAACTGTGAAAGGAAGAAAAACAAATGACTCAACAACACAAAGTTTATTAAAGTTTTTAGCTTTTACTTACATTTTTATGATTGACGAGTTTCATAAGTTTGAACTCGCGGTACGCCCGCTTCGCGTGCGTGACGTTTTGAAACGGCCGAGATAGCTTCTTGATGGCGACATTCTGTTGTGTCACGGTGTCGTACGCGGCACTGAAACCAAACATAGTCACCATTCACTAACCGAGCAAGCAATGGATGACGAAGAAGAGAAAATGTCGCTTTTATGCCCGTTCTTTGAGGTACTTTATCGGTCGTTTATCTGTCCGTTAACCACTTTCAACCAATGGCGTTATGACAAATAGGGTTAACGGAAAGATAAAAAGCTCAGAAACCAGGCATTACATAAGGTTCCTACATGCAGGTTGGAATACAAAATAAGGAAAGATAGATTTGGGAACTTGAGTAACCCTTGATGCATGAAGCCAGGCACACAACATGTTGCTGTTTCGGTTGAGTTATTGTTCATTAGTTTAAGGCGCTATGTTAATACTGTAGTCTGTTAGACACAATGGAAAATATCATTTTTTGATTTAATAAATATAAGAATTAATATTAGTTTTCACTATGCAAAGTTAATAGTTGTTAATTCAGTCTATGTTCATGTATGAAATTCCTTGTCCGAGATTATTGAAATTGAATTTTGAATATATGTTTACCATTATGGAGTGATGAACTGATAACCCCCATGAAAGAATACCAGAAAAAAACACAAAAACCCAAACCACCAATATGAAATAATACAAATTAATACCTGAACATGAATAATTCAAATATCTTTATCACATTTTCGATTCAGATTTTATTGACCGAGTTTATTCAAATGTCTCCTTAACTTTAAATGATTCTGAATTGCTGAGAAATAATTTGATTTGTGTCGCGTCATGAACTCGAGAACTAAGATTTAACTTTAACGGAGAGACAACTGTATCACCTGGAAAATTATTGAATGACATTCCCTATTCCTGATGGTGGTAAAACACTGTTGGAATCAATGGTGCAATACAAGACATTCTGCAAAAAAACACCAGTTTGGCATGATAAGTCAGTTTTATTTTTAAAGACTTGGCCCTCACACTGTAACGTAAGTGTATATGGAATTGTGGTCGTGTCAATATTAGTATTAATCCTAAAACCAAAGCAGACGAATACATGTAAAGCGGCGGCCATGTTTGCAAGATGGCGCCCGGTCTTACCACACCATTCCCTGTGCGCCCGCGCCGCGGCTCACTAGCTCAGTGTAACGCGTCGGTATCGTGAACACACTGTCACCAAGAGTGACTGAGTAAAACTGAACCATCTCTAACGGCTAACGTACACTACTGGATCAGCTATAAAAGAAACATTATTTTATTGGTGACTGTGGGCGTAACCAGGGTAGCGACAGTACATGTCAATTCTGGATCATTATTAAGAAGAATAGTATACAGTCATGCCGCGAAGAATAGTACACAAAATCCACTGTCTCCATCACACTTCTGATGAAATGTTTAAATTGCATCAGAAGTGGGATGGAGACAGCGGATTTTCTGGACAGGAAAGAAGCGAATCGAGAGGAAGAATGCTCACTGGTAACTTTGAAGAGACAAGGAGCAAAGTTAAGGCATAACTGTAAAAAAGAGCTTCTTTTGTTTGGTAGCTTCTGGTATGTTATTTTCTGGCTACGCCCACATTGACAAGCCACTACAGTGCATAACATTACGTGTGGTATAATATAGTGTCATAGGTGTGCAATACATGCGTGTGTCACGTGTGTGCGTGCGAACAGGGATGCATCGAGTTGCGATGTTTTGTTCGCAAACTTTGCGTGCTAAAGTTGGCAACAACATTTTACTTGCGTCGTTATTAGAGTTGCTAATTACAGGAGAAGACAGAAATTAAAAAAAAACTGGAAAGTTCTGTTAAAGGGATGTGTGTTGTTGGATATAATAGAATTCTTTTGGGAGACCGTAATCGACTTGAAAAATATTTGTTTAGTAATGCATGTTCCTGAAAAAAGAAAATAAGACTAATGCTTGCTGGTATTGTATATATCACAGCCAAATAGCTTAATCAGCCGTTTAATTGGTTGCCTGGCCTTTTCATTGCACTGCGCCGTATTTCAGAGACCTACGTGACATTTCTGGTTCAATATCGTTTAATGACTTTCCCATGTCACTCATGTTGCTGATAAAACGGCGCAGTTCAATGAAAAGGCTAGGCTTTTAATGAATCGGATGATTTAGCTAGTTGCCTGCGACATATATACAAAGCTAAGGTTTCAGAGTATTCCCAGACTTGTGTAGGTATATACAGTGATATGAAGTCTGAATGTTTAATAGAAATGTATAATTAGCGATAATTGAAAGTGAGCCAACATTATATCATGTTGTGAAGTGCGAGGGCGGAGTTAATGAAATGATTACACGGAGAATTACTTAGTTTCAAAGTATGAGAAATGTTGAGCCTTCTAATTAGAAAACTTACAGCCGGTGCCCCGTGGGAGGTTTTCCGAAATTTCTCAACTTTCGGAGAACTGTCAATCTCGCTAAGATTTTCTTGAGGAATTAACTTGAGATTCAAAAGGACACCGTAACCGTATAATTTCATAAAACAAACCAAAACCGCTTTATTGAGAATGCTTAGCGGAGCTTTGATCGACACGGTGAATGATTTTGTAATTCGAAATTTACCTCCAAACGATGTCTTTCGTATGTTTTAGCTTAGATTGGCATTGAACTTTCAAAGACCATCGAAGAATTACTTTCTTGTATAAATCAATGGAGATAGTTAAATCATAGAAGCAAATTAATCAATTCGAAAAGGATTTGTTTCGCATTTTATACTATCATCATCTGCCTAGCCTGAGAAAAGGCTAGGCAGATGATGATTTTGCACTATTTTAAAAGCGTTAAATAGATCAAAAACTTTTTCCAAATGCTCCAGAATTCACCGGCTAAAAAAAATCTGTAAAAAGAGACAGGCATATAAGAGCGGTGACGAGTTTGAAAGAGACTTACCATACTATTCCCTGTGCTCCGGATCCGATGGGCTTCAAGTTCTGGTAGCGCTTGAGTATGGTGAAGCGTGTGTCGCCCACTTCGACGGTGTAGAAGTGAGGGTGGCGCGGCGGGGCCGACATGGCGGGGGCTGGCAGCGCCGCGTGGGGCATGGACCACCCCTACCTGGCGACACATCACGTATAAGAAAGAGAGAAATGAAAGATAGCCAAGAGGTAGCGAGAACTGTTGAAACTAAACAGTATCATGAGATAACTGGCCACAGTCAATCTGCTTAGCCGTTTCCCAACTATGCTGGGGTCGGCTTCCAGTCTCACTGGATGCAGCTCAATACCAGAAATGTACCTACATGGAGCAACTTCCTATCAGTCCTCCTCAACCCAGTAACTGGGTAATACGATACCCCTTGGCAAGACTGCTGTCAGTTTCTGGCTTCTGACTACCCCTAACGACTGTCTAAGACTGTCTGGACCAAAAGTATGTAATGAATGGTCACCCATCCACAGACCGACCTCGGCAAGCGTAGCTTAACCTAGAAGTTCGACTCGTGCGGCTGTTATTATTAAGCCACTAGCTCGATGAGAAACCGAGATAACAGGTCACAGCCCCACAAAGCACCAGGGAGCATTAGGGAGTAACGACTTTTTTTACCACAATCTTAAGAAAGTGATGATGTCGCCGATGGAGCACGCTTGCCTAGAAGTAACCTCTTGACTTAAATACTAGAAACACAGACTCCGGCAAGAAATTCCACAACTTAGATGTACGTACAATGAAAATATTCCCGAAACGTTTTGTGCGTACCCATACACACCAAAGGTTTTGCAACTTTTTTCTTAGTGACTTTAATTATGTCTTAACATACTAACAAACTGAAAAACGTCAGTGAGGTGGAGGAATTTGCTATGGAGGATTGCTGTGGACGCCCATAGCCCTAGGATACATAGCATCTTAAGATTCTTAAGTCAAACAAATCATGAAGGAAATCTAGGATATCCGAAGATTCAAAGCAAATAATATGTTTGTAGACCACCCAGCGTATTGCAGTCATCCAGAAATGGAAAAGATGATGCAGTTAGCTCCCCTTTCCGACTTACACGTGGGAATAAACTCGTAAATATTAAACTTTGTCTCGACGATGTCACGCCCGCCTTTGAGCGCACATCAAAGGCTCAATTGCTTATTAAAGTATTAATACCCTCAGCGCAAGAGTATTGAACGTTGGGGGGTGTGATCAGTAGTGCAAGCTTTGGGATTGAATACACAACAGCCAGGATTTATATTATACCAGACTATGTCCCATTTTTTATTTGGTGAGGACTTAATGCGTCAGCGGACGGTGTTACCGTAGCAGTATATTGGGCCAAACAAACAACTTAACCTTGGAGGTGAGTACAAGTTTGTCGATGCGGTAAGAAGGGGCATAATTTGAGACACCAGAACAATTTAGTAACAGCAATGTTAGAAAAAACTGCAGGATGTTTTTTGGATCCAACATTTTTGTTTTCACCTGAAGTACATTACTTGAAAAACTCAAATACAGCAATAAAAGTAGTCATCCCATGTCTTAACCCGGGTTATAGTTAACTCGTGTGCCAAGTTTCATCCTAATTCTTTACCCGCTGAGGCATGACCAATTAACAAACATACAGATTGACACATTTATGTTAGGAGAACACAATAAAACCTGTTGTTAAGGACCCTGATTTATCGCTTAGAAGTAGCTTGCAATGTATAGACAGGTCCACTCAAGTCTGTGTGGTACTTTCCTCAAAAGACCATTACAATTATTAACCTTCATTGATTTGACAAGTAATGATTGTATGGACGTCAAAAAAATGGGAAATCATCAAATGACTTCTTTCGCTCTAGGTGAAGCGGAAGAGCGTGTCAGACTTTTACTGGCTATTATTAAAAGTGTTATTTCTGACCTATTTACATAATACAATAAATTTCCAAGTATACTGACTTTTTGTGAATGTATGTATAGAGTGCGCGGGCGCAGTCCATATATTGCGCGCGCTCGGGGTCCACAGCGGCACACGACTTCACTCACTCACGGCTGGTACGGCGGCTGGGATACCAGGCAATTAGGTCTGTTGGCAAAGAAAACACGTGTTTACACAAAAAATAGAAATAAGTATTATTAAAATATACTATTAATTATATTATTAAAACTCAATAGCCTAAACGAGTAAGTTAAGTGTCATGTTTAGCTAGAAAATGATAATAGATCCCCACCATACGCACGGAACGTTTTGGAGATACTTTCATTATGCGTACAGCTGAGGAGTGGAATTCCTTGCCGGAGTCAGTGTTTCCTGATAGCTATAATCTGGGGTCTTTAAGTAAAGAGTAAATAGGTTACTACAAGGCAAGTGTGCTATTTCTTCGACCACATTATCAATTTCCAACAAGTGGGATTGTAATCAAAATAATCAAAATCAAAAGACATTTATTCAAATTAGGCTGAGAGCCAGCACTTTTTGAATCACCAAAGTTCTATATAAAGACAGTCCCCCAAAATGCCCGTCCCCACTTCTTAGTGTTATAGGCTCCGGCAAACGGGCCGCCGACCACAGCCACCGGTGGCTGTCGCGCGCAAAAGAAGGTGGTCGGTGTTACCGGTTTACAGAGGTACTTTTCTACAATTTTTTTATCAATGCTTGTCTTGTATGACAGTGTCCGGTCCCGGAGAAATGACGCAACAAACTCCCTTGTAAAAGCTAACCTACAAATAGTAAAAAGAAAAAACTGGCTCTGTGCGAGTCAGACTCGCGTGCAAAGGGTTCCGAACGAATATAGGTTTTCCGTAAATCTATAGGTAAAGAACGATTATTTGCTTTTTTAAAAATTTTAGGCTCAGTAGTTTCGGGCATAACGGGGGCTAATATAATCAAAACCCTCACAGTAAGCCTTTTCGTTTCATATGTCAAACGATCCAGTTTCAAGTTTTTTGAAATTTTCTAGTTTGTCCCCCAAAACACTCGTAGCGCGTCCGAGTTTGGGGTCACAGAAGTTCACATATCTACGAAATTTCAATAGATCCAGTCCAGTAAATTTTGAGAAAATTGGCTGTGACAGACGGACATACAGATACACAGACACCCGACTGATACTATAAGGGTTCCGTTTCTTACGGATGTGCGGAACCCTGTAAACAAATCAAATCACCTGGAACTATTTGGAAGCTAGCCCATTTTTGCATAAAAAACAGGTACCTAGTTAAGAAATATTAGAAATAATCCTCCACTAATTATGACAAGAACTGTGTACTGACTCGCATTGCTCGAATTTATAACTCGGAATTCTCTGAAGTTGTTATATTTAACTGTAATAAACCGACATTTAAAAAACGAACAATGAAAATTATAAACGTTGAAAATTGACAAGCAACCAATTTTCTTCTTCTTTTTGTACTATCTTTCATTATTAAACCTTTTTTGTTTCATATTTTTCAAAATTGTAATCTAAATCATAATTTAACTTAAACGTAATTTTATTACGTTGTTTAATCAATAAAATAAATAGATGAATCCTTGTCATAACATGTACATAAAAGTCTTCTCTCAGATAAAATGAATAGTTCTAGCCGCTCCATTTTTTTTAACCCCAAACAAAATTTTCCTCTATAAAGAAAATTGATGGTGGTAGTGTAATTCACATTCTAGTTTACGTGAACAAAGTGCTAGACGTCCAGTTTCTTGTGAGCTATCAGTCTTCATTCATAAACGTCGCCCCTGTAGATTACAGACCAGACACCTGCGTTTAATTTTGTCTGGCATACAAGCCTGTTCCAAAATATTCATACTTGAATATTTTGATATTTAATATTCATACTTGAATATTTTGCTATTTAATATTCATACTTGAATATTTTATAAAAAAGTATATTTTAAAGGGTTATTGATACGAAATAATAATTTGGCTTTTTAATGAGTTCCAAAAAGTTATATAAACCTGCAATAATCCTTTGAACGCCCACAGTTCACCTATAAAGGTGAAACTTCGGCGAATTCACGCGAATTAGCAATTTTGAGGGCTGCAAACTTTAAATTTTTATTATAGCTTTGCAGGTGGGCGTGATTTCAGGTTTGTAAAGGTGAGAAACACGGCCGCTCCGGGCGTGTTCTGAGGGTGGCCAGTGAACTGTGAACCTATTCACTCGAATCTGGTGTCAGTTTTACAGTAGGTCGTTCATAGATACTCGTATTGATTAAACCTTGCAAGTTGAACTCCAAGTGGGGTATATAAATATCTGCATGGTTTGGTGTTTAATCTAAAATTTTGGAAGTGCTAAGATACAGGGCCGGTTTCTGAATGAACCTCTTTATAAAACTTTTTTAAATATTTAAATAGCAGATTCTAAATGCAAATTCTGAATAGAAAATTTGAATAAAGAATTTAGGTTTTTTTTTTGTGAATAAGCTTGATAGTATTTTGAGTTAAGAACGTGTCAAACCCTATCCTACTATAATGCCAAAATTTGACAGCTACTTAACGTGACATTTTTAATTCAGGAATCAGGAGACATTCCCAGTCCTCTCAAATCTAAACAATACGGATCAGCAAATCGCAGTCTCCATTTATTGAAGTGTCAAAATTCCAAGACGGCATCTTACAAACATTTGTATTAGCAGAATAGCAGAGCAAATACCCAGACAACAGGGTTATATCACCGATCGTGGCTCGAGCATTCACACAATGGCAAAAGATGGAGTCTGGCTGAATTTACGTTCATGTTTATTAAGATCTGAACAACAATAGACAAGTTTAAACGAGAAATGTTGCGTCGAATGTTTGAGCGAAAGGGCTCGAGTTTGAAACACTGGAACTGTAATTTCTTGCACGTAGTCTGTTTCAGTATGTCTACGATTTTGGTAAGCCTCCTGTCGTAAGGTAAGTATACGTCGCTGCCAAATACTGAGAAAATAAGCAAGGCCTTGGGGGCTCTGGGATCTTGGACTATAAGGCATTTAAATAGAAAATCTCAGCATCCTTCGTCTTTTCACATCAGTGAAGTTGTGCTCTCGCAGGCATGAGCGAGCCTGATTGTGTGGAGCTAATCGAATCATCTACCCTGTAATGCATAGAGGTACGTCGCTGTTTATAATACAAATACACGTTAGCGATTTGGCGGCGATGCTGCTAAGTCGATTTGCTACGCACTGAATCGTTCAGCCAAATCACTATATCGGAAAATCTGTATAAGTAAAGGTATGGTGTTCGTGAATGTGAGATTTTCTTATGAAATCTGTATACTAATTATCTATACGTTTGTTTGAAAGCGCTAATCTCTCGAACTACCAGTCGGATTTGGTAAATTATTTTTGTATATGATAGCCACATTCATGAGGAAGGCTATACGGGAACGGGGAAAAACGGGATATGCGCGTACGAAGTCGCGGGCAAAAGCTAGTACTAATATAACAAAGCTGAAGAGTTTGTTTGAACGCGCTAATCTCTGGAACTACCAGTCGGATTTTGGCAACCATTTTTTGTATATATTATATACAGGCTATACGGAAACGGGAAAATACGAGATATTCGTGTACCAAGTCGCGGGCAAAAGCTAGTATTATAAATGCGAAAGTGAGAGGGCCAATTATTCTACTAATTACTAAGCAATGTTCACATTCGCATCTCAGTCGCAATGTGTCAAAAATGTATGGAAATTGAGGCTTTTTTGACAGATGGCGACTGAGATTTGAATGCGAACGTTGTTCCAACAATATTAGAATTGGCACCGAGTTTGTTTGTTTATTGCCTTTTCACGTCTTAACAGCTGACGACTTTGGGTACAACTTAGCATACGGGTAGACCATGTTATGCTTAGAACATAGGATACTTTTTATACCGGGAGTGTGTTCCCTTACTCTCTCGGGATAATTTCCAATATGCCGCGGAAAAAAACGTGCTGCGCCGACCCCAAGTAACATGGGACAAGGACAGGAAGATGATGACGATGAGAGTGAAGCCGCGGGAGGCAGCTAGTACAATGATAACTCTCATTATTTAATTGCATATTAAGTTTATTCTTACTCCTCCACTGTTTGGTGGTCGTTTAGTTGATTCAAGTTTGCAGGAGCTGCAGGGGTTGCAAAGAGTGCTGGGATTGTCAGAAAATAAAAGTTATAACTTTTTTTTTTCACTTATCCTGATATTCATCAAATGGATGGACCCTAATCTTATTTCAATCTAGCCTTGTCTATAGACTAATAAGTAATTTAATTAAAACCTGAACTGTTATTATTGTCTTTACTAAGAATGTGGCCAATAGCACATTTCTTATTGTCTCTACTATGGCGTATTATATATTGTAACTGAAGGAACATTATGGTAATGAACAAAGTTTGAAATAAATCGTAAAGCTAAGCCTGGCTCTAGGTATAGATGACTACTTGAGTCTCCAATCATAGTGATTGCCCGGGTCTCTCGTAAACGTAACATTGCTATTCCGAATCCCACCTAAATAATAATTATCCGGCTCAGACTTATCGACTAAGTCTTAATTGATATTACTAATTTACAGCGGGCACTTCAATATACCTATTCAAATAGTACTTGTATAAATCTGTGTTCAGTTGTTTAATTTTGTAGACAATCTATTTTTGGGTTTACTTAGGTTTGGGTTTAAATTGAAATAATTTGATGTACCTAACAGCAAGTTCTACTAGTACCAATGATTTGGTAACTAACCATACTACTCGCGTACGAAGGGTTCCGTACCATTATCTATAAAAACGGCAAAAAAATCATGTTTGTTGTATGAGAGCCCCCTTAAATATTTATTTTATTCTGTTTTTTAGTATTTGTTGTTATAGCGGCAACAGAAATACATCATCTGTGAAAATTTCAACTGTCTTACTATCACGGTTCATGAGATACAGCCTGGTGACAGACGGACAGAGAAGTCTTAGATTAGGGTCCCTTTGGGTACGGAACCCTAAAAATGGGAAAAGATTGAGACCCTCACATTATGCCCTTTCTGTTATAAAAACGTTATGTTTTTAACTTTCTAATATGTTCGCAAAAATGTGATCGCGTACTCAGTATTGTCTTAACGTTACGCTCAGTGTTTGAACCACATCATTTCATATGTGTAACTCAACTAAATCGTTCCAGTATTTTCGGAAAAAATTGGCTGTGACAGACAGACATACACCCGAGTGATCCTATTAGGATTAGATTTGACAGAATTTTGGAACCCTAAAAATACTGAAAATGTAATGAGCATTATTAATATTAACATCCATTTCAAACTCCCATCAGCAGCGGCAGAAGCCCGAGACATAGCAGACGAGTTAAATTTTAATTTAAAAGCTAATTTACAGTCGCCGAAGGTCCGGAGGCGGCCGGACCGCAGATGTCATATAAATGTCAAGTGGGAGCCGCCGTTCATATGTATAATATCTCGGGACAACTCACACACGGTCATCCGATCCCAAACTAGGCAGAGCCTGTACTATGGCAACCAGACAACTGATAAACATACTTATATATTTCTAAATACATACATATTATAGACAAATTACACCCAGACACAGAACAAATGATCATGCTCATCACAAAGATTTGTCCTGGGTGGGAATCGAACCCACGGGCTCCGGTTTTAGCAGTTAGGATCACTAACCACTTGACCAACAGGCCAGTCAAGTATGTAACCACGTTACATAAGTTTATTATTTCCATGTGGAATTCTCACATTTTTAAGATTACAAATGGCTTCTTTAGCCATAAAATACGTTTAGAGTGTGATTCTGATTATATAGTAACTTCTGCCAGCGCTTTCGCTCGCGTAATAGTCGAAAATTATCCCGAGGGAATAATACTCGCAGGATGAAAAGTATCCTATATCCAATGCCGGGACATGGTACATAGTCCGCCGCGCGGCTCGCGCTGCCACAAGGCTTGCTGTCCGTTTATACTACTTATGTTTAAAATACATTTTTTTTTTTTAAGGATGGGAAATCATCAAATGACTTCTTCCGCTCTGGGTGGAGCGGAAGGGCGTGTCAGACTTTTACTAACTAAAACCCATCCGTGTTCCTTCTAAAGCCCTTTGCGTTCCAGGGCCGCGGTGACTCTTTCGAACAAATTCCGCAACCCTGGCATGTTTAAGATACCTACACACTTTTTTATAATAAAGAGGAAAGATTTGTATTTTTGTATGCAACGAATAAACTTAAAAACACCTGGACGGATTTGAAAAATTCTTTCAGCAATGGATAGCTACATTATCAGCGAGTAACATAGGCTTTATTATTATTACTTTATTTCCGTACTCTCACGGGAACGGGAACTACGCGGGTGAAACCGCGTGACATCCGCTAGTTATTAATAAAGTTCTGTATGGTGTCAGACGTAAAAAAATAGTACCATCCAATCTCTTCCCGTGGGTGTCGCAAGAGGCGACTAAAGGACTCACCAGAGAATGGGCAGCAGCATTCTCTGTGCATTGCAACAGCTACACTGCGATCGCTACCTGCCCGCCAAGCGTGGCGATTATGGCAAACTTTGGGGGAGGCCTATGTCCAGCAGTGGTCGTCTTACGGCTGGTATGATAATGATTAATAAAGTTAGGATTTTGGTAACATTGATAATAAGAAGGTATTTGTACTTTCATCCTTTAATGGCAAAAACGTTTTCAACGGTAAATTGCTTTCAGTTACCTTGTGGCGCGATGAATAGAATTCTTGCCTGTTCCTGGTTTTTCTCTATTTCTTGTTTATCTTTTCTTAGTGAAGTTATAAGAATAGAGTTTTATGAAGCTAATCCATTCATTTTACTTTTCGAAACTTAAATATAAAGCTGGGTACTGACCTGTGTTACGGGGCGTAATGTTACATGGTACAAAGCGAGTATTCATGCAGTCAGTACGTGGAAACGAGCACGAACACGCACATGTTACTCGGATTTTAGGACACGGCGTATCGGACCATGCTCGCTGCGAAAGTTACATTACGGCACGTAACACCGGTCAGTACCCACCTTTAAAATACTATCCAAGTGTTAGTTTCCCTACCAACATAGAAACAGAATAAAGTTACTAGCGAGCGCGACTCTACTCGCGGGCCGACTTGACTCGCTCCAATTACACCGCACTCGCCTCGTACTAGCTCGCACTCGACACCGTTGCGGCCACTTAAGCGCCAGTTCAGAAGCGAGTAGCTCGACTTGTGGCCTCACAAACGCTACCTTTAAAACAAGGCACTGTATGTTAGTCGATTTCAAATTGTAATATTTATTGGCTGTGGTTAAGAACCGCTAAAATTTTCGTCATGAAAAAAAATATATTCTGAGCCTTAATTTTCTTCGATAAACATTTTTTTCATAAGCTTTTGACTCAATTCTACTATAACGAATAGGCCTATTCCTGGCAGACAATATATTATATTGTCGTAAAGATTCTCAGAACCTTCAGTAAGTCTATGTAGGTCACATATACACCCAACTAATCTTTTTGTTACAAAAATCAATACCTACAGCAAATGATTAATGAGCTAACCTCGTCCTACTTGGTTCAGAAAATATGGAGGTTCTCACCCAAATCAATGACAATTTCATTCACCATTTATCTTTTCAGACATCCTATTTATTATCCCATCAGCTTCAGTACGCTACTCCATCTTTTATCCAATCAATCTATCGCAGAATGCTGGACACATGCGTGTTCCAAAATTGAATGAGAGTTGACCAATTCAGTGAAGTCAACTCACTTCACTGAATTGGTCAACTCTCATTCAATTCCAATATAATATCATTTTACGCAAAGGCGCAAAAATGTTGGGGTACTCTCTGAATAAATAATTACTTTTCCCGACTCGAGTACTCCCGACGGGTGGAGTGGAACATAGCTCATTCGTTCATTCGTTCGCCGCCATTACTGGTGAGCGGAGTGAACGGGCCCCGGGGAGTGAATGGAAT
The DNA here is from genome assembly GCA_905163435.1 of Mamestra brassicae. Classification (NCBI taxonomy): domain Eukaryota; kingdom Metazoa; phylum Arthropoda; class Insecta; order Lepidoptera; family Noctuidae; genus Mamestra; species Mamestra brassicae. Next base: position 17,635,870 of record LR991003.1, on the reverse strand, counting down.
CACGCCGACGATATAACTGCTCAGTGATTGGCACACCAGGACCAGAGGAGCTGTTAGTGGCAGACCTGGTAATGGACTGCAATTGAAGGATTTATTGCTCTTTTGAGAAGTGAATAAAAGTTGACGTCAATTGTAATGGCAATCGGAAGTTCATACTTTGTAAATTACATGTTTTCAACGTATGGACAGCTTCAGGCACAATTCAGAAACATTTTTTCTTATTTTGTAGTTAAAAAATATTTTGACTTAGTTTCTTTTAATACTTTTTTTGACGGCACGGTTGGCGCAGAGGTTGAGCGATTGACTGCTGCGCTGCGTGTCGCGGGTTCGATTCCCGCACGGAGCAAATAATTGTATGGCCTATAGATAGTTGTTCCGGGTCTGGCTGTATGTATGTGACTTTGTATGTTTGTAAACGCACCCACGAGACAGGAGAAATTCCTAATTTGGTCCAAAGTTTAAAAAAAAATTACTTAGAAGATATTTTAATAGAAAATAAATTATGAACAAACAAAGAACCATTTCTTCTTGCTTTTGTCATCTTTGGCTCAGCAAGATCTTTGCTTTAAAATGGAAGCATGTGCCTTTTCTTAAACTGTCTGGAATAAGGTGGAAAATGAACACTTGATCAGACAATTTTCCAATTGATTTATCGAAAAGTAGAAAATAGATTCCGAGGATTGTGTTCAAAGTATTATCTTAGCAGAAATATTACAAAACCAGCTCAAGTCTCCTCCAAATATAAAAGCGATCAATTGGAAGAAGATCTGGTTGTGTAATAGTCGATTCAACACGGAGTCCCGCCTGACACGATTGTTACCAGCACTAGGGCTGGCAACACAGGGTGAGAAAGTCTCAAGAGACGGAAATGTTATGGACGTATATTTTGCCATTGAAGCTGGTATGGGGTTTTTCCCAAAGCATTTACTGGTTAAATATAACATCTATTTACATAATCTCCTATAAGAGGTAACTGTTCTCTTTTAATGAATGGGCGAAAATAATATTGCAGCGGATAGCTTTTATTCCGCGGTTTCGCTTCTATTCTACAGGAACCGAGCGTTTTATGGGATAAAAATAATTCGACGCAACAATAGTGCAACTTACTATCAGCGAACGAATTTTCGAAATCAGATCACTACATTAGAGATCAATGTATTGTATCTCTTTATACTATTAAGACTATTAATTAAATTGGAATTTAAGTAAATATAGTATTTTATGTGTTAAACCCCCTGAAATGCAAAGGGCTTTAGAAGGAACACGGATGGGTTTTAATCAGTAAGAGACTGACACGCCCTTCCACTCCACCTAGAGCGGAAGAAGTCATTTGATGATTTCCCATTTTTAAAAATGTTTTAATCCAGGTTATAAACTACTGTATCAAATTTCAGCACAATCCGTTCAGTAGTTTTTGCTTGAAAGAGTATCTAACAAACAGCCATCCATTCATCCTTACAAACTTTCAAGATAAGTAGTATAATAAGAATAAGGAAAAATGGAAGTTTCCAGGAAAATTTACATCACCAGTTGGCGCCACATAGGCAAGAGGTCCTCGTTCTTGAAACAGTGACTTAAACGTAAACATGACAATTAAACAAATGTCATAAAACATAAGCGTTTTGACAGGTGCGTGGACCTGACGCCTCGGTGCTGCCATCTGGTGCTCGTCATTTCAGGAAACCCGCTGGTTGGAGTTTCTTGTCCGTTATGGAGTTTCTTGTCCGTTCTTCTCCATAAGAATCTACCTTTCCGAATGGACAGTAGAGTCACTTTATTAATGTAACATTATTATTTTACTGAACTATAAACGATGACGTTCAAAAGTGCCGTTTAATGGCCTAATTGAAATAAACGTTTTGACTTTGACTTTGGTCTCTTTGCGTGAATCCTGACTTCTGACCGCCAAGCGAGCATCGCTCTGCGAGTATCGCTGCGCTAGTATTATCTTTGATAGCTCTTGTCGCTGAGTCAAACTAGTGGTTAGAGAGTTCTCGCCGGCAGTGTGAACAGCCAGCTATCGACTATATGTGTATCTTTTACTCACACGGAATCTATATCTTTGGCCAGTTACCTCAGCGAGAAAATAGTCGATAGTTTATCGCTTCCTCGTCGGGCCAAGTGCCTAACATTAACACAAATCCTGCAAGACCAAAACTACAGAAGCCAAACAACTAAACCGGACCCAAGTGTTCCTAATCCAAATATATCGTTGTGAAGCCTGCCAGCCCTAATGGCCGCCGAAAGAAAGGTGCCACACACCTTGGCAGCCCGCCAAGTCCCCCGGCTTTGCTTACACGATAAATGTACCGTATTTACATTGAACATTTACATTTAAGGCGGGATCATTTCGTGAACGTTGTGGTTTTAAATAAAAGGAAATTAAAGAATAACACGAAGTGTACCCAAACTTAATTGTCAGTAAGAAGTAATTTGCGTTGTATTGTGGAACCACGAACTAATTTCTTTCCTACTTTAGATGACAAATCGTTTCTGAAAAAAAGTACAGCGCATGCATTATTTTAAAGGTATAAAAAATATTCTCGACAATAGATTGATTCACTGAAATGGTGACGACCGTTTCAATTGAAAATCCGTCCTAATATTGTAAATGCGAAAGTAACTTTGTCTGTATGTTTTTTACCTCTTCACGTCTCAGCGGCTAAACGGATATGGATGAAGCTTGACACATGGGTAGACCATGTCCCGGGAGTATATTCCCTTAGCATAATTTTCGTTTCACATGCGGGCGGAGCCGTTGGCAGAAGCTAGTCGGCATATAAATCAAAATGGCCGACCTCTAGTCTACTGTGCGACTGAAGTTCGTTCTCAAATAGTCGCCCAGGGGCTATTTGTTATGTATTAGACCACTTTGTGGCCCTAATTCATAATTTCTAAGCCATAACCTCCTTCCTAGTTCCACGGAGCGCGTCCAGGGAAATGAATGCAAAATCCATTGTAAACCAGGAGATACAGAACTTTACCACGGAGGGACTTCAATTGTAGGACTATGAAGTTAGAGTCTAAATTCTGTTGGATGACTGATGGATCAGAGTTGAAGACTATTCTGTAAAATTTTTATTCGACTGCGGTCGCAGTGGACATGGTTTAGTGTTCTTAATCGATTTGATGAAAGTTTATATCGGAATAGTTAATGGATGTGGGTTTCATAATGTGGAAATAGAGTGTTTTGTAAAACTTCTCTTTAAACGTTATTGCTGTACCTTTATAACCGACTTAAAAAAAGGAGGATTTCCTCAATTCGGTTTTTTTATTATTTTTGTTAGTAACCTCTACTTTTATGTGAAAGGACCTACTATCCGATTGTTCCATAGAAATTTCATCAATATTGGTTCAGTAGTTTAATTTTTAAAACAAAATAGCTTAAAAAAAAGTCTTCCAAGTAAACGAAATTGCGTATTTTGTTGTACGATACCACTAAAAAGTGAAAATTAAAAACTATTAAAAAAAATACATATGTCATCCAGGTAAACGAAATTGCGTATTTTGTTGTATGATTCCACTAAAAAATAAAAAATAAAAAACTATTTTCCAAAAAATACAACCGACTTCCAAATAAAAAATACTGATTTTGGTTGTGTCTTCATATCTTAACACCGACTTACGAAATTTAAGTTGTTTTATACTTTGTAGTGTTTTATCCCAACATTTTGAACTAAGACAAACGACATTATGGTCAAATAAATAACATAACGATACCTCGATGCTCACAAAACGGTGGAGGAACAAATCGTGGGGAAACCGACATGACCTAGAACCAAGAAAATAAAAAATGAACCTATCTAAAACAATCGTCAATAAGGATCCAAATTCGAATTAACACTAAATCAGTCAGGGTCCCTGTTCAACGCATCGGGGTGTAGCGGGGATGTGGGCCTCCAAGCGACCGGTGGCCTTCCAACGACTACGGAGCCATTTGTGACAACGACGTAGATAACAATCTGACATAACTAAATACGGTAATTTGTTGTTTAAGCGATTCATTTGAGAATTTTTTTTTCGTAGTTACCTTTTGGAAACGGATGATTAATTGTTTTTCGGCGTTGTAAACTTTATTCCAAACTAATTGTCGTTTAAAAAATTGATTGAGACGAAGTTCAGACGTTTGAAGTTCATATTTATTAGCAAAACAAACTCTCATTTCAGGATAACCCAAGAGGATAGTGTGTTTCTTATCTATGTTTTTGTTGAAAATACAAAGTATAACAAAACAACACAGTAGTATAACATTTCAATCCTATCAACAACTTCACTGAGTGACCAGAAGGCTCGAGTTACTGACGACTTACGTAGCCAGGGCATGTGTGATTGGATCAATAAATTGATTAATGATTATTTTATTGACTTCAAATCTTCTTTCGTCACTTGAACCTCTAAATTATTTAAAGGGTCACAAATGAACCAACACATCAACACGTTAAAAGCTCCGTGGATTAGTATTTCCTGGCTCTAATCTGACGCGTAGGCGCAGGTGCTGCTCTCAAACCCGCGATAACTGAGGTAAATTCTCTAAGTCGCAGTAGCTTTCGGGGTTTACAGCTTTAATGTGTTTTGGGTGTAAACCTTATTGACGTTTTTGAAGTTGGTTTGGCCCACAAGCTATGTTGCTACATTCACTGTCTCGTTTGAGATTATTCACACTTTAAGTCAAGAGTGAATAGGTTACTTCTAGGCAGGCGTGCCCCATCATCGACCACGTCATCACTTTTAATCAGGTAATAATAAAAAAGAGCAGGGCTTTATATTTCAATATTGTATTTTATTACGAGTGGTCATGGTACCCATCCTTATGAACAACTTTTGAAATAGGACCAACCCTAAAATCGCGAAATAAAATCAACTGCCCCATACATTTATGTTTGCATAACTCGACATCTCGACACCGCGCAGCTATTTATTTTTCGTCATTTCATGGTTGGTCCGTAAAAGTTGTTCTTAATGACACCGCGCAGATATTTATTTTTCGTCATTTCAGGGTTGGTCCGTAAAAGTTGTTCCTAATAATAAGAACAAATAACCCTTTTACACTTTATATTGCCGATAAAATATGAAAGTTTTGTAACCAGCGCTGTGGCTTTGACTCGCATACAATTCCAAGCATTATGCTATGAATTCTTAGCGGTAGGTATGTGACACATTAGGAGCAAACAAACTAAATTTCCTTCTTTTTTCTTAAGCTTAGTTAAGTTGAGTGTACCCTTTCACATAACTACACGCCATTAATTTGTTACTCAGAAACGTTCGAAGTCGTACGCGGAATATGCTGATGCTCAACCGAATTTACTGTCAGAATCAAACCTCCCACCGCATAAAACGATAATAAAAGCAATGTACCAGAGAATGAGTGGTATAATAAACCTAGATCCACTCCAGTCTATGCCTAGGTCTTCGAATTTAAGCAGTAAAGCGGCGCAGCGTCGACAGAATCCTAATTTAAATCTGGCAGTAACGAGCAGCGCGGGTTGATTAACTCGCTTAAGATTAAACCTGTTACACTTATTAGCTTACATAATTCCCAAAGCCTTTGAATTGGGATTTGGGTAGAGAAGCGATTTTTTAATTTCATCAGGGTAACTAGATTTTACTGGTAAAAGCGTTCGTCGTAGTTTCCATATCGATTTTCGAGGGTTCGTGCCCAGACAGGCGCTAAAATTTGTGTTATTCATTTTATCACCACTGTTCTCATAACGATACAGGAAGTCATTGTGAGGAACTGTACATGTGATGATGTGACATTTAATAATCCGGGCTGTGTCCGCATGGTGGACCAGCTGGTCTATACTGTAAACATAACAGCGTTGTTAACTTTGGTTGAGTGAGCTTAACGTGATCATCCCACCTTGATTTGATGGATTGACAGCTCACTTCACCTAAGTCTTCACGGTGAAACTTCTACTGGATAGATAGCACTACCGATCCCTCTTTCAGAGAGGACGCTTGTGTCACAGCAAGGCTGATTATGCTTTCGAAATAGTCTAAAGTGGACTTCTCAAGTGCTATCAATTCTAACACAAATTGCCCCGTAACTAATCCAGAACTACGCGTGTAACATGCGGTCGGCTTAGTTGCAACATAGTAGGGCTAGTTAGCCGGGCTATGACACTTAACACTGACTTATTGCTTCAACATAGTCCGTTCCAGATTATCGTTTGACGAAGCACTTGCTCCAAGTTAAATGTTGCTTCTACATCATGCATGTAACTGGAGTTTGCTAAATCATTTTGTGATTTTATAACTGGGCCAACGGAAAATTCAGTTTGTTTGGCTTGACAAATATGTATAAACCAATGAAAGCATTTAATTGGTTAAGCATTGCCATACATCGTGGTAATGCCGCTAGCCCTTTGGGCACATCGGTGAACAGCGATCCGAAGGAAGTTTTCGACAATATAGTTAACAGTCTCCTTTATTTAAGTGATCAAACACTTATATTTAGTTATGCTTTTTAAATATATGTTTGTTATACATAATTCAATTGTTTTACTCAAAAAGTATTAAATTAAAAGATAGGTGCAACGATTGTACCACATTACTCCGACAAACAAAATCCCGACGAACGCTATCTCGACAGATCAGTTTACCGACCTGCAGTAGACCGATAGAACAGTACCCACAATGTACTACGAACGACTTAATTTTCATGAATAAATCGCCACTCTTCCACGTATCCAAAAATATCTGAAGCCAAATTCGAAGCCGTGCCTAAAATGAGAGGAAAAATGTCCGCCGCCGTATCAGAGCGAAGGCTCGATTTATCAGCGCCGCCTCAATAATTTATTTTCCCTTTTCGAGGCTCCGTTCAGAATGTAATCTGACTTATTCCGTATTATCGATGATTATCGAGCTCACCAGGGAGCTTTGAGCTTGGACTCCTTCTGACATATTTTTATTTATGGCCCGAGATTTCGAAACGATATCAGTTTTTGTCATTTTAAAGAGAGATATATGTTACTACGCACGAACGCGCAGCCAATTTTTATTGATAACAGTATTAGATCCCACAGCGAGTGGGGTGATGTTATCGCTGCTCAAATGGCACAATTGATATGATATTAAGCTCAATAACTTAGAATTTGACTTGACTTCAAATCGAATATATTTTGCTCCACGTCAAATCGTCAAATATATTACGAGGAATTGAACATTATTGATTTTCACGTAATGTTGGTTTAATATTAGGTTTCGCTTTGCGAATGAGAATTGCTCCTACGTTCCGCGAACTAGCTTTTTAGGGATCCGTAGTAAATAAGGAACCCTTATAGTTTCGCCATGTCCGTCCGTCCGTCTCTCCGCGGTTTAGCTCAGAGACGCTTAGCACTGGAAAGTTGGAATCGCCGACAAAGTGATAAAATAAAATCATGAAAAAAAATATTTTTACGGTAAAGTGACGATGTTTTTTTCATCGTCTAATCCATGGTGTGGGGTGTCGTTGGATATAGGATATTAAGCTTTAAAGTGCTAATTGTTGTTGGAGTCCCCCCCCCCCTCTGCCAGCTAAACGGTTGTTTTTGGAGACGTGAAAAATTCATGGCAGTGGCATATATAATGAATTTAAAGGGTCACTGCTAAGTAGGCTTTACAAATTAACGAGTAATAATCGACCAACCTGTAAAGTGTAACTGGATAATTAATATTTCGTAATAATTCCATAGAAAATGACTTAAGCTTGCCTCGTAACGTTGCAATCTTTAATAAAATTTGCTATTGATTTTCTGTCATGGTTTACGACACGGGTTACTACGAAACCCTTGACTGTGCGTGGCCCGACACGGACTTGGCCGGTTTTTTTTATCATGCCAGGTTATTTCAGGGTAAATAAAACATCTGCCTACATTGCTTTTTATTAATTGAAGTCGTCTTACGAAAACAAGTTTATTTTTTGAAGTTAACTTCTTTAGCAGCATTGTGCAGTTTTTGGGATAGGTAAAAAATGTTAAGCTCGCGTCAGGACACGTGACCTGATCGAAAACTCGTAAGACGGAGGGAGAGTAGCGCCGTGAAGTGTTAAATTTTTTATGTAATATAAATTGTCATGTTTGTGTATGACAGCTCTATAAATGAATATTTTATTTATAGCAACTCGTGCGAAATTATTCCCTAACTATTAACTATATAAAATATCAAAAATGCACAACGTTAATGTTCAAGTTTTCACTTCTGCCGGCACTCCCGGAGTGCAACCCGTTGTTTTTTTTTAAACTTTTCCCCACACTAGGAATTTCTCCTGTATCGTGGGTGCGTTCACAAACATACAAAGTCACAGCCTGGCGAACTGGCGTTCTTTAGTCAGCTTGTTCGTACACCTACGAAAACTGCTTGCTATGACGATGTTTCTCTGTAACGATCACCCACGGCAACACAAAGCGATAAACAGCATATTTTCCACAAAACATCCTCTGAATATTCCCACAGTTTACGACCACATTCCGTGAGTGTAATAAAGTATTACGCAACAACTGAATGTAAACTTACCATAAGCTGCGCGTGCTCATGTTGTGTCTAAATGGCGTCGGGTATGCTCACCCCCTCTGCAACAAACGTTGTCATGTTAATACGAGCTGCCAAAGAGTAAATATGTAACGTGTTACGTAAAAGTTGGTGTACTTTTTTTTTAAGGATGGGAAATCATCGAATGACTTATTCCGCTCTGGGTGGAGCGGAGGGGCGTGTCAGACCCTTACTGACTAAAACACATCCGTATTCCTTCTAAAGCCCTTTGCGTTCCAGGGCCACGGTGACTCTTTTGAACAAATTCCGGAACCCTGGCAGGAGTAAATAGGTATTACGTAACAGTTGGTGTACTGCAATCATCATTAAGGTAAATGAAAATTATGTTGAGGTACAGTTTTGTTAATATTTTATTGTTAGAGCTTCATACCCATAGTAGGTTATGATGTGGTTTGGGAGATTGTAGATATAGCAACATACCTATTTATTTATTTATTTACTTGATCGAAGGAGAACCATCAGCTATAACAGATGGATAATAATTGTACAAAAGACATAGAGCCAATTACAGGTTCTCACGGATAAAAACAGAAAAAGTAGTAGAACACTTAGGATCACTAACAAGCACGATAAAAAAGAATTTGTATATCACTTAGGTACAATAAACACTATGCACTTTTAAAAAAGCCAGCGTTCAGCCGAGTGCGTGCAGAGTAGGTTTTAGTGGTAAATGGGTCAAATGAGAACTTTTTACATAGAATCATCACAGCGTTAATTCGTTGGATTCGTTTTTTCTTAATAACTTTGTTTAAGTGTATGTATGTATCTATGTATTTATAATTTTATTTTATTTTACTTCTCTCTATTTTTAGTTATTTTTTTAAGTTGCACCTGCCATGTTGTCTCTGCACCACCCTAAGGTCGACTGGTAGAAAATGCCTAAGGCATTAAGTCCGCCTTTGTACAGTGATTTTACTTGTGCATAAAGTTTTAATAAATAAATAAATATTAAAGTCTCTAAATTAAGTGTTATAACATGACAATATCAACATAGAATACATAGAAAGCGTTACCTAAACCTTCAAGTTGGGATTTAATCAAAATATTTTCGAATTTTATAATTAAGACACGCAATGTGAACTTAAGTGGTATGTTTGCTGCCAGGGTTACGGAATTTGTTCGAAAGAGTCACCGCGGCCCTGGAACGCAAACGCAAGGGGCTTTCGAAGGAACACGAATGGGTTTATGGTCAATAACAGTCTGACACGCCTTTCCGCTCCACCCAGAGCGGAAGAAATCATTTGATGATGTCCCATCCTTAAATCCTTTTTCTTTGGCCTTCCTCTCCCTGTCCACCCATCAACATTTATATTCATAACTCTTTTAGTTACGTGCATTTCATCCCTCCTCTTCACATGACCATACCAAGATAAGCGGTTCCCTTATAACTTTTCCGTCACTGGCGCCACTTTGAAACTACCTCTATACAATAAAGTACTAGTAGGTTTACAATAAAGTACTTAATAATCTTAGTAGACCCTGTCGGGCACATCATTGCGCCTTATTTTATAACTTAATACGGAAAAGAAAGTTACATATTGTGTCCTAAAAAATCTAGGACACGCATTGGCATCGTTACCTATGTTATTTATGGTAAGAAAATAACAAAACCCCACGCAATGTTCTAGTAGGCGATATTTTATTAATCTCAGCACCGAACACCGGTGTTGTAGCAACTTTTTCTACTTTATGCCTGTATACTGACGTTTATAGTCGCAGATTAAATCTGTGTTGCGTGAGTAATGTGCAATGAACACGCAAATCAATTAATACACGATAATGTTGTACAGGGTTCTTTATTTTGATCTATGTTTTATAAATGTATTTCATTGCATTCTATTCCAAATGTTTTGAATTAACTTTTAATGTTTGTCATTTTTGTTTCATTTAAATCTATTGACATGTTATTAATTCAGTTTTAATTGCAATGTTTAATCTATTGACATATTATGAATTCAGTTTAAATATTTTATCTGTTGACATTGTTACTAATCCATTTTTTCAGTTTTATTAATTTCTTAATGTGTTTAATTTATTATTTATTTGAAGTATTAATGTTTAAAATTAGATGTAAGTAATATTTCAAGGCAGCACTATTGATCTGGTGAGCGCTTTGTACGCCTAAATTGTCATGTGCATTAGTTATTTTGTTATTAAGCTTGTTTTAAATTGTGCAATGTATGTGATGTGGCTGTACTTAATTTAAATAAATAAAAATCTGTAAAATTTATGATTTTAAACAAATATATAATAAAAAAAGAAACCGGCCAAGTGAGTTTCTGAATTGAAAATTTAATGATAATGATTCCGGTGTAGGGTATGGAGCTACACAATATGCACAACACTATCCACTTTCCAACGCATCATGATGGCTTTGCACACGTCCTAGTAGTCAGGAACCGAGGTCTAAACTCAGAATATCAAAAGCTTAAAAAACTACTTTTACATGTACATCACTACATACAATTTCCAAGATTAACGTTCACTTAATAAATAGCCAAAAAAAATTGTATGGCTAAAGTGTTCCTAACCTTCGCCATTTATAATTCCCTGCTAATAGCGCCATCTGTCGTCATAATTTATTCGATTGCTCTTAGCGAGCCGAGCGGATTACGCGCAGAAATGGGTTCAATGAATTAAATTAGAATTCTTCTTCGCAGCCTGACGCTTGCTTGACCTATAATGGCTTGGATAAGGTCTTAAGGGTTGGCAAATACATTCTAATTCCTAACATTGTTAACGTTTAATTTTTATTTTAAAGAGGGTGAGTTTCCTGCACGTTCTTCTCCATGGAGATCTACGCTTTGGAACGTGCAACTAGCTTCATGTCGTTGACCGGCTTTGACAATAATTCAAAAGTGCCTGTTAATGGTTTAATTGGAATAAGTGCTTTGGGTTTGTTTCATCTATCTAGCCTATATTGTCCCACTGCTGGGCAAAAGGAATCCCTTTTCCACACAATTCTGTCTGTTGATAGTGCGGGCCAGTCTCTCGGTAGGAGTCGAGTGCGTCCCGAGATCTTCGCCTTGCTCTGCCGCGATGTCGCCTGTGGGTAACACTGTACTTCTTGGCAAGACTGGATTAATTATTGCCCAACAGGCTGTTTATGTTTGATATTTTTAATTACATTCAGAATAAGTAGGAATGTCACAGTTGTTTATGATTTCTAAAATATATTTTATTTATTTAATTTCACGATATTTACGCCTGCCACAGAATTTTTAACTCAAATGCTGAAACATAAATACATGAATAACCAAAATGTTTTGTTTTGATATATATATATATTTTTGTTTTGTTCACGCTATCTATTCTATTCTAAAACTAATTAATTTAACAATACATATTCTAAATATCAGGTCTCTCGCTGTTAAGACTCCGTACCTTTATAAGTGGCATTAAAATGAGCTCCTTTGCAGAAAACAACATTTCAGTTAAATTAATAATCGTCCCCCATCGAGCATGAGAGCGTCCCTGACTACGGAACCCGCGCTCTCAGTACGCGGAGCCACTTGACCTATAAAATATAATACCCTACTGATAGTTGTTATTGCTTTCTCTACCCGTTTTTTAAAAATAGTGTGTTTGCTAGTGAACGTAATTTGCACGGTATGTCGTGCTGTGTACACACAGAGGAGTTCTTTATCAAAACACTTTTCTTCTGTAGGGTTTAGACAAACTCACCACTACCTCTGCATAGGGCAACAGCAGGCGTGAAAATACTTTGTTTTTTTTATTGTGATAGATAAGGTAAAGGCAGCTTTGACTCAAGTCTGCACACAGCCTTAGCGACATATCAATCCCTTATCTAAGTTGGTATACACAACAGCTAGTTACTCAAGCTCCTTATCGCATATTGTAAGGACACCTCCTATAGAACAGAACTAAGGGATATGCTATGACACGCTTCAAAGCATCGCTGACCTAAATCTCGTAGCGTGAATGCAGTGCTACGCTCGTAGCTCCGTAGCGCCGTAGGCCACCTACGCCGTAGCACCGTAGCGGCGTAGCCCCGGGACGATGGGAATGGCTACGCTGCTACGCTTTTGTTTGTATGAATGGATGATGAAGGATTACGCTGGGATTAGATTGTTGATGATATTGTTTGTTGTTTTGAGTTGTTATTAAATCAAGTCGTTCCTACGTCTTCTACCAAAAAGCGAAGCAATTCTTTTGACTAAACTAATTAACAAGAAGGAAAATTTAGATTTTCGTAATAATTAAGTATACTGGATGAAGCATAATAGTATTTTTTTCCAATTAATTTTGTGAACAATTTCAAATTAATACCCAGCACTTTCCGAGCTTCTCATTTTAATTTGTGGCCTGTTTTTAATTTTACCCTGTATTTTAATATTTTCCCCGTCTCTTTTAACTGAGGACCATACAGCTCCTTACCCGAACTCCAACAAAAATAAAACATTGTTGGCTTCAGCGCCGCCCTCGCCCCTGTCAGCCTATTTGCGCTTCTTTCAGCGAGCCACTTGTGGCGTATTCAGCGCTGAAAGCGGGATTAGCGCAAACATCGCCTACACACAGACTTAGGAAAATAATGTTTATCTTTGGTTAGGGTTGTCAATAACGCAGTATCGATGCGAGAATAATTTTGTTAATAAACTGTTGATTTTTAAATTTTGTGACACTACAAAGCAATTATGATAAATGCATTAGTAGATAATATATTTTTGTTCCTACAATCATAACTACATCTCTTTGTAGTCGAGTAATGGACAGAAAACGTGTAAAACTAAATATGATTTAGCAATGTATTTTATGTTGTTTTTAATGTTTAGTTACCTATATATTTGAGATGACTTTGCTCTTGACTCTAGCCTAGGTCATAGATGACAGACAAAGTCGACGATGGAGCGAGCTTACCCAGAAGAAGCCTGTTCACTCTCATTTTTACACTTAAATACATACGAGTACATACTGATTACATATGCTTTGAGCAATGTCATTAGATTGTTAAGCATTCAAATAAGTTCCTTAGTTATTAAATTTCAAATATGTTTTTGTTTATGTGAATATTATAATTTTCCTTGAAATAATAACTCTTAAAACCACAACGATTTAGCTACCATATAACTACCTATAACGTTTCTAAACGAGGAAGAAAACTATCATGCACTAATACAATCATCCGCTTCGGTTTGCAATGCATTAACATTGTTACAAATGAATTTACTTACAGATACACAAAAACTTATTATTATAATTTAGTATATACAAGCTGGTAAAAATATGTGTAATACAGTTGTACAAGCGGGATAAAAGAAGGAGGGGAGAAAAAAGAAAGAGGAGCCCACAGCGCATCGAAAAATTCGTCTACATCGCTGTCAACAATCTGGCTGTCAACAATAAATGCGATATCTCTACGGATAGAGACATCGCATTTAAAGCTCAAAAAAAATGTCTTAGATCGGTATTTAAATTACAAATGACTGATAGCTGCAAGCCGTTTTTCATAAGGCACAACATCTTGACTTTACCATCAATTTATATTTTGGAAATCGCGATATTGTTAAATCAAATCCTGAGCTATTTCCCTGCATGGCAGACCGGTTCCCTAGAAATAGACGTGATAACAGTCAACTCTGTCAACATAGGTCTCGGACTGCACTTATGCGCAGGAGTGTTTTTTGTATGGCTCCCATTATTTTCAATAAGCTTCCCAAAGACTGGAAAGAGCTAAACATAGAAGCATTTAAAAGGAAATTAAAATCTTTTTTAGCTAGTAAAGCATATTATGATGTGAATGAATTTTTAAGGGAATCATTTTTAAATTGACATGTCACTCTTTAATATATTAATTTAATCAGGAATGTTTGTGATTTGATGATGATTTTTGATAATGATGTTTGTATTGAATATTTTGTTTTTTTTTGGACCTACACATTGACATTATTGTATTATGTTTTAATTTTTTTTTTTTTTTTGATAATTGAATATTTGACACTTTTGTATGTAACTCCCATCTATTTTGTATATATTTATTAACTAATCAATTTAATGAAGGTTAATGAATGTTGTTTATTTTTTACTGTAAATTCAAACTGCCTATTAATATTTGCACACCATGACAATATGGTAAACATGTTAGCACAACTATATCTACCTATAACACCTTGCATGCATTTGTTTTCTTATAATTGTATGTACACACATGTTTGAGCAAATAAAGTTATAAATAAATAAACAAGAAAAGTATTAGTTTCTTATTTTTGAACATATTTGTATTTTATTAATATTATATATAGGTATTATCTGTATATTCATTCCGAAACCTTAAAATTAAATTTTAAGTTTTACGTTTATTTATTGTACACCTACCACAGTTTAGTTTTTATAACCCAATGGTTGACTGGTAGAGAATGCCTTGATGCATTAAGTACCACTATTGTACATAAAGTATAAATAAATAAAAATACGTGCCCAGATTACTTGCATTATTGCCACGTTGAATGGCAATGCTGATTCGTTGGCCGAAGAAAAACCCAGCCCTCTGGTCACATGAAAAGTCGACTAACTACATACTTGCTGATTTCACGAAAAACTCGATGAGCACTCGGACTCAACGCAATGTTACAATCAACATTTTTCAGGGTAAACAAATACATGTATACCACTTTGTATACCAATGAAATCCGGTTGATTTGGCAACACGTGAAAAATAAATCGACAAATCGTGTTTTATATTTTCCATATATCACTTGATTGGATTCTGACGCTTCCGACAGCGGATTGATTTTAAAATATTGTTACCTGAGTAACTTTTTATCGGATCCATTTTGTTTTGACGTTTTCCTTATCGTGTTTTATTGTGTTGGATTCTTGAACGGACAATATTAAGTTTGTTGATGTATGTAGCAGGAACAAGAGTGTTACTTCATATTGTATATTTGGTACACGTTTCCAAATGTATACATACCAGTTTTTCCATGGCTTCGCTCTTGTTGCCACAGGACGTGATTTTTTGCGGATTTAAACTTTTCTATCAGTGAAACAATTTTCGTAATCGGACTTACTTCCATAAGATACCTTTGGAGGTATGCTGAACAGGGAGTAAAGTCCCGCATACCTCCACCGAAAAGGGGAGGATCCTCCAGACCAGACGGTTGTTGTATATGTTCAAATCGCACGGAGAACTTTGCTTGCGCGATGCAGGATTTCGATGTTAGTTCGTCGTAGATGGCGCTGCAGTTCCTTTTGTTGCCGTACAAATTTCGTTTCTTAGTTTTTCATGTGGCGGCATTGATGCCGCTACATACCTATTTAGAAATAAATAATCATACCTCGCAATTTCATAGTAAAGATCCAATATTAGGTTAAATAACGCCAAGATAATCCTCATAAGCTAACTCGAAAAGAAAGCCCATCCAAATCAATTAACTTCATCCCTCGAACGTACAACGAATAAGAATAGAAGGACCAGGATTTAAAAATAAAATTATTCCGCCATTGTCGAGTTCCCGCCATTCGCCATGACGCAGATCAACGTTTTTTTTTTTTTACACGTAGGCGTTCATTACTCTCATCCTATTTTCCTTTTTCCGTTCAACTGAGATTTTTTCCTCGTACTAACCTCCTTGATAACATCTAATTGCAATTAGTTACAGGATTTCCTCTCTACGAACGAATGTATTAATAAATATTGTTGTTTTCTTGTTAGGAGTGATATCCTGTTCCCGTAATAAACACTGCTAATTAAGAAACAAGTTTTTTTGTGATGTTTTCTGTCTGATACTAAGACAACATTCATTAATTGTAACGAAACAGAACGTAGCAACATATTAGGTTTCAATTAAAATTATAATAACAAGCCCATTTTAATTGTACCAAAAATACGTTTCCATCTTTTCCAAAAATAACACAGTCCCTGAAGACACTTGCACGAGAGCCGAGCCGCATCGCTAATGATAAAGATGGGAGAGATAATATCACCTAATTAAAAGATTCGAGGATCACTCGGCTTCTGCCAACAATAACAGTTTCTCGAGAGGATCCTCCTGGACCCTTCCCCCCCTCTCTACCCCGCAAAGCGAGGCCCCTTTGTATAAATTATCATAATGAGCTCAATAAGAATTTTACGACGGGCGGATACTGTTGATTTGAGTACTATGTAGGGCTGGTTGGTACGGTTTTAGGCCTACTTTAGAAAATGAACATTTGAAATAATACCTCTATACATTAAAAATCATGCCTTTTTCCAATTCAGGTAGGCAGAAACTACAGAACGACTCATATTCTATACTTATGTAACTGTAGTATCACACTAATATTATTAAGGCGAAAGTTTGTGCGCCAACGCGCAAACGGCTGGAACAATTTTGATAAAATTTGGTATGCAAGAAGCTGACACTCTTGATTAACACATAGGCTACTTTATATATATATATATAACCACGGGTAACACCGTGGGGCGCAGCTAGTCAGTAAAAAAAACTAAAGATATAATATTATGTAGGCATATCAAGTAACACAAGACGTTTAGAATAGCTGCTGTCTTTTCTTTCTGGAATTCTGTCAACTCATGATTGTTAAATTGTTTGTTTGTTTATATTTTGATGGCCACTTAGTGGTAGGTACTTATTTCGCAAATAATAATACATACACATTCATAAACCCACGCCATTTCCCATAGACATAATCTACAGAACGCTATCTGCTGAGATTCTTACATACATTTACATACAAAGCATCGCTTATACTTTTAAACATAATTACTTCACAAACATAAATAAATTTGACTAAACTCCTCAAAATCCTTACGAGTAACCCTATTTATCCGTATTTTACGTTCTATCCTGCCCGTCATTACGTTACAATTCTGGGATTAAACCGAGCTTGGAGTGGCGAAGTCTGTGCGGACGCAGACTAACACAGACACAACTGCTTTTGACGAGCACCCACTATTCAGTTTAATGCTCTTTCGGACCGTTTATGTATATTTTATGAGGAGATAATGATGCTGCTGCTGCAAACATTGATTTTGAGGACCTTTGTGAAGTTATGTTATGGCCTGGGAAATATTGTTTCAGTTTGTAAAATTGTTTCTGATATAAACTGGTTCGACTCACTATTTTTTTTTTTTTTATTTAATATGGGTTTGCTCTTGACTATAGTCTAGGTCATAGATGACAGAGACAAAGTCGACAATGGAGCGAGCTTACCCAGAAGAAGCCTGTTCACTCTAATTTTAAAGAGATTAGGGTTGTATGCGTTCGGAAATACAGACGCAGGCAGAGAGTTCCACTCCTTTACTGTGCGCATTATAAAGGACGTTTGGAAACGTTTAGTGCGAATTGGTGGAATAGCAACAAGGTAGGGATGGTAACTTGCAGTGTAACAATAAAGTATTGATTTGGATGAGGGCCGATTATGCAATCTTCAGAAGATTATTGTCCAAGGTGAAAGAATCGCAGTTGACAGCTTTTGAATGTAAAATATGTTTAACCAATGTGGTTTAACATTTATACCATTTATTCTTTTGATAAGTTATCTGCCTATTGAAATATCAGCTATGTTTTTTTAAGGCAAGGTTATGAAATTATAAATGTGTGTTTACGACTGACCGACGACTGTATTTGTTTAGTTCAACTGAAAGCCAAACCCAATGTAATTGGGAAAAGGCTAGGCAGAAGATTATGGTAGTGGGTAAGACCGACAGTTGTGTTCAATCTCGGTTATTTACATCAATTCATGAATTGTAAAAAATAACTTACTGCCTTATCCTAAAGTCTATATTCAAATAACAGCTAAACTTAAGGCGCATAGTCATGAACAGTTTCACCTTCACGAGCCTTAATTCAAAGCGTCACTTAGTGCCAAGGCTACAGACGCGAGCTATGTATTTCCAGAGGGTTAGCCGGCTCATTTGAGATGCATTCAAACGCATTCACTTGGCTGGCTTCACAACACACAACGAATTCGGTCGGGTTACCTCGTCAAAGAGACGCGGTCAGCTAAGAGAAACTTGGAAGTGATGTAGATTTGACTCGACCTTCTATAAATTATTTAAAGCTGTGAGTGTGGTTCTGCTTGCTTTAAAATATATTAGACTTATTTTCCGGTGGCTTCGTTCCCGTTGCCTTCACCAATAAAAAGCCGATGACATTCAGCCATAGTGTAGCCTTCACTGTGGCTGAGTGTAGGCTTTTCTTTTCTGCCGGTCAAAGATTTTTTGCAACCCGATCATTACTCCCAAAGACTTCTCCAAATAAGCAAACAATTTTAAGTTCTTGTTGTATTCATTTAGATACAAAGGTCTTCATACAAACTTTAATCAAAATACGGTATGTATACCCGTAATCAATTCAGTATTCGTAATTAAAATTCGGAAAACTTCAGAGGATCAACGGTTTTCATCGGATCTTTTTACTCTTTCACGGTTTCCCCGATTTATTGCGGTCCGCTCCGCAGCAGATTCTTTTAATCCTTTTTTTTGTGGAGTTGAAACTGTCCTTTAAGTAATTGAATAAAACCTCGGTTCTAACATCTCGGGCACGTTGGAAATTATCTGGTAGAAATGGTTTCCTGATGGTGATAGTAAAATCGAATAGTCTTGAACTATTGCATCGTTCAAATTCAATCGCTACTTTTATTATCATTGAACAGTTACTTGTTTGTGTATCACGACCTAGCAAATGGCAATGCTGGTTTTCTATCTTTGATAAGTAAGATTCTTATATCCTCGGACGGCGAGCATTGGGTGGCTCGCTGTCCGATCACCACCAGGCCCGGGTCGATGGCGCGTTGTGTTTCACGCGCGCCTCAGAGAGATGTCAGCATAAAAGAAGGGACCCGCTAGGGCCAGAGCCTGCCAGGGTTGCGGAATTGGTTCGAAAGAGTCACCACGGCCCTGGAACGCAAAGGGCTTTGGAAGAAACGCGGATGGGTTTTAGTCAGTAAGAGTCTGACACGCCCTTCCGCTCCACCCAGAGCGGAAGAAGTCATTTGATGATTTCCCATACTAAAAAAAAAAAAAAAGATTCTTATATCCTACTATATCTATATTTATAAAAATGAACCCCTATTTCTCTTGGTCACGCTATAACTGGAGAACGGCTTGACCGATTTGGCTAATTCCTTT
Organism: Mamestra brassicae; assembly: GCA_905163435.1. Classification (NCBI taxonomy): domain Eukaryota; kingdom Metazoa; phylum Arthropoda; class Insecta; order Lepidoptera; family Noctuidae; genus Mamestra; species Mamestra brassicae. The sequence goes on along the minus strand of LR991003.1, from coordinate 17,616,249 downwards.
TTTGTTTTGTTTGCCAGATTACAGAGAAGGTTTAAAAAGAAAAAAAATTGGTATGTATGTAGGTAGCTAGGTAGGTACGGTACGTCGGTAGGGTAGGGTAGGTACGTAGATAGGGTAGGGTAGGTAGAGTAGGTAACGGTTGACGGGAGGTGACGGGAGCGAAGCCACGGGCACAGCTTGTAATATTATAAATGTGAAAGTTTGTATATTTGTGCAACAATCAGGCAAAAACGGCTGAAAGGATTTAGATGAAATTTGGCACACATATAGTGCGTATCTTGGAATAAAACTTAGGCTACCTTTTATACATTTATATGCGAGCGAATCCGCGGACGGAAGCTAGTTCAGTGATATTTCTGTTAATACAACTGTGGAGAGCATAAAGGGTGAAATCCTAAAAAAAACTTTAACGAAGCCGAGTATCACTTGTTCTCCCAGTCATTGTGACCACTTTTAGGGTTATTCAGCCAATTAGCAAAAACAGCACCCTTATAATTTCGTCTAGTCCGTCTATCCCGATTTGTGCGATTGTTCACACCGAGAAAGCAGAAATCGTTTCCCAGCAATTATCTTAAGGGGTCATTGTACTCACCATTATGAACAACTTTTACTATGGGACCAACCCCGAAATCGTGAAAAAAAATCAGCTATTCACTACGCTCTGTCAAATGCGCACAGAAATGTATGGGGGAGTCGATATTTTTCGCGATTTCAGTGTTGGTCCCATACTGAAAATTGTTCATAATGATGAGTACAATGACCCCTTAAGGGGTATTACGTTTTTACTGTTACACGTTGTATTTGAACTACGTTAGTTAGTTTGATGTACAGAATACATAGACTTATTTATTTTCGTACAAGTACATGAACAAAATTAGGTATATGGTATATGTTTAAGTACGATAACATTATCAATCCGTTGTACAGGATGACTTTGCTATCACCTTATACAATACATTAACATTTTGTCTATAAATACAGGAATATAAAAGGACCAGTGCCAAAAATAAAACTCATTTTTGTGCTGAACTGTCTCAGGATATTTATACGGCTGTAGATACCGTGTATCGCACAAGATCGAGGTTGAGCTTTCAATAAAGCGATGAGCGTCGACGCGGAATAATTGCTGGCTCGCCGCCATGTTGGACTGGCGGGTTGTTGAGCTGTGAGCTGTGCCCAACGTAGCGGTGGACTAGGCACATGTACTTATGCTCATGCGTGAAGGATAGATATTGCGAGGCTTGTATTATCTGTGTTTGGTATTAAGTTTCTTGGCAGTTTTGGTTAAAATTGCTTTTTTTTTTAAGCTTGCAAGAATATAAGTGCATATTCTTCCTTTGTGCTGTGGTGATATCTGTACTACTAGCACTTACAATCACGCCTGATGTCACTTAAATCCTGCTTCACGCTAGCAGAGTGTTGCTTCTCGCTAATCTTCGCGACGAGCATATATACGGTAGCCCGACAACAACCATAGGATAGTTGTCCAAAGACACAACACGACTGGTCGGAAGAATCTCCCTTTTTATTGGGGTCGGCACAATTTCCACCACTTTCCTCATACCTCTTTAGCGCATGCTTTAGCTTTGAAATACATACACACACTATTCACGTCTTCGCGATAACATGCAAACTAAACCCTCGATTTACCCTTCAACCCCGACTTTTATTGTATAGATAATACAAACAAAACTACCCGTAAATCACTGCAAAACATTACCACAAGTACTTATCAGTGTGGATTAATCTAATTGTTCGATTCAACCGTTGTGCGCCTCGGGGCATTCATTAACCCTCCCCAGCGACCCGCGGTCTATACCACCATCTATATGTAAATTGACAATTAACCGTTGCGATGCAGTCACGTCCCGGAGCTGTCAAAAAGAATTAACCCGTCGCTTGCCGAGTGACGGGCGCTGACGTTTGTGACGTTATTTAAATGACATGTGTCACAGGATTTTGGTGTGGTTTGTCGGATTACATGCGTTGAGTTAATTTGTTTCGGTGCAATGTAATTGTGTTTGTTTTTCCAGTGTTTACCTAGAGTATATGTAAATGCATTTTCTGTAGCGGTATGTTAATGTTAATGTTGCGGAAGCTTCACGCTTACACACATTAGTTTAAAATATTGCATAATGCATGCAAATTTTCTCTTAAATATATTTATCGTTGAAAGCAAAACTGAGTTTGCATGCCATTGCCAGAAGTCTTTGGGAATGTTTCCAGAAACTGAAGCTCTTTTGTAAAAAAATTAAGATAAGTTTTAACGACTTTTTAACTGAAAAATTAAACATTCTCCGCAGTAAACAGGATTACTTAGCGATAAACGCTTATTAAAACTCCGGCAAAGTTAGTCATAATCTTTTAGCTTGTCGAGTGCTCTTGGAGATTATAAGTTAAAGCTAACTGGACATCAGCACGCCACTAAGATGTACATATTTCTTGCACCGCATATAGGAACAGTTAGTTTTAATTAAAGTTGAAGACCTAAGATTATTTAATTTATTCGTGAAGCATCTCGCTTCACGAATAAATTAATATTAGAATTTTAATATATAATACCAGATTCACATACATTTTTTACGTATTCATTTACCCAGTGCATTTGAATCTGAAAAAGGTAGGTTTATATAATAAAGATCTTGGATAAAGTGATCATTGATGTCGATAATGACCAAACTAAGAATTAACTATGTATACAATCAACCAAAAATAGTATCTAAGAAACACAAAAGTTTGATAGGCAGAGTATGGCTTTTGGTATTCAGTCCGCTCACGCACTTTGTACATTAATTATAAATAAATAACGGCTAGGGTGAAATAAACACTAAATAAATGTTGACACATTCTAAGCATTAATGAAGCTTTAAACACAACAGCTCGAGAAATCTTATAACGTAGTACAGCCGCAGTAGCCCAATAATGCAAGACATTAGGGATGTCTTGCATATTTGGGCTACTGCGACACACACAGTGACAACCCATGTCTAACAAAATAGGAACATACATAAGTTTCACTTAGAACTCGTAGGTTAGGCTCTCAAAAATTTACTTTTATAATGTGAGAAAAAGGGAGATTGGAATCTAGACAGCTTCCAAAAAAAAAAAAAAGATAAATGCGAAAGTGAATTTGTTTGCTACGCTGTCATTTTTTAATCGCCGAACAGATTTTGATGAATTTTGGTACACTGATATATTGGACTCTGGAGACTTAACGCGAGTGAAGCCGTGGCCAAAAACATGTATGAAATAATTTTAAATTTCACGTTGTTTTTGCAAATGGTTCCTCTGTCTTTCCCTACTCTGTGGTAATACTGCATGGAGTAGTTACGATCATTTGCTACGCTTCACGGATTGCGGACCCAAGGGACGCTTTGGTATGATTCGAGCGATTTCAATAGGTCTGCTCTTTATTGAAATTGAATTCATTTTTTTTATTACACTAGACAGTAACGTGCGTGCAGATCCTGTAGGAGGGTTTATGTGCACTTTATTTCATCGTGAATAAAAAAAATATTTTGTTACAATGAAACCCACATCAAACCTAAGTAGGTGATGTTTGATAAAACACACTGAAAGCAAGTTCTTTCAAACATTGATTTGTGAGCTGCTAAAACAAGGTACATTAAATATTAAACAGAGGGGTACATATATGAGGAGATTGATAAAACATTTATAGGTGCTTCCGTGATGCTTTGACATCCGACCCCGCATACGTTATTAAAATGCACTATCAGTTCATCACTATTCATGAAACAATCTCGTGTTCAAAACATACATGCGATTCTGGCAGAATATACAACCAAAAACGTGCGTTAACGTAACTCTATTAAAGCCAACGTTTTTAACGCTCAATAAAATACAACAAAAAGCTATTGGACGCACGAATATACATATAACCTACCGCGCATGAATCCGCAATTTTCCGGCTCAAACCGGTTAGCAAGCCGAGAGGGGCAATCTACGCGAACTGAAGTGATGCGTGGTACCCCGCAGCTGTAGTTTATAGCATATCACTATACACGAAATTTGATAAGAAAATAACTTATTTTATAAAAAAAGGGCTTATATTAAAAAGTTGTCGCAAATATAAAATGTACGCGGTCCTAACAACCCATAATGGCGTTCGAAGGTTAAATAAAAAGTAATTTATGAGAGGTTGTGATTTAGATCGACGCGTATTTGTAACAAATTGGACGCCCTCAATTTGTATATTCTAGGGTTCAAGGGTAGCGGGTGACGCGGGTAGGTTGCGTCTAATGCGTCAACGAGGGAAACTATTCGACTGTAGGTACGTAGCCATGTTGAGGCCGTTCCACTGGCATATTGTTTTTATTGCGGTACTTACTTATCTGCGCGATCTTTTTCCAATTTGAGTTGATCGCTAAATAATAGCGATGAACGTGTTGGACTACGAAAAAACTAAGTATGAGTAGGTATACATTTACTTGCGATAGAAAAAGTAGATATGCTAATTCGGTGTTTATCTAATACATGTCATAATGGTGTCGTTTCAAACACAGATTTTGTTAGTACGTCAGTAAACATTCAACGATATTTACGTGAACGTTTATATTTGTTATTAAAATAACCATTCACGAGCGAGACTATAGTTGCATAAACTTCAAGAACATTTTAAAACCTTATTAAAATAAACGCATAAAGATAAAATTCTCATTCTTCGGCTTCACGGACTCTAGAACACATACACAGAGTAACAAAGCTGAGAATTATATGGCTGTATTGTAGTCTGTTGTTATACTGAAGTTGTTATACTGTGAGCACTTGGCGGGCTGCTCTCGTCTAACTTTGAATCTTCATAGTTAAGACTAAAATAAACGTGAAGTATCTATTCTACGCAGTCGAATTAAAATACAAGTACCTACCACTCAGTTTGTTGTTCTAGTCGGTAGTATTGTTCAGAATATTGTGAAGGACAAAAGGTATAGTTGGTGAAATATAATTTTGAACAATTGGACTAATCACAACTTTATATTACGATATAACCACAGAGTTGTTTCGAGTGTGGTAAGTACCAATTGTATTTTAAATAGCTAATTTCGATCCGAGAAATAAAAATGGAGGCTGTCAAACCTCCATTTTTATTTCTCGGATCGAAATTTTGTATTTATTATTTTTGTACGGGAAATATGTCAAACGGCCATATTTATTCTTCAGTTTAAAGTTATCTTACTATTGAAACACAGTCGTAAAATAAATAAGCACGAACAGCTGTATTCATGAAACTTTATAACTATAGTTATGCTTAGTAACAGTAATGCAATAAGCAGACTTTTGGTTCAAATTTGAGAACCAGAAACCTAAACGTTGCTTGATTGCCTAGGGCCTAGGGGCATAGGCATTGTTTTCGACTCTACTTATAATAATAAGAGCTTGATCCAGAAAGCAGTACTCTTGGACACGGCGCGCATAGTTAGGAGGTTCCTCTCTCAGGGGCCCTGAACACCGGTAGCTTGGACCCTGTTCCCGATACCGGTGGGCAACAAATTTTAATATTTTTATATCTTTGTATTTTTATGTAATTTATATGTATATACAATGAATAAAATAAATACTAATAATAATTATTTATTATCAGGTAACTAAGGCGGCCCATAGATAAAATACACAAATTAAACATACAAAAAAAAGTGTGTGTGTGTGTGTGTGTGTGTGTGTGTGTGTGAGATGAGTTCTTAATTCAAATGTACCTTTAGTTTGATTTAAAAATTTTCTGAGCAGTACTTAAACCAAGCATATGGTTAGAATTTTTATGAATAAGTGTTTCAACTCATCCTGCTATTTCAACAAAATTGTACTTATTTCAATAAGCCAACATTGAATATTATTTGAAAGCTCAGCATGTGAAATGTTCACCCATTTTCATATTTTCAATTTGAAGTTACTCCAGTGAATACTGTATGCTCAAACGAAAATGGAATGAGTACGAGAGCGAAGTATCATTCAATACGCCGCATGTGAACTGTAAAGTGTACATAAAGGAAAGTAGGTATTTGGAATATGTATGCCCATATTTATATTTAGGTGGATCAGTTTTGAACGTTCCGATTTTAGAAATTGCTGAATGAAAATATTTTGTAACTAGCTTTTGCCCGCGACTTCGTACGCACTTTACCCGTTTTTTGCCGTTCCCGTAGGAATTTCCCGTTCCCGTATATATTGTAACACCAGCGGACTCACACTAATGCTACTTATTGATATTATTATAAAATTAAACTATGTTTAAGGTTTAAACATCATAATATATTTGGAATCTGCCTTCAATGACGGAGTCCCATATAAAAACAAAACATATTTTTATATTCCTATTTCAAATTCTCTTTTACTTTTCGCCAGACGCTTCCAAAGGGCTACCTTGTCTGCCAGAGACCTGGAGCCAAGGATATCCTCCTGACAATATATATATCCGACTGGTAGTACCAGAGATTAGCGCGTTCAAACAAAAAAACAACTCTTCAGCTTCATTATTAGTACAGATTTTGCAGGTGATTAAATCATCATCATGTTGCATGCATAAAAAGAAGGGTTTGGATCCGAGGATGGTCACACGCTCCGGAGGCATTCCGAGCACATTCCTAAACAGGCTATGCACTGGAACTCTCAAGAGAAAAGAGAGCGTGGCTGCCCCTTCAAACCTGGCGGAGCAGCGTGTTGGCAGGAGCGACGAACATCGGATTGACGTGGAGCGAGGTGAAGCGTAAAGCTCGCGATGGAGAACTACTGTAACGGCCTCTGGCCCAGCTAGGGGACATAGGATCATAAGTAATCGTACCAATAATCTATTATCTATTACATATAATAAAATAAAAATGTAACGGATCAATGTCCGTACATGGAAGATATATGAGAAAAAATATTATTGGGACCTTTATCAACGCAAATGGCACCCAAAACAATGATTGTAAGAAATTTTGTCTGTTGACCTGTGCGTTTGTGCACGCTAATCTCAGAAACTGCTCTCACTTATACATTGTGGTAAGCTTTACTTAACATTTAGTATTTGTTTCATGTGAATCGGTTCATAAATAAAAAAGTTATGCCAATTTAAAGAATCACGTCGAACATTTGTTTAACTATACATATCTATCTATTCTTTCTCTGTTCAGTAGCATTGACTGAAACTTTAATCAACTTCATAATCTTAAAATTAAAATGTCTGCCCCAAGTAACTATTCCACGCGGACGAAGTCGCGGGCAAAAGCTAGTATAATATACGTTTCTTCTGTGGCCCTTTATATTTTGTACAGTGAAGACATCACAGACCTCAGATAAACGAATAAACATTGTCTGGAACTGTCAAAAAGGATACCACCCTGCCAAATTGATGAACGCAGTACCTACAACTACATATGTCTGCATTTTAAGAAAACGCTTAACACCCTACAGTTATTCCTATTATTCCTTAAATTTTATCAAATTAATTAGAATAAAAACTTCGAGAGAATGCTGTGAACTTCACAAAACGTTATTATTGTGTTGTTGCAAAGTTCGCGAGAGTGTGGATAATTAAGCATATGCATTCTTAAGCTGAATGGAACAATCGTGGAATGGAACGCCACTTTTGAGCGCTTCATTGTATTGTGGAAAGTATTTTTGCTTCAGTATTATTTTGTGAAAAAGAAATTAGTTTTAAGTCTTTTTTTTTTAAGTGAAAACTTCTTAAGCGGCGTTGTGCAGTTTTTGGGGTGGGTAAAAAATTTTAAACTTGCGTCAGGACACGTGACCTGATCGGAAATTCGTAAGTCGAATTTCTGAAGTGTAAAATTTTTAATGTAATATAAATTGTCATGTTTGTGTACGATAGCGCAATAAATGAATATTGTATTTTACCACATAAATTATAGTACTTTTGTACTGATAATTAAAGCAATTCGTGCGAAATTATTCCCTAACCATTCCAAAATATAAAAAATGCACAACGTTAATGTTCAAGTTTTCACTTCTGCCGGCACTCCCGGAGTGCAACCCGTTGTTTTCAGTAACAAAACATTGAATACAACATCATGAAAAATGGTAAAATTTTTAGTACCGTATGAAGAAATGTGGAAGAATACTAGGTTTACGTTTTGTTTAAGCTTACCGTTTTTGCGTTAATTTCCCTTTTCCATCAGAATATTCGTAGTTTATTATATTACTAGCTTTTGCCCGCGACTTCGTACGTGCATATCCCGTTTTTTTTCGTTCTCGTAGGAATTTCGTATAGCCCATAGCATTCCACATGAATGTGGCTATCATACAAAAAATCGGTTCAGTAGATCCAGAGACTACCCCCTACAACCTCACAAACTCACAAACTTTACCTCTTTATAATATTAGTATAGATGTCGATTCAGGACGGCCTGAACGAAACATAATGGGTCAATAATATAATAAAGATATATAAATAATAACATTTTGGGAAGACTCACACACGGCCATCCGATCCCAAACTAGGCAGAGCCTGTGCTATGGCAACCAGACAACTGATATTATAGACAAATAACACCCAGACACAGAAAAAATGATCATGATCATCACACAAAGATCTGTCCTGGGTGGGAATCGACCCACGACCTCCGGTTTAGCAGTCAGGGTCACTAACCACTCGACCAACAGGTCAGTCAATAGAATCCATGTCGCCAATTCATTCAGTCCCAATGCCGACATTGGAACTGTCTGGATTCGACAAAAGGACGAATAGGCAAAAACAACTATAGTAGGCGCCAGATAAATGTGGAATAAAGTATATTGACCTTTCCCTAATAACTGCTCATAGGTACCTGAACAATTAAATATGAATCGTTTTTCATTATTAGACAATGTTAAGGATCACGAGAGATGATGATTCGGGACAGTTTTGTGTCATTAATTCCGTTTTTCAAATTAACAATGTCAATAAATGTAGGTGGGTCAATGACCGATATTCCACGATTATCTGGCGCCTACTATAAAACAAATACAATAACAAAACACAATCGTTCCATGCGCCATCCTATGCCTGCAGTTATGGGTCGGCGCTACAGAGCGTGCCAAATGAACGCCTGGCGAACGATACGGAGTGTACGCGGAAATAGACGTTATTTGTAGTTAGGTTGTTCACATTTGCATAAAAATAAGTTGGAAAAGACGTTTGGTTGGTTATCGGAAACATTGTAGAGGAAATGTAGAAAATACTGAATTGGCATGACCATATTTCTGAACGTGCATGCAAAAAACTAGGCGTAAAAGCACAAGTAGAAATTTAAACTTACAAATGTTAGTGTACTAAATACTTTCACAGTAAACTTTTCTCATTTAAGTGCAGCGCTATTCAATAAACTTTTCAGTCGCCCGCAGTTAAAGTAAACTCATAAAACGAAATTTTGTAATCAACATAAAAATATTTTCAGAAAAAACTGTGCTTACAAACAGACCAGGAGCTCGTAACACTGAGGCGCGGTAATGGGTCGTTGAGGCCCGAGCGTCGAGCGTGCGGAATGTTTACCGCCCCTGCGAAGTCCCATGTGCATTTTGCCGTATTGTAGTATTTGTGTATATGGAAGAAAGTTTCACAGCAATTTATTGATGCTACGCAAGCTCATATTCGACTAATGAAACCATGGACTCCTATCATATCTTATAATTCTATTACATATTATAGATGTGAAAGTAAGTCGTGTCTGTCTGTGTGCTGTGTTACCTCTTCACGCCTTACCGGGTTATCGGATTTGGATGAAACCGAAACGCATACAACCCTAATCTCTTCAAAATTAGAGTAAACAGGGTTCTTCTGGGTAAGCTCGCTCCATCGTCGACTTTGTCTCTGTCATCTATGGCCTAGACTAGAGTCAAGAGCAAACCTGTCCTGGACTAGGAGATAGGATATTTTTGCCCCAGAGTTTCTTCCTTTGGGATAATTTCCGACATCTACGTGGGCGAAGCCGTTGATAAAAGTTAGTCATTCCATATTTTGGTGATATACGATAAAGGAAATATATTGAGGCAGGTTTTACTACCGGCGACAAAAAGTAAAAACCACAGCCGTTTGACCTCAACAACTCAACTGAAAATACTGTAAAATATACGCACAATAAACAAGGAAAATAAGAAAAATAAAAAGCTGCACAAACAGAGAAACTCGGGCGTAACACTCGGCCCGATATAATGGGTCATCGAGACTCGCCCGGCTTGTGTACGAAAGAGCTCCGGGCCGCGCGATCCGAATAGTGCATAAATTGTTCAATACAAGTTTAGTTCGCAACGATCGTTCCAATTTTAAGAACAATAAAGTTTTGCACATTTCCAAGAGTAATAACTTCCACAACATTGTTTGAAGGGAAACAATTTTCATTGTAGTGGCCCAGAAGAACGCTTCGTAAACTTGCCCTCCTTCTGGGGCAGTCGGGTGAAATAACTTTGGTCTACGATAATTTCATGAGCTTCAAAACAGACAAGTTTTATTAAAAATTATTTAACTTTATTGTACACCAAATAAAACATCCATACAGAAAATCTTAAACTAAAAAACATACGATTGGCGGCCTTTTCGCATTCCGCGATCTCTCGATTCCAGGCAACCTGGAATGGATAGAGATAGTCTGGACACGAAATGGGGTTGCACTTTATTAATCATAATCTTAATTTAATGAATTCATGTTTTCTATAAGTTGTTACAAGTATGTTGGTTTTGGATACATGAACCCTGCTTGGGCACAGCAACTTAAATAGTTTAAAGTGCAACAATGTGGCAATAATAAACAAACAATTGTACTTGAAAAATACAAATTTGAACACGTTTCTCATTTGTTATTTAAAATAGGATAGGGTAAGAACAATTATTGATAGGTCACCATTTCCATTCATAAATTGTTTTAAGATAAAAAACCGGCCAAGTGCGAGTCTGACTCGCGCACGAAGGGTTCCGTACCATTATCTATAAAAATGGCAAAAAAATCACGTTTGTTGTATGGGAGTCCCCTTAAATATATATTTTATTCTGTTTTTTAGTATTTGTTGTTACAGTGGCAATAGAAATCACATCAGACATCATCTGTGAAAATTTCAACTGTCTACTCAATACTCCATACTCAATTCTTTATTGCATTCCACAATGTACATGCTTAGGTGGTAGGTGAAAATTTTATGAGACACAATTGTGGACCCTGTTGAGCACAGCAAAAGACAATAATATAAAATATGAAAAGGACTTATAGACTAACTTATTCTAACTATCACGGTTCATGAGATACAGCCTGGTGACAGACGGACAGCAGAGTCTTAGTAATAGGGTCCCGTTTTACCCTTTGGGTACGAAACCCTAAAAATCAAATGAAAACAAATAGCGATAATAATAATAATCATAAAGACACTATTTTTTTTAATATTTTTATATCATTGTATTTTAATATTTAAAAATGTAATTTGTATGTATATAGAATGAATAAAGGATCATAAAATAAAATAACATAGGTAGGTAGTTGGTTGAAGGTATGAATTTCAATGACATCCTATCCTTACTTATCGTCAAATAATTTCTTTTTTTTTTCATATAATTTAGAATATTATTATAAGGTACTTTTGGAGACTGTTTTTAATTTTATATTCGTACTCTATGTCCTTAATTGAATTTGGAAGCTTATTATATATTTTCACGCACAAACAAGGCTAAAGGTAAATTATGCGTTCATTATTGTCTTTTGAATATTAATTTTATTAAATAACTCCTCGGGTTATAAACACACCTGCAACAATGGGTCCAAGGAACCTAGTGGTATTGCTTTCTGTGTTAATCAAAAAATGCAATATTTCTACCTGACAGCATAAAGTCCAAAACTAATTTCGCACGTTCCAAAACATTCATTTCTATTTGTGAGAAAAGCATATTAAATCATACGTAGGTACGTTATTCACATGTTTTCGTACAAATGTTCCATTTAATATTTCCTGTGAGCACTGAGATGGAAATAGTGTACAAACAAAATACATATCATTCCTCCAAAATTGCAAAGCTACCTTGAAATGGATGCAATTTCCACAGTGCATATGTCTGTATAGTTTATATGGACGGTAATATCGGAATATGAATGCAGTGCATTTGTGTAATGAGTGTACTTAGAATGCAAACACGTACTGTCAGCTACATTGATATAAGCAAAATAGGCTATAGGCGTTTTAAAATAAATGTGTGTATTGCCGAAGAATAGTCAAACATGTGTGGCATTGGGCTAGAGACAATTTGCTCGCAATACCGATAGTCGATGGGGTCGAGAGGTTCTAGAGTGGCGACCGAGCAGAGGGCGTTGGAGGGCCTCCCATAAGGTGGACCGATGACCTGGTGAAGACCAATGCGAGGACCGGTCGATATGGCGCTTGGGGGACGCCTATCGACCGGTCTCAATAACGTATCTACCTCTAACTAACTGTCAAATTAGCTACCAACAGTAGCTGTTTCAGCTACTGTTGAGATACGTTATTGAAACCGGCTGTAAATGTAGAGCAGTTGACTTCTTTCTATAGATGAAATAATGAATGTATCTCTCACTGGTACTGCCTCAAAACCATGCCATCACTACTACAAGTAGCAACCACAGCCTACCCATACAAAACCCCCTTACAGTCGGTCAACGCGGCCGTTGACTCACTAGCAACACGTATACACTGTGCTCTATGCGTCAATATCCCAAGAGCAAAGACGCAAACAGCGATACGAAGATGCAAGTGAAACGTTGCGCCGTACACACAGTGCAACGTCAAACAAAGCGAGTGTAACTTCACTCTGCAATGAACGAGAGCCTTTTGCGAGTCAACAAGGAGTGTGTATGTATAGAGATGTGCCTGCACGGCTATTATTAACGTTTATTGTTGAATATTCTGGGACTGTGCTAGGTATATATGTGAATGTTTGTTGTACTGCTGTTGAAAATAGACTGTGGTTTGCATAAGGTTGATTTGTAACTTCTGTCCTTTTCGTGTGGCATGTTCATTATTATGAATTTGAATGCTAAATGAGTAGAAGATAAAGTCTCGTATTTTTAAGGAGCGTTCGTATTCACATCGCAATATAAAAAAAACCTTGATTTTGACAAGTTTTTGATATGTTCTTGTCGCTGAGATAATATTGCGAGTAGAATGTGAAAGCGTTTAACTACGAGAATTGTCCTTCACATATGTTGTCATAAATATGAAATATCTAGTTTTTAACCGAATCCCAAAAAGTGGACGTACTCATTCGTCTAAATGTTTTTGGAAGAAATCTTAGAAAAAGGTACTTTATGTGATGGAAAACTGCAATTACTAAATTTTAAAGTATCTTCCATATACTTTAAACTTTGATAATTGAGTTATTCCGGTCGGATCCCCTGATCTGATCCCCTGTTGTTTATTATAGTATTTTAATTCCTGTCTGATCCACTATTAACTTTGTCATTCCGGTCTGATCCCGTTACTCTTTTTTGACAGGTAAGTACAGTCAAGAGAAAAGCAGTTGTTCATGTAAAAATATTTGTTTTATTTGTTTAAAATCATCACAGGCAATCAGAAAATTAGTCTTTTTATTTAGACAACTACACCTTAACTATAAAAAATATTTGACCATATTAATTAAATAACAAAAACAGAACTTAAAATTACTATATAAAATAGTATTTTTACTTGGACAATCCTTAATATTAATAAAAGATTTTGACCATCTTAATTAAACAACAAAAATAAAACTTAAAATTAGTATTTAAAATCATCACAGATAATCAGACATTTGGTCTTTCTATTTGGACAAACCTTAATAATTTAAAAGGATTTTGACCATCTTAATTAAATAACAAAACAGAACTTAAAATTACGATATAAAATCATCACAGACAATCAGAATTTTGGTCTTTCTATTTGGATAGATAACAAAAACATAAACACAAGTTCTAGAGCTTAATCAAATTTGAGAGTTAAATGAATGACATGACAAATTAAATAAAAGTAATCGTTTTTAAATAATAAAAGATTTCGACTAGATAAATCGAATACCAAAAAAACATAATTGTGTCTTTTAATTTGGACCAATCACTTACAGTCTTAACTTTTCTAAACAGTGACCAACTGTAATTTTTCCAGTGAGAAGTTGGTCAGTTACATGTTGGTACCACTTATCGACTACGATTTCTTTTGCTAGCCGTCGTTTTAGGTTTGGCATTTCAACACTATTAGTATTCACTATTTGCAACTTTGCATCCTCTTTTAAAGTTTTCAAAAGCTGATATAAATTTGGGTTTCTTGGCAGACTGCTGTTGAGCTTTTTATGCCAGGATTCCACAGCATTGGTTGTGCGATGGCGTTGATTATAGGCACACCAAGTATCGACAAAACTTTCATCTTCCAGCCATTGTGTTACCATGTAATCGTTGAATGCTTGTATTTCTTTAGACTCCGGACTGTCTTCCATTACGTAGCACCAGCCATCTGAGATATATTTTCTAGGTAGCAGTGGCAATAAGGCTGATAGCGCTACGTGTTTGCGAAATCGCTTGTTTTTTGTCAAATTCAACGCTTTAGCTCTCTTCCATACATTATGAGAAAAATGAAAGTAGCATCCTTTTACTTCAACTGAGGGGAAAATAGTTGAAATGGCATTCATAGCTGCTTGTTCGAAATCAGTCATATATTTCAGTGGCTTCCATTCTGGGATATATTCCTTTAATAACTGGAATAGTGTTATGTAGATTTCTTCATTTTTTCTATTCAATAAAGCATATAATAAAGGTACTATTCGTGTGTGCTCTTCATCACTCCCAAGGTCCCCATGGATAGTGTAAAGTTGAACGAATGGTGTTGGGCAACAATCAAAAGTTCCATCACTTAAATAAAATTGTATGAGTCGTATATCTTTCAGAACATTTTTATCTGCAAAAATTATTATTCGGAAATCAGAGGTCTCGTCATAATGATTGACCAACACAAAATCTTCAAAAATAGAAGGAATTTCTACTTCCTGGGCATTTTTACACTGTATCTTCGATATACCGGCTTGTTTATTTCTAGCATCATACAACGCAGTTTTTATGTTTGTAAACGACGGAAGCTTCTTTATTAGGTCTAAGCCGGCATCACTGAATTCCGCTTTAAAGTTGTTGTAAATATTCGGGATTGGTGAAAAAGAGGATGATAATACTTTTTCTCGGCAATTGTGTAACTTCTGTGCCATTATATTATCCACTTCATTGGGCTCGCATTGATGATGTTTCTCATTACTAATGTTGTTACCCTAAAACAACATAACAGGTATTTAGATCTTTACACTCATTGCTTGATAACTAAAAGACTGCATAAATAACATAAAACGTAATAAATACTTGAATGTTAAGAGACCCGGTGCAATTTTTTCTTCGCCAGTTGACACATCGCCATAGGCTCCATCCATTTTTATACTGTTTCTTCTTTGTGTACTGGTAACCAGCCCTTAGTAAAACTATGCCTCCATTTCTATTTATATATATTAAATTATCAGAATTTTGAGAGGATGATGCCGGCTTACTACCATCCTCATACATTCTGGAACGGATAGAAATAGAATGTGAATATTTATTATAAGAAAAATTTTGTAAACCTTCTGGTCTCTACATTAGAGGTTTACAGTATTCTTATACCCTACTCTTAGGGTTAAGTCCGGATAATTCAAATAACTACAAAATTTAGCAATGCAGGGTCGGTGTGAGAGAATGTAATGATAACAAGGAACGTACGTTGGAAAAATATGTATCTCGGGATTTTCTTTTACACTGTCATCTCTTGACAAGTTTGTCAAACAATAAAAAACATCAAGATTAAAAAGTTCTTCGACGTATTAAGTCGCGACTGGTACAGCCTTCATGGTGAAAATATATAATTATTATTTAACTTGAATTTGTGTGCCTACACTTCATGATATTTTTCTTCACTGGCAACATTACACGGGACGCCATTTTGTTTTCCTGTTCGCTTTAGTCCGTTATTTACTCACTTCAAATTTGTTTTGTAGATTTTTTTTTCATTTATATGTCCCACTTTTAACTAGCTAATTAACATGAATATTATGATAAGTTACCATAAGAGAACTTGAGTACCTACTTTTAGTTTTATGAAGGGTGAATTCGGATTTACAATTTGTTTTTTTTTAAATCAGATTGGGGTTTTTTCCGCCATGGTTAGAGGAATAGAAAATAAATTTGCTGCTCTTTAAAACGTTTATGATCGAATCAAAACCTAATATGAGGCCTATATCTACGTAGCATTAAATAGAATTTAGAAAGTAATCAAAAATAGAATTTAGCAAGATGTGTCACAGTCAAGTCCGGTCTCTTAACTATCTTACCAAATACATCTACTTATTTAATGTGACACAAAACAACAACCATTGTGTTAAGAAAAATATAAAATTATCAACATTTAAACCAAGTCTTCTTTTCATAGTTTCACAGATTGTTTAGTTTGGCTAACGTAAGAAAAGCAGAAAAAAAAATAATTATAACATCATTCAAAGTCATCCAAAAATAAAATACCTATCTATTATTAATAAATACTTACTTTTCCGGAATAACACTTTTACTTGACTTGCACAGAGCACAATTTAGATATCGACTAACACTGTTACACATTGATAACCCTTTCCTCGTAGTCAACAAAACTTCACTCGTCACTGATTGGCTACTTTGGAATCATTAGACAATAGCCGAGACGATAACAATGTAGAACAATACACACCCATATTTTTGCAGGTAAAAAAATATTAAAAAGGGTACATACCGGGCGCGGTGACTTAGCCAAGACGAAAATGTAGAGTCGTTGTTTCTCAATGTAACACGTTTCTATTACAATATTAAGTATTACGAGCATATGTATTTCAATAAACCCTGTATGCATATTTTGTTGCTGACTGTCCCAAAAATCTGTTAATAGATAACTAGTGTATTCGAACGGAATAAAATGATTAAATTTATTTGTGATACCCTGCACGGTGAATCAGACCGGAATAGAAAATATTATAAAATAATACTGATCCCCCAGGGTATCAAATACGGGGTATCCGACCGGAATAACTCTGATAATTTTATGATGTCGAACTCAACTTTGGAAGTCAGTAAGCCGAATCAAAAGGCGCTAAAGTTATCAAATAAACACGAACTTTCGGCAAATAATTGAGAGATGATTGTTTCAGCAGAGATCGAACTCCTTAATCTGTGGTTATTGAATTGTACGAGTTATCGAAGTTCGTGCTCTCACCTAATTAGGCTTACTTAGTTAATCAACACTTTCATAACGGTAACTTATTTAATTAAGTGTTTGGGCCTGATTCAGGGAAAGGGATTCGAACGGTAGACCGCGAAGTATCTGAGTGGTTTTAAAACTTCAGTTCACTTTTTTATTCATTCTTTGTTTACTAAGATGGTGCACAAGTGAACAAGTGACTATTAACGTCATATTGTTGTGAAACTTTCATTTTAAGAACCGGAATTGGGGTTGAGAATCAGTCAGTCAGCCAGGAAACACCGGCTTCATCTAGTTTAAAAAGGACCAAAAAAGATTGACGTGTAAAAGTGTTATGTTTAACCTAGCTAACTAGCTAAATAACGTTCTCATTGATGGAAACAATAGCAAGCAGAATCCTACAGAGTTGAACCGACTTCATCAAGGTATCACAAATTTTGATACAAGCTCGTGTTTATTAATCATCCTCAGTTCTTCCCAACTTTGAGGATACTCGAACTGTAGTACGATTCTGTAAAACTCTCACCGTGAACACTTAGGTGAAGTGAACATAAAGTTAGCTGTCAATTCATACAATCAAGGTTAAATGTTCACTTCATCTCACTCCACCTAAGTTTTCACGGTGGCATGTCTACAGAATAGACCGGCTAATATGACAATGAACATTATAACACAGTGGAAATGAGGTCACAATGATCATAACTTTCCCTAACTCCTATTACAATTTGTAACAAAATCATTTCCACTCCAGAAAGTAAGACAAGCATAAAATCCTCCATCGCTCTTAATCCTTAATATAAGAGGCTTCGAATACTGCCAGTCGCGGCCGCTGAAAATCATATTTACAAGATAGAATATTGAAAATCCATCGGCACGGGCTGGCTCACTTTATGAGCTTAGCGGCGAGCGCCCTCTAGCGGTGAAATGTGATAACACTACCTACTTGTCATGTTCTATTTCAGTTTGATCAATCATAAAGTGGATTTGTTTTGTCTCAGGATAGGTAGAATTTTAGTCATATCTCTTAGGAAATGAATAATGCTTAAGTTTATTGCTCTTGGGACAAATATAGTATAGTTAATTCTTTATAAGCCTTAATTTAGGCCGTCTTTTAATAGACAATTGGTTGATTCTGAGGAAGGGTGCTCTATAATATAGACGTGGAAAGAAAACGCGAAGCAAAAACGAGCCTTTTTTTTTAAGGATCGGAAATCATCAAATGACTTCGAATCGAATGATTCAAAGTCATTTGATGATTCTGATGATTCTGAATCGCTCTGGGTGGAGCGGGAGAGCGTGTCAGACTCTTACTGACTAAAACCCATCCGTGTTCCTTCTAAACCCGTTTTACAGCGTCGTGTTTCGTAGCTAACAATTCAAACTTTTCTCTCTCTCTCTCTCTCAAGTCGGTCCTTCTTGTCTGAAGATCGAGGTCATGGTGGGATGCTAGTCTGTCACGATCGACTTTTATCAGTGAAAATATAAGCGACGGAATAAAATTCTGCCATTTCCGAAATACCGAAACAAATTCCAACTTACGTTTTAATAACCTACCAAAAAAATCATAACAATTCAAATAAATATAATAACGTAATTTGTGAAAATATACGTTTCATTCCAGGTAGTTGTCGCGATCCATTTGTTTCGATAACGGTCATACATACATTTGTATATAATATGTATGTATTACGTAGGCCCGACACGCGCCATTAAATATTCGGCATTAATAGGTCAATTAACACGATTGATGTCACCGGCCTACTGTTTATAATAACTAATGTGTCTATAATAACTAGTGGAAATATTTGTATGAATTAATGTTTTTATTCAATAAAACATTGCCCAATTTAGTAATCGAAGTCAGAATCCCATATTCAACCGTCACGTTTGCAAGCCCAATACTTAAGAAAACATCAAATTATACAGGTATATGTATGAAAGCGATTATTATCAACAAGTAACCTAAATCGAGGTAGTTAGGAGTCAAATACGGGAGAGTTTA
This sequence comes from Mamestra brassicae, assembly GCA_905163435.1. NCBI lineage: Eukaryota > Metazoa > Arthropoda > Insecta > Lepidoptera > Noctuidae > Mamestra > Mamestra brassicae. Next base: position 17,597,039 of record LR991003.1, on the reverse strand, counting down.
TTTATTTATTTAGGTTAACCAACAATTGTTTACACTATATACATTTCCGATTTAATAACTAGAGTAACATATTCAAGTGCAACAACTAATTACAGGTTAACACCACATGCACTAAAAAACGGCTTACGTAACATATTTATAACTTACTGAAATTATAATTGTACATACAAGGAATAATAATTAAAAGCAATAATAAAGAAAATTATCAAATCATTCAATTCTGTATACATCATTGGAATGTAAATTACTTATTTAAATTATAGTTGATTAAATGATGATAGATTGATTGAGTTATGAAAAAATAGAATGACCATAAATTATAGTAAAATAAAAATTAACTGAATACATTGAAAAAAATTAAATGAAAACAGGTACATAAAAAAAATAATTCAATGAGAGTTTTACCAACTTGCCCCGAAATAAAGTTTATGAACGTTAAGTAGGTAGACAAACTAAAGTTGTGTGGAGAGAGCCAACAGCCAAATACGACAGGTATAGTGCATGCAAATATAAGTTGTCCATAAAATATAGCATCCCGCCGGCGAACTATAAAAAGCTCGTAATAAAATAATCTAATGCATGCAGCTTCCAGGTAGGGGCAATAGGAGGTAGGGTGCTATTTTGAGCGGGTGATAAAATTCTGCTAAGCATGAGTTCAGTAAAAATGTTTCCAAACGAATGAAATTAGAATAACAACTCAAATCAGGAATCAAAATCAAAAACAAAATCAAAAATCATTTATTCAAATTAGGCTGAGTGCCAGCACTTTTTGAACGTCAAAGTTCTACATAAAGACAGTCCCCCAAAACGCCCGCCCGTCACCACTTCCTAGTGTTACAGCTAAGTATAGTATTAAAATAATCTTTGGTAACAGTCAGTATCATCTGGAATAAGATCATCAGGAGAAGATAGATACACATATATATACAATATATTTATAGATATATATAGATACTCGTATATAATATATAAGATAGATTTGGAGTTAGGAACGTGTCAAACTCTATTTTATTGGTTGAACAGGTTTTCAGGCTTAAGTAGAATTTGACAAATACTTAAATTCAAATTATTATTTACTAGCTACCGCCCGCGGCTCCGTCCGCTTTAATGTCGAAAATTATCCCAAGGGAACATACTCCCGGGATGAAATCCTATGTCCTTTCCCGGGACTCAAACAATCTCTATACCAAATTTCATCTAAATCGGTCTAGCCGTTTGCGCGTTAAGAAGTAACAAACATACACAAACACTCACAAACTTTCGCCTTTATAATATTAAAACTTACAGGTGTTTATCTAAATCGCTGACACTGCCACCTCGGCCCTCTTCACAGCCAATCTGCGCGCTTATAGCGTATGATTCGAATACGCCCTATCGCCTGCATCCCAACAGTATATGAAATTAGTTTTTATGACACACTCCGAGATTTATACAACTACCCTCGTGGCTGAGCCAACGGAATTTAGAATTTATTAGGGGATTCCTGAAAGCCATTTTTGTTGTACATGCAGTTAATTTCGAGGGGATGGTTTTGATATATGGGCTTGCTGGTGGAATTTAAAGTGCTAATTGTGTGGACTTTAAAAAAGCTCGTGAAAAGCTTTGATTGGAAATCTTAGGTCTATAGATAAGGTAATGTTTAAAGCAGTGAAATTCATCGTTCAAGGCAAAATATGGCACTTATCTCCATATCACTAGACGATACTATTTTTTTAAGTACAGCAAACTACTATGAAATACCGTCAGGAGTAAATTCTTCAATTTGAATGCTATCAAAATTGTTTGGTCTATTGTCACCGGTACTGGCTTATAACTACACATTATAGTGAGGTAAACCTATGGTTATACAATCATGTTAGATCATAATTCCAAGTACTCGGCGCGCATGATCGACTGCCGACTGCCCAGCGGGGATGCGAGCTAATTGAACTGTTGCTCTGTGCTTGTGTTATCTCGAAATAGTTTAATGCTCCAGCACCCGGGCTTTGTGCCCGAAAATATTACTTACTCGATTTTATTTTTGTAATTGGTGTGTGTACGTGGAAATAGACGGATAGCGGTTAGCCTTTGTTTTTTTTTTTGTTTTAGTAGAATGTGTTGTCAAAATTGGTGCGGTTTTGCATTTAAGTAGGTTTGGTTGTCATGTTTTTCAACCACAGCTATTTAACTAAGCTCCCGTTTACATGTCCACGACCAGCTCAAATTGAAAGTATCTTTTGGAACAATAACAGATAAAAATATTTTTAGGGTTAGTGTGCAGCTACATTAATTTATAAATATGTTATAGCCATTGGCGCCAACCAATTTAGAATTTATTATTCGTTTTCTCAAACGCTGCCAATTCCAAACAAACGAACGGACGCCAATAACCTGTCATAAAAATTAAAGCTGTAAATTAAACGGCCGCTAAAAATGATGATCGTTCATATCGATCTGACAGTGAAATGAAAACAGGATCAGCTGCTTGTTATTCTGCGCAAGTTTGGGAGGGCGAGCGCTCGGGGTCGTTAACCCCGGTTAGGGTTGCCACTTCCTTAAACCAGAAAACCGAACCGACTAGCCAATTTTGCCCGACTTTTGGGCAAAATAGGGTGTTTTGTGTAATTGTTTTAAAAATGTTAAACATATGTGAATTCAGGATTTTTGATGCTTAATAAATACAGACATAACTAATAGACTAGAATAATTGAATATATTTTTTAATCATTACAATGTGAAAGTCGAAGTGACTCAAAAAATATAATAATAATACCCTTGTTATCCTGAATTGCTTTTGGTTCTTGGATGCATTTATACAAATGTATCTCAATTCAGTGTGCCTTCTGGCAAAGGTCATCTAGCTCTTTCCACTCAAAAAATATAATAAGCCTTAAATATGCTGCACATGCGGGCACCGTCCAATTTGACCGGACACGTATCCGAAAAGCCTAACTGTGCCCGGCTTTATCTCGACGGCTGGCAACCCCAATTGTGTTGATTCGCGGCCGAGGGCGGCAACACTGGTCGTTCCGCATCGCACGCTAATCAAAACAGGTAGCTTTGATTGATTTATAAGTATTTTGTTTGTTTTGTACTTTGTTGACACAGTCAGACTTTGTGGAAATCGTGTTTTCGCCATGTTTGTAAAAATATCTCGAGTATTTTCTGCGTATTCGCAAGCTAAGAAGGCCTCTTTCATTACTGACTGATAAAAGCCGTGTAAACGTATGTTAGTCATCAGAAATTCATAGAGTACTCACATAAAAATTAAGTGGCAATAAAACAATACACTTAAAGGCATTTATTAACACAGTCCCATTTAATCGCTCGCAACATTTCGACAACGGCGACCCCATGACACTATTTCCTAATATGACTCGCTAGACCAATTTGGTTTTAAATACCCGATCACAGCTAAGGCGTTACAGCTGACCGGCGGATTGAAAAGTATAAGTATATGAGGCCTTTTTTTTTAAGTATGGGAAATCATCAAATGACTTCTTCCGCTCTGGGTGGAAGGAAGGGCGTGTCAGACTCTTAATGACTAAAACCCATCCGTGTTCCTTCTAAAGCCCTTTGCGTTCCAGGGCCGCAGTGACTCTTTCGAACAAATTTCGCAACAAGTATATGACCTAAGCCCTCAAGTATATGAGAGCTTAGGTCTCTCTTTACGTATTTGGCGTTTTTCGTCGATGGTTTCAAGTAGCTTTTTTCTTTTTTTTTCCACTGAAACTCTTTGACCAATATCATCTGTAAGTTGTTCCTTCAGTACTTTTTGCAAATACTCAGAAATTACCTTTTAGGTTATCGAAACAAAACGTATTATTGGTCGAAAGTTCGATGGGTGAGCCCCAGTATTAGGGGATGAACGGAAGGATCAGTTCCCTGGGGTAATTGCCCCTACATGTTACCCCTACATGTAGCTCAGTCTCCACTGACGTGTGAAAATTCCAATTACAGTTTTGTTTACCGTGTGTTTTCGCAAAACATACAATGATTCATTTTGAAACTTATTACAAAGGCTATAAGGATTTTCGATTGAAGTACCATTGATATTGCAACAACAATTAATTTATTATAATTGCAGTCGGATTTTTACTCTGTCACGCAAAACTTACTGAACGCATTTTTGGCACACATACAGTTTATAACTTGAATTACCTAATATAATAACACAGAATATTTTAACCTGGTGTTATTGTGATAATTTCAACTTTCGCGCAAGCGAAGCGAACTGGCAAAAATGTTGGGTACGGAGAGTTCGTTCCAACAGCCAACGCCAATACAAGCAAGACACTCAATATTTCACAATCTGTTGTTTTCATGTCAATGAAGTAAGCATGCCAAATCTCTGTCTGCTGAAGAGTTGACAGGTGTCTTCTACAGGGCGACTACCTAAGCCCTAGTCTACATGACACACGGATTTGTGTAACGAAGCCCGACTATAGAGGCAGCATGTGACTTGCAATTATGGAACTGTGAAGTTGGTGAATATTTTTGGTATGAAATTGGCCTGTATTCAAATGTGTCTTTTCGTCGTTTGCTGATGTCGATCGCTTTAATAAATATTTAGCTCATGTGTCCTTTAAAAAGGAGTGTCAAATACCTATGTTTTATTAAAACATTTCATTATAAATGTCAATTAACTAAGTTTTTTAGCTATTAAAATCTGATTTGATTATATTTTACAAAAAAAATCAATCGCTTTAAATATCTTTTAATTTTTGAGACGTTCATCTTTTTATAACTTTCTTTATTCATTAATTAGGCGCAGTTCGTCACAATGTGACCTTCGTTGTTATTTTCTTTTCAGCCAACCTTCTTTGTTTTCGTATAAAGCCTTGTTAACTGCTTCTAAGTATTGTGTTTCGACTTTAATTCTAGAAATTATTTACTAGACTTTTTTCTAAGAACTTACCCTTGATCTTGACCCTAAAAATATCTTAAGATATTTTTCTTATTTCAGTTAAATCAAAAGATCAAAACGTATTTTTAAAGGCCGTACTACATTTCCAACGATATCATCTTCAATCGATTGAACCGTCACGTTTTATGATACATTTCTGCAAATAGATAGAAAGCATTCGATACCAATTAATCAGAAACCGCACATTAAGCTCACCCAAAAGACTTTACATACCAAAAAGACCGATAGAAACCACAAAGTGCACATCAATGGCGCCACAAACAGTTTGCCAGCCATCGCAATTATCGCGATAAGCACAACCCTACATCCCGACAATTAGTGTCGATATAAATTAGTCGCCAGACTGTGCGTCCGTAAATAATTAAGCCTAACTGAGTTACTTTTCATGTTTGTCGCGCGACTTTTTGATACGACTGCATATTTTAAACGCAATTTGGACTGGGGAATTAATTGGACGGCCAGTGGAAGCTTGCTTATTTTAAAAGACATGGATAGCATATTTTCCGGCTTGGAACGAGTTAGAGCACGCGCTTATTATTATTTAGCGGAATGTGATAATACCAACCCAAAGGTTGTCGGTTGGAAAATTCCTTATTGCCTTAAGTCCGCTAATGTACCACTACTGTTATACATAAAATAAATTAAAAAAAAGGCTTTAATTTCCAGTAAATATACATTTCTTAGAATCTATGAAAGAAGGTATTAGTTATGGTTTCGGTTTGTTAATATATTTCTTACTTAATATATATGTAATTAGGAAAGAAGTATCTGTATCTAAACTATTTGTACCGATATAATAACATAATATATATATAAGTATAAGTTTGTTTTTAATACATAAAGCCCCTTATTCATAATACTTTTAAACCATTACATAGCTAAAATACTGATAAGTAATTCTATATTCAAAATTTACTATGGAGAATTTGAATTTAGAATCACTTAAACAGTATTTTTTTTTTTTTTTTTACCACCATTACTTAGTTAAAATATTGTTTAAGAGATTCTAAATTTAAATTCCCCATATAACAATTTGAATAAAGAATCTGCTTATCAGTATTTTAGCTATGTTATGGTTATAAAGTTTTTATGAATAAGGCCGTAAGTTCAAAATGAGAAATAAATATTACCTACAGCCAAAAATATATTATGTAGTACTTTAGACATCCTCTTCCATCAGGACCTCTTGAGAGGTTTAGGAACTTAAATAGTTAAAAACAATTAAGACATAAAAACTAAAATAACACATAATAAATAATTAAGACTAATTCAAGTTTGATAAGATAGCCAGTAATTCAAGGATATATTTATTGCCTATCAGACAGCATCAGTATGACATATCGCTGAAATGGACCTTTTTAGTGCAGCCGTGAGACACACACTTAGTTCTTAGCATACCTGTTTTTCTTTTCATTATTATTTCTATGTACCGTGCGTGGTGCGTGTTTTATGTAAGTATAAATAAATATTTATCTTTCTATAAAATTTCAACAGAATCGGTCCAGTAGATTAGATTTTATTACGATATTTATTAAATTTAAAATATTATCTTTCTTGTAAGTACTTAATTTTGTTTTTTTTTTTTTGTTTTATATATAGTTTATAATTTGCTGTTATTTTTTACAATATTTGTACGCCTTCCCGGCAAAACATAGCGCCCATATGTTTAAACCTAAGACCTTTATGTAAATACCTATGTTTCACAAATAAAGTCTGATTCTGAGATTCGGAGAGAATTGGCTGTGACAAACGGACAGACAGACATTCAGACTTTCTTTCTTTTTTTTTCTTTCTATAACCGACTCCAGGGTCCCATCCCATCCTGTACCAAAACTCATCAAAATCACTTCGGTGATGAAAATGTAACAAGTAAACCATTACTTAGTATAACTTTTAAGCATATACCTAATTCAGTAGAACTAAGTAATCACTTACGTATGTAGCCAAAAAAAAAAAATGGTAACGAGGATCGTCTATACAGCCAACGACCTGTGTAATCAATAATCGTTTCTTTTTGTCTGAAGAAAGGCCTTTGCTCTGAACCAGGACTATAACTCATAAATAAATAGGACGACCACCCGACGTCTTCTTTATTTTAGAAAGAACACAATGAAACAATATCACATCGTTCAGGAAATACTTTCATTGTGCGCACAGCTAGGGAGTGGAATTCTCTCCCGGAGTCTGTGTTTCCTGATAGCTACAACCTGGGGGTCTTTAAGTCAAGAGTGAATAGGTGACGTGTAGGCAAGCGTGCTCCATCATCGATCTCATCATCGCTTTCCATCAGGTGATATTGTCATTTTCCTAATCATACTAATAATATTATAAATGCGAAAGTCTTTCTGTTTGTCTGTCTGTCGCACTTTCACGCCAAAACTGCTGAACCGATTTAAATAAAATTTTGTACTCAGATAGTCTAGAGCCTGAGAAAGAACAAAGGTTATTTTTTAATGCGAAAAAGGGTTGTAAGGGGTTGAAAGGGGGGGAAATATGACATTCAAAGTTTGTAAAAGTTTTACCGTCAAGGGTGTAAAATAATAATAGGGAATAGAGGATGAAACTTTGTATGGAAATAGCTCATTAAAGTATTTATACGTATGTCTTATTTGTAAAATAATTCGCCTAAATAATTAAAAAAATGCTACCCAAAGACACTATTCCACGCGGACGAAGTCGCGGGCACAGCTAGTACAAAATAAAATCCATGCGACGAAGTGAATTGATGTATTGTCTTTTTAAACTAAAGGATTTTTACTTTTACTATTATACAACCTATGTGCCGCTACTGTACTTAAAATTTGAATACGTAAAGAAGAACATTTAATATTAATACAATTAACTATTAAAACGCTTTCATTTTAATTAGCAGAGAATATTTTAAAAGCAATTACCAAGTCTAATTACTTGATTAGGTAGGTGACTGAATATAATATTAAGATAAATTGTAGGTGCCATTTTATTATAGAATAATAGAAATAATACGTAATTATATTATGATATAAGAATAATCTGTAATGTAATTGTGTGGGAGTTGACAAGGCATGTAGGCGTCATGACTTGCTGTTTGGTATGTAGCGTATACATACGTTAAGAAAATATTTGTCTAAGAAATGTATGATATATTTATAGATACCAACTTGATTTTACTTCTACTTGGCTTGTTTAACATGTTGTCTTTATTCTTAGGAAAGGCAGGTGTGTGTGTGTGTGTGTGTGTGTGTGATATTTCGAACAATCACATGCATACACTTTTTGTACGTCTTTTCATTTTCGTTTAATTTAAGGTCTTGAGATGATTGAGGTCCCTATAATTGCAACTTGGCTGATTTTAGTATATTTTTATTTATTACAAGTTTTTTTTTATATTCTCGTTTTAGTTTGGCTATCGTAGTCTCTACATCTTTACCTATTCATACTCCTTTAGAGATAGATTTACTCTTTACTATGCACCATACCAAGTTACAATGAAGGCTTAAAAATAATGGGATGTAACAATGGGCGGTCCCAAAAAGCAGCAAGTTATCCTAGGTTTTAGAAACTTCTGAAGCAGTAATGCTAGCGAAGGAGGAGGCGGGCCGCGCGAGAGAAAGGCAAGGCCTTCGCCCCAACCGCCGCTACAGGAGAAGACGCCCCGGGCGTCGGGAGTCGCAGGGCGATCCCCGGCCACCGTAGGCGCGGGCCTGCGGACAGCGAGCGTTGGGTGGCTCGCTGTCCGATCACCACCAGGCCCGGGTCGATGGCGCGTTGTGTTTCACGCGCGCCTTAAAGAGATGTCAGCACAGAAGACGGGGTCCGCTAGGGCCAGAGCCTGCCAGGGTTGCGGAATTTGTTCGAAAGAGTCACCGCGGCCCTAGAACGCAGAGGGCTTTAGAAGGAACACGGATGGGTTTTAGTCAGTAAGAGTCTGACACGCCCTTCCGCTCCACCCAGAGCGGAAGAAGTCATTTGATGATTTCCCATCCATAAAAAAAAGGTTTTAGAAACTTCTAGGTAAAAAAAGTCTGATAAAAGTTAATATCGTGTTCAGTAAAATACATACATATAATAATGTAGTGGTCTGGCTCACAATAATATATTTTTGCACGAGAGTAACATAGGTCACTTTGAGATAAATGGCCGCTTCGTTCTCACAGGCATTTAAATCTAATAATTCTGGCTAGTAGACAGTCGATGCCCTGATAAGCTATCAGATTTTTTTTTTTTGCTGGCCGTTTTAGTATTTAAAGGCTGTATGTGTAGATGTACACTTAAAAAAAAAACAGCCAGATGGATTTATTGACTATACGTCAGTGCTACTGAAATATTGAAGCCGCATTCAACATTTTAATTAGTTGTCTAATTTACCAGCTGTTTTATCTTGCCTTATGTACCTGCACTTATATTTTTTTTAATATTATTGTAATTCTTCCTTTGCATGCTTTGTCATTAGACAACGATTTATTTGTCTTTAAATTTAAATCTCATGTAAGTAAACAGCCGGTCGATTCTGTTAATATGTCGAAGTGAAGGCTTGGGTGAAGTGATCACGAGGTGAGCTGTCAATCCATGTAATTAAGATGTCACGTGATCACGAAGTGAGCTTTCATTCCATCTTGATTATACATATACAAGCCTTCACTCCGACATGTTCACAGAATCAACCGGCTAATAAGCTAGTAAGAAATAAAGATTCTTTAAACCTCAAATTAATTGTAAAATATCAAATATCTGCATAGGATCTACATCTACCAAACAGAGTTTTCAACTGCAAAATATAGACATAAAAAGAATGGTAAGTTAGTCTTGGTAGTTATTTTACAATTTCCTCGTAAAAATGCTTATTTCTTGTTCACAGTGATATTCTATCTTAATCTCAAAGAGAGCTCGCAGTACCAACAATTCGTGAAACAGACGCGCGTAACCCATCAAATAAAAGAAATAACAGAACAACGGGAAACAGCGAATAAAGTGGAAATAGTGACAAAAGTGGGAATAGTGACAAAAGTGGGAATAGTAATAAAACAGGGAATAGTCGCAAGAATATTCAGAGTACAAAGGCGTCTGTAAAAATGTATTGATAAAGTCTACAGTCTACACATGAGGCCAAAAGAAACAGACCCTTTCTGAGCAAAAAAAACTTAGACTGTCTTTGTCAAACGGAAATTTTTGAATCTGTATTTTTGTTGGGTTGTTATTTTTATTTTGTCCCGATTTTAGGCGATCTACAAGTTTGTTTAACTTCGTTGTTCTATGCTATGTTATTGTTTAATTTGGGCAAAGTTTAGTAGTACTTTATTATAAATCTCAACTTTTCTCTTTACAAATTTCTTGGGTCGATCTCATAAGCTGGCCGACTCATACGACTTATTCTGTTAAAACAAGCCGCGTACTTTTTCTCACAAAGCTTACGTTACTAAACATCCTTAAAGATAGATCTTCGCTATTTACAACATAATAGGTATCCATATAAAAAGCTCTGAAACCTTAAATGTCAATAGTATAAAGAGTGAACATTGTTTATTTATTTGTAGCAGATAATCCCTTGAAGTATTGATCTTATTACGAAATTATTTCACTGGCAGTAAGTACTACTATCACTTATTGCCGTATTATGAAAAAATGGGGTCTGTGAGATAGGCCACTGGAGTGAAGATAAGTAACACATAGTTTGGAGGAACAGAACAATTTCCACTACATACATTTGAGCACAGAAGCGCGTCCATGTTCCCGGCGTAACAGTCGGCGTTTCAATTACCAGGCAGTGTATTTACTCTGTCTACTTAGTACCCTCAGTGGTCAGTTACATTTTAATCTGCGCTGATCCGACTGGTAACTGAATGAATATGTAAAAAGTGTATTTTCTAGGCCATTAATTTGCGCTGATCTGACTGGTAACTGAATGAATATGTAAAAAGTGCATTTTCTAAGTAATTAATCTGCGCTGTTCTGACTGGAAATGAATGAATATGTAAAAAGTGTATATAGTCATTCAATTACCAGTCACATCAGCGCAAATTAATGGCCTAGAAAATACACTTTTTACATATTCATTCAGTTACCAGTCAGATCAGCGCAAATTAATTTCTAGGCCAGACTACTAAGATACGGCTAGAAGTACCTAATAATGTGTGGCCTTATAGGGTAGGACTTACAGTTGTTCAGTCCAAACCACGTTTAGAAATTATTTATGGGTGTAATTAAACATAAGATCTTCGGCAACAACTTCAGTCAGCTTGACCGTTCGCAGTCCACAATAAAACTTCAATTTTAAAAGATCTTGAAAATCATTTAAAATTGCATCAATTCATTTGTCGAGTTTTTACTCAATGGACGACCATTTATCTGTACTGTTGGACGAAGCAGAGTAACTATCAGTGGGTGTACGTACTGGTAAATAAATAAACGTTCCAGGCAAAGTCAATAAGCGAGGGGGTAAATAAACAGGATCGCCAGTGTATTTGTGGGTATCTATTTAATTTTAATAATTATATGTTTGAGACTAGCCCAGACCAGGGAAGCATAGCAGATAACAGGGGGGGGGGGGTCTATTTTCAGTATTTGTGTGTAACAGAGCTATCAATGCTAGGTATAATGTTATTCTTGAACGTTTATAAGAATTGGCACAAACAGCGTTATGAGTCTCGTCCGTAAATGAAGATTTAAATCGTGTACTTTAGACAAAAATTTACGTAGTTTAGCTCAGTAAGACTGCGAGACATGAGCCAAGAAAACAGCCCAAGTTGAGTAAAAGACACCAACTTAACAGAAACCAGTATAATGAAACTTTCCACCAATATATCTGTGTCACTGCCAGTTTCCAACGACCTCAACGAGATGAAATACGAAGCATCTCTACATACTAAACACAATCCCTCTCATTTTTCATCGCTGTCTTCAAATTCTTCAACCTATCAACTATTCCCTGTCCCCTTCACACGCCTTCTTGAAGGGTGTCTAAATCTACAATCTAGTTTGCGATTGAATTTAAACCTTATCTTCTTAACAGTTAGGTTAAGTGTGTAGGTGAGGTGTGTAAATCCCTTGTGGTTGTGGCATGATTGATCAAGTTTCCATTGACGAGGTAGCAATTCATTTTATCAGAGCAATTTATAGGGTTGTTTCAGACGTTTTGCTTTGATTGATTAAAACGTTTTGTAGACAGAATTTGGACGTCAATGAATTTTAGTTAGACACATAGTTATTGTCAATATAAAAGTCCGAACACGATTGTTCTTTTGTATAATCTAAACTTATAGGGTGTACCAAAGTGCGTAAAATAAAGAACGAACATCAAAATAAAAAAATCAACTGTTTTTACTATTAATAAAAAAAACTTAATATAAAAGGCATTTATAAAGGCAATCATAATTTGATAAATAAGTGTTTCCATCCTAATACCAACATTTAAAAATAAAAAAGAAACCGAGTGGGCAATAAAAAATAATATTGTCAGTCACCTAAATGCCAGTGTTTTTACCAATTAAGGCAACAGCAATGTTAAACAATTTAATTTAACAACCAGGTTTACAATATAAATTTTTACGAAATTGGACTGTGTGATACAACACCAGTTAGCGATAGCTTTACATTAGGACAATTACGACGTGAAATATAACAGCCGACGTAATGGCGCTGGGTCCACTTCGGCGAGCTAAAAATGTACTAACGACTTTTACAGTTGTTCTCGAATTATTTATTTACGTACAACTTAGATAATACCTTTGAATAAAGTGTTTTTAATAAATGTAGTAGTACGTTTTTATTTCAATCTGATATCTTTGAATTAGAGCGCTTTCAAACTCGATAGAGCGATGACTAGTATTGAGTTGAGAATCGACTAGATGAAACGATAATTCGGTTGAATATGAAACGATAATGAAATTGGTCGTTTCCAGCGGAGAAGGACCGGCAAGAAACACGAGTTCTCTTTTTTAAATGGTTTTTTACAATGTTTCCTATACTGCAGTGTTAATGGGTGAGAGGGTCGTGTGGACCAGCAGTTAACAAAATATACAACGAGTTCCTGATACCATAACTTAGGTTACATTCCATGAATAGAAATAATATGAAATGCTTAAAAAACATGGGTTCCGAAACGCATAGTTACGCAGCTAACACCAAATTTAACTAAGGGCCGATTTTTCAAAGGCCAGATAACTTTAGCTGCGGAATAAAAGTGGCGGTTTGACAACTCTCGTATAGAGCCATATATTATTTATTCTTCAGCTTAAAAATCTCTATGTTTTGAAAAATCAGCTCTAATATAATTAAAAAATTGACAACAGTATGAAAAGTATGTGAGTACCTAAATATCATTGATAAGTAAGGTTAGTTTTGTCTAATAATTTAGTTGGAGAGACGAATAAGAAAAAATATGTTGAATTGAAAATATTTAATATGTTTTTCGATCTCTTAGGTGGTCTAATTTATATCCTAGAGTTATGGGATATCAAAAGAAACACGTTGTTTAACAAAAAAAAGATCACAAAGGAAAAAAATATGAGTCTACGGAGTCTTCAACATAACCAAACCACATCTTCAACACAACACGACACAAACACAATTTTCTTGCAGATCCGTACCTTCCCTCAAAGGAAATTAATTAACATGTACGATAGAGACACAAATAGACTTTGACACGATTATGAAAGAGACAAAAGATGCATGTTTTATTTATAAAGGCGTAATGATGGCGGTGACATCAAAGGTGAGAAATAAAAGGAATTATTCATAGAGTCATAAAGGAGGGGAGCGTTTTATTATGATACACTTTATACCCCATAATAAATATTATTAAATGAATTTTTGACACGTTTTTGCGGCTTCCATCTCGAAAAAGTAATGAAGGCAGATTATTTCGAATAAAATATGCATGTATCTCAAAAATAACTTTGCGGATTAATTTATCGCACGCATTATTGGATCAAAGTTTTAAGTTATTTTAGGCTGGACCCTAAGGGCGTTCGCGGAAAAGCAGACAGAGCCGACGCAACACTGCGAAATCTTGTTAAAAATAAATCGATTCATGGATAAATAACCCTTTTTTATCGCAATGTCGCGTTGCACCTGCCAGCAGCGTGAGTATTAAACTAATAACTTTCATATATTTCACTTTTTCTCACCTAATATTACAATTAACTTTTAATAAGTTAGTTATTTTATCGTTTTAGCAGTAATCGAATGCCGATGGATAGAGGTTCCCTCCCTGAGTCTGTCAGAGCTCGGAAGGGATCGACGGAACGCGTCACGCTCGAAGAGCTCCACACAAAGTTAAATTGTTTCGGAAACGAACAACTTTTTCACAGAAAAAAATTCCGATGGAGAAAAAAGCAAATCTTTTAAAGTTTTAAGATGGCTTAAATAATTCGTTTTATATCTTTAAGTCAGTGTAGTTTTAGTGTGCGTTCTAACATTCCAACCATTTATAAGTCTTGAATAAAAATAAGCTTTGTTTAATTCTATTTTATTCTATAGATATTTATGTAGTTAAACTCAGAAAAGACTTTAGAACACAAAAATTTAAAATAGACTTAAATAAAAAAATTTTACTCACCGAATTTTCTTCACAGATCACCTTTCAATAACCTGAAACCAAAACAAAACTCTTGTTAAAACCTCGTTTTCTCTTTGTTTCTGTAAAATAGCATATTTCAAATACCTACAATAATGTTTGAAATAGTAATACATCAAAAAAACCTCAATTTTATAAAAGAAAACCACTTCCATCCTAATTCATGTGAGTCCCTTCTATTATTTTGTACAAGCCGTTACTTTTCCTTTGTGGAATCCTTATATTATATCTACAATAAAATATACAGCCTCTAAGGATTTCTCGGGAGGCATAGCGTGGGTCATAAATCATTGCTACGAATACGTAGCCCTCGTAGGCCCTCTACGGCGTAGCAGCGTAGCGGTGTAGCAGCGTAACACGTAGCTAGAGAGGTAAGGGCACCAATTGCTGTCTATTCACGTCTGGCGCGCGACTGTGCATTAATTACGGGGTTTCATGTGCGTGAGTAAAAATGTAATGTACGGAAATGTCTCCATTGCAGACATTCGTCATTAAAATTAAAGTGGGCGATTTCTATTTGTTCCAGAAGAGAATGAGCTTTTGTTTTAAAACTATTTAAGTTTTATTACATTTTGATTACACATATTTTTGCATATATTAAGCAAAATAAGTCTGAAGTTTTCACATTCATTACTAGGTACAATAGGTACTACATGTCTGACTAAAGTCATCTATCCTTAAAAAAACCTCAGTAAATAAAACAACTATTTTCGATCACATTTCAAGAAAAAAGGCTAACACTTTACGAACTGTACCCGAAATAGAAATACCTGTTCCCGGGTCCAAATGACCTTTTGCGTGAAGCCATGTACATAAAAATGTACTTGGAAAAGGCCATTATACAAAAGCCGGGTGAAAACAAGTGTTCTAAAGTTACCTACATATATATCCTTTAAAAAGTACCTGTACTGGTACATAAATTTAAATGAAAGTGGTACATAAATGATACTATTCCTATTAATACCAAAAAGATTCTACATGTTGGAGCCCCATAATGTCCGGTTTATTGGGGTTTTCGTTAGATTACGCGACCTAGAAGTAATCCAATCAGTCAGATTTTTCAATCGTGATATCCAATACGGTACAGCCCTTTGATTAATTTTATTTTTCATTGAAAACTTTTCTACTGAGCCTAAGTAATCTAATAAATCAATCCAGGTACATTTCTAAACATAGATTTTTACTATATCTCGAATAAAATTAATCTCATTCATTGGCATTTACTTTATTCATAAGGATGAATACTAATTTATTTTTCGTATCTTTATAAATAAATCTAGTTTTTTTTTTATCATTGATGTTATGTTATATTTTTACAGGAGCGAGTGTCCTTTAAGAGGTCACTGGACTCGTTAAAAATGTATTATAATATATCTTTTTAGATTGGAAAAAGAACTTGTGAAAGATTTATTTTAAAATGATTTATCATTTATATGAAAAAAATATTTCATATGATTGACAGACATTTTCGGTTTATTGTTCATTTCGCCAGGTGTGTGCTACGAGGTGTCTACGACCGCTACGCCATAGCGTTGTTGCTACGCCGTAGACCTTAGGAATGCTAGCACTAAAATAAAATTATGTCCAACGTTCATTTGTTTTCTGATTTACTGCTTATGTTGGGATGTTCCCGAATTACGTGATGTACGCAAATTCTTGAGTTTTCTCGAACTTAATACATAGAACACCATTTCAATATTTTTTTTTTACAAGGTACTACAATATGCTTATATTTTCTCTTACACATAGGAGAAAGCGCAAAGTCCCAGTTGTTTTTGCAATAAAGTTAAAAGAAATACTTTAAATTATACGTCGCCGACTTACCTAGGCAAATCCTTTGAATTTGATGGTTACCCTAGATTTCATAAAATCATCAAAAATGAATCAGAAACACATTAGAAAAGTTTTCAACCGTCAAAATTTATACTGAACCTTTTGAACTCTTTGAATTACACATATACATGAAACATGTCTTATTCTTTTTGACTGTAAAATGTGTTAAATATGAAGAATGCGATGTAAAACGTAGATACATTCACAAATTAAAAGGTGCAAAGAAAGTTGAGTCAGCAAACCCAACTCATGTGTGTAAAAAATCTTGTAAAATTGCGTTGTCACGTCGCTAATGACTCTTTGTCCTTACGAAGCACTTTCTGATGAAACCTTTTTGCGTAAAAATGCTAAGGTTTTTTAAAAAAAAAGTATTTTCACTGGTCCTTTGAAAATATTCTAGAAACAATTTTTCATGGAAACGCTTCAATGTGACATTCTCGTACCGAGACGTTTTTTTTTAGGTTAGATTTATGTAAAACGGTCTGAATCGGACAAGAAACTGAAACTTAATTATTCTATTTTCTAAAGTAGAGTTTAAACATACAGCCAGACGCTTTCAACTTTGGTTTACAAACTGCAAAGCAATGAAAAACTTCGGTTCAGACATAAAAAATCCAAATAACATACGACTGAACCCTCCCAAAACCGCAGAATGAAAGCTAGTTCAAAAACTAAAGTTTGTTGTTCCCCACCACAGAACATGGTATCTCCACGCTGGCACGAACTAGGGACGCCAATACAATTTTTTTTTTGTCCAGGAAATACGTTCCCACTGCTGGGCAAAGGTAGCCTTCCACTCTTCCCAGTGACCGACAGACACCTCGTGACTGTCTAAGCCATGACTGATACTGCCTGCCTTTTTTCAGCATTCCTTTGTTTTGCATTACTCGATATAAACACAGAAATGAACCACCTGTATGTATAACTGTTATTTATTAATTATATCATTATTAAATTAAATTAAATGTAGAAAGAAGCATGGTGATAAAAATCACTTTGTATATTCCGTGTCTGCATTACGTGTGCTTAGCAGTCACAAACCCTTGTTCTGTCAGTAAAAGATGACAGTTACTGACACGCTTAGTTTGTATGGAAACTTTTGTCAATGTCGTCATTGACGCTTATTTTCCCAAACAGTATGAGTTATGTTCCCAAAGGGGGACCATCAGAACTCTATTACTAAGCGTCCGCTGTCCGTCCGTCAGACAGACGTCTGTCAGCGAACTGTTATATCTTAAGAACCGTAATAGGTAGACAGTTGAAATTTTAACAGAGTGTATATTTCAATTGCCGCTATAACAACAAAATAATTAAAAAATAAAGGGAACTTTTTTTTCGGTTTATGGTAAATCTTTGCCGGTTTTTTATGGTATGCGTCATGCTAGGTGCGAATAAACACTTTTTCTTTCTTTCCCATTTTCTAACAGTGTGCCGCCGAGGCGTCTCCGAGCTCTGTGTCCCCAACCCTCTTTCTAACCCTCTAAAATAACATAGAAAGATCGACATATCAAGTTGCAATCGTCCAGTATAAGCTGACCTCTCATTGTAAGGAAAGACTACAGTACAAGGTCAGTTTTTACCGGTTTATAGAGCTTGAAATGTGTGTGCGTATGTGTGTATGCAACGATGGGACATTCGCCCCGATTTATAAAAATAAACTACCACCATTGTATGTTTTGATTGTTTGATAATAGAGGGATGCTGGATGAAAGGATTATGCTTCAATTATTTGTGAAGGGATGTTTGGAAGATTTTTTTTTTGTGTTTTTAAAGATGCATCCGTATGTGAACAGTGACAGTTTGCCTTGTGACTAAAATATTGTTATAACGTGTTGCTTCGACACTGCATTGGTACGAAAATGTTAAGAATAGGTAGAGCTTTTAAAGCATCCATAAATAATGATTTTATATAATTATGTTAAATCTTTGAGGTGGGTTCTTGTATTTCAAATGATATATATAATTGGACAATTTTATAAAGCTTATAATATTAGTTAGATCTATAGTAACAGATTTATTTATTTCGAAATATTTGTTAATTTTGGCAATGCTCGTCTAGTGGCCACCACTGATGCTTGTCGCAAATAAACTCTTTTTCTTTCTTTCTTCTTTTTTTTTCTTTTTTAGATATTTCTTGTCTGCGGATAATGCAGTGGACTGCAATATTACTATTAAAAGTTTTGTTTATTTATTATCCTTCAATAAAAAAATATATATATATATTATAGCTAACAATTTGTATCAAAGTTAAAAAATTGTATGGTTTATTTAGTACCAGTTAGTTTTTTTTAATTATACAGCTGGTTTTAGTGCTTTTGTATTTAAATTGCGATTATTAATGGTCAGCTTTATAAATCTTCCAGTATACATAGTAAACAATTTAAATTATGGTTATTATACCTGGTATTATTCAGTATATTATAACAAAACCTGAAACTCGATAAAACTACATATTAAACAATGAAGTGTAAAACAGTAGTCGTGTTATCTTTTGCAATCAAAAAGCGCGGTGGGTGTTAGCCGAAACTTTACAGCAGGGTGTTAGCTTAACTTCCATTGTGTTAGAAACCAATTATTTAGAGAATATTGATTGTACGCCTAATTAAAGCGTCAATGCTTTGTGATATTTATAATACTGACGAACAATACAATGCCAACAATTCTGAATAATTTCAACAGATCTGTTTTCAATGACGGTACCCATTTGATTAAATTTTCATTACAATTGGAATATTGCAATATTAATTATGAAATTCTGTATTCAGTATTGTGGAATAGTATACAATTCATAGCCGATAAAATTATGAATTCTTGGTAAGTAACAAAGCAAATACCTATCTAATTGATTATTTATCTATTTGTAGCTTAACTATTACATACTAAACTAATATTATTAAGTAACTGTCAATGTGTCTGTTTGAGAACGAAGAAGTACTTCGAACGAAGAAGTATTTCTTCACGTATTTACGGTTGAACGGACAGACAGGGTGAAACTTGGCACAAGGGTAGACAATATCCTGGAGTAGGACATAGGGCTTAGATTATCCCAGGAGTATGGTCCATTGGGATCATTTTCGAGTTTCACGCGGGCGAAGCCCCTGGCAAAACCATATATAAACATATATTATTTTTTTGGAGGGGAAATCAACAAATGACTCCTTCGGCTCGGCAGAAGCGGAAGGGAGTGTCAGACTCTTACTGACTGGATCTCACCCGTGTTCCTCCAAATGCCCTTTACGGGCCGCGCAAGGCAGCTAGTTTTATAATAAAGATGAATTTCTAGAAGACTGAATAGACAAATTTTTACACTAATTTGAATCTGCACTATAGCACACTATGTTTTATCTCGGAAAAATGCTCGGTTCCAGTGGCACGGGAGCAAGCCCGCGTAAACAAGCTAGTTCATAATATTTGCAACAGAACTGTTTGGTTTAATATTGATTGGAAAACTGAAATATTTATTGCTAAACTCTGCATTTAATATGAGCGTTCCTATTCAACATGAGTTCCTGGAGAACTAACAAGGCAAATAGTTACATGTTCCTCTAGGAATAGCTTCTATTTTTTAATACCAAGAGCTATCACAAAATAGCTCACCCTCGTGCTACCACGAAGCTATCCACATGTCGTGACGTGGAACGGTGACGTCGGCAATGACGCAACATCCTGCAGAGAGCCGTCGCTAGGCAATCGCAGTGGGGTCGTAAACTTGTCTATGAGTATGAGGCTATGATATTCGGCGTGTTGTCAGGGCGTGCAGCCTTGTCGCATTTCACTTCACTAGCTTTGTTGCCATGACACAGTAAGCCTCAAGGTTTTTGCGAAATCTAAGGCTGAAAACGTAACCAGCCGCAATGCTGGCAAAACCGGACCAAAGGCCAACTCGGCAAGGCTTCGCTAGCCTTGCCTCCCGAATTGGCCTTTGGTCCAGTACCATCATATCGATAGCAGGCCGGTCACCATCACCGTCACCGAGTAACGGAAAGAAAAAAACGTTCTAAAATGCTCGCATTGATCAGGTGGCTTGCTCAGCGCCCAGAGATATTGTTGCATGTTGCAATGACGAGGGAATGACAATCAAGATACCTGAAGATCATTGAGTTATTCACTGATCGAGACTTTCCGTTAAGGAGGGGCTGGCTCGTTCTTAGACTAAAAAATTCGCATTGCCATTCAACGTGGCAAAATTGACAGTTTTTTGGATGTCAGCGAATGTGGAGGAGTACTTTGACGCCTAAGTTTACTGGCATGAACTAACTTTTATATTTTTTATTTTGTTCTATTTTTTTTTTTTTTGACAGGCTCGCGTTCGACCTATCTCACCTTTTTTTTTTCTTTTTTAATATGGATTTGCTCTTGACTCTAGTCTAGGTCATAGATGACAGAGACAAAGTCGACGATGGAGCGAGCTTACCCAGAAGGAGCTTGTTCACTCTAATTTTGAAGAGATTAGGGTTGTATGCGTTCGGAAACACAGACGCAGGCAGAGAGTTCCACTCCTTTGCTGTGCGCATTATAAAAGACGTTTGGAAACGTTTAGTGCGAATTGGTGGAATAGCAACACGACACCTGCTGGAAATCGATGATTTGGCCGACGATGGAGGACGCTTGCATAGAAGAGACCTAAGTAACTCCTTCCGATCGCTGTACCTAAAGTGTAAAACCTTCAACGGCTGACCTTCAACAATTTTGATCGCCTACTTTGTGCCTCCAGCGAATCGATCTGGAAGTTGTACTACTCCGTGATTGATCCGCCCACAGCCCACCAGCCGGTCGATTCTGTAAACATGTCGAAGTGAAGGCTTGGGTGAAGTGATCACGAGGTGAGCTGTCATTCCATATAATCATGATGTCACGTGATCACGAAGTGAGCTATCATTGTTCCTTTACATACCAACCGCACAGTCATGGTATTGTACAGTTGGGACGCTTATACCTTTGTCAGTTTTCACATTCTTTCCTTTATCAAATCAGGACACATCTTTTGAAGCTCCGGCAATGGCAGACATAGAAACCATATTTAATCTTACAAAGACCAACTACATCGTGTCTACAGCGAATCGATCTGAAAGTTGTGGGAGTTCGTGATTGATCTACCAGCGCTATGAACGACCCTCAATGTTCACAAGTTCACAAGAGAGGCCGAATGTTCTGCTATCTGTTATGTAAGCCTTAAGAGAGGCCTTCAAACAAATGTCACGACAATTTATAGTCGAACACAAAAATAGAGACCGTTTTATCAAGATGGAGAAGTTCCGTAGTTATAATCTGGTTAACAGATAATTTTCAATATTTTTGGCAAGCGAATAAAGATATTTGATTAAGTACTCGTAATTTTATAAAAAGAATCTTGTTAATTTTTAGTACAAAATCAATAAAATTAAAATTATTTTATAAAATAAAATAGATAATTTGACTGGACCAGATGATTTATCATCGTAACTGTACTTTGGAGGTCGAGAGGAAACTAAAACTTGGCTGGAAAAATAAAATCCACTCACGACACCCAAGGGTCGAGAAGAAACTATAATTAGGGGTCCAGTGAACACATTATTTGTTAGGGGTCGAGAGTGGACTAAACGAAAAAAACTAGATTTTCGAAAGTCCTATCGTTGGATGAGGAACTGCACTCAACCTCGACTCACGACTCCCTCAAACAAATTGAAAGTTATAGCTTGTTGAGCGCAGGTCCCTCAAGGAACCTTCCTCCACTATACTCAGTCGCTATGACATTATATTCCGCTCAACAAAATACGGAACACAAACAAGTACAAATGCCCACCAAAGGCTACAAATATTTAAAGCTGCCGGCGAGTTCAGTAGGCACACGCTGTACTGCTCTTCAATTGATTTTTCAACGGCCACCGGTCACCATCGATTAGACTTACTCATATATTATTTATCGAACAAACATCACTTGCCGGCTGGTAAAGGTCATTGTCGAGCCTTGGTGAAGCGATGGTAAAAGTAAATAGTATCACTTGATGTTACAATGAGTTGCCATGGTAATCGTTTTGTTTGCTACTCGAAACGTTTCCAACATTTTTTTATAACAAAACTAGTGACCTGCCCCGGCTTCGCCCAGTTGTTTTTTTTTTTCTTTCGTAAGAACCTTCTCCTGACAATAACAAACACAACAAAAAAGAATTAGCAAAATTGGTCCAGCCATTCACGCGTGATGCCGTGACCAAGGGATTCATTTTTATATATATTCATAGATTGAACATGCTACGTGAAAAACGATTGAATTGAATTTCTCTAAAAATAAAACTGAAACGGATAAACGCAAAAAATTCAAACTTCGTAAAAATAATTCCAATTAAAGCGGCCGCCAATGTTAACTCAAAGCATTCGTCAAAAACCAAACAAACAAAAAAACAATTCATACCTCCTCGATAGCCGGCCGGCAACATTCCGTAAAGTATTATTAATTCAAAATTAAACAACGGCCAGTCATGGAACGCGGGCTCTAAAGCTGCAGACACACGAGCGGGGAATTCTGACGCAATATTAGGAGAGACTTCACGTTCGCCACGTGAGCTGAATCGCGGTAATCAATAATTCAGGCTCCGGCCGCGGGACCGGACGCGAACCGGCTGCACTCACATTCGTCGGTCTACAGTGTACACCGCGGTTTATTTCGCGCTCGAGCGACACAGCCGGAGCGACGGAAGTTTTAGTTTATGCTAACAAAGTGAGCAACTGCATTGTCAAATTTTGAAACTATGATTTATTATTACAAAGTTTTGCTTTGGGCGTGAAAATTAAATGACTTAAAATTAACTATTCAACAAATGAAAATATGAAAGACTCTCAAATAAATGGCCAAATAGATAAATCACAGATCGTATCGAGTTTTTAACGGTAACTAATACACAAAGTTTTAAGCGTTATTAAAGTCTCAATCGAATAACGAGCGCCGGAGCAACTGACGCGGAGAGTTCAACCGTCCCAGTCCAGACCAGTTAGTGTTATTAATATCACACGAGGCGTCTAGACCGGGCCGGCAGACGGCAACCACCTGATATATACGGAGAACGTGCCCCCCGGGACAAATATACAGATTGGCAGTAATAGCCCATGTTAGGGGGAATGTTTCCTTATGCCGCACAAACTTCGCGATACGCCGAAACGACGCAGCAACGGTCTTAAATTGGCTTAGTTTTATTTAAATTTAGAACCATTCCCAAGATGGGAGTTGGGAACTTTTCTTAATGTGTACTTGCCTCATTTATTTTGTAGGACGCACAAAAATGTCTTTGAATTGAATTCGATTTTCAAAAATGTCTTTCTAAGAAAAGGTGCGACACTTCGGTAAATTGACTTATCTTCATATTGATATATCATCGAATTCTTTGAGAGCTTTTCACCAGAGTTTGGGACGAAGTAACCTAAAGTGTCCTTTGTCAAAGGGTATTATCGGTGAGCATTTGGCACGGGGTTCAGCCAGTCAAGGTGATCGGCACACGAGTCTAGACCGACGGCGCCTCATAAATCACTTGCAGAAAAAAATATCTTTTGAGACTATATTTAGTTAGATACTATAAACAAAGAACTTTATTTTGACAAATGTCGTGAAATTTCTTTTTTGTCGCTTTCTGGGCAGATACTAAACGAGACTTTTCTTATGTCAGTCTAAATAATTTCAACTACTAAAGCCAACTTTTTGCTGAGTTAAACAATTTTAGCAACGCAGACCGGACGGCAATGAATAAAATATCAAGTCGGTACAACAGTTTGTAGCAAGCGCTAAGTAAAGCTAGGCTCAAACTAGCGAGGGATAATGTGGACGTAGAAAGGCGTGTTACCGCAGTGTACACCACGCCTGAAAATTTAATGTGTTGCCAGTAATAACGAGAGAATTCTAACCCTTCGGTTTAATGTTGTTTTAAAATAAGTTACTTATAAATATTTAAAATGGTTACATGCATGGCTATATCAACTTAATAACTTTTGAACACTAAACTTGAGTACCGTACTTACGCGTAAATATATGAAACAAATTTACATTTGTTTCATATATTTACGCATAAAATTCGTTTAAATCATCCACAGTATTTGAGTAAAAACTAAGAAGAATATTTGTTGAGCAGGTTCAATAATTCCTAGAACCAAAAGATCCGTCTCACAAAATCTTCATGCTAAAAATGTTCCGTTGATTTAGATTGGAACGCGTACTTATAGGGTTGAGCGAAGAGAAAGCCGCTTACCCAGCGAGCGGCTATCAAAGCCGATAATCTGCAGAACGCCGCACTGTGTCATAAAAATAAAAACACTCGTGAATAAAATTTATGTTTGCGGAATAAAATATATTCGCAGGCTTAATTCTGTGTGTGAAAATCCTGATTCGTGAAAATGATTTTGTTGGAAATAAATGAAAATGTATTTCGCTTCTTTGCTTCGATATCGTGATAAGTCCGACAATTCATTTGTTTTTTTTTGGACGTTTTTTGAAAAAAAAATCGGTCACGGCGGTTTCAATTATCAAATGAAAAAAAAATATCCGTCGTACTGATCACGTTATTGAAGTAAAGAGAAATTGATTTCGGATATTATTCGTTCAGAATAAAACACTGGGGTTCTTTTGTTGCGGACTATCTTGCCTAAAATGTGTAAGTCGCTAACGAGTAATAAACTGGAATCACTTCTTTGCTCGTTGCTCAAAACAATTTTTTACAATTATATATTTACTCCTACTGTCACGTTGATTTAATGGTGGCAAGCTGAGCAGGATCCGATTTCTATTCAAAACAAAAAGTCGGGCTTTTTTTAGGTTTTACTTTTTTTTTTTTCAGGGCGAATCTCTTGTTGACTAAGATAATTTTTATTACATAAATACTTAACTAACTATATACACTAGAAATTAGAGCTTGTGGCTAAATAATAACAGCCGCACGGGTCGATCTTCAAGGTTAAGCAACGCTTGCCGAGGTTGGTGGTGGATAGGTGACCATCTTAACATACCGTGCCTCAGAAAGCACGTTAAGCCGTTGGTCCCGGCTGTTATTTGTAGATCTTTGGCAGTCGTTACGGATAGTCAGAAGCCAGAAAATCTGACACCAGTCTTACCAATGAGTACCGTGTTACCCAGTTAAAGGGCTGTGGAGGTCTGGTAGGCAGCCGCTCCACGTAAAATACTGGTATTCAGCTGAATCCGGTTTGACTGGAAGCCGACCCCAATATAATTGGGAAAAAGGCTAGGCAGATGATGATACACTAGAAATAAAAATAAAAGCTCCTAACTAAATTAATCCTAAATATGGCGTCAAAAAATTCATCCGCATCGCTGTCGTCTGGAAGTGTACCCAAAAGACTGGTGAAAAGTGACTTTTTTTTTAAGTGAAAACTTCTTTAGCCAAGTTGTGCACTTTTTGGGATGGGTAAAAAACGTTAAACTCGCGTCAGGACTCGTGACTTGATCGAAAATTCGTAAGACGGAGGGAAAGTTCTGAAGTGTTAAATTTTTAATGTAGTATAAATTGTCATGTTTGTGTACGATAGCGCAATGAATTAATATTGTATTTATCACATAAATGATGGTACTTTTATACTGATTATTAAAGCAATTCGTGCGAAATTATTCCCCAACCATTCCAAAACATCAAAAATGCACAACGTTCAAGTTTAAACTTCTGCCGGCACTCCCGGAGTGCAACCCGTTGTCTTTTTGTCCCGAAGCCTGGACTTGTACACGGGAGATGGCATTCGCCTCCTTTCCTTTACCTCTCTTACTTGTGGAACACCTCTGTCTAAATAACGTTTCGAAAAATACAGGCGTGAAGACACGTTATTTCCACTCTTACAATTTAGGACAGAGCAAAGTACCTTGAATAACTCAAACGAATTTGTTTGCACGAAGTTCGGCATGCATACAGAGGAGCGTATCGCAAACATTTACTGATAACAACTTATATATTATGTAAGTACTATTTTATGAGTGTATTGCAAAGTTGTGCCTACTAAGATACGCCACATAAAGTTTATGTTCAAGCGGTTTTCGATGTCAGTGTGAAATAGTTTGATCCTAGCTTCGGCAGGCAGCTCCGCCCGCGTGAATGTCGGAAATTATCCCAAGGGAACTCCCGGGATAAATTTTGCCTGTGTGCTATTCCAGACTAAATTCTATATCTGTGCCAAATTTCATCCAAATCCGTTCAGCCGTTCTGGCGTGATTGAGTTACAAACATCCATCCATACTTACACAATTTCGCATTTATAATTGCAATATTAAGGTGTTCCATGTCTATTATTATATAGTTTTTTTTTTATAATATAATATTAATAATAGCAATCATAATAATTTTTAACAATAATAATTTTAAATTAAAAACTTTTACAAAAGTGTACATTTAGCCAACAGTAATAACATTTTTTATACAATTATAGTGCCTCAAAACAAACAAAAACTAATATATTTTTATTAAAGGTGCAATTAATGGTGGTTCGGTATTGCAATGTTAGATAGCGTCCCGCCCGATCTAGGTTACTTAAAATCTGTGTGAAACACAGATTTGCCACCTCTTTACAAGTATTGTACATTAGATACATCACTCAGACAGGCTCCTTTGAATCTATTGTGGGTAAAGGTTTATATACATACGTATATGTACATATATGTTTTGAAACTGAAGGCTTATTTGCTATTTGTCTATATTGCAGACATGCCTTTCAATTTACACAGATTAATATGTGACGTGAGTAATATCCAAGCAATTATAATCTGTCACGTATAAATTAGTTAACATAAATCTCCTTTAGCTAAACTATTAATAATGCTTTATTCAAAGGTCCATCTAAAGCTAA
The DNA here is from genome assembly GCA_905163435.1 of Mamestra brassicae. NCBI lineage: Eukaryota > Metazoa > Arthropoda > Insecta > Lepidoptera > Noctuidae > Mamestra > Mamestra brassicae. The sequence goes on along the minus strand of LR991003.1, from coordinate 17,569,944 downwards.
ACTAATTTCAGATAGTGGTAAATGTGTTTGTTTGCGCGAGTACTGTTTCAATTACAATTATTATATCATTGATAGAATGCAACAGGACCACTGAGTGCCATGGGTTGGTTATTTTCCTAAAAACAAAACACTTGGATAGGCCGCCGAGAGCAACATTTTATTATTATTACTTTTTTATAATTCGATTTAGTCCATCCGTTACATTTAAAAAAAATATTGGACACGTATTTTTTGCCATTTCTAATCGATTTTAATTGATAAAGACAAAGCGCATCAATGTTCAAGAGCGGAGGCTGATGACGTCACGTTGCTAGTAAAAATTGTACTATCGTAGAGCCGTCACGCGAGTTTTCAACGCACTCTATCGTCATCCTTTTTTGTTTACGTGATGGTGATAAAAGAAAATCCAATTTTTTGGAAATCTATCTGAGGTACTAAAAATATTTTAGTAATATAGAGTATTTCAAAGTTCTAAATTACGTATACATAAACACGACCTAAAACAAGCTGAAGCAAGGCAGGCAGATCGCCGGCAATGTGTTCAGTTCCCAGGGTTGTGGAATTTGTTATATACAATTCTCGTGCCACAGTGTTTGTAACCAAACTCCTCCGAAACGGCTTCTTATGAAATTTTGTGTGTATATTCAGTAGGTCTGAGAATAGGAACGCAAAGGGCTTTAGAAGGAACACGGATGAGTTTTAGTCAGTAAGAGTCTGACACGCCCGTCCGCTCTACCCAGAGCGGAAGAAGTCATTTGATGAATTCCAATCCTAAAAAAAAAAAAACGGTGTTCAGTTCAGATAAAGTAGACATGAAGAAGCCACCCAGACTTAGAGGTATAAATAGTATCTCGCGGAGCCACAGAATGCCGTATCGCATAGTTTGAAGACGCATCCCTACCAATGAGGAAACAACGAAGAAGTGACACAAACTAACTTATCTAAAACACTAGCATTCTTGTAATACAGTCGACAATACACAGTGGCTAACACTATCAGTTCCGAGTCGAGTCACGACTCCCTGATAACCGCCGCCGAGCCGGCACTGGCACCAGTCGCGCGTGACGTCATTACTTGCACCGGGGTGCGATAAGTGCACTTTACAGTTTACACCAATCCCTATCAATGAATCTTGGATCACTGCGAGACTGCTTTATTAAGCTGTCGTGGAAATAAATGCACACCGCCGGTGGTTGAAAAAACTGGTAAGCGGGAGTGGAGTGCCTTTTGAATTACATGTCAAAAACATGAAGTTGTGGTCCTCAAATTCACCACTGATTTTCTCTGCGGTAACCTCTTGGAATCGAAAAAGAGATTGCTTTAATATAGGTTACTAGCTGACCCACGCAACTTCGTCTGCGTCACATTTTTCATGAATGCTCGGCTCTTATTGGTCCTAGCGTGATATTATACAGCCTATAGCCTTCCTCAATAAATATACTCCCTAGGATTAGCGCGTTCTACCAAACAAATAGTCAAGAATAACTAACTGATCGAGTGGTAAATGATCAATTATATTATCGACCGCCGAGAGTAGAAAATAATTAAAGCCCTAATAGGTCTGTTGTCTGAGGTTTGTCTGTAGGTCTGAGAATCGGCTACTATCTATTACCCCTAAGTGATATAGGGTTGTCCACCCCTAACATTTTTTTTTAATTTTTTGGACAAAATTTTTATGTTTTATTTTTATAATGTGGCATTTAAAAATACATACATAACCCTAAATTTTCACACTTCTATCACCAACTCCTATTTTTTAATATCGCTATTAAAAAATAGGAGTTGGTAAAAATTTTGTCCAAAAAATTAAAAAAAAATGTTAGGGGTGGACAACCCTATATCACTTAGGGGTAATACATAGTAGCCGATTCTCAGACATACTCAAAAAAGCATATAAAATTTCATAAAAATCGTCAAGCCGTTCCGGAGGAGTATGGTAACTAACATTGTGACACGAGAATTTTATATATTAGATTTATTTAAATGTATTCAACAAACTTAAAATTCTCAACTAACATTTAAGTAACACTTAATTATTTTTTTTAAACACGTGTGCGTCTCGGGACGCCCGACAGAAGTGGCAACTTAAACTAATCTAAGTTGAACTATTTCATATGGGAAGCGCCTGTCCGAAATACGTATAGCGCTGTGGGTTAGAAGAGCCTGCCTACCGCTGCCGTATGCATGAGAGAAAGGGAAGCCAGACAGACTGGCGCCGTAACGCGTTACGTTACGAAGCGGTTTACCCACCCATAAGAAGTTATCACTTCAAAACTAAAAACAATCTAAAATAAAGCCAGTCCTTGGTCATTTGAGAATCGATCTTTTTGATAATATTAATCTATGCTTATGCATCAACCTACTTTTCTCCAATGAGATTAGAAAGAGGCTACAATAGTTTAATTGACAGCGCACCACACATGCATGCGCGCGGTTGACCGCGAGGACGGGGCGGTCAGCGGGGGGCCGAACCCGCGACTAAACGACCGCTGCACGCCCGTCACTCTACTCAGCTCACAGACATGTTCATATAAATTATAGTATTACACCTATTTTAATACAGTCCACTAATTTTATTTATCACAATGTCCAAATGAGCCCCGTCACATGTCAAACATAAGGGAGCGTCCATAAAATAAAAAAGAACGACAGGTCCACGATGAACCGAAGTAAAAGGAGTATGTAAGGATCGCAGGAGACGACGTTCATGTACGTTCTGCCGACCCCTATGAGAAGAAGTCGTGAGTTTATGTGGCTAGGTATGTATGTTTGTACATCCAGGGCCCACTAATCTCTTTAGGAATTCAAGGCTGCTGTCACCGCCATTACACGGGTGTCATGGTGCGACTATGACTGATGGGGGCTGTTTTTGCCGACAGAATACGTAATGGATTGCGCCCTATCTCGGCAACCTCGGGTATCTCGCCCCGGGACTATCTGGACCATCTATCATTGCGACGACTATTGCGCATATTTCCGGTCTAATTACAATTAATGGATTGATTTGAGGCTCTAAACAAGGTGCCATTCTATTAGTAAAATTCTATGATTGTAGAATTGCTAAAATATGAGGGATTAATCACCTGAGGACCAATTATAATCATTTTAAACAACGTTCCCAATCTTTCAATAAAGAGACCTCATTTTTCATACATCTTTGACAGATTTCGACTGAGATAGGAATGTGAACGTTGCTTAAAAAAATACAACCGACTTCCAAATGACAAAAACACTACAAAGTATAAAACAACTTAAATTTCGGAAGTCGGTGTTTTTGGTTGCTTCTCTGTTTTAAACACAGACTTCCGAAATTAACGTTATTTTATACTTTGTAGTGTTTTTTTCAGTTACGTATTGTTTTGTCAGAAAGTATTTTTTTTTCATTTCTTAGCTGTACCCACACCTAACGACACCACTGTAAAGTCACAAGAAAGCAAAATACGGAATTGGATTGGATGATATGTCATCCAAGTAAACGGATTGCGTATTTTTTACAGCTATTTAAAAACCAAACTACCGAACCGATTTTGATGAAATTGCCATAGGACCAATCGGAAAGTATATAATTTTACCTTATAAAATATTTTTTCAAATCGGTTCATAAATGACTGAGTTATGAGGTAACAAACATAAAAAATTGAGAACCTCCTCCTTTTTTGAAGTCGATTAATTAAGTGGAATTGGCACTCTGATATTTCGCCAGCGTTTGTCAATCCTATACATTTTTGTCGTTTTGACAATCGCCTCCGCCACGCCACCGTTGACAGAATGACACTTGTCTGGACGTCGGGTTTTGCATTCTTATTGGTGGAAAGCGGGTGGAGAATGAATTAGCGCATAAATGGTTTCGGACCGTTGCAGACCGTTCGAATTTTGACGGTGATTGACTTTTATGTGACGGTTGAGAATGTCAGTGTCCATTTCTTCTCGTATTATTCGGGTACTCGTATTCATCTGAGTAACAGTGTGCAGTAACGAACGATACGCATTTAAGTACAGAATAATTGTAGTTGGGACCACACATAGCCTATCATTATATTTTTCTTTTAATTAATGACAGTATTTACAGATCAAGCTCTAATAATACGTGAATATACATACCTATAGCTTAGCTTATTTATTCCACTGTAGCAGCAATTAAGACTACATATCACCCCTTTCAAATTAACATAAAATCAAATCCAGACAACATCTTCACAAATGACCCCCACAAACTCAGTTGAACGGAATATAAAGGAGCTAGCACACCGAAGCAGACTGAAAGGAATTTAAAAGGCCCTGGTGTACATCTGTGCACCACGTCTATGCAGCGACTTGATAGTGTAAGTCAGTGGTGCTTAACCTTTATTTGACCGGAGACTTTTTTTTTTTAAGGATGGGAAATTATCAAATGACTTCTTCCGCTCTGGGTGGAGCGGAAGGGCGTGTCAGACTTTTACTGACTAAAACCCATCCGTGTTCCTTCTAAAGCCCTTTGCGTTCCAGGGCCGCGGTGACTCTTTCGAACTAATTCCGCAACCCTGGCAGACCGGAGACTACTTTCATTAATTTGTTGGCAGGACCAGAAAATTATACTGAACTGAAAAAAAGACATATCATATAGATATTCAAAACATGTAGCATAAATATTCTTTGTAATGAAAAGTTAAGAGCATTGTCATAGAAAACACAACTTTTCGGATAGAAGCTTAAACTCCAGTTTGCATCAATGACATTTTTAGGTGAAAAGATTGTTTAAAACTTTCGCGGCCCGTATTTTGGCGCTTGTGGTCCGCGATCCTCAGGTTGAGAAACACTGGTGTAAGTAATCGATGCGACATTACGCGGCGCTCCCGGTGCCAAAGTTAAAGGGGACATTGGCCTGAGGCAGGCGGTGTTTGCGATGTTATGCGATATGTATTTGAGCATACTTTGCGCAACATGAAGAAGCAAGAGGCGTCTAATTTATTGTAAGACTGCAAGATCTTTGGATACAGGTTGGTCTGGTGATAAATGATATTTATTTTGTAAATAGGTTAAAAGTAACACTTATACACGACCGGGCCGGTGTTTCCTAGATTACTAAATTATGATCAGTTTATGAAAGATCGATGTTATAATCGAGTCTGAGTGGGACAGAAACAAGTCATGCAATGACTGGCATCTTAATAGCGACCATATATCTTCTGTATTAAATCACTAACTACTCGAAACGGGTGTCCAATATAATTAGTTATGCTTGCGACAAGCTACGCTACCAGTCTCTACAATATGTTGCAAAAATATGATTATGAATTCAGAAACAAAATAAAAGAGTCTCATTAAACATCATTGAAATTCTCGTCGTATCGTCCAACAATGCGCACGCACTCTCGCGCTAAAAGCCGAGTGGGCCGAGAGTGCCACACAGGCAAGTGCAGAAGGCTCAGTTTGTACAAAATACCAAAAATTATATCATATATAGGTATAAACATCCCGTAGAACACTATTAGAAACACAGCAGCTTGTGAACAGCAAGGTCGACTCTTGAAGATAAAATCTAACTAATATTTAGGTTTCTTGAAAGTCTTAGAAAGATAGTTTCTATGATAGAAACTTAGACTGATAGTTTCTATGATAGAAACTTAGACTATCACTAAATTTCATAGGCTCCTATTTTCCCTGGAGAAATGAATGATTCCCGAGGGAAAAGGGGAAACCGCGGGAAAAGTTAAAAAACTAATGATATTATCGGTATACCTAGGAACTATTTTGCCTCGCACCCTTTACCTACAATTAATAGCTAGCACACAAGTGCATTCCGTGTCTAGTCTCAATGTGCACAATCTAATCAAAGCACACCGTCTACTGTTATGTGCGAGTTTATCGTGCGTTGTTAACTGATCTTCCGTCCCCCTCCACTGCGGCGCCCGAGGGACACGTGGGTGGAAGTAGTGGGTGGCGTACATGTGTAATTATTTCGTGAACCGCTTGCACTCGAGCGAGCCGCACGCTTCCTTCAAAGAGATACGCTGATAGGGTAATGTTTCAATCAGTTGTGAGTCGTTAGATGGTTTAACTACGTGTTTGAAAATGGTGTTACTGAGGTGTGTCGATGCATTTGTGGGTGCATTGCTAGACTAATTGAGTGCTTTTATTGTAATTAATCGCTCTTCCCAAAATACAGTAATCACGGCTAATTCAGCGTTAAGTTGTTGATATTGCTGAGCGATATTGATCCTTAAGATCATCATAGGAATCAGTAGCCTTTGCAAATGCAGATTTTAAAGCGTAGTCATTTGTTAATATAATCATAGTGGAAAACTAACGCAACCTACACTTTCAAAGCAACTTTGACACATTACCAATATCGTCAGTCTAACTTTGTTTAGATTTCCGCCAGTTTTCTTAAATTATTTTATTTCTTTAGAAATACGACAAAAGCGTTACAACCTGACACGTGCCAACACACTTCTCTATTGTACTGTCGCCACAAAAAGCCTAGTGACCTTTTATGAAAGTTGGACAAGCCTGAAAAAACAAGTTTGTTAAAAAAACGAAAATTCAAACGTTTGATATGGCTTTCCAGTCAAAAGAGGAGAGGTCAAACTCAATTGAAACATTCCGAAATTGAATCAAAGCAGTGATTGAATTGGGTAGCAAAAATGTTTGAATTAAAAACATTTGGAAGCAGGACTTGATGTCAGAAGGAAGTTAAGAGCCACTGTGAAGCGAGCAACTAGAAGTTAAGTTTATTTATTTATTTGGATCTTCAACAAAGGATACACAGAACAACATAAGTCACAGTGATACAAGTGGTTCATTTACGTGTGCTCCTTCAGTTATAGGAGACCACAGCATGCACATATAACTAGGTTTACAAAGCAGAATAATACTAAATACACAAAATTAAATTAAAAATACATTAAATGAAATTATTCCTATAGATTAAATTAAATATTCCAATAGATTAAAGGTTTGAAGACAATGAACAAACAATAACACAAAACATTTATATGTATTGTTTTGCTCATTTAACTTGTTTGGGATATAAAGGATAAAATTGTTTTGTTTGTTTTGTAGGTATATTTGTCTGTGACTGTTAATATTGATCATAATTTCTGGAAGTAAACTGCGTCCTAAAATACAGGCTCGGCCTAGGTCAGGTGCAGCTGCTTTCTTGTACAAATAACAACATTTCAATTATAATAATTTTGAAGCTGTAACAAAATTTCAAAGACATTAATGAATCTAATGTATACAATTCTCGTATCAGTGTTTGTAACCAAACTCCTCCGAAACGGCTTCTTATGAAATTTTGTGTGTATATTCAGTAGGTCTGAGAATAGGAACGCAAAGGGCTTTAGAAGGAACACGGATGGGTATTAGTCAGTAAGAGTCTGACACGCCCTTCCGCTCCACCCAGAGCGGAAGAAGTCATTTGATGATTTCCCATCCTTAAAATAAAAAAAAAACCCCTAAGTAATAAGGGTGGTCGAACACAAAAACAAAAAAAAAAATTGGACATTTTTTTTATGATGGCATTAAAAATACATACAACCCCTAATGTTCACCCTTCTACCACCAAACCCATTTTTTAATAGCGATATTATTATTTTAATTATTTTCTACTCTCGGCGGTCGATGTTGATCATTTACCACTCGATCAGTTATTCTTGACTATTTGTTTGGTAGAACGCGCTAATCCCAGGACCTACTGGTTCGAATTCAAAAAATCTGTTAGTGTTGGGAAGCCTATTTATTCAGGAAGGTTATTAGGAACATGAAAAATGTGACGCAGACGAAGTTGCGTGAGTCAGCTAGTAAATTATAAAATTGTTTGTAAAAGGTTAATATCGGTAATTAGTCGTCGAATAACAATACTGTCGCTATTTCATCCTGCGGGATAGACCACTCGATGTAGCGACGTCGGGGTATTATCTTGATTGTCAAATTTCAATAGCTGTAAAATAGGTAATATATTTTGGACAGAACTCAAAATAAAAAAGGACCGAAAATATCTTACAATTATAAATAATAGTATTAATTATTTTTATTTTTTAATAATTACACAAAATATATTTTCTGAAATTGTAATTTAAATTGAATATTTGTTTTGAAGGATTTGATTAATTGTGTATTAAGTTGCACCTAATTTAGTGTACTAACATAGTGTGTTAGTTTTTACTAATAAACATATGGATCACTGTTGTCCGAAATAAATCAATAATATATATATTACCTCCGTGATCTAATTTGAAGGGCGATAAAATGTGAAAATGTAATAAAACAATCTCAGCTGGGCTGGTACCTCCCAGGTCAATAAGGGTGTAATCCCACTGATCCGATTACGAAGATTCTAGGAATAATTCCTACCGAGACGGCCGTCGATTTCATTTCACTAATCTTTTTGATTAAATTCATAAAATTTTCATGATGGGATTTTATTAAAATGAAGATTTTATAGGTAAGAATAGAATGTAATTAGTTTTTATCGCAAAATTTAAGTAGAAAAGCTATTACTGTGTTGGCGTTAAAAAAACTCATTTCTTGTTTTGTTCATAACCGAAAATTATTTCAGTACGTAGGATGAAACGTAACGTAACGCACAAGAAAACGAAGATATAATAAAACTAGCTTTTGCCCTCGACTTCGTACGTGCATATCGACTTTTATCCCGTTCCCGTAGGAATTTCGGGAAGTCCTCCCCTACACTCCCCAAGGAACCTATATGGCAAATTTCAGCTTTCTACGACCAGTAGTTTCGGCTGTGCGCTGTCTGTCAGTCACAGTAACTGAAGAATAATGAAGTCTTCATATTTTAGAAGTATGCTTTCATGCTTGTCGCAAATAAACTCTTTTTCTTTCTTTTTAACCGACTTCAAAAAAAGGAGGAGTTTCTCAATTCGTCCTAACCTTTTTTTTAATTTATATTTATTATGTTCCCCGATTACTCAAAGATGGCTGAACCGATTTGGATTTTTTTGTTTTTTGTTTGAATGGGTATACTTCCCAGGTGGTCCCATGATCATCAAGTCAGGATCTGATGATGGGATCCTGGAGAAATAGAGAGAACTCTTCAAATTTTAAAGGCACACTTGAAGCGATTTGGGTAGTTTTTGGAAGAGTACTTTCTCGGAGTGGTCTCATTTCAATTTGGTGAAGATCTGTTGAAGAACTTCGGAGATAGGCAACGGAATTCCTCAATAAATGATAGCAAATGGACTGGGATTGCTGAAATCGCATGTCTGTCTATTGTTTACACCAGTTCATAACATAACATCACGCCGGTACGCTATGAAGGGGTAAGCACATGTGAACCAATAAAATGTGAAAAAAACGGTTGTATTTTTTTGTACTAAGTTTTTTTTATGTTCATTTTCTTAATAGCAAAATCACTGAATCTGCCTTGTCTTTTCCAAACTACGTCGAGATCGGCTTTCAGACTAACTGGATGCACCTATTAGATATACTAGTATCAGTGATCTAAAAACCTGTCAACTAGGTAACTAACGATTTTTTTGCCACATAAGCCTATAAATTATATTCAGGTCAAAGCCGACTCTAGTATTTCTTAAATAGGCCATTAACCTTTGTCTTTCAAGCTCGCCTTTTATCACATGTACCGTCATTTTCAGCTTTTAAGTTAATGAAAAGTTTCTTTATAATATTTTAAAAGCACACCGGCGCCATTTGTCCCATTCTGTCTCTATTATACTAATTTACATCGTTAGTTGAAGCTTATATTAAAATTATATTCTTAGAAAAACTTTACAGATAAAGTTTTTGGCGTCCTAGAAAGTTATTATTTTGAGCAATCTCAATTAATTTCATTTATGTAGGTCCAGTGTATTTGTATCTGCAACATCCAGAGGTTAACTGGTAGGAAATGCCTAAGGCATTAATTCCACCTCTGTACGTTCGTGAGCGTAACTTATTAAATAAATAGCTTCTGCGATCTTAGAAAACACCAAAAAGCTATTCTATTTATTTGGTTAAGAGAACTAGTAGCAATACCAGCGTTCAAATATAAAAGAAACGTAGAAAAATATTTGTGTTGTCTTCTCAGAATTTGGTAGAGAAGAATGTGAGTCAGTGTTATTCACCGCAATTTAGCAAAGTTTAGGCATGGGGTTTGAAATATCTCCCCTTTTAGAAGAAGCCTATGTTTACAGCTTACCGAGAATATATAACTCTAGCTAGAAAAACAAAATTCCTTTTCCATAAATAGACATGATTCAGCAACCCTCTACGATAACACCGATGAGTAACTAACCAATACTCGCTACCCTCTCAAAACGGAGTCTATTCAGGTTACCTATGTACAGAACATATTGGCTAATAACAATATTTCACGTACCAGCGCCCCTCGCGGTGGGAACAGGCACTAATTCGCCGACAACCCTCCCGGAGGGCAGAGGGCTGAAGGTAGGGTAGTCTTACACTTCATTGACTGAGCGACTGAGGGACTGAGGTAACTGCTGCGTTTGGGACTTGAGGGTTACTTTTAACTGGCGTGCTTGTGTTTTGCATTTATTTAGGACACAAACTGTATTCCCTATACGTGGGTAGGCGATTTATTCTTGGTATGGAAATAATGATCGAAAATTGCTAGTTTCCATGTTCAATGCCACGACATAAGTATTCTTTCGTGCGGTATGTATTGATCGATTTTGTTTTATAATAACCAAAGATTCCTTTTGAACTGTTTGCCATGGGTAAACCTCTTAACCCAACCAACAAACTCGGCCAAACCCAAGGATGTAATTCAAACTTTACGTTTACACAGAAATGTTAGATAAAAAACCCAATTTTAGAGACTTTATAACTCTTAAAAAGGCTTTTCAACTAAAACAAGATCACAACAGGGCTTAAAAGAATCTTGTCTGTCCGTTATTAAGTTTTGGGCGTACTGAGGCAATATTTGAGCTAGCTTCAATATAATATTCCATACGACGCAGCGCTGACGGTGGCGGCCCCTATCGATCATAGCTTGTAAACTACGGTTTATGTTACGAGGTAGGGAGACGAATTTGCGGACGTGTAGTCTTTGCTTAAAATGGATCGTATTGTTGGATATTGTAAGGGTGTCGGGTGGGTTGAGACAAGCTAATTGAATATTTTTTGTCGAAGTAGGATTACCATTTTAATGGATATTTATTTTTTATTATTTGAGATGAGTTTGCTCTTGACTCTAGTCTAGGTCATAGATGACAGAGACAAAGTCGGCGATCGAGCGGGCTTACCCAGGAGAAGCCTTTACACTCTAATTTTGAAGAGATTAGGGTTGTTTGTTGTATTTCAAGTACCTAGTTGATTCACCAACTTGCTTCTACTTCCACCTACACCAATAAGCTTAGAGACAGAAATGCTGAAAGAATTTCAGTTATTTCATGTATAAACTACTAATTTCTTTAACAACCCGAGTATATTCAAACCATAAAGTTTTATTTCGAACTTGCGGATTCAGCAAATACATACGAGTACATGTTCATTCCATCACATTCCATGTTCAAATATGAAACCATAGATAGTCGCGGCGAGGTCCACAAACAATATTAAATCGGCACGTATTCTCGTATTCTGATTCGCTAATAGTTTTGCCCACGGACCGCACTGTCGGCCAGACGGGCGGACAGACGGCCTTGTCTCTGTCACTTAGGTACATTATACGTACTTAATTGTCCCAGAATTTGTATTTATTTTATTTAATGTGTCTAGGACTGGTGATAAATTATTTTGGTCGCCTGAAATTAAGCCTGAATGAACTTAAAATGTTTCATTAAATGAAAGTTAATTTGTTTGCCTCAGCAATTAAATACAGTTTAATTCATTTATTAATCTAAGCAAATTATTTACAATTTATTTTGATAAAACGATATTTTTAATAATTAAAGAGAAAACTTAAGTGTATTACCCCCGGTTTCTGAATTGAGAATTTGAATGTACCTAAGTACTTATCAAACACTTCTTTAGTGCTAAAGTTTGACAAGTTCTCAAACTAAAGAAGTATTTAACCGAAGGGCCATTTCTACAATTTTTAAGCTACGTTCTCATTCGCATTTCTGTCACAATCTGTCATAGGGAAATTGAGGCTTTTTTGACTTGAGACCCTAAGTTCTCAACTTCCAATTAACAATTCAAAAAACGCGGGTATCATCTACGTTTTTGACAAATTGTTTCGTCCCACACATTGTCTAAAAAAGAATCACATTTTGTAATCACCAAACGATGCTGGCAGAATAGATATCTCATGATGTCTATTCTGCCAGCATCATTTGGTGATCGATTACCGTACATGAAAAAAACGTTTTATAACAAACGTTTTTTCAACAACAACCTCGGATCTATCATACTGCACTACAAAGACGTATCGAATCTATCTGAGTTTACACAAAACATTAGTTACGTAAAACTGGCTATTCTCGCGATAAATCTGCGGCGGCATCGCTAAGGAAACAGGCAGCCTTTCTCAGCTGCCGAACACCAACCGAACGTGTATCATTCTAGAGAGATATACCGAACGTTTTACATAGATATCGATTTTATATTTTATTCGTTCGGCGAATAAGAAAAATAAGAGATGGCACAGATTGAACAGTACTTCGAAAAGAGGTGGTCAATTGTAGTGTTACTTAACCATGCCATGTAGACCATCAAAGCAATGCTTTAAAATATATTTTTTTATAAGATTACGCGTCCCATAAGGCTGATCTGTGACCTGGTGGAAGCGGCGGGAATCCTTTGGGTGCGAGCCGCACAGTACCGGCCGAAGTGGTGACTCTTGGGAGAAACCGATGTCCAGCAGTGAACGTCGTTTGGTTGAAGTGATGAGGAGACCACGTCGTTCAGTTATAATTTAAGAAGATGCAGTTAATATTTACAAAAAAGATTGCGTTATATTTTCCCTAAGGGTTTATATTATTATATCCAAAGTTTTTTAAGACTACATTCACTTATTTTAGGCTCGTGAAAGAGGCGAAGTTTTGGGTCAGCAATTGATACAGGTTTAGCTAGATCGAATAAATCATTCGTCCTTGCTACTCGTGGCTCCCACATTAAATCACGATAATGTAAAAGCAGCTATAACTTAAGCCCCTCGACAGACAGCACCTCTCACCATTGACATGGAATACCGCCATTAATCACGGACGCAGTCATCTTGCGCCCATTAAGGTGAGTCCTAATGCGCTCGCCGTAACTGTAATTATGCACAGAACAACACAATAGGAAGTATTGACGCATAACGTATAGGTGCTGTCGTGCTATGGATGCCAACCTTCTTGGATGCTGGCATGAAATAGTTCGGCTGGTAAAGGACCGCGCAAAGGAAATATTGAATTGATTTTGAATTTGATTGAAATATTGAACGAATTATTTAGTCCGTGCGATTTGTAACAGCCATCGATGATGTCAAATATTAATGTTAATTTATCATCTCTATAAAATTGGTACAAGTACAGATGCTCCGTAACGGTACAAACTCATACAAAGGACAATTTGTAGCATGTTTTTTTTTTTAAGAAAAGGGTTGTGTCTGACACATGGCTAGGTATTTGCAGATGGCCATCTTCGGAAAACAGGTACGGGTAAAATGTATTTTAAGAAGAGAAGTTAATTCCCGTTATTATTACGTGAAGTTAGCAGATTATTTACCACTACAATAACTTGCCCGGGCTATCGGCCGGTAGGGTCGATAAGCTCAGTAGGACAAGAAAAGGGCCTCCCCTTTTCTTGTCCTACTGAGCTAATCGCCAAGCTGAGCAGACCTCCACTGTGTCCTCACACGGTGAAGCATACGGTGGAGGTCTGCCCTGCTTGGGCCGAGCAACGCCACCGTTTTAGTCAGTAAGAGTCTGACACGCCCTTCCGCTCCACCCAGAGCGGAAGAAGTCATTTAATGATGTCCCATCCTAAAAAACAAGGACAAGAAAAGGGAAGGCTTTGCTCTGCAACGCGATAACAAAGTATGATTATTATGGTATATGCTGCAATTAACGTAACCACTCCAGGGCCAAATCTATCTTTTCCGAACGCATACAACCCTAATCTCTTCAAAATTAGAGTGAACAGGCTTCTTCTGGGTAAGCTCGCTACATCGTCGACTTTGTCTCTGTCATCTATGACCTAGACTAGAGTCAAGAGCAAACCCATATTTAATATTAAATTAATTAATTAAATAAATAAAGAGTTAACCATAGACTTCAAAAGAAGATCTCCTTGCTGTCTCCCGAAAAAGAAGTTGATATTGAAGGACATGCTTCACACCACCACCCTCTCTTTGTGTACCGAGCTGTTTGCAGTGGACTTACTGTATGTTCTCTATGTTGTAGCAGTCGTAATATGAAACTCGTCCGAGACCATCAACTTAATGTGTTCTAAAGCGGTCCGTTAACAGTTTGAACTGAACAGGGCTGGCCGGAGTCGAAATAAAAAAGGATTTAAATTTAGTGCGTTAACGCCACCACATTTGGGACTTTGCTAGTTAGAGCAAGGTGGAAATAATAATGAGAAGGCAGATTCTTCACTGGAAGAATGAACCTTGATGCTAACCGACTCCCACAAAATCTGCTAATGGTTCACGAACCGAATGCAAGATAAAAAAAAAAAAAAAAAGTGTAGTGCAATATTTTCAGTTTTTTATATACAATGCATTTTTATTTTCACAACACACGATTTTCGAATTTCTGCATCCAGCCTGATCCTTTAGGTACAAAGCAAAAACCGACAAAAACCCGAAGGGACTCCATAGAATAAAAATTCTGATAGGATAAAATATTTTCTGCGATGGCAACTAATCTAGGTCAGGAAAACCCGCATACAAAGTCGAGAGCCTGTTAGTCGCCACAAACAAAAATTTCAATAGAGAAGAGTACCTCCTGTCCATTGTGCTAAGCGGATTGAAGAGGGGCGGCCCCTTGCTTCCAAAACACATTTACAGAATCGCTTTGTTTGCATTCGAGCACGAAAGGGATGGACGCATTCCCCGAAATATGTCTAACGGACGGCGGGCAGTGTAAAAAATTACAGTAATGTTTTTTTTGCCGACCACGTACAAAAAGATGCATTGTTTCAAAATTCAAGTGATTCGTTTTATCTTCCAACTACTACGTTGTACTGCGGCCGAATTTGTGATATATGAGCGTTTCTGCCTTCGCTTGTACGTCAATTATTTATTATTTTATTATTAGTACAATAGGTATTGTGTAGAGGATATCCTTGGCTACAGGTCTCTGGTAGACAAGGTAGCCTTTGGAAGCGTCTGTCTCTAGCGTGAGTCGCTGGTGCTACAGTATGTATGTATGAAATGAACAAAAACGGGAACAAAACCAATTTCTATTTTTATTACATTTTACTATAGAAAATGTGATTGTTCAAAGTATTCCGCGGCCATCATTGAAAACTCAAACCATCCCTGGGTGTTAATTTAAACTTCTGAGTAAAGTGCAGAAAAAAAATCGACTACAGGATCCCTGATTTTTGCAAATGGACTTTCCCAATTAGTGGCGGCTTTCTCCCGCCTGCCAACCCTGATGCCCCATCATAAAACAAATGAGAATTTAATACGGACGTTAAAGTGCTGCACTTTTTACGGACGAACTTAAAACGAGGGAACCTTTGAACGGGATATAAACGGGGAAGTTCAGTGACCGATTTAATTATTGAAAACTTCGAATAATTTATAATTGAAATTGTATTATTGAATATCGTAAAATTGACACCTATCAGGGAACAGACCCATGCAGTTTTGCTTTAAAAAGATGGGATGACTACTAAAAAAATCACGTTTATTACTTTGCATGTATCAGACACTTAAATCTTCTCACAATTTCATAGCTTTCAACTAACATCTAAATTGCTACGAGAATCAGCTACGGCGTAGCAGTGCTACACGTCACCGTAGCGAGCTCTACGAACTTTGCCATAATTCCGTAGTCGTTCGTGAGTGGAATATAACTTAGTACAATTTATAGGAGATTAAAATTACGGAAGGAAGCACAAAAGTAAAGTTGAAGGAATAAGTTTCAAGTCTTACGTGCGCTCTAGCTTTTAAGTGTTAAGTTCCGAAGTTGATGCTTACCTGAAAATAGAAAAGATTAGGTTAATATTACGTGAAAGCAAGCCAAATAGGGTAATTGACTAAAAAAAATAATTAGTCCGTCAGATAGATTTCCAAAAAATATTGAAAACGTATTTTTTCTTTTGTCACGTATACAAAAAAATGAGGACGATACAGTGCGTTGAAAACTTGTGTGACGTAACTTACCAGTACACTTTTTACAGGGGCTTGTAACTTTGATGCGTTTAATCTTCGCATTTTTTTTTATTGATTTGATAAACAAAAAAATACGTGTCCAATATTTTTCGATAATCCAACTGACGGACTCAATAGAATCGCATTTTTTTTAACCCAGGTAACATCCCTATTATTTTGTACAAAAATGGTAAAAACTATTTTGTAATATGTCTTAAAATAGTTTTTAAAAAGGTAAAAACTATTTTTAGAAACAGCTCTGTAATTTAGTAAAAAAAAGATTACACGTGCCGAAATGTAAACATCCTCCCACGAATTTTTAGCAATTGTTTCGAGGACAAAATGTTCTCGTCAATTCAATCCGACTAACGCAGCCCAAAATAGCATTATATTTCTATTAAAAAATAAACAATGTTTAGGGTTCAATACGTCCGAATGAAAACTGGACGCCTTAGTTATAGGATGACTAGTGTGTCAACTGTCTGTCCGCCTGCCACAGCCGATTCTACTAAAACGACTCATTGGAAAATTAATAATTTGTTGTCACCATTAAAAGAGACCAATCAGAAAGCTGTCAGTCTAAGTAACGCCAACCATCTATAAATGATCGCTACTCAAAGCTATTAATAGGATATTATCCCTGCACCAAGGATAGCAAAATGGAATTAACTACCGAGCAAAAGGCGAGCGCGTCAACAACCTGCTTTAGAGTAAATAAGTTATACTGCGCCAGTCAGGCCATTCGGGAAGTAAACATAGTTAGCTATGCAATAAACGAGCTATCGCTTTCGTGATCGGTAATAATGAACTACCCTCTATTTAAATAGACATTGAATTTTAAGTTTTAAGTAACTCTATCATAAGTTTATGACCGACTTTCTCTTCTATCAAAGGAATATTCCATACATTGACTGGCCTGTTGGTCGAGTGGTTAGTGACCCTGACTGCTAAACTGGAGGTCGTGGGTTCGATTCCCACCCTGGACAAATCTTTGTGTGATGAGCATGATCATTTGTTCTGTGTCTGGGTGTAATTTGTCTATAATATGTATGTATTTAGAAATATATAAGTATGTTTATCAGTTGTCTGGTAGCCATAGCAGAGGCTCTGCCTAGTTCGGGATCGGATGACCGTGTGTGAGTTGTCCGAAGATATTGTTATTATATTATATTATTATTATATAAAGGAGAAGAAATATAGGAGATACCTAAATTTTACTGTTACTAACTTCTGGCAACGCTTCGCTCAACTGAACGTTGACAATTAACCCAAGGGTTAGTAGTCTCAAATTTTCATCCAAATCAGTTCAGCCGTTAAGATGTGAAGAGGTAAAAAACAAATTCACTTTCGCATATATAATATGTTAATTAGGAGCAGTTAAACTGCGCCAGTCAGGCTATCGGGAAGTAAACACAGTTAGCTATGCAAGGAACGAGCTATCGCTTTCACGATAGGTAATTATGAAGTACCCTCTATTTTAATGGAGGTTGAATTTTAAGTTTTGAGAAATTCGGTCATGTACTATTAAAGGTGAAGAAAGGAATAGAGGACATTTATGTCCAATATTGTTCAGCAGTAGATAATAATGGCCTTGGCTACTGCATATTTATTTATTTTATACTTTACTGTACACCTCATAATAAGCACAGGACAAACATTTACAAAAACAAGTGTACAATGGGCGGTCTTATCGCACAGGGCAATCTCTTACAAACAACCTTTGGAACACAAGGAGATAGATTTAGGTTCTGATTTCTTTTCCTTTGAGGAATTGATCTCCCCTATCACACGTGTGTGTGTGTGTCACAAGTCACCCAAAAAGCAATGGAGAGGGCAATGCTCAGAGTTTCCGTGCGTGATCGAATCAGGAATGACGATATCCGCAAGAGAACCAACGTTACCGACATAGCCCGAAGGATCGCGAAAATGAAGTGGCAGTGGGCATGGCACATTGCTCGCAGAACAGATGGTCGATGGGGCCGAAAATTTCTGGAGTGGCGACCGCGTACCGGAAAACGCAGCGTTGGGAGACCTCCCACAAGGTGGACCGATGACCTGGTGAGGGTCGCGGGTAGACGATGGATGCGAGACGCACAGGACCGGTGGTTGTGGTGATACTTGGGGGAGGCCTATGTCCAGCAGTAGACGTCTTTCGGCTGGTATGATGATGATGATGATGATGATGATGATCACACATGTGACACAAATGTTTTTATTCTTAAGCTCAAACATGATTCAAATTGTAGCCCTGTAGATCTTAGTTACTTTTATTCAGACATGGTGCAAAACGAGTCTACAAATTATGAACAAGACCTGCATTCATTAAAGTTTTTCATTCAGTAAATAATTAATGAGCGGCGTTCCTCGTAGCCCATGCAAATATAGTTGGGGGTAAACTAACCAGCGGAATATAGCTCGATTCGCTAATTATAAACTACTCGCTTGATAAAATGGAACTAAGAAAAAGTAAAGATTGTAATTAATTAACCGTCGACGATGTTGCGGTCAGCCATGCTTGGCCAAGACTACAGCTTCGGTTTTGCGTTTGACGTCAAAAACAACTCGTCTTTCTGGTTAATATCACAGTTTTAAAAACATGGGCTACTTTTATTTTAAAGTTTGGATAATTTCATCGACTGAGAAATTCCAGATATAAAATAAATTTGCCAACCCGGGAATCAAAACCTCTGGGACTTCAGGCTAAGCAGTATCACTTGTGTGACTAGTGAATACTATAAACAAAGAATAAAGAAAGAAAGAAAGAATAAAATTTATTTAGCACAGGTACATGTAACACGCACGGTAAAAATAACAAGAAAAAGGTAGTTATGCCAAAAACTAAGTGTGTGTCTCACGGCTGTACTAAAAAGGTCCATTTCAGCGATATGTCAGACAGACTGATGCTGTCTGACGCTGGTTTTATAATAAACCTATCAAAGCACGAGTGGCGGATCATTTGAATAAATAACATTATAATATATAAATGTAATCGAAATAAAGTAAATAAAAGAGTAAACAGATATAATGGCCCATACATTTATGTTTGCATATCTCGCTAAAATGTATTGGCCCGCTGATTTTGTTATCTCTCGATTAGGCGTTGAACAAAAGTTGTTTACCACACCTTTTTTTTTTTTTTTTTAAAGATGGGAAATCATCAAATGACTTCTTCCGCTCTGGTCGGAGCGGAAGGGCGTGTCAGACTCTTACTGACTAAAACCCATCCGTGTTCCTTCTAAAGCCCTTTGCGTTCCAGGGCCGCGGTGACTCTTTCGAACAGATTCCGCAACTGTTTACCACACCTAAGAGTACAAAAGCGCAACGCCATCACATGCGTCTCTCACTAGTTGTTTATTAAGTTACAAGTTAGTATCGAACTTTAAACTAAATAATGAACTATAGTCAGTCTGCGACTACCTTTAGATCATTAATTACTACAGCGGGGTCGTCGACACCGGCAGAGAGTGACGACCATGATTTGCTGTTTCAGAGGACGATAACTTGCTTCTATTGCCCACTAATGGGTTATTGATGTTCGCAACTTAATTCTTGGATGTGTAGCTAAGAGTGAACCTAAGAATAAGTCATGAATAAGACCTATTTATTATGGTATTTTTTTTTTTGTATTAAGTATTTGTTTTGTATCTATGTCTTTTTTTACATGTGTGTGGTGATTTATTATTTTTTTCTTTTTACATGAGGTGGTTTATTATTTCTTGTAGGCTCGCCTTTAACCTTGTGTTATCTCACCTGATGGTAAACGATGATGTGGTCTACAATGAAGCATGGTGGACTCAAGATATCATTGTAGTAGAGCATTAACATCAAACGTGCACTAATCAGTATGTAGCCAACGCACTTCTAAATACTTAATGCCAACTTGTATATCAAATAATTGTTGCTGAAAGCTGGTTCTCAATTATACGCAATACGACCGGCCATATCGTCCGTAATTCCGAATTGCAGCTCTAATTTGCATATTGCGAACACCGACAGTGCTATCAACAGCTACAAACATCTATAGGTTGTATCGCACATGCGTCTGTTTGGCACAAGCACCCTGTAACAACCGCCATTAGCATTTGAACACAAAGCAACATAAGCTTTACATTGCGTGATTGTTATCATTACAATATATCTTACTCCTGTATTTTTTTGAAGTGAAAACTTCTTTAGCGGCGTTGTGCACTTTTTGGGATGGGTAAAAACTGTTAAACTCGCGTCAGGACCCGATCGAAAATATGTAAGACGGAGGGAAAGTTCTGAAGTGTACAATTTTTAATGTAATATAAATTGTAATGTTTGTGTACGATAGCGCAATGAATGAATATTGTATTTTACCACATAAAATGATAGTACTTTTATACTGATAATTAAAGCAATTCGTGCGAAATTATTCCCTAACCATTCCAAAATATCAAAAATGCACAACGTTCAAGTTTAAACTTCTGCCGCAACCCGTTGTTTTTTTTTTTCTATACATAGTTTGTTATATGGGTTTTATTCCTCGGGAAAAAAATTCTGTTCGGAAAAATAAAATTATCCCTATGCTGCTTTTAGGTTTATTAAAATGGCTAAACAGGGAGGTTAGATTACAAGTACCAATAAATAGGTAGGTACAATCTAAGCTGTGCATTTAAGCCAATTTAACATTAGAACGACTACTGAAAAGGGTGAAAACATCCGCTTATATTTCATTGAAAAAACAGGTATCTAAATTTTGTATTTTGAGTACGAACTCTTCAACCCTTTCTTAATGGCAAATTTTGATAGACGTTTCAAGGCTTAAGTAAACTTTGACAAAATCTAACTTCACGTTTTTAAATCAGACATCGGTGTAAAAAATAGTCCCTTAACAACAATAAATACAAATCTTTCGTTAACTTTTGCCAAACAAAAAGAACTTTCATTACATTTCAAAGTGTCTGCAAGCAGTTAATTGGCGTCGGAGTGCAGGCGTCCGAAACTTGCCGTAATAGAATAAAGATTCGTCGCAGTGGCCGCTCGCACTTGACCGCGACCCACACACGTACAACTTGTGCAGCGCAACTTGGTCTAAGCTACATTTAAGTACAAGTTAGTTTTGGTTGCTAAGTTGAAGTGTGGAGTGTGTTATTATTGTGTGTTTGAGTTAACGGTTTTCCGACGTACCTTTAATTAAGCTTCCATTTATATTATAACGTGAGATATGGTATTCACAAGCTTGCCTTTACAACCAACAATTTTTGACGTCACAACGTCTAATAAATCGATGAACGCCGGCTGCACGCACGAAGAAGGATGACTCATTGTAACGTTACGCTCGTTGTAACGTTACGATCATTTCATCAATGTTTTGTTATGACGTTGTCACGTTAAACTATCGTCCATAAACCGTCTCTACAGACAACCTATTTTTGATTTAATATATGAAATGAAGTCGCCAAAAGGATTGTCATTTTTTCTTGATCATTTAATGAATTCGCAAGAATAACTGCATTCCAGTTACGTTACAATTTGTAAAATAAGTATAAGCTAAGTACCACCCTATCGCTTTGGGATATCCTGTGATGATAGAAATGTTGTGTTAAATAAATAAATGCCATCTACCAGGAGGCCTACCTGATGGTTAGTGGCTACAGCCACTGCCATCAACTTCGGAGTGTAGGGAAGCTACATGCCAAATTTCAGCTTTCTACGATCAGGGTTTCGGCTTTTTGTTGTCTGTCAGTCACTCAGACAGTAACGGAAGAATTTTATAAATATTGATTGAATCTTATGAACATCTACGACCCGCGTTAGAACATAGGGTGTTAGTTTCAGAATTATATTGTCAAGCTGTATGTGGCACATTCTAATTCCAATGAAGAAACAAATCACGACTTAACATTGCAACTTCATGACAAATAAAATACAAGAACAAATTTCCCAAAAGAGTTCAGACACAATTTAAACCCGCAGTTAACAGCAAACAAGTTCCAACTGCCGCCACCAGTTAACAAACACAAATAACAAACAGCACTTGGCTAGGCTTAAAAGCAGTGTTACAGGCTTTACGGCAGGACTGAGTGACGCCGGCCGGGCTTCGGTTTCCGTAAATATTCAGCCGGCACGGATCCGGCTCGTGTCCGGCCGCAGGACCGGCGACGTACAGGCTTCTGTTGAATTGAGAGAAGCGGATATCGAACGCATCACCGATGCAAGGTATGCGGCAGAAGGCCAAACTTGTGTCGTCTTTATTATTTAGGTATGATTTCGATCGGGAAATGAAACTGGATAGACGTTGAGTTTAATCATCATTATGTTAAAGTGTAATTCAATATTATTTGGGTACGATCTCGATTTATCTTGGTAAGGTCATGTGAAGAGGAGGGATGAAATGCACGTAACTATAAGAGTTATGAATATAAATGTGGATGGATGGAGAGGGAGAGGGAGGCCAAAGAAAAGATGGATGGATTGTGTTGTGAGTGATATGAAAGAAACAAATCACGAGAGGGAGTTAGTGATAGCGTGACGGTTGACAGGACAGAATGGAAGAAAAAAACGTGTTGCGCCGACCCCAAGTAACATAGGATAAGGGCAGGAAGATTATGATGATCTCGATTGGAAAATTGTACTCGGCAGGCAATTAGTTTAGCAATATTAAAATGTTTGCTAATGTTGGCCCAGGC
This sequence comes from Mamestra brassicae, assembly GCA_905163435.1. Taxonomy (NCBI): domain Eukaryota; kingdom Metazoa; phylum Arthropoda; class Insecta; order Lepidoptera; family Noctuidae; genus Mamestra; species Mamestra brassicae. The sequence continues at coordinate 17,547,078 of LR991003.1, read as the reverse complement.
GGCAAACCAGCATGATAAGGCTAGTTAGTTCATTATAATCTTTACATTCATTTAAATATTTAAAAATAAAGTTTCTTCACAGAAAAGCCAATAATATTTCAGTCAACATACCGATACAGATAAAACTAATACCAATACATTATTTCCAAAAACATCGAACGATTGAAAACTGCCATTAGAACGATAAAACTATTATTACAGAAATTTCGACTCAAAAACATAAGAATATAAACTTGTGTTAACAATGCTTACAGAATGATTTAATGAGAAACATTGTGTAGAACCATAAAACAAATAAGATAACCATCAGATAGGCAGCCGACTGAACATAAAAAAGATACACTGCGACAAAATTTCGCAGCGAGATTTTTGTCCTGCTCCTACCTTTCGGAAATATGCAACATGCGATAGAGACACCAAATGCTAAGTCTGAAACGATTTTCCGCAGAGTGATCTGGCCTTTATTAAGATACACATAAAAATTCAAATTCAAATTCTTTATTGCGAACTAAGTGTACAGAATTTTGGAGATGTTAACAATAGGTAGGAGATTTAAATAGTTTATACATAGAAAATAAAAAATAAAGATTATACATGGTCAATACTAAAATTTTTACAGTTAACATTCTACTATATTATCATTATTCATGCAACATTCAATTTATAAGACCCACTGCGTGATAAATCCATTGATAGTTATATCATAAATGTGTCTGTTGCGTTTTCTCGTAAATTACTAAACGGATTTTGATGAAACTTACACATCCGGCAAACGGATAGACTTTGAACTGGACTAGTAATATGTTCTCTTAGTATAATAGAAACATTTTTCATGCGGGCGTAGCCGCGGTCAAAAGCTAGTACCATATTCTATTTCTTCCACGTAAAGATACCAAATCAAAGTAAAATATTGCATACACGTGCAACAGCTAATGCAGTGATTCTATTTTTTTATGAACATCAGTTTAATAAAAAAACATTATTGTAGGGTGGTTAAAGGCAGTAATTTACGGCGTAATGTCAGTGAGTCTTCTGTGCTTATCTCTTTAATGTTCATCCGTAATCGTTAAGTTTTTTATGTCCGTAGCTTTGTCTACGGCGTAGCACCGTAGCTCGTAGCGGCGTAGCGCGTAGCGAGGGCTACGAGAGGGCGTAGACAGAGGATTTACAGGTGGAGCTCGACTCAATGAGCGTTTATAACTCGATGATATCTTGTATTTCTTAACATGAGAACTCGACTCGAATTCACTTTTGCAGTAGTAGGGAACACACAACCGTGAAGTTGTTAGTTATTATAACTACAGCAAGACCCAAAAGTAGAGGATTGTTTTTTTACTAATTAAAAAATCATTTTTATCTCACTTACTTTTTCATGCGGAACAAACATGTAAGGTTTTAATTTTATCCTATTGCATGTATCTGTCGCCGGATAATTGCAAACTACGTAAAATTATAAAATATCTTGAGAGATTGTAAACTCTCGATAAATTGTCAAATGAACATTTGTTGTGTAATTTTACGGATCAAAATCTTCTATTCTATAATATGTCCGTGCGTTCTGAGAAATTGTGGACTGACATAAACTGGCGACCAGTCAGCTCTCTGGTATATAATTTAGGTGTTTTGGTGTGACAGTAAAACTTAGCCTTTCATTGGTCTTTGTTTTCTATGAATAGACCAATGGGAGCCTTATTTCTAGGTTAACTATCAAACGAAAACGGGTTAATTGTAGACTTGTGCTCTGATTGGTCGCCATTTTATGTCAGTCTACAATTTCTCGGAATGACTTCAAGAAATTATAGTCGAGAAGAGATCATCTAATTTTGACGCGTTAAAAGTATTCCGAATTTGAAAGTTGACAATTTATCGAGAGTCAAGATATTTTATATTCTTACAGAGTTTGCAATTTTCCGGTATATTTCTACAATTTTTATGGTTTGCATGTAAGAAGATGATTTTATTTAATTTATTTATAATATTGGAAAGGGGGATAATGTTATCAATTAATATTAGTATGTAATTCCATTTCTATGTCCCAGTACAGATCCATCTTATGACAAAGTAGCTTTTTAACTATGACTATTGACTATCCTTTATTGCGTGCGTGCAAACATTATTTATACCGCTAGTCTGTCTAAACACAGCCTTTACATATTAAATATTTCTAGCACAATAAGCCACACGTATAGCAGTCGCGAGGGAGTGTATCGTTAACGACGTCTAGCCGGGCGGGAGGACGGACACTCCTCCCATAGACATGCACCGCGTCTATCAGGCGAAGGTAAACATTCTATACAGCCTTGTTGCGGCGATGGAGATTTATGCGAAGGTTTTATGCGAGAATTTTGGAATATACATACGTTTGGCAAGATATTCAGTGACATGTAGATTCAGGGTGAAATTTTATTTATTTAAGGGCCCATGACAACTTTTATCAGAGGAATTTAAAAAAAATCGGACTACTCAAAAATTTGAAATGAATCTAGAGGTGATGTTTCTATGAAATTGAAATGTGTAAAAACAACAATAAAATAAGAAATATGTAATTGTGGTACCTGCTGATTTAAAAATAAATGTGTAGTACCTACTAGGAGATGCTCAAACGAGTACTCCAATCGAAAATTACTAATGAATGTACATTCTTTTATCGTCTACATAAAAGACATCTAAAAATAAGGTTTTATGTCGCTATAATGATACTCAAATCACAAGCAATCTTCCATCGCGTGGGCCGGTCCCCGCAGAAAGCCATTGTTATCGATAACTATAGAAAACACAACAATACACGGAAACATCCTTATTTCCAACAAGTACTCAAGCTACAAACATGGACGAATTTGACCCAAATGTTAACAAAATAATACGATAACTGACAGTCATGTATTTACGTATTAGAATCAATAAATGATACACATACGATACAATGTGTGAGTGGCTGACTTTAAGGTCTATATTATTTTCGTAATTCTTGTGGAGTGACTTATACTGTTTTCTTATTGGGCATGCTTATATATCCATCCATCCATTTCAAATATAAAGAGAAAAAAAATACTGTTAATATGAGCTGAGCTGATTTGAAGTTGAACCAAGGGATTGAATTAGGACAATCCACATTTCTGAGATAATTCTCGACGCGACGAATTCAAGCGACGAAGCATTCGATCTCAATTTTGGTTTTGGCGTGCAACTTTCTGTTCCTTACAAATTGTTACTTCAGAATTCAAAGTTCACATTTTTATATTCTACACTAGCTTTTTCCCGCGACTTCGTACTCGCATATCCCATTTTCCCGGTTCCCGTAGGAACGTTTGGACGAATTATACACCTAAACCTTCCTCATGAATAACCCCATCCATTGGAGGAAACCGCATGAAAATCCGTTCAGTAGTTTTTGAGTTAATCGCGAATAGACAGACAGACGTGGCGAGGGACTTTGTTTTATAATATGTAGTGATACTTAGGTCCACTTGAATAAACCAGAGTTATTATTTATCGCCAAATTAGTTACTAACCCGGGACATTATGTATGAAATATTTGTTATTTAACCTCATGTTAGCATTAACTCTGAGTTAAACGATAACTGTGGTTTGCGCAAGTGGGCCTTAGTTGGTTACAATAGTACAAAATTAAAAATTAACCAGATTTATTGTTCCAATAGTATAGAACAGCTCCCAGCTAAACTAACATAAGGCTCAAGCCAAACAGCACTAATCAGCGAACAGGCTACAACATGAGGTCCAGTGTTTGCTCTCTCGCCGCCGAGCAGTGTTGCCAGCGTCTAAATATAAACCTGACAAACAAAAACGTTGACGTCACAATCAAACTTGTAGTGTACCTAGTTAAAGTCTAGCTTAACAAGGATAATTCATATTTTAGTAATATATGTTGTTAAGAAATTTGTTGGTCACTACTATTATAACTGTCGAGTGAGACGACCTGGATATATACCTACTACGGGCAGGTTCAAAGATGCGCCAGAAATGTTCCTGGAAGAACTTGGAGTAGGCTTTTGTACAGTACAGGATCATCCTAATCCAAACTTATATTTATATGTGAAAGTAAGTTTGTTTGTTTGTTACGCTTTAACGCCTAAATAGCTGAATCAATTTTGATTAATTTTTTAGAGATAATAAAACTTAACGCGAGCGAAGCCACGGGCTAAAGCTAGACAGTCTCTAAAATCAAATAAAATAAAACTGTCAAAATAGATGCCTCCCTTCTGGGTGTATAAATATATATATAAATCGTGATGTTTTATGAAACAAATCCTGTTTAGGAAATTCTCGCTTATACACAACATAAGGTTCAAGCCAGCCTGTCTTCAGTGGGGGTTTGTGTTGTACCAACCGTCACCCGGGGCACGGTGTTACCAGCTACTAAAAATAGCCGGTCTTGTAAAAACAACGCACGTCATTGCCAATCTTATGAAAGACTTTATTTAATCAAAAGGATCCGTATTTATAGACTACTTACGTAAGAACATTTATATTTTGTGAACAAAGGTATTTTTTTTTATCAAATTATAGGTACCTATTTGGAGTTTCTTGTGCGACTAATGAAATAAAATGATCCCCGTTACATAACACATTTTCTGAATACTGGTCAGGAAAGTCAAAAAATATTTTCTAGAAAGCTAAAATTGAAAACCTTTCAAAAGCAAAAGCGTTCTAAGTAACAAAAGGTGCCGGCGGTCAGTGAGCACAGAGATCAAACGAACGTTCCCGAGCCAATGAGTGATGAGTGGTCGGTATTATCAAAAGGACTCGTGCGATCAATATCCGGTCACCAAATATTTGGTTTCCATAGCATTCGCAATCTATGCACTTTATCCAGCCCTTAGAGAGTTTAATAACAAAGGAACTTAATTTTTGAGACATTGTTATTTCTTCTCGTTTGCAGAAAAGCAAGCAAAGGGAGGGCCAAAAGTGCCCGTTCTTTTAAGATAATTACAGTAAAATTCCTTTCAAAAAGCCAGAATTCTTTATGTTACCAACCGAATACTTTCACCACAGCCAAACTGGCACATTTGTTCCAGACCCCAATTTGTCCGCAATAAAGGAAGTGACTAGCGGAAACATTGACATATCTCCATTAGGCAACAAGCTTGCGGTAGACTGCCGATAGCCTGTCCTTGGCATCTGACCTCGGGGATGTCCGCAGCATTACATTCCAACACAAAGAATGCTACATATTCTCGTAGGCAATTAGATCACAGCGCCAGAAAATAAAATGCGGCCGATTTAATACACGCAAAAATGTCTTGAAAATTAGGTTAAATACAATCAAAACAAACCAAGATTATAGATATAAAATCCCAAATCAAACAACCGAAATGGAAATGGGCAGGACACCTAACAAGAAGAAAGACAGAAAAGTAGACGAGCGAAGTGACGGAATGGTGCCCTAAATACAAAAAGAGAAGTAAAGGCAGGCAGTATCGAAGATGGAAGGATGACATCAAGGAGGTGGCAGGACCATGTTGGATGAGGATAGCAAGGGATAGACCGTTGTGGAGAACACTTGGAGAGGCCTGTGCCAAAGAGCAAGACAATTACGGAATCGGTGTCTAATACAAATAATCCTATCCTACTAATATTATAAACGCGAAAGTTTGTAAGGATGGATGGATGTTTGTTACTCTTTCACGTAAAAACTACTGAATGGATTTTGATGAAATTTGGCACAGTGCTAGATTATAGTCTGGAATAACACATAGGATACGTTTTATACCGGGAATATGTTCCCTTTGGGATAATTTTCGACAATCACGCGGGTGGAGCCGCGGGCGGCAACTAGTAACATATAATTACGTTGCTTTCATAAACAACCATGTTTAAGCATAAGTATTGTTAATAAAAGCTTTTATTATTATTATTATTATTGTAAAATGTCTTGACCTACGTTTGGCTTTAGGAGCAAACTGGCTGTATCCTAAAATTTCTCACTGTAAATATAAGTATGTAACCGTCATGATACCAAGATTCACTGCAATCACTGCAAAAACAAGTGTCGTTATTATTTAAAAAGAGCAATTTTCTCAACCTCAACTCCTTGAAAACGTACAATAATGAAAATGTTCTTCGCTGCGATCAAAATCTTAAGAAAGCTTTTATGAAAATTAAGATGTTTCTACGAAGACAAGGCAAGGCTGTTGGCGTAGATCAAATATAACTTGAGTGTTCTTCACTGTCATGGCTTTAAATTATGTGACGTACTTCTCTGCATTCAAACACTTTGACTTTTCTTTTTCTTTTAGCGGTAAGGTCGCCCGTTGTGTCACCCTCTTTAATGATTTCTTCATATATTGTTTCTGTTACTAATGGTGTACATAATAAACAGTATTCGTATGTCTACATAAGCCACAAACTTATAGAAGAAGCCACTGCCTTGAGTTCCAACTCCTACACAGTTCCTTAGAAACAGAACCGGGTACTGAGAAGCCTATTTTCAGCTCTTAAGCACAATTCTCGAGATTCCTGCTACAGAAGAATAAAGGAAAGGCAAAAGAAAGGGAAAACGTTTTTACTATTATGATGTGAATACTATAAATAACTACACGATCGCCATTATACATATCGATTGCGAGTTTATTGCCTCTAGCCCATTACAGTAGGCCATTCCTTTCGATGAAAAACCGCTTCAGGCCTAGATAAGTTACAGGCATGCTTGGTGTTCTGCCAGGAATTCAATTACATAACCACTTATGTATTATTGAATAGGTCTATCTATATGACGCGTTGCCTACTGGACCCAATTAAGTGTATGTGGTTTTGGTTTAGTGACAAATAACACTAACTACTATGTCTGTTAGAAAATTTCAGCTCAAAAAGTCCCCACGTTACTTTAATTGAGCTCGCGGGTGGGGTAGACTGTGCCCTTATTACAATGGCTCAAGTTGCGACATTAGCAAACCGAGAAAGTACAATAAATTCATCTTTCGACCAAGGGTCAGAAGCAGGTCAAACTTAATATCAAAGCCTCTCTTTAAAACAAAAACCATTTGGAGCAGCCGTTTTACGTTGAAAGTAATTAATCATAGACTTGGACATGAAACGAGCGGTCATCGTGTCTCTAGCATCTGTTACATTAGGACATAAAACACGAGAACTCCTAGAGCTTCTCGCTTACTGCCTGTTAAGTACACTTTAGAACAAGTGCGCTCTTTGGAAACTACTTGACAGATTGTATTGAAATTATTTCATGTTTTTCAAAAGAATGCAATCAAATAGCAAAAAGAAGTTGGACCTTTCATAAGTTTTTATTGTGGTAAGATTTTTAAAGAAAATTAATATTCATCCAAATAGGAAATTTAAATGACACAGTTGAATTCCTAAACTTCCGAAGCAAAGGGTCCTCACAGACGATTAAACAAGTCCCAGTATTTGTTCATGTTACTCTATTTGGCGTGCAGATCTGCAAATCCCTGAAGGGTAAACATACATCCGGAATGCAGAGCCGAAGGGTGACACCTAAACAAGGTTAATGGCACAGTTTAGGAGGGGAGCTTAACGAGGGTACCTGCAGCCCTTTGTTCGGACTGATTGGGCGCGATTTTTAAATACTGCGTTTCGGCCGGAGGGTTTTAGGTCAAAGTGTGGGTGTACTTGTGCCTTAATGCGCGTTGGAGTATCTACTTTCAGCTCAACTCATACCAAAACATGTTTATTACTATTGTACTTGAGTTGCGGAGAGTATAGGTATGGAACAAAACATAAGGGACTCAGTGAAACTTCTTGGTTATTTGGCAAATTGTCAGCACAAGGTGTAGGTAGCTCTAATACCATAGGTTTTACATCTTTTATTGTGATGGGTACATCTCTTTTAATGTGTCTTTAAGGACTAGTCCTTATGTCACATTCAAAGATATTTATATATAGGTACTTAGTCCCACATTATTCAATTGAAGACCCATTTATATACTGTGTAGGTACTGTATGGAGGAGTTGGAAACCGCCTGCCCAATTGTGTAACGTGTTACGGCAGAGGCACTGCCACTCCTTTGCCTACGAGTCGCTTAAAATAACCACATCCAAACAATGACATTTATGTGACAGATTATGCGTATTACACAATTCAGGAGTCGTTATTTTAAACGGATCATAGGCAAAGGAATCGAAATGAATCGCAGTACCTTTGCCGTAACACGTTACAGAATAAAGCTGCAGGTCTTGGGCCGCCACGTGGGAAAAGTATTATGGAAAAATTAGCAATAATAAAAAAATATACTGTTGTATACGTTTTTGAAGTGCAAAGTCAAAGAAGAATGTAAAGCAATGCGCAGACCCGAGATAAGACTGAAGTGCCGATATTAGTTTATTGCCAACGCTAAGCACTCCTAACAGTTTTATAGCCGTGCCAGCCGAGCGGAAGTTGCTAGTTATCCGCCATGTTGGAACCGCACTTTATGCTTAATGTCACTTTTAAGTACTGTTACTACAACCGAAAGTAGTGTTGGTTGATGTCATTATGAATAAAATTGACGTCTATAATATATCCCAAGTGTTTGTATTTTTGAGGATATTGAGCAGAAATCGCGAAACGGCAAGCGTATTGGACGCACACGGCTATTCGATCCGCCGGCCGGTCGGCCTCAGGCAGGACCGACGGTGAATTTCATAACTTAGAAATGTTGCTGTTGATGAAGGAGCAATTTTGCTATCGTCATGTACAAAAATCTGCAGTCGAAAAGCAATTTTTATTTTAGATAATTCGGTCCATAGAGATGTAAGTTCACTCGCTGCTGTTAGCTACCGACAGTACCTTGGTATACCATCATGACGGTGTTCTCCTATGAGCTTGTGCCAACAAAGGAGGATGAACAATGTCCATTGATGGTGTGTTACCTCATCTGATAGAATGGCTACCTATGCAATAGGTCTTAGGACATTGATAGCGTTCAATGTGCGCTATAAATATTATCTTACTACTATTATAAATGCGAAAATTTTGATGGTTGGATCTTTTTCACTCAATCGCGCCGAAACGGCTGAACGGATCTGAATGAAATTTGGCACAGGGATAGATTATAGACTGGAATTGCACATTATGAAACTTTTTATACACGTATATGTTCCCTTGGGATACATTTCGACAGTCACGCGGGTATGACCATAAAGATATAGACAGCCTATAGGTACTTACGCATGAACAGCTCTACCGACGGTGAGGTACTAGTCATCCTTATCAACCTGATTTATTTAACGCCCAGATAAATTACATTGAAAGCGGAAAATGTTTAGCAATTAAAATGAAACGGAAGTCGGAAAGTTAACGTTGACAAAGCGACGATGTTAGGAAATAATTCATTGGGATAAGCTACTTTGGAGAAAGTGTTTCTTTTTAATGTGGGTTGTTTTTCGTTGTCCCTTAATTTGCATTCAGCGCGATTTAATAGGCCATTTAGAGAAGAAGGGATTTTTATTTGTCTTTACGTAACATCCGGTCCGTCCTAAAAAACAGAGCTGATTTCAAAGTCAACTTTAAAACAATGTAATTGACACAAAAATGTTGGAATCAAGCACTTTCTTGATATCACAAAATCATGTTAGCTTTTCTCATATCTTTTCTATTACAGACTAAACACATTTTAATTAATGGTGGTTAATTCAATTGCTTAGTAAAATATAACGCAACTGGGTTGCCATATACGTACGATTGAGATTTGGACGCTTTTACGAGTCACAAGCACGCTATGTTAACCTTTACTCCTTTTAAGGTTTCTACAAGAAATAATAGGGACCTATGACATGGTATTTTGAACAATATAAGTAGCTAAATAATTACCTAAGATAATTAAAAACGCGACTGGCAATTATGCCAAAAAAAAGAAAAAGTAAATTAATAAAATTCTTGTCTATTAAACTATTGTGAGACCAAATGCCGGCCGGTAAATTCACTGCTATTATAACCTACGTTCTCAAATCTCAAATGAATAACTTCTCAACGGATCAATACATATTACATCTATACATAACTGGGCCCACCACTTCTAAAGTTACATAATAAACAAGTTTCTTCCACTGAAAAGTTACTAAACCATTACAACTGCAATACGGGCGCGGAAGCAGCGCCATCTATCGACCTCCAAACTTTTCCCAAGAACACGCCGCAAACCTTATTTTGCTAAAACTTACCGAATAATGTGTAAACCGATGAACTTAAACCGCGGCTTCAAAGAGATAAATTTAATGTTTGATCACTCACTGCAATTCGGCAGATTATTCACAAATATTCATAATCACTGGATGGGTCACTGTTTGTGCACGCGTGTGTACTTGTGGCTAGTAGTGGTGTTCTGAGTACAGTGAGCGTTGGAGGGGCGGTACAGTCGTGCGGAGTGGGCCGGTGGCGCGGGCGGACTGCCGCGGCGCGCCCCGCTTGCGCCCCCCGGCATGCGCGCCATAACCTAACCCCGTTCCGAGTTTTCCGAGCCAAAGAATATGCGAATGTCAAGATGTGGCACTGCTTTCAACTTTCATTTCAGGTCGAACAGTAAACACTAAACATAATTTTTATCGGTCATTACTACATTGAATCTACAATCAACCAAATTGTTGTTTCGAGGGCTTCCAAAGTGACGATACACTTTCCATAAATAAATAAGTTTAGCAAAACTCTGATCTTTGTTTACTTTACATTTTTCAATTAATCCACTCACAAAAACTAACAGAACCAGAGCACATCTGACAACACAAAGACCTGAAAATGTATCCCAAGTTTACATAATACAGACTGAAGAGATGCGCTAAGAAGGCCTTCAATTCTTGAACAGAACAGCCGGCGTCCGGAAAACATTATGGTAGGCCAGACGATATATTCCTCGGATGGCTTACGGAAGCCCTCATTGACCTAGAAAGCTCTAACTACACTTACGATATAGGCCGGGGTAGGTCCTAATGGATTTAGTTATCGAGGCAACTGCGAGACAAAGTCAGGCTGGCGAGTTTAGAATAGGCTACATGACCGTTAAATTATGGCGGCCATTTTGTACTTGATACCGTTTGTTTTGAATTTCGAAGATAGAATTTATATTGATAAAGACTTCTTTAAAGAATAGTGGTTTTCGGAATTGTTAACGACTGTCAACAGTTTGTTCATTACATGTTTATGACAGTCTGAAGAATAATACATCACATCTCAGTACTTAATCTGAGATCTGCATAAGTCCATAGGTAAACTACTATAAAAATGAATAAGCTGCTAATTTATGACATTAGCAACGAGTAAAAAATAAGTAACAACGAGTAATGCTAGATTAATATACTAGGTCCGGATATAAATTCTACAATCAAAACTGGATTCCGTGAAATAATCGAAATCAAATGAGGTACTATTTTTGACGTCTTCCTAAAATTACCAGCTGAGAAGACAGAACAAAAATAGACTATTTACGCACCTTAATAATTCGAAACTAGCATCGCTGTAAGCGTGATCTTCAAGTCGATACAATAAGAGAAACCTGTCAAGTAATTCTATTAATGTCCCAGCCAGTGCAAACACGTACCTCACACACTTGTTTTTATAAACAAGAAGCGATATATTCTAATAGATTTAAATACATACTTGCTGTTATAATTTTTCCGGACTGTTTTCCTGATTCCTGAGTTAAGAATTTGTGTTGCTGGGGACCACGTCCTCTTCCCAGCATGACACTAGGAAGTGGTGACGGGCGGGCCTTTTGGGGGACTGTCTTTATATATATATACTTATTGACGTTCAAAGTAGGTACTTATTCTCAGACTTATTTCAATGTCGAAAATCTGTCATTTAACATTCAAGTAAGGTTTGACGCGTTCTTAACTGAAAATATTCAATTCAGAAGTCTCCGAAGTACTTACGCAAGGTAAACACTTTTACATTAACAAAGTTATTATAACAAGATTGGTTATTTCCCTTTACCATGTGGTACGCTTACCATGTGGGATGACATAGAAGTAAATAATAAATGATCTAAAATTGAACGAGAATCCTTTGTAATGTTAATGAATAAAGTAATAAAGATACATTTATTAAGTATAATATTATAATTGCGAAAATGAGTTTGTTTGTTACCCTTCCACGCCTAAATATCTGAACCGATTATATCTATGAGAAATGGACACGGTTATAAACATTTTTTTATGAAAGTCTAAATAAACGCGAGCGACGCAGGGGGCTAAAGCTAATCCCTTAATCCGTCAATATCGTATCCTCATACAACACAAGTTGGAGATTAGTGCGAGATGTTGATTTTAAAACAATAGCCTACATGTTGGTGGTTTTTGCCATAGTTAATGTTCTACAAAGTAAAGCAAATATCTCAACTTCATCTACCAATATTTTAGCTAATGTTTTTAGTTTATTCTCGAGGTGTACTCAAGAGTTCTTCTGGCCATGTCAGCAATGGAAGCACTTAATATGCATACAATGCGACCGTGTGGCTGTCAGCTACACAATATTGTAATATTATTCACTGTAGTTGCACAGAAACAGGGCTCCGGCTTCGTATTTATGAGAACAGTTTTTGTAAAAAACTGGGTAGTTTAACCCTAGGTTTACCGAGTCTGAAGCGTTCATGGATGTCGATAGTTTTCGATCATTTAATCTACCTAGCATGCTCCCAACTATGGTGGGGTCGGCTTCCAGTCTAGGCGGATACAGCTAACTAAATACCAGTATTTTACATGGGAAGACCAGTAAAGTTACTGGGTAACACTAATAGGTAATCTAACCACCCCTTGGTTAGATTAGTATCAGATTTTCTGGCCTCTGACTATCCGTAACGACTGTCCACTGACCAATGCCTTTTATCCAAGTCAGGAACGAGTATTTAATAAATGGTCACCGATCCATGGAACGACCTCGGCAAGCGTCACTTAACCTCGAAGATTCATTCATTCAGTTATTCTTACTTAGCCAAGCTTTTTTCAAAATTTTCGGACAAATGTTCCTTAATTTACAGTTGTAACTTAAAGAACATCAAATATCAAAGATGGCCGCTTCAGTGTCCGTGAAAGTAATCTCTCTGGCTAGGCTTCAGGTAAGCCTAACGGAAAATATCCCAATACGTCTTTACAAAACGAACGCCTTACATTCAGCGTATAAATGGCGGCTGGTCCCCAAGTCTACGCGTTATTTATGGACCATTGGACAGTTATCCCTTCCTGAGCGAGGTTATCAGAAGACATTATCCCTCCAACGCATCGATACGTATAACTTGCTGATATATCTTGAATTTCGGAGAGATTTATGCTCGGACAAGAATGGTCTTTGTATGTTTTTACAGAGCTATATGGAATACAGAAACCCGGGAATTTAGAAGAAGATATTCACCATGCTACAATGTAAACACGCTCTCTTTTACAAGAAAATCTTGATGTTCTCATATCCGTTCAAAACCGGTTGCAGATCAACAAACAAACAGTAATTAGAGGCCGGAAGTTCATGAGCATAAAGAAGATATTCATGTATACCCGCGACATCTTAATGGATAAATCGAATTAGCATACTAATTCCGGAATTAAAGAAAAACAGAGTGTACGAGCTCTTTGTGCTCGCATTAATTTCAAGAGTCGAGGAAAATTGGGTCGCTTTGGTCTTGTGTAGAATTAGCACTTCGTTGAAATTAAGACCGAAAGCGTAGGTATTTGCATTTTTATAATGTGAAGAATAACACATTTCCCTGGTATTATACAAGGCGTTTTTCCTTGTATACTTTCTTTATCGAGTGCTTGTGTTATAACCACTTCCTTTTCCACGTGTGACCAACTTCGCAAAAGTTAAGAACATTCAGTAGTAAAAACTTGATTCGTGCTGGGACGGTTCAGTTAACTATTAATTTTAACCCCAACTTCATTGCCGGTACATAGTTCAGAAACTATATTTCTGATTTTAACTACAAAGAAAACAAAGTTTCAAGAACATTATCTTTAATTAAAACAATCTTCTGTGAAGAAAGTTTTCAGGGGGCCAGGTATTGTATTGAATCTGCAAACAGAAGATAGGTACAATGTTACATACGTACGAAATTAGGTACAAAATACGACACTCGCTTTGAATAAAGCTATTTCACTGAACGAATATTGTTCTTTCTCAGATTTTAAAGCCTCTTTCATAACATAGAACTGTGAAATTTCATACCAAGTTCTTAGAATTCATAAGAAACCGCCTCAGTTATGATGTTAACATTTTTGTATAACGATATTATGATAAGCAACGAATTTCATTTTTCGAATACACAAGAGAAATTTAGGGGAATATTCGAGCTATAAAAAGAAATCAATGTTATCAAGGAAAGGACTATTGTCGTAAAACTGAACGAAAAATATTGATGACCCACATATTAGGTCCTTCAGCTTCATCGCTTTGATGCTGGCCACTTTGTGAATAGGCCCCGAGAGAAATTGGATTTTCAGCATCTTCCCGCGATAAAACATCGCATCTCCCTCGGCAGAGTGGAGAGAGAGCGCGAAAAAACCGCTAGACTTATTTTATTATTCCTACCCTCTGTTAGGGACATTCAAATAGGGACGCACGTTCGGTTGACTCAGTTGAACGCAGCTCTGAGATTTGTGAACTTATAAATAGCTATGTTCACTAGGGAGGAGATAGGACGCGTACCACCTGCCTTTGACAATTTTCTTACGTTTCAAAGTTTAATATAATAAATGTCTCGGACACAAATGTTGCCGACATTTTATAGATTAATTAAATGACCTTAGAGACACTTTATAACCCGAAGGCTATTTAGGGATATAAAGCCTAAAAGAATGCTTTCAAAGTTAGAGTAGATGGATTTTGTGGGTCCCTTAAGTATTTACCGCTGCGAGGCCGAGCCAAGTTAGGCAAAAGTTTTAGGACATTACCCAGAATTGCCTAATCTAATGCCGAATTGCCGACCAAGCCTTTAGCAACGATCTACGAATGTATACTGAACCGATTATCCTAATTGGCTGACTCATCAGAGCTCACGTCAAACTTGGGAAGTGAAACACGGAATTTCGGGAAAGATATTATTGTAACGGACGGACTATGCCGTGGGGAAATCGGAAACTGTTCTCCCAAATTCAAGCAAACAGACTGCGTACAATATTCAAATGGGTTGCATTTACCTCAGTTGCATCTCCTTTGTAGTCTAAGAGCGTTCTGCCGCGATATTTCGACTCCAACGGTTTAGGATTGTTACGGTTGGTAAAATCGAAGTTATCCAGTGATAAATGACGATTGTGAAGCAATGAAGTCGTCAGTAAGCCGGCAGAAACATTGCAGTTGCATATGCATCGCGCCGCGCAAGATAGATGATGTTTCGCTATGTCGCGACAGAGACTGAGCGCGTTGTCGAACTGACCCGTTATTGTGTTGGATGGCTTTCCGCTAGGATTCTAACATTGTGATGGATTTGTATTTTTGTGTTTTGAGAGAAAATTCCAGAATCAATAGTTATATCGTAATATTTAGGAAACATCGCGTTGTACTACTTGGTAATATTTTCAGAAAAAAAATGCCAAACACAAAGAAAATCGGACAGTATCCTATTTTATATTTTTTTCACTAATTACGTCACGACTTAGTCCCTCACGTCCACGCGCCAGAAACTTTACCGCATCAATCAATATACTTCAAAGCAAGTTTGCGGCCCTCCCATTCATACACAGCGCCTAAATATGTAATGTTCAAAACACGCCATACTCTCCCGACACGCATTTACAGCCAGCCTCCAAACGAGATGATCATCTGTGCCATAAAATCCGCATTACGGAGGACGGAAGGGATTATACTCTTCACGTTATGTTTCAATTTTGCAAGTGTCGTAAATAAAGTTAGAACAACAATCTTTTAGGAGGATGCAGCCCTTAACCTTCTGATATTTGCTCTCGACGAAGAAAATCCAATAAAATACTGAGGTAACAGCGGCCATTAGCGTTTTGTTGAAAGTGCCCGGAGTACCACCTGTCTCCAATACCCACTTTTATTTCAATAAATAAATCTGCTCGTTTTAGATGTTCGCAGACTTTTTTAGATTGCTATCCGAGCTTTGTTTCAGGTGAGGTAAGATAAATTACAAAAGAAAATATAATTATTTTCTGTAAGTCGCAAATAGAAACTTCATTTCACGTTTCGTCGTCGGAGACAAAAATAGAGGTTGCGTTTTTTAAGAAGTAGTATTTACGATAAAGGAAAGAAAATTATCGCAATAATAAAAAAACATTTCCGCTGTGCAGCCTTAGATTAGGTAGAACATTAAGAGACCTCGTTGACACAGAGATTCTGAGAAAAAAGAAGACAGATAAACGAGACGGTAATCTCAATAAACAGTCGACAAAGCGTTGTAAATTCACTCATTGTTCCACTGGACAGCTCGTAACTTCATTTATTTAGGCATTTTATTGAACAAGTGTTTTGGTTGTATTTCATTTATAACAACGTCCTGCATGGCTTTTTTATCTTAAGTTAAGATGAGCTTAATGTTTTCTATCCGGTTTGAGAGAGAAGTACCTTCGCAAGAACTAATTTAAGCGAAGCGAATAGATTTGCAATTTAATCTCGCATAAGAAAGAGCAGCTTCCGTAAAAGTAAAGCAATCTTCCGGCAATTTAAAAATGGTTCTATTTTCAACTGTCGCATCGACTTCAAAGCTCTGAAGTTTAACGGTTTTACGGCCGGACGGCCCGAGGAACTTCCAGTCCACTGCAGCGCCAATCTAACCATAACTATCTTCTTACATTCACACGATTATGGTACTTATTCTGAAGAGCATACAACTTTATTGTGTTTAAAACTTGTAAAGTTCTCTTTCATTTCTTTCAGGGTTCAAAGAGCTCGGCTGACTCTTGAGGATTTTATTTTTATATAAGTAGCCAAGCTAAAGTTTCCGTCTGGACTAATTGAATCTACCTTGAAGCAACGAGCAGTCAATCGTTTTTTGTACGACAAGCCTGGAAATGTAAAGGGAATATAAAATTAGAAATGTTTTACTGGTGAACGAAAGCCGAACGGACTTAACTCGAAAGATTTGTTTATTAATTTCGACAAGATAGACACTTGAGAAGTTCAGAAAGACCTTAATAATTATAATCTCCGTTGTAACAGCCTGTTGATTTTCTAAATATAATCTCTTTTGAAACAATAATCTTGAATTATCCCGCCACTTTATTTTAAATTGGGAGTTTCACACTTTGATAAAAAGTGAAAGGTTAGAACAGATTTTACAAGTCAAGGTTACTTCGAACTGTAATTACTCTTAATTACTTTTTTTATTTATTCTTTATTTATCATTATGACCAACTTCAATTAACAGTTTAAATAACCATACAAACAAGTTTTTGGACTGTCCAAAACAAAATAAAAATATTATTTAAAAAAAAAAAACAAAATATATATCACTATTAGCTAAACCTGACAAATCTAGACCTTAAGCCTTATAATAAATAAAATTAGAGAGAACAGAAATTATAAATGTCATTAAATCATAATAAAATTATCAATAAACAATCAAGAATAAACAATAATATTAAATCAAAAGTTAACAATTATTAGAAATTATCATATTAGAGACGAAACTGAATGAGAATTAAATTAGAAAAAATACTATTGAATGCGTAAAAAACGTAGACGTGATTCAATGCACAATATTGATCATTCTGAACACACTCATCATGGCAGCCAAATGATTCACTTAGCGTTTCGCCGCAAACATCCCAAAAACTGTGATGAACCAAAAAGTTAGGATCCACTAGTACTTCTCCCTCAAATAGTTGAAGTTCCTCCGCTAGGCGTCCTGCGAGTACTTGCTACGTAGTTACTAATGAACTAACTTTGACAGTTACTCTGCTCAATGTATTATAGTGTCGTTACGTTGGTATTATACTACAACTACCCTCATTTTATTTAGTTGTTACAGAGCTTAGCCTAACTGAGTATTTCACAGGATTATGTTGGTGGGATAGGCAGCAACGTCCACCTGTGCTCTAGTTACAATATCCAGCGATCAATATGAATGTCAGGTGCAATGCTTACGGCAATATTCTAAGAGAAACGCTTCAAGGAGTTGGTAGCAGTCTATTCAAGAAGACTGCATTCAACAAAGGACTTTAAAAGCTTTTATTTTCTTGGGATTTTTGCGTTCATTTAATGGAGCAGATTTTTCTTTATTCTCGGCCACTATGTTTTCAGAAAACTTATCTTATATCGGTGATATATCGAGTTGAACTTGTATTATTTGATAAACGCTTAAACCCTTTCTCTTTCCTCTATTTGAAACGATTCCGGGCAGCCAGACACGGTTTGTAACCCAATCCTACATAACCGTTCAGGAAATCCAATAACCCGGAAATATATGTGAACTGCGGATATTTCAAATTCATTATCGGGTACAACGAATTAAATTGAGAAATATGAATTACACAATCGGATGAAAATATCTCGGGATTCTAGAAAATTCTAATAAACGAGTAAATAGGTCCTTTCCTGGAATTGCGTAACGAATGAATGATTAAGGGCCAGATCGCAAACAATTTGGGAACAGATTCTGAGAAATTGATACCGAACTGAAAATAGGAATAGAGGTTTTATTAGACTATTTGACCTTGTGACGGTATTAGCCACGATTTGTGTTCGACTTGATGTATTTCTGATTTGGCTATTTATATATTCGAGCTCCAGATAATGATCCGATTATATTTGACATTTACAGTAAGTACAACAACGCTAAAACAACATGAAGCCTAAATTACCTGAATTTCTTTTTAACTAACTCCTGTAAACGTTTGTTGCGAGGTTAGCGGCTATCCAATTGCAACAGCCAATTTTTTTTCGATATTTACACTATTAAAACTAAGATAGGCATGTCCCAAAAACCAGGATCAGCCCATGCTTCAGAAATTAAAGTTATGCTCAAAAGAATGGTGATTGCCCTAGCTTTGGCGCATAGTAACCCAGTTCTGACAAACACATATAAAACGTTCCTAAGTGGTTCATGGCACCACATAAGTTATACGTCAGAGCTGCCGATTGAAATGGCATTCTTGCATACGAGGAGTGGGCCACGCGGCACGCCACATACGTTCACGCTATTAGGGGTGTCGACCCTTGATGGGGCATCGTATCGATGGTATACAGCACTTATTACAATGAGTTCGCATGGTTAAACATTCAAAGACAAGAAGAAAGAGGTTACATTAACAATGCAAAGCTTTAGCATCGTTATACAGCTAAGTAAAAGCATTTACAATATACGGACAGCGCCGTTTTACGGAAAACCTTGCTTACTGCGACAGCACGTTAATCTTAAGTATTCGCATTCCTTCCCTTAATGTCAATCTGCCAAAACTAACAGGAAATAACAATTAATAGTCTCTGCACTGTCAAAAAGTTGATAAGTCGTGGCTGTATCCTGCATCGTCGCCTGTTGACACTTTTAATTGGTCTCGGTTAAGGCAAAAACAAGCAATTAAACTGAAATTATCTGTGAATACTAAGAAACAGCCACATACTATCTATCTAGCCTATTTTGTCGCACTGCAGAGTCAAGCCCTTCCAGAGTTGTTGGAAGGTTGTTAGTTGGAAGAGGGCGTCCCTGTTTCCACACAACGTTCATCATTAAATGCCAGAAGACAGCGCAGCCGACCAAGGAAGACGGCGAGACGAGCTCGACTCCTACTGAAAAGCCACATGACCATGAGTTTTTGTAGTGTATGAAATTGCCGGCAACAACGCTTGTACAACAGAGGTTCAAAGAGCAACGTTCAAAATACCAACTTGAGGGTTCAAGCCGCTCGTTTGTGAAATGCATTGCCAGTCCCAGTAAAACGCGCTCAATCGTTACCTGTGTTCAAAAGGCTCGTGAAGGAACATTACCTGTCGCTTTGATATCGATGTTCGTCATTTATTAAATTCCTATATATTCAGTATATATAGGCATTTAATAAATGTATTATGTATTTATCTGTGTTTATATTATATTTAAATTAGTAAAGAAGTTGCGCCGATTACAACCCCATTTTATGTCCAGGCGATTACTGTCCATTCCAGGTTGCCTGGAAGATATCGCGAATTGCGATAAGGCCGCCCATTGTACATGTGTTTTGGTTTGTAGTTTTCTTTTTATGTTATTCTCGGTGTACAATTAAGTAATAAATAATAATGAGGTCCCTTTCCACATCGCTCTGAAGCTAACCCCAGGAACACAAAAAGCGATTAAATAGAACGCCTCCGATCCATTATACAGCGTATCACATCGGAAAACGATCAACCGACTTATTAAGCCGACTAATAGAATATTAATCGCCTTGACTTAACAGAGGCAAACTATTCTGTAGCCGTGATAATATCAGGCGTTGGTGATCGAGTTCCATGACGCGGTACCAATCAAAGCGGAACCTATTATTAAAATAGATTGGCTGCCGATATGGGTCTAGCTCAAAAGGTCAGACGTACCTTTTTAACTGGAAAGTTTATTTTTATACCCTAACATGTCAACATGCTGCCAATTTTTTTTTTGTTACGATTTTTGTCTTTACAAAAATAGCAACAAATTTATATGACCTTTGAATAATTATTATTAGAGGTAACTTTTTGGTTCACTATACATATTAGTAGCACTCAATAGGTACTGTTAGTTATATTACAACGTGTAACAGAATAAACGCAATACCTGAAAAGGGGTCATTGTACTCATCATTATAAACAACTTTTACGCGAAAAAAACTTCAGCTGTTCAGTACATTTTGTCGAGTTGTGCGCACAAAAATGGGGGCAGCTTTTTTTGCGATTTTCGTCCCATAGTAAAAGGTTGTCCATAATTATCAGTACAATGGCCACTTTTCAGGTATTGCGTTTATTCTGTTACACGTTGAATAAATTTCCAGGCGGTTTCTTATTTAGGGCCAGCCACTTTTTTTTTAAGGATGGGGAATCATCAAATGACTTCTTCGGTTCTGGGTGGAGTGGTGACTGACTAAAACCCATCCGTGTTCCCTCTAAAGCCCTTTGCGTTCCAGGGCCGCGGTAACTCTTTTTTCCGCAACCCTGGCAGAGGGTCAACCCTTTTTTTTTTTAAGGATGGGAAATCATCAAATGACTTCTTCCGCTCTGGATGGAGCGGAAGTGTCAGACTCTTACTGACTAAAACCTATCCTTGTTCCTTCTTAAGCCCTTTGCGTTCCAGGGCCGCGGTGACTCTTTCGAACAAAGTCCGCAACCCTGGCAGAGGGTCAGCCCTGCTGATACTTTTACGCCACTCTTGGTGATTTTGCGTCATTCCTGGAGGTAAGACTATCGTTAACATATCATTCTGGGTTATCCTTGTCTAGGTAGTCGGTGGGCGACATCTGCCTCTTTTGCTTCCCTTAATGGCCCAGACATGTCTGGTGATATGATCTTCACTATCGCCCATTACGTAACCATACCAACCGGGCGTTTTTTCTCATCTTTCGCTTTTTAGTTCTTACAACCATTAAAATCTGAAAAAAACATATTCATTCTGCAAGAAGTATCAAATACTTTAGCTGTTGTAAGAAATCTGCGACAGGTGTTACGTTAAGTATCTTCTAAGTATTTTTCAATACAAGTTGCACCAGCGAGACATAAAGCCGAGCTCACTACACTACAGAAACCGAGTCTAGCTAATGGGGCAACTGCCGCCTTTTCTCGGAAAATGTTTACCATTAAACAGAACTGTTTATGCGTCCAACCCAGTGTTATAAAAGGTTTTATATGAGAAAAAGAATTTGTAGTCATAACACTTATTCCGATTTGGCTATAAAACAAATTAATGAGATATTTACGCATTTTTAAGGTTCATTACCTCAGTCGGCAAAAACGGAACCTTTATAGGATTACTTTGTCGTCCGTCTGACTGTCTGTCAAGGCCTTTTTTCTCAGGAACGCGTAAAGGAATCAAGCTGAAATTCACTCCAAATATTCAGAACAGCTACCTCTTAGAGCAGTGAAAACCATACTTCTAAGTCAACGCAATCTGAAGATAAGGCCGTTTAAGCTGCATTTATGGCGCTCGCAAGGGAAATAAAATCTATAGGGTACTTCCCGTTGACCCACAGTCCTGAAATTTGCCAAGAAGATAGATCTTACAGTACGGAGCACGGAACCCTCGATGCGCGAGTCTAACTCGCACTTGTCCGGTTTTTTTTCTTTTTTTTAATGACGCACTCCACTTCAAAGTAAAAGCTGTATCGCTGAGTCAGCAAAATGGATTCGAATGTCGAAAAAGCGAATCTACCTACCTAGACAAGACACATTTACATAAGCAAACGCAAAAACTAATACCTAAGGAGATTTTCTCAACCATTTTTTAATAGGGTTAAGGTCATCGACCTTGTAAGGTGATGACACCAACCATCGTCCACTGTAAGAAAAGTAAATGAGTAACGAGGGTGGATCTTTATTTATGATCAACTTCATATTACTACGCTAATTAATTTTGGGGTCGCCACCCTACGGTTTGCCATAAAACTTGATACCGGGAATATTGTTAACGGATTATAATAACTATGTAACGTTTTAGGATAAGAAACTTGCGTGTGATATGTGAATTGGTTTTATTTTATTTTAGGTACTATATGTGAAACGCAGGGACTGACTACCGATATAATTTGGATAACCGATACCAAAATATCGCTAAAAATACCTGTATTTAGGTATCGATATAATACCGTTATTATTAAATATTCTTCCGTTTTTTTTTGCGACTTGCAGGTCAGTGTCAATACATATTTATTACAGTCGCGAATCATATTTTGATCAAGATACAACATCTTGATCAAAATATGATTCGCGACTGTAATAAATATGTATTTACTTCGGAATCATCAATAAAGATTCTGTGACGTCACATTGTAGCCTGATATCGGTACTGAGTATTGATATAATTTTCGATATTTTATATCGATACTCAAATTACTGACATAAAATACCAGTATTTATCCCAGATATCGATACTGTTATCGGTATTTTCTTAAAAATATATTAGTATTCTTCGAGTATCGATATCGGTCCCTGGTGAAACGTCAGAATTAATGGATCAAAGCCAAAGCAAAGCAAAGCAAAGTACGGTACCTACATAAGTCCAAAACCGGTCAATTTAGTTTAGTATTATATAATTAACTAGCGGACGTCACGCGTCTTCAGCCGCGTAGTTCCCGTTCCCGTGGGAGTACGGGGATAAAATATCTATTATTGAAAGAATTTTTCAAATCGGTCCATTAGTTTTTAAGTTTATTCGTTACATACAAAAATACAAATGTTTCCTCTTTATAATATTAGTAGTATAGATATAGATTGGTAAGGGCTACTGAATTTGAATAGATTCCAAAGGCATTGACTGCAAATACTTCTAAAGGATCAAAGGGTAGTCTACGTTAAGCTTTTATATTGGCAAAGATGCAACGTTAGGCTGTTAAAAGTTCCAGTTCAATTATTTTAATTGTTCCTATACTTTCTGCTATATACTTTCTAACCTACGTCTATAATTCCAAAACGGGAATTATAGCCGTGGGTAAGAAGGCTGCCAGGCTCAAATGTGATTGGGCGGGTCACGTAAGCCGCATGCACTGTGACCGTTGGGCAAGTCTCCACACAATGGGTGCACGAAGATGGACGGCGCCGCCGAGGCCGGCCCAGATAGAGGTGACGAGACGATCTGGACACGCATTATGAGGGCTGGCGCGAGGTGGCGCAGGAAAAGAATACTTGGAAGGACTTGGGGGAGGCCTTTGCCCAGCAGTGGGACAGTGTAGACTAAAACAAAAAAAAACATTCAGTAGGTACCAATTTATTCAAAGACATTTCCAAAATACTTTCAATAACAAACATAAATGAACCCCAAAAAGTAATTCATAACAATATACAAAAGAAAAAATGTCAGCGCACATTGCGACCCATGTTATTAGAAGCAGTATGAATACTACATAAAGTTGGCGGCGTATCTAAGTTATGTGTTTAAATATGCAAGGAACAGGTAAAGTTAGTGGATATGCCTCGCTAACTCTCATGTTTTCATAGTACAATGTTGTTGAGTATCTGGGAAATTTCCCAGGACCTAGATCGTAAATTTTATATGCCTTACATGTGCCTGTTCTGAAAATTTTCCACTTGTATAACATGTAACAGAATAAACGCAATACCTCTTAAGGGGTCATTGTACTCATCATAATGAACAACTTTTACTATGGGACCTACCCCGAAATCGCGAAAAAAACATCATCTGTCCAGTACATTTTGTCGAGTTATAAATGTATGGGGTAGTCGATTTTTTTTTTTTGCGATTTCGGTGTTAGTCCCATGGAGAAAATTGTTGAGGTATTGCGTTTATTCTGTTACACGTTGTATATGACTCAAGATTGGTCGCACTTACTAAATTTAAAATCCATGTTTTACAGGGTAGCATTGATAGTGAAAAAACGATGTTTTATGGGCATAACGAGTGCAGTTATAGCTTATTTTTAATAAGCCTATTAAAGCACCCACGATATTGACTGCTGTCAACAACATAGACAAGAAAACATAATGCAACTAAACGAAATACTTGAGACGACAATATTTAAACGATGATGCTACGTTACGATATTAGCAGTTGTATTTTTTTGTATATTGGGGTCTGTCGCATAAAATATACTATTTTAGGCAGCCCAATGCTAATATCGTTTGCTACCAAAACCTCTCCAAACATTGCCAAAACATCTATCATATCTGTACGTGGGTGGAAAGCTTCATAAACTGCGTGGGCGGCGCTTCGGAAAGTTACCCGGCCTGTTATCTAATTCAATGATACAATTTACCTAGTCATTTTATTCGTAAAAACAATGGCCAAAGGAAAAGGCTAACACAACATAACAACTAAGGCACTTATTAATTATAACGTCCTTTTCAAAACCATTTTTATTTTATGAGAGAGATATTACATACTGCCACCGACTGGCATATTCCTACGCATACTTAAAAAACTTGTCTTTATTCAGGCAAGCAATTACACTATTACAGACAAAGACCGATTCGCAAAATCTTGGCTCCCAGACCTCAGGGTCGTGGCACGTGGCCATAATAATAGGAAAACCGAATTAACCATTCGGCATTCCAATACCAAATACACTGCAATGCGAAACCAGATGAAAATATTGAGTATCTCACTTGTACTTTTTATAAATGCCAAAGTTTAGATGCATGGATGTTTGTTACTTCAATCAAGAACGGCTAAACGGATCTGGATGAAATTTGGCACAGAGATATATTCTAATCTGGAATAACACATAGGCTACTTTTTATTCCGGGAGAATGTTCCATTGGGATCATTTCCGACATTCACGCGAGCGAAGCCTCTGGCTAGTAGGTGTGCAAATATTTACAGCATCATTATTATAATGTTTTCATAAGAGGGTTAAACCCCATCTGATAATAGCATTAAGTGCATCGGTCACCGACCCCGGGTAAATTCAAACAGGTAGCGAACGCCGCCGGGCGTTTCATCAAATTATCTGCGTACTTGTAACACAGCGGTGCTCAACATTGCAGCGATGAAAGCATATTTATTGGAGCGTGAATAATGTGTTTGATATCTAAAAGTATCTGGAAATAAATGTGAATTAATGTTAGCAAAGAGCTTAAAAACGTTAATTACGAAAAAGGGACGAGGGGGGAATTGAGAATTGACAAAAATCTAGCACATTTTTTCCGAAAGCGTAACACGTTGGGCGCCATTTAAGAATTCGAAACAAATTTGGAGTAAGAAGTAACAGTGCTTTTCCGATCAAAACAGTGGCAATGGCAATACAATGCTGAATTTACAAATACATCTAGGATTGTTATTTGCCATGCGAACATCTAGCATGTTGGGCGCCATTTTGGAATTCTTATGCTTTTTAGGTTGAAATGGCAACTAACTGGCAATATAAAATATATGCCAAATATAGCATGCAATTTCGAAAGTTCAATGTTGCTACATTTCCAGCAATATTGGTGTCATTTCATTTCAACTCTATTTCATCTAATAAAAATCGTTAATCGTTATTTCGATAAACAAATCCGAAAAAGAAACGAAAGAGCCTAAATAAAACGATAAAACTGTTTGACAACCAGTGCCATAATCAGTAATCAACTTCGCCCTTTTTCCCCGGGCCGATAAAAGGGAGATTGGGGTAAATCTGACACCGGGTGGGTAAAATTTTAAATCAACCTCGTTTTTTAGCTAAACGTTTTGGACATCGAACGGGAGGTAATATTTAGACAATCGGCAAAGCTCGTTTCTTTAGACTTATTCTATGTTTTGTTTATAGGTGTATATTCTCCCCTGGCTTTGTCAGCGGTGGGTAATGATGTTTAACCACCCCTTGTGGTTTCCGAGGTTCTTGAGTGAGAGCCCCATTAAAGTTTGCTTGGCGACACACGGAAGAAAGCGTTCCTTCTCCAAAATGGCGCTTTAAGTTTTTGGTATACAGGTCTTACTTTTCGACATAATACATTTTAGATGTGTTTTTACTACATAGCTCTATCAGAGGCAATCTGGGTAACTCATCAATATGAAACATCAATTTCACGTTATCGTAGATTTTTTCAAATGTTAATTTCCGGTGAAGGTCCGAGATTAATATAAATTCTAAGGCCTTATTCATTTTGATTTATTTATGGTAATGGTAATGAAATATTGATGATTTTAAAGCTTACTGGCACATAAATCATTTGGATAGAGTTATTATCTGCCCGTGAAATATTCATCTGTATTTCACGAGCACATACTCATCAATGAATACATCAAAATCCATGTTATTTCTTCTATAGATCCTATGAATTGGTATTTTTGTTTTATAGACGTTTGCCCCTCTCTAGGAATTTCTCCTGTATCGTGAGTGCGTTTACGAACATACAAAGTCACACACCTAACTTCAATTGCCATTTGTTGATGAAGCACTATGTCTCAGCTCTGTGATTCGAAGAATTTAGACGTGGGCGTGATCATCTCTATGACGTGGTACGTGAAGGTGGGCTGCGGACTGGTGGACTACGGTTACAAAATCTAATATTGATACCGTACGACAACTTAATCAAACTGAAAAAATAAAAATACTGCTTAGCTAATTCGTACTTTGTTAGGCCATGAAGCCATGAAGGAATGAGCTGAGTGCAAAACATTTTACATTTGCATCTGAAGGTTCCTAAGCTCTGCACTCGATAGATACCGCATGACTTAACGGAGAACCAGAAACGATTGCGTGTCCAGTAGTGCCGTAAAATTATAAAAAGTTTAACGTGGGTCTTGCTTTTTGAAGATTAGCCGGTGAAAGTTAAGGTAGAAAACTGGTTGTTTTATTTTTCGGCAAATCAGGACATTACACTACAGAATCGCTTGAAGATCAAAGGACAGTGACTGCAGATTGGTACGTCAACACTTGCTTGCCCTGAGTCTTAGAAAAAGTTCGCGAAAAACGTCCTCGAAGCAATGTCCTCCTTCAGCACGATAACGCATCCTCACATTCCTCTAAAGTAACGGAAGCGTATTTGAAGGCTTCGAATGTGGAACTGATGACGCATCCGCCTTACAGCCCGGACCTCGCACCCTGCGACTTCTTTTTGTTTCCAAAAATTAAAGACAAACTTAGAGGCACACGTTTTATGAGCCCTGAATCAGTGGAGAATGATTTCCATGAAGCCATTGAGAGGTCCCCAAGCAAGCCTGATCCAACTGCTTTGTACAATGGTTTCAGCAAATGCAAAAATTCATTAATTTCGAGGGAATATACTTTGAAAAACAATAAAAGTATCGTAAGTCTAGTCGTATTTATCAGAATCTAGAAACTTTCAGTATGCCCTAAGTATAACCAAGTAGTTACCATAGTCTATTAAATATTCAGCTATGAAGCGGTAAAATATAATAATTTTATTAATATTCTGCTCTAGAAGTAAAACTGCAAAGTGCTGGCTGGACGAAAAAAAAAAAACAAATTTAAATATGGAAGTGGGAATTTCCGCGGGCTTATTTAAATACGCGGTAAAAATGGGAACTAGTATGGGTGCGGAGAACTTTTCAACTCAAACACCGACCAACTTTGGTGGGGAGCACTCGGGTTGCGGCGAGCACGTTGAGTTAATTTAAACCAGCCGTGTATTCAGATAAATATGTATTCTAATACCAATGGCATTTAGAGTAATGGCGTATGTCTTCCGGGTGAAAGATCTGACTACGTGTTATTGTATTAGCAAGAGGTAAAAGGGTATTTGTGAATGAAATAGAAGATATATGAACGATGATAATTTAAATGTTATGACATAAGAACAATTTGCAAAGTTTGCAATGGAAGTAGTAGACCCAAAATTTTCAGAAAAGAATACGCCGTCACAGTACAGTAGACTAAAACGCTTTAACATAATTGAAGTCTGTGCTATAAAAAAGTTGGTTTCAAACACGATACTCTTACTGTAATTCGAACCACTAAAAAAGTGCCTAATCCGACGACACATCAGCAAAAGATTAAGATCCAAATAGATTTAACCTAACAGTTTACATCTACGCCCCTAACAGTAAACGTACTTAACATTGACACAAAACCATCGACAATTCTATTTTTACATGCCGCAACCAGGCAAGGGCAGAAAACCAAAGCCTCATTTACAACGAGCTATCCGAGCGCCCCGGGCGAAGGCGCGAACGTCGGGCCACGCGACCGCTGCAGTAGCGGCGGCGGCGGCGTGACGTCACGCGCGATCAATGGAACTGACGTCGAAGCTGGTACCTCGGCCCCCGCGCCCCGCCGGCCCGGGCGCACCCTTCCAGCATGCCGGGGCTGCCGGCTGCCAGCCTCGAATGGGACGCGACAGGAATTTATTGTACTGTTAATTAAGTTTATTGATACGAGGGTATTTCAAAACTTCGCACTCGAATTAATAAAAAAGCAGTATATTTTTTTTCTGATTTCCATAGTTACGTAAGGTATACGTGCGAGCGACGAGGCTGTGGTTATTTTAAGCCGGCAACGAGTAAGTTAATCTGGGTGCGACACTCGTAACTACTTAATTGGTGCGGTAGTTGTAGATTACCTTTACCTGCGTAGTCGCACACATACATATTTTATCCGTTATTCTTCACCTCTGGACTGTTTATTGGTGCTTAACAAAATCCTGCCAAACACTCACAAGTATTATATTTTCTCTGAAGCTGATCTCGATGAATAACCAAAGATTTGAACTGTGTGTACTTTTTGCAACTTTTTCAATCCCTCTGAAAATCTTTTGGACAGAAACGCATTTCACAACTTGTCTATTCAGGAATTCCAACACTTCACGGTTCATACATCCCTAGTTTTCCGGAGCCCTCATCATAACAATAACGTTATATGTAATTCCCTCGCAATAAACAAAACAATGGAAACAATACGATCAGACCATTAAAAGTTAATGATCAAAATCAATATCTGGCCCATCAGCCTTTAAAACGAGCATTAACTAGTACTTAGCCAAATTGACGCCAACATAACAACGATGAAACATAAGCCTCACGTATTTCAGTGGAAATTTTTATTTTATTTTATTTATTGGCCTATCTACAATTGTTACACTGTTTGTCCTAATAATAAAACCAATATGATAAGTGTACAATATGATGTGATAGACACAGCATGCAAAATCCAAATTATAGCATCAATAAAATTACAATAATAGTGCAGAAATAACACTTACAACAACTAGTTAGTAGACTTGGAAACACAGTAGATGACAAGGAAACGAGTCAAGTCAAGTCAATTCATTTATTTCCACCATTAAGACCATTACAAGGCACTTTTGAACGTCAAATTTACAGTTTGAAATCAAAATATTAGTGACTAGTTGTCCATTCGCAAAAAGTAGATTCTTATGGAGAAGAACGGACAAGAAACTCCATAGTTACTCTTTTCAAATATAAGTTTTACAATATTTTGTATACATAAAGATACATAAACATAAAGATGACAAGGAAAAAAAAGTCAATACGGTAATAAATAAGAAAACAATGAACAAAAAAAATGTTCCTACACATAAACCCTAAATAAACACAATTGACGGGACTAAAGAAGCTTAACTTTCAGAAATGAATGAAACGAGTTACGAACATCTACTAACAAACACAATGTTACGTAAATATTAGGTTGAAATTTTCAAAAAAATAAAACAACAAATACCCGTTGGCAATAGGAAACCCTCAAAACATGTAGAAAACCTCTTCATCGGTCCCAAAAAAAGGTTGGCTTTAGATCCTTGTCAAACAAAACCCAACCTATTTGTTGTAAGAACCCCAAATATTTTTCACAACTACGTATAGACCGAAATACTTTTACAGCAAATGGTTCAGAATGCTAAACTACAGGGTGTTGGATGAAAACGTCTGAACTTGCAATACGAGAAACAGTGTCTCGTTTTCCAGAATTA
Organism: Mamestra brassicae; assembly: GCA_905163435.1. NCBI lineage: Eukaryota > Metazoa > Arthropoda > Insecta > Lepidoptera > Noctuidae > Mamestra > Mamestra brassicae. Next base: position 17,516,696 of record LR991003.1, on the reverse strand, counting down.
AGCTTCATATTATTTGCGTTTCTATAATGAGAACTTCCCTCTGCCACCCCTGCCTACCTCCGGGGGAGATTTCACGTGGTTCTGGCGGGCGTTCTCAATCTAGTCCTGTATTTGAATGTACTACGATAATTAGTGGCGCAGGCCGTTTGTTCTATGTAGATTTAATTCACAAATAAAACGCAATGGATAAATAAGCACTTATGAGGTTTTGGCGCATGTTTTTGGCACAGAATATCTGCAGCATTACCCGAAACAAAAATGTTCACTACTAAAAAACAATATGTTAAAAATGTTCACAAGTCCGACAGTTACCTAACATTCTTTTTGGCAAGAACCGAACAACATTTTAATCACAGCGGCTAATTTCCGCTAATTCCAAGTTTACCGTGAACAATTTCCTGATCTTTATTGTAACGTCCAACTTTTCAGGAAAAGTTAAATGGTTAACAGGGTTTTCTCAAGACTTTGAATCTTACAAAGATTGCAAAATCCAACTCTGTATAATGAGCAAGATTGTCATAATATCACAACTCACAGGAAATCTCACGAGGAATTACATGCATTAACAGAATGAAATGAGGCGCTAGGCGCTTAGTTGACACTTCACGCGACCCAAGGGCTGGCTTTTACCTTGGTCAAAGAATAAGCATTGCCATACAACGTGGCAATGCCGCCAGTCTTTTGGGTACACTTCCAGTCGACAGCGATGCGGATGAATTTTTTGACGCCATATTTTAGGGTTTATTTAGTTAGATTTTATTTTATTTCTAGTGTATATAGTTAGTTAAGTATTTATGGAATAAACCCACAGAACGAAAAGGTAGACATGACAATGCACCTTACTACGCACTTACTGAGCTATAATGGCAGGAAATGATGCAAAAGCAAATATTACAGGTCGGTTACTAATTAGATAAATAACAGTGACTGTTATTTTCATCGTTCGACACACAAACTAGTTACGGTACTTCGTTACAAACCTTCAGATAAGCCTTTTGCAGTGATTCAGTGCGAAAATATGCGCTCGCTGTATCCGAACATTATTTAAGTGGCGGCGAGATTATGAATGTAGGGCAGAATATTATCGTGATCATGACTTCATATAAGAGGGGCCGTGGCTATTCGTAAGGATAAGGTAATGCGGGGGTTGCTACTGATTACCTGGCGGATTCATTATTTCTACATCTTCTTTGTTTCGTCTAAGTACGTATTAATACCGCTCGATAATCCCACCATCCACAATTCAACCTAACTATCTAAAGATCTTCAATAAGCAATATAGTTGCCTGTCTTAGAAATTCTACTCAAATTGTAAAGGAGAACGCAACTATGTACTTACAATCTTACACGAAAACTGCATTAGTTGATGCCTTTGTCTAGTTTGTAAACTCAAACAGGGTTCATCGGCCATCCTGAGGAGAAGGTCGATTTGTGTATAGAATGTTCTGGAACATGATTATTTTGTAGATTCTACAATACTTTTCAAACAAAATGGTCTCTATCAAAAATCGTTGATGTCTAAATAAATCAAAGCATACCCCTCCAAGAGTCAATATTGAAGCTAAAAAGTTTTATATTTCAAAGAATGAAGTCTACATTCTTCAAAGAAAGAATGAAGTCTTCACGTTTCAAATATATGAAAGCTATTGCTTCAAATGCCTGTATTCGAGAATCGTATGCGTCGGTACATGATTTGAGTTTGCAGTTTCGCATAGATGTTTGTTGTGAGACGTTTGGACCCTCTGTATCTTCTATGCGACTGCACACCTAACTTTTCAATCTTGCGTGCCTCCGACAACTTCAACAAGACAACGAATAAGATGACTCACAGACACCGAACTTCTAGAAACTTCGTTGACAAGGGTTTCCGCGTGTGCTTTTTGACTGCCATCCACAGGAAAAAAACAGTCCAAAAATGTTAAAGAGCATTTAGAAAGTGAATCCATAAATTTCTTCAATATGTAGTTATTTCGTGGAGCGAATCCTCCGGGGTTCATTTACTTAACACGTCGGCATCACGTGGGGTTCAAGCTCTAATTCCGCAAAATACGCGTCCATTTAGGATCCTCGCAGCCTCATTTCGTGTGATTGCTCTATAAAAAGATTATCTTCTGCGGCACACCGCTCCACAACAATTACCTACGATACTCCGCCGAGCCAGAGAAATCTAGTCAACTCGACAAATGAATCACTCTTGATTCCGCAATGGTTTTTGCCCAAACAAACAAGAAATAATTTTGTCACCCATGATTCATCCAACATCATATTTTTTATAGAACACTCCAAATGGACAATGCTTCCGACGACGTGGCCCAAGAGAGATTTTTTATACAGCTGGCGAGACCTTGCCGACAAAAATTAAGATAAAAAGTGTGAGTTTCAAAACTTCGCTTTTTATATAGCCTGTATTACTGTCACGACTTAGATGAAGTAGTGGGATATAACACAAAAGATGGCCCAATGCTGGCAATGAATCCTCGGGGAGCCGGACCCCAGCTCTGGAACGAGTATTTAATTTTATATTTCTGAGTAACTTTAGGTATAGCATAAATTTGTCATTTAGACGACACAAACTCTTTACATTAAATAAATTGGCTGAAGGTCCCTGCGTAGTTACTCAAATTATATAAAATGTTAAAGCTGAGAAGAAAATCTGTTTCTAAAGTGTGACATAACCCTAGGTAGTGTCACATGGAGCCCTAGACAATGGAGATGAGCGAGGCGATGGCGGTTTTCCTCTTTTCAGTACATTACGTGAAACAATACGGCATATTGTGTCTCAAATTGCGAATATCACGAGCCAATTACTATAGTAGCGGGATACATTCCTACCATTTCCCATAGAGGTGTAGAGCTGGGCTTCGAAGCTAGCGAGCGAGTTTACACAAACCGCACTTATTAGACTTATGTAAATCGATACATTCTCACACGAGTTTGACTCATCTTACACGTCTACTAATTGGAAAGTATCTGATAAGTGTGGTAATCGTAATAGATTACAAGTGTCATATTTCAATATGTCGTAAATTGCGACTAATGGACTAATAAAATGTTAGTGTGAATCATTTCATATCTAGCTATTAAGTTGATTGGCCTGAGACGAAATGACAACTATTGATGACTAGTAGCAGGTCTCTTCTTAAAGATTTAATGAGTAGTTATATATAGTTCACAGTAGTGCTACCAGCCACGTGACTTGTCCACGTTGTTCCGAAGAAAGAGCCCAATGTTAGGAAACCAAATTCTTCCTTATTAGTACATTACCAGAAGAGACGTCAAGTTTCGGGTGCTCCTTTCCCGCTGGCTTCGAAGCCTCGCCTAAATTACATAACCCTCTTGAACGCGGCGCGGGGCGAGGGGCGCCCCAACAATACGAGCAGTATCGAGCGGCGCCCGTCCCTCTCGCACGCTCCTCTCGCTCGCTCCCGAGCCCCGACACACCGGACATGACAGCTCCGATCCTTTCCACGGACGCCATTCATTGCTACCGCAGAACGCGTCACATAATAAAGCTATGTAGGTGAACCACCTATGTACCGCGCACATTGAGCGAGTTTCATGAAAAGACATTGATTTCAGTGCCGCGTGCGGCGAGCGGCTATTGTGAAGTCCGGAACAGAAAAAAATCTTATGTATTGTGTGAACAATATTGTAAAGTTTATAAAGAAGTTTCATTGGGAAAGAGACAAAAAAAAAAGAGAGGCTGTTTCCCAAAATTTACTGAACACAAGACTGTTACAGATGAAAATATATTATTATTATGCCATACAAAAGATCTTCATTATTGACGTTCAAGATCATAGATATTTAGTTTAAACTGTTAGTAGTGATGATGTGTGATGTTGTTTCAATAATCATATTTCAATCAACTATCTTTTATAAATTGGCACTTCAGTCAAATGATTTCTTATCATTGAAATGATTGACCTGATTTGAGTGTAAGTTGCTTGTACTATTTGAGACTAAAATATTGGGGTCTTTACCTATGAAATTGGCGTTTTATAAAACTGGTCACTTTGAACTGTGATAATTATGGTTTGACTTGGAATTCCAAGTTCAAGTAAACTTTATATTAATTAAAGCATTTTTTGGAGCTCGTGGCTAAATAATAACAGCCGCACGGGTCGATCTTCAAGGTTAAGCAACGCTTGCCGAGGTTGGTCTGTGGATGGGTGACCATCTTAACTTAACGAGACTCTTCCGTGCCTCGGAAAGCATGTTAAGCCGTGGGTCCCCGCTGTTATTTGTAGATCTTTAGCAGTCATTACGCATAGCCAGAAGCCAAAAAATCTGACACTAGTGTTACCAAGGAGTACCGTGTTACCCAGTTAAAGGGCTGTGGAGGTCTGGTAGGCAGCCGCTTCACGTAAAATACTGGTATTCAGCTGAATCTGGTTTGACTGGAAGTCAACACCAATATAATTGAGAAAAGGCAAGGCAGATGATGAAAGCATATTGTTATCCTTTTTCTTTAGTTAATCATTTGTTTTTGGACTATGTTTTTTCTGAGATATCTCCATATTTTACCTCTATTTTAGTAATTGCATACAGATCTATTTTACCTACCTATTAGTATTCTTAAATCTAAATTATTTGACCATCGAGAAACATTCAACTATTTGAAATCATATTACTGTGTGAGCTAAAAGCAATCACAGATTTCTGCAATAATTCACTATAACATTGTGTTATACTTATAACATCCAATTGGTGAATCATTGTATAGATTGATTCAAATTCTCCATATTATTATTTTGTCTTTGAAAGCTCAATGACAAATTTATTACTCAATCTATCTGAATTGATGTGAAACATTTCCAAAAACAGATTAATTGTAATCACATAGGTACTATAATTTACATAACTAATATCAGCATGCCACCTGAACTCTAATATTACGGGAGACAAATGAAAGTGATAAGGTATTGTAAAATCATGACATCAACTAATATATGACAACAGTATCAAAAAAAGTACAAGAAAAGTAAAATGACAGTGTAAGCAGACAAGGCCAAAGGTCTTCTTGAACAAACAAAGATTACATTGACATTTGGAAATGTTTTAAATTTTATTCAAGGTAAGATGATAAATCCAATGTTGAGATAACATGGGCTTGGAAAACCCTACTATGATATCACTGTGTTCTAAATTATCTCATTCTTATTTGATTATGTTCATTTGTTTCATTCAATGGTTGAAGTCATCCAATGGTTAGTTTGATATGAAACACCAATATCAAATTTTGCAAGCAAGAGTTTCATGAGATGGAATAATACCATTGTAAACTTAATTAACAAACCAAATGTTTGTAAAACATTATAGCCACATAATTATTTATATTTTTTAAGATTTGGCTATTGCCTTTCCATCAAACTCTTTATTAAATGTTGTCTGTAATAGCCTTCTCATACTTAACTATTAAAGAGGGCAATACGGTTCACAAAATGGATAAAATATAAGGTAATGCTAACTGTAGATTTATACGGCATAATTACTTTATATTCGCGAATGGAAGCCGTAGAATCGCCGGCTGCAATACTGTATCAGTTGACTTTCGTATCACAACACCGACGTCCGTATCGCTATCAATAGATCTCAAAATATACATACATAACGCACCCGATATAAATTCCTGTTACTCTTTTGACATAAAACTTACGTCGCCGACGGCTAGACTCGAATACCGCCGCCGCATTCCACAACACACAACTATCGTCGACAACACAATTAGCAATAGCGACAATAATTTAATAATTCAAAATGCCATTCGATCTATTTTCGCAACCCACGTTATCTGAAATGAAGATAAAAAATTCACTTACCGACAGCAACAGCCGCGTGACGACCGCCCGAAAAATATTGATTTGCCACAAATTCACTGTTTTCACTATTTCAAATTGATTTTTACTACAATAATTATTCAATATTTTTATGTGAAATAGACGTCGACACAGTGACGGAATTTGACAACTTTGACATTAATAATAGGTTGCCATAAAAAATATAAACTTTGAATTGCCCTTTTTAAATTTGAAACATTGTTTCATCCAACCACAAAATAGAAAAGGCATTTCCACTGTTTCTTTTATCCATTAAAAAAATACGAGCTGAAAAAAAAGCAAAGATGAAAACAGACAAGATGGTGCGCAAATCAAATGTTGGTTATGGTTTTTTTTTTTGTAATTCCAATGATCTGCCACTTATTATTGATTTTTTATTTGAAATTGTAAACCTTTGCATGCCCATGTGTCAGTAAAATATGGAGAAATTATTATTATAAAAATACCTATGTACTACACCATTTTTTGCAAAGAAATAAATGATTTGATTTGACTTGCCACGGGCGTGTATGCATGAACCAAGTGAAGCTTGCGAAAAGCCCTTGCATTGCTTGCAAGCAAACCCAAGAAAAGCAAAGTCAAATGCAATAGTTGAGTTTTTATTTTAGTAATAATTTTGATAGTTTTAGAAAAAACAAGATTTCGTTCATTCGTTCTTAATGTCTATGGTTCACTCGCTATTGTCATTCTCTTCACTTTCCAACGTCTATAATCTATGGAAAGTCGGAAACGGAAAAGAATGGAATGACAGAACACATACGCCATTTTTGCGTTGGTCGTGACGTGAACAACGAGAACGACGCTGTGCAAGTGATCTCGGTCTTTCTATTTGGTTCAATTTCGCCATTTTGAGGATAAGCTCATTTTTGCTGCGGTATATTTTGTTAATTAGTTATAGTAATAGCAGTGTGTTATTTTCTTTAAATAGTGCTTTGTTCGTGCGTAATATTGGTGTAAGGTAAGTATCTCCAGAAGCTGTCCCCAGTCGTCAAACCATTACTTTTATTTTTCGGTACCACTACGAAATTCCATAATCCATTGTCATGGACGCTGCTGACTCATTTCGTCAAATTATATGCGTTTCAGAACCTAAAATGCCGGGCGCCGGTACTTTCAAAATCTTCGTCGGGAATCTTTCCGATAAAACATCGGACGCCGATCTTAGACCGCTATTCGAAAAGTACGGTACGGTCGTAGAATGCGATATCGTCAGAAATTACGGTTTCGTGCACATGGAAAACGAGCAAGTCGGCCGCGAAGCCATTCAGAATTTAAACGGAGAGATAGTTCATGGCCAGCCGATCAAAATAGAAGCCGCCAAGAGCCGCAAGGCGCCTTCGACGCCGACCACAAAAATATTCGTCGGTAACCTCACGGACAAGACGCGCGCGCCCGAAGTCCGCGAGCTGTTTCAGAAGTTCGGCACGGTCGTCGAGTGCGATATCGTTCGTAACTATGGCTTCGTGCACTTGGACGCGACGGGTGACGTGAACGAGGCTATCAAAGAGCTGAACGGTATGATGGTGGACGGACAGCCTATGAAGGTGCAGATGTCGACGAGCCGCGTTCGCCAGCGCCCGGGCATGGGCGACCCCGAGCAGTGCTACCGCTGCGGTCGGGGCGGCCACTGGTCCAAGGAGTGCCCCAAGGCGCTGGGCCCCGACCGCAACGGTTTCCGCGATCGAGCGTTCGGCCGCGACCCCTACCCTCCGCCGCCGCCGCCGCCGTTCCTTCGCGATCGCATGATGGGAGGATTTGGGGTAACGCGCTATCACTTACTATCCGAACCGTCGGTTTCCATCTGACCGCTTTCGATGCATCACGTAGGCCGAGCGCGTGGAGTCTGTCTTCGCACGCGGTTCCTTACTCGGGCCGAAATAACATGATCGGGCTCGGTGATGCTACAGTCGCTGCTCACCACCAAAACAAACAAAAAAACAAGCCTTTACTAATATCCTTTTTGTTTTGAGTTGGTTTTTTTTGGCAGTTTTGTACAAATTGTCTGCCACTACTAATGCTGTTTTACTATCACAGGATCCCTATGATGGGTACTACGACCGCGCGCGGTTTGAGTCGCCGCGAGACCTGTTCGAGCGCCGCTACCCGGTGGGAGCTTCGCGCGGGCTAGAGATGGGCGCATCGCGCGGCGCCCGCGGGGACTTCGTGTCGCCGCCGCTGCGCCGCGAGCCCATGCCGCCCATGCCGAGCCTGCCGCCGATGCGCAGCGGGATGGGATCTATGAGGTCGTCGTATGATGCTATGTATAGCAGAAGAAGTCCCCCTCAAGGACCTCAAATGTCCCGGGGGTGAGAATTGACTTGTGTCAATGTTGTTGTGTGTTTTGCTCTCATTCTAGCTTCATACAAAAACTTATTGTAGTGGAGTTAAGACTAGAAATTAAATGTACTTAGTTATATTACCCCTCTTCTTATCTATCAGCCACACCAGTCTCAAAATAACACAACTGACACCACTATTTTGTAGTTCAGGAATAGAGTAAAGTTTATCCATCTTTTTGCAATTTCATTCTGTTCCCTTAGTGTATTCAGATTAAATCTTCCATCTTAACCAGTTGATGTATTGCCTGTTTCTCTCTTGTAATATAAATCTGTAATATAACATAATCATTTTATTCTCATTACAGAATGTATGAAGACTTTAGCCGTGACACGTTTGATGACAGAAGGTATGGGTCTGCACTTTTTGGGAGAGAGATGAGAAATTAAAATTATTCTGACATTCTATCTATCTATCTATCTATTGGGGCATGGTTTCCGCACTTAATCCTGATGTTGGACCATTGTGCGTGGGCCATGGCGGCCGTCATTCCAACCAGCCAACCTCCCTCCAGAAGCAGATCTGACATTAATGAACATGTTTCCTGTTTCCAGGCCGGGGATGCGTGGACCGTCTCCCTCCAGAAGATACGCGCCTTACTAGGTTTTAATATTAGGCTAGATATAGTTGTCCAACGCTCAGTTTCAATCAATTGTAATTTGTACTTGACTGGCTGACCGATAGTTAGTACTGTTTTATAGAGAGTAAAGATATAATTTAAGTGGGAGTGACTGATTTTCGATTTCCACAAGTATGATTGGCATGTAAGCTTATGAATGTATTGTGACTGAATGTAAATAAGTGAAATAAATATCGTTTTAAGTACTACGTTATTTTAATTTGATTCAAATAGTCATTTCTCTGCATTATGGTTCTCCTGTCTTACCCAATTTATGGGCAGCATGTAGTAGGTACCTACGTTTTAAAACAATGGCCATTTGCTTACATCAAAGGCTGACAACAGCAAAAGCACTATGAACTCTTGCAAGTATTTTCTACTAGCTGCTGCCCGCGGCTCTGTCCGCAATAAAATAGTACAGATGCCAGCATATAAAGCTATCCGAAACTGTCAAATTTTCAAAATCAACCTTGAACCTAAAGCGTTAGCAATAAAGTTGAAAATCTTTTAAAGAAATTTGACAGTTGTAGCTTTCTGCTGGTGTCTGTACTTACTACTTATTTCTCTATATTGTAGTCTGTGTTGACTAAATCTCAATTTAGCTGTAAACTGATGAAAGATGTGCGTAGCTACCGTTATCTGACCCCAATATGTTATTGACTCGCAAGAAAGTCGTACACGAGCGAGTGTCATGCGTGGTTGTTGTAAGGGACAGCTACCGACAGGTGGCGCTGCGTCGACAAAAGATACTGAAAAACGAATAGCTATAGGTACTCTATCCGTTTAGGTAGTTAACTAAAGGTAAACAATCTTGATGTGTCTTTTTACACAAATTCATATTAAACAAATAAACTACTTTTCAAACTTATGGTTCAATTGATTTAGTATTCGTTACTGTTGTATTTACTTTGGTTTTTACTTGCATTTTATTTTTAAACTGAGTTTTTAAGTAAAAAGTTACATCAAGATTGTTTACCTTTAGTTAACTACCTAAACGGATAGAGTATAGGTACTTATCCTGTCCAAACAGACTGCAAATTTGCACGCAAGGGTTTAGGCAGGTGGCGCCACTAGTAACATTATTGCCGTCAATGGTTTTGAACCATTGACGGCAATAATGTTACTATTCTTGAACGGCAACCATTCACTCACGGCACCCGAAAAATATGGTAAGTCAGTGTGCCGGAGTCGTGGCCTGGCCATCTTCTCTAGGGTTGCAGCCAACTGGTCGATACTGTTCCTGCCCCTAGTTGGTGTAGGTGATCTTGCCCTCGAAGCTTCGAAGCGTAGCTGTTTCTCTTCTCTGATGTCGGTGCGTACCCCAGTCTCCCCTTTTGTGATGGGAGGGTTGGTGCGCAGCCACTGGTCGACCTTCTGGTGCTGATGTTCCACTGGGATGGGCTCATCATGGATGCTCTCCTCGTCCTGTATTACGGAGACATCCACTGCTAATCTCTTCTTGATTAGCTCTGCCTCCAGGTCCAGCTCCTTGCGTCGTATGTTGGCCAGTTTCTCAGCAGCCTCGAGTTCGGCTCGCCGTAGCCTCGTTGTGACACTCGTCGTTGACCTCGCTGATTGGGGCGGCGACGTGACTTGGTGCCGCACCGTTGAAGGACCTGCAGTCAATAGGTCTGCAGTAGTAGTAGGCCCGATCATGCTCTCCGGCTGTGGTGATGCTGGCGGATCGAGCGACAGTCGTCTCACTCTCTCGTGCTGGATACGTTCCGCCTCGCAGCGACGCATCTCTATTAATTCATCTCTTTGATTTTGAGCACGCTTCTGCTCTTCTAACTCTGCCAGGTCGCTTTGACTTCTTGTTACGACCATTGTACACTGATTCTAAGACTTTAAAAACACTGAATCTAGGACTTGTTCAAAGCACTGATTCTAGTACTTTGGAAAACACTGAATCTATGACTTGTCAAAGCACCGACTCTAGACTTTGGAAAACACTGAATCTAGGACTTGTCTTGTCAAAACACTGACTCTAATACTTCAGAAAACACTGATTCTAAATCCCTAGATCCGGTTAGAAGGACCAGACTGTAGGGTGTGGACTGTATAGTTCAATAAAAATACGTTCGTCTTGATTAAGTCTATTTAAAAGTTCACATATTTATTTACAATTAAGTCTTTACACGATTAATCAGATCTTTACACTTATTTTTTTTTATTATTACCAAAAAAGGGGAACTTGGTGTCCCTAAAAACAGATTTGCCAAATGCTCGACTGAGATAAAGGTTGCGCTGTTTAGAGCGTTTTGTCAGTCGTTTTACACATGCAGTCTGTGGGTCAACTATACCCAGAGGGCATACAGCTCTACGTGTCCAACATGGACGTATAAAAAAGGTGTCCAATATAATAATACATTCAGGGTGTTGATGCGGTTGCTGCGCTACCGTAATGCTTCCGGAAATTGATGGCTTTCGCGCCATCATGTGCAAGCGATGCGCTGGGTACGCGACAGGCAGCATCCTGAAATCTATAGCGGATCGGTGGGACAACCTCATATTAAGACATTGGGCTACATGTGTCATTGTGGTGTAGGCCACAACGTTTTTGAAAAATTTGTATTTTAAAATAGAAATGGCTGCCCAGAGTAGTTACTCTGGGCAGCCATCTCTATTTTAAGATATTAACTTTTCAAAAACGCTTGAACATATTTATGTTTATTTATTATCAATTGCCTAAATACAAAGGTTCATGGTTTTATTTATCGTCAATAATGACGGACTGCCATACAAGATTTCATACCCTATTTCAAGCCGCGACAAAAGGTAGCCTATGTCCTTCTCTAAGGTAAAATCTATCTGCACCAAATTTCATCAAAATCGGATCAGTGGTTTCGGCGTGAAAAGGTGACAGACAGACACACTTTCGATTTTATTTTTAAGGATAGGAAAATCATCAAATGACTTCCGCTCTGGGTGGAGCGAAAGGCCGTATCAGACTCTTACTGACTGAAACCCATCCGTAGTCACCGCGGCCCTGGAACGCAAAGGGCTTTAGAAGGCTAAAGCTCTTCGCGTTCCAGGTTCGCGGTGACTCTTTCGAACAAATTCCTGTGCCCTGGCAGGCTCTGGCCCTAGCGGGCCTCGTCTCCTATGCTGACATCTGTTTGAGGTGCGCGTGGAACACAACGTGCCGTCTATCCGGGCCTGGCGGTGATCGGACAGCGAGCCACCCAAAACTCGCCGTCCTCAGGCCCGCGCACCTACAGCAACCGGGGATCGCCCTGCGACTCCCGACGCCTGGGGCGTCTTCTTCAGTAGCGGCGTTTGGGGCGAAGGTCTTGTCTAGTATGGATGGATAGATAATTAAAACTGTATATTTCTGATAGTAATTATAAGTATTAACACTAGTTCCTAAGTTTAAATAATGGACTCTATGTTTGAATTAGAAGGATTTTAAATTAAAGGCAAGAAAAAAAAAGAAAAAACCCCGACGATAAAACTAAAAGGTAAAAAATAATATGAGAACGAATATTTTAAGCCAAGCATCATCGCCTCGGGAGACCGCTAATTTTTAGGGTTCCATACCCAAAGAGTAACCCCAACGGAACCCTATTACTAAGACTCCACTGTCCGTCCGTCTGTCTGTCAGTAAGCTGAATCTCAAGAACCGTTACATATACTTAGGTAGATAATTAAAATTTTCACAGATTGTGTATATTAAAAAATAAAATTAAAAGGGAGCTCCCATATAAGAAATGTGTTTTTTTTTTCGGCTTATGGTACGGAACCCTTCGTGTGAGAGTCCGACTCGGTGTGACTGACACTGGCTTGGCCACCATCAGGGATTTTAATTTTGGTAACACAATAAAATTGACGAAATTTGTCGGTCACTGGCTCAAAAGATATAAGGGTTTATAGGTGGCCGATCTGAAAAGTCTCCTCAGCTTGGCCACATTTGTAGGTATCTCAAAAACTAGGACACCTAGCGAAGATCTGTTTTCTCCCATATTTTGTCAGCCTCCGCTGCTAGGTGCAGGTCGCGCGGTCAAAATGAGGTTCCAAATTCAAATAACATTATTGCCCGGCGGGTCATAATGAAATTGAGTACAATATTGCCCGGCGGTGGACGGGGGCACAGCTTGCGCGACCTGCTCCTAGCAGTGGAGCCCAACGCGCGCCGTTCGCGGTGAACCTAGTCATGGTGCGAGCACAGTTTTCTCGCAGTACGTGTTAACAGTAGAGCATAATCCTCAGGGATAAAGGTGTCTTTACTTTGGGCTAGCTTAAATCCCTCGCTGCATTCAGGATTCTTGTATCTATTAACTACAGAATTCTTCATAGCGTTTGGGATTCAATAAGACGCATGTGACATAAGATCTCCCTTTATCCCCTCAGTGCATAATCTACTGTTTCACTATTGCGTTTAGTTGGCATACGGTACCGATTAGCAATGCTTTATTGAAAATGTTTAGTAGAGACTGAATTTATAATATAACTTCTTAAAAAGTATTTTAACAAAGCATTCGGACTTTTGACGAGAAGTAAAGGTGAAGAAGGCGCGGCATATGTCGAGGCCTCAGGGGACTGCTTCATCTTTATGTGATGAAATTCGTTGCATAAGGAATTTGGCTATTGTTTAGGTATGTTGAAAAAATCCTTAACGCCTTAATAACTTTTCCAATTCCGATATTGGGCCTATCGCTTTAGATTCGATTTGAATTTACATTATCACATAGTTATATCGGACTCCCAAGTGGGGATTTCTTAGCCGACTGGCTGCTTTGAACAGTTTGTATCGTCTCTTGAGACTTACGAGTATATCGCTTGCATGTCAGCTCACGAGTTGGCGTGCACCATAGACACGTCGATGGAGCGATCAATCAGGAACTCTGGGCTCACGTGTCAGCGAGAGGGTTTCAAATAAGTAAACATAATCTTTGTCCATTAATGTTTTATTTGTAACTTAACATGTATTAGAGACCTATGCAATGTCAGCTAGAGCTATATTTACACAACACTGTACAGGGTGCGATGCGCACTAGTAAATGCTAGGCGGACACTTGGTCTACTCATCTAGTCTATGCACACTCCCAAAATCATTACGAGATTACCCTTTAGAAGGGTAGTCAGAAAAGCCTTATAATATGCTGTCCATTGAGCTCAAATAATTACATGGCTTTTAACCTTTTGAACGCCAGTGTCACATATACGTGACAAGCAAGCGCGTGCCCTGTACGCCAAACGTCACAACTATGTGACAAAAAATACGGAGAATTTGTGGCTTGGCGTCGGGGGCACGCCGATGCTCTGGCGTTCAAAAGGTTAATTATTTGGTTCTGGTTCAATAATTATTTTTCACAAATTCAATTTGTCATTTTTCATGTGACAAGTATCCCCCGTAAGGCACATGAGACCAAGTGCACCGCAATACAAAACAAATAGTTAATACTAATCGTTGCGAAGGCATCTCATAAGACACTGCGCTATTACATTCCATATCTTTAATACTCACACACTACTATTAGTCTTTTTATCATCGTTTAAGTACAACCCACATTAGCTACCTGTACCGACAAACATGTGAATATAAAATGCATTTTACATGGCTACGTCAATAATTTTGAAATCAACTCTGTTTTGTACGATTAAAAGGCGTCTTATTGTCGAAATATCACAATACACGTTCCGCGCCACGCTGCGGCACTTCCGTACTTCTCAACAGTCCCTCATTTACAACAGAACCTTAAACAGAGTATTGTTTCATATGTACACTCTACAGCTGCCTCCCAGCACTACTCCAGGACTATGTACAGTCGGAGACGTCGCATACAAGAAAGCTGCCTCAACGCACACTTCGATTGCTTATACAAACGGAAGACAACAAATTTTCATTATAAAACACTTCATCATTAAATCTAAGTAACAGTAATAAAATAAAACATTACTTTTAGAACAAAACTAAAACCAAAATCATACAGTTGCGGAGAGATTCCATCGGGAACATTCATAAGTTAGTCATAATTAAAAAGTATCATTTCACTGGTGGCGTGAACTGCTATCCGAATAAACTTAACAATACTGAGATTTAAACAAAACGGTGGTCAAACTGAATTTTCACATCGATGGGGCTTTACAGCTATTGATTTACACATGAATCGTAAAATAAATAGAATTATCGAGGAACTTAACTTGGAGTCTAAACTAGGTACAGTCTGTGTCACCGAGTCTCACTATTTACAGAAGGAACAGTCCGCAGCGTCACACGAGCTTGATGCTGGTCTCCGTGTTGTACTTGGCGAGCGTCTTCTTGACGCGCAGCGCCGTCAGCCGCACGGGCGGGTTGGCGTGCCAGCACTCGTGCATCAGCGTCACCAGCGTGCTCAGCGGCTCGGCCGCCAGCCAGCGCGCCGGCACGGGCGGCCTCGTGCCCGCCGCCACCACCACGCGGTGCATGTCCTCGAACGACGGGTCGGGCGGCACGCTGTCGTGGTAGGGCAGCGCGTACGCCTCCACGTGCTGCGCCTTGTCGCCCGAGCAGCAGCGCCGGCACATCTCCCACAGCACCAGGCCCAGCGAGTACATGTCGGCCATCTTGAAAGCCTCGAAGTTGCCGACGTCGAGCTTCTCGTCCAGCACCTCGGGCGCCATGTAGCGCCGCGTGCCGACGCGCGTGTTGGGCGCGATGTCCACCTCGTTGCGCTCCGCCACGTACCGCACCGCCAGCCCGAAGTCTGCGATGGCGCACTGTCCGTTTCGTTTCACCAGGATATTCTTGCTCTTTATATCTCTATGCGCGATGGCCGGCTTGCCCTTCGTGCCGAAGATGTCCATGTGCAGGTGCGCGAGACCGCTCACGATGGAGTAGGCCATGGTCATGAGGCCGTGCGTGTCGAGCACCACGGTCTGCAAGTAGTCGTGCAGCGAACCGTTCTCGTGGTAGTCCGTGATGAGCAGCATCTGCGTCCACGAGCCCGTGCCCTTGATGTCGGCGGCGATGAAACCGAGGATGTTCTCGTGGCGCATCAGCACCGTTTGATAGATTTCAGTTTCACGGAACCAGGAGGCTTCTTCGGTGGTGAAGAACACTTTGACGGCAACGCGCTCGCCGCGCCAACGTGCGAGCCACACCTCCCCGTAGCGACCCTTGCCGATTGACTCCACCATTTGTATCTGCTTTGCGACGGTGCGCTGCACCAGCAGCGGCAGGCCGGAGCCGGAGCCCGAGGAGATGTCGGCGGCATGTGGCGCGGGCGGCGAGGGCGGGCGCTTGCCGGCGCGGCGGCGGCGCCGGTACAGCAGCAGGAAGGCCGCCAGCGCCGCCACCAGCGCCACGCACAGCGCCGCCGCCACCAGCAGCGCGGGCGCAGGCGCGGGCGGCCGCAGCGCCGGCGTCTCCGTCACGTCGGGCGGCGGCTCGGCCAGCGCCGGCTGCAGCCGCCGGTTGCACAGGTCGCTCTCGAAGCAACACTCGATCACTTTAGGGTGTTGATGTGGCACCTGGGAGCTTTTACACTGGAAATGACAAACGTATTCGTTAAAAAGTGTCTTCGTAGCGCGTTGTTGAATTTAATTCGGCGTGTGATGGATTTGGGCCGACACGAATTGAGGCAACAGTAACCAATAATGCACTTCTGCTATATATAATACAAACAAACAAAAGAAAGTAAGTACACCCAATACTCACTTGCATAAAGCCCGACTCGTCGGGCGGCAGGCAGCCGGCAGTGCGGTCCACCACGACGAGCCCGTTGTCGTCCAGCACCTCCTCGACGGCCACGAAGCAGTAGCCGCCGGGCTGCGTGGCGCACGTGCCATTGGCGGCGCCGTCGGGGCACGCGGCCGCGCCCAGGCACTCGCACTTTAGGCCCCGGCCTGCAACTGCACAAAAGAACATTCTTTAACGACTTGAACATCAAACAAATTATTTTTCCTAGTAACCATTTGCTTTACAGAAAATGTTTCTCAAAAGACCGAAATCAAGGTATTGTCACAAACTGCTGAGTATTGCGTTCCTCCGTTCGATGAAGACTTTACATGGTAAAATATATGAGTGGGAACTCATTTTACTATGTAAGCATAAGCGCATAACAAATGCACTGTTGTACGTATAGTATATAACCAGCTGGAAAGACAGCGTGTTAAAGAACCTATACAACGACAACAGCAAATATGCAAATAAAACATTGCAGATGGACCTAGAAATTTACCTAATTACTAGAAAATATCGATTACTTTATTGTTATACAAAATCATTATTATCAATAACATCGCGCAATGTCCAGCGGACACATCTAAGATAACAAGCTTAGACTTATACTGAAAGAATCGCAGATATCACGTCAGTCAAGGATGTTTATATACCAACAGGTGAGAAAAACTTTCCACAGGATATGAATAATTGCTGAAAGATGATATAACGCTATGAAGTCATTTATAAATATATCTCTATAATAATAGCATTCAACTGAAAGAAGACAGACATTATGACGAAGAAAACAACGAGGTCAACGTAAACGGGCAGAACTGTAATACCTAGAAATAAGCGAAAAGCGAACAGCACAAGTTAGAATTAAGACGATATACTATAAAAGTCAATAGAAGGCAAGAATACCTCATTGAGTAACTAATGACCATGTAGAAGATAATTCTAGCAACATCAATAATATAACTACACATGCTAATCATTTACCAAATGAAGCCATCGTCTAAGGATAAAACCAAGAATATTTTACTATAAGCTGGTTTGATTGAAGGATATCGCCAGAAAATTTCGATAATTCCTGCAATACAGTTCCAGCCTTGTATGGAGTAAACAAACAAGCGAACAATCATTGATTGGCTTGACAAGAATGCTCTGTAACTACATACATAGACGACACGACAGTCACGGGTAATGCGTCTGCTCATTATTGTGGCATTGATACTTTGACATCATCAGGTATTTACTTCCTACAAAAACTTTAATTGAGATTAGGTACATCGAGAAGTGAATCTTCTGGGCGTTGATCAATCGTATGTAGAAGATTGGTGCTGTGAAAAGAATTTCATCGAGTTATTATACTTATGACGATAGTGAAAATATGTTTCTAGATAATGGGTCAAGGAGTAATGAATTTCAGGCTAAGCTTAAACACACGAATGACAAAGAAATTGGCAGAAGCCGAGAATGTCTTGATAGTTCAATAAATCAAGGTAAAAAATGCTGTGAGGCAGAGTCAATTTAGATAATTATTCAAGTCACCCGTCCGACGCGCTAATGACTTCCAAGTCTCTAACTATTAGGTGCGCCATCACCGTTTCTTGTTTCATTAATATATTATTCCGCATTTAAATAGTTATGGCAATTTGGCTGCAGGTGTTTGATATATTTGACATTTAAACATTAATTAACATCTGGATCGACTAGTTTGTATCAATTGGTGCACTCCCTTATTCAATAAATTGTAATCGTTTATTCAAACGAATCTTTAAGTAAATACTACGTATATTAAGTACGGGTTGCGTTTTTTGAGTGCTTGAGACTTGATTATACGAATCGATTTGTACTTCTACGGATAAACTTATTATCGATCATTAAGTTGCACTTGGTCCTTCGTAGCGGATTATTGCGAATGCTGCTTTTCATCCAATAAATATAAGTTTTTGTAAGAGAACGCTGCAGTAGGTCCTCATTCTTATAATCTAAAGATGTGAACATGATACGCTACGTCTGAATATGAACACAAAAGAATTATGAAAAGGAATATAAATATTAATGGCATTAAACATTCATCCAGCATCGGGCATATATTTTTTGCACGCAGGCGCAGCGAGCAACAGGTAACCTCTCGGCCGACAGCCGCGCACCCGGCCAGCGCTCCCCACGGTACGGACCGTCCTCACACAATAACAACAGGTACAACTTAAACCTATCAGCCCTAGCTCCATGTATTCAATTCTTAACGACAAGCAAATCTATTTATAACTCTGAAAATGCTATAAAGGAATCATAAAGTTGATCGATTAGTGTCGCCACTCCTCGGAAAAGTGACGAGACGTCATAAATAATTAATTAAACTATCAAGTTTAATGTAGTCTGCTTGTCAGGAGTGTTGGCCATAAAACTATAACACTGATATGAAGTCGAGAGAACTAGTATTACTTTATAGGTGACGATGACAATGACGTTAAGGTAATAATGCTGCGGTCAGTAAATAACGATAGCTAGTAAGGAAACCTGAGAGCTGAGCTCATACAATTACACATACGAGGTAACAACTATGAATCAATGCGTTTGTGAATGACTTACACAAATACGGTTTACGTACATATTGGTACCACAAACGTTTCAGTTTCACAGTGATCCCAAATAACCTTCTAAATATACGCTGATGATTACATCAACACTCGTTTACTTACGAGACACAAACATTGATGAACAACATATAAAAACAACAAAGACAGGAAACTATGAATGATTCAACGTCCACATCCTTAACTCGTAGCAAATCCGTTCAGAAAGCGGAAACTAAACACGTCGAGATCACAGCTAGGTCCCGAGATGCGAACACTGTACAAAACAAACAGAATCACAGCAGAGTCGATTGATGCAAAGTTGGAACACTTGAGCACGCTTCGAGGAAACACAATACTCAGGTCAGCAGCCCACAACTGTAGCTTAGATTTACGATCTGGTTTAGGTGTCAGACTAAGGTGTTGCACGTACTTCGTCCCATGCCGTCGGAGAGCGTTCGAGGCGAGCCCGGCCCTGCGTCCGCGCTATCATTTAAATTTAACTTGGGACGCCGCCGTCTGTCGCCGGCTTTATTTTTACACCACTGAGATTATATGTGGACAGTCACAACGCACGCTGTCTCACGGGAGACGTTATGGTTCGCGCGCGACACCGAGCCCCTGGCACACTACACTGACAGCGATACGTGTCGGCGGAGTGACGCCCACAGCGCGAATGACGGGCGGAGCGCGCGGCGTCCCCCTGGGCGCAGGCCCCGCGCGCCGCGCCGCCCCGTGCACTATGCACCGCTGCACAGCGCACAGCCTCCACATGGCTCCGCCAAGATAACGCGAGCTCCGAGCCGCGATCGCACTACACTCATCAGATACACAAATGCGGCGCGCGCGTTGCAATTCATTGACGCCAACACTGCATCGCCTACTGTTTATTATGATCTACTTACGAATGTATCGGGCGAACTCTGCGGCCGATCGGACAGCTATTAGTCAACACAATTTACTTATTGTACCGGACGAGGAAAGAATCTCTCAGAACTCCAAATATGATGAGGTAGACTACATAATAGGAACAAAGAAGCATTGAATAAATTAAACAGGAGATCTCTATACTGGTTATAAGGAAAAGTAAAACATCAATACGATAAAATATATATTAAGGAACAACCAAGCCGTTCATAATTAAACCGAATATACATAAGATCAGCAGTTATATTAATACAAATACTTTTAGCACGAGACTATTTAGTAGAGAATCGTTTCTGGAAAACCAACATTTGTCGAAATCTTTTTATAGTTTACGAGGAGCACTAATACTTCTACTTCCACAAGTTATTAGAAGAAACGCAAGCAATAAAACCTTATGGAGCTAACTAATCGGAACCCTATTAATCCGAAGCTTTTATGACCAACACATTTTCTATTTTATTATCCTTTTCTAATTTGAGTTCGTTAATGCCAACTTCCTGGAAGTTTTGCGACACAGTTGCACAAAGTGCTTGATGTGGTCGTATCGTCTGTATATACACAGATTTGGATGATGCGTCGGCGCTATCTCTGTTCGCAGGAGCAGCGTGCGGTGTGGCTCACTCACGTGCCCACTGCACTCGATGCACCGCCTCTAATTGCCGCAATCAATATCTATAGTACGGGCCCACAGCACACTAATGCATCTCAAGGATGCCCAAACATGAGACATGCTAAACTCAGAGGCACGTGTCGATTGCCAAAACGTATGCAAATTACTGTTATGAATTTAAACTACATACCTACGCAAAGAAACGACACTATTGTTCTCGTGTCCCGTCTGTGACATCAATTTGCAAGTAATCGTAGTTATTAGCCTAATACGAATCGCGATTGAGGTTCTGAATTTCTGATGCAGCGTTTGATCACATTCGGACATAATTTCGTCCCGTGCGACAGTTACCGTCGTGGTGAGCGATTTATACTGGTGTTCTCGTGGGAAATCTCCTGACGACGTACGTTTAAACACGCCATCAGAACCTCATCAACAGCATCGACGTTAAGTATAAATCATGTGGCAGTGAACGAACTACTTTCACGTTTCTACACACAACACTGATTGTTGATATTATGGGAATAGGTCGCTGTGTCTGCGTCCGCACGTGCAAAACTAGTTCCTTTAGATTCGGCAAAACAGCGCAGATGTTTCTGGTATCGGTTAATGTACACGAGAACGAATTGACGTTGCGAGTGCTGCAATTGCAAGCGATCATATAAATCGATTTGTTAAAGATAGGAGTAAAAGGGCTATCGATCAAGATGAATTCGATGTTGAACACCGCATCGCACTTAATCTTGTTTGAGATATGAATAAACTCTGCTGCCTTTCCGTCGACCGAATTGGATTAAACGATAAGCATATAGCGAGGAAAGCGCGATATAATGGGATCGTCCAGATACAGATGACGAATAGCGGAATGGTAATTAAAAATAACAGGGCCACAGCACGTAACGACGCCCCCCCAGATATCGGGGTAAACAATTCTGTCGTGACTATAGCAAAATGGCATTCGGTTCCGATCATGCTGCCGGGGCGAAAGGTCATCATCGCACAGCGCGCAGGCGCCGGCGATCTAGCGACCTCTAGGATTATCCAACTCGATCGATAAGGTCCCGAGGGGCGAGCGCGGGGCGCGCGGCGCGTGATACGGGCCAAAGAACATAATTTATTCGGCGGCAGAGTGGCGCGCCTCGGAGGTGCCGCGCCCGCTCCCCGCCCCGCGCATCTCCTGGCTCCTTTCGAAACAGGATCCCGTCACTATTTTTTGTACCCCAGGGATTAAGGAGTATCGGGCTTAAACTCAGGTTACGTAATAGTTTTTACACACCCTTAATCTTCTACGGCCTTAGGGACGAGGCCGTATTTTACAAATTTTATTTTATTTTTATGTGTACGGTTGGGACATATTTCACGAGCTTAGCGTGTTTGAACATCACCTGTTAACGACCCATTTGCACGATAAGAGCGCGTCACCGACAATATTTGCGCGTGCGCATGCCACTCGGTGTGATCAGTTACTTCAATCAACGAGTCCACTACATTGTAGAAAATAAATAATAATGGACCATTAATATCAACTCGTAATCATCCGGTTGATCACGTTGTCGTTTACGGAACTGTTATACGCCAACAGGGCCCCACGCAAGAATGCCATATATGCATATTTTCTTCGCATCTATGAAGCGTTTGTATTTTGTCATCATTTACATGTTCGTGAGCATTGATATTGGCTGTGAAACAATTTCTAAATCGTTGGGAACATGGCGACCACGATCAGTTCTCAAGACTGGTATAGTCGCGCAGTTCATTGGATTTGTGATAAAGTTGACAGTAAATCAATATTTACATGAAATCCAAGCGAGTGTGAAGTGTTATCTGGTTACCTGACGTGAGAATTACTGTGTATATTCTTTATCTCCTTTGACAACTCTCTCAAGTTTATTCACCTCCTGAACTGCGAGATAACATGCAAAATTAACATCACCATTCCTGCTCTCAATGAGTATTTTATTTCGGCGCCCTCGAAAGCCGAACACGTGAAATACTTCTTTATTCGTCAAGTATACGTGCTTCGCGTTATAACTACGTTTATCTTGGTATGGTCATGTGAAGAGGAGGGATGAAATACACGTAACTAAAAGAGTTATGAATATAAATGTGGATGGATGGACAGGGAGAGGGAGGCCAAAGAAAAGATGGATGGATTGTATTAAGAGTGATATGAAAGAAAAGGGAGTTAGTGATAGCGTGTCGGACAGGACAGAATGGAAGAAAAAAACGTGTTGCGCCGACCTCAAGTAACATGGGTGTTTCGCTTCGCATTAGCTCTGTTTTATATGTTGCAGATTTCGTATCATGTCTGTAGCTACAACATTCTAATCATTTGCATGCAGTATTTACACAGATACAACTTTTTTTGGTCCTAAGTTTAGATTCAGTCCAAAGCGACTTAATTTTCCACTGACAAGTACGTTTTTCATGGACATGAAATGGATCCGTCGTTTTACAAACAAAGACAAAAAGTATGTCGAGTATTACCAATCTATAATTAGACAGGTGCGTACTTAAGTATTTAAAAAGCTAATCAATATTTATCGGTTTTCAATATAGATAAGGTTCGATGCAGAAATAGCGACAAGAATTAAGAACTAGGGCATTACGTGACAATGCCCACGCTCACCGCTCTATGAGCTTTGATTACATTATGTGCTGATTGTGTTCATTTGCATTTTGGTTATTTATGGTGCACTAGCTTTTACACGCGGCTTCGGTCGCGTTAAAGCCTACAACCGTAACCAGGGCTCATCTATCTCTGCACCATAATTCATTAAAATCGCTTCGGCTATTCAGGCGTGGTAGCGAAATACAAAGACACGTTCGCATTTAGAGCTGGAGGATTTGGATATACATTTTTATATATCTAGGAGTTTCCGTCCTGCCAGGGTTGCGGAATTAGTTCGAAAGTCACCGCGGCCCTAGAACGCAAAGGGCTTTAGGAGGATCACGGATGGGTTTTAGCCAGTTAGAGTCTGATACGTCCTTACGCTCCACTCAGAGTGGAAGAAGTCATCTAATGATTTGCAATTCTTAAAAATAAAGGTGTTTCCTTCCTCGTTTTATTCTTCTAGTCCTTGGTATGCCTGTTGACGTTTACGTTACTCAACTATTATTTCAAACGCATTTTACCGAAAGCTCTTTTCTCTTTTACAAAAAGTTTCATCTCTGCTAAATAATTTGTTTGTTTCATGTTTTTTCTTCGATAAAAATATTTTATCGCGCCGTCAAGAACGCAGAATGTTGTTTTAAACTTTCAGTTATGTTGTTGAAAATACGTCATATCTCTTATATAAAACATTGTATACTTAGAAAACACAGTAAAACGATGCAAATAAAAAACGAATTTTCAAATACTAAAATATGAAGCCATGAAATGAAAATAAATGCAAATAGTGGATCCATTTGTGTGTACAGCTGTCGCAATTGCATTTGCGCAAGAAAATTCGCACTCCAGAGGTACCGACGTATGTACCTGACAAAATATTATGTTTTTTAGTTTTGTTTGTAGATAAATATCTCTGAGAGAGAAGAGAGGCTCAGGTGTTTTTGATTTTTTTTTTCGAATTTGTTTTTCCAGTTTTTGTAGTGGTAACATGATTGAAGGACCTTCGTAGAAGTCATCCCAAGCCCTGATTCCTCCAAAGTAAAATAGTGTTCTAGCTGGTTTTTGCGTTGTATACGTAATTGACGCCACGCGGAGGCGGTCAGGTGACTGCATTAGCATGCTGATGGATCTGCTCTGCATATTCAAGCACGCACGCAGATTGCAAGTAATGTCGTTTTCTATGCGCGACCCACTCGATTGATCGACGACCGTTACCCCGAGGTAACGAAGCCCCTGCTGTTTACTGCGTACCTGGATCTTTACGTTTTATGTAGTTCTATATTCCCAGTTTATTTACATAACACCGTCGCAAAATAAACTCGACCATAGCGTAAACGACTTGTAAATATTATCGCGATAGAATATACAAATGACATATTCGACGTTGACGTTGGGCTCGCACCTTGTTTCAGAATAGACGTTTAAAAATAGATGTGTGAATAACCGTGTTTTTGTGACAATTGTGCAACTGAGGGCAGAGGTCCGACGCGTTAGAGAGTAAACCGCACGATACGACGCGTTCCATTTGTAAGGAATCCATCAAAACAACAACATATTGGTACAGCAACAACATATCTGTACTGAATGGGCACCGTTTGTTCGCGATAGATTACGCGTTTAATTGTCAACATACTTGCATATTATTCGATAACGGCTATTGATACTACGATGCCAGACGTCATTGAGTAAACTTTTCACATTTAACGCTGAATACTCTTCGAAGAGATAGCAGTCCCAAATAATCAGAGCACTTAATAAATTCGGTAGCAAAAATGTTCCACGATAGGCTGTAAACTTTAATAAAACCCAAACACTGCTCAGTTTGAGGTCGAACGTAATCTGCTAATAACTCCGTGATAATCTTAATAGTAGGGGCGCGGTCGTTATCAGCGAGGAGAGAACTGCCCTATCATGTGTCTGCCTAATGCCTATCTTGAGGTGATAAACAACTTATTTTGGTCGAATGTATCATGCGCAGTGGCGATGGGCGGCGTTGTGCAACCGCCACGTCGAGGTACGCGGCGCATGACAAATTGACACGTTACAAAAATGCTAACAAATAAGCAGCAGGGTGGCTCTGACAGCTCTACATACACTGGCACACAAATACTACGCAGTTAAATTTCGGGTACGATATCATATCAATAGATATAGAGAACAAAAGATACATAATTTACTCAGATACAGATAATCTTATCAAAGAGATTACTTTAACGGATTACGAAGTCGACAACGCTCACAATGAATTAGAAAAACAAACGAAAACAAATGGTTTGACAGTAACAGTTGTAATTAATGATTTGTCGATGAACGTTCAGATGGATGAAGAGATTACGATTGAAAGGCACAAAATCGACAGTGGGCGATAGTTGGACAAATACAGCCAAATTGAACGTCACTCAAACCTGAATCAATGTCGCAATTTTATGTTTTGTCTATAACTTGTCAGTTATAGACATGTGTAATGGCAAGACAAAAACTGTACATGTAGGCGAACCAGTAACATTAAACGAGTATGTAAACGAAACAAATGATGCATCACATTGAAAAAATGATGAAGCAACAACATTTAAATTGAATAATACAACATTGCATGACTACGCGATACTAGTCAACAAAGAGGCTTAAAAGCTAAATTGACAGGAATGGCAACATATCTATTAAGTACGTGATATGGTAATAATTAAGCGGTGCTTTTTGTGAACAGACTCGATTCTATCAACAATGGAGTAAGAGTTGTAGAAGCCAAGTTTAGAAAGTGTTGTTATGAAACATTTTTAATGAAACTCAAAATAATGAATGCAGCTTCTCTAGACGAGCTAGATCTGAGTCCAATGAGCGGTTGTGGGCGAGACCTGGCAAGGTTGAATTTGCTAGAGTTGTTTTTAATATGGTTCTTATATGTAGATGTTTAAGATTTATTTTAGGTGTCGGGAGTGTAGCTGCGAGTGTGCCAGATGGACACGGTATGGCACGACAGGTGACGCCCACAGCGAGAAAGTCGTGTCTGGTCGGCGATACATGGCCTCGGGGGTAGCTGAGTTATTGGACTATCGCCGCGACAAGCATCGAGCCGAACCGAAGTAATGAACTGAATAATCTTACTACTAATGTCATACGCGCTTTGAGTAACACAGTAGAGTCACGATTTCGTCTTTCTCCAAGGACTAAAAAATCACAATATGTAATTTCCTCCCAAACGAAAATTTCTGGTTAGGGACCAGATTATTTTTTATTGTCCCCAGATTTCAAAACCTATAAAACAAACTATAAATTAAGCAACTTCAAATAAATCAATAACAAAAAGGTAATGTATAGATTTTGTACAATTTCTCATACACCTACGAACAAAGGTTCACATCAATAAATAACAATTTTGTCGTAACTCACGTCTTCGAATACATGAACAATTCAGCCTTAACAACCATAGAACTTAAAACTACGCTGAACTAGCGGTTCTAAACCTTACTCCATTAAGTTAAAGGTTCCGTTATAGTGGAGTATCATTAATAATGAGTAACGATAAGATGTCGCGATGGTGGCGATCCGAAATCTTGGTATAAGTAAGAAATCCACGAAGTAGTGAAGAACAAAAGATATATTCTCTGATATGGTTCAACGCAAGCTCTTCTTCTTAAGCCTAAGATGTTTTCTTGGGCCTATCATGATTTCTGGAGCCCTAACCAAAATTAAAGAGAAGTTTTTGCTACCAGCGATTTTGTTATAGTATAAACGAGTACGTCGCTTTGCAGTTGAAGAAGGAAGCTCAAAGCTTGAACTCTTTTTTACACCATTACATTAAACAATTAGAAACTCTTCAATCAAACTTCCTGGAGAAGTATTTGCAACGAATGCCTTCGAGAGATTATAGACTATCAAATTTTGATGCGCAAAAAAGTATTCCAAATGTTCAGTTGACAATTTATCGAGAGTTTACAATCTCTCAAGTTATTTTATAATCTTACGGAGTTTGCTATTTTCCGGTGACAGATCTACCCGTGTAATTACCCATTTTGTAGAAAGTCGTACTTCTGGGCGTCTTCCCTGTATTATGTGACTCCAGAATCCGCGTGGGCGTATGCAGGCGAACTTTTGACCGGCGCGGGCGCACTGTGTGGCCGATGTTACGTAACTGTCAGGCCTTCCTCCAACATGCATTTATTTCATTCTCTTTTATGCATTTATATTATACATTTCACGTTTTTGGTTTGATGTACTGTGGCACGTTTTATGAAATCGAGTTATCAAATCTCAGGTTACATATTTTATGGATTGAGTCAGAGTGGAATATTTAGAAATAAGAGGAATTGGTGCTTGTATTTTTTTTTATGTAGGTAAATTAGCATTAGAAGGAACTTATGGGACCGGTGACGAAACGCTATATTTACTGGGAGGACCAGAACACAACAGCTTTACTTGTACCAATGTAGTAACGCTACCGTGCGTTATTGGTTTAATCGAAACGTTGAAATAAAGATAACGCTTCTTGCTGTCAAAGATACAGCACGTCTTAAAAAACATTTCTAATATTGAAGTAATTGTACGTTTAATGAATAACCATATTCTTGTTTCCTTCAAAAGACCTTTAACACGAAATACTTGGCAAAACACAGCCATTACTAGATTTATTACAATATAATAACGCAAATTATTCCATAAAAGCTTAACTAATTTACGTAGAACTTAAAACAGGTGTCTAAAGAATTCCTGCTACCTACTAGTTACTATAACGGGTAGTAATTACGATAGTCTAAGCGGTCAATAAAGTAAAGCCCGACTTTTAAAGTCGTGAACTCGTGAGCGTTTTAAATCTCATCGCGTAGGCGACTTCCGCAACATTAAACGCTGAGACGACATTAATGTCGAACCTACGGTGACACACGACACCCATTATTATTATAATTTCGTATAATGGCTCGTGCAACATCGCCATATAAATTCAAGAAATTTTGAACATTTCTCGTTTTTTGTTCGTTTGGTTTTGTAAACTAGGTCTGGCTTATTATATGTTGTGGCATAAAGAAAAACGTTTCTAATATTGGTAATATTAAATCTTTGTGTTTCCTTTTCTTGTATAGATGTAAGGCCACTATGAAATTGCGTCATGATCCGACCACTAGGCAGTCTCGGCCTTTTGAATTAAAATTATGATTTAATAAAAATAAAGTATTAAAATATTCCTAAAATCCGACCCGCTAAATATGTAAAATAATATAACGCTTTAAAACACTTCATTTGCTTCGGCGACCAAATGTGTAATACGATATTTTATCACCAGAAAGGAGCGAGCGTTCGATTCGGCTCGAAGGACAAAAACATGGGCAAGTGCGAATCGGACTCTCACACGAAGGGTTCCGTACCAGAAACAGAAAAAAAACACGTTTCTTGTATGGGAGCCCTTTTAATTTTCAATTTAATTTAGTTTTTGTTACAGCGGCAATAGAAATACACAATGTAAAATTTCAACTGTCTACCTATTATGGTTCTTGAGATACAGCCCGCTGACAGACGGACGGACAGCGAAGGCTTAGTAATAGGGTTCCGCTGGTTAACCTTCGGGTACGAAACCCTAACAACCGTCAAGAGTGAGCCATATTATTTTTGAGAGTTCTTTATCAATTAATTTTAAATATGAAGAAGGAAGGGGCATAAAACAAATAAGGTCAGTTAGTATTATTATTAGTCCATGTTTTCCATGAGAGAAGGAGGAAACTTTTGGCCCACTCGTCGAAGTCAACTAAGCAGACCGTCAAATTCTTAGTACAGTGAGACCACATAATAATAATAAAGCCCGTTAATTTCCAATCTACAAATTATTATTACATGCATTTTAATTAGATATTTTAAATATTTTTATGATTAATCAATTATTTGATTTAATATATCACTTTTAATGTGATATTTAGTGATTTAGTTGATGAATTATAAGAATAAATACATGACATAGCTCTCGTATGTGGTCTCTTAAGTGAGACCACAGAATAGACCTATTTTAAAATTTTCGTGCGGGTCTCTACATCTTATCCCCAGATTTGTCCGCGTGGAATTTGGTTTTGTCAACTAATACTCTGGTTTTTTATTTGTGAAACTAAACACTGCCTATTGACAGCTGCGGTGTAATCAACCTCGCCTGTTCCAGCCCGCGTAACCGACACTAATGATTAAAAAAACAAAACCTGGCGCTTCATAAAATAAACGACAGATTACGTAGTCTTTAGGAACATAGCGCCGTAGTTTTAGTCCTTTAGATACAGAGAACAGCGCAGTCAAGTGCAGTAGGCGGTCCACGGCTAAGCTAAGCTTGAATTATTCAGTATTATGATCTTTGCAACCTGTTTGCAATAACATACAAAAGTACTCAACAATACTACCAACAAATCGACACCGAAGAGAATTGAATCGTCAAGATTTCTGTGAAGTCATTGATCATAGGCGCTAAAGCAGTGTCATAAAAGTAACATTCACGATACGTGGTCGTATAAGCATTAGAGAAGCGTGGCGCATCGGATCGGCGTAGAAAGCTCACCCACGCGTGCCGAGAGGTCACCGCCGCCCACACTACCCCTCGATTACTATTGAGAAATAAGAGAACAAGCCTTCGGAGCGGCTCGGAGGTGTTCGTCGGCCAATTACCGTAAATTGATGATTACTGCAAAACAGCGCGGTGGGCGCGCGCCATTAGCGATGCGATCGAGGGCGGATTGAAGACATGACGGATTGCACCAATAAAACGCTAACAATATGATCCGCGATCTCCGAGATAACGGAACAAAAAAGTGGGTAGTACATCAAACTTAATGGATGCGACGAGCTTTTTCTTAAGTTAATACCGAACGTGAAACTGCTCATGCATCAACGTCAAATAAAAGTACAGTTCAGTTAAAGTAGCCGCAAAACTGTATTTACTCGGGAAATATTAGTCCATTTTCGTTTTTTGCGTCATATCTGTCACCGGAAAATTGCAGACTCCGTAAGATTGTGATAAATCTTTACAGGTTTATAATTTCTCGATATATTGTGAAAAAATCGTTTTGTAAACAATAAATCCCACCAACAATATATCCGTGTCTTATTAAGAAAAAAAGTTTACAATTTCACGCGATATTTTACAATCGGCGTTTGCATTTTTTCGGTGACATATCTAAGAAATACCCAAGTATGCTCTACAATTTAAATGTCATCTAACTGATTAAATTGGAATCAGCCAAAACGCGAATCGTGACTGCCAACCACGATTTCTAGAGAGCACTTAAACGCTTGTATAATGTAAAACGGGGTGGATAGAAATGGAAGGGTAATAAAAACGACCCTTTTATTGGGATTTTCACAAAAATACCATTTTAATTATTTCTCATAAAGCGTCCATTTAAATATAAAATAATTGTTAAAAAAATTGGAGTTCTTCATTGCTGCAAACAATATTTAAATAACGTGAAAATTCCAATAAAAGTTTCGTTTTTATTCACCCCATCATTTCTATTCATCCCGTTTTACCCGGTACCAAAAAGGCAACAACCCTAGCAACTTTTTTCCAAAAAGAACAATTATCTAAATTCTACACTGTAAGGTGTACATAATTTCGCGAGCGTGCCTGTTGAAACGCAGCAAAACACGAATTATGATCCACAAATTGATGCCTATCGCCGCATCTGCGATATTTGGCCAAAGAGCAAAAAAATAATTAGTGTTATTCAAGGGGTAATTTGCAATACGATGAAAGGTCTGAATGGCCACACTGGCACGTTCGGTTGCGTTAATACGTGCGATATAATTACAGATGTGAGTATCATTACAAGCGCACATCGGATGCGCTTTCGATCGACGCCAGAATTTATAATTCGCTTTTGTTCTTATTTAAATGATCTGAATGTAACAATATTAGTATTCTCACTTCGTCTATTGATGCCCCGATCGTTATCTGCATCGGGAAAGTAGATTTCAGATTTTTAATCAGATAAACAACATGAAGAGAAAATTAGATAGTTACGGGTCGGTTTAATCTACTATTACGTTCTATTTGATCTAGATTGTTGCTGACGAACGTGCGCTTGTCTTGCGTAGTGTTTAATGGAGCTTAGGGCTTGTAACATATTAACACATTAAGGAAAAATGTATTGTTCTTTTTAAACAAGTGATTTTGAAATATCCTTTTTTTTCTGTTTTAATCACCACTGGTTAATAATATTATTAATTTTTTTGACATGTTTGATTTCTCAATTGTAATGAATTTGGATAACTATGTTTGACATTTGAATTTGAGTGCGTTAATTTTGATAGTTGAATTCCTTTGACATCTTTGTATTTGACATATAAATTTACTTATTTTTATTTCATTTTGTTATATTATTTCATTTCTGTAAAAAGTGTAAATTGTTAGCATATAAGCGTTTTAGTATTGTGAACTGTAAGCTTGTACTGTTTTTTTTAATAAATAAATATCATGATAAATATCAAGTCTTCATTAGCAAATTCAATTCAATTCAATTTTTTCGCAATAAGTGTTGGTACAATTTGGGTCTTAACATAAATAATTACAGATCCATAACACTTACTCATAATAATGTGACATGCAAAAATTTGGGTTAATAATTATTAATAGTAACACAATATTATTAATTTGTTATAATTAGTAAACATGACAATAAAATTGAGAAAGTGATCATATTATTAGATTAATTAAAAAAAAAAAAACAAGAAAATAAATGTATTATTTATGTCCGAGGGTGATTGTGATTATTATTAATTTTTCAACCTCTTATTAAATATGTCACTTACTGAGTAGAAATTCCTTTCCAATAGCCATAATTTAAGGTACCTTGAAAATCTATTAACGGGTGTTATTAATTAAATGTTTTACAAGCTCCGTTACATTGAGTGTCTAGTTTTAAGAGAGCGACTTTCCTGTCGCCGCAGTTCCAAGTGTAACCAGATTCAGTCAGTTATCAGTGTGTGCAGTGCTGATGGATGCTGTTGTCTATCAGCTGATAGAAGCCGTCGGTTACCACACCCACGGATGAAGATATGCTCGCTTCTAAGACAAGGGAGGCACCCACGATTCCACATTAACCAAGATTATGCAGCATTTATTTTTAGCACGCCATTTTAAAAGAAAACAAGAATGAATATAGCCCATTAATCATAAATAGAACATAAGTAGATAGCAAAAAAATAAAAAAAGTCATTGAGAGAGTGGCTAGTATCTGTTTATGCCATAGTAATGTCGATAAGGTGGGGTTAAACGTACCATTAACCCTCCCACGGTGATCCATAAACAGAGAAACAATTAGAGCACTGTCGCATTTTTAATTAATTTCAAAGTCCGTTGAGAAAAAAAAATGCTACATTTTTATCTGTTTCTTTTTAAATCGACGTACATACATAGTAGAGACGTACTTACTCCTTGAAGTTTGACGTCAATGTTTAGGATCGTTTCCGGTTATGTTCAAAAATGCTTTAGGAAAATGATTGATGCTGAAACGTCTCATTCCATGCATTGTTTATTTTAGAAACTATTTATTTAAAAAATTGTATAAAACGATTTGAATTCCAACTGAAGCTGAGTTGTCTATAACTAAGCATGTATCTACGTGGAATATAGTTACAATATTACTAAAGACATTTATTTATAAATCAAACAGAAACATTTATAAATATTTCTCCAAACATCATATGCTAGTTGATTATAATAATTGGCTGTCAATGATAATAAATTGATGGCCGCCAGCCACCTGACTGACTAATCAAATTAGACTGCGAAAAACAACTGCCATACAACCGGTTCAAAGGTAATATGATACAATCTACACAGATACAAGTTTATCTGTGAAGCACGGAACGAATTTTTTGGAAAAATAGTTCAGCAGGTGTGGACTATGGAAGAAAAAACTTTTAACCTGTCGTGTACATACTCGTATCCCGCAGGGCAAAGGTCTCTCTTTCTTCCTTCCATTCCTGCCGGCTTTTAGCAATTGTGGACCAATCCTACCCATGGGCGTCAAGCTCGTCCCGCCATCACAATTTAGTTGCACAATACTTATCGGCTGCCAAGCGACATACAAAGTGAAATAATGCATCATCATCAACCGGGCTTCAACTGCTTCAATTTCACATGAATAGAAATCTAACAGGCCAACTATGTCCAAAATAAACACTCACAATTGAAATCTGGGACCACTACAAATATCAAATTCAAGCCACAAACCAAACACAGCTTATATAAATAATAACGAGTTAGCCAATCAAAGTACAGCTATAAAGAAGTTTCGTGAAGATGAATGGAGCGGTGATCAAGATGTTACTATAGATGTTTATGCAAATAGCTGGTCCATTGATGGGGCCCATTGAGAGTATAACGGGTCCCAGACTGGTCTGCAACATTGCCACCGGTAAGCCAGCTATCGCTCACGTACATATATGCATATTGATTATCAATTTAAGATAGACAAACTTCTCTTGATTGTCTTAAACGATGTTGGGTAATAGGACAGAATGATTAAAATAAACGAACAAGACAAGCTACTATTCCAATTAGGTTCTCAAAACATTTTATTTTTGTTTTTAAATCTGTGCTAGAGGATTTGGAGAAAGGGAAAATTGACACATATTGTTCTATTATACATTTTAACGTTTCTGTCTCGTTCGGTAATTGAAGCTACAACATCAGCTGTTGACCCGATTTTGGATTAATTTTTGAAGTGGTTCTGAATTTGGCCAACAATTTACAATATATGCAATAATCATAGATACTGCATCACTAAATGTTAATTCTAAGAACTGGATGTGAGTCACTTCTCATTCAAATTTTAGCGGATATCTTATTTAACACAGGTGTTCACTTGCCGAGACAACTGTTTCCAAAAGCAATAAATGTCTAGTAGAAGTTGCAAAAGACATTAAACCATAAATTACATTATTTTTATTTGAATATGCTTGTCAATGGCCAAAACTAGTTGGGAGAGCAATTGGTTGATGAAACAAACATAGCCAGAGTTTAGATTGGAATAGGTTTTATAAAGAATGCAAGGCGATAACTGCTTCCCTAAGAGAAACATGATTACCACCATATAAACTTTCCACATGTCAGTGTGGTATTTAGCAGCACGATTAACGGAAGACACAAAGAAGACTTGAAAGACCATAAATCACCATCACAATAACGCTTCGCACAATTACGACTCCAAAGACCATTTTAGACAAGTCTCGGACCATGTAAGGCAGAACATTAATTTGTCCAATATTGGGTGTGTTGATTTTAAATTGCTATACACGAAACTAGTTGAGTCAGTTGAGTCGTGACCTCTTACTCGTAGACGAGTCGCGACTAGTCGGGATGTGGTGGAACTTTCTTTTTGACGAAACGTGTTTTTTTGAAATTGCCAATCCACCTGCAGATTAGCGAAGGAGCGATCTTGGGAAATAAAGCCTTCTTAAAATTAGTTAGTATCTACAAATTACGATTGCAAAGAAAGAGATGCTTGATCAAAATTTCAAATGTTCTTTGGCATAAGTTGATAGTAGTGACCAAAAACGGCTCGCCATCGGAATATTTTTTTTTAAAGATAGGAAATCCTCAAATGACTTCTTTCGCTCTGGGTAGAGCGGAAGGGCGTGTCAAGACTCTTACTGGCTAAAACCCATCCGTGTTCCTTCTAAAGCCCTTTGCGTTCCAGCGGTGACTCTTTCGAACAAATTCCGCAAACCTGGCAGGAAGGAAACACCATCCGCCGCCAGCGAGCCGTTTTGGTCAATGTTATTGGAACATGTAGTAATCAATAATAACACTGACTTGTCTCGAATATGTGTCTAGCAAAGATAAATACTTAAATTTATCTTTGCCCATTACATTAACGGAAAAGCTGTCATTTTCAAAACGGTTGTAGGACAGATGTCAAAGGCCTAAATATAACGTTAGCAAGATTCCAATCACGACGCTTGCGATAACTTATGAAGTTTCTACCTGTTATCCGGCACATAAATCATTTGATTCATGAATGAGAAGTCAATATTTAGATAAAACTACCGGAAACACAAGCAGAAAATAATATATGTAATCTGTTGAAATTAATAATTGGTGTAGACGTTATTACAGCTATAAATTAAAGTATTATTATTGACCGGGGCAGAAACTTACATCGCATCATCTCCAATGCTAATAGATTTCATATCAAAAGATTAGTTAACGGTACCTACAGACGTAAAACATTTGACTTTATTAAAATGGATACTTATTGCGATACATAATATTCTCAAATAGATCAGACAGCCAGTAGTATAGTTCGATGACACACATCGAACGCAGATAATATGCACACCAGAGAACAATCGGATGATATGAATATCATTACAGCTATTACGCAAGGAGTCCCTACGACTGGTACATGCAAGCATAATAGACCACACTACACTTGATTCAAAGGCGAAACGTGATGCAACTATCTTCAAACATTATTATAGGAATCGAGTGTATTGAGTATAGAAATGACTTCATAATTTCACTGCGCACACGCACCCATTCGCGGGAGTGTGTGACGTGTGAGCTCACACACACAAGCTCAATATCCGGCCGCGTCTGTGAATGACGCTTACGCATGTTTACTACCGCTCTGTGGCCGGCTGTCGATCATTTTGGTACAGTATTACGTCATCATTCATTACAGTACCATTTTCCACGTCTGTAGGGTGCGAGCCAAGCCAACGGTATTGGCTTGGATCTCTTTTTACTGCTTAGCTGGATCCTTTTATCTACGACGCACTTTACGGCAGGTCAAAACATTTTATTTTTATTCGACGACCCGGTAACATCGCCAATTTAAATATTTATTATTTTGGTCATTGTAGCCTTGGCTATTAAACGTTTATTATTTAGATGAGTGGATTGCCACCGACCTACGGAGATTTTTAAAGAAGAATTAAATAAATTCAAACGCGTCACTTGAACAATTCAATTCATTGATGACAATGTAGTGCTGATAAATTCGAAAAAAATTAGAAGTATTTATGCCCCAATACGCTTGCCCGATCGTTTAAAAGAACTGAATTTAAATGCAAATTGCCTTCTATTACAAACATCGAGAGTTCGTGTCTACGAGACCCTTAAACTTACGTTACTAGAATTTAAATGAAGCCTCCTTCCTGTGGTCAGCGCTGAGCTGATTCTTGACAACCGTTCAGTAGATAGGCACTGCTTTAATTTCGACCGCAAGAATGTTAATACAACTATAAAACAACACGTTTGGAGCAACAGTGTTGCATCCCGACCCATAACGACTCAAATTACTATCGCCTTTATATCGAGAGTAATTTATTTATAGATAATTTTAACTGCTTCCGAGATAAATAATTTAGTCTGCCGTACGTAGACACCATAAATCTTATTGAGTTTCCTTTACGAGTAAATAATAAAACAGTATTATGATCGCATATGTTCTCTAAATTCGCTCGGGCTTTTATGGCTGTTCTCCATACGATTTCATTGCTACAAGCTTGTCTTTATCTTTTATTGACGCCTTGGGTCCCTTTACTAATGCATTTAGATTAATTGTGACAGGTACCAGTTATAAAAAAGATAATACTTATGTATATATATCGCGCTTAATTTAGTTATCAAGGTGCAGTCAAACCAATTTCGCAACACGATCATTAGACGCGTTCATTGACTCTTCGGCCAAGTCATCTTGATGTAACATCAAAATCCTAAGTGCTTATTACAGAAACATTCACATTCTGAACTGTTAATTACCGCGAGTCGATAGCCGGTGATCCTGGACGACAGATTGGCGATTGGAGAGCGGATGACGTCTTTCGCCGCCGACATAAACCCTGCTTCCCACCACTCTTGTCCACCACCGAGCGGAGCTGCTTTAATTTCCTGAAGACCCAAATCTTGTCGTGGGATCGGGGCGGCATTAAGATTGTTAATCACCGACAACTGGTTCCGCTTAGTGCTAAATTACTAGACTCGTTCTCACCTAGATGTTAGTTAATCAAGTGAGTGTTCATTAGTTTTATTAACTGTACACCTGTTAAACTGGGTGAACTTTCTTGCCGAAAAACCTGCAACATGATTCTGATATTTCTAATTTATGTAGATGTGTGGCCAGTCCTCTTGAACACAGGGGTGATACTTGAGTAAGACTTGATTTATGTTAGGTTAGGTGGTAGGCAGGTTCGGGAGAAGGCACGGCTCCCTGTCGTTTCGTGCGACGCAGGTCCTCTCGGGGCATGGCTGCTTTGGGAGGTTCTTGTGTCGCATAGGCAGGGAGCCGGACGCTCGATGTCACCACTGCGTCGACTGTTGGGAGGACACGGCGCGGCATACGCTGGCAGAGTGTGCCGCTTGGGAGAAGCCGCGCCGTGCTCTCATCTCTGTGGCAGGCAGAGACCTCTCGCTGCCGGCCGTAGTTCATGCTATGGTCGGCGGTGAGGAATTCTGGGACGCAGTGGTCTCCTTCTGCGAGACAGTTATCGCACAGAAGGAGGCTGCGGAAAGGGAGAGGGAGATCTCGACCGCTCTCCCGGCCCGCAGCAGGCGCATCGGGCGTCGGAGGACGCCTACGCTGCCCTCTTCCTGCCCCCCTAACTGGGTCCAAGGGCAGCGGACTTGGGGATGTTCGTCGCCCCCCATTCATCCGGACACGAGGTGGCGGCGCGTGGTGTTCCCGTGCGCCCCTCTTTGACGTAGCAGGGGGAGTCAAACACCTCACTCCCCGCACCGACCGCAGAGGCGGGCCGGCACCAGCCGAGGATTACGGAAGTCGCATACGTTCCCGCGATCCCCGGCATAGGTGGGAGATGGAAAACCGGGGTGGTTTTAGTCAGTAAGAGTCTGACAGACCCCTCCACCCGCCCCAGGGCAGAGGACACCCATGAGGATTTCCCCCCGACATAAAAAAAAAGGTGGTAGTCAGGTAAGAATATGGTTCCTCGTTGTCATGTTCAATCAAACCACTGGCTAGTTCCCTATTTGGGGTCAGACCCCGGATACTTCTACGCCACTCTGGCGTTTTTGCGACATTGCTCTCTTGTTGAACCCTTTATCTGAGGCAGTGCCTAGTTGGCGTCATTAAAGGTCATAATATCCTGTAACGTAGAAACAGCAAAGCCTAGTTAAAACGGCAGAGTTCCAACGAAGAAACGCATTATAGGTAAGCGTTCTGCGTACACAGAAATTTATAAGTGTATTTAACATTTCCCGCATACCATTTTACAGAATGCTGCGAAATCTTTCCTTCATATCTGCGAGATATGACTGTCGGCCAGGGTAACGGTACTCCGCACAAACGAACATTGTGACCGCACATTATGCGCACTTAAGTCGCCAACGACCAGCTATCAGGATTCAGCGTCTTTCAAATACCTTGCCTCAACACAATATTGACCCCCATTGGCCACTTACAAGACGTCTGCTCACCAATAGTGTAAATCTTAATATTGTACACCATTAAGTTCAAAATATTACACAAGTACGTGGGAATATACTTAAGTGCAGATGCTTAGGCGCAGTAGTAAATGTGTCTGACTGCTGACCGAGTTCAGCCTGTGTGGGATGGTTCAAAAAGTTCATACAATTATTTACCCACTCGTGACGTTGTGGGAGGATAACTGTGACTTTGGAGAAACGTTTCCTATTTACATTTACTTCAGTTGACGCAATAAATACGTGAAACTTGTGAAATGGAACCAACACAAATCATGTGTAGTATAGCTTAGTAAATCTAAAGGTGAAGCAGAATCGTGCATGCTTCAAGGGGTAGAGACCTGACTCTGACAATAACGGATTCCTAATCGTGACTGTTCTGAGCTTGGCAAAGTTTAACTGAACAAAATGAAAGGTTTATGAAATAAATATTTAGAGGCGGAAGAACGAAAAGTTCTTTGCTATTTGCTTATATGTTGGTCTAGAACCAAAGGACCAAATTTATGTTGGTTTGTTTTAAGTACCTTTTTTTGGTAACTTGAGAAAGCATATTGACATAACGGCACTTTAAATCCTCTTCTAATGCGTGCACTACACGCTTAAATAAAATCTTATCTCCTGTAATTGCCAGCGTTAATCAAGCGTGCGATGGGAGTTTGCTTTGGCA
The DNA here is from genome assembly GCA_905163435.1 of Mamestra brassicae. Classification (NCBI taxonomy): domain Eukaryota; kingdom Metazoa; phylum Arthropoda; class Insecta; order Lepidoptera; family Noctuidae; genus Mamestra; species Mamestra brassicae. The sequence goes on along the minus strand of LR991003.1, from coordinate 17,477,443 downwards.
AGCACATACCGTTTTGCAATCACATAACTATAATCATTAATAGTGGTACGTAATCGTCATTTATTCTAGTATGAAATGCTGTAAAGTTGCAGGTGTTCGGAGCAAGACTAGACATAACAGGCGGCGACATCCGTGATGCGGTGCCAACGCGAGTGTATTTGCGCGCCGAGCCGTCTCGGACGAAACTATGCGCCCGATATAGGCATTATCTCGAGATCAGGTGGGCTAGACTGAAATATTGGATGTGTTCGCCTCGTTCTAAATATACGACACAATTTAGACGCTGTACAAATAGTTTTATACTTGTACGAGTCTGGTATGACTGAGATTTACATTAGTATGATAAATTAATCAGAATAAATTAATATTTGATATATTTATTGTAATTTATTTTAAGATATAAACGGCATATCGAGGCAAGCTTTTTCTTTACAAGGTAAGTAAGATTTCAAACATCGTGTAAATATAAATCCAGTATTGACATTTAACCACTTGGAGTGGAGCTTCGTTCAGCAATGCATAATTAATTTTCGAATGATGAATTTCAATGAAAGGACAGGAAATAGATTTCCGGAGTAAATAGGTACATTTCGAAGAATAACTCTTAAATCTAAATATATAATTCTAGTGAAGGCACCTTATTCGCATCGTTCAAAGGAGAAACTCTGTTGTTGGCGTATGGTAAATTTTATCGAACAAAGGTGAGCTACTGATTACTAGTCGTAAAACCTTACAATAGTAGCGCAACCGACCGAATGCTGAACATAAAGCCCTATACAATATTCCACAAAAGGTACCATTTTACGAGCCGTGGGTGCAGGTACAGCATCCCTGGCCATCGCACATGTGCAACGAAGCTGGAGATTTCTAAGAAAATCTACTTTTTCTCATGCTTCTGACAATAGAACGTCGCATCTGGCAGACACGGTGTCGTCAGGTTCTACAACTGACAATGGTCCGCACCGTCCGTTTTGAGAACACTTCGAACAACACAAAGCACTACCTGCGATATACCTGCGATGCTATTGTGTAGCTCGGGCTGGTGCGACTCGTAAATAAAAGGTGCCTTTTAATGACCAACATAAAACTTTAAAAATAGGTAAATATCAAAATATAATAGCACCGTCTGTGCTAGATAAAGGAAAAGATATAGAAGACATTTATTACGTAGCCCCACATACGATGAATCTGTTTGAGAAAAAACATACACGAGATTTATGACAAAATTTTATAGGTTAAGAAGATAAAGAAAAATTAAAGACGCAAGTCTTATAAAAACATTTCGTAAAATCTGGTCAATCCTGCACTGAAGACACAACATATCATACAATAAACGTAATTGGCTGGTAACTCGAGATCACGTATAGTCCGTAAGGAACATAAAACGTAACGGACACGTAGTCTACCAGGTGAAGGCGGCCACAACAACACCATAACCTAAATCATAACGATCACGGTAATTAGAGCTGTGCGTCGAGCCATTGACCCGTCCGCGATGATTCCAGGTATCAGCGCAGCGACACCGGGAAGACAATGCCTCATTCTATTGTCACAGGAGGCGCAATCACCGACAGTAACGGATACACTGCAACTCATTCCGCAAAGCCAGTCTGCCAACGCGAATTGCGTGGAGCAACTTCCACATTCCTCAGACAAAAATGCAATATAAACCAAAGTCTAAGCACGCCCAGATTTACTTAGGAACTTACATTTGACTGCATTATAGCATAATCCGACAGCAAGACATATTCTCCACGCAAAATAACGTCGTCAGCGAATGCAAATTATTGCGCAGATTAGCTGGGGTTTAGTATTACAATTCATGGCGTAGCATACTTTAGACCACTAAACGATCAAGTGACATGTAACTAAACCTAAGCTCAGTCACAACGTGAGAAGTTACATAGAGCAGACGTAATAGGTACACAGAAATAGCCGGCTTTATCTCAAGAAATATGACGATAACCGCGACAAATGTGACAGATTTAAAATTATGCAGCCAAGGTGTCGACTAATGACGTTGTTGTTGACGACTAGTCGTCACGATGTGCAGCGATGAAATCAGACTCTTTCATATTGTTACGCGCCAGGATTAATGTCGGGTACATTTAGTTACTACTAGCGCCATCTAGTATCGAGTAGCAGAACTAGTAGGGTCAAGTACCTTCTAGATATTTCTTTGCCAGAACATTCCACACTTCTCGGTATCTGGTCAGTCGGCAGCGGTAGTTACGAGTACTTTCCAGATGTTTCGAGAATGGAAGTTTCTAGAATAAACTGACCTATAAAAGGAGCGCGTATTCCGCGACCGAGTCAGTATTGGATTAGCGATACAAGCGAATACTTCGGAAGCGATCTTCAAGTGCGAATAAAGTGATCAGTGGTGAACTTGTGTTTAATAATTAGTGAGTTTAAAAGTTGTAATTAGTGTTTTTAAATTAAAGTGTCATTTTGGTTATTTAATCGGCTGTTTTTATTGTCACGAACCTCAAGCTCGTAACAATTGGTGTCAGAAGAGTGGATATTTAAATCATGCCGATTCTACCAAAGGACGACACGGAGGGTATCCGTACCCGGAGTCAACGTCAGCAGGAGACGGACCATAGGCGTTTTGGAGGTACAACGCCGCAGACGTCGGAGGGCCAGTTGCCGATCATGGAGGCCGGTCCGTCCACAGGAGCTCCAGCATCTGCAGCACCAGACTTTGCTGCACTGATGATGATGCTGCAGGAACAGGCCCGCCGACAAGAGGAACAGGCCCGTCGGCTGGAAGAACAGCTACAGCGAGACAAGGAGGAACAGGCTCGCCGACAGGAGGAACAGGCTCGCCGACAGGAGGAACAGGCTCGCCGACAGGAGGAACAGGCCCGGCGGTTGGAAGAACAGCTCCAGCGTGACAAGGAGGAACAGGCTCGCCGACAGGAGGAACAGGCTCGCCGACAGGAGGAACAGGCTCGCCGACAGGAGGAACAGGCCCGGCGGTTGGAAGAACAGCTCCAGCGTGACAAGGAGGAGCAGGCGCGCCGCCAGGAAGAACAGATGTTCGTTATGAAGGATCTACACGCTACTTTCGGCAAAGAAATAAGTGTTGTAAAAGAAAAGGTGGTCCAGCATGAGAACCGCCTGGCGGAAGCCGAAACGCGAATCGACCAAATGAATGATCGAGTTGACAACGTGATTGCTGACGTGAAGAAAACGCTGGACAACCTTAAAGTAGGGGATGGAATTGCCACTTCCGTAGCTTCTACACCTTCGCTACGTGGATTCAAAGTGCCACCGTTCGATGGGACATCTTCCTGGTCGGCCTACAAAATACAGTTTGAGGCTGTTGTGAAGGCGAATGGGTGGACTAAAGATCAGGCCATGACTGCTCTCACCCTCGGCCTGCGCGACCAGGCCTTAACTGTCCTGGAAGCTCTCGGTAAAGAAGTGACGTACGAGCAACTCCTTGAGGCGTTGGAAGCTAGGTATGGCGACGCTCATCTGGAACATGTGTTTCGTGCGAAGCTCAAGGATCGCGTGCAACGCAGCAGTGAAAACCTGCAGCAGTGGGCCCTCGAAGTGGAAAAGCTGGTACGAAAAGCATACCAGTCCGTACCTGCGCTCATTGAAGGGAACCTGGTGCAGGCATTCATCGATGGCATCCGCGACCTTGAAGTTAGAGCTGCTGTGAGGCTCGGGCACCACGGGACGCTTAAGGACGCCTTGGCTCATGCATTGGAGGTGGAAGCTGTGCGACAGGATCATCGTTCCCATCGCATCAGGGAGGTTGCAGTGCCTACAGTTCGCGACCGTTTAAAAGGATACAGCCCTAGGTGCTACGGCTGTGGGGAAAGAGGCCACCTTCGATCCAGTTGCCCTAAGCGGACTGCAGAAAGGGAAGGTAGCCAATCTCCAGAGGGTAGGGCGGCTAACAGCACCGCCCAGCAACAGCAGGGAAACGAGTGAAAGCCAGGACTGCGGGGCGGGTGCTGGCTGATGTTCAAAGAGCCCCAAGGATTTCGATCTCACAAACCCATGACGGGAATAGCCTAATCATCAAGGGCGAGGTCAACGGAATGCCTTGTAAGCTGACTATAGACACTGGAGCTTCTCGCACGGTTGTCAGTTCCCAACTTGTAAGTGGGTTCCTTGGGGACTCCGTACACAACCGAGACCGCATAAATTTGGTAACAGCCACTGGTCAGCGTATACCCGTCCGAGGAGAGAGAGAGATGGAGTTGAAGCTAGGCAACGGAATCTACCTGCATAATGTTGTCGTGGCTGATATAATGGACGATTGCATCCTGGGCTTAGACTTTATGAGGAAGAATTGTTGTGAGATCGACGTTAATCAAGGAGTTATGAAATGTGGACAAGAGGAACTTTTCATGGAAGGAGCGTTACCAGGAAATGTGTACAGCCTAAAGAAGATTGTTCTTCCTCCGAGATCGGAAACGATTGTGCCGGTTAGTCTTCCTCGGAATCCTGGGCAGAATCATCGTTGTGTACTCGTGGAAAAGGTAGACAATGACCTTCCATGGAAAGTGGCACGAACTTTGGTCAGAGCCACCGACATCTCAGGGGTACGTGTGCTGAACCTTAGTGATAAGGAACAGATGATAGAAAAAGGCACTCTGATTGGTACTTGCGAGGAAGTGGATTGGTTGCGTCGATGCCAATATCTTTCGACCGGGACCCTCAGCAAGGACGCACAAACGAAAGTGACCACACTTTTAGACGACTGTCGCAGCGCTCTGTCTCAAAATGAACTGGTCAAGGCAAAGAAAATGTTACAGAAGTACGCCAGTGTTTTCTCTTCAAACGATGGTGATATCGGGAAGACTGGCTTAGTTCAACACAAAATAAACACAGGAGAAGAATTGCCTATCCGTCAGCGGCCAAGAAGATTGCCGGTAGCACGTGAAAAGGAAGTGGAAACCATGATTGAAGGAATGGTGAAGGATGGTGTTATAGAACCTTCATCCAGTCCATGGTGTTCACCAGTAGTGCTGGTAAGAAAGAAGGATGGCAGCATGCGGTTTTGTGTTGACTATCGTCGTCTAAACGACGTCACGAAGAAGGACAGCTATCCTTTGCCAAGAATTGATGACACGCTGGACATGCTTACTGGAGTGAAGTGGTTTAGCACGCTAGACCTAAAAAGTGGTTACTGGCAAGTCGAAATTGACCCTAAGGACAAGGAGAAAACTGCATTCTCGACAGGAAAGGGCCTGTGGCAATTTAAAGTTATGCCGTTTGGATTGTGCAATGCTCCGGCAACGTTTGAAAGGTTGATGGAACTTGTACTAACCGGGTTAATTGGCGATGCCTGCCTGGTCTACTTGGATGACATCATCATCGTAGGCCGTACGTTTGAAGAACATCTTCAAAACCTGGAACGCGTGCTCATGAAGATCCAGAGTGCAAATCTCAAGTTGAGTCCAAAGAAGTGTTCACTTTTCAAACGTCAAGTCAGCTTTTTGGGATACGTAGTGTCGGAAGAAGGCATCCGCACAGATCCAGAGAAAATCGCCGCTGTCAAGGATTGGCCAATTCCAAAAGACAAGACACAGGTCAGAGCATTTTTGGGTTTGTGCTCCTATTATAGGCGATTCGTCAAGAACTTTGCGGACATAGCCAAACCCCTCCACAAACTAACCGAGGAAAAGCGACATTTCTACTGGGATGAAAGTTGCGACGTCGCATTCCAGGAGCTAAAGGAACGTCTGTGTAGAACACCTATTCTGGGGTATCCTGATACGAACAAGGAATTTATAGTTGACACAGACGCAAGTGATATCGGACTTGGCGGTGTGTTATCTCAACGCAATGGCGATCAAGAGGTTGTGATAGCATACTTCAGCAAGTCATTATCGAAACCAGAAAGGAACTATTGTGTCACGAGACGGGAATTGCTTGCTGTGGTAAAGTCTTTGCAGCATTTTAGCAAATATCTGCTGGGACGGAAATTCCATTTACGTACTGACCATGCTGCGCTGAAATGGCTATTGCAGTTCAAAACTCCAGAAGGACAAGTTGCGAGATGGATTGAACTACTGCAGGAATACGACTTTGTGATTGAACATCGCAGCGGAAGATCTCATGGCAACGCCGACGCATTGTCAAGAAGACCTTGCCCTGAAGACTGCAAGCATTGTACTAGGCAAGAGGGTAAAGAAGTCGTACCTGTGAGAATGGTCAAGACAGACCTCAGCAGCGAGTGGAAGGAAAGCCTACAATGTGCACAGCAGGAAGATTCGGACATCAAGCCGATTCTGGGGTGGATGAAGGCCAGTGCTCCTAAGCCCACGTGGAGTGACGTCTCAGCGATGAGTTCGATCACAAAAAGTTATTGGGCCCAATGGGACAGCTTAGTGATTCAGGATGGAGTCCTGTGCCGTAAATGGGAAAATGCTCGGGGAGACAGCTGTCATTTGCAAATGGTTGTCCCTAAAGCAAAAGTACCGAATGTCCTACAGCTGTACCATAATGGTTCTTCAGGAGGCCATATGGGAGTAAAACGGACTCTACTGAAGATAAGAGAACGGTTTTACTGGGTCCACTGTCGTGACGATGTCGAGGACTGGTGTCGCAAATGTACAAGTTGTGCGGCTGTAAAAGGACCTCAGACTCGCAGTAGAGGTGCATTAAAATTGTACAACGTCGGTGCACCATGGGAAAGGATAGCCCTAGATGTTGCGGGACCTTTTCCGGAAAGTGAAAGTGGTAACAAGTATTTCATGGTTGTAATGGATTACTTCACTAAGTGGCCGGAAGTCTTCGCCATTCCAAATCAAGAAGCCTCAACAGTTGCAGATAAACTAGTTCATGAAGTCTTCTGTCGTTTTGGAGTACCCTTGGAGATTCACAGCGATCAAGGAAGGAATTTTGAGTCCCAAATATTCCAGGAAACTTGTCGAGTTATGGGTACTCATAAAACGAGAACAACTTCTTACCACCCACAATCGGATGGAATGGTGGAAAGATTTAATCAGACATTGGAGAGATACCTGGCAAAAGTCGTGGAAAACCGGCAACGCGATTGGGACAAGCATATACAACCGTTTTTGCTGTCATACCGAAGTGCTGTTCATGAAAGTACATCGGTGACACCAGCCTTCGCAAACTTTGGAAGAGAATTACGGCTGCCCGCAGATCTGATCACTGGAATACCACCTGATGCCCCACGCAGTATAACCGATTATGCGAATGACTTGCGGAACAAAATGAATGACATTTATGAGCACGTCAGACAATCGGGCCAGCAAATGTCTGAAAAGATGAAAACCCGTTATGACCGCAAAATGAACAATAAAGGGTTCGACGAAGGTTCACTAGTGTGGTTGCACAATCCAGTTCGCAGTAAAGGGAAATCTCCTAAGCTTCAAGCTAAATGGGACGGGCCGTACCGGATTGTGACAAAAATTAACGACGTGACCTATCGTATACAGAAAGGTACAAGAAGTGCTCCTAAGATCGTCCATGTGAATCGACTGGCGCGTTATTATGGGACCGATGATGCTCGGGACGAGCATGTCTTAGGAGGGGGCAGTGTTACGCGCCAGGATTAATGTCGGGTACATTTAGTTACTACTAGCGCCATCTAGTATCGAGTAGCAGAACTAGTAGGGTCAAGTACCTTCTAGATATTTCTTTGCCAGAACATTCCACACTTCTCGGTATCTGGTCAGTCGGCAGCGGTAGTTACGAGTACTTTCCAGATGTTTCGAGAATGGAAGTTTCTAGAATAAACTGACCTATAAAAGGAGCGCGTATTCCGCGACCGAGTCAGTATTGGATTAGCGATACAAGCGAATACTTCGGAAGCGATCTTCAAGTGCGAATAAAGTGATCAGTGGTGAACTTGTGTTTAATAATTAGTGAGTTTAAAAGTTGTAATTAGTGTTTTTAAATTAAAGTGTCATTTTGGTTATTTAATCGGCTGTTTTTATTGTCACGAACCTCAAGCTCGTAACAATATTCAAGATTTATAGTCAGTCCAATTAAATTTTCGAGACGGTACCGTATCTTGATTGATATAGGATAAAATAATATTCGGAACGACTAATGACGTTACGTTCCGTCTGTGCAGTAAAAAACTGAGAAATCAAAATTCGGGAGTCGGTCTTAAAATGAGCACATGTCCAAATCAGTTCCAACGAACAGAACTTTAGTAGGTAGGCGGATCCTTTGATAAACCATTAATTATATTCACACCTTTGTCGACCGCGACTGAGTATTCGGGTGAGGTTTTTTTCTGTAAAGCGACAGTTCTTGGAAAGATGGCGGCGCGACGGCCGTGTGGCGAACAAAAAGTGGAAGCGCGAGCACGAGCGACTCGGATCTCCACGAATGTTTTAGAGGTCGTGACAAATACAGAATTACAATAAAACAAAAAATATGTTAACGAATCGATTTTTGATCATAATAGCTTGTTCGACAGAAAAATTTCGGCTAATTACAAATCAAATTGATTAGTTTTGATTGATTGGAACGATGATAATACCAGTGAAGACAGCAGTAAAATATGAATGGAAATATTAAGGTTCCTTGGCAACGAAATGATGAATTGAATACAAACACAAAATGTGCAATGAAACTAAACGAAGCTCGTTACTTAGCTCTTAAGATGTGTCCAAGTGATGACCCTGAAGATCTCACCTCGATAGAACTTTTAAGAATTCCACGGCGTGTTTTGTAGAACGACAACAAAGACTGGATTCTTTGAACACGTACCACGGACGGGCGGTTAATTCTAACCCTGTCAACTTAGTTTTTGTAGCCGCGATGTTTTCTCTGTAAACGAGGCAATTTATTTCAGACCAATTTAGTCAACATTTCTCATCTAGACATCTTGGAAATATGAGGCTTCAACTGTTTGTTTTGGAACCTCTAGAATATGGCATGAAAAATACACGACGAATGTAAAATATCGTGTTTTTTTATGTCTGTAGTTGGTAAACTTGAAGCATAGTCTATAACAAGAAATAGGTAAGTGATAATTCCCGTATTTCTAGTAAACGTTTGCATTATAATCTGTCAAAAACATATATACCATAGACTTGGACCACTTATTGACAATAATTGTCGCCGCGATGAGATTGCCACTTTCATTGACAGGTAAGTACACAAATTAGCCTGCTAAATTCTGATAGTTCTGGTAGTAGCAATTTACTATTACAGTCAGGCTTTAGTACAAATAAAATGAAAGATTAAAAAGAGATTGCGCAAACAAAATGTCAGTGATCAGTGTGATCACTGATCAATTTCATTGCATCCATTAATTTGATTCTCAATCTTATAGAGTTTCTCCGTATTTTCTGTGTTTAATTTGTTTTTAATTTAAATCATCAATCAGCCTTAAAGGTAAGTAGATTGCGTATGAGAGAACAACTTAATAGCACGGTAGCAATCAAGAAGTTGATTGAGTGCAACTGTATCTAGACATTTCACTGCTTTTCTATGAAAGTTGCGTTTAAGTTTTCTCGTGAAGTTTATGAGAATCGGATGAAGAAAATATTGATTTTAGAGTAACTGCCAAGCGCAAGGGATTCAGAACACGATTTATATAGTGTTTGTAAATTCATGCCCACCAACGCAACTATTTGCGAAATTGCAAATTGTCTATTTGATAGCCACCTTAAAACATTTGCACAATCCAGTTGGTCCGTTCCAAATGTCAACACAGAACCTTTTGAAAAATAACACTTCGAAGCTTGTAAAACAGTTCACACCAATCGATTGATAGTTCGCGTCCGTTCGTCTGGTACCTAATCCGAGTCCATTGAGGCGCATCAGGTTCAACGCTCGCAGTGGGCCAGGCTGGCTGGCTGGCTATGCACGGCACGCTCGACTAGAGCATGTTAGCCTATACCTCGGTAGGCGCTGTGGTCTAGATCCGCGGCCGATCATGACACGCTCTGTCGCCCGTCTCTGAGCTTGCTGACCGCACCTTTGTTCAGGTCGGATCACTGTATGGCATACTAGCGGATTCTGTACGAGTACTTCAAGGTTTTCAAGAATCATCATCATCATTCTCTTGCCCTTTTCTTGTCAACCCATAGCCTTAAACTTTTCCCGGTGCATTGCCTTGCCTTGTCCTTACCTGAATTTATTTGCGGTCGGCGTTTCATTTTTCCTTCTTCCAAACTTCTCTATTAGTCGTCACCTCCTTTCTAGACACATCTTCCACACAATTTATTCATCATATCTTTGGTTTCTTAGAGCTCCTTAGGCATCCACATTCGTATTCAAAACTTTTCTCACAAAATTTTCCTTATTATTCCGATTATAATGTTTTAAGAACATTGCTCCTGAATTTCGTGGATTAATTGAGGAAATGTTTCTCCATTGGATGCAGCTGAACCGGAACTAGTAAAGCATTTATAGTGCGGTTTCTTATTATCGTCATAGACGAAAAACCTAAAGTAGAGGTTGATGCAGATGCGGCGAGTAATGTTAAGGCGAAATGTGGTTGACTCAAGCTCAGTTTAAAGCATTTCGTCATTGAGACACACCAGCCAGACAATAACTACCATGCGCTCATAAATACCGCTAAAATTTCACGGTTAATATTTTGGAAGGGGAACTAACAATTCTATTTGTTAAGACACTCTAACACCATAGGTCAACCATCACAAATGCAGTAACGCATTCGTAACGCTCTGGGACCATGAGAACTGCCAAGAAATAGAAACGCTGTCGTATGCAGCATGACCGCACCTTTAAACCGGCACTGAAATGTTGTACAGCGTCTATTAAATCTTTAACAGTTCAATGAGTAGAGGTTAAGTACTGATTTCAATTTAGGTTCATAATAATACCTCCTGTCTGACTTTATGTTATTAAAACGTTAATTAGCTTTTAGATACGCGCTCGGCGTCATTATTTGCAAATAGCTTTTTAGATTTGAAAGTTGTGTTCTTGATTAGTTATTTTATTACCTCCATGCTAATAAGTAGTGAGTATGTACAGATCGTAGAGTAACAGCTATAGTAATCGTTTTGGGACAAAAAATACTTCGTCGGTTTGTCACCGATATACAATAATCAAATTTGATTGTCTATAGATATTTGTAATTGTTCGGAACTAATCATAGAAATTGGAGAAGAAGTATTAAGGATTGACACATCAATCGAAGCGACCAATTTTGGTTTTGTGATTATAATTGTAAAATTAAACAAAATGATACATAGCTTTATCTCAGTATCATCCAAGAAGAAGAACAGTAATTTCTAGTTCGTTAAATTGCACTTCATTCGATCATAACTTAAAGGAAACGAATATTTACCACATTATTATCTGGCAAGATTTTATGATTATTAGTTTCCTTACCTTTCTCGTTAATCTAAGACAAGAGGCACTCCGACTATTTATCACCTGAGTTCATTACATATTCAACAACTTATCATTTATTACATTATACAAATCCTACATTATTTAATTTCATACAAAACCAGTCTTGCCAACTGTTCCAATCGTGTTTCGATCAGCTTATCTATTCAAATCTGCGTGTCAAAGAACAATACTTGTGGTATTAGTATGAATGGGTCGAATGCCTGAAATAGTTCCGTGAGTGGGCCGGCACGACCGAGCTGGTAATGCTGGCATGCTGCCTTTCTAACGTCCACTAATGGTGACAATAATCGTACCACCTTGAAGATTACACGAATTACATGGCGTAATTTAATCTCATTACTCGTGACTGTAATCTCTTTTGGGGTAGGTAGACATAGAGAGTTGCACCTACTGTCGTGTCATGCACGCTTTTTGCATCCATCGTAAAGTAGGTGCCAAGACTGAAAAAAAAAAAAAACATAATCCCAGCTTTCAGAATGTTCCCATTATTTTCACCAATTGTCTAGAATTGCCTGATTTGGATGAATAAAGTGTAAATAATATTCAGGGCAAATAGGCAAGCAGGCAAAATAGATCCTACCATCAATCAAACACTGTTCGTGTTCATGGCATCGGAGACTAGAAGGTAATCCCACAAGACGTTCTAGCAGTTCGAAGCCTGTTATCGCTAAGCCAATAAAGTAACCAAAACGAATTTAACACGGCATAGCTTATGCTAAATACCTGTCAAGATAAAATAAGATTCCATGCTCATCTCGAAGAAAAAAGGGCAAGTAGTGCTTATCCAGCGCGTGTCGTGAGCGGAATGAAGGACAAGTTATTTAATGATGTTTGTAGGCAAGCTTGAAACTTGAAATTAATATGCAGCCCTGCGATTTTTAAATCGAGGAGATTATTACTTTATACTCATTAAGAGCCTCGAGTGGATGTGGATGTAGTTTTAAAACTGAACCTCTGTAATGTTAACTAACGACTAGCAAGTTATTTCCCATATTACTGGCTCCTGACATAATCATTGCATGTAATGTTCTTACTCACCCGCGTGATGTCGCCATTGCTAGTCTACTAAGCTTAAAGGAATTGCTCGTTCATTAGCAAGCGAGCAGTTCCTTCATTCATAATGAGGAGAGTTCTTGGAATTGCGCGGAAACACTACTCTATAAACTTAATTACGATTGTCCCTTGAGAAATCCAGGAGCTAATCATTTTCATATCGATTGGTATTGACCATGAACAAATAGCATTATCATCATCTTAGATTACGAGCGATATTATATAATCTTCAACTTAATCCCTCCGATATGTTTAAAGGCACCTTGATCCAATGAAAGGACAACTTTATCTTGCCAGACGATACAGTTGGAATAATTATTCACAGAGTCATGTTACAATTGCCGAAGGAAACAACTGAACAAAGCTACAATGGTTATCACGGAAACCTATCACCAGACCAGGCATTCAACTTGTGGTAACAATCGATTACCTATTGGCTGTAAGAAAGCGTGCAGCTTTTTGTCCGAGGCAACACAATCGAACGGTGCCGATGCTTCAATCGACAGAATCGATGAAAAAAAAGGCCGAGAGGCATTCGAGCGAGAGTACCGATTTAGCGAACAATGTTATTTACGTATACAACGGTATCGGTGAACCGGACACAATGACTATGTGACTTGCAGCACTAATGAGATGGGTGGCTAAAAAAAAATACACTTATTTGCATGGTATCAAGTTGGCAGAATTTATGGTATCGTAATGAAGTGTGATGACGTCTGGTAGGTACAGATTCGGAATTTTAAAATTGTTTTAAAGATTATTTGTGACTCAAAGGTTATCTAAACACACGTGTACAAAACCCAGAGAACAATGATTCAATTTCCGCGAAAATCTATCAACAGTCATATCAACAACAACACATCGCTATAAACTTAATCAGAAACGAAAATCAAAATCAAATCTTTTAGAACTTTGTTGGCCATACATGTTAGGAAAACGTTAAAGATTTTACTTTTATAAACCGCATTTAACTCTGGTTCTAGATACCTTCAGCAAATTGTGGTTTGTGCATTGCTCTGTTGCTAATTCGACGTCCCTTTTACTATGTCTCGCTGATCATTGGTCGAGTTACATTTGTGCAGTGGTCTATTCAGATCAGTGCCCGACCACAACATTCAGCTCTGACATTTGACCCTGCCCACACTGCACCTTTCTAATCAGAGTTGGGCAAGGAGGCAGGGACGTAGCACACACCAGTCTCGACGCTCTGTCAGCGTCATATCTCTTTGACCAACGCGACATTCGTCTTGACAGTGTCGTATAAGCCTGCCTGGAGTTACGGCAAATTTATTGCAACTCGATTAAATAAAACTTAGCGTGAGAAAAGACGTGGGATGGATGATGTACCTATTTCTTGTTATACTATTCCCTAACGATACCCTGCTGTTTGTAGCTAAAGTCGTTATTTTTATATGGTAACTCCGTATAAGATGTAAAGGCGACGACGACCGCTTGAAGTGAGGCGGGCAGTGAACGGACGACATCCCTAACTTGGCAGCACTTGGCTCCCGGCTTACGCTTGCCAATTAACGTACATTAGCACATACACCGGCTTAACATTTTATCGAAGTAAAAACTGCGTAAACCTACCAGGAATTTTTATTTTTCCTTTAATCAGACATGTCTCGGAGTTCTCTCAAAAATGTTAACGAGGAAAAAACAAGTCATTACACATCACGTTCAACCATAATTATCATAAAGAACGTGAAGGGATAATGCTGAGATACGAAAGAATTTTGGAATAAAACCTATGCGGCGAACCTTGTTGAAATATCGAGTAAGGGATTTAAATAACAGCATGGCGTGCTTCCAGCAAATTATGCTAATAGTGTAAATTATGTATTACGAACAAAATTATTAGTTGATTAGTGTGTAATTGAATAAATTAATAGATCCGGAACATAAAGTGTTGGCAACTGGTAAAGGTATGGCACCAAAATTTACTGCTAACGGCGGCCATGACAATTTGTGTCGAAATACATTTAATGTTATACCTTTACTGAAATATGGCTGTTTATAGTGCCCATTGCCACCGTACATACCTGAAACAACGCAAAAACATTAAATTAGTAAAATTATCAATAATGTTAAAATACGTGGTCAAATTTAGGCAAACAAATAGGGATGTATTCTATGTGTATTTTATACGCGAAATATAAAAAAACTGTGGGTTAGTCCAAGCGTGGTCTTAACAACCAGCACGTTGGTATCGACATCTCGTTAATGGCAGCTACGTGTCAACGAGCAACCAGGCCGATCTCACGTTCAGATTGCACACCTTATATGGAAGACAAAAGAAAACCCACGGGATGAAGTAAACCCGTCCGTGCCGAGATCACGCACAGCACAGATAACCCGGGCAAACAGTCCGCCTGGGCTCATTGGACTCAACAAACAGACGGACGGACCGACGTGTTTGCTGTGCGCTTTACGCGTCCACATGGCTAATATTTGAACACAATTTGAAGGCACAACGCTCTCCGCGTGTCAATTAACCAGCGGACGGAGATAGGGTTAATCCCGCTAAGTATGAAGTTACACAGATTTATGTGAGCATAACGAAAGAGTACAAAATATGAATTACAAAAGAGAAGTGCATATTCAATGGATTTGTGGATTCATAAAAACGGCACCGCGGTGCTATGTTAATACGAGCAATCGGGCGCATCTGCACGGGAGCGGCGCGCGCGCACCGAGCTCGCATCTAGATACAGGCACCGCACACCAAGTCGCATTTGCTATTCAGCCGCCGCCGTAGCCGCACGCCCTGGCGCCGACGCTCTTGTTAATCCGTTGTCCATCGCACAATGCCCGCGACAAAAACAAAACAAACACACGACCGACCACATGAAATAAGAAATGCAAGGACATATTTTTATAAACCAGATTTAATACAATGGACGAAGGCTCTCCCGGCTCATGAATATTATGAGAGAGAAGACAGGGGTATTCTAAGGTTTAAGGCTAAAGTATTAAGATGAAATTACGGTCAAGTTCTACAAAAGACAATGTGGTCCACGTCTAGATAAAATAAGAGATGATAGAGCAAAACTATAGAAGAACTTGGTCATACATTACGGACGCATGAATGTACAAGAATGCATCATAAAATACATAAAAGACGCAGCCAAGACAAGAAATAAACAAAACCAAAGGCGGCTTAGTTTTCAAATAGTCGCTGTGGAAGTGTTGTAATTTTTGTCGCACGGGCGTACAAACAAAACGCGTCCCAATGGTGCGCGATTGAAATCGGTGCGCTCGTTTAAATTCCCGACGACAAGCCGAGGTGGGAAATGGTCGACGAGAAAAACGAACATCGAACTCACAAAAATGTAGAGAGCAAACCCTTGTAAGAATGTTAGTGACCACACCGACGGGAATTAAGGGGACACGTCCTTATTAAGAGCTCGCTTTGAACCGCTGCCGACCGCGTGCCGTATTACCATATAAAATAAATTAAACGTAGTTTTACTTTATTCGGCCGATCGCGGCGGCTATCTAGCGAAGTCAACAAAGCACAACAAATATGTCATAGCGCAGCAACGAAATGGATGCTATTACAAAATTCATCGTCCGCTTTCGGAATCCACCCACTGATAGTAAACAGATAGCATTTCATTGTCTACCAGAAATAGTCGAGTTACAAAATCCCTTATTATCCGAACACAGAACGCAATAAACAAGAGACTTAAAAGGCGTTGTCCGAATACGAAAACGGAAAGTAAACAGGACATTTCCGCACACATGTCGGCTCCGGCTGCCTTCCCAGAAAGGATAAATCTCGCTCTTTTGAGATACCCAACACGCTTAGAGCTTTCTGTCGATGTAGTTTTATTAACTAATAAATTAAAGTTAAATATAAACGTTAGATTTTCTTTATACGTTATGATCAGTGCGTGAGAGGGCCTGATGCACCGAGGCAGGGGTGCTTTAATAAGCGTCCACCTCGCGTGATTTATCGATAAAAGAATCTCGGGTGTGATACATTGCACCTTGTAAGTATAGTCCCAACGTTTATAGTTCATGATTTATAGATGATGATCAATAAAGGTATTGGAATAACGCTCCTCCTGGTGCACGACTGTTACCGACGCCCGCGCGTAGCTTTACGATCAAGAAATATTATTTAAATCGGATTACGGAGCCTTAAACCGTTTTATTGTTGAACGTTATTGATGTGAGACCTTCCGAAAACTTTATAGATTCGATCAGAGGTTTTGTTTCGTGTGAACAACTGTTACTAAGCAAGTTTCTATTTTTATTGTGTTCGGAACGGCGCGAATTTCGCACTTCCCGCGGCGGAGGCAAATAAAAAATCAGACGTTGGGGGTATAGTAAAACATTCGCCTTTAATGCGACGTCGGTCCATGGCTAAAGGAACACGAATCCGTGGAGCTTTCAACAAGTATAATAATA
Source organism: Mamestra brassicae (assembly GCA_905163435.1). Lineage (NCBI taxonomy): Eukaryota > Metazoa > Arthropoda > Insecta > Lepidoptera > Noctuidae > Mamestra > Mamestra brassicae. The sequence goes on along the minus strand of LR991003.1, from coordinate 17,460,634 downwards.
TAGCATAGCGTGTACCACCAGCTTCATTAGCCGACGGAAATGTAAGGTTGCTATAACTGGCTACAATTCCTGCACACAACTTATGGGAATATTCATACACATCATAATACTAACTGGACTTGTTCATTCTACTTAGCTTGAATCGTCCCTTTCCTTGTGATTTTTTGTTTCACACGCTTTCTGAATGCTCACCATAATAAAACTCCCTATTATCACTCAACGTCACATACATAGTACATTTTAATCGGATTTACTGAATAACCTCTGAAGTTCTGAGTGATTCATTTTTTCTGATAATAATCAATTCCATCCATGTTTCTGAGATCTCCTTATAAGTAATAGAATTTATATATACTACTGCATAAGTGACTAATTGCCATAATAGATAAACTTCTAGGGTGCGTTGACGCGTTGTCGTCTCCACGGGAGTTTGTTCTGGATCGGGTTGAAACAAAAGTGCATTTTGTGAGCGCGCGACAGGACAATGGGTATATTGGATTTATACACGTCCCGCAGCGCGGCTACTCTTGTACACTCTATACATTTTCGCTTTTATACATAATCCTCTTAAGAATACGTCGTCAGCCCTTTTCGCAGCCACGCAAAAAAGCAAACTTGAATTTATTAGCACTTGTCGATCGTTAAAACACAAACACCAAGATTTGGTTTCCAAATTTCACGAAACCCACAGAGTCACTGTTTGCTTTCCGTTTCTTGTGCAAATATTAGTGATTCGTGACCAAAACGAAGCCAGCTTTATTTTAATTCTGCAATGCCGACTGTTGTCAAAAAAGCGTACGTTTCCTGCTGAGACGTAAATGCTTGCAACACCTACATAATAAAGTCTTTCATAAATACATAAACAAGTCGATAAGAAGTGACAGTCGCGACTTATGACGTTATAATCTGTAGAATTAGTCCACAAATTATAATGCATCAAGCTCACGAAATCGTCCCACGCAGATCCATACAAATTGCAATAATTTAGAATTGAGCGTAATGCTACGTTTGGTGGCGGGCGAGCTACGGTGCAGGTAGGGTTGCTATGTGTCAAGGAGCTTAGTTCCGAAATCAGGTGTTGAAGTGGTTTGGGAGTACGAAATTGTAAACACACAACTACATGACTATCATCCTAAAATCGTAGTAAAACATGTCCAGTTGTTTTGTATAAAAGCGATTACAATTAACCATAGGTTAGTTGGGAAGATTGTCACAAGAAAAGAGAGGCCTATGCTCAGCAGTGGCCGAAGTCAGGTTGTGGATGATGACGTGGTTATAAGATTTCGCATCTCTATTAGAAAGAGATGCCCTAAACGTTGTAACAAAAAATGAAGTAGTTCTTTAGAACACGACAACCCTAAACGCGGCCTGAATCCTGTTACAAATGGGCCAGGACCGAGCAGCGCAGTGGCCGGCCAGCAACTGGTGGAGAATGGCACCACTTCATTACAGGTGGACGTAATGACAAACGCCCGCGGCCAACTCCGCACCTCCGTGGCCGAGCGAGACCCGGGGAAACTGCGGCGGAAGCCACGAATTAAACAGATATAATTAAGCCGATTTGTACTAATATACTCAATTCGAACGTTGTATTATTCTGTTTCATAGATACAAATTGACATTTCGGGAGATAATCTTAAGTGACAGATTTTTTGCTTTTTTTGAACCAAAACTACATAAATACGTAAGGCAAGATTTCTTTTACAATAAAGCTCTCAGAAAATCTAAGAGTCGAAAATGATTTCATGTAATACTGGATGATAAAAGGGGGAGTTTCGCATTTATTGGAAGTTACAAACTGCGGGTTGTATACGCAACATGTATTTAATAAACATTGAAATCTAATCCAGTACATTTTAAAGAGTTCAGTCTATAATGAGTAGTCGAGCCAGATAGCTAGACATAAAGCGATGCACGGCTACCAGCTACGAGTGGTATCACTTTACAGTAATCTCGGCCCCTAGCGATTTGTATAACATCATTTATCCAGCCCAGCCCGCATTTACAATCATATAAACTTGTCTGTAATTGAATGATCGCAGGAAGCTGATCGTCCGCCGCCGGCGTCGGGGTGCCAGCATACATCATCATCATCGGAGACAATCTCAATTGATGCCGCTAAATTGGTCACATTTGCTTGTAAATTGAAGTGATTCAATTTATTGGATTTGATTATTTTGTTCCTTCGATTTCCTACAGTGGTGAATGATTCAATCCATTTATTTCAATTATTCTCAATTCACCAGAACGAACGCACTCAATCTGTTGTAGGAATCAATGAACTGGAAGAAACTGGTCTACGTGTCAAACCCTTTTAAGTTCATCTCTATGGAGATGAAAAAAATTGTTACAGACATTATTATGGCCATCAAATACGACGTAGCATGAATAAATGTTAAGAAACCTGCCTCGGACAATAAATGCTTGCGATAAAACTGAAGAGTCGTAATCATAAAATTGATCCTAGATATAATAAAAATGGTTTATAGTTAAAATGATCGCTTTTAGCTAACGACCGCGATATAGAGAAATTGATAAACTTTATGGTCAGTTTAAATCTAAAATTTACTCTTGAGTTTTGTTCAGAAGTGATGTCAAAGTAGCAATCAAATTAAGATTATTGTTCAAAATATTCCATAATGAGAAATGGCTCTCTCTCGTAAATAAGATTTACGAATATAGCTTGGAAATGTTACTCGATCATTTGCTTTTATGGTAGCAGTTAATGACGATGTTTAATTTTGACCGCGAGATTTCGCGTCAAGTGGATGTTGCCAAACTTGTTTTCTAAAGATAATTGCAAAATTATGGATTCCTTTTACAGTGGAAAAAGGAAAGACAATTAGATTTCAATAGACGTTGATGAATTTAGTGATATAAGTTATAATTATATCATACAAGTGTGTTGTTTAAACTTGATAGTACAATGTTTTTTTTTTTCTTTTACGTATCATATACCCACAGGCATTATTAAGAAGTCGGTAATTAATTTCCAGTGTTACCCAATACCTAAGCCTCAGTAAGGCCGCAACGAGTCGTCATGCGTGTCCACAACATGTGCGCAGACGCATTGACAGTCCAAATCGAACGCGGCCCGACATTTGGACAGTCGACACCTCTAGTCTCTCTGACCAAATGATTAATGGATTAGGTTAAACGATCTCGTTGAAATTGTGCTCTTTTCTACACATCAGATTTGTATCTGTCAGATGGTTCAGAGACAATGTTTGCGTATTGATGAATGATTAAGACAGGATTAGACGCTTTGTTCCATTTACCATGCAGTATTATCAACTGACTTGTCGCTTTACAAATTTGCATATCGCAAATATAATAAGGTGAAAACGAGGAAATAAAAGCAAGCTGCTTTTGCCTTTTTTGGAGTCTAACTTATTTGGCTATCTGCATCTTGATGTTTGAATAGTAGAGTAGCAATACGAGATCGAGCCATTTGGGGAAGACATTATTCGAAAGCTAACCGGGCCGGATGGCCCACAGTGAAGTATAGCTTGATTGATGTACGACAAGTTTCACATTGAATAGATAGCATCTGGACGAGAACGTATCGCCGGAAACTTATCAATCGAGATGGCGTGTACAAAATGACGTGTAAACCACTATTTCCGGCGGAACGCGTTTTGAAGCTCGGCGCGGGCAGTGTCTGTTTCAAAACACGGCTTGTCCGAATGGGTCACGATATAGAATTACATGATTCGATATGTCATTCAGCCAGTGTATCGATTATATCTCGAGTTGTGCAGATCTAGTTTCCCACGGTGACTCAGACGTGATACGCGCTATATGGACGATGCATGCGGAAAAGTCCAAGAGTGGAAGAATGCAATAGAAACGAAGAGAATTTGAAAAATCTAAGTTTATTTAAGTTAGAATTATTCGTGTAAAAACTAGGCAAGTCTTAAGTAATAGACTTTATCGAAACCAGCATAGTTAAGAGAACTAAAGAAACCCATAATGTTAATTAAACTTTGTTAATACCCGACATGCTTTTCTAGGATCACTACAGGCGGTCCAATGAGGTTTCGCTATTGAACCTACGCCATTGCCAGCGTTCGCCGACATCGAACAAGGAACTGCAACGTCTACAACCACTACTCAACAAGAAGTATGGTTACAGAAAATGTAAAACCTTAACGCAGTCTAAACCCGGAACAAATAGCAGCAAACACGCCATTGGTGTGAACATAAAATTTTGATCATGTTAGTATAGCGTCGTGTCTGGACATTTGATACGCATCAGCCACGATTGATTGGAGCTCGACTCAGCATGTGAGACGCACAGCGCTTATCTCGCCAAGCCATCGAAGTGTGTATGTGGAATTGTGGACCGTACTTTACATCGACTTGCTAACTTGTGCACGAATTTGTATGGCCGTTATTTGTGCTTGTAATTTCAATGTCAGTAGTTATGAGGGTATACTCTTGATTGGAATAAAGATACTTGTGCCTTGTCAAATACAAAATAATAACAAGCATACCTTTCAACCACACTGTGACTTTCTGGATACACATTTTGTAGAAACCTCGTCATGCGTATTGAATTTTCAAAATACAATTCTCAAATCGTAGAACCCACCTAAAACTTGTTTTGTCAACTGTTTAGCAATTCCGCTGCCGTGCCCAATATAATGGCGAAAATACATAAATATTTCACGTTCCAATGCCTAATTTCTGCGAAATCCTTAAATGTAATGAATGATCATTCGCAAATAGACGTCGGAACGAAATCTAGTGTCGTACAAGAAGCGTTGACCCGCGAACCTAACTCGAATCAATCTATCAAGCCACTCCTCGAAACGAAGTCTGTCTATCATCTATCTGTTCAATAGAATCTAATAGTTGTCTCTCGTGATATCAGATACATCATACGTACATCATTATACACACGTCACACTGAGAAATATGTTTAGTCCCGAACAATAATTTCTAAGGCCGGTTACAATAAACTTATCTCAAAGGCTACGTCGGTCGTAAGATTCATCCGTAAGATTTTCTAGTAAACAATTTACTGACCTCACGTCTTAGTTCGTTTATGGAGACTAGAACCGGTCGTGATGTGGTCCTTAAAAGTCCATATCAATAAATAAGTTGGCGACGATCGCCTGGCCGGTACGACTAGGATAGTCCTAGACTCCTCGTTCGAACAGTTGTGACCTCGCTCTACGGTCCACGGGACCAAGTTTACGGGCTCTGTACATAAAGTTTATTTGCTCATTCGTCATTGTCAGCTAGTAAAACTATATATTATAGAGATTCATAGGTTGTGTGATAAACTGTGATGTGTATATTTTGTTGAACATCTAATTTAATCTCGTCTCAAAAGAAATAAAACGGATATCGTAATCATAGTTATTACGGCGCCAGTTCTTATATTGATTTGGTTTGGTGTTGGAAAAAATGGTCGAGCAGAATTTAATATGTTTTGATACCTTCAACACATGGCTATTAAAAACGACAAATTCCTACCGTTTCTTTTAGGTTGATTCGCATAAAACATGTTAAACCTGCGCGCTAGAATAAGGGACAACTCACAAAAAAACCGCCCAGACTCTCCCCAGAAGCTCACTAGCTCATAATTTCCTGTCATAATAAATCGGCTCTTAATTCCAAACTCCATCTAATCTTCTCAAGCTTCGTAACATCATCCCGAGGGTAAAAAACAAAAAAATCCACGGCTACGGTCTGACGGGAACAGCGCGTTACCATTCCGTCCCGTGACCAATCGCTAATCGGCGTACCGAGCCGTTGGCACGACCATCCATCCAACCTTTAAATCATGTGGCAACACCAATTTGCGGACATCTGACAGATTTACCACAACACCTGAAATATACGTCGATAACTTTACACGTTTCTATTTCAATTACGGAATGCACTTTAGAGTACTTTGCACTATGTTGTTTGACAAATCAGGCTTTATGTTGTTCATAGATAAGAACCTAAGACAACACTCAAATGAATAATGTAACATGATCGCTACACTGCAGTACCTACAAGAGCTAGATTTCATTGCTAGATAAAATAAATCTACACTATCTTAAACTTTTCATGATGTTGTGTTTGTAGTTCCGAGTAGGTAATAAATAAAATACTTATTGAGGCAATAAAGGTGAATCGGGGCTGTAATATCAATTTCTGCAGTTTTGTCAGAGCCAGACTGATATGATATCAACATCCGACAGTTACTTTATGAGATAGGTTTTATACCTCGGGTTAGGTTATGCTTAGATTTGTTTCACATCTGACTCAATTCATCATCTGCCTAGCCTTTTCCCAGCTATATTGGGGTCGGCTTCCGGTCAAACCGGATTCAGCTGAATGTGCGGCTGTCTACCAGACCTCCACAACCCATTAACTGGGTAACACGGTACTCCTTGGCAAGACTGGTGTCAGATTATCTGGCTTCTGACTATCCGTAACGACTGCCAAAGATCTACAAATGACAGCCGGGACTAACGGCTTAACGGCTTAACTTGCTTTCCGAGGAGTCTCGGTATGTTAAGATGGTCACCCATCCACAGACTAACCTCGACAAGCGTTGCTTAACCTTGAAGATCGACCCGTGCGGCCGTTATTATTTAGCCACGAGCTCACATCTGACTCACTTAAGAAAATTATGATTCGATTAAGAATTCGTGGAATACAAGGATTATCAAAACGATATGAACACCAAAACACAGTCCTAGCAGAGATTGTGGAAGAATATTGTCATCAATTAAATGTAACAGATATCATCATTCATTGAAACAGATCAGATTGCAAAAGCAAATGGAGGTCTGCATAAATTAATTAACGAAAAATACGAAGAACATAGGTGTTGAGACCAAATTGGCACATTCTGATTTACAATTTTAATATCTATACTGCTGTTTATAAGTAGTGATATCGCAACACCTAAATATAATTCTAAAATATTCGCTATTATCTACTACGTTTATAAAACGGACACGTGCAAAAGGATTAATAACATCAATAAAACTTAAAGGCTGTTTTTGTTTGACAATCATACCAACTTGGTACCAGGAATTAGCGTGACGGCATACTGACCAAAGCGAGGCTTCAATAAATCACCAAACAAGCTAACGCGTTCGCTAGTCGCCTCGCCATTACGTATTCTGTACGAGGAGTATCGTAGCGGACCATTCATGAGTCCGCGGTGTACATTACAATTAATTACCAACCAGTGAGCGCGACGCGTCCTGATTTCCAGTTTAATTGGTGCCGTTGAGACAAGCGCACGGCTAATTGTTCACAACGCACTATTAGTCCCAACTAATATCATTCACTATATATATGAACTTATAATACTGTCCGCATTTGCCACATCTTCTCGCAAGACGCTAATGAACAACAACGATTAAAAAGTTGACAGTCTTCTCTAGCAAGTTCTAATAGCCAATTAACCTTTAGTGCAATCGTAAACGTGGCTACAAGCGATCTCAATACACTTAACGTTGTCAACGCATAAAACTTTACATAAGTAAAACAGAAAGCTCAGAGATGCGACCATCGTTATCTTGTTAGTCCACTATCTAGGCTCAATCGAAATCCAAATTAACAGCGATAAAATAAAATTAGTTAGCAAACATATGAGGCGATACCATTCATAACGAATCCAAATCATTTTATGGTAGACCATCAAACGGGTTTCTCTAATTGCACGATACGACACCTGAAGAAGTTAAGGCCGTAAACCATATTAATTTGGACACACTATAAATGCTAATCATTTCGTCTGCCACTAATTAAATCAGGCTATTTCTAAAAATGAAAGCATGGAATATCAAAAATATTTTTGTTTTTATACATTTGCCATAACGAGACCGCCAATCTCGTCGACGATGCCGAAGATTGAGATCATCTCTTGATATCTCAGACAAAAATGTATACGAAAAACAGGTCATATCATACATATCTATTTAAAATGCAGCCTACGACTCGAGCATAAAAATATATGAACGAAATGAACGCCTTTTAAATATTATTTATCATGTAAACAACGCGCCGTGTTCCCGTAATGCATTACAAACATTTGGTTCGCGATATTTTCTCGCGGAAGCAACTAAGGGACGGTTTATTATTATAATAACGGTCTGAAAGGTCGTAAAAGCTTTTTATTGATAATACAAATAATAAATCTACCTTTCCGGCCGTTGAGTACACGCATCCGGATTGAAGAAATTAGTGACCCTGTAAAATTAACAAAAAACAAATAATCAAGCTCGTTAGCTTTCAAGTTTTTCTAAAGAAGCACCGATAGCCGACTTGTAAATGGTTGGACACTGCAATATTAATCAGAGAGGTAATTAATAAATGGCCATAAAAATGTCATAAAATGAAAGTCTTGCGGCAATGAATCAAAGTGCGGAGCTATTACGTCCTGCTGCTGGCTTGCTGAGGGGGGACCGTCGCGTGCGCACCTCGCATCTGTTATAATTCTAAAGATAAACGAATGCGGTCGGACACCCGGCCCTGTTCGCAATGGGACCGCACGACAACGCCGTGGCGTTTCTATCGGTGATCGCTGATTCTGAACGAGAAATATGATAGCAGTTCCTTAATGTAAACCTTACTAATAGCTTCTAATTTTAAGCAGGGGTATACAGTATACAGGCTAAATTGTCTGCAACTTTATGTTTACTTAAGCGAGCTTTAAGATCTAGATGTTTAGTGCCAGCATCATAACATCCTTAATACATTGCTAAAAGCTATGGAGACTGAAGAGGGAACGCATTAACGTAAAGTGGTCCATATGGAAGCTGGCAATCTTTTATTATGTGAAAAGAAACAAACATCGCCAGATTGTTGGCCACCGGAGTCAGTGATCGTCCATTTATGCGCTCTTTGATTGAATTAAACAAACTTGTTCGGACGAGCAATACAGTTTTATGCTTTTACAATTATTGTCCCCGGCGGGCTCGGGGGCTCGGGGGCTCGGGGCTCGAGCTACCATGTAAGGCAACCTGTCTACTACATTCAGCTATTTGCACGTTTCAATATATCTCGAACAAGGGCACAGATTGCAGTTGCCTACAATGATTGTTATCTACACAAATGAACTGGTTGTTTTCGATTATTATTAATTACTTATAATATGCAACAACAAAAGGTGCGCCAATTGACGCCTACTAATCAGGACCAGTCATTTATGAGGAATTTGTACACCTGGTTCGTGCAACGGGCATCGCAACGGGTTATAAAATAGAAACACTTGCCCTTAAGAACGAATAAACTTCGTCTTAATGCCAATAGTTTTATGCTGATGCGCGGAATCAAAGGGAATTGAAATAAAAACCTTTTTGTTAGGCTATAAAACTGAGGCTTAATTGTCACTAACTTATAGTCCTTTGATGCGTCAAGAATGTTAACTAGGCGCATTGCGTACATGCCAGGGGCTGGCAGTATAAGTATGTAGCAACAGTTGCAACTTTATGACAGACAAGATTTACACAAAGGAAACAAACAGACTCATTCGTTTATTATCTCGGCCGATGTTTACTGTTGCGTACGTTACTAGCTGCGCGGGCGCCGCCGAGACGCCCGCGCGTTTGGATAATTCATAAGAGCACGGGTTTCCATCGCGAGCCGGACCTGGTACCGAGGAAACCACTCTTCCGGGTTGCTGTTTACATTTTATTGTTTACCTAAAATGGTAACTTAATAAGCTCTGCATAGATTTGTTAAATCGCCCCGTTATGGCTGTCAGCTGGCTTGCTTGTGCATTGCACAAACCTCTTTGTTCTCTTCGAAATCTATCGTTACTATCTACTTTATTTCAAAACAATTGTGTATTTGAAAAGCAGTAAGATTAATGCAAGCGCACCCGGTTTACGAGTGGTAGGCTAAACAACAAAGTACAACAGCGAACAGCGAACCGTCACTGAAGCGCGAAGTTGAAAATCTGCCCACCTTAATGGTCCATATTGGAATGAAATAAAAACTGGTCGTTTATACATGACGGCGGGCAGGACCGCTGGCGCCGGCGCATGATCGTTTTGTTGTTCAACCCGAACAAGTGATGCTGGGAAATTATCATATTTCACTGTGGCACTCGCGTCAGACTTTTATGAGGTTTGAGGGACCCGAAGTGATCCCAAAGAAATTTATTACTAATTATAATTGAAAATGACCTTCAGACTTATAAACTCCAGAAACCGTTGACAGAAATAATTTTATGAACGACATTTTTATGAAAATCGTGATTTTTATGACTAGCTGAATAAAATTCATATGTAATAAAACGCGGTGACGGAAGTTTATGCTCGTTAGTCAAAATTCAAATATGAAAATCATAAATAGCGCTGTCCAATATACTTTGAGATCTCTTGGTGATGGTTGGAAGATATGCTTAGTTGGAGCGCGTTATATTAGAAGAAGACGACATAACTCAATAATCTGTAAATGGTGCGGAGTAGCGCAAGTCAACAAGGCAACAAGGTGCAGCGGTAGAATCATGCACGCGCTAAATCCCATGGCACGACACGACTCGCCTCCGAGCCAGCCGGCGACAGAAAAAAATCTCACTTGCCTAATAAGGACCTAGTACGTGCTTGGACACTACCGTTTGCGATTATCTCACGGTCCGCAGAACGGGGTCATGTGAGAACCAAATTGCTGCTTCTGTACTTAATGACCACTTTTAAAATAAATAACCCCAACTTGGAGTCACGGAATCCTTTTGAGTCGTGTACGATGTAAATGATAAGGTTTTTTGCGACGCGCCGAAGGAAACAGTAAAACTAGATGATAATATTTATGTGACATGAGAGCCAAAGGAAAACCAGTTGTGGGTACTTCATAAGGAGAATGTGTTTTGAGTCGCTTAGGACTGTAATTACGTCGAGCACAGACAAATTATATCCTTAGTGAGGACAGTAAGCGGCGTAATTTGTGCATACTATGCGAGGAACAGCTCCAATTATGGCCTTAAATTAAAATCGACAACAAAGTGTTTAAAACGTATTTATATTTACAACAATTTTATACAGGTGAATTTTTAAAGTGTGCGTGGATGGCCAAATCCGATACAGGAATTTCGAAAAACACTGAAAGGAGTCTCGAGCACGATTTTTTAAAAATCCTAAGATGCACATGGGATTTTTGAAAAATCGGTTTTTCTAGCCCAGATTTTAACCGATTTCGAAAAATCAAACACAACCTGTGTTAATACACCATTCGAAAGAGTCGCTAACAAGGATCAAATTCTGGGAACTAATAACAACACATGGCAAACTAAAGGATTTTTTAAAATCTATGTTGTAGTTTTACTTTTTCATCAACATCGGGCCCGAGAATCACCAACTGCATCATTGGATTTAAAAAAATATATCTGTTAGGTTTAGGTTGGTAGGGTTTAGTCAGAAATATTTACTCAAGTTTATGATGTGTCACTTCCCAATGTGATCCTTATTCCTTAAATAACCGGTTCGATTCCGGGATAGGAATACAAAAATCGGTATTCCTATCCTGGAATCGAACCGGTTGTTTACAGACAAAAATCCAATGATGCAGTTTTAGTTTTCATGAAAACTTGGCTCGAGACTCCTTTCAGTTTTTTCGATATTCCTCATAGTTTGGGATTTAGCCATCCTCGCACACTTCAAAAAATCACCCTGTATATTCTGCTGACGTATAAATTGCACATTTATAGGTGGCAATGTAGTTGATTAAACAAGCGTGAGTAAGCTCTGCTTATATGACCATACGTGGAAAACCCTTGTTGAATGAAAATAATAAATGCTAGAAACTTGACGTGGTCACAGTGAAAATACTGGCGCCTTAGAAATGCGGTACCAAGGTATCGTGGAAAAACAAACTGCAGCGTTATGGGATGGAAGTGATTAATTAACCGACTCGTTTTATATCAACAAACAAAATACCAGCTCACTCGTATCTAATGGTGGATTCGTAACGAACGTGAAGTTGGACAATCCCAGATTAGGAATTCGGTATAAAGCGGTCCACGGAGTTGAATATCAAGATGGTCCGACCTATAAACGAAAAACGAACCGGTTAGTATTATCGATGGCGAGCCGCGATAGGGGGCGAGGCGCCTGCCCGACGACCACCGCCGGCAGAATAATTGGACACCACAGGACTTCACACCATACACAATGAGCACCTCAAACCCGGCCAGAGCGAGACGAAACTCCAAATAAGAACCGTAATTTCACAAATAAATTGTCTCGAAGCACTCGAGTTTCGGAATGGAGAATTCGAATCGACTTTATAAATGGTACAGGAATGGAATTTGAGGACGCAGACGCTTAATCGAATCGTTTTCATCTCGTTATTGCGTGTTTTTGTACAGATAAAGAACTCCAGAGCTGTGTATGATACGTATGTGCGCGAGCGAGATTCAAGATGACGCGGTGGCAATGAAAAGGCGATCGTGCGTATGATACGAGTTTAATTTGTTTAAAGAATAGTACCTGGATGACTGGGCTTTGCTTCTTTTTTTTTTTTTTGGAAACTTTCTAAAAATGAAACTGAAGCTAGATCGATTTATTGCCCCCGAAACCCCCTACATACTAAATACATACTCATGAATATCGTTGGAGCCGCTTCCGAGATTCAGATTATATATATACATATATACAAGAATTGCTCGTTTAAAGGTATAAAATAGATTAGATAAAGCTAGACAAGAGAAATACGTATAAATCGGATAAGACATTTCGCCGTTAATGTCACCAAAAGCAACTCTTTGTCTGAATCGTTGTCCCTGAAGCAATAATTTTGGTTAAATTATGAATTCATTCACGACTCTAGCTCATCGTTTGCTCCTGCAATACCGTACTAGTATTCATTGAATGTCGTAACTGCATGCACCCAACCCACACTACAACAAAATGTGCCCTTGTTAATGTTGGAGAAACCGGAATCACAAAATAAAATCCTTACCGAAACACATTCATCAATGGAGATGTTTATCTGAACAAGGCCTCAACCATAAACTTGAGGGTATCATGATCCAATGTTATCATTAAGAAGAGAATCTCATTACGGGTTCGTTCACCCACTAGACGTCGCGGAATTTAGCAGGCGACCGTGTATTTTGGTCCGGCGGATGCTAGTAGGCTTCCTCAGCAGTAAATCCACAAATATATAAATAAACGTTTTCATATTGGCCACTGCATAAAGTTTATGCGGACTTTTACGAGGACTGGCGTCGATAAGGATGCCCTTTTGAGTACTATGATTTACGTTCATCAATAGATATATGAGAATTTGTTGGACTCGAATATATTATAATTTTCAGCTTTCATAACATCCTCTTAACATACAATCAAGAAAACTTTCACCCCGACCAAAGAAAAAAGAAAAGAAAAAGAAAGACTAATATTTATTTAGCACTTACATGAAACACGTACGGTACATAGAAATAAAAAAATAAATGTAGGTATGCTAAGAACCAAGTGTGTGTCTCACGGCTGCACTAAAAAGGTCCATTTCAGCGATATGTCAGACAGACTGATGCTGTCTGACGCTGGTTTTCTAATGAACCTTTCAATGGACGAGTGGAACAGTTTTCCATATCGTTCTATTCCGATCACTTTACTTTTTTTACACCTGCACTTCTACACACTGAGTTACTCTTTAATATCCAAGACTTATTTACTGATAACGTCATAACAGCAGAGTTTGATAAGACGGCTTGGGAAAACGCTACATAAAAAATGCGTCCACGGCACATGCTTATTAGAAAATCCCTGAACCGTCCATATCAATCCATCTAAAAGATATAGCAGGGCTGAATAATAAGCTACCATTTCAGGGCGTTCATCCAGCTACAATGTAGCAGATATAACTTTAACTCATACTTGGAAACAAGATAAATCCTTTAATAATATTTTGCATGAAAATTCCACTTTTAGAGATGGCCAGTGTTCATAGAAACGTTAATACCTTACAGCGAAGCTGTGTAATTCGCGTGAAAGCTGTATTGACTCTGAGAAAGTTATTTCGTCCCTATTTATAGAATTTCGCGGAGCGCTTCAAGACGATTCGTACATTTTCGTCGTTTATAATTTTTCTCACTTGACTATCTTCTGGTAACGTGGGAAGGGCTTTTGTGTAATTGATCTTGCAGGACATAAGAGAAGCTGCATGATGCTGTTGCATCTGCTGTTGGCGGACTTAAGACTTGGGACCACACATGTCATGGCTCTTGCTTTATGAGACCGCCAGCAATTCTGTTCGCCTTGTAAAGCTAAGAAGCGTGACTGTAGATACATACTTATCTCGGCAACGCGTGTTTAAACATCTACCATAAACATCAATGTTATTTTAGTGCGCCGTACGTTGGTACATAACTTTACGATGAACTCTCCCAGAACTTGTCAAAGCAAATCCAACAATATGCTCAAAAGACGAGCCTCTTCATCAACCAATTAAATATCGATTAACATAAAGACATCGAGATAGGAGTCGCCAAATAAGTCAATAATCGATTTAATTTATCTGTTCCAAAGCGAATAAGAGTCAATAAAAGGTTGCGTGCGATGTTTGGCGTGGGAGAGGGACGACGCGTAAGGTGCGCGGGCGCAGACACCCGCTAATTAAAAGGATTTTGTTAGCTGTCAACGTGAGATAAAACCCCGCTTTGATGTCGCCGCTCCGCCGCACTTTAAACGTTGATCGGGGTTATTAAAACTATTTATAGGGAAAAGTTGCTTATTCAGGCTAGACGGACGTAAATCAACGGGATTTACTGATATGGTAATCATTTGGTTTAATGTTTGGACAGACAGTTTTAGGCCGTCCCAAATTCCACATTTTTATAGAGGACAAAAACTTTCATCAAATTTATTACTACAGATTTCATGATAAGTAGGCAGCTAAGCACTTTGACCATGAAATATGGAGACTGAAGACGAAAAGAGTACACAATTTGTAACAACTAACGAGACGTTATCTTATCATTTGGAGGAGTTAACAATGGCTCGTTTAGCTAACTTTGGGTTAACGATAAGCTGTGTATGAACAACACGATTATCTCAACACTTGAGTTCACCTGACTGATGGAGCATCGGTCATTAGCAGTGATCGGATAATCGGGCGCTTATATACCTAAACTTCTTCCCATGAAAGATGAAAGAATAATATGGACATTCCTTTCTGGATAAATAAGTAATCCCGGAGTACCAGGATTGAACATTTTTTTGAAAACCACTATAACAAACTTAATGAAACTATAGCAGTGGTTATTTTGATCTAGTATCTTTATTTTATTCAAAAAAAATGTAAATAAAAAATTATAATGAAAAATCACAACGAGTTTTAACTATATTTTTAGCAATCTCAGGAATTTCGAACGATTCCGGGATACGGGATTCTGAAAAGCATGTCCGTATTATACTTTCGCGGGAATAAAAGTGAAGTTTAGGTATTTTACCGCCCGATCACTGTTCATTAGTGTACACTACTACGTTTAAACCAACAATTTACAAACGTAAAAGGAATCTTCCGAAACGTTAGTAGAAACATCACTTCTATGAGATCATCATATCGGTATCGCAATAACAATTGTCCGCCAACATTGGGCCCGACCGGCGGCCGTGCCATACTTCGATTAGACCAGCATTCGTCCCAATTGACGCCCATTTCCTACGATATGCACAATTTGAAAATGTGCGTCATTCGTGTCACAATTGTGCATGGTCTGCTCACATGAACTAATCATTGGCAATATTGTCTGTGATTGAATCCTTCATATATTTGTCGCGACTGTTCGGACTATTTTAGGCCAAGTTCTGAGAACAATGCAAGCTAACTCGCACTCCTAGACGTCATTCTGCAACTACAAAATGACAACTTGAGCAATGAGTGCGCTTCAAAGCGCTTGAAGGCGGATTAGAAACTAGAGGATGTAGTCAGTACTCCATACACGGTTCCTACCGAACGTTCGATATTTTTTCTAGAGATAGCGTTAAGTCATAAGCAGAGATGGGAATAGGTAGACTATATTTACCTAATGTTCGTGGAAGTAAGTAGCATAGAGTTGATAAAACCTTCTGTTAAATCCCGGAATCATAAATGGAATCATGACAATTAAAACCCGGGATTATAAAAACAGTAACTGGACTTATAGTATAGATACAAATTATTGATTTGAAGAATCAAAAGAAGAAACAATTGTGCGAAAACAAAGCTATTTAATTTAACAGTTTTAGTTGGTACGGAACTCTAAAACATAATAAGATTTGCTGGTAGAAAACTCATTTTTGAGTTAAGCTCGCCTTTGTACATTAACTATTTAGATCACTGTGAATTAATATAAGCTGTTATGGTGTACAATAAAGAATTAAAGAAAGATTCTTCAATATAATTTTTTGGTTAAAATATATTCAAAGCGCAATAAGTAATTTGCAATTTCTTAAATCCCGGGATGCAATCGTCATGTTTATGATTCCGGGATTTTAGAGGAGGTATTATCAACTCTATGTTAATTACTTCCACGAACATTAGGTAAATATAGTCTACCTATTCCGATCATTGGTCATAAGTCATTTATTTCTTAACAATATACATTGTGCAGATGAGTGGGACAGCAAGCCTGCTTGATACACATAAATCTTTGTTGAATTTGGACATCAAGAAAATTCTACCAGTTCTATCTTCAAACCGTATGATTTGGGGGAAGACGTATTTCCAACTGATATAAGTTAGTGACAGATCTATCAACTACGATGTAAAATCATCATCTACATCGCAGTAACTCATGTCTTAATTGACCCTTCGCACTTGCTCATGATTACATTCCAGTGATAACTTCGTGTGCTGATGATCTGGTGAGTATACGTTATTTGGTTCCTTTATTAGTACATATTATACCGTCTCTATTAAACAATTTATCTTTACCTTAAATCATAGTTACAATAATATACACGAAGGGTTTGTGTTTTTAATGTTGGTAATTAGAAAAAAGTTGTTTACCAAGAAAATAGTGATAAATGGGAACCATAACGGTAAATAAAATTGTGGATCAAACTTTTTTACAAAAAAAATAGTAACCGACTTCCGAATAAAAAAAACTACAAAGTATAAAATAACTTTAATTTCGGAAGTCGGTGTTTTGCTTGTTTCTTCGTATTTTAAGATTTTTCACATTTTAATGGCACCCCACCTAACAACACCACTGGAAAGTCACAGGAAAGCGTTTTGCTTTTACTTGGATCATACATTTTCTATTTCCTCCAGCTATTTGATTTAAAAACCAAAGTACTAACCGAGTAACCGATTCTGATTAAATTTCAATGGGACCAATCGGAACGTATATCCTTTCACATCAAAAGATTTTTTAAACCGGTTCATAAATGACAAAGTAATGGGGTAACAAAAAACAACATACAACCGAATTGAGAACCTCTTCTCTTCCTTCTTTTGAAATCGGTTAAAAACTAACCACGACTGTAAATAAGAAACGTGAAAATATAGGTACTACCGATTGTATTGAAATCTCACACGTTCTACGTTCATAGTGTAAACAAACATGATTGGTTAATGACATATTAACACAACAAATAATATGTTTAATGACTTTCCAGGCCGGGAAGAGACCGGTAAGAGTCTACGACCACAATAGACCTTTAACGAAAGGATTAGGTGCGGTGTAGGATTGTGTTAATGAGACCCCTTTGAGACTCTCTTCGCGGACCGACGGAAATCATTTATTTAACCGTAAACAATTGACATTTACATTTTTTTTTTATTTATAACGTTCCACGAATTTGTTTTGAAGCCTTCGCCTACGCTTAAGCTTAAGAAACTGGTCACGAACCATCACAGCCAGTTCAAACTACCGTACAGTCGTGTAGGATGCCTATTTATGTACTGAACTATTTAAAACAAGATGAGTGGCGGTTACGAAGTGATAGATTGCGTATTTCTGGTAGCTAATTTAGATTTAGCGCTAACAAAGAGACGGTTATACAGAACTTTCTTTGAGAATGAGGTCTACCCTCCAAGTACCTACATCGTTTGAGTATGAAGCAACAAAGTATCGGTCAATTTCTATGAAAAGCACTCGCACACCATGCGGCGTGTATCACTATAATCAATAGAAGCAGACCGGGGCACGGCGCCTGCCGTCAATCAAACTGACTGACATCATATCATTCCTGGGTTCCTTAATAAAACATCTGCCGAGTAAACTTCTCGGATTCAAAGCGGATGATAGTGTTAGTACAAGTTTATTTATATTTTGGAAAAACATGACTGAACAAAATTTATCCTGATTCATTTGATGCCAGAATATTTTAAACATAGAAATTGGAACATAAAGTACAAAGTAACCCACATGTACAAATCGAATGTTGTTTTAAAGAACGGAGTCAGTGTAGCTGAGGGTGTAAAAAATTTATGAACACATAAAGCAGCCTAAACGCTAATAACCAGAACAATAAAAGCCATTGAAGAACTACACAATCCAAGAAACAGGAAACCATAATTGGAGAGAAATACCGATTTATAGGCACGGAGTCCAGCTACAGGCTTCGAATGAGAAAAAAGAAGGAAACACAGTTTTCGAACAATACGAGTGCGTGTTAGACCCTGCTCTGGGGAAAGGTTCAAACCAAATCATTTTAGTCGGACCACAAGAAATATCACACGTCGTAAATGGAGATGAGACGGTATTATTTACGAGTGGGCTCTCAGACGGGATATGGCGCACAATGCGCTTTTGAAGAGGGCTCTAACGAAGTAACCTGGACGTCAATCAAACTGTTGTATCACTGCGGACAAAGCCGCTCCGAATGGATAATTTCATTTGAGAGGAAATGTAAACGAAGCTGATGTGAGATGCAAGGAGTGTATATGCATTAGCTCTCTTAATCAGTGAGTATTCAAAGTTTAAAAAAAGAATACGGGTAATTTTAAACCTATTGTTAGCTTAGTATTTATTCAGTGTCTTCCTGTAAAATATTATATATATTTTTATATAATAATATTATTTATTAAAAATAATATATATTTTATTTTGAAGTTGTTGATCCACATGAAAAACTAAGAAACTCAACAAGAACATGCCCAGAAAATCGCAGTCTTACCGAGAAAATTTTAATTTGAGACCAATAAAACTCAGTTCTTTGAAGAAACGTTCAAAGATAAAGATCATTTAAGTGATCGTTAAATAACTGTCAGACACGTTTAAAATAGAACGACAGACTTTATTTCCGGTGCTGATAATAGTAAAAGCTTGTTTAGTAGCAGCCAATGAAAACGATTCTGTCCAAATATTTGAATTTCCAATTCCGTGGAAGAAACGCTCATTACCATAAAGTTTCCGAGATATAGTATTTCTGTATTAATTTGCAATTACAATAGCGAAGGTATTTCCGGCCGTAGACGTATCTAATTCCATGGCGCCTCTTTAATTACCAAAGCTTTTATCTTTTTGCATAATGAATGGCTTTGCCCAAAAAAGCGCGGGTTATGCTATAAATGGCAAAAAAAAGCTATAACTTTGATAGCGCCGACGGATGACTAGACCAAAAGACATTAGCAGAATTGCCAATGTTTATGATTGTACTCATAAAATTTAATTAATTAAAATAAATCTTATAAATTATGCGTTTTATTAAGATTATTAGAGATTTATGTTAGTAAATTATTGTTTTTAGATCATGACTATTCCTGTACTGTGTGAATTGTATCGGAAATATCGTGTTATTACTGTGATTTCAACTCATTGAGTTATTAAACGATTCTAAAACCGGATTAGTATTCAAAATACGAGTCTAAAAAATTAGTCTTTAATTACAAACCGTCAATAATCTCTGAGAAATATTTAAGTTTTATTAGGAACCTGTGAATAACAGTTAAGAAATGTTTTACAAATGGCTCTTCATCATCACCAGAGTTCGGAATAGGTAGACTATATTTACCTAATGTTTGTGGAAGTAAGTAACATAGAGTTGATAATACCTCCTCTAAAATCCCGGAATCATAAACATGACGATTGTATCCCGGGATTTAAGAAATTGCAAATTACTTATTGCGCTTTGAATACATTTGAACAAAATTATTATATTGAAGAATCTTATTATTTTTTAGAGTTCCGTAGGTACCTACTAAAACTGTTAAATTAAATAGCTTTGTTTTCGCACAACTCTTTCTTCTTTTGACTCTTCAAATCAATAATTTCTATCTATACTCAAAGTCCAGTTCATGTTGTTATAATCCCGGGTTTTAACTGTCATTTATGATTCCGGGATTTTACAGGAGGTATTATCAACTCTATGTTACTTACTTCCACGAACATTAGGTTAATATAGTCTACCTATTCCGATTTCTGATCATCACATTTTGTTACCTACGGAAACCTTCGTCATTTTAATGCAACACCTAATGGCAATCACAATTAGGATGAGCCCGCCTCAACCGTCAGCCATTATTCATTGGAAAAAAAACATATATTTATCCCATTTGAAGCTGTATATTTGTGTAAAAACACGTATTCTTAGGGCGAATATGATTTATATGTTAACGATTTTATATTTGCTGTAAGACATTTTTAAAATAGACCCTGAGGTTGTAGTCACAAGGGTGTCAGTGAGAATTTAATGTGTTTAGTCGAAGATCGACGCAGGCGCCGGGGAGCCGCGTTTTTTCATGTAGAGATTTTATTTTATTATCCGAGGTCGGATAGGAATACCGATTGGTTGATGAGCACCGCAGGTACGGGTGCAGACGGACGCCGATCATATTACGAAATGTATATATCAATGTGCAATGGTATGATATCACTCTTGCGTAAATAACATGAAGTTAAATCCTACTACTATTATAAAGGCGAAAGTTTGTAAGTATGGATGTATGTATGGATGTTTGTTACTCTTTCACGTAAAAACTACTGAATGGATTTTGATGAAATTTGGCACAGAGGTAGATTATAGTCTGGAATAACACATAGGATACTTTTTATCCCGGGAATATGTTCCCTTAGGATAGTTTTCGACAATCACGCGGGCGGAGCTGCGGGCGGCAACTAGTAATATAATATGTTACTTTTGGGAACTGATTTCCCCTTCTAAATACTTTCGTTAGTAAGTATAGGACTTTCGGTTACAAAATAATTCGATATAGACAAGGCAAGCAATTCGGCCCACGTATTTGGTAGACAAAGTTTACGTTACTTACCCTGTGTTTACGATAACCGAACACGAGCAATGCAATTAATCCGTAATTAACGTTATTTGATTAAATATTTAATAAACTAGAGTATTACACTGTTTTTAGATAATGCAGGGGTCACGATTAAACCAAAGTGTTACTTGTACTATCAATTAGTGCATGGAAGGAACGTGTAGACTTTAATTAATACTGGTTTCTTAGAACTTTGATAAATGGACGTTTTTTCGTAGGCCCTATGATATCTCATCACGCTATAGAATAGTGTAAAGATTTAAGGCGTCAAGACTCCAGATGCTTTTGGTCTGTTAATCGTTTGAAATCACGCTACCATAAACAATTTTAATTACAAAACTATTTTCATTTTAATTGGTGCATTTTTTCCGCATTGCTACACCAACTTAACAAGATTATCGAGAATAGTGTATGAAAATAAATGTAGATCCAATAATAAATTCTAAACTTGTGCCGAAGCTAAAGATGCACCAAAGTAAATCTCCTTATAAATATGAATGCGTATAGTGAGAAGCGCTGGGAGCTTGGCAGGTATACAGCAGTGCATTTAGATAATAACAGGGTACGTGGCTCGGCCGCCGCGCCCGCGTGCCGGTAGCAATTAGCGTTTAGACCCATACAATTATTGCTACAAATCGATGTAATTGAACATGGGAACAAAAAATACAACGACCATTTCTAGCGATTCAACTTGAGACTGTATTTATGAATGGAAGTTAGATTTATGAATGTGCGCATTCGACTGAACCAAGTTATTGCTGAAAAATTTGTTAAAAACACTTGATGAGCGAGCATTCGTTAATTTTAATTAAGAAAAATGAAACAGGTGATTTTAAAGGGATGCCACAAAAGATTTAATCAAGGGCACACATAATCGATTATGAAGGCGCGACAACGAAAATTAAACGACACTTTTAGGTGGACAAAACATGAACGCTATAAATCGGCGTTCCCGACACAAAAACACGGCCAAAAAGAGTTAAGCGTTCGGGAGATCGTCGAATACAGATTACCGGGCGCAGGTGTTAAATAAAAATAATAAAATTCGACGTGGACCATGTTAAAAAGACGAGTGGAAGCGGCCGCGCGGCGCCGAACGAGGCGTAATTTCGTTCGCAACGCCCGGCCAACAAAAAACGACGTGTACCATCGAGTTAACCACGAGCCCTGCACATCGCCAATATTCGCCATTCAGAGTGAATCCGCACGCTTCGCCGGCGTCTACTTTAATGCCTTATAAGCGCGGTCGTAACTCCCACGCGCCTTTGAAGGCAGAAGACCCTTATAAGAGCAGATACGATTTAAAACAACCTGTGACAAAAAACGAAATAGAATCCTTAGTTCGAATAGGTGTTGATAATAAAAAAAATCTCAGTACATTCAACTTCAGAATTCGGCTCTAGATTACCGAGGAAAATGGAAGGGCAATCAAGTCGCATTAAACATTTACAGGCTCGACTGACAAATTGACCACTTCCGAGAAGTAAATTCGACGTGAGAGGTAATGCGGAGTTAATAAAATGGTCGACGCAGTGCGCGCGCAAACTGCAATTAGGGGAAGCAATTCCTCTTCGCACGTACGAACAAATTGCAGGCAGCAGGGCTGGCCTCGCACCGCAAGAACTGCAGATAGCTCACACAGAGCAATGCCAGTAAAGTGACGCTTGAGAGATACCCCTCCGGCTTTCTTGCATCACTAATCGTAATCACACACGATCCACATTCACGTAATGCTGCGGGAATACAGAAATGCCATCAACTACTCCATTTTGTAGTGGCAAAAGAAATGTAACTACATCCCAATGATTGAAGGCGTCATTATTAAGAAGAGTTTGATACCATTTGTGCGTCGCCATGCCACAACAAAAACTATTGAGTACGTACCTACAGCAATCAACTTGACAAAAAAAATTAACCGCACAAATTCTTAAGAAAACATTTAAATGGCCTCAAGCCCGATTTGTAAACGGAAAGAGGTCATTAAGTAGAGCTTAACGTTTCGAAAGGAATCCATGGGGTAGTATCCGAAATAAATACCGTCAAATGTGTCAGTATTATTGGACGTTAAGCCCAAGTTTAATTAAGGGCATGGGACAGGATGAATAAATAACAGGATTATCGTACCATCGCACATGTGATCCGAACATCCTTCAACGAGACAAGATTTACGGTTTGTTTTCAGTTATGTAAGACTTTCGTAGGCGTACGGCAGGATTACCTACGACTTACGAATGGCGGACAGCTAACTAATACAAAGGATACTCCGGACTGAAACTGTAACAAGCCTGTTACAAGAGTCTGCACAGAATCAATGCAAAATGGTATTCCAAGAGAAACATTACACGCATTAGTGGAAAGATACAAGTCAGACGCAATTACATAAGCAATCAATTATATTCTCGACTAGTTACCGCAACTTAATATATTATCATCTAATCCAATTGCATATAATAAGTTAGCGCGTGAAGTGGTCGCTCGTGTAACTCGATATTTTGATACTAGTCGGATAATCTTTTTAACTAACGATAATAATGCTGTGGCAAGGAGAACGGTGCTCACATTACATTCGACCGTATTATCGCCGCATCTCGTTGATATTTAATTCTCCAGCGAGGAGTGCAACGCCTACATTATCCGTCCCTGATTTAAATGCATCGATAGCAGCTTGAAAATACTACTTTGAATGTACGCTACACATGTTATGAAAGGAAACAGATTCTACAACTGAACTCGGAACCAGCAGGCGGCACTCATTACGTGTCACAAGTATTTCTACTTCAACAGATTGGGAAAACCAGAGATCGGAATAGGTAGACTATATTTACCTAATGTTTGTGGAAGTAAGTAACATAGAGTTGATAATACCTACCTCCTGTAAACCCGGGATTATAAAACCATGAACTGGGCTTTGAGTATAGTTACAAATTATTGATTTGAAGAATCAAAAGAAAAAGTTGTGCGAAAACAAAGCTATTTAATTTAACAGTTTTAGTAGGTACGGAAATCTAAAAAATAATAAGATTCTTCAACAGAATATTTTTTTTTTCATATGTATTCAAAGCACAATAAATAATTTGCAATTTCTTAAACCCCGGGATACAATCGTCATGTTTATGATTTTAGAGGAGGTATTATCAACTCTATGTTACTTACTTTAACGAAAATTAGGTAAATATAGTCTACCTATTCCGATCTCTGGAGATAACATAGTCCTTTAGATTAACAGTTCTGTTTTGTTTTACAGGTAAATAAAGTTTAATATCTCGTGCTCAACACTTCAAAGAACATTCCAGCTCGCGCTGTCAAACATTGTCTCGAAATAGTCGAAGTAGACTAAACTGTCGAACAAGGCGTCCACCGAGTTGAAAGTGTTACCAGTAAGGAAATACATCGGAATGCGATACATTGCTATAATCCAAACAGCGCTTGTTGTTAAACAAATAGCTCATTTTAGAGGGGTAACGCCCTAGATTGTAAACTGTGTTATACTTACAACAATACGTTCTTAGTATTTTCCGTCCGGGTCAGCGACTTGTAAACAAACGTGTGCGTGGATTTGTACAGAAATAATATGTTCCAAACTCGTGAGAAATCCGTGACGTGCGATGAGATTAATATGGAAACTTGCTGCATTTTTGTCCTCCAACCATATTTTTTCGCTTCAACGACCGAGCAATGACACTGTAAAATCTTCCAACGTCTTCAAGTTTATCTTGAGATCAAAACCCGAACCTTAACATAATGGTCTATCCATTATGTTAAGGTTTAACTAATACTACTAAGTAAAAGATGTGACGATAACGGTGAGCATTTTAAAACTATAAATGAATTTCCAAGTGGTAGATTTGAATTATTAGATAGGATAGAGTCACAATCCGGGCTGGCTCTTACAGCCAACAATACCAATGATTTCCTATTGATACACGGATCAAGCAATCGAGCCATCGCTCCGTGCTCTTACATCAATTCATTTTGCTTAATGCTCTCTCGAGCCACGAAAAAAGCGGTGACAGAGCACAAGAGCCGGTGCAACAAAGAAAAGGAACAGTGTGGTAGAGGTATTCTTAACGGTATAGATAAAAAAAACTTCCTTCACAAAACTCAACCAATAATACGCATATTTAATTAACATAACACGATCATTGCGATACCTAATTATAAAATAATATCACAGCAAGCATCTTGATTTGCAATGATAAAGTCACATTAAAGGCAATTGTCATGATTACCGGTGAAGTAATGCTGCAAGGTCGTTTTCAATCGTTCATATTATAGATTACAAAGCACTGATACTATACTAAATCAGTTTTTGGAAATTCACGTTTACAAACATCAATGAAATTATTCGGCTTTTAAACCAATTTCAAAAATGGGAATTTTTAATTAATTCATCTTATCTTCATTCGACTGCCTGTAGGTAACCTGCTATTATGCTCTGTACATCTATGCAGCCAAAACTCGTTGCGTTAGTATCGTGTCCCCTCTACCTACTTGGTCTCCGCCTTATTTAAACTCTGTCCCTATCCGAATTTATCCGAAACTTTTATATCGGATTTGGTTTACGGATAGATTTTTATTTCGGGTATCCGATAGTATCGGTTACGTTTCTCTCTGATTTAGACCATTCCGGCTAAATAGACCATGGAATTCTTTCCCTTGCCTCATTATTCTCTCACTTGCACCGCTCTTTTCGGAGCTTACCTTTTCTTGGTGTAAAAATACGAGTAAATCGTTCTTATGATGACCACTTGGAAGGGAATCGGTTTAATACGTGATCGCATCAAGGCGAGTTTCCGATTCGTCACGCCGCATCAGGACATTAAGATGAACGATATTACATTTCTGTACAGCTACAAATGTTTTATGTTTTGCTAGTGTCAGGCAATAATCTATTCAATTTCAGTTTTTGTCCCAGTTCATATTCACCTCTTTAATTTTTATTTAATCGGTTTGTATTTTTTGCGGGTCAGATCAATCTATCGGTCAAAAGTTACGAGTTAATGGTCCATATTGTGTGTAATCAGAATAGAAAACATAGAACAATCAGATTGAGTCCTCTTTTCGAAAATAGCCTAAAGGATCCGTAGGTAGCTAGGTGGAAAACTCAATCATTGAGTGCTGTTGATTTATTCTTGATGAAATACTAGAGATACTCTTGAGACAATGCGTTGTTTTATATAATAATACGTAAGTACATACTTGATTATTTTAAACATTACAGACTTCAGGAAGCGTTTGTGATATATTACCTACATGAAAGAAAATTCTATTACATAATGCACAATGTCATTCTAGGATATCATTGGACTTACGCCTTCTAACAGACTTGGAAGATGTTTGAACACCCATAATAATATTGTACAATCGTCATTACAAGTCTTGAATGCAACAATCGAGGCATCATGACGCGATTGGGCGGGAAATTCCGTCATTGTCGTCTACGAAAGAATTGAAAGAAAGAAAAAAAAGTTCTTATTATTATTAATGTATGGTACAAGTAGAAATATCTACAAACGAATGAGCAAAAAATTATGAATTATAAGTCTGTAAGCCTTAATAAGAATTTTTTAGGAAAATATAATGCATTATTTTTATTTAGTAATGCTACAAGTGGGTTGCCAAAAGAAATTTATAAGTAATCATCACAGGCATCGTAATGAGGTGAATAGTTGCAGTAATTACAAGTTGCAACCCTGAGCCGAGGATAACTACCTACCTAGTTTTACAGATTTAATATAAATTACGGCACAATTCTCAATACGTAGAATTATACTTAACTTGATATTGACTTAAAACATGGGTGTTATGGGTGAAATTACGAATAGATAACACCCTAGCTGCATTTTTATGCGCTTCTTAAATCGTTATTTTAAGATAATTGACAGGAAAATAATACACGCTGTGCTTGCTTTGCGCTATAAGAATATTAAAATTATCAAGTTACAGTATACAGAATGTTTTATTTACCTATTTTATGTATAGAATTTACATCAAAGTTTTATTAGAATATGAAACTACACCATTTTTTCTGTCAACTACTTCAGTTGACAGAAAGTTCACTTCAAAACTTCCAATGTAGCTAGTATCCAAAATGTTGACACATAGAAGGTACTTCCTAGATTTTCGCCTTTTGGCTACATCTCCGGTACAGAAGACGAAGGCCTTCTATATCGGCAAACCAGTTAAGCAGGGCAATGGTCGAATGGTGGCCAAGGACTTGATGAAGTACTGGTCCTCCGCAATGGGGGCAACGGCACATTGTTGCCGTTTCGGGTAGAACCTGGTTGAGGTACTTGAATGTAGGGATGGGCACAAGAAAAGAGAGGCCTACGCCGAGTATCCTAGTGGGTGTCAGGGTTTGAGTCACAAGAAACGGCTATTTATTTTATTGTTCCATTCAGAATTTGTGGATGTTTTTCGTAACTGTGATCAACAAGTTAACGTTTAGAATGTAGTTGAAACTTTCCAGTTTCTGTAGCGCATCAACGATGTATACACAGAAACGAATTGACGGCTTCCAAGCAGTAATTCGCAAAAAAGTCGCATCACTGATGCGTAGAACGCGGGTCATTGGCGATAGCATCCTGAAAACAGTGATGGAGGGTCCTTACTCCCCTTTTCTGAGGCACATGTGGAGGGAATGATCAGATATCTTATTTCTTGCTTTATCGCTCTCTATCCTACCTCAGACACCTATGTACTTCATTGTTTGCTTTGTATCCTTGTTGGACTACTAACACTAGTTACTATAAGGTATTCTACTAACAAAATGGACTACAATGTTGACCGATAAAAATAAATAAATTAGGAACAGTCTGGAGATTTCCTTAAGGATTAAGATTGAAATTATATTCGAAGTTATGAAGGTTTATACGCTGCACAAGGGGAAAAGCATTCCCAAGTTCAATGAGCTTAAAGCAACAATAGTCTCGTCAGTTTGACGAGCGCGCTGCTAGCGCCATTGTCACGAGGTGTCGGGTACCGAATCTCGACGGGGGAAAAACGTAAAAGAAAAAACCTTCATCTCCAGTTAGGGCTGCCAACATAAGGATGCCATTACATTAACTGATCTTATAGAAGCCGAATAAAGATTCCCGATATAACTGTGAGCATGTATAAAATTGAATTTCTCATATGTAACATGATAAGCATCCGTTGTACGCGTACTTATATGTTAAACTTTTTCTTATATTTACTAACCTTATCAGACCGGGTCTCCAAAAAAACATGCATACTTATTTTAATTAAACATGGCGTCACATACCAAAATTAATTAGAATGGGAACACAGTACAGAAAAGCCAACGTTAATCATTATTCATAGGGCTAGAGTTAACAGCTTAAATTGAACTTTGACACCATTATAATAAATTTTTGTGAGTCACAGAGCAAAATAACTTTCCATTCATTTGGTGGTCCACAAAAACGTGACAATTTGTTGGAATATTTTAAGGAAAACCACAGATCTAAACTATTAAGGAGCATGCTATGAGCATTTTATTATTCACAGCATTATTTAATTAACATGTATGATGATAACTTCTAATGACAATGCTCTTGAGGCAGCCCTATGTGTAGCTGGGGCTATTGTTATTACAAAATGACCCATCTCAATGTCGGACGGTTCTTGGAACCGAGTTCTTCGCGGTTGAAATTATGTATAACGTAAGCGCCTTTGAGCATTTTATAAAGGCTTATTTCTGACACCTCGGATGAAACATGGCGCATAACGAATGCGTACGCGCATCGACGGGATGAGCCTATAAAGGTGAGCCTCACAGAATGGGATTCCAAATTGGTTACAACGATTTATATACGGATATTAACTTAAATGGTTTACGTACGTATCTAATTTATATGTATGTGATTTTTGAGAATTATTTTCGAGGTGCGAGAAATGATTTTATATTTAAGCATAATATGTTTTTTTTCGTTGATATTATTACTATGATATGAGAAGTTTTATGCGTACTCAATGTAATTATTTCGATTGCTGCTTCGCACTTCGGCTGAAATTCGTACCTCTCGCAAATTTCACTTAGGCTTAAAATATTTCGAAGTTCTGTTCTAATCTGTAAAGATGATTCTAATCTGTAATCGAACTACACGAAATAGTAACTGTTTCGTGTAGTTCGATTCTTTTCACGTTAATTCAAATAACCATCTGGAAATTTCGGTAGCTACTACTCCATTTTAAGATCATTATGGAAATTCAACGGCTATTTTATCACTAAAATTAAGTAAGCTTAGCACAGAAATACCGTTTTTATCATTTCAATACAATTAACATTACCTACATTTAGTTTGGTCGAAAATTTCCATAATTTGAAGCATTAAGTTAGTGGAATAATCATTGTAAGAGGTGCCCCAATCAGGGCAGAGGCTAAGCCGTTTTATGGAGCTTGGCGCCTCGGAGTAAATTGGTAAGCAATTAATTAAATCAGTTTAATCGATTCCATGTCTATAAATCCGACATGTTGTTAGTGCCTTAAACATTATCTAGGTTTCTCTACAATGTCTATCTGCATGAGATTTCTAACAAATCGGCGCCTTAGACAGTATTTTTATTAACCTTTTGAACGCCAGAACATAAACGCATCGGCTCGCCCCCGACGCCAAGCCACAAATTTACCGTACTTTTTGTCACGTATTTGTGACGTTTGGCGTACAGGGCACGCGCTTGCTTGTCACCTATACTTGACAGTGGCGTTCAAAAGGTTAAAGAGCGTGGAAAAGCAGACGTAACGTGCAGATGCAAACTCGGCACTCACTGTGTGATACCAGCAAAAGATTTGCGGTTTTATACCACGAGCTTTTGGAAAACAACGTATTTTACTTCATCAACTTCTCGCGTTATACTCTTCTCTACTTTGATTTTAGGATTACTTTGCGGCATTATTCTAACGACAAAATGCTATCCGCCATATCTTGAGAGATTCATTGAATATGATTGCTAGTATGATGCAAAGCGTTTGTCCGATTCCCCAGTAACAGGCTTTTCTTTGAAAACAAGATTTTCAGTGACTGCTATGTGTTTATCGCTGGCAGTAACTGTGTGGGCATAATCTGTCTAGGATACAACAGTATTTGTCTCCATAACTTGAAAGTAGACTATTTTGACTGGACCCAATAATAGAGCCTTTGGGTATGCCATGGATTTACGGTTTACCATAGATCAAATTAATGTAAGTATCTTGTTGTACATGTTTGATGAGAGAAACAATTTCGATCACTTTTTTCGTAATGCTTTCTAAATGGTCAGTCGATGATGACCAGTGATAGGATAATCGGGCGCTAATATACCTAAACTTCACTTTTATTCCCACGAAAGCATAATACGGACAATGGACATACATGCTTTTCAGAATCCCGGAATCCTTCGAAATTCCTGAGATTGCTAAAAATGCCCGCATACAATATATAGTAACTCGTCGTGAACTCTCATTGTATTTTTTTATAGATATTCCATTTGTTTCGAATAAAAATAAAAATACTAAATCAAATAACCACTGCTATAATTTCATTAAGTTTGTTATAGTTGTTTTTACAAAATTGTTCAATACCAGGAACCAGGGATTACTTTTTTATTTAGAAAGGAATGTCCATATTATTCTTTCACGGGAAGAAGTTTAGGTACATATAAGCGACCGATTATCCGATCACTGATGATGCACTGACTTTCTACACCAAAATTTCGTGCTATACTGTGTCGAAAGCCTTTTAAGCGAGTCTCGATATTTTGGCATGATCCCATCTCATTACGATTATTGGCTTTTCCTTTTCTTCGATACGATACGACTGGTAGTTACGTCTTTATTGCCGTTATATTGTAAAATCATGAAGTTTATAAAAAACAGATCTTTAAGGAGTTCACTATTCAGTGTTTTACACGACAAGGAATTTAAACGGTTCAAGTGATTAGGCGATAAGTAACAGAAAAAACCGGCCAAGTGCGAGTCGGACTCGTGCACAAAGGGTTTCGTACCATTATCTATAAAAACGGCAAAAAGATCATGTCTGTTGTATGGGAGCCCCATTAAATATTTATTTTATTCTGTTTTTTAGTATTTGTATAGCGGCAACAGAAATACATAGAATAATATTGTAATTCCAAGTATTGAGTACATCATCTGTGAAAATTTCAACTGTCTAACTATCACGGTTCATGAGATACAGCCTAGTGACAGACGGACAGACAGACGGACGGACAGCGGAGTCTTAGTAATAGGGTCCCGTTTTACCCTTTGGGTGCGGAACCCTAAAAAGTATACACTCCTGTGTACATTTTTCCTGAAAATAGATAGACTTACGAAAACGTTCCAGCAGCCTCCAAAAATCCAAAAACAAATAGGATACGTTCAAGCCAAGCTTTTCTTCCATAAATTGATACATCTACTCTACTTCATTCAAATTTCTTAGTATTTGAACCGGTAGTGGCATCTGTCGAGAACTATTTGAACTCTTAAAAGAAAATTTTACGCTAAAAGAAATATGTAAGTTACTTTTAAAAAAGGGACACAAGGTTCTTCAGTGAGGAACATTTACATACAGGAACTTAAATGATTAATATTATCGACAAACAAAATATGTAATTAAGTCTCCTTGCTGAGCTGAGAAACTATAAAGTTTACATGAGACACTTGAGAAGCATTTCATTATGCCCAACAATAGGTCTACGACACGAGCTTTACCACATTGTAAAGAGATATAGAGTTAAGCTCATTCGCAAAGTTTTTTATGAATAAAAACATTTCTCTGAGTCGAGTCAAGAAGTCAACCCAGTTCATCCATCCATCATAAACATCTGACTTCGTAACACCGCTAGTCAACTCATTCTTCATATCGAGACTATAACTCATAAGTTTTTAAGTGTAAAATCATTGAAATGATTGATTAACTTACCCATTTTCTGAAGAATTCACTCAAAATTCACTTCCAATAACTTTAAACACTGAAAAACATCACTACAAACACTACACGTCGGCAGCCATTTTGCTTTTTCGAACAAATTATTACCAGGAAAAATAAAAAGATTTTCGGATACACATTCCGTTATATAGCACTCGCATTTTTCTCACTCAAATAAATAGCTTTTCGATTTTTAAAAAACTGAGATGACTAATAATTATTGCAAGATTCCAGGACATACATATATACAAGTGAAGTATGCTATAAAAGCTTAATAAGAATAGTTTATAACCATTCCAAAGAGAGTAAAACAGCTGAGTGCCAAATAAAATCTTCGATAAAAGTCCTACTTCTTATATAGAATCAGGCTGATATTCCACACAATTTTTATAAACTTTTGCTAGATTTTAACAATAAAAAGTACTTTTCCGGAAATATAAGTTGATAAAATAAAACTTTGAAGTGGGCTAAATAAGTTATCTGTGGAATCTGCAAATGTTGCCATAAACACGATTGTTTTTCTTTTCCTATCACCAGCTGTCAAATAGGTTGGGATTTGTGTGTTACGAAAATTATTTAATAAAATCTATCTCAATCTCATGATAATTCCAAGATATTTGAAATAAACCAAGTGATTTGAATAGTGGGAGGCGTGTTACTTATAATTTATTTCATATTTCAGCTCCAAAATGGTGCAGCGGCTAACGTTTAGACGACGTTTGTCGTACAATACTAAATCAAACCAAAGGAGAATGTGAGTATTTGAACAAATATTTCTTTATGAATAGTTTGAATTAGCTAATTAAATTATCTTAACCCTACTAGTAAAGTATTAAACAATCACTTGTACTATCATCGTATTTACAAGTTAACCTCAAAGTTGCACCGAAGTGGTGTCGGACAACACTTGTCTCTTAGTTCAGAATCATGAAATGCTTCTGTTTATAGTCGTGTTTTATGTATGAATAGTAGATGCTCGTTTTGATATCAATTAATATCTATCCTAAACACCCAAAACAATGTTTTTCAAGCTACTTAACAATAGTACAGCACTAAAACATCAAAATGTTTGTGATTCGTATTTTGTAAGTGGCTCTTCAAGACTACTGCTTTATATGAATAGGGAACTGCTACAAATGCCAATTATTGGATAATTCACAGTTCACAATCAAGTTCTGTCTTGGAACATCCTATTGCCCACATACTAAAGTACAGTCGGAGTTGCAATTTGCATATAATTCAACTTACTAACAGGTTTTATTAAAAAATAGAATTCAATAATTATTGGCCTGCTGTCTAGTTAGGATCAGTAAGTGTTCACAAAATAGATAGGTAAATGAAAGCAAATTGCAAGCGGTAGGGATGCAACTGCTGTGAGGGATACGAGGGGTGACATGCAACAGAATTGAATACGATATCAGTATGTAAGAAGTCGGAGAGCACATCTATTCCAAGTTGCCAGGCTACCACCAGGGTGATGCAACACCACTATGTGGTGTACAGCCCAGGCATATGCACATAACACTGGGAGTACTTCCATTGTGCATACAGCTAGGGAGTGCCATTCCCTGCCATAGTCTGTGTTTCCTGATAACAACAACTTGGTGATTTCCAGAATAGGTTACTCCTAGACATGCTCTCTTTTGTATAGTCTTGACCACATCATTCTTTTCTATCAATTAAGATTGTGGTCAAATGCAAGCTTATTAAAATTGTGTGATGGTATGGTAAGTGATGCAGAGGAATGAAAGCTATGTGGGAAATGATTTTTAATACAGATATAGATAAAGGGTTAAGAAACAATGCAATGGTTTTGGGGAAATGAAAATTAAGGGAGAAGAAAAAAAGTATGTAACTGTTGAGATGATCATGTAAACCTGCTATAATAATCTTTTTAACTCAAAGGTTGACTGGCAGAGAATACCTAGTCCGCCCATGTAGGTACATACAGTTTGAATAAATGATTGCAAATAGAGATTTATGGTCCTACCAAAAACAAAAAAGAAATTGGGGCTGGATTTACATGTTTATGGTTTAAACTGGATGTTTTCACTTATTTCTAGTTTTTGTTTTTTATTGTGTACATTGCAGTAAGAAAACTCAAGACTTGAACATAAAGCATCTCTAAAGCCAAATACTGGTAAAATTTCAGAGTAAGAACTCCTGGTGGTCGTCTGGTCTATCAGTACGTCAAGAAGCCCAAGAAGATCCCAAGGTGTGGCCAGTGCAAGAGCAAACTGCGTGGTATCCAGCCCGCCAGGCCCGCTGAGCGTTCCCGCCTTTGCTACCGCAAGAAGACCGTCAAGCGTGTGTATGGAGGTGTTCTGTGCCACAAGTGCGTCAAGCAGCGCATCGTCAGAGCTTTCCTCATTGAGGAGCAGAAGATCGTCAAGGTCCTCAAGGCACAGCAGGCGAGCGTGAAGAGCGGTGGCGGCGGCGGCAGCGCTCCCAGCGGCAAGAAAGCGGCGAAGTAAATGTTAAGCTAAAAATATAAAGGAAAAATCTAGTCTGTGGTTTCATTTCTACCAATTTTTAAAAAAAAATTAAAGCCATTGTGGTTGGACCATTACCATTTCATCTAAAGTTAGTGACAACTGCTGCGCCTTCGTAGTCTTTGTCCTATCGTAGATCTAGACTCGCATTCTAGAATCTACTCTCTCTAAATAGCTTAGCAATTTCGTTTTTTTTTTTAAGGATGGAAAACCATCAATTGGCTTCTTCCGCTCTAGGTGGTTTCACTGGAGCTGCAAAGAGCGAGGCTAGGTTATTGAAGTGATTCCATTGGTTCTTAACAAACATCTCTCGGTACGCATCCGCGCACATCTCTGGTGGAAACGCAACCTAAGGCTTTTTTTCCACTAAGAGATGTGCTATGCAACGTTGTTATGAATGCGTTTGAAATCCACCAATCATATACATTGGTCCACATAGCATAGCATAGCACTGGTAGAAACTAATTCAACTAAGCTACGTTTTTATTACGAAGGATGCGTACTATCGATGTTCTGTATGGTGTCGGACGTAGAATGGCACCATCCCATCACTTCCCGTGTGGGTGTCGTATGGGATGAGTAAGGGACTCGTCAGAGAATGAGCATCGTTCTCTGTGCATTGCAACAGCTACACTGCGATCGCACACCCGCCTGCCAAGCGTGTAGATTATGGGAAATCCACCCCCCCCCCCCCCTTTTTTGGGAGAGGCACATGTCCAGCAGTGGACGTCTTTCGGCATATGATAATGTGCTATCAATGGTCGCGAGTGGTGTAGCTATGTGCAGCAGTGTGCTCGAGCTGCGCATCTTCATAGCTGCATAGCACATCTCTCGTGGAAAGGCACCCTAATAGCGATCGAAATGACTCTCCAGCTAACTTCACGTCATTGGCCAGTCTTTATCTTGAAGCATTATTTTGTCAGTGCTGTCGGAATCCATCTATGTGAGTGCTTTTCTACTGAGGCGTAGTCAAACTTAGCGGTGCATTAATTAACTAATCGAAATGCTCGAAATCTCTGCTTTAGTGTGAACATACTAAGAAACAAGCGAGGCGACGTGAATCGATGCACCGTAAAAGAAATCGATCAACTCTGCGCAGCACCACTTCAATCCGCTCCACTTTATTGTTAATAGGTACTGACCGAGTGACCACTTTTGATGGCACTGCTCCGCTCAACCCCGCCCGGCTCTGTCCGTCAGCCGCAATGGAAACGCTCCCTAAACTCGAGGTTACCACTCCGACCCAAAATCTAGTCAATCATACCGCGAATGACCGAATTGTAGGTTCGAACTCGTTTAGGCGCTATATTTTGTTATTTAATCAATGATTGAGTCAACCAAAAAATTCTAAGACACCTGATGAAGCTACATCCGGAATAGGCTTCGCCATTAGGTAAAGTAGGGACAGTTAGTAAAGGCTATGCTAATAGACTGAAAATTGATGGGACATGGCTTCCTTGAGATCGTAATGTTCCAGAAGGAGGCTACCGAGCGGGGATCATGACCGTCGATCCCGCTCGGAGAAGAAGCAAGCATTTAACTAACACTTTAAAGCCAGGCTGTGGGAACATTGTAGATTGATTATGTTACGTAAACGAATGAATAGATACTAGCAGAGCCACTGCTCTTCAGAGGCTTTGCAACTCTGGCGCAGCGGCCCCGTTCTTACCACAAGGCAGTAGGCAGCGCTTTTTTTTTCCATTTAGGAATGATATCCAACCGTTCGTTGACTTTTTTTGTCACGGTCAGGTGTCACCCCTAAACAGGTTACGCAATGCAACCTGTCCGAACGTAGGGTGCAAACATTTTCGACCTCGCTTCGCTAGCACATTGCACAACTTACATTTTGCACTCTCTTTGTTCTCGAGAGTTTCTGTGTCATCATCTACCTAGCCTTTTCCCAATTATATTAGGGTCAGCTTCCAGTCAAACCGAATTCGGCTGAATACTAGTATGTTACGTTGAACGGCTGCAGACCCCCACAACCCATTAACTGGGTAACACGGTAAGACTCCTTGGTAAGATTTTCTGTGTAAGTCAAAAAAATTACTTCTATTTATATAAGTATGTGAATGATTCAAAGAAAAAAAAACAAAATATATAGTTCGCTTCGCTCGCTCTTGCATTCTACCCTCTCTTAGTTATTGAGTTTACCTACATCAGTCAACAAATTTAATTTTAAGTAGGTATGAATAATATACGAAAATCAAAACTTTCCGATGTGCGAAATTTTCGAGCTCGCTTCGATCGCTCTTACATTCATATCTGTCTCTTAGTCCTTGAGCTTTCAACAAAGTTACTTCGTCGAGCTCGCCTTAGCATACAAATTCCTCAACCAACCAGTCACTGGATACCGACCTCGGGGAGCTCTGCTTGACCTCGAAGATCGAACTGTGTGGATCATGATGTTATTATTTGGCCACGAACTTCTTCCACAGCTTCAATAGTGAAAGCATATTCCAGAGACAGGAATGCTTTCTTGTTTCAAGCTTATCGATCAGTATTTTATTTATTTTTTCATTCGCTTTATTTTGCCAGTAGGTGTCAAATTATTTTTGCAACTATCAACATTATAACTTTGGTTCTCTTACATCACGTCCATGAAATTCCAAATCGGTTATTTTGACTTTTATAATATTTTCAGCATATTGATGGCCTCTCTCTTTTGTTTTCATTATGAATGTTATTTCTATCTCTTTCGTCCACGAAAACAAAAGACACGGACAAGTCCAGACGAGTTAAATCCATTCAATGTCAAAATTGTCAAACCAAGGAAGGTTTGTTGTGTACGTCTGTATCTATTTATTCATATTGTGTAATATTTTTAAATTACCTGCTGTAACAGGGATATATTAAGTTATCAACATTAACTCTAAGAACTGTGATATAGATTTAATTTCTTTAAACACAATGTCGAACCCGTGGAAGAAAATTGCTGCACCTGCAGAAGTACAAGATTTATCGGACATCATGTCTGAAGAATTAGCACGAGGGCTCCAAGTTAAGGAGGAAATAAAGTTCGCTGATCAGCTATCCGACCATCATGTGAGCACGTCGAGCGACATAGCACCCGAACTATTGCATGAAATCGAAACTTCCAACGTCAAGGAGTATTGTGACTCAGATGCTATCATTGCCAAGGTGTTGCAAAACCAATTCGACAGAGAATATGACGATGAACTCAAAGTGGTGGAGAAGAAACGCAACGGAGACGCTAAAGTTTCGGTATCATACGATAACTACTTGAATGTGCCCAAGCATTTGATTTACGACTCAGATTCTGATGATGAAGATTTTGACAAGGGAAAAAAAGATTGGGATCGTTTCGAGACTAATGAAAAGGAGTTCGCAAGCCTGCCTAAACGAGGGTATGTGATGAAAGATGGAGAGATGGTCACTAAGCATGACAGTGTGATCAATGGCAGGAGGAATGCTTGTCGTGTGATGGCATTCCCTCCAGAGGTGTGCACTGGTGACGGAGCTGGGTTCGACATGAAACTATCCAATTCTGTGTTCAATCATCTGAAAGAGCAAACAAGACACCATCATTCCCGTAAACACAAAATGTTGGACCGTAAAGAAAGTCATGCCACAGCAGAGATGGGTCTTGATGAACCTACAAGGCTTATTTTGTTCAAACTCATTAATAATGAACTGTTGGAGGATATCAATGGAATCATTTCAACTGGCAAGGAATCCGTTGTGTTACATGCTAATGGGAATACCAAATATCCTGACTTAACCGTTCCTAAAGAATGTGCAATCAAAGTATTTAAGACTACTCTGAATGAGTTCAAAACTCGTGATAAGTATATTGAAGCGGATTACCGTTTCAAGGATCGCTTCTCAAAGCAGAACCCACGCAAAATTGTTCACATGTGGGCTGAGAAAGAGATGCATAATATGATCCGTATGAAGAAGATTGGGATGAATTGTCCTG
Source organism: Mamestra brassicae (assembly GCA_905163435.1). NCBI lineage: Eukaryota > Metazoa > Arthropoda > Insecta > Lepidoptera > Noctuidae > Mamestra > Mamestra brassicae. The sequence continues at coordinate 17,422,127 of LR991003.1, read as the reverse complement.
ATATGGTTTGTCTGAAGAAGCATATTTTGGTGATGTCTTTTATTGGGAAAGACAACAAGCCTGCACCTAAACTGAGGGATGTTATTTTGAAGCCTGAGAAGTGGCAGAGTGTATACAATGAGGTGGTGGAGTCTGTGCACAAGCTGTACAACACTGGACACATGATTCATGCGGACCTGTCGGAGTACAACATCCTGTGGTGGGAGAACAAGTGTTGGTTCATAGATGTGTCCCAGTCGGTGCAGCCCGACCATCCTAATGGTCTAGAGTTCTTGCTGAGAGATTGCCGCAACATTGCTAATGTAAGTAGTTTATCAGATAAGGAATAACTTCAGTAAACTAAGACTCATTGGACAAGTTAACAATAATATTATTAGTGTGAACTAATATTGTGCAATAATTTTTATAATGTAAACAACTCACAATCTCTACAAGGGTTTTCCTTAATAGTAATTTTATTTTCAGTTCTTTGAGAAGAAGGGTGTCATTGACATGAAATCTGGTGAAGACCTGTTCAAGTCAATCACTGGCTTTGATGAAATTGATGTGAACTTCCTTGAAGGTGTTCATACCACTTACAATTCATTGTTGTCTCGTTTTGAGATTGCTCCTGATGACAACAGGAATGTCAGCTATCCATTTGAATACTGCTGGCAGAAGTCTCATGAGGGGAAGCCCAAGAGTGACAAGAGTGCTGATGAAGACGATGAAGAAGAGGAGGATGAATTTGAGGAAATGTGGACTCATTCCATTCAGAGCAAGGCAGTCGACACTGCTGCTGACTTTGGCAACGAGGTCAGAGTAAAGGAGACCGGCTCCAGAGAGAAGGTGGTGCCAATGGACCACAAAGTCACTTTTGCTGAAGAACTAGAAGTTGTCATACCTAAGCTAGACAACACAAGTAGTACTGACAAAAAGTCTTAAACAATTATCTTAAAATAAATGTGTTCAGAAAGTTGCAAGTAAGCACAAGAAAAAAAAAGATTTTTATCTATGTATAAAAATACAAAAAAAAAAATGTAATGCATACATTTGTCTAATTTATGGCATAACATTATATAAACAACTATGCCTTTGAAGTTTTGGAGAAATAAAATTGAGTTTTAAAAAGACTATTTAATTTTTATTACTTATAACAATAAATATTTTAGTTTAATAAATTACAGTAACATGTATATTTTAAAATATCTAAAATGAGATACAAAACCAAAGACTACTAAAATTATCTATGTTACATAACATGATAGGTACACTTGTCTTGTTGGGAAATCTTCCATTTTGTAAAAAGAAGTGTTCATACTTCTTATCTTGCATTTACACAATTAGCTACCAAGATATTCTTATCAACTTACTAACTTTTGCCCCCTACTTCGTACGCGCATATTCCGTTGTTTCCCGTACCCACAGGAATTTCCCGTCCCGTACAGCCTATTACAACGTGTAACAAATTAAAGCGATACGTCGGGTACTCATCATTATGAACAACTTTTACCATGGGGAAAATCAGCTGTTCAGTACATCTTGTCGAGTTATGTGTTGATTGTAGAGATTTTATTTGATTTGATAGATTGTAGTTGATTTTTTACTCGCAATTTCAGTGTTGGTGCCATAGTAAAACTTGTTCATAATGATGAGTACAATGACCCCATTAAGGGGTATTGCGTTTATTCTGTTACATGTTGCATATAGCCTTCCTCATGAATGTGGCTAACATATAAAAAAAGATTTTTCCAGAGATTGGCGCATTCGAACAAACAAACAAACTCTTCAGCTTTATTATCTTAAGTATAAATTGAGATACCCAGTTACAGCTGTTCTAACCTCTCTCATCTGATATCAGTTTGTGCAGAAGCTCGACTTGCTGCAGAGTGAGGAACTGCTTGGTGTCAGCAGTCACACTGATCAGGGACTGTATGTCTCCCGTCGCGTGGCAGATGATGATGGACTGGAGTTTCAGACGCAGGTCTGTGCTCAGGGGAATTGCTGAAAGGAGAACCAAAATTAATAAGAATTGAAAACTGGCACCTTAGATTTTAGCAAATTTCTGTAATATTCATGCAAGGCACGTGAATGTTTCCAGGCCTAGGCGTCATAATCGTCGCGTTCATTTATCTGATTCGGAATGCGCCCTCATCCGGTTTTACGCATGCGCACGCTATGTTCAGTTTCTTTCATGACGAGGCCTTCTAGTCTAGATTATTTTTACCAATTAGGTTTAGACATTATGGAAGGAGTGGTGCCCTCTGTTCTGGCAAACACAGTAGTTACCACTAAAACATAAATTTTCTTAATTCATATTTTAGCATGTGCTAGACATGCTGAACCGGATTAGGAGCACAATGCCACATTCGCAAAATGAAATATTGGAATTTCGCAAAATGAACCTTATTTGTGCACATGCAAGACCCATAGCAATATGGTCGTCATAAATATTTAATCATTTCATAAATGTTTACTTGCAAATTTTAAAGTAAAGGAACTTACCATCACTTTCATTGTCATTCATCAAGTCAATGAAGAGTTGCTTCAATGATGGCGCCTTACTGACTTCTGGTGGCTTCACAAGGAGAGTCAATAGTATTCTACTAACTTGCACTCTGGAAACAGGATATTGTTTTGGTTAATAAGTATTTTGATTAAAAACCAGTTGTAAGGAAGTGTGATTTGGGCTAATAGTATATGGGTAGGTGGGGTTAGTGTATTTGGGTTAATAATATTGTGTTTCCAGGGGCTCACAACTCTGGTTTTTCAAGTTTCATGAAGTATTTTTTATTTATTTCATTCCCTTAGATTTATTTTGAAAGAAAAGAATGCACATACATAAAATAGGCATGGTACATACAAAAACCAAAAAAAAAATGCTATGCCAAAAACTAAGTGTGTCTCTTGGCTGCACTAAAAAGGTCCATTTCAGCAACATTTTGCCCAGACTGATTCTGTTTGATGCTGTCCTTCATGAAATTTTGCTTAGGATTTGTCTGTCTATGCAATCTACTTTTACCCAGTTGTAGCAGTAAATTATAAAATAGATGTCCTATATTCAAAGGAACTTACTCTGCAAGAATATCTTCTTGTGTGTTGGTGCTATCAGCTATTTTGTTGGCTATTTCTAAAGCAATGTCATATTTGCCTGTAAAAAAAAATGTTTGATACACTAATGCCATACATCCACTTTTTAAAGTATAGTATAAGAGGTTGTTAACAACACCATTCAAGCATAGGCTTGCTTCTTTCTATTTAACTATTTTAGCTTTATTTTTCGTGGCATTGAGTGATTTTTTTTAAACTTTTTAATCTACTTTTGTAGTTATGGTGGCCAAAAACCTTTTCACAAGAACAAGCAAAATTAGATGATTATGGCAATTTGATGTAACTAGACAAAATTATAATTTTTAGAGTCTATTCGGCAATGATATTATATATGTACATACTAACCACAATCAATCCTCAAGTTAAGCAGGTTCCTCAAACAGATGGTCTTCATGGTGCTCTCCGTAACAGTGTCTATGGCTTGTTCATAGTATGAGGAGGCTTCTAGTTTATGATTCAGTTCTATCAGGTCACTGGCTAGCTCCATCAGTATGGATGTCCGTATAGGAGACTTCTCAGGATACTTGTTCAAGGCTTGAATGTAGCACCCTGTTGCTGCCTGAAATGCATCAGTAAAAAATATCAGATTTCTTTATTTATTAATGTGTTTGTTATGATAAAAATGGTTGGTGATTGATTTAATGAAACCATCTTAAAAAACACAAAGATTTGCCATTAATTTTGATATGGAAATAAGATCTACAAACACGACAATTATTATATTATAATTGAAATATTTAAGTTATTTCCTTACCTCTAAATTCTCTCTATCAGCGCTATAAAACTTCAGAGACTTCAATTTCTTTTCAGCCTTCATGAACTGCCGGGCTGCGGCCAAGAAATGTTCCGCTTCACCAAGGAAGTGTCCTACGGAGGCTTCGCACTTGGCCGCGCCGACATAGGCGTGTCCCGCAAACGCTGGCTGGTCAGAGTGCTCGCACTGAATAGCCAAGGCTATGAACTCGTTGGTCGCTTCCGATATATTAGGCTTCCGCATAAAACGTCTGTACAATATATAAACCATCAAATTTGTTATGAAAGAAGTCTGAATGTACAAAAGGGAGGTAATAAACTTACTTTTTCATCTTGGTGTTGATGTTCATGTATTGCTCGTTGAAACTGGCACTGAGGTCCGTCGACATTTTTGCTGTGAATATATTACGATTTAAATTATTGTTTGTTAGCGATTCTTTATAATTTTAAAGTACAAAACAAATGTGAAATTAAAGCTCCTGCCCAGTAAACACAGGCAGTGACAATAATGCTTGACAAATGACATTGACATTTGACGGTAATTGCGACAACTGTCAGTCTCAAGCTTTCGTTTTGTTGTTGCATATAAAACATTTAAATTCGCAATTTGATTTGAAACGAAATTCTTTGAAATTCCTTTTAGAACATGTTGAGATGTATCTTTGATTATGAATTTTCAAAATTTATGATTGTGCGTTTAACGCACAGACCGTCCGTAGAACACCGAAACGTAATTTTGTAATGTCAAAAAATGCTTTGACGTGTCGCGTAGAGTTGATTTAATTTCTGTGAGTTTATGTATTTTGTACAATGATTTCGTACTTATAAGTTGGAATAGTGTTCTTAATATAAATAAGGGATATAAGGAAAATGGATTTTCTAAAGAGCGGTCTAAAGACCGTGCTGGGGGCTCCGGAACCTGGCCACCAACCTTCGGGAGCGGAGATCGTGAGTATTTCAATATTTACTTATTAGAATTAAAACATAAGCTGTCCTATTTATAGTTTACAATGTACAGTAGCTATTTCGCACATTTAATTTCAGCGTAGGTGGGTCCAGTTGTCTTTTAATTGGTTCAATATTTCAAGAATTTGACAGCACTCATGTCCCTTTTCAATGCTACAAATTCTTGAATGAATCTTCTGTTTCACTTTCCAATAGTAATGATATTATTTGACTAACCTGTCGTAACATTGCCCCCTTTTTGTTCAGACACAGGGTCATTACTGACATCATTCACTGTCCTTCTATTCATTTAAAAATTTCCTCTAACAATAATTTAAAATATCCAGAAAGCATTGTTTAAAATAAACTCATTGAATGTGTTATCAATCACACAAAAAATTAATTACAAAACCAAAGTGCTAAAATTCTACAGAAATTAAATTATGTGTTACTCAGGTGATAAGACGAGAAATACAATTTAATTTCTCAACTGGGTATTCAATGTTTCCGTTTTATTTTAGAAAAGTATTATTTTTGAGCAGATGTAGTAATTAATTCTAGTGCCTTCACTTTGTAAGATGAGGCCTTTGATCTGTGATATCTGAAACCAAAATCAAATATCATTTATTCAGATTAGACTGAGAGCCCGCACCTTTTGACTGTCATAGTTGTACATAGAGTCTCACTAATATCACGTCCCTCAACTTCATAGCGTTTCTAAATTCTACTGCTACTATGAATGACAATATTTGTTAAAAATATGTGCTGCAGTGATTACTGCATTGATACAAATATTATTATTTCTTATTCAGTGATTTTGAATATTTGACTGGACTTGGATTAACATTCTTAAATAGATACAATCAAATTTTAAGTTTACAAACATTTAGCCAGGATGTCCTTTTAATCACAATTAGGTAGAACACACATATGAAGTTTAAATCATTTAGTAGCAAAGACAATATTGTTAGCAACATGTCTTAGAAGCTTTGTGTCTGTCATTGGTATATGTTCAAATTATCCATTTAGGTAGGTTTATTTCTTATCCTACCAGGGTTGCAGAATTTGTTCGAAAGAGTCACCGCGGCCCTGGAACGCAAAAGGGCTTTAGAAGGAACACGGATGGGTTTTAGTCGACAGCTCTTTAACTAAATTAGTGATAGACATCATTTTAATACTAGAAATAAAAATAATTTAGATCAAACATTTTATAGATTAGCCAAAGTACGAACATCTTTCATGGGGTACTGTGTTAAATGTTACAACAAAATACCTTGTGACATATTAGAACTAAATGAAAGAAAATTTAAAACTTACATTAAAACCACACTTTGTAAACAAGCATATTACAAACTAGATGATTATATAAAAGATAAGAATGCTTGGAAACATGCTAGTCCTGCTCCATAGGACAATCGAGGGTGTAGTAGAAAAAGTCAAACTTGTTTTATTTACTGGTGTACTTTCAGGTTTTTAATATGTAATTTAACTCACACACTGATTCATTGTTTTTAATTATATTGTAAATATGTGAGTACCATGTCCCTTACTAGCAAACTTTTTTATCTCTGCTGGTATTGCTTTGTTGTACCTATAGTATATAAGTGTGTGCTGTATATTAGTGTTATGTTGGATGCATTGTGCTCACATAATATAATCAATTGATCAATGTACCTATGTATACAAAATATTGTAAAACTTATATTTGAAAAGAGTAACTATGGAGTTTCTTGTCCGTTCTTCTCCATAAGAATCTACTTTTTGCGAATGGACAACTAGAGTCACTTATATTTTAATTTTAAACTGTAAATTTGACATTCAAAAGTGCCTTTTAATGGTCTAGTTGAAATAAATGAATTGGCTTTGACTTTGACTTTGACTTTAAGAGTCTGACACGCCCTTCCGCTCCACCCAGAGGGGAAGAAATCATTTGATGATTTCCCATCCTTGGTCTATTTCTTCTAAATAAATTGCAATTTAACAGTTCTTCTTTATAGATTTACTCATGCATTGTGCACCAAAAAGTGTTTTATCAAATTAAATAGGAAAGATTTACAAAAATATTAGCAAAGGTTTTTATTAACATTCTTTAAAAAAAAGTGTAAAGAAAGAAACAATTTATGATGTTGAAATTCATTCTCACAAAGAATTTCTTTCACTTGTGGTTAGTTTAGAGTCACTGCCGTCTATTATGTATTGAGCAACTCAGTTTATTACGCACTTGGCTCTCCAACAGATCTGAAGATATTTATTTGATGCATTGTTTATTAGTTTGCAAAGGTCAATATGTTATTATTATGTTCTGGTAATGATAACTAGCAATAATAATATTATTTGTTTGGTTGGTGCAACTATAATCAGTTTTGTAGAAGAGCATTATAACTTGAATCAGTCACCTTGCTGGTTTAATACTTAGTATTCTCATGAACTGAAACTCACTCACTACTCACTACTACGTCACTTACTATTATAAATTCTAAAAATTCAAACCAGTTTTATAAATATAAAAATAATTTTATTCACTCCATTACATTGCAGATGAAAGGTCACACGGTTTCGTTCTATAACTGCTCTAAAACGCTTTAAGTTGTAAAAAGCTTATCATAACACAACCTTTCTTTCTGCTTGTGTCCCGTGTTATTAAGGGCCACATGTTTTCTCCTTCCATTCTGAAACAAGCGTATCATAGAAGGAACTTTTCATATTTGCAAGCAACGGGTCAGCAGCAATATTACGAAGTTATCTTACTTCTGCTATATACTTGCATCATAATATAATAGTCATCCTGATCGATTTCGGCCATGCCGGCCAATCTCAACGGAGACTACCTATCGGCGCGGGACATATTATAGTGCCTGTAGCGGCATCAATGCCACCACATGAAAAAACTAAGAAGCGAAATTTGCACGGCAACAAAAGGAACCGCAACGCCATCTACGACGAACAAACAACGAAATCCTGCATTGCCCAAGCAAAGTTCTCCGTGCGATTTGAACATATACAACAGTCCGAATATCAACCATGGGGCATTTGCCCACCAGACACAACAGCCGTCTGGTTCGGAGGATCCTCCCATTTCCAGTGGAGGTGTGCGGGACTTTACTCTCTGTACCGCATACCCCCTTAGACCATCACTCCCTTTGTCCGATGGGACGCGTCTGATACAATATTATTTTCATTAATCGTAGGTGGAGCGCCTAGTAGACCGCGTGAACAACTCCACGTTGTTAGAGGACCGCCGCGACGCCTGCCGCGCGCTCAAGGCCATGTCCCGCACCTACCGCGTCGAGGTGGGCGCGCAGGGCATGGACACCCTCAAACAAGTAAGACTGCACTATTTTATAATCTTAGAAACTTCTAGGAAGCCTGTTACGGAGATAGTGTAATCAAAAATGCTGTTAAACTTACTAGAAGATCCGGGAAACAGGCCTGAAGTTTTGGATGTATTTGTGTCAATATTGCCATTTTATACACAAGTACACAATCAAAAGTCAGTTGTCTCTCGTATGTCTTGTCTTGTCTCGTATGCCTCCACTCCTGTACTTCAAAAGAACCCGACACAATTCAGGACATTTGTTTTTCAAACACACCAAAGATGTTGCATCATACTAAACAAACATCATTTCCAGGTATTAGAATTGGACCGAGCCGACAACGAGACAATAAACTATGCCTTAGACACCCTTAACAACGTCATGTCGCCCACGCAGTTCGAGGAGGAGGAGAACAACCCGCGCGTGCCCATGAACATCGGCGAGCAGTTCACAGAGATGTTCATCAAAGATCATCACAACATACAGCTCGTGCTAGACCTCTTAGACGAATATGACTTCAGGGTTAGACTCTCTGCCGTACAGCTCCTCACATCACTCCTCACAAACAGACCTAAAGATATCCAAGAAATCATTCTAGTTAAACCGATGGGCGTCTCGAAAATGATGGACTTGCTAGGTGATACGCGAGAAGTCATCAGAAATGAAACATTACTACTGCTTATAAAGTTAACCAAAGGAAACGCAAATATACAAAAAATTGTAGCATTTGAAAACGCGTTCGATAGATTATTCGAAATAGTCTCGACTGAAGGGTATTCTGACGGCGGGATTATTGTGGAAGACTGTTTGTTGCTGATGTTGAATCTGTTGAAGAACAACAGCAGTAATATAAACTTCTTCAAGGAGGGGAGTTATATTCAGAAGATGTTGCCGATGTTTAACACTCCGGACGAGTCGGAGGAAGCTGGTTGGTCACCGCAGAAGGTGTCCAACGTTCACTGTATGCTTCTGATAGTGAGGACATTAGTCTCGCCGAGCAACTCTGCGCAAATAATCTCGAGTTGTCAGAAGATAATGAAGAATGTTGGGTTGTTAGATGCTCTGTGTAATATTCTGATGTCGAGTGGGGTCCCTGCGGATATCCTGACGGAGACTATCAACACGGTGGGGGAGGCGGTGAGGGGCGAGGTCACGAACCAGGAGTTCCTGGGCAATGTGTTGGCGCCGTCGAACCCGCCGCGACCGGCTATTGTGGTGCTTCTTATGTCTATGGTTAATGAGAAGCAGCCTTTCTCGTTAAGGTGAGTGCCTAAAATTTTAGGTTAATTTAAATAGGCTTCTTAGTGAACATACCTTCTAGGAAATAGAACTCCCCTGTACAGTAATTATGGTAGGCGCCAGATAAACTTGCAAAAAAGTACATTGTCCTTTCCCTAATATACCTCCGTAGATACCCGGAAAACAAATTATGAACCGATTTTCATTACCGTAAAGGATCACGATAGAAGTCGATTCAGGACAGCTTAATGTATTTATTTCTGTGTTTGATATTAAGAAAATCAATAAATTGATGTGGGTCAATGACCGTTATTGCACATTTATGTGGTATCTATCATATAGTATTAATAATTCCAAGAATGCCCAATTTAAGGCAGAGGGAATCTTTTCTATCGTCCAAGTATTAACTTTGTACAGATTAGAACAGTGAGCTGCATGTAGTAGTAACTCAGAAAATCGTTCTTATAATAACGAAACCTCCGCCCTCCCTTTCATTTCCAGATGCGCAGTCCTATACTGCTTCCAATGCTACCTGTACCACAACGAGATGAGCCAAGCAAGCCTCGTACAAACTCTCCTGCCATCTTCATCAGACATGTCCAGTTTGACAAGCGGCCAACTCCTATGCGGAGGCCTATTCTCTTCTGACGTCTTGTCCAACTGGTTCTCAGCCGTAGCCCTAATGCATGGGCTCATAGAGAACCCGGTGCAAAAGGAACAATTGCTCAGAGTGTTGCTAGCAACGAATATTGGAAGTTCGCCTGTGTCGTTGCTGCATCAGTGCACCTTGTTGCTGCAACAGACTACTAAGTTGAAGTCTAAGGTATGTTGCGTTATAAAAAGAGATTAATGGTTGAAGAATTTCGTTTTAATGTTGTTTCTTTGATGAAACGTCATGATGTGCGTACCTGTAAGAAATTAGTACACTGGTCTATCAGTTTATTTGATGTATCTCATCCTTGTACGTGTATTCAATTGTTGGTGAGCCAAATAAATAAAATAAAAAAATTATCACTAAACAAGTTTTTAGAAGTGATGCATCGGAAAAACTTTCATAAATTTGTGCGTAACATTGCGAAATGATTATATTGTATTTAATCACATATTTACGGCATTATCAATTAATTTCCTTCTAAATTTCTTCACATGCGCGTAATAACAACTTTAATGCATAATGCTATGCTTAAAGGACCTTACTCGCCAGTGGCGCCAGCTGGTGAGCACGAAAACGGTAGCCCCCATTGTCAGAAGCCAGAAAATCTGACAGCAGTCTTGCCAAGATGTACTGTGTTACTTAGTTAGTGGGGTGTGGTGCTCAGATAGGCAGTCACTCATAAAATACTGGTATTCCTATTCAGCTGAATCCTGTTTGACAGGAAGCCGACCCCAATATAGTTGGGAAAAAGACTAGGCAAATGAATGAATGATTTTTCGTCCGCTGTAGGTAGCCCTCCTAATGCTACTGTCGATGTGGATGAGCTACTGCCCCACGGCTGTGGCGGCGTTCCTGCGCGCGCCCGGGGGCGTCGGTTGGCTGGTGGCGCAGACCTGCGCCGCCGACCACGACGACAACGAGTTCTTGCTGCAGGGGCTCTCCGCCCTGCTCCTCGCCATCTGCATCCATTTCAACGATGACTCCGTCGAGAACTACTCCAAGGTGAGTGAACATGGTTACGGAATTGTTCGAAAGTATCATCGCGGCCCTGGAACGCAAAGGGCATTTGAAGGGACACGCCTGGGCGGTTTTTTTTTTCAGGAAGAGACTGACACGTCCTCCCGCTCTGCCCAGGGAGGCGTCATTTGATGTTTTCCCAACCAAAACATAATATAAATGAACATGTCATAACGAGTTCTTGCTGCACTGCTGACGGAGCTTTCCGCCATTTGCTTACCACGTGTCATTTTGGTAGAGCATGTCATTCCGATATACTTTGGACTTTTCGACAAACCAGACTGTTTTTATGATGATGTACTTACCAATAGGGTCCAACTCTACCAACATTATGAGCCAGCGTTAATAATCTTGCAATTTTAATGACAATTCCTTATCAATTTGCAGGAATCCCTTCGCCAGCTCCTAACAAAGCGCATCGGCATGGAGACGTTCACATCCAAGCTGAGCGAGGTGACGCGCCACGAGCTGTACAACAAGGCCGCCAAGCACCCGCAGCTGCGCGCCAAGGTGGCGGCCGACGTGCTCGTCGACTACGAGTTCTGTCGCCTCTTCAAGGTGCTGGAGAGTGAGTATAGTGTACTCAACATAGACTCAATCTAGGCTAACTGTTTCACTCTAGGTTCAAGCCAAGCAAACTGCCCAGTCTAGTTTCACGCCAGGTAAACTGACTCACACTAGGTTCAAGCGGGGCAAAGTGACTCGGTCTGGGTTAAAGTCGGCGAAACGGCAAAAAAAAAATCAGTGTTGAACGGCGATATGAGGATACAATATCGTCTGAAAGTAGTGGCAGAGACAAACTTTAGTTCTCTAACTCAACCTTGATATATTGTGAACTTTAATATAAGTACTAAACAATTGATTGTCCTTCTCACCAGGTGTGCTGGTGCAGAGCCTGGCAGAGCGCACCCAAGAGAACGGCACCGGCTCGCCGGCGCCGGAGCGCGGCTCCCCGGAGAGCGGCTCGCTGGAGCAGTACAAGTCGCTCATCCGGCAGCAGGACGCGCGCCTGCAGGAGCTCATGGCGCAGCTGGAGGGCCTGCTGCATCAGAACCAGTCCTTGCAGGTGCAGCCATCTTTTTTTTTTTTTTTTTAGGTTGGGAAATCATCAAATGACTTCTTCCGCTCTGGGTGGAGCGGAAGGGCGTGTCAGACTCTTACTGACTAAAACCCATCCGTGTTCCTTCTAAAGCCCTTTGCGTTCCAGGGCCGCGGTCACTCTTTCGAACAAATTCCGCAACCCTGGCAGAGGTACAGTCATTTTGGACCCCATTTTCGGCATTAAAACAAATCCGCTATCTTGGATTCATAGGGCGATGTTCAATCCATACAACTAGATCATTATTCTTTAATTTGACTGTTTTTTTTTTCATTATTTAATATGGGTTTGCTCTGGACTCTAGTCTAGGTCAAAGATGACAGAGACAAAGTCGACGATGGAGCAAGCTTACCCAGAAGACTCCTGTCCACTCTAATTTTGATTGTAAATTTACTGTGTTAACTCTAAATTTGAATCTAAATTGAGAGATTAGGGTTATATGCGTTCGGAAACACAGACGCAGGCAGAGAGTTCCACTCCTTTGCTGTGCGCATTATAAAAGACGTTTGGAAACGTTTAGTGCGAATTAGTGGAATAGCAACACGGTAGGGATGGTAACTTGCAGTGCGTCTAGATGTCCGATGGTAGAAGGGCCGGTGGGATGAGGTCGTTGAGTTCCTGGACACTCTCCTCGAAGTACAATCTATAGAAGACCGACAAGCAGGCAACCTTGCGGCGATGAGCGGGCTGTGTAGCAACTTGCACTTTAATTGTAGCCTTACTTATCTTCTATTCTAATCCATCTATTCTTAACTTCCAGAGCGCTCTCAACGATTCAATATCATCAAACTCCCATTTAAAAGACGAGAACACACTCCTGAAAGCACAAGTATCAGCTGCCGTCGCTCTACCAAATACTTCAGTTCCTGCACCTGTCCAGGATGACTCCAGGCTCCAGGAGTATGAAGCCAGGTTACAAGCCGCGTGCAATGAGGTGGCCAGGCTCACGAGTGAACTGAAGAGCAGCCAGGATGCGCAGAGGAGTACGGCCGAAGAGTTGGAGAGAGTGAGGAAGGATCAGGATGATCTGTTGGAACTGCTGGCTGATCAGGTTTGTGTTTATAGCTAGTGACTGTTTTGTGTCTTCCTTGGAAAATAAAAAATAAAATTGCTTGTTGTAGTTGTCAAGAGAGGTACTATCACTTTTAGAATTGCACTTTTTAAATTGGTGCTTTATTTGTATGATTATCTGCGAGTATTTTATTGGTTCTCCTGGTAAGCCGCCTGGAGGGTAAATCCCATCGTTTTATTTTTCAATTACTTTAATATCGAAACGTAAAACGCTGGGATTTACTCTCTATGCAGCATTACATTTTAGACATCAAAGAACAATTCTTATTTCACTGATATTGTATAAACACAAAACTATACCAAAATATCCTCTTAGAAGCACAATATTTGTTTCCAGGATATAAAACTGAACGACTACAAGATGCGGCTGCTGTCCCTCGGGCACCCCGTGGAGGACGACGTGGCGGCGCCTCCGCAGCACCTCACGTGAGGAGCCCGCACACACACACACACACACACACACACACACACACACACACACACACACACACACACACACGCTGCATCGACATTATTATATTGTTACATAGATGGACCATGTGAGAAGGGAATGTAGGATTGACGCAAGTTACATCAAGATAGGTTGAAGTTTACCGGCCTAAAATATACAATCTACTTTTAGAAAATACTATAGTATTTATTTATTGACTTGAGCAGCGCTTTTTAAATGTAGTTCTATTTTATTTATTTTTTATTAATGGTAAGCAGAGCCGATGTCGACTATTCTGCCAATGGCTAAAGTAAATTGGAAAAGCAAGTGTGTATTTTACATGAAAACTAGCATGTTTTTATTTCGACTTTTTTGGCACCGTTGCCTATCTATGTAATGATGTATTTGTAGGAAGACCATAAGGTCCTTATTTATAAAAATGTCTAACCATTCAATTAGGTTAAATATCTACGGGTTGTCTTTAAAATATTGTTTATAACCGCTTATTGTTGTCACCGTATGTAATGTTTTCTTCATCTGTCTTTTCCGTAACTAATATAGTGTATATAATAAAGAGCATTCTATTCTCTTCTAGCATTCTTAATTAATTTTATAGAGAATTTTAATTTACAATTTACTATACAGTTTTTACACTAAATGGTTAGATTTTTTATAAAAAGGCTGTGTAATATAATAATATGTATATTGTGCAAGAAAGATGGCCGCTGACGTGAGATGAGTACTGCCGTTAGATTTTAGAAAATATCGAATTTGTCACTTAAAAATTAACTAAGAAAATCATGTTTATTGGACGCTGGCTAGCGCATACGAATTTATGTATAAAAAACTATTTATTTCGACATATTGTTTTCATTTGTGTCTTGGCCTTCTGTTGAAAGTCGCAGACTAATCGAGAATAGTCGAAATACGTGTGCGAAATACGTGTGTGAGAATAGCCATTTATAAATATAGCAAGCGAAAGGTACACCTACTTATTAATAATAATTAGAAGTTTTTGATACTATTCACAATAAAATTATTACGAGAAATTAGTCATAATTTGGTATTTTTTTTACCTAAGTAAAATTTATAACTTCATTAAGTACCTACATATGTAAATTATTTATTTAATTAGGTATTATGTGCTTTATTCATAGTTAAGTGCTATAATGGTGACAATATTGTAGCCCCAAGCTTTCTGTCCCGCATCACGCTAGCTAAGAAGCCGTCTTCCTTGAGCAATATACTAGGATATACAGATATTTAATATATTTCAGTAATATATTACGACATAATATAAGATGATGTGATTTGAATGTAAAAATGTATGAAATAAAACGTTACGCTGATTTTGTTTGAAATTTTCATTTTTGTGATTTTTATTTATGAAGAGGTAAAATTGTTTTGTTGGGGTAGGGGGCAGGAGGCATGGGAAGCGGTGCCCACTTCTGCGAAGCTGTCATTCTAGCGAAGGCGGAGGCGGGCCGCGAGAGGGAGACAATCCTTCCTCAATCACAAGCAGGCGCGCCTCGACGCCGCCTTGTGTCCCACGCGCGCCTCACTCCTGGCAGCAGACGGGCCCGCTGGGGGACAGGGATTAGTTCTTTGAATGCAAAGGGCATTAGGAGGAACATGGATGGGTTTTAGTCAGTAAGTCTGAAACGCCCTTCCGCTCCACCCAGTCCGGATGATTTCACATCGATAAAAAGGGGGTTACCATCGGAAAAGGGAGTATTGATTCGATCACGATCATTCTTTTTCCTAATAGAAAGTCACAAATGTTGAATGCCATAGACTTTTTGTACGATTCAGGCTACAGGGGCGATACCTCGGGAAATATGCAGTGTTGCAGTGTTTTAATGCCAGCGGATACCTCTGAAGAAAAAGGTAAACAAAACCGAGTTTGTTTCGGTGTTACTTCTCAGCATAGAGCACAACTTCTCAGCGTATTTAGCTAGAAAAAACCAGCCACGTCTGGTACGTATCACGTGAAAATTGGTGTGTAAAAGTGTTATTTATAAACAACTAGCTGATGCGGCGAACTTCGCACCGCCTAATCAAACAACGTCAACGTGCAATTAACAAAAGCAAGAATCCGTTCTATAAGGTAACATCATCGCGATTAAAGCTTAGATTTGAGGGAACTTAAGAAAGCACCACACGGATAGGTTAAATCCGTTTGATGGGAGCTAGGTTTGCTCACTCTAACTAAAAATCACCTGTTCTGCCGGTCGATTTTGTAAACATGTCGAAATGAAGGCTTGACTTGATCACGAAGTGAACTGTCATTCCATCTTGATTACATGAATTGACAGCTCACTTCGTGATCACTTCACCTAAGCCTTCACTTCGACATGTTTACAGAATAATTGACAGGCGCATTTTGGCGCACAAAAATTGTATGGGACATTCGATATTGTGTTTCGTGATTTTGGGGTTGCTTCTATAGTAAAAGTTTTTCATAATGATGAGTACCCCCTGGTCTTTCGTTCATTCTTACACGTTGTAAACAGATTGGAAAAAAAAATGCGTGTAAGTACTAAATGTGTTTGTACGCGAATGGGTTGGTTGAGATACAAAAAGACGAACGAAAATTTCATCAAAACATTTAATACACTCCATTTCTCACTGCATCGAGATACAATACACTTACATTATAATAAATATTTGTCTATCTACTTACATTAATTTACTATACAGTCTCATTTACATGATTACACAACACGACATATTTATTTCACTGTAAGAATCAAAGAGGTAATTTTTTTTTATTAAAATCAAGATTTGTATGAAATGGCTTCATAATTTTGAGGCAAATATTTTATTTATTTTCTAGTACAATGTGGCTAGGCGCTATACACACATAAAGGGATCAGTGACCCGTTAGGGGTTGAAAAAGTATACTGGGAAACGTTTTGCACGAATTTGTTAATCCAGTTCGACGTTGGGAGCATCCAGGACTTCAGTTCCCGACGACGACTGAGCTCGGAAGGCCCTGACCCGTAAATGTGTGGCTAGCGAACTTAGATAAAATATGAACAGAATTTCCTTCCGACTTTCTGAAACCTAAACATACGACTTACAATTTAATTCCAACCGTAACATTTAAACTTATTTAATATACTTTATAATGAGCTTTAATAATTAAATACAAGTTTAGAAATAGCCTTATATCCATACATACAGGAATGTGATAAATGCGGGGACAACCACAGAGACCTTGTAGCTTTAAAGGTCCCTTGAAAAAATTATACTAAAAAATTAAGAAGAATGATGCCGTTGAAGAATAATCTGAAAAGGTATATACCTTATACATTTTCAGATTATTCTTCAACGGCTTCGCCTGCTTGAATGACGGTAATTAACCCAAGGCAACATACTCTCGGGATAAAAAGCCTATGTGCTATTTCAGACTATAATCTATCTCTGTGCCAAATTTTATTCAGAACCGTTCAGCCGTTCTGGCGTGATTGATCAACAAACATTCATCCATCCACAAAAACTTTCGCATTTATAATAGTAAGGTAACATCATGCTCTGCCAGGGTTGCGGAATTTGTTCGAAAGAGTCACCGCGGCCCTGGAACGCAAAGGGCTTTAGAAGGAACACGGACGGGTTTTAGTCAGTAAGAGTCTGACACGCCCTTCCGCTCCACCCAGAGCGGAAGAAGTCATTTGATGATTTCCCATCCTTAAAAAAAAAAGGTAACGTCATGCTGTCTGATCATGTAACTACCATCTTATCGTTAGGGGCTGGGCTTATAAGCCTAGGATTATAAGCGATAGGGTGACAGACAGTCTTACAAAATACATGATTTGATAGTGAGACTGGCCTGTTGGTAGAGTGGTTAGTGACCCTGACTGCTAAACCGGAGGTCGTGGGTTTGATTCCCACCCAGGACAAATCTTTGTGTGATGATCATTTGTTCTGTGTCTGGGTGTAATCTGTCTATAATATGTATGTTGTTAGAAATATATAAGTATGTTTATCAGTTGTCTGGTTGCCATAGTACAGGCTCTGCCTAGTTTGGGATCGAATGACCGTGTGTGAGTTGTCCCAAGATATTATTATTATATTATGATACTTGAATGCTAAATATGTCATAGCGTATATGCTATTCCAGAGAATAATCTGTCTCTGTGCTAAATTTCATCCAAATCCGTTCCGGAGTAACTGAGTAAAAAATGCGAAATTTTGCAATTTTGAAATTTCGCATTTATAATTAAAAGTAAGTAATATAAGATTACACAAACATTCAAGTGTGATAAAGCTCGATTTTTTGCAGTTAGCATCAGACATTTTGAATGTCAAAGTAAGCTATGATAGTGCTGAATTTCGGAATGGTGAATTTATTCAAGCTTTTGGCGTAGTCGTTCAAATGTTTTATTCTGATAGACATAGGGTCTATGTTGTAGTGTCCAAATAACGACTCTGTATGTTACTTTCTTCCACGATCATTAGGTAAATATAGTCTACCTATTCCAATCTCTGGTACTTAATAACATAATTTTATTTAAATTTTATGGAAACAGTTCAACACTATTTAACACTGACAAAATAGTGCATAGTGTAGAGTATAATGTAATTTTTATTGCAAAAAGCCACTTTCAAAATGCCGTGCATTTTAGACAAACACACTGAAACTCTTACCAGTTGATTTCTTTGAAATGTTTAGATTTGTAACGTCTTATTTGACTTATTTGCACACAATAACTTACGTCTATACATAGCAATTCGCTACATGATTGCGTAGTAGCCCGCGAAATTCAAATTTTGTGTTTTTTGCAATTTGCTGCAAATTTGCATTTGATGAACTTGTTCAAAATATGATCCGCTACAATAACAAGTATGTATTTACATAATAATAAACATAACAATAATCAATACATTGCTCTAACTTAGATTTGATGCATATTAGTTAGATTTCCGAACTCTAGTTAATATGCCTCAAATCTAAGTTGATGATGATAAGTGAATATTCTTATGGTGGCTTCTCACAGTGTGCGCCACCCGAACCACGGACAAAATCATAAACTACAGATTAAAGTTTAAACACAGAACCGTATGCTGTTGCCATATTTAAACCTGCAGACACTAGCAGGCTTTTCATAAAAAAAATAACCATTGCTTATTTTAAATACGTACTGTTTAACACATTCTAAATTCAAATTCTCCATAAAAAAATTGAATAAAGAATCCGCTAATCAGAATTCAAGCTAAGCAATGGTTAATTTTTTTTTATGAATAGTACTGTAGACCATAAAGTTTAAACATAGAACCGGATGGCGACGTCCATGTCGAGATCGCAGACGCATGCGGTGGTCTGCTTGCAGCAGAACCGCGGCGCCAGCTACGTGACGTAAAAGTAGACGCCCACGCACAGCAGCACGCCCAGCACCAGGAACACCATGACCAGCACGAAGCGGTCCTGCAGCGCGCGCATCACCATCGTGTTCATGAGGCGCGATGAGCGGTTTAGCTGCTCGTCTGTTTCGCGGAGCTGGAAGAGAAAGGAGAATTCGTTAGTCAAGTCATTAAGTGGGCAGTCATGCATAATTGACGGGGCCCGCTAGGACCAATGCCTGCCAGGGTTGCGGAATGTTCAAAGAGTTACCGCGGCCCTGCACACAGGTCCTGCAGCACGGCGGCGCCACCTGCTAAAGTGTGTATGTGTGAATTCTGACGCTGAGGTCCTGCAGCACGGCGACGCCACCTGCTACAGTTAGTGTGTATGAGCGAAGTAGTGTCTCACCCTCCCCCGGGAGCGCTGGATGGTCTCGCGCTGCACGCTGAGGTCCTGCAGCACGGCGGCGCCCACCTGCTCCGTCTCCAGCAGCACGCGGTAGCCCTCGGTGAGCGACTTGCCGGTGCGCTCCAGCGTCTCGGTGTTGTCCAGTAGCTTGCGGTGCTGCTCGCCCAGCCCGCCCCAGTCGTCGTACAGCTCCTCCGTCTCGTACGTGTCTGGGGTTTAGTATTATTGTTATATAATTTGGTAAGACACAGTTGCAGCCGATGCGTGTGTTCAGTGCGGGAGCTGTCACGACATTTTCCGGGAGCCTATTCTATGCTGTCACCCATGTGTTTAGTAGATGGTTTTATAAGTTTGCCTCAGTAAAATATTGCAATTTATTGAGTGCAAGTCAGGTTTCAGGTGCTGAATGGAAAAGGGCTAAGCAGATGAGGATTGAGTACAAGTCAGGAGCGTAGCTACCGCCGCAACCATAGAAATATATATTATATCTATGGCCGCAACATTGATACTCCAACATGTGTTAGCAAAAACTCGTAAAATGTTATTCATAATAAGTCCACTCCAGACGGGTAGAAGGAAGCCCCGATAAAAATTTGATACAGGGCCCGTCTAGGGCATCTACACAACTGATGCCAGTTTTAAAGTTTATTTGGGATCCTTGGGTTCGAATCCAGGCACGAGCTTCTTGTTATTTAATTCATCACCACTGCTCTAAAAAGGGTGAAAACCCAGAACATTGTGAAGAAACCAACATGTCCTAGAACTTAAATTCCATGACACGTGTCATCCACCGACTCACACCGGGCCTATGTGGTGGATGCCTAGTTCCTCTTTCAAAGAGGAGGCCTGTGTCCCAAGGGGAGGTATATGTTAAGCTGAAAAAATACTTTCTAGAGTCTAGAAAGTAGAATCTAGAAAAACTCGAATTGGACTAGTAACAATCCGTCAGTATTGTAATATCCTAGGAATGCTCTAAGTCAGTATACGAATACTTACATGATCCAGCATTGTTGACAACGGAGCGGTATTCATTTCTGACGCGCTGCAGCTCCGCACGGTAGGCAGCCACGCGAGAACCCGCGCCTGCGCCCCGAGACTCCAACTCCAGTTGCTCTAGCTACAATGGACAAATCAATATTATTTTTTACTAGCTTTTGTCCGCGACTTCGTACGCGCATATGCCGTTTTTTCCCGTTCCCGTAGGAATTTTCCGTTCCGGTATAGCCTTCCTCATGAATATGGCTATCATACAAAAGAATTGACCAAATCTGACTGGTAGTTCCAGAGATTAGCGCATTCAAACAAACTCTTCAGCTTTATTATATTACTATCATAAAGTAATATAAATAGACAGATATACTTTATAGTAAACCTCATAATTAGCATAGGACAAACATTTATAAAAACAGGTGTACAATGGGCGGTCTTACTGTACAGGGCAATCACTTCTCACTTCTATGGGTTATGCATTCCTCAAACGAGCTACTAGCCCGGCGGCGTCAGCACAGTTGGGTCTATTTGACCCGCGCCATTTTGAAATGCGCGTATTTCTTATGTTTTTTGTGCGACGTTGCCACTCTTCTCAATAGCTGGAGCTAACAGTCGTCCCTTTCCGTGGGATGTCGCCGACTCGCCGTTTAGTCGTCTTGAAACCACAGCGATGGTTAGACGCGTCTAAATACGAAAAAGGTAAATTTGACCCAACCGTACATTTCGTGTCGTAATTTCGCGCCATCATTTAAAATGCATTTATAATTAATTAATTTTGTTAGTTTCAGGACTTTTTTAATAATGGATCGCGAAGAACGCGAACGCCAGCGGATTTTGAGTATCTTGGAGGAATCTGACTACGATTATGAAAATACAACATCAGATACTGATGATGAAGAAGACCATTTGAGCGTTCGCAGCCAAGACAGTGACACCGATCAAGACGCATCTGAGGATAATAGTGACAATGAGCCACTGGCACACTACATTTTATAATGTGACAAAAGGTGGTGTCGATGTTGCTGATGAGCTGTGTTCTTCTTATAACGTAAGTCGTAATTCGAAAAAATGGCCTTTGACCATTTTTTACGGCCTACTAAATATGTCAGGAATTAATGCACATATATTTCATAAGAAGAATAATAACACTGTGACAAAGCGTCGCAAATTCCTCAAATTCCTAAAGAATTTAGGCCTAACCCTAGTTCGTGAGCATATGCGCGATCGTAAAGGCATCATTCAGTTGCCAAGAGTGATGCGCAAAAGAATACGCGAGTTTTTAGGAGACCCTGATGAGGAGCCACCCGCGAAGATACCTAATGTAAGAAAAAGGTGTCAAGACTGTCCTGCCAAAAAAGATAGAAAAAGTAGTAATACTTGTCGGGGCTGTAACAAGTACATCTGTAGTGAACATGCAATGTTGTACTGCAGAGATTGCGCAGATGTAAGCAATAATACGACTGACTTGTAAGACTGTTTTGTAATACTATTCGTAGGTTTATTATAAATGTGATTGATATGTTTCTTATTAATTAATATTTTAGAAGAAAAGTTTATTTTTGTTCAAGTTTTGTAACTTTAAGACAGAGGTTGTCAATTTTGTTAGTATTTTGAAGCATTTTTATAAAAGAACCATTAAAAAGATAGTTTGACATCAAGTTGTTTTTATTTAAATAAAATCTCTTATACGATAGTCGTTTTATCCAATTATTACAATATATTAGTAGATTTATTTTAATTATTGAAATTGTGGCGATTTTCTATACGGGTCTCCTAGACCCAACCCTACTATCGTTGTTACATATTTCAACTGTGCTGGCTAGCATACTGTAAGAATTGTCAAAGAAGGAAGTGGAATGCATATGAATACATAATTTTATAGTCCTCCTGACCGATTCTGGCCATGGTGGCCAATCTCAACTAAGACTAGTCATTGGTGCGGGACATATTATGCACAAGTTTGTGTGCAAATACACGTGCACTCCCACTTCCATCACAATCATAGTCTGATGGGACGGCAACCCGTCACGACCGGAGAGAAATCTGGTGCATAATACCCTATGCCCATGCTATGGTCTCCCTGTGTTCCAGATTTCATTAAAATCCGTTAAGTTGTTGAACTATGATTGATTAACAAACATCCAGATTTTTACATTTACAGTAGTAGGAAATAAGATCTGATTCTATTTCATTGTTGGACGAGAAACAAACAGTCCATTTCTAATTGGCTATTTTTATATTCAGCTGAAAGATTGATTACTATTAAATACCTACAGATTTATCATCTAAAACATAAAAGTATCACCTCTAAAGTTTACTCTTAGCAATAATTGTCTGCGACTTACCAAATCATTGGCTTCTTCAAAATTTGCTTGAATTTCCCTAGTTAACTGGTCACGATTATCTGTAACAAATGTTTAACAATCATTTAACTCTGCGCATTTGATGATTAGCGGCTTGTCAGTATGTACTTGTATCTCCTTTGAATTTTGAACAAAGCTTCCTGCTATGATCTTGGCACAGGTCATAGAATATTATTCAAGCTTTGAAATGTTAATCATTCATTTCTGCAGTGCAATGGTAAAACTTTAAAACTCATATTATGTCAGTGATAGCAGTGTTTGATGTTTATGTATGAAAACAAAGATGATAAGAATATCACCTACCTTCATTGCCCGACTTCAGACGTCCTATTTTAGCCGTTATATCTGCTGTAAGCACTGAGTACTGTTGCTCGTAAGACTGAATTAATGTAGCCATTTTTATGTGCAAACAACAACTGCTACGGCAATCAATATGTTAGTTTATTTTTTAATTTAACACGTAATGGTACAGAAAAAACATGACTGCGCCGCTCATAGCACACTGAAATGACATTGACAGTTGCCACCAACTGACACAAGAATGAAATTGCAGTTGCATTCACTCACGCATGGAATTGATAAGTACTAAATAATCATGTAAAGACAGCACAAACAGACAATGAATTGTCGAACGTTGTATCACTATGTTTTATCCCTCACAGAACAGTGTTGAACCGTTTTTTTAGGTAGGTAGCGAGAGAGAAAGGGAAGCAAACTATTTCACCAACATTGCTAACACTAATAAAACCCAGAGAATAAAAGACGTCTACTTAGATGAGTGGTGAGCGCTAGTGAAGCAAATTGACCCAACTTGTTGTTCTCTTATTGTTCTCAACTTCTCAATAGCAGTTCATAACACAACACAACATAACATTTCTGTTGCTGGGAAACTGAAACGGGTGATTTCATAAAAATAGAATAATACTGAGATGGCTGATAGAAACATACTGAAGAAGAAGACCTTCTCCACCCATGACAACTTACATAGAGACGGGGCAAAGCAAAGCATGATCTTTCTCTAAACCAAGAAGTACACGATCAATTCACTAATCCAATCCCAGCAGATTAGTTCTTAAATAAACTTTTATTTTAAAAAAGCAATTATTTCACACGCGCAGTTTACAATGGAATGGAATGTTGAATGAAACGCAATCATTAATCGTGTGTGCATCTATGTCATTTGAATGTGTGCGCGTTGAGCGCGGTCGGTGGTGGTGTATATACGATGTGAATGTGATTAAAAGTTTGATTAGTTTGATGAAGAAAACAAAACTTTTTGTTCCGTATTAAATTTTATTGGTGCTTACGACAATAGTGAAAGTAATGAAATAAAAATTAACGTGAGTACAACTATAGGACCGTGACAAAACTTGAAAAAGTAAAATCGTTGTTTTAAAACTTTCGGCAAGTATTGTGTCGAACTGTCGAATGCAACTTAGGCAATTTTAGATAAACTTGGTATTTCTATATAGGTAATTCTAGAAGTGTTACCTAGCTGTACAAGTGAAAATTGATTTAAGTTGTATAAGGAATAATATTGTTTGTACTTTCTCAAAGCGTGGTCTTAGAACTTGAATATTTGAATAGCTAATGTCGGTTTAGAGATCACGATTATTTAACACGCACATAGGAGGGGCTTGTCAAATAAACAGTTTGCTTACCCTATGTGTCTCTGTTTATAAATGATGTGTGGATTTAATGTGTATTGGTTCAAAAAAATAGTCCCCACCTCACTTACCTAATGTAAACAAAAAAATATTTTACTCATAAATTTGTAACAACTTATGTTACCGGATCTCACCAATGACAAACGACAAACAATGCATGTTTGCTTGGGAAATGCGTTTAGAAAAGTTAACATAACATTCCCACTGTATTTACCAGTGTCGTTTTTGTTACAGCACTATGCTCCGTCACTACGACGAAGACTCGGGGCGGAGCTCCTGCTCGGCCGCGTCGGTCTGCCTCAGCCCAGTCATGGACTACCATATTGATGAAGACCTAAATTCCATCAAAAGACGACATTCTAAAACACAAGAGGCTAGCACCAACACAGAACTGAAAGTCAGTGTCCGTCCTCGAAGCTGTGTGGGTCTCCTCAAGTCTCCTGATGAAAGAGACCCATTCCCCAGCTGTAGAATACCTAGAAACCCTAGAAAGCCTGTTTTTAATCTATTTGACACCCCTAGGAGGGGAGGACTGAGTAATGCACATTCCACTTTAGAAATTGCCTGCAGCACTCAGATTGAGGAACCTAGGTTGCCAGCCAACACTGTGTCCATGACTGCAATAGCTTTAAATGACAATGTGGCCAAACCACAACTAACTACAAATTTTAGAAGAGGAAAGCCTGTACAGAGAGCTGCATCAAGGTTATATAAAGCTGAATGTGGATTCAAAGGCAAAGAAGGATGCATTGGCCCTGAATTCATTGTAAGGGCTTCACAACCAGCAAGAAACTTGGACTTAACTCTGTCTGCAGTTTCTGATAAAAGAATTATCACTGTGGTTTTACTAAATGGGCAGAAGGTTGAGGTCTTGTGTGACCCTAATGTTATAACTGCGGGACAATTATTTGAAGCATTGGTGCACAGTGAAAAGTATGACCATAACTTTATGCTTGGCATTGCCATTTTAATTGGAGGAGACTTTGTATTTTTACCAGATGATTATAAAATAAAAAAAGTTGCTCCAGATGCTTGGCATAAAACCAACAGCAAAAAGAGAATATCTGAAGATGATGCTACCTTGACAGTCTTCTTGAGGATAAAGTTTTTCTTGCCCAAAAACATTGCCAGTAACATACAGGGTGGAGAATGGAGATACAGAGTGTATTTACAGCTCAGACGAGCTACCTTAGAAGGTCAGCTGACATCAACAATACAAAATCTAATATTGTTGGCTGGATACGCTTTACATATAGAGTTTGGAGAATTCTCATTCAGAGAACATGGAACAGCAGACTATTTTTTGTTAGAACATTATTTGCCAGAAACAGTGATAACAAATGACATGGCAGATATCAAACTACGTATGAAGAGAGCTCACGAATCTAGACGTGGTTTAGATAGACACAAGGCAATAATAAACTACATAACACTTGCACAAACTTTTCGTGACTATGGGGCACATTTCTACTCTGCTATTTGGGCCACTAGAGATGGATTTTGCAGAGATGTGTGGCTCTCAATTGGCCCAAGAGGTATAACCCTCTATTCCAGGAACAATCATGCCACTGATGACACAGGCACCCATACAAATAGAATAGTTCTACAAAGTCTGCCATGGCACCATATACATACATTCTACTACAACAAGAAAAGTTTGTACATCATGCCCAATTCATATTCAGGGCTATCCAAAATAGGCGTCAAATATAAACTGAAAATGGTAAACAACAAAAGCTATTTCACATTTTGGTTGGCATCCTTGCACCACAGGTTGTATCTTAAACTATATGCAAAAGAGGACTTCCTCACTTATTTATCAGATGAGTTTAATTGCCCTTTGGATGTCTCAGGAAGTCCTAATAAGTATGACTGTAGCAATTATCAAGACAGCTACAATTTAGCTGTTAGAAACCCTATCAGAGTAAGAAGACCTACTAGGAGGAGGTTTAAAGTTGACATATTTGGAGAGAAGAAGGTTCAGAATAAGGAAAATGAAAAGCCTAACACAGAAGAACTTCTGAGACAAATACTATCACCATTACCTAATGATGAAATAGCATCAAACAGTTCACATATCCAAGGCCACGAAAATTCCTCCAATGATGGATTGTCATCTTCAGAAAGTTGCAGCATACCAAGAAGGCAAGGTGTAAAGATGGGCACCAGGGTATTCCATGGAATGAAGTCTGTTATCAATAGTAGATATCCCACCTCACCAGTCAGGACCTCTAACCCTTGTTCAAGGTCTGAGGGTGACTTAGCTATGACACACAGTGATTCTGATGATCTAAGTACAGAGCAAAGACAACATTGTATTATCAACAGCATGCAGTTGCTGCCAGAAAGACATTATAACCAGAACCTAACAAGTGCACCAACTGCTTATGTTTTAGAATCTCCTAAAGTATACCCAGATGTTTTCAATTATAATGCAGCCAACAATGAATCCTGTTTAAATACATCACTGTTTGAGAAACTCGACAATATGGAATGTGTCCAAGGTGAAAGAATATTTGTAACTGCTACACTACAAAGAGATGATATGAATGCTCTGGGGCTACAGGTAGCAGAAGGCTCAGATGGTAATGTGTACATTAAGTCAATAACACCAGGAAGTCCTGCAGATCTTTGCAAGAAACTTTTACCTGGTGATCAAATAATTTCAGTCAATGGGAAGACCCTGCTGAATGTTAAATATGACAAGGCATTAGTTATGTTACAGTCTGCTCCACAGAAAGTGGAACTTATTGTATTACAAAATGCTAATAAACCAAGCCCTTTAGACTATCAACACAGTATTGAGGGCCAATTTGAATCAGACAGTTGCAATAATTTAGGTCAAAAGTGTATGAGTAATAGTGTTGCTAGTGCCTTGGATGTAGAAATAACAGATGATGAGTTATTGAATGAAGAAGCTATAAAAACAATATATGCTCTAATAAAATTAACGAAAGATAAAGTCATAAGTAGAATGAAAGATAGATCAAACAAACAATCGACGCCTAACACGAGTAACCTGCAAAAGTGCTTTTCAGAGAATAAAGTGTTCGTAGAATCTGATTTAGGGAATTATTCTTCTCAAGAAAGTACACCACAGAAGCGAAATTCCCAAAAGTTCAATACATGGCGTGGACATCTCACCAATAGCCGGTCGAAGCGGCGACCTTTGAGCCTCAGTATACCCACAGATGTAGATTTACCAGACGACTATTTAAACGACAATTCTGATGAGCTACTTAAGAAATCATCGTTGAAATCTATTCAATCATCTTTGAATAGCTTAGATAAATCTGTGAAGAGCAGTTCTTCAAAGACTGTAGCGTTACCACGAAACTTTGGCTTTAGTAGAAGGTGGTTGGGCCCAGTGAGGTACCCTGTGACACCCTGTAAGAACAGTAATGTAGAGACTGAGCCGAGTGCAATTATTGTTAACGATAATGTGACGCGAAGACATTTCGTCTACGGTGCTGGAGATTCCGATGAGGATCAGATATTTTTGTAAATTATTAAGATCTTATATTGAATCTATAAAGGAATTATTTTATGTTAAGTTTACGAGGACTATTAATAAATGATATTATGTAACAGACTTTTGTATTTTTTGCTTCTAATTAACTAAGAGCCAAGTCAATCCGCGGCAAAGAAGAGTACCTACATATATACCTAACTCTGCGGCGGCAGGCGATACTATACTAAGGAAAATCTCGTAATCTGCTCAACTTTTACATCACTTCTGAATAGCTTGGCTTCATACAGGCTAAGTATCTTCCTAACAGCCGCACGTGTCGATCTTCAAGGTTAAGCAACGATGGCCGAGGTTGGTCTGTGGATGGGTGACCATCTTAGCATACCGAGACTATTCCGTGCCTCGGAAAGCACGTTAAGCCGTAGGTCCCGGCTGTTATTTGTAGATCTTTGGCAGTCGTTAGGATAGTCAGAAGCCAGAAAATCTGACATTAGTCTTTCCAAGGAGTACCGTGTTACCCTGTTAATGGGTTGTGGAGGTCGGGTAGACAGCCGCTCCACGTAAAATACTGGTATTCAGTTGAATCCGGTTTGAATGGAAGCCGATCCCAATATAATTGGGAAAAGGCTAGGCAGATGAATCGTAGGCTTAGCAAGTGTGATTGATTGTTCAGTGTGTAGGACTATACTATACATAGGTACCTAAAATGAAGTAGGGTCCATCAGCTGATTATACATCAAATGAAACTACCAGTCTTTACATCGCGCAAAGTTCACAAGTGAAGTAGGTAACAAAACTTTTCAACTAGGGTGTGTCCATGTAGCTTTTGGTATAATCTACGTAGGTAGGTACTTACCTAACAACTAAATACATGCCCAAGGTAAGAAATTCCGGCTCGCCGTCCGATCAGAACCAAGCCCGGGTCCATGCGCGCCTCAAAGAGATGTTAGCATATTAGACGTTGCCCGCTAGGACTAGAGCCCGCCAGGATTGCGAAATTTGTTCGAATGAGTCACCGCGGCCCTGAAACGCAGAGGGCATTTCGAGGAACATTCCACTCCGAGCGGAAGGAGTTATTTGATGATTTCCCATCGGTAAAAAATAAGTATAAATTCCAGGTGACTGCCCCCCAACTCGTGAGTAGGTGCGACTGACACCCTGTGCAATTAGGTTTATACCTACTAATTATTTACGGAAATATGATATCTATATGTGTACATAAGTAGGTCAGCAACAGCTATCGTATATATATTATATCGTATAGAAGTATTAGTTCCTTTATCAGTATCGCGTACTATCTTCATCAATTTAGTACATATTTCTTGATGGACAATGAACTTTGATAAATGTAGGACTTGTTATCAGTCATAAAATGTGAGCAAATTAAGCCGGTATTTTTATCTCGTTTCTGGTTATGTAATTTACGCGCCACTTGCGGCGCGGTGTGAACTCGAGACCGGCCTGGAAAGTTCTAAGCTTGCTTGAACACGTGTTTTAAGCATTGATGCAGGTCAATGCAAAACCGGTTCGATCTCAATTATTATACTTAATATATTTTTGTTGTTAAGCACCTAGTAGCCCAAGCATTGTTCATAATTATGTACATTCGCCGAATTGTTAATGTAACTTTAGGTATCTATAAGTAGGTACATGCAAGACTAATGACAGTTTACACTTTAGGTAGGTATTTGCCTGCCATAACTTGTGATATTATTATTTGAAGCCCATAATTTATTTTAGATTGGAGCTGTAGCTAGGGCAGGGTGTGTATTTATTTATAAAATTACAATAATATGCTAGTTAAAATTTAGTAGTGTGTTGAATATGTGAGTTGAAGGTTATTCAAATGAAGTAATATACACAAAATTAAAAACATTAATCATTTATTTAAAGATAACACTGCTCGCACTATTCAAGCAAATAAAACTAAATAATTCTAACAAGACAGAGAATTGCCTTTCTTTCTATATATTTGTAACTCAATCAGACTCAAAATAAAACTGGGCAATACACATTCACTCCACAATTTGTATAAAATCAATTCAGACTACCAGATATTATTATCATAACAATACCCATAACATTGATAACTACTATAACAGTTCGCTTTACACAATAAATGCATTTCAAAGTCCTCAGATGTTATTTTACATCATTCCTCCCATACCACCCATACCACCCATGCCTCCCATGCCAGCCATGGGGTTGGGTTCCTTCTCCTGAGGAATTTCACAGATCACGGCTTCGGCGGTGGTGAGCAGGGAGGCGACGCCACTGGCGTCAGTCAGCGCGGTCCTCACAACCTTCGTGGGGTCAATGATACCCTTCTCAATCATGTTCACATACTCATTGTTCAGAGCATCATATCCAAATTCAGGTCCCAAGTCCTCGACTTTAGCGACCACGACAGATCCATCAATGCCGGCGTTACGCGCGATCGTCATGCATGGCATTCTGAGGGCTTTCTTGACGATTTCAACACCTGTAGCCTGGTCACTGTTAGCTGTCTTTAGTGATGCAAGATCAGGAATACATCTGAGGAGAGCAGAGCCACCTCCGGGAACAATACCTTCTTCAACAGCCGCTCGGGTTGCGTTCAAAGCATCATTGACGCGATCCTTCTTTTCATTGACTTCTACTTCACTGGAACCTCCAACATGTAAGACAGCGACTCCAGAAGCAAGGCGGGCAAGACGTTCCTGTAATTTCTCCTTTTCATACTCAGAGGAAGTCTCCTGGATTTGATCACGGATTTGTTCTGCTCTCCTGTCAATGTCTGACTTCTTACCCTTTCCTTTTAGGAAGAGGGTGTCATCCTTTGTGATGATAGCCTCACCCACTTGGCCAAGGTCAGACTGCTGAAGGTTTTCTAATTTGATTAAGTTGGAATCATCTCCAAATACTACACCACCCGTGGCAATAGCCATGTCACTGAGGGTGGCCTTACGGTTGTCACCAAAGCCTGGAGCCTTCACAGCTGCTACCTGCAGGCCAATCTTCAATCTGTTAACTACCAGTGTGGACAGGGCTTCACCATCAACATCCTCAGCCACAATGATCAGAGGTTTCCTCTGCTGGTTAGCCAGTTCCAAAGCAGGAATAATGGTCTGTACATTGCTGATTTTCTTCTCTGAGAAGAGAACTAAAGCATCCTGGAACTCAACTTTAGCACCCTTTGATGAGTTGATGAAATATGGTGAAATATAACCTCTGTCAAACTTCATACCTTCAATGATCTCAAGTTCATCTACGAGAGTCTTGCCGTCCTTGACTGTGATGACGCCGTCTCTTCCGACCTTCTTCATTGCGTCAGCGATCAGCTTGCCAATGGCGGTGTCACCATTGGCGGAGATGGTGGCCACCTGTGCGATCTCCTCAGGTGTGGTGACGGGTTTGGACATAGCCTTCAACTTTTCTTTGACAGCATCTACTGCCAGCATGACTCCTCTTCTTATCTCAATAGGGTTGGCACCCTTTGAGATTTTTTCGAAGCCCTCCTTAGCAATAGCTCTGGCGAGAACTGTGGCTGTTGTGGTGCCGTCTCCAGCTTCCTCGTTTGTGTTGTTAGCAACATTTTGTACCAGTTTTGCGCCAATATTCTGGAACTTGTCTTTGAGTTCAACACCTTTGGCAACTGTCACACCGTCTTTTGTAATCTTAGGTGAACCCCAAGACTGTTCCAAAATGACATTTCTGCCTTTTGGTCCCATTGTGACGGCGACGGCATCAGCAAGGACGTCTACGCCCTGCAACATGAGGGCTCTTACATCAGCGCCGAACCTCACATCTTTGGCGTACAATCTTGCTTGGTGTAATGTAGCCGCTTGGCGAGCAACACGTGGAAGGCGCAGCATTTTTGTGTTGAGTTGAATGATATTTCAGTACTTCAAAAAGAAATCCCAACCTTTATTCTCGAAAATTCTAGCCAGGATCACACTAAAACGTGATCTTCCGCCGGTTGTAGGTTATGAAAGACTGACGCGCGATTTCTACCTTTGTACAGAATTGAATAAACTCTATGGTTTTAAGAATAAAATGAAGATTTTGGCTGCCAGTGTGGAATTTTTCTATCTCTCTTTCTCCAATTGATTTTTGGCAAGGAAGTACCATTTTGAAGCGAATAAGCAATATTTAACATCAAACCTTCGCAAATTTTTTATTA